>OU911039.1:0-2544166 GCA_918358695.1 Melinaea menophilus ssp. n. AW-2005
TTTTTTACAGGATCTTTTTTTCTTTGTGGCTGATTAATTTCATACTTACAGTATTGTAGTAATTTAATTAATAATAATAGTAACAGTATTTAATAGTTGTTGAATTTGAAAAATCAACAATCCTGTGTTCTTTATACAAGACCAGTGGTCCGTTCAGATGTTGACCTGCCCTGAAAATAAAAAGAAACCCTTAAATGTGATTGTAACTTTGTCTAGGTAATACAATTGTAAATCCAAGCCATTCAGGGCATTCACCAATAAAAAACAAAA
Organism: Melinaea menophilus ssp. n. AW-2005; assembly: GCA_918358695.1. Taxonomy (NCBI): domain Eukaryota; kingdom Metazoa; phylum Arthropoda; class Insecta; order Lepidoptera; family Nymphalidae; genus Melinaea; species Melinaea menophilus. The sequence goes on from OU911039.1 coordinate 271, forward strand.
AGCATTAAATCGATCTGTTTACGTTTAGTTTAGTGACTAACACAATGTCACGTTGAATTGCAGATGGTCGTGTAAATAGGTATTTAATTATATGTGAATATACATTTACGAGTAGATACCTTGTAGGTTAGTTTTCTGTATGTAGTGTGAGCTTCGATATCATTTTTCAATTATATTTAATTACATTTACATCCAAAATAATCGGTCTACCTACATTCAGATGTGTGAAAAGGCTGCTGGGATGGATAGAATTCAGGTGACTTCCAAATTCGACCACAGCATAGGGTAATAGAAAAATATTTTAATTTTAATTTTAGTCGCAAAATAGACCTGTTAAAAAAAAATTACGTGTGAAGTTGCTATAGTTTTCATATATTTTAAAAAGGGTACAAGCAACATTAGCGACTTGACATATTTATATACATATTTATATATTCTTATATATGTAGCAAACACAAACAGATTATTTCAATGACTACTGATGAATATCTGAAAGTATAGGCTCTAGCTGTGAGTAGCATTTTCCTCCACTGCTACAGCACGTCAGTTTTTTTAAATTAGTTTAATTAAATATTGAAACATAAATCAACGTAAATATAAATTTAATTATTTTTGTAACTAAAAAGTTATAAATACTACTCTAAATTAAATATACTCATACTATAAGTTTTTTGTTTTCGTTTATTGTGAAAATTAATGAGAGAAATGTGTTTATAATCCCTAGCATCAAGTTAAGATTATGTTATACCTAAATAAGGACATTATTTTCAAGCTGATACGAGTAAAACAATCTGTTAGGCAGATTAAAAGAACACCGACTCGTACAAATCATTTTGGAGCATTAGCTTTTCAGTTGTCACTTAATAGTGATGACTGAAATTTTGTGGTTAGCCTGAGGTCCGGACATAATAGTCGTAATGCGAGTATAAACTATCAATGTATAATTACTTCATCTATTCAGTAATGTGCGTACGATGTGATCTCGAGCAATAATTCACACGCTACTGAATAATTCATTGACGCGCTCTGAAACAATTACACAGGATTAAATATGAAGGAGACGGGACTGTACGGTTAAAAGTTAAATTATTTATATCTTAACAGTGAAGACTAACGACTAAATTTAATCAATAACAAATAATTATTTCTTCTATTATAATTTATTACACTACGTACTGCGGTAATAATTAATTAATAGATGATATAAACAATGTGAATTAAAAAGCAAATCTAATTAATTATTAGTTCTAGGCGAGGCGTCCCGACTACAACGACAAAATGGTTTGATAATAGTTCTTTAAAAAAATAATTAGAGATATTTAATTCTGAAGAACAATAAGAATATTAAGTCGAGTAGTTTATTAAATTAAAAAACAGATTAAGTATGAGTCCCACTAACTGATAATGTAAAAACTGAAATAAATCATAGAAAAATACAAAGATTTTACATTTTGGGAGTCGTGTGGGTTTTTTCGAAGATTGGCGAACGAAACTCGGGACTGTTGTCGATACAACACATACCACAGATCTCAGATCTATTTCTGTGATTAAATAATTTCGATGGATACAATACATTCAGACACATGTTTAGAGTAAAATATAAGAAAATATTCATTAGTCTTATTTTAAGAGTGCGAAGACTTAGACGAGATACTAATAATAAAAACAAAACATATGGACCTCTTTTGTGTGCATTTTTTTAATCCTGTCTTTTATGCGTCGTTGTCATTTACAAGATTGCGAGAATCACAACTGTGTGATAATGATGTTAATGATTAAAAAGTATGAACCAACACAAGATTTTTCCTTCAATATATATCTACACAATATTTAGACAATTAATAAACAGTTATTATTCATTTTTCAAACATACAATATAACATAATTTATTTTTCGCTTAAATTTAACAAAATGTTACTAAATTCATATTATTACAATTTTATTAATGAATTAAATACCGTTTAAAAATGTCAAACACAGTTGATTGATTTATATATTATAAGACTGTGAAGTGTGTAAGTGTTTGTGTTTGTTTTATTATGTAAAAGAAGGGTAGACGAGCGTGCGGGTAACCGCTGACAGGTATTCACCGCTACCCACGAACTGTTGCAACGTCCGGGAAATCGCAAGAGCGTCGCCGGTCTTGTAGGTAGGAGTAACTAGTAGTAGTCTTTCTCGACTTCGGTCTCGTTGACAGGTGAGAAGTAAAAAATTGGAAGGTTGGGTTCAGACAAAACGTGTATCAGCTTTAGTTTGGGATCAAGTACAGTGACAGAAGAAAAATTTGATTGAGATGATTAAGTTAGGAAAAATGCAATTTAAAAGATTTTGTAATTTGCCAATAAAGAGAGTTTTAAGAAATTATGATGTTAGTAAAATAATTACAAATTGAACTATTTATGATGTGTTTAATGGCGATAATTTTATATTTTTATTTTAAATACCAACAGTTTATATTACGGAGTTACTAAGTGGTTAAGCTCTCCTTTATAAACTTATAATTTATGCGTGTTTCCTGGACCTATCGAAGGCCTTCGAAAAGGTGGCCTACGGTAAGCTGTGGTAAAAATTAAACACAGAGGCAACACTGCCTGAGGAGTTTATACGACTCTTGCAGTTCTGGTGCGGTAACCAGAGCAACGTCGTTAATTGGGAGGTAACGTTATCGGAAGCGTACAGGCTGAGTTTGAGTGAGGCGTGAGCTCACCTAAGCTTTTTAGCTTGTACGAGTATATTAACCGCTTGATTCAAGAGCTGAGCAGCACCGGAGTCGAATGTTCAATAGATGGAACATTTGTTAACAATATAAGCTACGGTGATGATATGGTGTACTTGGGCACTGGGTCACTGCTGATCAGTGCGATGACATAGACCTGGAGCGGGAGCGTAGGGCGCTGGCCGTCAGTAGTAACATGCTGATCCGTAGGTTCGCAAAATGCACAAATGAAGTTAAAATAACGTTATTCAGGGCATACTGATAGACTTTTTACACTTGCAGCTTTTTAAACAAAGAAAGCCTACAGCGTCCTGCGTGTCCAGTATAATAATGCGCTTAGGGCTCTCTTGGGGCTTCCGCGTTACTGCAGTGCCTCGGGTATGTTCGCGGGAGAACGTATAGACGGTTTTATGGCAGTAATACGTAAGCGTGTGGCATCGCTGTGGAGACGGATACGTGGGAGCACAAACAGCGTCCTGCGTACAGTGGCGGACCGTGTCGATGGACCCATACTTAGACATTGGACCTTCACGCACGTCATACCGTCTAACCGAACAGCTAAATAATTATAAACTTTATATCATTTTAAAAATGATATGTGCGATATGATGAAAAGTGAATTCGAGGATTGAATGTTTTTTTGATTAATTCGATTTTTATTCTGTGTGTTTGTTTTGCAATTTATTTATTTTTGTAACTTATTTTTTTATTTTGATATTAATTTTAATTTGGTTTGATTTGATAAAATTTTTAATTTTTGTTGTCAATTTTGATTTTATTTTTAAAATTATCATTAAAAATTTTTGATTTTTATTTAGAATAATTTAAATGTCACTAACCCTGTTTTGAAATTAGGTGTATTGTTACTAATACACACTTTTATATGGATGGATGGAATAATCTGAAATAAAATGCTTATTATTATTATTATATTATTATTATAAAATAAAAGTTACTCAGTTCATATCTAGTATAAAGTATATCATACCAACAACAAAGGGTTTTTATGTCTGAAGCGGCGCGTTAACGGCTTCCAACGATCGAACTACCGACTTAAAACAACTTCCGTGAGCTTATGTCTTCACGTGTTAACCCTTCATCGACTGAACAGAGGGGTCTCACGTGTAACTGCGTCACTTCACAAAACAATAATTAAAGAGGAATTGTTTCATGAACACAGATAGCTTTCTTATGATTATTTATAGTTTATTTGATATTTCATTAAATATTTAATATCGCACAAGAGATTTTTCCGCCCTTACAATCTTATACAGATTCAACGTTCCTTTCATACATATTATTTGAACATGAACATCAAACGGGTCGTTTTTGAAGAAATATTCCTTACAATAAGTTTTGATAACTTTGTTTTGTTTTGTTGTATACATTAAAACAGTTTTACTGTTACTTAACAAACATTATTAAAATATTTTAACTATAGCGTACTAAGTCTACGTCTGTACAGCTGTCATCAGATAGCTTGCTAATATTATAATGTTGTTCGGTGTGTTTGCTGCAGACGTTTGAGAACATGCGATGTAACGGTTGTTTGAAATATTTTGTCTCTAAAGTGTTAAACATGCTTGAGTTTATAACTCACGCTAGGACCGATCGTCCTTTTGGAAGTTATTTATAAATTTAATATATTATTTTATAAAGTATACGTTTCATTTATAAAATCTAAGCATTCTGTTTTAATTACTTGAGAAATGAGATGAGAGCACTTCTTGTCCTGTCTAGTCGGTTAAAGAGTGAAAAGTTTTGTGTTTTGCAATCATAACATCTGAATCTTATTATAAGTTACAATTACTTAACACGTACAATATTACGTTCCAAATTATAAACTGTTCTTTTATTTTACAAAAAAATCGCTAAAACAAAGAAATTTTATTGAAAATGGAATTGTAAATAATTATTATAATTTCCTTTATGTTCATTCGTTCTTTTAGTTATATGTATTGCGGTAGAACCAAGCGAGACGGAATTGATTGCAGCTCGTATTCGATTTAAATCGCTAGCTACATTGCTCCGGTTTTCCCCGTATATGTTTCTCCACCCGCCGCCGTGGTTTCGTGTACAATTAAATAATCATTGCACTTGTTTTCAACGCCTTTTAGGATTTAAATAATATTGTTTTAAACACAAACCGAAATAATATTTTTTCTCTCTTATATTCACAATTAAAATAAATGAACAGAAAAACATTCCGAAAATGAGGAATTATTTTCTACTCTAAGTTATCATTTCAAAAAAATATTTAATTCATTAAATGTATTTGCTAGTAAATACCCTAGGAATAAATTTAACATAAACTAAGCGATTGTTTTAATTACCTCTGTACAGTAGTTGATTAAATATCAAACGTACTTGTTATAATTAGTTATCGGTCGTTAACCCTATAAAGTATGAACTTGTATTGTTAAAGCTAATCAATGATTGATGATGATTTTACTGAGGTTATTTTATTTATAGAAATGTACTTTTTTTTATTTCTAAATAATCTTTTGTCAAACTAGTAGCCGTTTTCAACAAAACCTGTAAGAACATAAAGGTAAATAAACCCATATAAATTAGTTTTTTAAAATAAAATCAATTAAACAAATGGCCATTGGCTGAGAATGTTAAACAGAATCTAATAAAAAATACGCCCCCGAACTCCATTTGCCTTAAAAAAAGATATAAAGACAATTGAAAACCTCTTGATATGCGTTAATGACTTTACCCAAACTCGGAACTGGAACTACTCTTTGCCAGTAGAATTACTAACAAGAGGCATTATAAATATTATACCTTCTTTCAAAACATCATCATCATCACTCAGATCAATTCTTCATAACTTTCGTACAAATACTAACTGGCAGCAGTTAAACAACTAACAGTAATATTAATAACATTAAAAAAGTGATAAACTGGAATAAATACAGAGATAGTTCATACAAGTTTTATCTGCAAAGAGACAAGTATGAAACAAGAAAAACCTTATAAGTAAAAGTAATTCAGTACAGAAGTTAACATTAAATTAAAATAACTACAACAGGCTCGCGGTTGAAACTTATCCAATAAATCTTTCCAACAGTTAACAATGCGCCGCACTCTCCTTGGACCAGACACTTACTATACACATCTGACCTATAAGCTTTAGAAACATTACGAAGGTAGTCATTTATTAGGTATATTATGAAAATAATATATATTTGAACATTTATAATTATATCTTGTTATTAATATTGTCTTTGTTTTTGATATGTAATACTTAACCACGAAGTATGGGATTATATATAAGCTAACTCAAATAGCTATGAGTCCTTAATATGGCTACATATTTATTTCTTATATTAATAAAAGAAGTCGTTCGCGGAGAAAAATAATAAAAAATGTTTTTCAAGTAGCGCCGTGTACACAGCCCCGTCTTGTTTAAATATAACCGTAATATGCAACTTGAGACTCGTAAATATTTCAATATTGGTAGGTTCCGCTCGTTTAAGACAGGATATTAACTATCTGAAAATTGACTAAATGCTGTTGTTAAGTTTTCATGAATAATAACTTCCAGTTTAAAAACTTTTATATTTTATGTATTTTGTTAAATGAATATAAGTATAACCTATCATGGTGAGAGATTTGTTATTTATGTTATTGTTAAGTCATTTGTTATTGGTGTTCTATATGTCGTTATCAAAAACCTTACCTCCAAGTTTTATTGAAATTTAACCTTAAATCTTAATCTTATGGCATTTATGTTATGAAAAGATTGAAGTTGTAAATATCAACAATAATTTAAGATTAAATAACAGTATGATGATATTTGTATTATAAAGAAATAATAATAATATAAACAGGTTTGTGGAACGAGGAAGTCGCGACGGGTAAAGCGCGACCGGCGGATAGCAACGGAAGTCTTTGAATAAACTTCAACTGGAAAATTAAGCCGTAGTTTGGTGAAACCAGCAGAGATCCTCAGAAAACAAGCGAACACACGCGAACTATACTCATTACTCAGTTGGGTCGGATGTAAGTATGTGTTATCTACGGCTTCCCAATGGTATGACTTCACGAGTAATAGGTACTAATGAAAATACTCTACCAAAGTCTTAATTATTATATGTAGTTCATTTCTAACAAAATTTTATTAAACTGGCTTTTCCAGCGGTTTTGTCAACCAGTTAAATGTGAAAAATATATTTTATTTTACTTCATTTCGTTATATAATATACCTAATATATTCCGTATGTAAAAACAGTATAAATAAAATTATTTTATTGAAATTTTAGATAGATAGGTAGATAAGCACTTTACTGCACACAAAATTAATATAATGAAATAAAAAGAGTATAGGAAAAACAAAATATGCAAAGGCAAGAATGAAGAAATATTTCCCTCTGATGGAAGGAAGAAGGCGGAAGGAAAGAAGGAAGAAAAGGAAGAGAAAGGAAGGTTTTGATATATTATAAGTTTTTCGTATAAAAAATATTCAAAGTATTAACTTATTATTATTATAGTTAGCTAGTTTTGTTAAAATTAAACTCTTAAAATTTATGATATTTATTTGGGAAGGATAGAAGAATCAATCGACATTTGATTACCTTAACAAGTAATGTAAATAGGTAAGTATGTAATCTTTATTCTGGGAATATCTAAATTCCTAACTCACGAGCGTCTCTAACAGGCGCTTGGATCCAACTGGATTGACTTAGTGACTGCAGTTTCATATATTTCGTGTAAATTTCATTTAAGTATAGATGTAATATTTTTGTATTCCAATTGATTAATAAACACTACGATGTTACGTTCAAAGGATCTAGATTAACATAGTTTTAACCTGAAACGTTCAGATGTTTTTAATATTATCAGAACATATTCACTTACTACGTATAAATAAATAAAAGTCAAGTAGTGGTTCGTTTAAAAAATATCTTCGATGCAGCGTTTTCCCATCGCATTGTTAGTTGTGTTATTAAATTATGAATTCTAAAGTCAATTATTACGAAACCGTAACCTATATAATTTCCTTAAAAAATAATAAAAATGACAGTATTTGAATTTAATATCTATAAAGTAAAAAACATGTGTCTTTATAGTTATTAGAATTTTTCAAGAATATATATTGCTCAGTCAAGAATATTATATTATTTGATTTATTCTGGCTATAAAATAAGGATAGAAATGATGGAGAGAAAGCGCGCGATGATTGCTTAGTGCGAATTGAAAAAGTATGTCAATTATAATTTATAGCGAAACAATTAAAAAGCTGATTTGGCGAAATGTGCGGTGTTGCATCGTACATCTTCCGGGAGAGGAGAGGAAGAGATGCCAGTAGAAGCCGGAAGAGATGATAACACAATCAAATTATGATGGTGAATGATGCTTAAATATTTACATGCAATTTTCCTTAAATATTTTAACTAATATCAATAAAACGAGTACGACAGATAGGCGACGTAGCCTTGTTAATAAATCGGGGTGACGTTGCTGACGACGCAGTCAGCGCCGGGCGCAGCGGCTCATGTTTGGCGGGCACGGTGACGGCGGCAGCGGAGATAGCGGGCGTGGTCGCTTGCTGGTCTCCGTTGACAGTTGCTGATACGGTGTGCAGTCGGTGACGAACGAAAGCTATACATATGCTTATGAAGACTACGATGATCACGCAAATTAATGTGCATGTGGTGAAGTTTTTTCAATTATTTCGACTTCAAGTCCGTTCTCCTTCAACTGCTGGATTCGCTCTCCAATTGCCAGCAATAGCTTATGAATGTATGTTTGATTGTCTAGATGCTCATCCTTTATCGTGCTAGAGTCATTGATACTGGGTAGCGATATTTCAATGATGTGATAATGATGATTTATTGTCGGCACATCAATGTTCAACACATCTGCTTCTATATTTAAGGCGTTGTATCGTAGTCGGTGAGAATAAGATGTAAATGATTCACTCTTAATTACGCAACCTTTGCTCAGACTTATTATTCCAGTTCCAGTAAGTTGTTCAACTGAGATTTGACTCCCACATATTACTCGAATGGAATATTGTCCGCAACATGTGTAGAGGAGCTTGCGATGACAAAGCTTGGGTATATCATTTGGAATGTTATTGTTATGTAAATCCAAATCCTTTGGTAATTGGCCAGATATCATATTCAATTCATCTAATTCATCTCTAAGTTGTTCAGGGCTTATGGAAGTTGAACGTTCCGTGATTAAGATCAACCAGTGTGTCGAGTAGGTATTCCTGTATGTTTCGAAGATTGTTAAGTAGTCCATTTGTTACGATAGCAGATAACGCGAAGTCATTGCTAATTGATAATTTCTGAACCTCCCCTTTGGCTAAAGTCAGAGTATTTTCGATGTTGTTGATGTGCTGATTGATAAGCTTACTCGTATGTTGTTTGTTCATGTTATGTTCCAGTCGTTGTAATACATTGTACTGTGCTTCGATGATCGAGGTCTGATTTTTCCCTAACAGTGATAAGTGTTACTGGTTTGCTCTAATCTGATCAATGTCCCTTTCATATTTTTCTGCGAAATTATCATCAAGTACTCCAAATAGTGTACTTGCAAGATTACCGACTACATTTATATAACCACGACGCACACGGTGACTAATGCGTCCAGTAATTTGCTGACCGAGTAAGATGTGGTTATAGTGCTTAAGTCAGCTGTAACAGTTCTATATGACATAGCGAGGGTTTTGTTGCTTTTTCGCAAATGCTTTCAAGACTATTGATGTACTCCGTGAGTATTTTAGACCCACGCCAGAATGGATCCATATCATTATAGACTATTAACTTCCATTCATCTCTGCTAAGATACATGTCTGAGGTTTTGTCAAAATAGATGCCTTGATTATGTTTCAGTTGTGCTATGTTATATGCACACTGTGCTGGCAAGATTAATAGTAAGTAGTAAGTAACGTGATAAGTTTAATCTTGAACGATGTTGTTGTAAGTTTTGGTTTCAAAGTTATGACATTTGATACATTGCTTTGTTTGATTGATGGCGCTTGGTGGCTTATCTCGTCGTGTACCGGGAGCGGTGATAGCTATACCGTCGTTTGATAATGCCGCTCTTAGTTTTCACACTTGCTACTCGTATATGACCATCTTTACCAGGATGCAGCTCAACTACCCTACCGAGAGCCTACGTTCCTGGTAGCAAGTTTGCTTCATGAATAATTACAATATCGCCAACTCGCTGATTGTTTTCATACTGTTGATTTGCACCGTGATGATAATTTACATAAATATTCATTCTGCCATCTCTTCCAAATGTCATTAACCATTTTTTTTATGTAAGTTGCTGTCGGGTCCAGCCATCCCTTTCCGTTTCTATTATTGTCCAGGTAGGTCCACTTGATAAAAAATGTAATGGCGTTATTAAATCATGTCTTCCGGATTTTTTGTCAGAGCGCCGAGAGGCCTAGAATAGCTCTGGCTGTGCGTAACAATGTGGTGAACTTTTCGTAAGTAAGCTTTTGATCACCGAGCATTTTTCGCAGATCGTATTTCAGGGCTGCCTCCCACAGTCCCCCAGCTCTTGGCCATGCAGGGGCGTTGAAATAAAACTCGATGCCCATGTCAGATACTTACTCTTACTCACTAGATGCTTAACTTCTATCTTATTTATTACTGACATGTTTTAACTGTTTGTTTTACACTAATTCTCTAGCATATTCTCTATATAAATATCTTCAATATTTATTAGACATATTTTTCCTTATTCTATTTATTTCTATTATTAATAATCTTAACTATTTGTTTACAATATTCTAAAAACCTGTTTCTGTTTTTGCTTTGCATTATTTCTTTTATTGTAGATCTGTCTATGTTTCGGTCAAGCTCTTGTTCCACGTTGAGTCTGTCAGTGGCGTGTATTGGGCAGTCAATGAGCGCATGTAGAAGGGTCTCGTCTTGGTCAGGTTGACAGGCGCACGTCGGATTCTCTTTGCATCTGTAGCGGTACAGATACTCCGAGAACCCACCGTGTCCCGTCCACGTCTACGTCAGAGTTCCGTCGAGTTTTAAGGTTCGATTTATTTTGTAGGCTGTCTGTACGTCGGGGAAAAATAGTTTGGTGGTGTTGGCAGTTGTTCCGTCAGTGTACCTCTCATTCGACTCTTTAATGGATTTTTCCCTAATTAGCCAATCCGGGCATGTCTCCCTCAGGTGGGGGCCGCTGCAGTGGCTACATAGATCGACAGTCTCTTTGCAAAATTTTTTACTATGTCCGTAGCTCAGACAGCGGGTGCACTGGACCAGTGGCGACAGGTTCTCCGCTCTCACCCTCTGCAGATCTATGTGAAGGAATCCAACTGCTACGACCTTCTGCCACAACCTGGGGGAGACCGCGATCACCACGTGTCAGGTGTGGGGATTCCTCGTCCTTTTCCTGTATTTTATTTCCATACGGTTTTCCTCTTCCTCGAGTCCGCTAAGGATTCCCCGGTTCTGGTTCCGGAATGCCCTGACGACATCCTCATTAGAGTTCAACATTCCTTAGGATCAGAAGGGGTCCTTGTTTTTTGCTTCCTCGACCGTCAACCCCATTCCTTCCTCTTCTAGCCTCGCCTTAACTTTATCCCTGTCCTCCTTGTTCCCAAATCCTATAACGACCTTCCTATCTTTTGCCTTACGTACCCTTTCCACTACCTTCCTCATCTTTTCCAGTACTTGCTCCCCGGTTTCAGTACCTATTTTGGATGCTACCACGACCGTACGCAATGCGCTCCGCGTCGGTTGCGGGGCTTCTGCACTGGTAGCGGTGACGTTCGCGTAGGTTTTGGCCTGGTTTATGAGCTCCTTTTGTTCCTCCATTTTGGCGTTTAATTCGCTCACTCGGTTGTTGCTTTCCTCTATTAGTTTGGAGTGTGACTCCATTTGCCTCCTCAGCTCCTTCATCTCCTTTCCTAGTCCCTGGTCCACTAGAAATGTATAGTCAGTGGGCTTGGCCGCTGTTTCCTCCTCTCCTGTCGTTGTCCCGTTTGCTCCTGTTCTACCAATCGGTCTGGGGGCCTTCTCTGCGTCCTTCACCAATTGAAAGAGCCTTTCCAAGACCTCTATTACCGCGGATTTAATTTCATTGTTTATATTCCTCGAGTTACTGAGGTGGAGCTTCCCTTTGGAAAGACAGGCCCTTGCCTCTGCCACCCTGCTGGGGTAACGCACCTCGGATGGTGGTGTGCGCACTTCGGTCGACGGTCTACGTGATACCGTAGCCTTAGTCCTGGTGGGTTGAGCCGACTCCGTTGCAGGGTTGTTATGTCCTGCCCGCGGCGCTGCGTGTAGGGGGGAGACTGTTGGGGTTGGGACCGCACTGCCATTCCCCAATGCTCCGTCTTACACTAGGCGCGGCCACTTTCTGTGGCAACTGTGTTTTCTCCGCCAGTTTAGATAGCGTCCTGGTTACCCCGAACATTCCGGAGGTGTGCGTCGGTATATTTTACAATAAATAGAATCAGCTCAATAAAGCTAGAATCAAAATTGGCTCTGCCAATGTCAACTTAATATCTCTATATTTTGCTTTATTGTAGAGTAAGTCTCTACTTACTCTACAATAAAGCAAAATTTATTGTAGAGTTCTACTATAAAAAATAAAATTTTTGACTCTATGTAGAGTCGTCGGTATAAGTCTAGTTTAAAAGGTCTCACCGCGCTACAATCAGCAGCGAGAACCGAGTCCTCGTATGCCCTCTAGTTCCGGAGATAATCGCGTTTGTATTTTTCCAAGATGGCAGCCAATATGGCGGAAATAGGATGAGAGAGGCTATATCTCCGGCTACAAGAGTGCGACGATAACGTGCGTGGGCTCGTTTGTATCGTCTCGCTCCGCTTTACCCAACTGTGGTACTCACTCTACTTGTAGAGTCGACCAAAAAACACTAGCTGAAAAGCAGCTCTACTTGTAGTCGGCAAGCGGCAGCGCACAACACAGAAAATTTAAGTTTAAAAATATAAAAAATAATTTAAAAAATCTTTAAAAAATTACACTAGTCTGTTAAATTGTGCACTATTTTATAACATTAAAATTCAATTTCTAGGTACGGGGTTTATGGGACCTCGTGTCAACCCTTAGTTTTCAAAAAATCATAACTTTGGCACCGCTTGCGATAAAAATCTGAAATTTGGCTTAAACATAGAACTAAATAGGCTCTATCCAATAAAATAATAAAAATGTAGGGTTGTCGATTTACTTTTTAACTTATGATTTTTTGAAAAAGCACCAAATTTTAAAATCTTAATAACTTCTTACCTACCTAATATTTTTTTAAGCTCCAAACGGTGGTCTTCTGGATTCGTCGTGGTGCGTCTGGATCCAACATCAAGGAGCGCCTCCTCCCCGAAAGGGTGATGCGTCCGCCTCTGGCGGCAGATCGCAGGGCGAGTGTGGCAGTCCCTATTGTACTTCGTCAACCGGGTGCGGCGAGACCTGCTGGGTGTCGGCCAGAACGCTGGCTGTTTCAACGCCGGCGCCTGCTCAAGCCATCACCGAGGCTTGGTCCTCTGTGGTGCGGCGACGGGGATGGAGACTCTTTCTGACCATCTCTACATCGGAACTTCGGGGCTCATTTCTCCCTTCTTTCCCCGAAGTTACTGTCCACCGCGGCTGCCTTGGGAAGGCTTCTGCCCAACGTCGGTGGACCGCAGTCTCCGTGCCGGCGACTCTATGCTGGCATCGTGAGAAGTATGGCGCTGTACGGTGCCCCTATATGGCTGGGGTCCCTCACCGCCGATTCCAAAACCAAAAAAAGGTTAGGTTAGGAGTTATTGGCAGACAACGAAATTATTAAAAAAATATTTATTTATAAAATATTTATTAATAAAAATACATGTTTACTTGATTGAATCTACTACAAGACTAAAAATATTATAATTAAATCTTATTACAAACAATGATAAATGTCGACTCAGAAAATTGATGCTTCCCTCGTAAGCGGGAGTCACTGCTTATGCTGTGATAACTCCTCCGTCCTTCAGAGAGAAGCTGATCTTACAGCTTCCACTAGTGTCCTCACTAGTTGGTGTCGCCTTCGGATGTTCATTTATCTTGGTGGCTATTGTATATTGATACAGCTTCCATGATGCTGCGCTGACCAGGAACAAATACAGGATGATAGTCGGCCAGCTCAGGGTTGCCATAAGTGTGGGCAAGTCTGCAACGTCATCTTCGTTGATGTCTTCAGCTTGGTCCAGAAATTTGTGTATGTTGTCCAGATCTAGGTCCTCTATTTTGAGTTGATATTTTACAGCTTCCACAGGTGCATTCTGTTTCAATGGCAGCGGTATGACTTCATCTATGTTTATAGTAGTCATGTGAGTCTGTAGGACTCTACAGACTCACATGACTACTATAAACATAGATTGTCGTGTTGACGTCATTAACATGACTATGTTAATGACGTCAACACGACAATCTTCGGTGAGTGTTACGAGATGAATTCCCGAAGTGCGTTTGTATGAGGTTTTGGTTCCACATTGAACTCGTACTATTTCTTCTTTTCTAAGGATAACCAGCCAAGTGTTGTCTCTCGTCTTCTGTATCTTATCTTCTGTTAATATCATTTTAGCGCGAGTGCAGTTGGCGTCCTTATGCTGAACGAGGCTTATGATACAATCTTGCGATGTTGTAATGTGCTTGGTGTTCATTAACTCGCAGAGATGAGCGTTCTGGGTTAGTTGCTTGCAGTTATCTTCCAGATATGCGTACTCATCGCTTCCAAGTGCTAGGTATATGGATTTTGGGATAATAGTAAAATATTTTGTATCAGGGATAGAATAAAGGTGGATAAGGTAATATATATTTGGGTCGGTACTAGGAATTTCTAATATAAATGTTAACGAGTGTTCTGTACTGTAAGCTTTAACTTTAATTGACCTTTCTAATATTCTAATATTATTTAAATTTATATCTATTACTGGTACTAAGTGAAACTTAGTTTTAAGTTGTTTTAATTCTAACACCAAACTTTGGGGACTAATTATACTAGTATGCATAACACCTAATTGGGAAAATGTTATAGCATCTTCTAAAATCATTAACTTATCTAAGATAATCTGTAGGCTAAAATCTATTTGAACGTAAATATCTAAATAATTCAAGTGACTATGTAACCCCTCATAGTCTTTTGTCACGTTTCCTATATATGTAACTAAATTTCTCTGATTGTCGTTAATCTTATCTAATTGATTACCAAATTCTTTTACAGTATTTTCTGCAATAATTAATGTCTTTTTCTCCGAATTTTGAATAGAAGTTATTTTATTTCTTATAGTTGAAATTTTAGATTCAAATTTTAAAGCATCTTGCTTATCTAAATTTCCAGTTATCGATTTTACCACTGAACCTAAACCGTCTATAAGGCCACGCCTAATGTTCCGGGGAATCATAAATGAAAGTTTTCTATTTACTAAGGATAAATTGTATTCTATTTGATTACGATAAGAATTTTGAATACGTTCTGATTGCGTAGTAGACGTTTCGGAAGCTTAAATACTTGCATATAATGCAGTTAAATTTAATTGTAGTTAATTTTAAATATGTAACATTATAAACACAAGCTTAATTAAAAATATTTGTTTGTTTAATTATTTGACCTTGCTTAAGCAAAAGGATTCCCTGTTCGTTATTTACGGGATTAAAGGTAACATCTGCTATTGCGTAGAGCATTATTGCTCCTGCGATGAGGATCCTGGAACAAGATGAGGCCTTCTTAGTAGTTTATAATGAACCCTTATAGATTTCGAATTAGGATGGTTTCCTATTATTTCTGCAACGTTATTGGGGTGAAGGTGAATGATTTTATATGGACCTTTAAATACCGGTTTTGTTTTATCGTTTCTCGCTGTCTTCGCCACTTGTTTATATACTAATTCACCTACCTTGAATGTTCTTTCTTCTGCTTCTTTATTCCGCCTGGCTATTATTTGTTCTTTGTTTTTAGACATAAGGACATAAGGGGATACATACCTGTATCGATTCAGCATTTGCTTTATGTTTTAAGACGTAATCCTGAGAGAATTCTTTTGGGAAATATAGCTCTAACGGATTTCGTGATGATGTATGACCAAAGAGAAGTTCATGAGGAGAATAGCCTGTTGCTGAGTGGATAGCATTATTACATGCTATGATTCCATATTTCATTATTAACTGAATGGGGTCATTTTTATTTTTCATTTTCTGAATTCTAATTATTTCGCCTATAGTCGAATGAAAACGCTCTATAGGTGAATTAGAATTCAGGTTATATGTGTTTGTGAAATGTATGTTTATGTCATGTAAAGCGCATATTTCTTTAATGACCTCATTGTTAAACTTATTGTCAGAGTCTGTCGTAATTTTGTGGGGTAGTCCTAAAACAGAGATTACGTGTAATAATGCTTCAGCTACATGTTTGCTACTGGATGCATTTAATGGAACTGCTTGTGCAAATTTAGAAAAGTTATCTATAATGGTGAGAAAAGTACCTCCTCCAGTTGAGAATAAGTCCATAAATAAATGTTCCATGGGCTTACAGGGTGTTTCAGTTAGCGCTAAAGGTGGTCTCAATGGGTTACGTTCGTACTTGGCCTTAAGACAAGTGTCACATCGATCCTTGAATCGTGAGTAGCATATTAGGCCAATGATAGTTTCTGTGCAATTGTTTATGTGTTTCCTGAATACCGCGGTGTACAGTCTTCCCTTCATGATATTTTTTAATTAGTTCTAATTGTTTGGCCTGGATTTCGACTAATATGACGCGCGTAGTACATCTTACGAGTTTTGGACCTCTATCATTGAATACCGTTGTATAGACTCTACAGAAAGCTAAATATAGTTCGTCGTTATAAAAGTAACAGTGAAAAATGCGATTGGCTATTTTATATTCCTTGAGGAATCTAATTATTTCTTGCTCGGTATTGTTAACAGGGATAAATACATCTTTAATGGCTGTACGTTGATTAGTTGATCTGTTATCTACTCTGTAAGTGGAGCCTGGAGTTGATCTTATGTGGAATTGTTTTAGTTGTTTGTCAATAGCATCAGATAATATGGGAATGCTGTTGTTTTCGGTGTCAGGCTGAGAATGATTTGTGCTAACTAACTGTTGTTCGTCTGTTGTGACAACTGTTACACTATCGGATTCAGTATTTTCAGGTGGTTGTGAATTTGTATGTCCGTCAGGGTCTGTGTTTAAGTTTTGACTGCTAGGGCCTGCTTCCTGGCCATCATTATTATCGGTAGAAGTTTGATTAAACATTCTATTAATTATATCATCGTCTTCATTATCCTCGAAATTGACCGCGAGGGAATCCATACTGTGATGAAATATTTAGCTCGAGATAACGCGTCTGCATTCGTGTTATGTCGTCTTTCTTATACACAATTTTGAATTCATATTCAGCTAATTTCAATCGCCAACGCGTCAGTTTTGAATTAGGGTCTTTGAGCGACATCAGCCATGTTAGAGGCCCGTGGTCCGTATAAATAGTAAATTTACGACCATACAAATAAGGTCGGAAATACTTAATGGCCCATACTATCGCTAAAAGTTCCTTTTCAATGGTGGAATACCGCGACTTGGAATCTGATAGATTGCGCGAAGCATACGCTACAGGTTTGTCGGATCCTACATTACCTTGGGATAAAACCGATTTCAACTATCTCAGGTTCCTGTGTTCCTGAACCTCCATAAAATCCTGGGGTTCCTCCACATCCGTTCCCTGATTGTACTCTGTTTGGTACTCACCTTCATCCTGTTGACTATCATCAAAATTAGCGTATTCGCCCTCATTTTTGGGGTATTGATCTTGTGGGTCGTTTTGGGTACAAAATAGTTCCTCCACTGCAAACTGTGGTTTATTCGGCCTTGAGACCGACCTCATAGTGACATCTGAGTTTTTCTGTGGTGGGTTATTCTGTTGGGGTATATTAAAATTATTCCGGTAGTTACCAGAGCTCCTACCCGGTTGTTGGTTCTTCCATGGTACTAATGACTTAACTAGTTGCTAGCGTTGCTCAGGAGTCATGTTGTTCGTTTGAGGCACGTAGTTTTGGGGCCTAAATTGCTGTTGTGGGTAAAATGGTCGTTTGGAAATAGGTAACCTATTATTGTATTGGTTTGGAACAGAATTAAATTCCTTATGCTTAAACATATTACCCTGTTGTAAAGTTGAAGGGCCTGGTTTATTAATAGCAAGCCTAGCTTCCTCCTGTCTAGCCGCGATTATGGCCATTTCTAATGTTTCTGGCCTAGCTATTCTAACACCTAAGGACACGTGGAAATCTAAGTTATTAGTGTACTGTTCAATAACCATTTCTTCATAATAACTTCTATCTCCATGCCTTCCAACGAAATACAAGGTATCGAGCAACTCGCGTAATCGCTTACCAAATGACTCAGAATCTTCAAATTTTAATTTACGGGTTCTTGTCAACTCTTGTATCTCGTTACGGGGTTCTCCTAAACGTCTTAATAATGCATTTTTTATTTTAAGCCATGAATCTAAGTTTTCTTCATATGCAATCGCTTCTATGGCTGCTCCACTTAATTTACTTTTAATAACACTCAATAAAGTAGGGTGGCTGCTACCTGGTGCTTCTAATTGGCTAAGAACATTTTCGACCTCTCTTATGTAAAAATTAAGTAATTTTTTATTGCCGTCATATCGCGGAATTAAATCCACGACGAGTTTAAAATGGGGTGAATCTATTACCGACATACTGATATATATATATATGTATATATATAATAGTAATAATAGTAAATGCTCAGGTGAAATAAAGACGAAATTTGCGTTTTCTGAAATAACAATTATTCTTTTATTCACACCATACTTAAGTATACAAAAGTTTTACTACCATTAACATATTTCAGACATGATAACTTACCTGAAATAACAAAAACAACATTTAAAGCCTTTACTTCTAGTTTAAATAATATTAATTTCTATTTAAAATAAAGCAGGAGAATATTTTCCACGTTTTTCTAAAGACCGCTTAACCTCACTTTTAACGTCTAAAATGTCATCCTCATGTCACACTCACAGGTCATCGTTCCACAGATTATATATATTATCTGCATAAGCAGTAGCATAGATATTATAACTTTACATCTCCCACCCTTGGAGAGAACAACATCACAATGATTGTTCGATCAAGAGCTCATCACTGGAGTTAATTTTGTAACATGGTAGAAATTTGACTCTGCCTTCTTATATCCAGTATCAACTTCATAGATTGAATTTGAAATCTTCCTTAGAATTTTATATGGTCCAATCCTTAACTCATCCATTTTCTTCCTATTTAGCCGGTTCCTATTTTCTACATATACTCTATCACCTACTTTAAACTCATATTCTTTTCTTTTTAGCTCGTATATTTTTTTATTATAGTTGTGAGATTTTATTGAATTTTCAAATGCTAGTTTTCTGTCTTTTTTAAGGTCTTCTACTGTACATCTTGATTTCAATTCCAGTGGCAAAATATCCATTTTCTCTCCTTCCAGAAGATATTTTGGCGTAAACTTTGTAACTGTATGTTCTGTTTCGTTATATTTTTCTACACATTTTTGTGCTATAGTTGTCCATGCTGTTTTCTTGTTTTCTTCATTTATTTTACACCGTATCCTATTAACTAAAGTTTGGTTCAGCCTTTCATTAAGACCATTTGAAAATGGCGCGTCCACAGCAGTGAATACCATTGTTATGTTTTTTTTTTTCAAGAAATCTTTAAATTCTTTGGAATTTATGCCAGGATATTGGTCTGTCAATAGCATGTCTATATTATTGCTCTGTGTCACTTTTTCTATCAATTTGATAAAATCACTGGAGTTTTGATTTTTTGATGTCAAAATGTATGCATATCGTGTAAAATGATCAACCAAGAGATGTAAGTATTTTTTTGTAGACCTTGATCCTCCAAAGCCTCCAATTGTGTCAATGGATACAATTTCGAAAGGGCGTGTTGCTGGGCCTAAATGGGACATCAAACCAAATTTTGGATTCCTTCTTGATTTGTTTTTTATACAAATATCACATTCATCGCAGAGTTTCTTAATATTTGTGATGATATTTTTTGCTGTATAGAAAGGAGTTATTTTATTTATCATTTGGGTTCTCCCAATGTGGCAATAAGTATTGTGGACATTTTTAATCAGTGTTTTGCTAAATGTTTCTGATAGTATAATTTTTTTCCTTCTTTTATTCTTTTTGTAATAAATGTTATTTTCCAGTACAAACTTTGTTTTTTCGCCTTGTATATTTAAATTTGTGTCTTGGTCTTTTTTTATATCTTGTATGTTTATTATTAAGTTAACAACTTTCAAAAAATCTTCAGTATTGTCATTAGGTTCCAAGACTGGATTTCTACTTAAGCAGTCCGCTTCTTGATTTGACTGTCCTGGGTTATATTTTATCTTAAAATTGTATTGCGATAAGTAATATGTCAAATCGCCCAGTTCCTCATCAGTTCTAGATTTTATATTGAGATTTTCTAATGGTTTATGATCTGTGTATACTATAAAATCTTTATTCATAAGCCAGTGTTGCCAATATTTTAGAGCTTCTTTAATTGCCAAGCATTCCAAGTATATAGCCTTTTTTTTCTTTTGGGTGTGGGTCAATTTTTTTGAGAAATAAGCTACAGGTTTATTTATTCCGTTTTCATCTTCCTGTTTTAACACAGCTCCCACTCCTTGAACGCTGGCGTCAGTGTATATTTTTATTGGTTGTTCTGGGTCTAATATTTTAAGAATTGGTTTAGAGCATAGTAAATCTTTTATTTTATCAAATGATTTTTGGCATTCTTTGGTCCATATAAATGTAACATCTTTCCGTAACAGATTGTGTAGTGGTTCCAAGATAATTGCATTGTGTGGTATAAATTTATGATAAAAATTTACTTTTCCCAGGAATTGGCGTATATTTTTCTTTGTTTCTGGAATAGGGAAGTTCCTGACAGCCGTTAAATAATCTTTGAGAGGTGTAACTGAATTTTTTTCTATTATATGACCTAAATACTTGGCATGATTGTTTGCAAAAGTGCATTTCGAGAATTTCAGTCTAAATCCTTCTGTTAATATTGCATCAAGTAGTTTTGATATATGTGTTATGTGGTCCTCGAAACTTTTAGAGAAAACTAAGATATCATCTATGAAATTTACCGCAAAATCTGAGAGATTATATTTTCTTATTATATTTCTCAATATTCTTTGGAAAATAGCTGGTGCCGTCTTTAAACCAAATGGGAGGCATGTCCATTGAAAATGGCCTTCTTGTGTGACAAAAGCTGTCTTATATCTATCTTGAATTCTCAGTGGAATGGACCAAAATGCTGAATTTATATCAAAAGTAGAATAGTACTCACAGTTTACAGTCTTTACCATCAAGTCTTCAATCAATGGGAACGGCTGTGATTGAGGGACAACAATTTTATTCAATTCTCGGAAATCGATACACAGTCTTGATCTTTTCCCATCTTCTTTTTTGTATGCTAAGGTGACTGGAGCTGCAAAAGGGCTATATGATTCCTCTATTAATTTTTTTTTTCAATAATTTTGATATTTGATTTTCAATTTCTTTTCTATCATCAGTTGTGCATCTGTATGGGCGCTTGCAGCAATATTTATCTACTGTCAAGTCTATGTGAGCTTCATAACCTCGTACTGTACCTACGTCGTATTTATCCTTAGCGAAGACTGGTTTGTATTTTTCTATTAATTTATCAATTTCAGTTTGTTTAGATAAATCTAGGTGGTTTACTGAAATTTCAAATTCTTTTAAATTAATATGTTCATTGAAGTTTATTTCACATTGGTTTAAATAGTTAATTTCTTGTTTCCATACCTCAGAGCTTAGAATCACATCTTGTTCATTTTTCTCAATCTTGTTCAACATATTTGTTTCAGAGTATTTATTTTTGTTATTCTTTTCATTTTGATTTTTATTCTCTTTGTTTGAATGATTACATTGTATAATATTCAATTTTTCATTTTGCATTAATCTGAATTTTTTTATGCAATCCAAACCAATGAGAAAATCATAGTGAAAATTTTCATCATCTATCACAAAAATATTCATTTCTCTTTCAATGTCATATATTCTTATTTTTAATGTTACCATACCTTTTGTTTTCTTATCACCATTAATAGTTTTCAAGTTTGCTGTTTGTTTATTAAATGTATTTTCTTCTTTTTTTTGTATTTTTAATAACTTTGCATTAATTAATGATACATTTGAACCTGAATCATAAATTGCGGTAACTTTTAAAGTGTCATTTAATAATAACTTTACTTTTATTAATGGTGATATTTCTAGTTTTTTGGATTCTCCTCATTAAGTTCAACTTCTAATTCAGAGTTATTCACACTTTTCACAACATATTTTTGATTTTTCACATTGAACCAGCAATTTTCCTCAGGATGAAAACGTTTTCCTTTTTTCTCGTTTACACAAATTTGGCATGGTTTCTTTTCTTCATTTTTTTTTGTTTTTATGTCAGAGTGTGTGTAGTTCTTTTTATCATATTTGTTCTTCATAACAAGATGTTCTAATTTCCCTATCTCGTTATAGAGATCTTCAGTTTGTTCTAACGTCTCTCTGTCAATTTTGTCACTCAGGTGATTAGGCAGGCCTGCAGCTATAAGGTCTATAAGAGTACCTGTATCAATCGTTTTTCTAACCTCTAACAACAATTTCTCTTTTTTTAATGCATATTCTAGTAATGAGCCTGTTTGATATTTAAATCCAAGAGCATATCTGATCGGTGACCAACCTTTGTTTCCAAACGTTTCACAGAAGCTTCTTTCCCATTTATTCCATTCTGATTCTACTGTAAACTTCATTAGCATACAACTGTACCAGTTTACACTCGAATATTCTAAAAATTGTTTTAAAATTTCAATTTTTTTTCTGTCTTCATCAATATGGAAACGGTCACATTCTTTGTTGAAGTCCTTAATCCATTGGTGAGCGTTTGCGTTTTTTCCGGTGAATTTCTCTAGCACAAAGTCTTTTGCAATTTTCCCCAAATTTTGAGTTTCAGATTTTCTTTGCTTTTCATCGAGTAATGTCTCTAGTAATTTCTCCAATGTTTTATTTGAGCTTTCAGTTAATGATTTTGAATCATTTATGTTTTCATTAGTCTCTTCAAGGTAAAAATCTTGAAACTGTATATTTTGTTCTTCATCTAAATATACCGCTGATATCTCATCAGTTAAAGTTATCCATATTTTCCTTTTTTGATGTCTTTTATTCAGTGTTTTTCTTATCTTGGCATAGTTAGATGTATTTGTTATAATTTTGTGTAAGTTTGCAGGTTGATATTCTGCCGGTATGTCGTAAGTTTTGCCATCAGATGTACCTATTGAGGTTATGCAAATAATGTTCGATTTTCCATCTATTGATGTTTTTACACAAAAATCAAATCTTAACTTCTCCATATTTTTATTGCGGAAAATGTTGTTTTATAATAGTAAATGCTCAGGTGAAATAAAGACGAAATTTGCGTTTTCTGAAATAACAATTATTCTTTTATTCACACCATACTTAAGTATACAAAAGTTTTACTACCATTAACATATTTCAGACATGATAACTTACCTGAAATAACAAAAACAACATTTAAAGCCTTTACTTCTAGTTTAAATAATATTAATTTCTATTTAAAATAAAGCAGGAGAATATTTTCCACGTTTTTCTAAAGACCGCTTAACCTCACTTTTAACGTCTAAAATGTCATCCTCATGTCACACTCACAGGTCATCGTTCCACAGATTATATATATTATCTGCATAAGCAGTAGCATAGATATTATAACTTTACATATATAATATATATAGGAGCACTATAGTCAATTTTTATAAAGTTTTAAATAATATTTTGATTAATAATTGTTCGAACTTACATCGAGTAGGTCATATACTTGTAGTAGTTAATAAGTTTATAATTGTAATTGTTTTTAATTAAACTTAATTTAAAGTAGTTTTGTTTTTTTTCTGACTCTCCGTCTGCAGCTCACGTAATTCATACAATAACAATATACGATGCGCTTTCGTTAAGAAATGAATTATAAATCAGCTCCAAACCAACACTTGAGTTGATTCATATTAAGATATTCTTTTTATGTACGTCGATACCAAATTATTGACCTCTTGATAACTTTATGAATTTGTAAATTTTACATTTTCAATTTTAAATTTTGAATTTGTAAATTTGTACATATGTCTACGTTATTATTTTATATTTGGATAAAAATATTATTTTGTTTATGTTGTCACAAAAAAAAAACGTGATAAAACTAACAGTTACTCGAAGGTGGCAAGTGATACCTTACCGTCACCGTCCTGCAATAATAATAAGTCACAACGACATTTATAACAAAATACAACATAAGACTTATTATGTTCTATCTCAATAGGTTTAACCAAGGTATACAACTGTTAGTCTCATCAATTGTAACAATTACAACTGCGAACAGTTAAATATATAACATTCAATTGAAAACATTTATGAGACAGAATAATCCTTTTTGTATTAATTTTGATGTCTGCATACTATAGGAACGGTATAAAAAAAGTCTTATTCATAATTATAACAGTTAATATACATCAATAGTAACATTGTAAGAAGAATGAGTCAAAAGGAGCAGTCGATCCTCCTGACTGCAAGGAATACCGAGCAAATACACACAATTATGTCACCTTCCTTAACTTACGATGACAAGGAAAAGGAGGTTTGGACATTCCAATGCAGCTTCATCTTACAGGAATTAAGGATAGGTTAGTGTATTTATATTTTTGCTCTTAATTTAATATATATATATATATATATATTAAAAATTGTTGCGATTGTAAAAATATGTCTTGCAAAGACGAAAAGGTTACATTCAGTATTTGAAAGTTAGTTTTTACATAAAAAACTAGACATGATTAACAATTTTGAAAGGTATTATACATGTTTAAGGTGACATAAATTTCATTAATGTAAAAATAACTAAATACAGTTATTCTTTTATTGTGTACTTCAAAAGTGTAATGTATTTCAAAATATTATTCACTATAAGTACATTATAAAAAGATTGGTAAATAAATCTTTTTTAAAGTTTTGAAATTTTTCAAAACTTAAAAACAATTTAATTCTGCTTTTAAGTTTTTGTTTTACATTGTCTCGGAAAAAACATTCAAAATATATGGCTAGAACCTCCGGTGTCAAATACTCATTATAATATCAGACAAAACCACTTATATAAATACTGATTGTGTTTAAATGTAGCAATGTTTGTGGTCAGTGTAGCAAAGTCAGTATACTAAGTAATATATTAATGCCTTATCATATTACTAAAGTCTCTATCGTGTTTCTGATTTCAACTCCGTGACACCACGAGCAATTGCTGTCGAGGTATTAATCTTCGGAGACATCGGTCTGCGGTTGTCCTCTCATCTCTGAGAACTATTGGAATTAAAATAAGAAATAAATTACTGTTTAATTAAGAAAATTTGTAATTTTTGTTTCTATATATTGACTTCTATTATTATATTTTTATGATCTCAAAGAATCAAATACTGAAACAATGCAACGTAAAGCATTAAATAAAGTTACGAAAATTAAAAAAACACTTCTTAATTTATAGTTAATTCAATTTACGTACCATATATTCCTCAAATAATTTTTTAAGCTGACCGGGAAAAGCAATACGAACTATGGTTATTCCATAATATAATACACAAGAATAATTAAAAGGATCAAAGCCATATGAGCGTGATTAGGAACACTAATGTCTACCACACTCACCGGAGACTAAGTAAAAAAGAAATATCGGAAGTGCTTCCGATAGAAAAGAACTAGAAAGGTCATGAACGCGAATAGCGATACTACCAGACGCAGAATGTCAAGCTAAATGTGGGTAAATTTTTAATTACTAGAAGTGAAAAAAAATAAATTTAGTAATATTAAACTAAATAACTGCATGTCCTTGGAAGCAAATGTCCTTGGAAGTATTATTAATTGACAACATTTAACTAAACATCTAAAACGAGTGACAACTATATTAAAATATTATACAGCAGTATGCTATTAACTTATATAATTTATGACATAAGAATAATACAAAATAGTATGATATATTCCGGTACTAGGCATATAGATAATAATTGTACGGACCGTTGTGATAAGCGACTATCGATTATTATTTAAAGAAGGCGATTAGTGCTCATGCCTAATGATGTTCAAAGTACGAGTATGATTAATACAAATGTTGAGACGGAAATTGATTTAACTTATGTGGTTATAACTAGTTTTATATTAATATGATATTCGCCTATACTAATTGGATTTATAGACTTTACAATTAACGATGGACTAACAGTATATCAATGCTTTAAAAAAGATACATTCTCAATGTATAAATATAAATATAAAATAAATATTTGTAATTCCGTAAAGGTGATTGGGAAAATGTTAAAGAAAAGCAATCAGAAACACAAAACAAAAATATTGAAAGAAGCTCATTGGCGTAACGTGTACGTATTGAAGTAGAGTACGAGAGTTTGAAAACGAGAATTCACGTTAAACTTTTTATAAGTGCAAAAAAAATAAATTTACACGGTAATAATGACCATATTTTTAAGTAATTGTTTTATTTAGCTTTTCATGGTCACACACAAATTTATATTTCAGCCTTTTCTCATGTTCACAACATAATACGTAGCCGCTAATAGTTTCTGATAGGTTATTGCAGTCCTCCTCGCACAAACAACAACTGACACATGACTCGTCAGGGAACAGGAAATTGAAGAGCGCTGACTTAATAGCCGGGCGTCGTCATGACAAGGACGTATTGAGAGGAAATAAGAAAAGTAGTTAAGACTGTGCTATCAACTAGAAGACAGAAATCAAAAGGTTGTGTCTATAAGATACATATAACATATGAGTACATGCATAAGATTCTGATGAGATGAGATTGATGAGGTTTAATGTTTTCAGTTTAAATAATTTTTCATAAAAGTACATAAAAGATTATTTAATAATTAAATGTCAAGGACTAATTTGTTAAATAAATTCCATTCGAGGACCATTTGTCGTTTTTAATCTTATATAAATGCAACCTTTTAAATGAAAAACTTGAAGTAATTACTTAGTAGTGATTATTACAAGCGGTTATTACGATCTCGAATATCCGCTAGAGAATAAAAATATTTTACTTACTTTTTGTTTAATTCACCTTATTGTTTTGTTTATTTCTATAATTTAACTTGTTATTTTTAAAATATAATAAATTAACCCAGTATACTCCAGTATTTTTTTTAGAAACTTTTAAATTAATATAATTACTATACTTTAACAAGAGCGAGACGAGGTATAGGTGTCTGTGTTCATCTACTTCCAACCGTTTCCTAGTTTCCGGGCTACAAAAATAACATTCAGAATGCATACAAATAAAATACATCAGCTCTGTTTAATATCTGACAGCGGTTCATTAACCAATCAGTTCAATGACCCGTTGTATTAACCCGGATATTAAACATAACTGATGTATTGTATTATGTAATAACGATCAAGCGTCAAGATTAATAGTATCTGCCAATGATTGCATTTGTAACTCACACTGGAAGTATACATACAAGTGTGCGATACAGATATACACGAGTATTTCGAGTGTCTTTTTAATACCAAGTGGTTAGCTTAGCTTGGCTCAGTTAGATAAATATATTATGTTACGTAAATTTTCATATAATCAAGATATTATTAAACGGATATTATTTGTAACTGTTGAGTTACATTTACAGTCCTAACAAATTTAATTATTCAATTGAATAGAAATTAAATGAAAAATATTAAATACAAACCCACGTCACGTCACCACGGTCTTAGTATTGGAATAGGTAAATGCTTGCTTTCTTTATTAAAGTTATACACAAAAAAACATTTGAAAGCCAAACCCTTGTTTCTAAACCCCTTTATGCGGTCGGTGGAGGGTTAACACCTGAAGGGACAAACTGGAGGGTTGAAAGTCGTTAATGCGGCTACATCGATCATTAAAATAGTTCCCTTTCGTGGTAAGTATATGGATCTACATACTATATTATAATGTATATATTAAGAATAGATTTAAACTATTAAGACAATACCTCGCAAATTAAGATAAGATATATAGATGCAAGAGGATAAATATAAGGAAAAATACATAACTAGAATATTTTTAATGACAAATTAACTTTGTATCTCTGGAGGTAAATATATAAGGTGATCTTATAGAAGATACAGATTTCCTTCTATACAATCTATACTGTGAGATATTTTATTATAAAGTTCTTTTAGCTTCCATGTCCTATATATAAAAGTTTCAATGAATAGGTCCTTTTACAGAGCGGTAAAGTTATTTTATATGTCCTAGTAAAATCAACTGTATTTTTTTATATTTATTTAGAAACTATATTTAAATATATCTGCAATATTATCAATTTGTGACAAGAAAAATCCAAGGGATTAAGTACTTTTATTACAACAAAGCTTCGTATCTCTTGTCAAGTGACTGACACTCACTATTCAATAGTGAGTACCACAAATATTGAACAGCTCCATAAGATTGAGTACAGTCCAGATCCTATTACAGTAATGATTTGATTTTAGAATACACATTGTTTGTTGTAAGTTATTCAGATGAATTAAATATCAATATTACTCACGGTTTCACTCAGAATATTCCCAGAACGGCATTCCGGTGTTAGTTTTATAATTACATAATGAAGAATAAGGTCAGCGTGAAGATGGAGTCTAGGAGCAATTATTTGAAATTTAATCCAAGTTTCATAAGACCATTCAAAAACATTAATACATTTCTGTTTCATGCACTGCAATTCTGATGCACTTCTTTTAATTTTTACTTCAAGATGAACTTCAAAACCAAATATTATCATACTAAAGATATTGCTTAAATAAAATTTTATACAAATCATATAATAATAGAACTGACCAAGAGCTGTATTAAGAGAAACTCCTAAACTTGTTTAACTGTCTGTAATTACTATTAAATTTTTCTCATATAATTGATGGAAATTAGTAAAATGGCTAATTAATGATCGCGCACGAGCAATACGTAACATATGGAACATAACTTCTATTCTAATGGATACTCGATGAGTCACCGCTTTATGCGACCGTTCACTCCATCATTTACATGACCTGTACATGCACTTGCAGAATAGAAATTTAAATGATAAAATATTCTATTCAAAGATAAATTGTATTGTTTTCAAGTTACTTATGAATGGCATTATCCACCAGAGAAACGAATTCATTTAATGAATAGCTAAATGGCTATGATTAGATATTAGGAAGAAACTTGAACTCCGTGTACTAATTGCTATGAAGCAGTCATGAATATAAATGTGTTTTAATTATTTATCAACTTAACGTATAGAAAGAGTCAAAATACTGCGGTGTCTGAAGCCTTCACTCACAGCGGTAAATTAATATTAATAATTTCGATTAAAACTTCGCCTCAATAATAAAATATAAAAAAATAAAAATTTCGAATCGCCAACATATAGAAATAGAATAGAATTAGAATAGAATTTTATAGATGAAATTTAGTTTTAAACCTGCTCTAAATTCTCTTCTTCCAGGTATGCGAAGCCACGGGCATAAGCCAGTTAATGTTAGTTAGCCAATTGTTAGTATCAGAATACCGGACATCGACATTTCAAGTTTGTCATTTGTCAGTTGCTTGATCACTTTGAGAGCAAGTCCAAGATGGCCTCGAAGAAAATGGGAGTGATCAATAAAGCTAGCCAATATTTCATGCCTGACCAAAGACTTGCTGTCTATAAGGCAACTCCGATCATACATGGGGTACTGTTCTTATCTCTGGTCCGGATTGTCTCCATAACGGTTACTACCGCGTCCAACAGAGAGCTGTTCTGATAGTCGGGGATCAGGTGCTCTATAAACTGCTGCACTCTCTGGCAATGTATAGAGATGTGGCCTATTTAATTCGTCCTCTGTCGCATTTATTACTTGGAGTGTTCCGTAGACCTTATTGCAAAGCTAGTAACGTTTTTGCAATTCTTTGATTGTTGGACGCTCGTTTGCCCTCCTCTAGCATAATTCCTCTTTGTTTCGTTATCTATGAAATAAATATTATGAAAAACTAGTAAAAGAAAGCAAAGAACAATGGCAGCTTTCCATACATCATTTTACCTGACATCTATTTGAGGCGTCTAAATATAAAAAAAATGTTTAAACGATAGGGGTAATATTGCATAAGCTTAATCAGAAACAAATATTTTTTTAGAAAGCCACAAAAAAAAGATATTTAAGTTTTTGTTTAATAATAATTTGAGGTTACCTGTCAATACTAGTTGTCACTGATTGTAGGTACAATCTGTACAAACAAAAAAATACATAAGAGATTTCTTAAATGATGTTTTTAATATTAGTTATTAGTTTAGTAAAGGGTTAGAATAAGTCTTGAACGGATTTTATCGCATTTATTAACGCGAATATATATTTGCAATGAATAATATTTGACTAAATATAAGAAAACCGATCTATCTCTATTTACTAAGCTTCAACCTCTAACATTCCAATACTGGGCACAGGCCTCTTTCACCAGATAGGAAAAGAATCGCAGCTTAATCAGCCGATGGTCCGATGCGTGCTAGCAAATTACCTACTATCGAACCCGCGAACACCATCGTGTAGGCAGCGCCAATCGACAAGCGCATCGCTATTCTATAGCGATCATATAGTATAGTATACAGGTGAAAAAAAAAATATTTTGTTTAGAAAAATGTAGTTGTACATTTATTTAGATAAAGATAATATAGGACAGACATATGTATAAAAGTCTATAAATAAAGAAAAATAAAAAATGAATATAGGTATTTATGGTGAAAATAAAACAAGATCGTATTTTAATTACATAATATTTTAAACACTGCGTATCAATATTATTGCAGCCAGGAAAGAGGCAATGGTTACAAGTATTGGCGGCTCTCCTGTATTCTGGTAATGCTATAGTTCCATTCTCTGTATTCTGAATGCCTGATGGCCTGATAATATCTTGCTCATCATCATCATCATCTTCATCTTCATGAGATTGGTGGTCGTCCAAAGATATGCCAACTTTGGCATTGAGATACACTCCACAACGGTAGGCTCTTTAGGTGGCTCATTATGTGAGGGTAAGAGGGTAAGCACTATCTTCTAATAAAAGAAAAGTATTTGTGTTAATTTATTACTTATATAATTTTAAATAAATGTACCTTGGTTATTTTAATGTTATATTGTTTCGATGTAATCACGATTATATATTATTAGTAACAGGTCTGTACATATGAAGTTTTCGTTTTTCTGTAATAGTCTTTTAATTTTTTTAATTTTAATTTTAATTAGTCACTCAGTTTACAAAATTGAAAAATGTATATATCATGTTACTTACGAGTACAAGTTTCACAGCGGCATCAGTGTTGCGAAAAGGGCTAGAAGGGTTAAAGAAGGGTTAAATTTTGACCTGCAAAACAAGTCCCGTGTACGAGCGGAGAGAAATGGCAAAAAACACCCGAGTTAGGTGCAGGCTGCAGTGTTAGTGATAAAACTGTTTTAATCAAATTGAAGCAAAGTGGAAAGATTAAAAAGCTTGGAATATGTGTACTTCACGAATTGAGTCGTTAATCGGAAGCAATCATCCTAATGGCTGGATTCCTGCAAGCCAGCCAAATCCTGCCAAATTTATTATCAGGAAATGCAAACCATGATGGGAAAACTAGCTGGTAAATAAGCGAGGCTGCTCAATCGCTCTACTCCACTGCTGCTTCACGACAATGCTAGATTACACTCTGCACAACAGACGGCTACCGCATTGTAAGAGCTTTAATTGGAATATCTAAGATATCCACCGTGTTCTCTGGACCTTGCTCCAACATATTACCATTTTTTTTTATTTAGATAACTTCTTGCAAGGGAAAAAAATTAACTCCGACGAGGCGGTCCAAACCGCCTTCAAAGATTTTATTTATTCCGGTCCGAATAGTTTTTTTAGTAAAGGGATCAATGAACTACCTATGAGATGGCAAAAGTGCAAAGATAACAATGTAATAACAAACAACAACAACTCAATACTTCTTTTTCTTTGTATATTATTTATCAAAAGTATAATAATAACAATGTATAATTATAAATTTCCAAACATATATATTATTTTCACAATAAGTAACTACCTCTGTAATCTTTCTAAAACTTATAGACAGATGCAGTAACTATTTGTGTATTTATTCCAGTTTATCAGTCATTTTATTCATATTACTGTTAGTTATTTAACTGCTGCTGTTTAAAATATGTATACAAAATTTGTAAAGTCAAAATAAAATATATATCTCAACCTGAATCATTTTTGAAATGATTTTTTTCGCAGAAAGTGATGTGATATGTGTGATGATGATGATGTGATGAATAACGATATATCATTTACAACGTGTTGCGAGTTCAGAGTTCGGGTAAAGTCATTAAGGATATTAAGATTTCCAATTGTCTTTATATATTTTTATGGGAAATAAAGTTCAATCGCGTATTTTTATTCGATTCTATTTAACATTGACACGGCTATTCGTTTAATTAATTTCTTAAACACTAATTTACAAGAGTAGTTAACGCTATGCTCTCAGAAAAACAATGACATAGACACACACACGTGTACTGAAAAACAAGATTACTTTATTTTTTAATATTCTGAACTCTAAATCTTACAGCAGAGTAAATAAAAACCGTCACAATACAAGTAAAAGAGTCATAAATCAGTGTCCCGCAGCGGGACTTAAGAAGCGTTGGCTACACAACTTATTTTGCTTTCCTACTAACTACTTGTAATTGTTTTTTTTATACAAAACGATTCTAAAATAACGATAATTTATAGAAAAAAAATATTTCTCATTTTCCAAATGTTATTCTATTCGTAAATTTTAATTGTAAGTATAAAAGAAAAACATCATTACTATTTTTAAGAAGTTCAAGGTTTCCGTCGTAGATGAACAAGTATTTTCATAGGTATAGCGACGTTTGAGGTTGCGACAGACCTGGTTTGTTGCAGATTATATAAAGATCAGAATAGTGATGAAGGTCATTTTAAAACTTTTGGAAGACCCTAGGTGTTGAGTTCTATCTGAGTTAACCTTTGTGTAGAGGATTGTGCTGTTCAAAAAGAGATATGATATTACTGTTAAGAAAGTTAACTAGTTCGTCAATAGTTGTCATTGTCTGTAAAAAATTTCAGTTAATTAAACTGGAATCTAGAACTGTCTTATTTATGTCGAAACTATACAAGTTCCATAGTATGAGGCACTTAGGTTTAGTATAAGATATATAAGTTTAGCTCTAAGATATATAAATCAAATCGTGGTGCGTGAATGCAGGTGCTATTAACTGGCCGAATTTAGAAATATATTGTATGTCGAAACAAATGTTGCAGTGTTGATGAGCAAGTTTTAAAGTGTTCAAATCAAGGAGTCGTTGTTATTGAAGAGATCTGGAGTTGTTTTTAATATTATGAGGACAATAAACTTACTCCTATCACCAACGTGATCGCAATATCTACTTCGATAAAAAGAGACTCGGGAGAATGAAGGACAGGGGAAGGTGACTAAGCAATAATTTTGAATGTTATATGATTACGTGAATAAATAAAAACCCCAACACCGGCTTTTCCTAGACGAATGTTTCTAATTAGGTTAAAGTAAGGAAGATAATAACTTTTAGAAAGGAGAAATGTCTAAAGCTAAGATTCAGAAACGAGGACAGCGTGGACAGAATTCAGGTTAAAAATATTAAGAATATCAAAATAAGAAGCGGAAATGCTTTGAGCATTGATATCACAGACATAAAAGTTGTAACGTAATGGTTCCAACCCATTCGATAGCAGGCTTTGTAATGATCCAAAATCCTGAACCAGTCTTTCAAAAGAACTATCTCCATTACATGTAAAATGGAAAACCGAACTAGACTCCATTACTACAAAAAAAAATAATAATGATGAGTTAAATGTAAAAAAAATACAAATGTCAAAATGTAAAATCAGCTACACAGGATAAAAATAAGTATATAAAAATATAAATATATAAAGAATTAGAATTATTAAAAATTATAAAAAAAAAATAATAATATAATATTCAGAACCAATAACAAAATTAATTATTATAACATAAAACCAAAGAAAAATTTGCACATCCAGGTGGCAAATAAACATTCTCAAAAGTAACTAAAATATATACAAGACAGAAAAAACAATATAATAAAAATATGACTGATAAAAGTTCATAACAACGAAAAAAAACACAATAACAACATCGGATGAAAAAATAAGAATACTTACTTACTTAGCTTCACGCCGTATCCCTTGCGGGGTAGCCAGAGACGACGGAGCGCCAAAGGCTACGGTCCCTGCATACCTCTTTCGCCTCGGCCACAGATATCAACCTCTTCATACATGCCCTCCGGGGGGTCCTCATGCTTTTTACGCGACCCTCCTCTAGTATCATAGATACTGTGTTTTCGAAGGTCTTCCCCTGTCTCTCTTACTGCTCACTTTTCCTGTATAAATCTTTTTTACCAATCTTTCGTCACTCATTCGTTCGACGTGCCCAAATCACCTGAGCACGTTTTTCTTCATTCTCACCATGACATTTCGCCAGTACCTGCACTTCTGTGTATCTTTTAATTGCGGATTCGGTCACCTAGACTGACTCCGCATATTCTGCGAAGAGATCGCATCTCCACGGCATAAACACAAACACTTAAATATTTATTTCTTATTCGTTAATAAGTTGAAGGACCAACATCTGCTTACAAGAATCCATTTCAAGGTCCAATTAAACAATTTACAACGCTTCTTGGAAGAGGAAATAACTTTAACTCTTCATCATTCGATTTGCAGTCTACACCGAATACATATAACCTACTACATATAACCTACTACATATAACCGAAATCAGTCTGAATAAAAAATTATAGTAATCAGCTCCAGAGACGCAACTGTTTTTAAAAGATTGCAATTTATAGAAATATAATGCAACTTCAAATAGCAAGACTACTTCAAAACCACACAGAAAGACAGGGCGATTGTTTTATTAAAAAAATAAATTTAAAGATTGGTTACAAAATTTTTCATTGTTACAGATTTTTTTAAGGCATTAGATTTTTTTTGTTAATACTTATTGATTGAAACTTTAAAGAAGTTAAGTTTTTTTATATCGTTCTTATAAATTATTTTACAAATTTCCATTTTGCAAAGATAAATAAATTGTTGTCATCACACTGCATACAACAATATAAATATATTTGTTTGCCTCGAAGTAGTTTTTAATTTAAATAAAACTAAGTGATAAAAAAGTAAAACTGAGTAACTAATGCTAAGTATTTTAAATATAAAATTTCTTCTCGGACAAGGCCCCGTCTAATCTAAATGAATAGTCATGAATAATGTACTGTCTGTAGAAAACCGCATTGATTTATTTATATGAACAAACAATACTTTGAACGCAATGTACTTGATGGCTGGTATCTCATGCCTATAATACTTTTATTTACCTAAAGTCTATTGTTTTGTCCAGTGTCCTCTGCCGCCGGTACGTCTACTGTCTCGTAGATCCTCACCGAGTCAACGCATACAACACATATACTCGTATATTATAAGGTTGATAAGATTTAAGCATTGTATTAAAAAGCTAAAAATAAATTTTGTGTGAACTTGATAACTACCATATTTTCATCAAAGTAAAATCAAGGAAAATAGATATCTTTTAATATACGAAAGATAATAAATAAAAGATAATATAAATATGTATATAATTTTGTTAGGTTATAGGAGGAAAACTTTAAAGAAATTTTAACTATGGAAAAGAGAAATATATTTTCAATATTCTTATCTAGTTATACTTACTGTATTCACAAGGTGCGGTGCATTCGCTGCTTGTCCGTAACACGCTTCATATCTGCAGATATTAGATAATAAAACTTCACCTGTTAATGATTTATTATTATTTACCGCACGGCTCAGTGACGAAACTGCAAAAACAACTTCCCCGGAGATTACTACCAAGAAGCAATTTCTAGTGGCTTCAATTATTTAATTAGATAAAAACTTTACGCCGTCGATGAATTAGTTTCATTATTAATTATTGCAGAATGCCACTGATTAGTTATAAACCTGCCGGATTACATTACTCGGGGAGATTCACTCGGGGACAATTAGTAGTGAATATACAATATGTCTATGATCCTTTAATATTATAAATCTGTCCATATCCTTTAAAAATAATTATATATTATTAAGATCTTTTATTAAATACTTATATTTTTGCTGTCGCTATTGTAACTGGGAGTTGTCAGTCATTTAAAGTAATCAATTAAGATGCATTGAAGTTGACACAATTAAAGTCATCCTCTGTACTGATAGAGATAATGAGCTTACTAATTTCATCACACCCTAAATAGTATATTTAAAGTGATATAAACTTATTTTAGTGTTTACACTTACTTTAAATATATAATAAAGTTCTCATTCATATTGTAAGCAAATTGAAGGTTCTTTGACGACACACGTAATGTAAGACATGATTTTTATTTAAAGTGCAATAAATACAATTATTATCATGACCCTGTAATCGTATGTTATCTGATAATACTATTTAGAGAAAGTCATTTCAATAATTTAAATATAGATGAGATGAGGGTCTTAGTTTTTCACGTTGAAGGAAATTTAATCTCAGTGTCATTTATATCAATAAGCGTGTCTGGAAACAAACCATTATTTATAATATACCATAGATGTAATAAAAAATGAATCTTTATGTTTTAAACTAATTGTTCCGTAATTAGTACGGGAAGTTGAACAGTAAAAATAATGTATAAAATTATTTGTAAATTATTATAAGAGAAATGTACACGATAGTAGGTACAGGAAGTACACAATTGTTCACTATTTTGAAGGTGGTACTCATTATTTGAGTTATTAAACATTTTATCAGTTATTTACAGAATAAAACTCAGCAATGAAAGAAAAGTTCTGGTGCCTCCCTCAAGTTATGAATTATGAATTAGTATTTAGAGGTTATTTAGTAATTAGAGGTAGAATTATCAAGTAATTTCCAATAACAGAAGATTGTGCCGGTAATGTTGTAATGATTTTTGTTAGGATGTTTTTAAACGAAAACGCTTTTAGATTTTGATATCGTGTTATGAACCATTTAAAATTTGTGGATTTCAAATGACAATAAATTTCATTCATTTAATGAATGTTGTTTTTATTCCTTATATACACACACACATATTATATACACAGAAAATATATTTTACAACAACCAATAGTAGCATTGGTTTAAAATATTCGAACAGAAATACACCCTTGATTTTTATTAATGCAATAAAAAAGAAATAAAACCGATTCACAATGTGGAGATTTGCGTTAATGACCAGACTCGATTTCCTAAACAACCGACGCAAGTGGAATCACTAACAAGAGGCAATACAAATAAAATATCACCCTCGTAATTGGAAAGGACCGCGATCCGTTACACTGCAGACACTTTCATTAAATACAAAAAAACAATAGAAACCACTGACGCCTCTTAGTACTTTCTAAAATTTTCGCAATAATACGCTTTAGATATGAAATAGTTACTATATATTAAATTGGATAAATACTTTCATGTAAGTGACTACTTTTATTAGACTAAAATGCTATTAAGTTCATGAATTCTGAGCCATCGCCATGTCTCCTGCACGGTTGACTGGTCTTGAACATCACATCCTACATATCGGTTGCATGTAATCATTTGGACATTCTAATTGTTTTCTTTATTTCTCCTTACATAATTGTTATTATTTACTTTCTACCAGTACCAGTAATGGTTTATTTACAAGTTATTTATATAGTTGTCTTACTTTTGTAACTCATTTCGTTACTTTTAAAAATCAGGTATTGAAATAAAAAAATAATTAAATTAACTAGCTGACTAAAGAAAAATAGTACTTAAATATTCAAGGTTATCGGATAATATACTAACATTAATATATATTGGGTAAAAATAAGTTTGAAGACAAATTATGAAAAAAAACAAAATATTGTTAAATTTTTGTCTCATTCGTTCTTCCAGAGAATATCCGTCCTTGTAAAAAGATTGGCCTGTTAAAGCTTCTATTCAATCTGATCTCGAGCGAGAGTGTTGTAAATAATATTGCCTGGTTTAAACAACTATTTATTTAGACTTGCTACTTTATAAGTATTTTTTTTTATAAAATTTTGCTTGATTTGTTCTCACCTCTCTCGCAATGCAATAAATTAATAACAATAAATTTTACAAATTAACATAACACCGACATGACAGGAAGGCTTTCATTTAAAGAATTTTTTACAGAGCAATTGAATAAATTAACAAAAAAAATAAAAAATTAATTCTAACGTTTATCATACAATAAAAAGTGCGAAAATCGGAAACATGTGCTTACATCATTAATAAAAAAGTGAATAGAAGAGGCCTGAAAAGAAAGCCCTGCGGTACACCAGAAGTTATGCGAATAAAACTCGCGGTGAATCTTTTAACTACTACAGTTTGTGACCTATTACGGAAATACGATGTTAGCTATCTAATTAAAGTATCAAGTACGCCGATATGTTCTACTTTTTATATAAAAGATTATGAGAAATTTTATGAAATGAATGTGAATACTGTGTTTAAATAATATCTACCCTATGACCTGCATCCATAGCATTTAGTATTATATAAATTGTATCATATATAATCTTCTCAAAAAGTTTAGGAATAACTGATAACTTTGCAATCTCACGATAATTTTTAATATTGCTTTTATCGCCTAAAAATAATTATACCAATATTTAAGTATTGGTGTAATTAAAAGTTTTTTTCCAGATACGTGGAATAGAACTGATTTGTAATAATTTTATAAAAAGCTAAGTCAAAAGAAATCAAAGAATTTTACACTTTCTGATAAGTTGGATTTACATTATGTAAACATTTGTCTTCTCAGTAAATTGAGAACAGGCTCAAAATCATATTAGAAATAGATATTAAACATATTAGCTATGCCTAGCCCGTTTGATTCTTCGTAAAAGTACATGTTCATATTTCAAGAAATATTATTATGACTTTTTTGGATCATATTTAAGACCAAACGTACTTGGAGTTTAAACGAAAATTATTTTCTGCTCTATTTATTTATTGTTTATAGATTTTTTTACTGTGCCTCGTAACGCAGAGAACTGTTCATACTCAATATTTTTATTGTAGATCTCCCATTTTTAATTAAACACAATATTGCTAATGTGGCCTTTTAAACAACTAACACTAATTATCTCTCAACGTCTCTTCACTAAAAGCGTAACGTCAGTTAACTAAATCATACTACAAACTACCTTCCTTAAAAAGATAGTGCAAAATTCATGATGAGGAAATATATAGAAAATCCTCACAATATACAAATTTTTGTCAGAATCGGTCAGAAAATTTAGTTATAGAAAGTATGTGTAAAAACAGGCAGGAAAACTAACAAACAGACAAACAAAGAGCACACAGACTAAACAACAAAAATAAGGGAATTTGGATCAGTACGTCATAAACCAATTGTTTTATCACAAAATAAAAAAAACAAATGTACGAACCAATCAATTTCGATTTCATTAATGATTCATACAGTAGCAAAGACATTGTCTTTAATTGAACGGATCCATAACTATTCCAAATTGAATCAAAATCTATGTAATAATTTTGTTTTGATGAGCGAACTAACAAACAGATAGAGTCAAAAAATTAAATAACAAAATCTATTGATTTAAGTTCTGAGTAGTTCTGTGTATGCACTGATATTTTTTTTTAATATTTAAAATGTTAAATGAGCTAATTGGTAGTTGCTATTATATTATATATTTAGATTTAGTTTTTTTTATTCTAAGTAAAATAATTTATTAAACGCTTGGACTTTTCTAACAACAACGACAACACAATATTAGACTTGCTCCATCACGATATGATTTCACACAAATAAACATTATAGAAAAGGCTTGCTTCCTCAAAAAGTTTCAAGGCTCAAAAATTTTCGTTAACGTTTCCTTGTAAAATACGAGAATGTTTTTTTACCCTCTTTCCGACTCGAGATCTGAACTGAGTGCAGGGCGGTTGAAATCTAGAGAACTGTAATAAATAGTTCTGACAAACGAGTTCTCGAAGACTGCAGCCATTTTGTAAATATTTTATTTTTGTTTTATGCGCCGAGATGCGTTTTAACATCTGTGCCGTCTGGATTTTTTTATTATTTTTTTTTATTGTATTGTTTTGTATTTTTTTATTACTGTAAATAAACAGAGCCTTTTATAAACGCTTTTGAATTGCGGCAAAGTATCGGAGAAAAATGTATTTAATTATTATTAATAAATTATTTGAAATAATATTTATCTAGACTAAAGCAACATAAACAGACTGCTTCCGATATACATATATGACTATTTGAAAGACCACAAGATAAATATTTTCGTGAACTCACGATAACTTATATGCAGATAAAATCAACAATAATAATAAATAGTAAGCTACGAACTACTTCAATTATGGCGACAGTTGTTGTTGTTGTATGGCATACGTACGTATTACTGGAGCGGGTTTTCTTTTTAATCTCACTGAATTCACTTTCTATTTTTTTTTATGCTTT
Organism: Melinaea menophilus ssp. n. AW-2005; assembly: GCA_918358695.1. Classification (NCBI taxonomy): domain Eukaryota; kingdom Metazoa; phylum Arthropoda; class Insecta; order Lepidoptera; family Nymphalidae; genus Melinaea; species Melinaea menophilus. The sequence continues at coordinate 40,663 of OU911039.1, forward strand.
TTTTTTATTTTTTTATAATATGATGTAAATGAATATATATAATTCCGCCGTACTTGTAAAAGAAAAAGCATTCATTACAGGCTTACGTGACCAGTTTACAATCGCAGTAATAAATGAAATTAAAAGAAAATACTAAACAAAGTCAAGGTAAATTAATCTTTAGTTAAAGTGAAACCCGTTGGGGCTTTTGGAAACAACAAATACATGTGGAATAAAATTTAGTTAAAAGTCGTACGACTTCTTACTTTTGGTCTGAGTATTTAAGATGTTTTGTTAATGTATATTTGATATTAAAGCGACATATTCACTTAAACGTTTTGTTTCGAAAATAATTAGTATAAATCAATTATTATCAGGAAATTCTATTTTTTATTTAATGTGATAAATTAATTGATTACAGTGCATGGCCGCGGCAGATACTAATATTATAGAGTTATGTTTGCAAAGATCAAATCATCTGCTCACATCTAAGAAATGCAAGGTTTAAATAGCCGTGTGATGTAGCGCCTCGTCATCCTCGCTGCCTCGCTGCGTAGATCCTGTGTTTGGCAGTTCAATCTGTTAGAATCACTTTAAAGGATTGTCCTAAAGTATCGAATGTTGGTGCGAACCGGAAGACGAGCACTTTTATCGTTAGTGGTGGAAAAATAGAGAAAGACAACGACATTAAATCAAGCATAACCTTTTTTTTACAATTATGGTAAAGCGTTATTAATCATTTCTCTATTGTAATTGTTCGTTTATCGCAGTTAACGTAGTAACGTACTATCACAATACACGGTGTACTAACACCAACAACAACAGTATCCATCGAGCTATTTAATTCTATCAAGAATATATTTATCACAAACTTTATAAAAATTCCCTACAAATATTTGGTATTCACCACAATGTATTACTTTTTATGTCAAAAAATTAAAATTGACACAAAAACAACAAAAGATACAATACCAATGAAGAAAGCGGAGGACGCATTCAATATTACACTTAGAACGCTACTCCGGATCGCTGCGAGTCTCGGGATTGGAGACCGCGGCAGTTTTTACAGTGATACATATTAATAAAGATCCAAATATCTTTTTTATTAAATTTTATTTAAAAATATACAAAATCCCCCAAAGTTTATTTTGCAGTGGCTGTTAATTCCTCTTTGAATAGATGAAATGAGAATGTTTATATTTCACTCTGGAAACTAATTAATTTATCTATATATTTTCCTGTGAAAAAGCATTATTAAAATACTTTTTTTACACAACAACAAAAAAATATGTTCATTTATAAATAGCAATTAAAACTAGTAAAATTATGACTGTGAGAGCCTGGTGTCAGTACTAGGAAACCTGTATGACAGATCACCAGGCCCTTCCCCCAAAGATACAAGGCTTAAAGAGAATTGCTAGCGATGCTGATTCGCGGCTAAGAAAAATAAAATAGCAGTATTAGTACAGTGTTGTAATTACTATAATAATAATAATAATGATAATAGGATTACGAAAGTTACGTACACATGTTCCAGGAGGATCGCTGACTGGAATTTACTTTCATGTGAATAGAATGTGTTTTGCGTCATCGCGACGGAAAGCATAATTGCATTTTTATTAGAATATAAGTTAAATTAATGTAATAATTAATTCATTATTTTTTTGTACTTACATCGAGTATGTCATACTTTGTATTAGTTAATAAGTTCTTTATTATAATTAACAATAGTTTTAAATCAGTTTTGTTTTTTTTTGACTCAACGTCTGTAGCTAACGTAATTGGCGCATTCCGTAGGATACTAGAAAAGGGCCTGTTCGCTAGTCTCCAGAATCTACGGACCAACTGCAGAGACGGGAGGCAAATCCAAACTTCGATTAACGAGAAGAAACCAGAAATGAAATCTATGTGAGTACATTTGAACCATTCTCGTGTTGCTCTTTCCTAGTAATAATTCCTTTCCAAAATTTATTATCCTAGAGTTTATAATCAACGGGAATCTGCATCGCAGCAGGTCCGTAAGCGTAGTTTAGATATTAATAGAGATTTAGATAATAACTGTATTTTAAATAACTCAAATAATATACATCTAAATATGGCTCAAGATCCGGATAACATTTATAAAATCCTTAGGATCGTGCCTGAATTTGACGGGAGTCCTAATTTTTTAACTAGATCTATTAATATTTGTGACCAAATTGTAACTCTACATTTTAATAATTGGCCCGGTAGTGAATTACCTAATTTGTGCCTATTAAATGGTATTCTTAATAAAATAACCAGCACTGCCGCTGCTACTATTAATTCCAATGGTATTCCCGATATTTGGCTAGGAATTAGAACATCTTTAATAAATAACTTTTCTGATCAACGGTACAAAACGGCCTTATACAACGACCTCTCATTAGCCGTACAAGAAAATAAGACACCTCAGGAATTATTATAATATAATTATAACCTAATTATAACCCACACAGTAATGTTTTCCGCTTACCACCTAGGAATAATTTAAACAAAATCCCACGCCCAGGCCTATGAGTGGTGTTCAAAATTTTAATCCCAAGCCCTTACCCCATACCTTGATGACTGGACATGACTGGAATAAATCTGGTAATCCGCCGCCGACAAATTACTTAAAACTCGTGAGATGAACATGAATGTCTTATGATAATTTGGAATACAATTATCCTGAATATTATTACAAACCAGACTATAATAATTATAATAATAAATAATAAATAAAATAAAATAAAAAGCCTTTTATTTCTAGAAAGATAAATACAGTTAGCTTATCTAATAAACAGTATCTAATTGTAACTTATTGACTAATATTTATGAATTTATAAAGTTAGGTTTCACTTTGTTTTTTCCAGAACCCCTCCACGGGTAAAGGTCTCCTCCAAAGATTTCCAACGTTCTCTACTTTGAGCTTTCTGTATCCAATCATGACCGGCTGTCCTAATGACCTCATCGTGCCACCTCGTAAGCGGTCTTCCTTGGCTTGCCTTGAGGCCCGGTCCATTTCGTCACTCGTTTTGTCCAGCGGGCGTCTTGCAGACGCGCTACATGACCCGCCCATTTCTACCTCAGCTTCAAGGAGTGGCTTAAAACATCGATTGCTTTTGTTAAGCGTCTTATTTTATTGTGTCCAATTTTATGGACCTTTCTAAAGCCGAGCATGCTACATTCCATACCTCTTTGACTCAATGTTTAAAAAAAGATAAAAAGATTACATTCGATAATGAATATACCTCTTGTTTTGAAAAGTAAGACCCTTTTAACCAACGACCCCATTTTACAACATCCAGATTTTACTAAAGAATTTAATCTGACAACTGATGCTTCAAATTTAGCCATTGGAGTCATTTTATCCCAAGGTCCAATAGGATCTGACCGAGCAGTAGGTTATGCATACCCTAAAAGACAGTGAAATTAATTACAGCACAATCGAAAAAGAACTTTTAGCCATAGTATGGGCTACAAAATATTTCAGACCATACCTATTCGGACGAAAATTTTAAATACTGACAGACCATAAACCTTTACAGTGGTTGATGAATATGAAAGAACCAAGTTCTCGACTCACTAGATGGCGACTTGGACTAAGCGAATATGACTTTACAGTAGTATATAAAAAAGGTAAAATAAACACTAACGCATCGAGAGTTGAAATCCATAACGACGAGACTTATTAAAGAAATTGACAAATTAACTATTTACTAGGAAACCCCTCTGAATATGTATCGCCTATAACAAATTCTTCAACTGACACCTTACAGACAGACAAAGAGAACCCTATATTAAATATATCGATTACTGACGACCCTCGCAATAGATTTACTAGACAATTATGTTTCACATTCGTTAGTAATACTAAACAAAAAGCGACAGTTACTAAGCCGTTACCTTTACACGAACTTCTATAAAAGTGTTAGAATCCAAATTAGAGGAAGATGTAGTTAATGCCATAAAAGAATAAGTGAACCCACAAACCGGTATTCTCATAAATCCACCCCTTACAATGTATTCAATAATTCCCATTATTCAAGATAAATTTAAAAGTTCTGCAATGAATCTTGTTTTAGTAAAATTCGAAAATGAAAACTTAAAAGAATATCTACAACAACAAGAAATTATTCATAATTATCTTAATGGAAAAACAAACCACCGCGGAATAAATGAATGCTATTTAGCGTTATCCCGAAAATACTATTGGCCAAAAATGAAGGAACAAATTTCAAAATTTATAAATGAATGTACGTTATGTGGTATGGCTATCATAGAAATCCTATTAGACCCCAATTTAACATTGTACCGCCAACCAACAAACCCTTTGAAATTATATAGATTTACTGACTATACATAGTGAAAAGTATATAACTTTTATAGTCGTCTTCACAAAGTATGGTCAAGCGTATCATTTACGAGATGGAACAGCCATTAGAATCATACAGGCATTATTAGAATATTTTACCCATCATGGTGAACCCCTAACTATAATAACCGACATCGGAACGGAATTCACAAATCAATTATTTTCAAAATTTACAAGATTACACAAAACTAACCACCATAAAATTTTAGCTCACTCATCTAACGAAAATGGAAACATTGAGCGTTTCCACTCAACAATATTAGAACATTTTTTTTTATGGAATAGGAGGACAAACGAGCTGGCGGGTCACAGATGATTTGTGATCACCGCCGCCCATGAACTCTTGCAACATCCGAGTATTTACAGGAGCGTCGCCGGCCTTGAAGGTGGGAGTAAACGCCTTTTTTGAAGGTACCCATGTCGTACCGATCTGGAAATACCGCCGAAGGGAGTTCGTTCCACATTCGAGTGGTACGAGGAAAAAATGTACTTGAAAACCGCACAGTAGAAGATCGCCACGCATCCAGGTGATATGGATGGTATTGGAGGCGATGGCGCGCTGTGCGGTGATGGAATTCGGCGGTAGGCATCAGATCAAATAGCTCTTCGGAACACTCTCCGTGGTAAATGTGGTAGAAGACGCACAGAGATGCAACGTCTCTACGCAATGCCAAAGAGTCCAGCCGTTCACAGAGCACCGGGTTCCCGACAATCCGAACGGCTCTCCGTTGTTCGCGGTCAAATGGTTAAAGCTGATATTGGGGTGATCCGGACCAGAGATGAGAACAGTACTCCATATGTGGCCGGACTTGCGCTTTGTAGAGCGCAAGTCTTTGGCCTGGATTGAGGTACTGCCCAATTCCAATCCAGGCCAAATTTCATCGAGGTCAACTTGGCCTTGCTCTCCAGATGACCAGGAAACTGACAGTCGCTCGTAATGTCGAGACCCAGTATTCTGATACTTGGCGAGGCAATGAGGGGAGTGCTCTCGAAGAGCGGTGATACGATAAATGGGGTTTTCTTAGTGGTAAACGCGCAAACTTGCGTCTTCTCGGGATTGAGTTGAACGTGGTTCAGTTCACCCCACTCAGAGATCATCCCCAAGGAAATCTCTATAGAAGACACAAGTTTCTTTCGGCACTCGTCGACGTTTTCCAGAGAGAGACCTGCACGGCCGGAATATACCGCATACCCAGTGCTGTCATCCGCATAACAATATATGTTGGAGATATCCAACGTATCATTGCTGTGCAGGAGGAACAGGAACACTGAAGGCCGGGACCTGGTGTACCCCAAGGCTGCGTTCACGGGCTTGGGGTCTGAGCAAAACCGTCGAGAACGACCTGTATGCTCCGCCCAGTGAGAAAACTGGTGATCCACTTGCATAAACTCTCGGGAAGCCCATAGCAAGGTAGCTTCGAAAAAAGCCCCTTCGGCCATACACGATCGAAGGCTTTCGTCATATCCAGACTAACTGCCAGACCCACTCCCTTGCTTTCAATAACAGCTGCCCAACGGTGCGTAAGATATAACAGGAGATCACCAGCCGATCGACCATGGCGAAAGCCACATTGCCGGTCATTGACCAACTGGTGATCCTAGAGGTAGGTTAGGAGCTGCTTATTGATGATGATCTCCATTACTTTGGAGAGAAGAGAGGTAATGGCGATAGGTCTGTAGTTAGCTGGGTCCGAGCTATCACCTTTTTTAGGGATTCAATGGACAAGGGCACACTTCCATGAGACCGGGACTACGCCTTTAAGGTAGGAATACCGAAATAGACGCGTTAGCACTGGAGTCAACTCAGGGGCACGCGTTCGTAGCCCCAATGGAGAAATGCCATCCAGCCCACTCGACTTATGAATTTCCAAGGAAAATAGAGACTGCCTGATAATTTTTTGCTGAAAAACTATTTTCGGCATTGAACTCTGATACCGCGGGATGATAGGCGGTGTCTTCTTCTTAGTTGGAGGCAAAAAGAGTGCCCAAGAGATCGGCATTCTCTTTTGCCGTGTGGGCTAAAGAGTCATTCCCTATCTGCAACGGCGGTAGGGACAGCTGGCTGAAGTTGCCCAGAGTGGCCTTGGAAAGCGCCCAGAATTGGCGCGTGCCAGGCGGGTACTTTGCCAGCTGATCCCCAATTTTGACGACATGCTTGAACTTTGCTCTAGCGATTTGCCGTTTGAAGAATCTGGAGACACGGTTCTATTTCCTTTTCAGAACTCTTGAGTTCGGATTCTTAGTGACTAACGCATTAGCCCAAGCTTGATAAGCCTGCCGTTTGCCAGCTGCTGCAGCCCTGACAGACGCATCAAACCAAGGCCGCGAACTGCCACCAAGTGGTACCACAGAGCTTGGTACAAATAGTTCCATGCCCTGAAGTATCACATCAGCTGCAGCCGTAGCGCAGTCACTACGATCATTGGAAGGGAATCAAATCGGCCCCCATGGGTAGGATGCAAAAAAGGACCGCATTCCATCCCAATCCGTTGACTTGTAGTCGAAGTCCCCGAGGTCTACGACTTCGGCGGAGGGAATCTGTGAAAGCAGATCGTCAATCTTCGCCTGAACATGACCCAAGATTTGAACTGTTTCTGCATTACCACTATGGGACCTGTAGAGGCACGCGTAAACTGTCACATGGTCGTCCATGTCCACGCGCAGCCAGAGTACAGACAGGTCCCGACCTTCAAAAACCTGAAGGCGACGGTAGCAGATATCCTCCCTTACGAACACAGATACCCCGGCGTGTGGTATAAAATGATGTTCTAGTTTATACCCGGGGTATGATAGGCACGCTGTGTCGCTAGGTTGTGATATCTGCGTCTCCGTCAAAAACAACAAGGCCGGCTGCGCCGTCTCAAGATGGTAGTGGACGGCGTTCAAGTTGGAATGAAGTCCCCGGATGTTGCAAAAGTCCACATTTAGAGTGGGTCGAGGTGCCGCTGTGATGACTCCTTAAAAAAACACAAAAGGCGATCACACATTATCGACACTTAAAACTACAACACACAGACTAACCTCTAATCAATCTTATGCCATATGCCCTCATAGCTTATAATAGTACAATACACAGCTTTACTAGATGTAGGCCTTTTGACCTATTAAATGGACACTTGGACTTTACTCAACATTTATGACAGAAATACATGATAAATCATAAAGAAAGCATGCAAAAAGGATACGAAATTATTAATAGCACTTCCTTGGAAAAGCGTAGTAGCTTTGATAAATAATAGAAATAAAAATCGCGAACCAGAAATTGTATATGCACCCGAACAACAAATTTTAATTAGGAACCCTCTGGCCGTCAAAAAACCGCACCAAGACAAAAATAAAGTTATAGTTGACCTACCAATCCATATATATACTTCCAAAAAACGTAGTCTTGTAGCTAAATCCCGATTGAAACGAGTCCCTAAAGGATCCAACTTGTTACAGGATAATACTAGTTCTGATGACAAACCACGTGACGAACCCCCTAAAGATAAAACTTGAAAGCTTGGATGCTGGACTGGACTGGACTATTACCATAAAAACTTGAACTGATCAGACTTACGACTCATTACTATACTTTTCTACAATACATCTAACTCGACTCCATAGATGTTAAAATAGAGCTTTTAATGACTCAATTAAATAATCTCCAAACTCTTTTTAGTAATGAAACATAATTACTCTTTGAACTGCAAATAAATTATCTTACTGAAAAGCTTTTGAAAGTTTCAAATCAATTAGGATTTTTCGAACCAAATCGTGTTAAAAGAGGTCTTGTAGATGGTTTTGGTTCTGTTATAAAGTATATAACAGGAAATTTAGATTATAAAGATGCATTAAGATATAATAAGGCAATAAAAATGTTAGAAAATAATGAAAATAAGATAGCATCCGAGTTTAATAATCACATAAGTTTAAGTAAAGAATGGATAGCAAAGCAAAGTGAAGTAATAAATCAATTAGTTAAAAATAAAGTCAAAATTAACAACACATTATTACAACAACGCAGATTATTCTAAATGCAAGTGCAGATAAGGATAATATTTTATTGAAATGTGTAAAATTTGCCCAGTAATAATTGGAGAAAATGTAGAAGACCTTATGTCCGCATTAATAATGATAGATAAATTAAGGAAAATTTATATTAAGGATCAAATTATAGATTTAGAATTGAGGGAATACTATGGTATTATAAAGCAGGCATGCTATTATACAGAAAAGCAAATAGTAATAGTGTTTAAATTTCCAATGGGCTCTGCCGATATCTATAATCTCTATAAACTCTCTATTGTTCCTAATAAAATCCAAACTGTCCTTCTATCCCCGTATCCTTTCATTGCAATTAACAAGAATTCGTTCTTGTACATGGAGGGGAGGCAGAATGCCTGAAGTTTAAAAGCTGGTACCTTTGTAAAATGGAAGTGAATGAACGTATTCATTCAGAACCTGACTGCGTGCAACAGCTTCTCATCAAGTCCTGATGGAATACTGTAAGTATACAACAGTTACCCTAGCAAAACAAGCAATGGAAAAACTAGATGACCAACATTATGTATTTTCTTTCCCCCGTGTCACTAAAGTGCAACAAGCCTGTGAAAAAGAAGAATTTACATCACTCCAGAGTAGCTTCTTAATTATCATTCCCGTGAAATGCTATATAAAAACCGCCGAATTCACTATTCCGAATAATAGTGATGAAACAAAAGGTCCAACATTTAACCCTACGAATCATATTGAGATTCCTACTCATCTCAACCTAAATTAGATAAACTTACAAGAACTTCATGGTATTCAAGATAAAATAATTCAAGAAAACCACTTACAACTAGAGAAATTTAATCGTCATATAATCTACCATACTACAATACCGTTTTACATCTTCATATTGAGTGCAAGCGTTAATATTTGTTAAAAGTGTAATTTGTTTGTTGATATATTTATAACAAGTAACTTTAAGTAACAAAAAATATAAATATTTTTATTATCCCTAGCTCTCCTGATATTTTAGGATAAATATAATTTTTAAAGGAAGATAAAATTCTTCTTTTTTTAGTAATTGATTTTGATCTTACATTTACATAATATGGAAAACATATATTAGAAATTGTGTGTGTTTGTGTGAAAACAACAACTGTACGTAAATGTTAAACATAGTTTACATTTCTCAACATTTTTCCTTCAGACAAATGAACTATTTGTATAGTTATAACCTTTTGCGTTCCAACACCTATAGATAATTGTTTATGTTTGAGTTTGAGGGGCAGTAAATTTAGGCAATGTCGTTATGTTCCGTCAGTGAGTGATAGAATCCGGAATAAGCGGATTGAGATGGAATGTGGTCCTTTTGCGTATGCGGATGTAATCCTACCTATGGAGTATTCTCTATATATATCTATATAGAGCCGGTTTCTATTCCTGCCAATAATTCCAGAGACTGCACTGCGGCTTTCGCTGATGTGATACTATAGGGAATGACTTTAGTACCACTGGCAGATCGCGGTCTTGGTTTGATGCGCCTCTCAGGGCTACTTCAGCTAGCAAACGGCAGGAGTATTAAGCTTGGTCAAATGCGTTAGTCACTAAGGTTCCTAACTCAAGAGTTTTGAAAAGGACATGTAACCGTGCGTTCAGATTGTTCGGTTCGGTTCGGTTATGAAAAACTTTTGGCAGCCATCACACACACATACGGGAATGACTCTCCGGTACATACGTCACAAGAGAAAGCTGATCTCTTGGGCACTCTTTTTGACCAAAACACGACACTTGCTAGAATCCCCTTGACCTACTAACTTAGAGCCGCATGCTTGCTAGCTCTTCTCTTCCTTAAAAAGAACTTAAAAAATATTAACATGAATATCTTGATCTTCGTCGATCTACTTATCCTTTTTTAATTCTTTGTTATTCTAAGTTATTGAAGATGATCTGCCAGATTAATACAAGAAGATATTGTGTCGTCAAAATGTATGTAGTCGAGTCCAAAGAAAGTATATTGAAATTTAAAAAAAAACATAAATTGATTGGTTTAATTAAAAATACAGTGTGAATTCGTTTCACAGCATTTGGTTTTTTTATGTAACCTTTAATAAAGCCAAACATTTAACTATATATATTTTTTTATTTTCTCCTATATCCTATTGTCGATAATACAAAGTAGTAAATACTCGAGGAACACAACAAGTACGTGATTCATCTCTCAACTAGGCCGGAGCCGTGTAATAAAAATACTGGAATCAATAAATAATATGGGACTTTTCGTGACGTGAGCAGTTATAAGGTAAATTTTTCATATTATTATTTTTCATTTAAATCGATTTAAAATAGTTGTAATTTTTAGAATTGTAAAGTATAGAACTTTATTACTGGATGTTGTGTAGCTGATAATGATATAATAATATTATCATTAAGAATATTTTCATAGAATTGTATGAAAACTTGTGTAACGTAACGTAAGATATCATAATACAAAAATGCTAACTAAAGAAAGAAATCCAAAGACGTTCTAACATTGGCAGAAACTGTCCATCGTGACCGCTTGATCGTTATTACATAATAAAATATATAAGTTCTGTTTAATATCCGACAACGGGTTCATTGAACTGATGGGTCGCAGCTCCATCAGATTACAGTCTAAATGTATCTGATCCTGAGTCGGTTAAAAGATTAAAATATTCGTGTTTTGGAAGTTATAAATCCCGAGTGACGTGCGATTAATAAGAGAGTTAATAATGTCATAAGCAGTAGCGTATAACTTACTATAAGTATATATAGTAGTAAATATACACACACACAATAACTAACAAAACTTATATTACGATATTCTAACCTTAAACATTTTTATTATTCACCTCAAACCATTCTTCGATTCCGTTAGCTGAAAACGATAAGATGGTTGAGAAATCTTGGCAAGCCTTTGGGTCTACGAAATGCTATCATAATATTTATCGTTCAAAATACGAGACCGGCTGCACTTCAATTCTGTTTGGAAACTGAATATAAGATGTCTTCAGCGAAGCGTCGACAGAAAATAAAAGCAATTTAAAGTGTATGAAATTTTGAAGTTAAAATGATTATTATATTTAAAGAATAGCTTACACATGAGTCATTAAAATAATAAATATCTTTAATAAAAAAAATTATATTGGGGTACCATATTTTTGCTTTATTAGGCTAGCTATTATTATGGAAAATTTATGAAAGATAATGAAAATATAACTAAAACTAAAATATAACATTGCTTACGTTTTTCCATTACGTAGGAATGAAATCCAATAAATGTGTTATGATTAAGATGTTGTTTGTCTTTTATATCCATAAACAGCTCGTAGGAATTTCTTTGGAATATAAATTTAGAAGTTTCAAAATCTGAGCGTAATATCAAAAAGCTATTGTTTAGTTCTTCTAAGATTATCTCTTCTTAATAATATGAACTATAACTTGTGTGGTTTCTGTGTGAACAAATTAAATGATGGAGTTATTATAGTAATTACTTTAAAATGTAGTTACGTTGTATGTCGACTTCTGCAATAACTTAATCAGATTTGCTGGTTAAAGCTGTAGTATACTAGATTAATGATTTGACGTTGTTCATTTGTCAGATTACATTTATATAAGACTAGCTTTTGCCCGCGACTTCGTCCGCGTTTCCGTCGTTTTTCGAAAAAAAATTAGCAGATGTCCTCCCTCATAGTTTTGACGTAACAGGCAGATTCACTTTCGTATTTTAGAAGGGCAATAGTAATATAATATGCCAATCCACAAAACTGTTGAAAAATATAAGTAACCGCAGAATATTATAATATACCCACGCTATACCCACGACTCGGTCAGCGTGTAACTCCTTGTTTTTTATTAAGATAATATATTGCTAATATTTTTAGATCAAATTAAAATGTTTCAGCGCAAAGCTTCTGGGTAGACTATGTTAAGAGTCGACCCGTCCGGCACGTGAACGTAAAGATTCCTAGAATTGCTAACCCGGGAAAGAGCGACGTATAATTGACCATGCGAGAAACAGCTAACACCGAGATCTACTCCAGCAACACGAAAAGTCTGCCCTTGATCTTTATTGATAGTCATGGCATAGCACACCGATACTGGGAATTGCGTTCTTTTAAATTGGAATGGAAAATTATTTGGTATTATGGGAATTCTGGGAATAAAGACAGTTTCTCCTGCACCGCAACCTGTTAAAATTTGAGCCTCGATTACATTTTGTTGCAACTGGGTTACTTTTAGCCGAGTTCCATTGCAAAGTTGAGGTGGTCTTAAATTTCGGAGCAGAATTATCGGTATGCCAATTTTTAAACAAATTATATGAGAAGGTAGTCCAGGCATACTTAAAGAATTTAAAAATTCTATCGGGTAATTAGTGGCTTCTTGTTCATCAACCATTCTATTTATTGAACTATAAACTTTGCTTTCTCCCTGTATATTAGACAGTATTTTATTATTAATTTCAGATGCCTGGTCATTGCGAGGAGTCAAAATGGACCTTTCGCAAAGCCAAGAATTGTCCCTATTTAATATAATTGTTATGTCACCGTAAACCGAAGATATAAGATGTTGTTGGGATTGCACTATACAACATAACTCAGGTGTCAGAATAAGTTTTTCTTGGTGTAGTTGTGGATAGGTACCTTCACCAATCTTCAATAATGTATCAGAAAATTCACGATTATCTGCGTTGTCTCCAGTTCTCACTCGCATATTTATAGTCAAATGCACCGATTGTATATCACGCCACAAATAAGAGCTTTTCAGGCAAGCCCTAATCTCATCAGCTCGGGTTCCCCGTGGTATTACCGGTAAGGTTTGTCGGAAATCACCACAAAATAAAACCGTAATACCGCCCATTGGTCGATCATTTTGTCTTATGTCCCTTAGAGTTCTGTCTACTGCTTCTACTCCTTTTCGATGGGCCATCGTACATTCATCCCATACGATTAAATTACACTCACGCAATACCTTAGCTTTGTCGCTATTTCTTGAAATACTACAGGTTGGACTTTCCGTGCGATCTAAATTAATTGGTATTTTAAACATAGTGTGAGCAGTCTTACCTCCTGGTAGCAATGTAGCAGCTATACCTGATGAAGCCACGGCAAGAGCGATTTTACGCTGATTTCGAACATAAGCTAATATTAATTTAGTCAAAAAAGTTTTCCCAGTTCCTCCAGGTGCATCTAAAAACCATATTGTTCCTAAATTATTCTGCACACTCTCGCACACGCGATCATAGACTAAGCGTTGTTCTGCAGTCATCATTGGGACACCGTTTTCTAATGTTACCAGCAGTTCCATTGGGTTGTAACCAATCTCTGCGGAATATTCCCTATTGGTAACCTCTCCGACTGAGGTTGGCGTTGGCAAACCATATTCACAAAGTGATTTACCGCCTACTGCTGTTAAGTCTTCCTGAAGAGCTAATAAGCACTGATTTATAGCCAGATCTCGAAAATTATCATTAGTTGCGCCTTCATTATTGTGAGATAAATTCCGAAGAAAGTCTTCTGCAAATTTTTCTTTATATTTTTCCCATAATTGGACAGGATCAGATAAATTACAAAATGTGAGTAATGTTACAAATAAATGGCGTAACCGTCGTGGATTATCACTAACACAGGATTCTGCTAAAGCGTCATCCCAATGTTGATCATTTTCAAGCAAATGACGCGCTTGGCAAGCTGCATGATAAGTTGGATAAACAACATCGTCTACTTTTCTCAAATCTATAAATGATGTTGGTCCTCGCACTGTATGTAATAATAATCTCAAATAAAAACACTCTGCGTTGTTAGGATGAACAGTATACACTCTACCAAGAACATGTTCTTTGAAAATACCTGTCTCGCCATCTACAGGCCTGCCTCGGCGTCTACGGTTAAAGACACCTCGTTGTTTATCGTAGGTATAATACGATGGAACTTCTTCATACAAAAGAGACTTTGCGAAATTATCAGTTTGGCAAAGTCGAAAGAATGCCAATAAAGTTGTTTGTCTAGGGTTCTCTAATCGTTCTGTAACATTTTCGGCGTTAAAATATATACGTTGACCGCCTTCCAGATGAACATCCAGATGGGTCACAGGTGGATATCTTTCGTGAATATTAAAACTTAAGATCCGCCACACAGCTTCTGAAGAGCTGATATATCTGCCTGACTGAAATCTAGTAACTTCATCATGTTCATTTCTTAACGCAAACGTAGCTTGGTCACTGCCCTTGTTAATGTACTTACAAATATATTTAATTGACTCTACACTATTACACATTTCTACATTTATGTGAGCTTGAAATGCTCTGGACAATACAGGCGAATACGGAACGACCCACCTATTATCTAAAGTAACCTGTTGTCCAGACATTCGCTTTTCAACAGTAAAACCACCATTGTCTCTTGAACGGCGACGATATAATGGGTATCCATCATGTCCTGTTACAGTTTCATCCTCTAATGCTTTTGGATACCTTTTAGTGCAACGACCGTCTTGCATGCAAGGAGCATTTGCGTTAAATGCACCACATGGACCATGTATCATATGAGTTTTAACAATGTCGTATAACAGGGGATCTGCAGTCGGATCTGGAATTTCAGCACTGATTAATCTGTCTACATCATTAGGTCGAACCTTATCTTTTAACCAAAGCAAGATATATGCGTGAGGTAAGCCGCGTTTTTGCCACTCAACACTATACATATAACACAATACTTCTCCAAAAATGTTATCTTTGGTAAGAAGATCTATCATTGATTTTAATTTTAAATGAAACACTCTTGCAATAATATCATGGCGGTCATGCGGTGCCTGACCCTCAAGAAGCTCCCGAGTGATTTCATCCCACTTGGGATTGGTAGTTACAGTAACAAATAAGTCGGGACGTCCATATTTTCTTACGTAACAAAAAGCGTCTTGAGTACGTTCATGCATGTAGCGTGGACCACCAGTAAAAGAAGAGGGTAAAATAACTAAACGACCCATATTCACAGTATCGTTATCTTGCTGCATGGCATCGCGAAGGTGCACGTATTCTTCAGCGCGCAGCTGCCTTTGATTAGATCGTATATAAACTAATCTTTCGGTTTCAATTTTTGCGTACATGTCAACAATAAACTGATTAAATAAGCCACGAAAACGTTGAAAGTATACCAATCTATTCCGTCTCACTTGCAGGTGGTAACAATAAAATTGAAGGCATGACACCTTTTTATTATAATTAGGTGCGCCTGTGCGCGGATCGGTTTGGTATACAGCGAAATTATAACCATCTTCCCCTCGACAGTATATCATAGGATATTGCAAACTGTCGTAAGCCCTGTGGGTTTCGAAAATACGTTGCAAACGATTGTCTCTGGAACGTATAACGATATCACGCCTATCACATTCCTGGTCGACCAGTACTACAGCAACTTCATTCGTGGATGGAACGTTATGACGCCCAGGGTGTTCCTGAGTTGGACGCTTATCGGCATTTATAACAATTTTATAATTGTTATTACCATCTTGAGAAAGGGCTTCTAATGCCGATTTAAAACTGCATACGTACGAATTAACCTGATGTAACATGTTCTGAAGTTGTGAAATGAGTTCAGTATTTAAATTCGGAAAATATTGATTTCTTATATTCGACTGTTCGTTGTAATCGGATACAAAATATATTTGAAGAAATTTAGGTTGTTCTTCAGGCAAAAGGGACCCTATCAAATGGTAAACCTGACCTTGTACCTTAAAAGTAGGCATGAAAGGGCCTTCTGAGATTTGTTTAGCACCAAAGGATGTCATTTGGAATGCACTATTATAAGTGCGAATATTATCTAAAAACTGTTTGGATTGCAAATGTTCCCCTAAAAGTAGTGATTTTAAAGGTTCCGGTGGGTCTTCGAACGAAGGCAAATTTATTTTACCTCCAGAACAACAGAAACCAGCAGACTCCTTCCTCCACTTCGAAGCATTACAAAAGGAACATACTACGTTCATATCGCCTATTTCAGAAGATGATCTGTAATCAATTGTGAGGTTATAAGCAAACCCACTTTTATATTTATCGGACCACGCCACCGAATTTGTAGATTGATCTACCACGTGTATATCTAAGTTATTAAGACCATGTCGAAATCTATCTGCAGTAAGACGGGCCTCTCGCTGTTCTTCTGTTTCAAGCGACCGAATATTTTCAATTCTTAATCTTTCATTAGATAAAGTAATCAATTGTTCTTGTCTCAAAGAATTGTAATAATCGCGTCCCGACTCTAGTCGTTGTTCATGCTCATGTTCATCTTCAAGAGATCGAATCATGTTATGGTGCGCCCTATCATTTGTCAAACGGTCTTGATATTGAGTAAAAGTTTCAGATTCTCGAGACAAAATATGACGTTCGCGATCAGCTGTAAGCCGTAATTCCCTCTCAGTGAAGGTTTCGGACTCGCGAGATAAAATATGACGTTCGTGGTCAGCTGTAAGCCGTAATTCCCTCTCAGTGAAGGTTTCGGACTCGCGAGATAAAATATGACGTTCGCGGTCAGCTGTAAGCCGTAATTCCCTCTCAGTGAAGGTTTCAGACTCGCGAGATAATGTATGCCGTTCGCGGTCAGCTGTGAGTCGCAATTCTCGTTGTAAAGCAGTTTCAGCTTCTCGGGATAACGCATGTTGTTCCCGGTCAATGGAACGCCTTAGCTCTCGTTGAGAAGAGCTTTGAGAAGCCCGTGTTGTAGCTCGTCTCGCTCTTTCAGCTGCTAATCGCATCTCTCTTTCTGGAGAGCTTTCATTAGCTCGAGATGTTGAGGCACTAACTCTCATAGAGTTTAACCGATGTGCTCTTTCCTCTTCCGATTCTTGAGAACGCGTCATTCTCATTCTCCTAGCTTGACTCGAAGTTCGAGATAAAGATGGTCGTTTTTTAGGTGGCATCGTTTATTTTATTTTTAATCGACGGTAACTTAAATTCTATTTAGTTACCCAACAAAAAACTTACGTCAGAGGTCCTAACTATAGCTAAGTATATAATAAATAGAATATAAATCTAAGTGCCTATTAAAACTAAAATAATATTCTAATCGAATTATAAATATGTACGTAGGTACCTACAAATTACAAAAGAATAAAAAATGAAAATAAAGCTATACTTAATGCGTGTGCAATACTATCTACACTTACCTACTTCACTTAAAAATGAATAATAAGAAATACCTACAACTACTGTAATTAATCAAAGTACCTATGCTAATACAAAAAAAACCTTAGATGTTCTAAGTACAGCTGCTATATAATAAAAAAATATAAATCTAAGTGCCTATTTAAACTTAAATACCTAATATTCTAATAGAATTAAACTAAGAAATATGTACCTACCTACCTACAACTTAGGTACAAAAAAAAAAGAAATGAAAATAAAGCTAAAACACGTGTGCAGTATAGGTAGATAGTAGGCAATATCTACCTATACCTACTTCACTTAAAAATAAATAAAAAATACCTATGAATACTATAATTAATAAAAGTACCTACCTACGCTTTTATCTACTCAATACAAAAAAAACTAAACATAAAATGCCCAAAACTAACCTATCAGTAACTAAAAATCTAACAATAATCTAATCTATCTATCTATTATCTAATCTAAAAATCGAATCTAAATCTACTTAAAAAGAAATAAAATAGGAACTATTAATAGTTAAGAATTTAAACAAAACTAAAACTAATTTAGAAAATAACAACAAAAGAAATTAAAATAAACTATTTAAAGACAAAAAGTCGCGCTGATAAGCACGGTTTATAAAATAACAATTATTGTCTGTCAATAAAGTTCAACACTCTGAACGCATCAACAGCCAAATATTGAATGACGCTTGCGCTCGCCTCCCGCCCCTTTTATACTCTGCCGCCGCGAGCCCCGTCGAGCGCGGCAACCGTTACGCAAAAATAATCCTTATAGCTTGATTCACTATTCACGCGCGATGTCTTGTTGGCGTATTTCATGTAAGTAAGTATAAGTTTGGTGTTTCTATACCGATTTCAATGATTCTTTTTTTATTGAATTGGTGCTAATGGTTTTTTTTTTTTAATTAGGAATGATGGTGAGCATTTTTGGTTTTATAAACGTAAAAGTAAACAAATATAATAAGAAATCTCCGAACTGCTAAGCTATCGAGAGTTATGCGTGTTATTGTGAGTTAACTATAAAAGGTAGATATATGCTGACTTGGAATATTTTTCGTGTATTTTTATGTAGAATATTTCCGTTATACATAGTTTCTATGTAGCTCTAACCATTAAGGCTGCACACGCGACGGAAGCTTAAAAAATCAAGCAACTTCTCCCATTTTCTCAACATTTCCTTTCACTGCTCTGCTCCTATTCATTGTAGTGTGATGAAAAGTATACTATTACCTGCCCAGGAGTATAAAGAATAATTGTACTAAGTTTCGTTAAAATCCGTCGAGTAGTTTTTTTTTCTATAAATAACATACAAACAGACAGACAGACAGACAGACAGACAAAAATTTTTTTAACTGCATTTTTGGCATCAGTATCGAACACTAATCACCCCCTGCTACTTATTTTGTAAATATATTTCATGTACAGAATTGACCTCTCTACACGCGTAGACTCTGACATGGTCGTTCATGTCCACGCGCAGCCAGAGTACAGACAAGTTCCTACCTTCAAAAACCTGAAGGCGACGGTAGCAGATATCCTCCCTTACGAACACAGATACCCCGGCGTGTGGTATAAAATGATGTTCTAGTTTATACCCGGGGTATGATAGGTACGCTGTGTCGCTAGGTTGAGATATCTCCGTCAAAAACAACAAGGCCGGCTGCGCCGTCTCAAGGTTTTTTTTTTTTTTTTTAATTTATTCATTTATTTAAAAAGATTTTACAAAAAACAATTTATTCTCGCCAAGCTGTTATGCTTAACGGCGAGACGCGCTCGTTATTACAACAAAAAAATAAGTTTTTAACAAAAATAACAATAATGCATAACATAACATAACATAACATGACATGACATGACATGACATGACATGACATGACATGACATGACATGACATGACATGACATGACATGACATGACATGTTTACCAGTGCCTAAGCATTCATTGATGTAATCTGCAAATCCTGTTAAAGCCGATACAGTGTTACGTCCTTTCCTAAATCCGTGTTGGTTATTAGTCAACAAGCTACGGTGTTCTAGAAACTTACTAATCTGCCCGACAATGATTTTCTCGACAATTTTATCAATAACAGATAATATTGCTATAGGCCTATAATTAATGTAATTAGAGTGACTACCAGATTTATATATAGGACGTATTATTGCACACTTTAACTTATATGGATAAATACTCTCAGACATAGACATATTTATAAAATTAGCTATAATAGGACTTAACTGTTTACATAAATACTTAACGTCCTGTACCCGTATTCCATCTAACCCGGGCGATTTATCGCACGACAACATATTAATTATTTTTTCTACGTCCAATGCACTTACTTTAATAAATTTAAAACTAACATCACATGGATTCACATATTGTTTCCTATCTAAAAATTTTACATTACATACATGTTTAATACCCTGTATTTCTTTTGTAAATATATTAGAGAAATTTGTACAAATTTGGTTAATACTATCTCTTTTACCTAAATGTTTTAGTATAATATCATCTAAACTAACTTTATTCCGCCCCAACCACAAATTAATATTTTCCCATATTTTTCTGAAATCACCGTTACATTTTTTTATTTTCGTCTGTCGATATTTATTTCTAGCATCATTTAATAATTTAGTTAACTTATTTCTAAACTTCGTATATTCTAATCTCTTACACATATTTCTTGGCTCCGCTTTCCAAATTCTGAATAAATGATCCTTGCGCATTATCAGTGAATATAAATATACATTGTTTTGTTCTTTTATCACGTAAACTAACAGTTATAGTACTATCTTTGTAAATCTGATCGAATACTGCACACAGTGTTTGAAATAAAACTAAAGGACATTTAATTGGAAGTAGTTGCGTCCAGTCATACTCGCCGAGTTTCTGTTTCACACTTTTATCACTTATACGTACACTACTACACTTAATAACACAGGCACACAAAAAAAAAAAAATATCATGAACCAGAGGGGAGACCCCACTATTCTTAGGTTTTTGGGATCGCTACAACCGAATATGACAATAAAAACTAATTTTAAATGCCCGTTTTCCCGCTAGCACCCCCTTACTACCTCTTAAGGGGTGAAAATTGAAATTTTTGTATAAAATCAAGATAGATGTGTATTTCTACGTTTTTTGGGATGCTGAAAACGAAAATGATAACTAAAAATAAATTCATGACCACTATCACCCCCTACCATCCCTTACAGGGGGTGAAAATTTCAATTTTTTCTATAAAATGAAGACAGATGTGTATTTGTACGTTTTTTGGGATGCTGAAACCGAAAATGATAACTAAAAACAAATTCATGACCACTATCACCCCCTACCACCCCTTACAGGGGGTGAAAATTTCAATTTTTCTATAAAATCAAGATAGATGTATATTTCTACTTTTTTTGGGATGCTGGAACCGAAAATGATAACAGAAAATAAATTCATAACCACTATCACCCCCTTACCACCCCTTAAAGGGGGTGAAAATTTCAATTTTTCTATAAAATCAAGATAGATGTGTATTTCTACGTTTTTTAGGATGCTGGAACCGAAAATGATTACTAAAAATAAATTTAAGACCTCTTTCACCCATTAACAACCCTCACCAACCCTTACGGGGGGGTGAAAATTTCAATTTTTATATAAAATCAAGATGGATGTGAAATTCTATGTTTTTCAAGATGCTGAGAGAAAAAAATATTATAAAGTATATGGTAACCTCATTGTATGCATATATTTGTTATTATGATGCTGAGACTGAATCATGATTTTTGTCCTATTCTTAACAAGTTTTTTCATTTTTTTTTTAGGAGGAGGAGGTAGGGGTAGGGGGGTTAGGTTCAACATCTTTTAGTCTCCTAAATTGTCAGGAAAATAGTAACAATATATGCATACAATGAGGTTACCATATACTTTATAATAATTTTTTCTCTCAGCATCTTGAAATACATAGAATTTCACATCCATCTTGATTTTATATAAAAATTGAAATTTTCACCCCCCCGTAAGGGTTGGTGAGGGTTGTTAATGGGTGATAGAGGTCTTAAATTTATTTTTCGTAATCATTTTCGGTTCCAGCATCCTAAAAATCGTAGAAATACACATCTATCTTGATTTTATAGAAAAATTTAAATTTTCACCCCCTTTAAGGGGTGGTAAGGGGGTGATAGTGGTCATGAATTTATTTTCTGTTATCATTTTCGGTTCCAGCATCCCAAAAAAAGTAGAAATATACATCTATCTTGATTTTATAGAAAAATTGAAATTTTCACCCCCTGTAAGGGATGGTAGGGGGTGCTAGTGGTCATGAATTTATTTTTAGTTATCATTTTCGGTTTCAGCATCCCAAAAAACGTAGAAATACACATCTATCTTGATTTTATACAAAAATTTCAATTTTCACCCCTTAAGACGTAGTAAGGGGGTGCTAGCGGGAAAACGGGCATTTAAAATTAGTTTTTATTGTCATATTCGGTTTTAGCGATCCCAAAAACCTAAGAATAGTGGGGTCTCCCCTCTGGTTCATGATATATATTTTTTTTTGTGTGCCTGTGTAATTTTTGTGTCTTTTTTACTCACACGTAAATCCAAAGCTAGCCCTACTGCATGGTGATCGGAGATGCGCGTCTCGAGG
Source organism: Melinaea menophilus ssp. n. AW-2005 (assembly GCA_918358695.1). Taxonomy (NCBI): domain Eukaryota; kingdom Metazoa; phylum Arthropoda; class Insecta; order Lepidoptera; family Nymphalidae; genus Melinaea; species Melinaea menophilus. The sequence goes on from OU911039.1 coordinate 62,803, forward strand.
ACGAACGCCGCCGAGCCGCTCTCGCCGCGTCCCGCTCGCACCCACACGTGGCCCAAGCACGACGTCTCGTGCCGACCGTCCCCGATCGCTTCGCGCGTTGTTTCCGCGCTCGGTATTACACAGTACACACTGCAGACCGAGTGCACACATACTGTTTTTGTATTTGGTGATTGTTGGATTTACCGCGTCACATAAGATGTTTATATTCGTGTCACCAATTACAACGACGTTGTCGCGCGCCGGTATTGATCTTATGATTGTTTTCAATTGTTGAATAAATAATAATTTATTGGTGCTAGGTGGTCTGTATATGGCAAGTATATGTGTCATACTGTTGCCGACACTGAGTCGACCATGTAGCGTTTCTACAGCTTTAGTATTAAGTTTTTGGGCATCGAATTTTAATTTTTCCTTAGAGTATATCAATATTCCTCCTCCTCTCGTTATTTCTCTTGTATGTATAAATGTATTATATTCTGATATTTTGTAAAATGACAGTTCATCTTTTGTAATATTTATTTCAGTTAATATCAATATGTCTATTTTATCCATTTTTTTATTCAATAAAACTAGTAACTCGTTGAAGTGTTTTCTAAGTGACCTTATATTTAAGTGTACAATGTGCGTACATCCAATATTTTTATTTAAATCTATATCCAATTCACCTATACTATAATATCTTTTAAACTTAAAATCATTATAAAAGTCTTCCGTAGTATCGAATGTTAATATTAAGGAAGTCAGCTGGTGTGTACCCTTTGTCTTATGTGCGGAATTTATTTGTTGTCGTCGAAGTTATTTAAATCTTCTTCCGACCGTATATTATAAATTTTTTATCTTCACTGCTTTTTTTAACAAGAATATTGAAATTTTGAACCCAAATATATTGAAATCCTTTCGGTTTTAATTTGTTTCTCACAGTCCACAGGAGTTGGCGTTTATATTTTGGTAGATCTTCGTTAATGAATACTCGTTTGTCAGAGCCATTGCCGTATACCTTATTGTTAGTTATCATTATACCCTTCTTTGCTGCCATCCATTTGTTACGGGCAGTTTTAGATCGAAGTGTAACTAGTATGGTTTTCGGTTTTGTAACGTCCGGTTTATCTTGTCCTACCCTCCTAGCTTCTTCAATATCATTTGGGGTTAAGTCTAACTTTTTTGCCAATTCTTGCACCACCACTACTGTACTTTCATTACTACGCATCTCTAATCCATGTATCTCAATATTTTTTTCTTTTTCTCGCATCTCTAACTCCTGCACCCTCTCCTCTAATGCCTTGTTGCACTTATTTAAATAAATGTTCTTTTCTTCGAGCGTTTTTAATTTCTTTTGTGATTCCTCTTTAAATTGTAACAATGTTTGATACATATCAGCGTAAAATTCAACAGTATTAGTCAGGTCTTCTATTTTTTTCTCAACTTTATATAGTACCTCCAATTTCTTATTTATTTCGGCTAAAACTTTCTCGCCCGATACTTCATTTATTGTTATTCTGGAGTCTTCTTCGGGGGACAACGACCCAATTCGCTTGCAGTCATCACAATATTGATTTTGCAAAAATTTCTTATTCACACATTTCTTGTGAAAAACCGCTTCACAAGCACCTTTACATTTTACTGTATCGTCTTTAGACACAGACACAAATAGTTGACATTTTTTACACTGAACCATTGTCGTAATTCTAATTAAGCACACTCCAATATTCCACGCGACCGTACGCCGAGCGCGCGCGCCGATGAATGCAATGGTAGTGGACGGCGTTTAGGTTCGAGTGAAACCTCCGGATGTTGCAAAAGTCCACATCTAGAGTGGAGCGGGGTGCCGCTGTTTGCCGTCGTTTGACCTCAGAAAACACAAAGCGCGGTACTTTGCCCGCCCCAGATACGACAGGCAGCTCGAGCAAAATCCGAGGATCATTCCCCCGATTTTGCTCGGGGAGGGGGTCCTCGGCTTCATCAAAGCCGGTACCCTCCTGGGGTATACTTTTTGGAGGCATCGCTATCATGTTTGGCAGGGGAGGGGGGGGGGGGGGTTCGGAAAAGTGGAAAATAAGATCCATCAACGAAAGGTATTTTTTAATACGAAACAAATAACAAGATTATTATTAAACTGAAGGGAAATGCGTATAAGATAAGACTGGATCTAAAACAAAAATACAAAAATTTATGTTCACAATAAAAACAATTTTAAAAAGATAAAAAGGAATCAGTGTATACCCAATAACTAAATAGTAGGTACGAAGATCAAAGACACTGAACTAAACGACAAGATATTGTTTATCCTTTCATTTTATTTCTTTAATTAACTTTAATTCTTTTATATTAAAAATGAAATTTGGATAAAATATCTCAAAGCACTTAGTTACGCCGTGATCTGTCAATTAGCCACAACACCTTACACGCTTCCATAGATCGATCAATAAAAACGCTAAGAAACGCCTAAGGATGCCAACTACGAGTTTAATAGCAAAATGAAATGTGAAGGAATTATAGAATATAGAATTTGCATGCAGCAACATATAAAATAACCCAATCCAGATCTGTTAGAGATGAAAGAATATATTAAAATTTAAATTAAAATTACTATGGTAATTAATACACTTAAGGAAAAAATTTATATGACATTTAAATTTCCTAAACATTTTATTACACACATACTCGTATAAATAATATATACATATAATAACATTTGATATTTGATATTGTGTTTTATAAATAAGCAAATACTCGTAATACTTGTCATATTTAAACACTGTCACTTATATTGTTTTAGTTACAGTTGATATAAATATTAATCTATAATGTTTATTTCTGTACAACTATTATAAAAGTATTAGTAATAATAATCATTATTAAAATTATAATTCTAACAAATTAAACATTCCCAACGACGGTTGCCGCGAAGACCTATGTTCTTAGAGTCAACGTTTTCGTCAACGCGGTTAACCTCGCCTGTATCTATTGTACATCTTTATTATGGCTAAAATTAACTGACTTAAATTTTAGTCCGTTTTTTATTCGCAAAACCAACGCGATCTACCTTTGTAATAGAATCCACGCCGTGGCAGTAGGATACAATAGTGACGATACCACTTAGAAACAATAATTTCATGAGAAGCTTTATAACATACTTTGCTACTTGGCTCTTTTTTTCCTTTGAGTTGGGAAGATTGTGAATTCTCCAGAACAGGCCCATTAACCCCGACATTCTGCTCTTGCGAATACTTAAGCAGCGTTGATTTAAAAATTTAATAAATTGCTTTAATTACCAAAAGATCGAATTGTAAGTTGTATGGTCCTAACTCTGGTGGTAATCTTGAGAGGAGCTCATAAATAACATCAGCTAGGCCCGCGTCGGATTGTATCTTAAGGCTACAACCGGACACATCTTGATCTTATCTCACGTCTATTAAATATCCATACCGAGTAGCTGATGACCATATTTTGTAATCAAACCTTATTGGCTTTCCGTGGATGTGTTATTTAGTACCGTACCTCCCGAAGTATGGTACTATATTATAATATATAATATATATATTATCGTTTCATCAATGGAAATGTGTCACGAAAAAGATTCATTGAAATTCGCAGTGATACTTTTTTAATATTTGTGAAATATTCTCAAACATTACCAATTTTGTTATTTGAATATAAGACATATATTGCTGAATGTGTGTGTGAGTCACTTTAGACGTATCACTTTTGACTTCCTCAAACATTCTCATGTACTTTGGCGGAAAATATCCTGTAAGTAACAGTAAATATATATTAAACTATAGTCATCTAATAAACTATATTTATAACATAAATAATTCAAATTTTGAAAGTTTAAATTGATACGTTCCTTAGTCGGAGAAACGTCAATAAAAGATTAAAATAAAATAAAACTTTTAAGGTGGTAGAGCCTAGCTGTAGTTATCTGACTGCAGCTCGTATTGGGCTGGCTCGACCGGGGAAGGATCACCCTCTCACAGAAGACCGACGTGTAGTAACCAAATTCATTTGGTTATGTTCCGTCGGTGAGTGAGAGAATCCGGAAGCCCAACCCCCTCTCCCCCCCCCCTGCCAAACATGATAGCGATATCTCCAAAAAGTATACCCCCAGGAGGGTACCGGCTTTGATGAAGCCTCGGACCCCCTCCCCGAGCAAAATCGCAGTTTGTGTTTTCTGAGGGCAAACGACGGCAAACAGCGACACCCCGCTCCACTCTAGATGTGGACTTCTGCAACATCCGAGGATTTCACTAGAAACTAAACGCCGTCCACTACCACCTTGAGATGGTGCAGCCGGTCTTGTTGTTTTTGACGGAGACGCAGATATCTCAACCTAGCGACACGGCGTACCTATCATACCCCGGGTATAAACTAGAACATCATTTTATACCACACGCCGGGGTATCAGTGTTCGTAAGGGAGGATATCTGCTACCGTCGCCTTCAGGTTTTTGAAGGTAGGAACTTGTCTGTACTCTGGCTGCGCGTGGACATGAACGACCAGAGTCAGAGTCTACGCGTGCCACTACAGGTCCCATAGTGGTAATGCAGAAACGGATCAACTCTTGTGCCATGTTCAGGCGAAGATTGACGATCTGCTTTCACAGACTCCCTCCGCCGAAGTCGTAGTCCTCGGGGACTTCAATGCGCGCCATGCCGATTGGCTAGGGTCACGTGCCACCGACTACGCGGGGAGATCTGTGTTTGACTTTGCTCTGGCAAATGGTCTGTCCCAGCTGGTAAAGACGCACACTCGTCTACCGGACGTGGACAGCTGCACGCCCTCTTTGTTGGATCTTCTGCTGACTACACATCCAGAAAAGTACCAGATCACTGTCGAGGCTCCCTTGGGTTCCTCTGATCACTGTCTGGTACGGAGTGTAGTGCCCATTCAACGTCCTGCTCGCACAAGACCTGCGACTCGACGCGTTTGGCACTACAAGTCAGCGGATTAGGATGGAATGCGGTCCTTTTTTGCATGCTCCCCATGGGGGCCGATTTGTTTCCCTTCCTAATCCTAGTGACTGCGCTGCGGCTGTGGCTGATGTGATACTTCAGGGCATGGAACTATTTGTACCAAGCTCTGTGGTACCACTTGGCGGCAGATCGCGGCCTTGTTTTGATGCGTCTGTCAGGGCTGCAGCAGCTGGCAAACGGCAGGCTTATCAAGCTTGGGCTAATGCGTTAGTCACTAAGGATCCGAACTCTAGAGTTCTGAAGAGGAAGTACAACCGTGCCTCCAGATTCTTCAAACGGCAAATCGCTAGAGCAAAGTTCAAGCATGTCGTCAAAATTGGCGATCAGTTGGCAAAGTACCCGCCTGGCACGCGCAAATTCTGGGCGCTTTAAAAGGCCACTCTGGGCAACTTTAGCCAGCCGTCCCTACCGCCGTTGCACATGGAGAATGACTCTCTGGCCCACACGGCAAAAGAGAAAGCCGATCTCTTGGGCACTCTTTTCGCCTCCAACTCGACTTTGAAGGACCAGGGGAAGTCACCGCCTATCATCCCGCGGTGTCAGAGCTCAATGCCGGAAATAGTTTTTCAGCAGAAGACTATTAGGCAGTTTCTATTTTTCTTGGACGTTCATAAGTCGAGTGGGCCGGATGGCATTTCTCCATTGGTGCTACGAACGTGTGCCCCTGAGTTGACTCCAGTGCTAACGCGGCTATTTCGGTACTCCTGCCTTAAAGGCGTCGTCCCGGTCTCATGGAAGCGTGCCCTTGTCCATCCGATCCCTAAAAAAGGTGATAGCTCGGACCCAGCTAACTATCGCAATTACCTCTCTGCTCTCCAAAGTAATGGAGAGCATTATCAATAAACAGCTAACCTACCTCGAGGATCACCAGTTGGTCAATCACCGGCAATATGGCTTTCGCCACGGTCGATCGGCTGGTGATCTTCTGTTATATCTTACGCACCGTTGGACAGCTGTTATTGAAAGCAAGGGAGAGGGTCTGGCAGTTAGTCTGGATATGGCGAAAGCCTTTGATCGTGTATGGCACAAGGGGCTTCTTTCGAAGCGACCTTCCTATGGGCTTCCCGAGAGTTTATGCAAGTGGATCACCAGCTTCCTCATTGGGCGGAGCATACAGATTGTTCTCGACGGTTTTTGCTCGAACCCCAAGCCCGTGAACGCTGGTGTACCCCAAGGCTGCGTGCTATCCCCAACTTTGTTCCTCCTGCACATCAATGATATGTTGGATATTTCCAACATACATTGTTATGCAGATGACAGCACTGGGGATGCGGTATATTCCGGTCGTGCAGGTCTCTCTCGGGAAAACGTCGACGAGTGCCGAAAGAAACTTGTGTCTTCAATGGAGACCTCCCTGGGGATGGTCTCTGAGTGAACTGAACAGTTCAATTCCCTAAAGACACAGGTTTGCGCAATTGCACTAAAAAAACTCCATTTGTCGTATCACCGCTCTTCGAGAGCACTCCTCTTATTGCCTCGCCAAGTATCAGAATATTGGGTTTCGACATTTCGAGCGATTGTCAGTTTCGTGGTCATCTGGAGAGCAAGGCCAAGTTGGCCTCGATGAAATTGGGAGTGATCAATAGAGCGAGGCAGTATTTCAAACCTGGCCAAAGACTTGCGCTCTATAAGGCGCAGGGCCTGCCACACATTGAGTATTGTTCTCATCTCTGGTCCGGATCACCCCAATATTAGCTTCTACCATTTGACCGCATAAAACGGAGAGCCGTTCGGATTATCCGGGACCTAGTGCTCTCCGAACGGCTGGACTCTTTGGCATTGCGTAGAGACGTGGTTTCTCTGTGCGACTTCTACCGCATTTACAACGGGGAATGTTCCGAAGAACTTTTCGATCTGATGCCTACCGCCGAATTTCACCACCGCACAGCTCGCCATCCTCTCTTTTACCATCCATACCACCTGGATGCGTGGCGATCTTCCACTGTGCGGTTTACAAGAACTTTTTTCCCACGTTCCACTCGGATGTGGAACGAACTTCCTTCGGCGGTATTTCCAGATCGATACGACATGGGTACCTTCAAAAAAGGCATATATTCCTATTTCCAAGGCCGGTAACGCTCTTGTAAATCCTCGGATGTTGCAAGAGTTCATGGGCGGCGGTGATCACATACCAACGGTGACCCGCAAGCTCGTTTGCTCTCCTCTAACATAAAAAAAAAATAAAAATTTAAGCTTAAGCTTAATATTTTTATAGGATTTTTTTTGCTGGCAGTATCAATATTTAGGCGGGAGAATGAAGTGTTGTCTTCGGAGGTCTCATGTAGGTCTTCGTCACTCGTCATTGTAATAGATTTGTATACGAGTACTGTGACCTTAGTTTTCACTTTTTATATTTAAATAGTTGTTTTGGATAGTCATAGTAATAATACGCAGTTTCCTAATTTTATGTTCCTTTATGTAATTATGAAGGTACTATTGAGGTAATTAAGAGGTACAGAGGTATTAAAACAATACTGCAATACATAAAAAAGTAATAACAAAGTTTTCATTAAATCAATACACCAGTGAAGAAAGAATTATAGTATTAACGAAGCATGCAATGGCCAACCCTGTCCTATAGCGGTCATTGTTCCTCGTGTCTACGTCTTAATCAAAGTATTGTTTTAAGATATTCATGAACGAACTTTATTCATTTTGTATTGTTTTCACTTTTCTCGGATGGATGTATGGATGGATGTCTGTGGACAGAAAAAATTTTCGTTACTGTCGAGCGATGGCGCTGTTTATAATTTACTGATTTAGTTTATTTTCATATTTAATTATATTACTATTTTATATTATTATTAATCACACTTTTTTGTAATTTTTAAGTAATAATAAATAAACATGTATTTAACATGTTCTTTTCTTCAATAAATAATAATCATTTTACTTCAAATCAATTGTTTTGTAAAAATATCAAGATGATACTAATTATTAAAATATATAAATAAAATAGACATGTAGTATCTGCACAGAGCGTGCTCGTGTCTGGAGCGATAGACACGACTCCTGGATTATAAATGCACATTTTATTAACTACAAAAATTATGTGTACGTATCCTCAAATACAGTTATACTGCTATTCACATATTATATGCCTCACCATATATGTATAATAAATAAAGGTGCTTAAAAGTCCTACTTTACAGATAGTACAAAACTCTAGATTATAAATATATTAGTCTTTAAAACAACATTTCAAGCGAGCGCACAGTTATCTGCTACACCAAATAGGAAAGTGTCAAATTGATTCAGTAGTTATTACAACGACAACATATACAAATACATGTATGTAGGTGAAGACCGTGTAGGGGTCGGGGTAATATGTATTTAGTATCCCGCAGCGATAACAAAAAACGTTAGAGATAATTGAATTTGTTTGAAGTTTATCATTTGTTATTCTCTGTTTTTGTCTGCACGAATCGAGTTCAGAAATACGTCTCTTGTTGTTGAAAAATATTAGTTTTCCCTCCATGTTTGGTACAAAATAAACTACTGATTAAAGTTATGCAATTGTTTTTGCAATTGAGATGGTCTTTACAAATAAGATATATAATATAATATAAATATATATATATATATATATATATATATATATATATATATATATATATATATATATATATATATACCTATGTACTGAAAATATATATATGTATGTCTGTGGGTCAGGTATGCGAGCAACTTCTGATCGTGAAGAGTTCTTAAATATCATTGCGTTTGGAAATATTTTCAATTCGTATTCTATTCCCACAAAAATTAATAATTCAGCCTAATTTATTTATTTTTCTTGAACGTGAAAATATTAATATTAATGATTTTTAGATTTTTTGTATTTATTAGCCTACTTATTTACCGATGATAGTTCCTCATGTTTTAGGTACATTCCATAGATGAATCTACCTATTGCAATCGATGCGATGACGGGACCCAGACCCCAGAGTAGGGGCGCTTCGCCGTTTATGAACTGGAGATTGAGAATTCAACGAAAAAAAATAATTATATATTCCGATATATATGTATATGACGCATCCGGTGAACTTTTAACGATCGGAAATTTAAGGACAAAATGAAGTTTAAGTTCTTGAACGGGGGAAATCGGTCGGGGGTTTGGGTGGCTGGGGGGGTTGAAAAATAAAAACCGAAAAAAGTCACAGCAAGAGGCAAAATTTAGTGTCGGAAAAATCTTAGAAAATTAACAAATTAAAAGAGAAAACTCTTTTGTTCGAAAAGTTTTTTGATGCGACCACCCGTTTAGGAGATAGGGGTGGGGGCTGGTTCCCCCCTCACCCAATATATGCCGAGTTATCCCTCAAAAGACTCGTATTGATCAGTAGAATACTACTGACTAGTTTTTTTCTCGTTCCGACCCCCCTAAGGAAGAGGGGGGCCCCACCCCCAAAATCAGAGAAACAAAAATTTTGTCCAATTCAATTCAAACTGGGTAGGCTCATTCTTTATCATATTTATCGCATTCTCGGTTTCATTGTTACCTTCGCATATTGCATATCGAGAATCGCGTGACGGGAATCTACCTAACACGATCGACCCTGTCGAACGAACTATTATAGTATAAATTTAAAATTATTAGGCTAATGCACTTATTTATATTTAGTAAAATAAAGGTGGAAGACAAATTGTAAGAAAAAAACAAAAAAATGGAATTTTTATCTCATTTCGTACTCCCAAAGGACATTCGTCCTTGTAAAAAGATTGTCCGCTGAAAAGCTTTTATTCAAACTGATCTTGAGCATGGTTTCTGTAAATAATTGCCTGTTTTATTTAAATAAGTATTTTTAGCGAGTTGTTACTTCATAAATGTTAAAATTTTGATAAGCTCAGTGGAACCTCACTTAGCTTGTACAGGATCTTAATAAGCTACCGATTTGTTAGTTGAGTCAACAATGATTAAAATATCATTTTTTGTAGCTGCTAGTGTAGTAATAACTTTACTCTCTACTTATACTTACTACTTTCTTATTTCTATTACGTTTTTACGTTATGGAACTAAGACTTAAGAATATTTTGACGTAGAGTAGGAAATGTTTTGTAATTTCTAAATATTTTAAGCAACGACCTAGCAACCAATAACTTTGTTTTTTAATTTCAAACAAAATATTTCAATATTTTATCAAACGCTTTACTAACTACCATATATACAACAAAAAATTTACTTGTTCAACATATTTTAGAAAAAACGATGGCGCTCAAGTTTTATTAATGTTTCGTTGTAAACTACGAGAATTTTTTTTGTACACTCTTTCTAACTTGAGATCTGAACTGTTTTGTTATAAGTAGACCTGACAAACTAAATCTCGAAGACTGCTGCTATTTTGTTGATGTTTAATTTTTGTTTTATACGCCGGGATGCTTTTAACATCTGTGATGTCTGCGACTTTATATTTGGTTTAAAGAGCATTTTATAAGCGCTTTTGAATTGCGGCGAAATATCGGAGAAGATTTTATTTAAGCAATCCTCTGCAATTATTTCTACTTCACTTTTAAACAATTTTAAGGCAAATGCTAATAACCGTAACGTAACGTAAACGTGATAAAATATTTTAGAATAGTTGCTTCTTACAGTAACTTGATTTCTATTTGAAATGTATAATATTTATTAAGATGCGTTTAAAATATCATCAATAAACTTTGTTTGAATATTTTCGTTAACTCACGATAACTTACATGCGGATAAAAGAAAAACAATAAATCGAAAGCTACGAACTACTTCAATTATGGCGACTGTTGTTGTTGTTCTATGGCATACGTACGTATTACTGGAGCGGGTTTACTTTTTAATCTCACTGAATTCAGTTTCTATTTCTTTTTTTGCTTTTTATTTTTTTATTTTATTTTATAATATGATGTAAATGAATATATATAATTCCGCCGTACTTGTAAAAGAAAAAGCATTCATTACAGGCTTACGTGACCAGTTTACAATCGCAGTAATAAATGAAATTAAAAGAAAATACTAAACAAAGTCAAGATATATTAATCTTTAGTTAAAGTGAAACCCGTTGGGGCTTTTTGAAACTACAAATGCACGTAAATTTAATTGAAAGTTGTACTTCTTTCGTTTGGTCCGAGTATTTAAGATATTATGTTTGTGTAAATTTGATATTTAAACGACATATTCACTTAAATGTTTATTTTTCGAAAATAATAAGCATAAATTATATCTTTTTTTAATAATCGATTACAATGCCGGGCCGGGTCAGTTACTATAATTATAAAATTATGTTTACAAAGATCAAATCATCTGCTTTCTTCTAAGAAAGAAACGAGCGGATCAAATAGTCGTGTGACGTAGCGCCTCGTCATCCTCGCTGCTTCGCTGTCGCGTTGATCCTGTGTTTGTCAATTCAATATGTTTGGATCAGTTTGAATGATTGTTGTAAAGTATTATAGACAAGCACTTTTAACCATTATTGGTGACAAAATAGTAAAAGATAAAGACATTAAGTACATTCATTATATAAATTTGTTAGTTCAAACATAACCTTATTTTTTAACTATTACATTTATTTTATTAATCATTTCTCTATTGTGAAGGTTTAATGTAGTCTTATACAAAGCATCAGTTGACAATAATTAGACAACCAGATAGAATATTCTAAGATAAAAAATATCTTATTGAATTTGACATACTCTTGGCCTAATGGAGATAATATTCTGATAGTAAAAACGTGTTTATTTTTCCTCTCATAGATGTCGTTACGATGAAACTTCCGTCGTAGGATGTGTATAAAACCTAGCTGCATGATTTCTATTTTATTGTTTATATTCAATCATAGGTTTTCCTATAGACCTTATTTATATTTATCATGTCCCATTCATTTCAATATGTGCTATCACAATACTTGATGTTTAGATACTAACAAATACAGTATCCCTCTAACAACTATACTCTAATAGCTCTCTCATTCCATCGGGACTATATTTATCAAAAACTTTATAAAAAATCCTTACGAAAATCTGATATTCACCTCAATTTGTTATTTTGCATTGTAAACGAGTAAAAGATGACACAGTAGATGCATTCAATATTACAGTTTAAAACGCTATAACATTGACTGTGGCACGTTTTAGAGAAATAAATAAAAACTAAGATTTTTTTTCTACATAATAAAATTTTCGTTAAAAATATACAAAATCTCCAAATATTTATTTTTCCAATAGCTGTTAAATCTGTTTGCATTGCCACGATGGAACCATTAATTCGAATTCTTATGACTTGTCACTGACATAAATAAATTGCATATCATCAAAATATTAAGGTAATTATGAAATTTTAAAAACGTGATATGTAGAAATAGATTACGATCACCATTATCATAAATATTATGCATTTAAAACGTTAAAGGTTTTAGATGCACGATATTGAGACACGAACTTTTATATTGTTAAGTTATTCTGTGTAAACGCACACACACACACAGACATACACACCCCCAAAACTTATACTCAAAATTGATATTTACTTATAAAAATTGCAATGATGTCTCGTTTTATAAATACTTTAATATCATATATTTTATGTCCTTTGTTTTATGTCCGTTTAAATCACTCATGATCATTAATCACCCATTCTAATAACTTACACTACTTATATGAGAAAACTTAAATACTACATAGTAGTAACCAACTACAATTATTCAAATGGTCAGTTTTACAAATTTAGGCATTTGTCTCAAGACAGAACGAATAATATCAAACTTACATTAAAACTGAAGTGTACTTGTTAACTGTGTGTGTTGATGTGTGCTGTATGTATGTAACTGCATTACATAAGTACATAAAACAGAAATATATTATAGTTTTATATAGTTATATTATATAGTTATATTATAGTTATATAATTGCTTTTAGTTTCCATCTTCACGCTGTCTTTAATCTTCATTATGTAATTATATAACCAACGCCGATTGCCTGTCTGGGAATACACTGAGATGAAATCATATTGTGTGAGTATTATTGTAATTTCATTCAATAATGAATAATTTATAACCAACAATGTGTATTCTAACTTCAAATAATTACTAGAATAGAAATTGGAGTTGGATTGTACTCGATCCCAGGCAGCTGTTCCACATTGTGATACTTACTATTGACTCGTGAGTGTCAGTCACAGGACAAAGGGTACAAAGCTTTGTTGTAAATAAACTATTTAGTCCCTTAGATTATTCTTCCTATAAATTAATGATATTGAAGATGTATTCAAAATGTAATTCCTTACAACGGTTAAATAATATAGTTGAATGCTCAAAGAACTTTATCATAAAATACCTTGCATTATAGATTGTATATTAGAAAACTGTAGACTTCTCTAAAAGATATTTACCTTATTACCTCGGATTACCTCGGAATAATTTTTTATTGTTTTATTAAAATGAGTGACGCAAAGAATAGAAATCTTATGAAACTATGTGTCAGTGTAATGTTGCAAGAGCTCGTGGGCGGCGGTAATCACTTGACAGCGGGTCGCTGTTAACGCTCGTAGCAAGCAAGCATAAGAAAAGATTGACTTGGCAAACACACGCGTCAATTGACTAGACTATTAATAATATTATAAATGCAAAAGTAACTGTATCTGTCTGTAATCACATCTAAACCAACGAAAGGATTTCGAAGACAATTTTTATAGAGATATATGAAAGATAATATTTTATTAAAAATTTAATTATGTTGCCGAGTACCTAATTATATTGGGCTGGCAACTAAGTACATTTTGATCAATGACTTTTTGCCATCTTTCAGGCAGCATAATAATCCCACGTTCATAAAACTTCTAGTTTTTATCAGCAAAAAACTGAATCAGGTACAATTTGATATCATCATTATTATTGAAATTTTTACAATATTTAATATTTTTATGATGATGCAAGATCAGAACTATATGGTCAATGTGGCAAAACATCCCAACCAACCTCCAATAATTTTTGCCGAGTGGCCAAAGATGTGTGTGGTCTTGCATTGTCATGATGGAATACAATACTTTTCGATTTGTCATTTCGGACCGCTTTTCTTGAACCGCATTGTTTAATTTAATTAGTTGTTCAATGTAGACATCAGAATTGCTAGACAACAACTTGGCAAGTTGTTTTAAGTGATTTTCTCTGCACGTATGTGATACATGAAGCTTCTCTGCAATCTAACGTGTTGTACTGTGACGATCCGATTCATCATCATCAACTTCAACTGGACGACCAGAGCGTTTTTAAAATTTGAGTGAAAAATCACCACAACGAAATTTGGCAAATCAATTTTCACACTACCATTCTTTTAAGGCTTCGTCACCATAAGCAGCACATAACTTTTTATGAGCTTGTGATGCGATTTTCCCTTTGCGGAAATAAAAAAGGAAAAATGACAAAAATGTATTTTTCCATTTTTCAATGCAAAACAAAAATTTTATTGATTAACCAGCTGACTTGCCAACTATCAAATAATAAAATGGATTTTACATTTGTAATACGTTTGCAAACCTAAAAATTCAACAGAAACCATCTATGAGTGAAGTCCGCAATTACTTAGTTGCCAACCTATTATATCAAATGTCAGCTTCTTAGAAAAGTACTACTTCTATTTTAAGATCGGCAAATCAGTTAATCAGTGACAAAATAAAGGAAACTTGACGTTCAATAACTCCTAAACTACTTGTTCAAATTAAATATATTTTCAGATATATCTAGCTCTATAATACCTATGTAATAATACCCTCTTGGTCACAAAAAGTATGAACTTTCTAGATTTTTTGCTAATAAGTTAGAGAGTTTTGAAAATGGCGCGAATCGTTTTGAGAAATGGATAGTATCGCCGTGTCTTTTGATCGACTTGACGGGCTTCTTCTTCCGTGTCCTCAGAAATCATTGCACATTTTAACACACTTTGTCTCCAGGCATGCATTATATAAACAAATAGATTGTAAATCGATAAAAAATAAAAAAAGTAGCTTTTCCATATAATGTTTTGACTTCGACAATAACATAATATCGGAGTCATACAAGATTTAGACATAAGACAACATAAGAGTTTCGTTACTATCATACAAAAAATATTTATATATACATAATTTATATACATAAAAGACACAACAGTCATAAAACACACCATGCACTATTTTAAACAACTCGAATACAATAAGACTCAAGAGAAAGAGGGATTATATTTTTTGTTATTAAATCTTATTTTCTATGACATAACATACAAATAAGATCAGTTTTAAAACATTTTAAAACCAAATATTATATACTAAGTACAATAAGTAATTATTGCAACACATATAACCAGTAATCGGAGCGCAATCAATACAGAACAGTCGTTATTAAAACGGGGTTTTTATTCCATTAGTAGAATATAAAACATGCAATTTATAATTATCAAATATATCGTCGGTAAATAACCTCGTGTTATTTGAGTTATATTCCGCAACGATTATAAAAACGCTAGTCATTAATGAAATGGTTCGAAGGTGCCTTTTTTATTCACGCAGTTTTTTGTTTGTACATATTGAGTTCAATCATTATTACTTTTTAATACATACATACATTTATATTGTATGTCATTATAGACATCGCATAATAGTTATTTTATAAGCTTGGATGAACACAAATTAGAGAAATAGAGTCACTTTCAACATTGACAATTACTACAGACCACCTAACCTATCACATGTCAATTAACAGCTTTGTTATCGAATGACAGTGATAATTACAATAATACACAGACTACACTCAAATGTAATTTCAAAGTAAATTAATGCTTCATACATGTCGTGCTATGTCGTAACCATAGATTGAATACAACTTATAGCACAGTCGCTGTATGAATAGTAAAGGCGTGAGACTCGTGGAGGATCAACAATTGTTAAGCAAATGAGTTGTAAACTATTTCTAACTGTAGCGACCTCTTTTCGTTGTGGACAAAGGATAAAATATTTTATGATTCCTCATTTGATGTCAATTATTTGTATTTAACCTTAAAAGTTTCAATCGCCACTGTTTGTGAGAGCTCGGACTATCTATGGGAAGATGCATTTATTTCAAACAGGTTAGGTTTAATTATAATGCACAACAATAAATAACCGATTGTTTATTAGAAAGTGGACTTTAAAATAAGAAGTTGAATTATTATAACATTAATATTTTATAGCATTTAAGTCGCTCTAAATCAAATTGAATAATTAATAAAATATTACATTAGTTTTAATAGTATTATACAATACAATGGTTACCTGTGATTTTAGTATTATATTAAATATTTCTTATTACTTATAAAATTTATAATTTTTCCATTTAGTGAAAATATGAGTTAATATGTAATTATCAGATTTTCAATACAACTTGGTATCCATTGTCTATTACAGTTATTAAACATAATATTTAATAATAATTTAAACACATATTCGTATATTTCCTCATCGAATATATATTTTATCATCAAATAGTAATTTTAAGGTCCGTTTCCGGTAGTCGTGATATAAACATCAACACAGTGCCGCTCCGAAACAAAAACTCAAAATAAACTAGTTACAACCAAAGTTTTAACAAACGAATTCATTCTAAGTGATTAACTTGGTGTCACAAAGTGATTGAAGAAATTGTCGCTGTGTAATTACTGTTACCGGCAATAATACAGCGACAGAAAATCTGACAGAATTTGGAGGTTAGCTGCAATATTTTAATCATTCGTGTTGACACTACTGATCTGACAAACATCATTTATTGTCACTATCAGTGTCAAGATCTACGAACGTCACGCTTACAGTGTTGCCAACGAATAATTAAAATCTCTACTATTACGTTTCATTACACGCAAACATGGATGATCAATTTCAATTATTATTCAACAAAATGAAAATTGAAATGCAAAAACAAACCGAGTCCATAACCAATATTATAATGAAAAAAATGGATGATAAATTAAAACCAGTAATAGAAGAAAATATAAATTTAAAGATACAGGTAGAAAAGTTGGAAAGTAAAATAGAATATCTCGAACGAGACAAGAAAATCAACAACATAGTAATATATGGATTGAAGGAGGGTGAAAAATCTATAACAGAACTGATTAATTATACGAAAAAAAAATTCCAAACAGAATTAGATATTACTTTGCGAGATAATGACATCAACAAAATATACCGCATTGGGAAAACAACAAACCAAGTAAAACCGAGGCCGACGCTCTTGTCTTTTATTAGTAGATGGAAAAAGAGTAAAATATTTAAGAACAAGAAGAAATCGAAAATACTATATATTACAGAGGACTACTCTAGAGAAACTCTGGAGAAAAGGAAGGCTTTACTACCAAAACTAAAAGAAGAGCGAAATAAAGGAAATATTGCATATTTTAAGTACGACAAACTTATAATCAAAGAAAATGCAACTTCTAACGAAAAAAGAAGAAGAGAACCATCGGCCTCTCCAGATGCAAACTCGCAACCGAAAAAGCAACAGACAACTTCATTCTCATCAAAGAACAACAGAAGTAACGCATTTGATTTGATGAGAGGTCGCTCTAATTCTCTCACCATACACCCGTCGGGAAAAGTACAATAACAACTAGCTATCGGCAACCGGAAACAAAAACCAAACAATGAATTAAAATATACAACAACAAACAACGCTCCCCCAAGCCGACTGGTCATCGTGGGGGAAAATGACCAAGACCCTCTAAGGAAAAATAGAAAAACCACAGATATACATATAGCAACGTTCAATACAAGATCACTAAGGACACCGGAGAGACTTCAAGAGCTTGAATTGGCCATATCAGAATTAAAATGGGACATAATAGGAATGAGCGAGATCAGGAGATATCGAGAAACAATAAATGACTTTGGAAACTACATTCTACACCACAAAGTTGAGACACCAGGACTTTATGGAGTGGGTTTTCTTATTAAAAAGGACCTATCTGATAGGATTATTGAGATTAAAGGAGTAACTGAAAGAATAGCTGTCCTTAATATAACACTGCCTGTAAACAAAGAAGAGAAATGGTCTATCATCCAAGCATATTCGCCACCGGAATCGAGTTACAAAAAAGATATATCAAAAATAGAAAATTTTTACCTCGACTTACAAGAAACAATTCAAAATGCCCACAAACAGATCATTATGATGGGAGATTTTAATGGACAGATAGGAATATGTGATAACCCAGGTGAAGAATACACAATAGGCAAATATGGGCATGGTAAAAGAACGAAGAATGGCGCAAGGCTAGTTTCATTTGCTCTACAAAATAAATTAAGTATTCTTAATAGCTTTTTTAAGAAAAAGGAAACAAAGAAATGGACATGGATCTCTCCAAATGGTGTATATAAAAACAAAATAGATTTTATCTTGTCCAATAACATCAAAACGTTTAAAAACGTCTCTATTGTACAGAACCTAAATTTCAATTCAGATCACAGAATGGTTCGTGCTACATTGACATGCAAACGTATACAAAAGAACAGGAGATGGCAAAATGATAGTTTAGCCCTGATGTGTACTGGGAATAGCGACATGCTTATAAACAACTTAACAGCATTGTGTGGAGAAAAAAAGGCTATCAAAGAATTAAATAACAAAAAAGAATGGATGCTAACAATAAAAAATAAGAAAAAAATAACATACAAGAAAAAGACCTGAGATAATTAAAGAGGCTACAGACTATTATAGAGAATTATATAAAAGCAAGAATCCGACAACAGCTACAGAAGAATATTATCAATTCAATTGTGTACAACCAAAAATATTAAAAGAAGAAACTGCTAAAGCAATAAATACACAAAAACTAGATAAAACACCTGGGTCTGATCAAATAACCAACGAATTGCTCAAATCTATTTTACCAGTAATTGCTCCAATATTAACTGACTTATTTAATGAAATTATAGAAACCGAAATCATTCCACAAGACTGGACAAAATCAACGATCATACTGTTACACAAGACGGGAGATAAAGCGGAAATTGGAAATTATCGCCCAATCAGTTTAATGTCCAACATTTACAAAGTCTTTTCAAAAATTATTTTGTCCAGAATTACTATAGTACTTGACGAAAACCAGTCAAGGGAATAAGCAGGTTTCCGAAGTAAATTTTCAACTGTAGATCACATCCACGTTCTAAGACAAATTCTACAAAAATACAACGAGTATAATAAAATCTACTTCTTGGGATTCGTAGACTTTAATAAGGCTTTTGACTCCCTGGAACACGGGTGCATCTGGGAAGCTCTGCGAGATCAAAATATACAGGAAAGATATATAAGAATCTTAAAGAATATATACTCCAAAAGCACAGCACAAGTCAGATTGGAAAAATCAGGCGAGGAATTCTCCATAGAGCGAGGTGTTCGTCAAGGCGATCCTATCTCACCTAAACTATTCTCGGCAGTACTGGAGATGATAATCAGAAATCTAGAATGGAAGGAACAAGGGCTCAAAATAAACGGCGAAAATCTAAGTCACCTACGTTTTGCAGACGATCTAATACTGTTCTCTGAATGCCCTAGAACATTACAACAAATGCTGCAACAGTTATCGGACCAGAGTGCAGTAGCAGGACTAACAATGAACATCACGAAAACAAAAATTATGACTAATTCTTTAAAGACACAAAAGATCACCGTAAACATGCAGGAAATAGAATATGTAGATGAATATATATACCTAGGACAGTTAATATCACCTACGAAAACCATGCATAAGGAAGTCGATAGAAGGATAGCTAATACATGGAAAAGATACTGGTCACTAAGTGAAGTTGTGAAGGATAGGAGCATGCCAACTAAAGCAAAAAGGAAAGTCTACAATATGTGCATTCTGCCATGTTTAACGTATGGCTGTCAAACTTAGGCATTAACAGAAAACTTAACAAATAAAATAGTATAGAGAGGAGTGTTATTGGAGTCAAGAGAAAAGATAAAATTAGACTAACAGATATTAAAAACAAAACACAATTCAAACAGGCAAATTCATTATATCGAACTAAAATGGCGATGGACAGGACATATGTTAAGGGCAAATCAAGAGAAATGGACGAAAATTGTAACAGAGTGGTACCCAAGAGATGGTAAAAGAAACCAAGGGAGACAAAATAAAAGATGGGAGGACGATATAAAAAAGGTGGCTGGTCTAGAATGGATCCGAGTAGCAAAAGACAGGGAGAAATGGAAAAACTTAGAGGAGGCCTATGTCAAAAGACAAACTGTTTTTGAACCGAATGTCGATATACAAAGTTAAATATAAGTAAGATAACATAAAAATTAAAATATATATGTATATATTTTTATAAGTTTTAACAGCAATAAAGGCTAATTTTATTTATTTTATTTTATTAGTAATTTTAAATCAAGCGAGTGATTTATACAATTTAATCATCAGGTTTATTCTGCTTAACCTGATGTGTAGTGTTTTATTTTAGTCATTGTTCGTAAATTTAGACATATAAATTATATTTTAAGCAAAAAATGTTAATGTTACAATGGCAGTGTAGTCACATCATTTCTTAACCAATTATCAGAGAAGGTTTATGAATAACATAAGTTAAATATTCTTATATAATCTTAGCTTTATTTTGAACATATATTTTTCATATTTATAAATCTGTTTATATATATTCTATCACGCTCGTTGATGCCGTGTTTATGAGATCGTTAATACTTGTTTTTTATACGGATCAGTATTTTAAATTAACTAAAGTTTTGACTTATATAGCTTAACATAGGAAAGTTACCTAAAACATATCGAACATCCAGTACAAATTTAATATTTATTTATTTATCTTCACACCATATCTCTTACGGGGTAGCCAGAGACGACCGAGCGCCAACCGCTACGATCCCTGCATACCTCTTTCGCTTCGACTACAGACATTAACCTCTTCATATATGGCCTTAGGGGGGTTGTCATGCTTTTTACTTGACCTTCCTCTAGTATCAAAGCTACTGTGTTTTCGAAGGTCACTCGAGGCCTCCCCTGTCTCTCTTACCGTTTACTTTTACTTTATTAATTTTTTTTACCATTCTTTCATCACTCATTCGTTTGACGTGCCCACACCACCTGAGCACGTTCTTCTTCATTCTCACTGTGACATCTTCGCTAGTACCTGCAGT
Organism: Melinaea menophilus ssp. n. AW-2005; assembly: GCA_918358695.1. Taxonomy (NCBI): domain Eukaryota; kingdom Metazoa; phylum Arthropoda; class Insecta; order Lepidoptera; family Nymphalidae; genus Melinaea; species Melinaea menophilus. Next base: position 83,891 of record OU911039.1, read on the forward strand.
AGACATAGATTCAATAAAACATATTATGACACAAAAACTAAAAGAAAGACATTTATAGATTACTGTACAAAACTGGCTACTGCTACGATTAATAAGAATAAGGTCAAATAAAAATTTTAGTTAACTAATATAGTAAATAAATATAGTTATAAAAGTGTATAAGTGGGAAAAATTTATTAACATATTAGTAATATAATATGGTTTAAATATATGAGAAAAATAGGATAACTACCTTCAGAGAAGTGTAAGGATAAATAAGCAAAAAAAAGGAAGTAATAATAAGATCACAGACTACACATACCATTGCTTGTAATATTGTAAATGTTAGCAAAACGTTATTAATAATATCCATCCCTCTCTTACGAAGAATCAACCAAAAATAAGAGAAAATGATGGAACCATGATGGAGTCCTATGGTGTAAGCAAAATAAATAAGCTAACATTATTAAAAAAAAACTTCATCTGCTCTCACAGCCTTACCACATTTCAGACTTTGAATCACCCTCACCACTTCTTCCAAACTGATTTCACCATCGGCTACATCAGGACTCAGCATTTCGCTGGTACTCAAGGCCGAGGCGTCCTCACATTCATACGTCTTCTTGTAGAATTCCGCCCACCGTTGCAAAACGTGTGCTTGCTCTGATAAAATTTCACTATTCTTCGAAAGCACCCCTTTCAAGTTACCGAACAACCATCACTGACACACTCACTCACTCACTCACTCACACGGAATCACTAACTTCTCGCCAGAAAAGCTTCGTGTTTTCCCGGCAGTTGTTCGTCAACCTTTCATCCCTTTCTCTCTCAGAATTTTCAGGCCTCATCTTTATAAGTGCTTTCGGTTTGTGCTTTTGCAGCTTGTACTCTCTTTTTCTTATCTGTCTCATACTTTTATCCTTACCCGAGGCTTTATAATCTAGCCATGCTTTCTTTTTCAACTCTACAACGTCTTTCACTTCATCCTCCCACCATTCATCGCGCTTTTTACTAAAACCTCTTTTCCTTTTACGACATACTTACTTTACCAGATATTCCTCTCTGATCGGTGGATCTTGAAGCTTACAGATTCTTTTGCGATAATTCGACTCCAAGCCAGGATACGTTGTGCGGCTGCGCCAACCTGCAAACAGACCTCTTATTCTAGCAACGACTAGATAATGGTCCGTTCCCAGATCAGCACCCCTAAACACTCGCGTGTCCTTAATTTGGCTTCGAATAAGCTGATGCACTAGGAATAAATTAATGATACTTCTTTCTTCGGTCCCATGTGTATATGTGAATTTGTTTGTGATCAAACATCGTGTTTGTTGTAAACAAATTTCTCTCCTTACAAAATAAGCTTTCTAGCCTCATTTACTATCTTATCTCCGTACTTGCCCAGCACGCTTTCGAAACCACTTAGCACGGTACCTACCGTTCCATTAATATCTCAACATACTATCAACTTTTCAATACCTCTGACACTACTTAGAACATCCCTATCACTCTCCCAAAACTCCTCGAGTTCGTGGAGCTGAGGATACGGGCGCATAAACGGCTAACAGGAATACTCTTGATATACCCAGCTTAAAGCGAACCCAAAGAAGCTTCGGGTTGATAGCCTTGTATTCATTCTACCATTGCCATCATTAACCATTCGAGAGGACAACAACACTTCTACACCTTGGCAACCTCGCTCACCCTCTGAAACCCCAACCCAGAAAGTGACCCGGTGACCAGGCAAATCTCAGACACACAAATAACATCCATCTCGCGGTTTAAACTTTTCCAATAAATGTTATGAACAGTTAACCATGAGCTGTACTCTCCTTAGACCAGACACTTACTGCGTCTCTTCTATAAGCTTTAAAAAGATTGAAGAAGTAGTTATTTGTTAGATATGTTGAGAAATTTATATATATATATATATTTAATAGTTTATAATTCTGTCTTGTTATTAATATTACTTTTGACATATAATATTCAAACAAAAATAATTGTGGAATGATGTATTAAGTAGCTCAATCAGCTAGGAGTCCTTAATATGGCTTCATATTTATTTCTTACATTAATAAAAGAAACTATAAAATGAAGAGTCATTCGCGGAGAAAAATAATAAATGATTGTTTTTCAAGTAGAGTCGTGTACACAGCTGTCTTGTTTAAATAAAAACGTAATCTACAACTTGAGACTCGTGAATATTTCAATGTTAGTAGGTTTAGCTTGGTTGAAGACAGGAAATGAACTATATCAATTGACTAAAAACTGTTGTAAAATTTTCATTAATAATAACTATCGGGTTAGTATTTTTCAGAATTTATATTACCTGTCCTGCTCAGTAGTAAGTTATTTACTTTTTGTGTTTAATCGTTCCTAGTTTTATTGAAATTAAATCTTAATTTTTTTAGGTAGATTCCTTAGATGAATCTACCTATTGTAATCGATGCGATAATATGCGAAGGAAAAACGTAGCATCTCGTTTTTTGGCAAAAGTGAAAGGGGGAGCTGGGAAGGGGGGTGAAAGTGCAAATATTGACAGAGGATTTTCAAACTCGGTATACACATTCTTAAGGACAAAATGATGGTTAAGTTCTTGAACGAGGTAAGTCGGTCGGGGGATTGGGGGTCTGGGGTGGTTGAAGGTTAAGAACCGAAAAAAGTCACGGAGGCAAAATTTTAGTGTAGGAAAAATCTTAGAAAATTAACAAATTAAAAGATGAAATTTTTTTGTCTGAAAAGTTTTTTGATCTGACTCCCCGTTTATGAGATAGGGGTGGGTGGCGGTTCCCACCTCACCCAATATATGCATAGTGACCCGTCATAAGACTCGTAATGACCAGTAAAATACTGCTGGCTAGTTTTTCTTTGCCAATCCGACCCCCCCCCTCCCACAACTAAAGTAAATCATTCAATAACATATAATATGTTTATCGCATTCTCGGTTTCATTGTTACCTTCACATATTGCATATCGAGAATCGCGTGACGGGAATCTACCTAACACGATCGACCCTGTCGAACGAGGTATATTTTATTTATGTTTTGGAAAGATACAGATATTAACCGATATTAATTATTATTGTATTAAGTTGTAACTAAAGCGTAACCGTGTAATTAATAAAGGTTTGTGGAACACAGAAGTCACCGGACAGGTAAATAAAGCACGAACAGAAGTCTCTGAATAAACTTCAACTGGAAAATTAAGGCGTAGATTGGTGAAACCAGCAGAGGTCCTCAGAAAACAAGCGAACACTAACGTACCTCGAGAATCACCAGTTGTTCAATGTCCGCCAATATGGCTTTCGCCATGGTCGATCTGCTGGTGATCTTCTGTTATATATTACGCACCGTTCGGTAGCTGTTATTGAAAGCAAATCAAGTCAAGCAGTTAATCTGGATATGGCGAAAGCTTTCGATCGATGTATGGCACAAGGGGTTTCTTTCGAAACCTCTTCCTATGGGCTTTCCGAGAGTATATGCAAGTGGATCAACAGCTTCCTTACTGGTCGGAGCATACAGGTCGTTCTCGACGGTTTTTGCTCGGACCCCAAGATCGTGAACGCTGGTGTACCTCAAGGCTGCGTGTTATCTCCAACTCTGTTCCTCCTGCACATCAGTGATATATTGGATTTTCCCAACATACATTGTTATGTGGATGACAGCACTGGGGATGCGGTATATTGCGACCGTGGAGGTCTCTCTCGGGAAAACGTCGACGAGTGTCGAAAGAAACTTGTGTATTCTATGGAGACCGCCTTGGGGATAGTCTCTGAGTTGGGTGAACTGAACCACATTGAGTTGAATCCCCTGAAGATAAAGGTTTGCGCGTTTACCACTAAGAAAATCCCATTTGTCATATCACCGCTCTTTGAGAACACTCGTCTTATTACCTCGCTAAGTGTCAGAATACTGGGTATCGACATTTCAACGATTGTCAGTTTCTTGGCGTCGACGAAATTGGGAGTGATCAATAGATCGAGGCAGTATTTCAAACCTGGCCAAAGACTTGCAGTCTATAAGACGCAGGTCTGACCACATATTGAGTACTGTTCTCATCTCTGGTCCAGATCACTCCAATATAAGCCGTAACTGTAATTTTAGAACCATTTGACTGCGCACAACGGAGAGCCGTTCGGATAGTCGGGAACCCGGTAGCTGAACTCTTTGGCATTGAGAGACGTAGAGACGTTGCATCTCTGTGCGTCTTCTACCGCATTTATTTATTTATGTACCTCATTATTGCATAGATACTTAAAATTATAAAATATGTACATGGGATAGCTTATCTCTTAGAAGAGATCTCTTCCAGCCACCCCTGAGTGTAAGTGCCTTGTAATTGACGAAGTAGGTGGGTACATTATAATTTAAAATATAATAATACTTAAGTAATAATAATAATAATAAAAATAATAATAATAATAATAAGAAATACAACATGCTTATATAATACAAAGAATAAATATATAAACTTACATATAAATAAATAAATAATAATATATATTATACAATATATATATATATACAAACAAATATATACATATATATATATACAAACATATATAAACATATATACTTACACAAATACATTTTTATATATACATCAAAGAAGTGAGTGAAAGTGCTGCTTTAATTTATATTTAAAGGATTTAGCGTTCGGACATTTATGGAAATCGTCAGGTAGTGAGTTCCACAGACGCACTGCCTGGAGTGTTCCGATAAGCTATTCGATCTGACGCCTACCGCCGCATTTCATCACCGCACAACGCGCCATCACCTCCGTACCACCTGGATGCGTGGCGTGTTGTGCGGTGATGAAATATACTTTTTTCCACGTACCACTCGAGTGTGGAATGAACTCCCTTCGCCGGTATTTCCAGATCGGTACGACATTGGTACCTTCAAAAAAGGCGTTTAGTCCCACCGCCTAGGCCTTCAACGCTCTTGTGAATCCTCGGATGTTGCAAGTGTTCATGGGCGGCCATGATCACAAATCATCTGTGACCCGCCAACTCGTTTGCCCTCCTCATTTATATAAAAAAAAACACACGAACTATACTCATTTCTAACCTCTGCCGGATGTAATTATGTGTTATCTACGGCTTCCCAATGTTGACTTCGGGACTTAAACATTATTATCATTTGTAATAAAATTTTTAAAAATATGTTTATCTTCATTTCGTTATAATTTTTTTTATTAAGTGTTTTCCATTCACAGCAAGTAAATAAAAAATATTAAACGAGTGATGTGTTTCTTGAAAAAGGGATAGTTGTTCTCAATAAAATAAATATAAATAAGGGAGGGTTTTGAGAACAACAGTATATGAAGTCATTAAATTGAAATCGTAACAAACCGAGAACTAAAATTTCAGAGGGAATGATTCAATATTCCAATTAAAAATACAACGCCACCATGAGAAGCGTGAGATTGCTTTAGTGTTAGGAATATATCCTAAATAATATTACTTTACAGAGATCGGGAGATGAAAGTTCAAGTGTTTTGTTATATTTATTATAAGATTTTTATAAAAAAAATCGCAGTATGTTACATTCCTATATACTTGGGATTATTAATTAAATATTTCTTATATTCTTATTTATTACGAAATTGTTAAATTCACATTTATTATATTCTCACGAACCGTGGAAACGATGATTAAACGCAGGTGCATTGTATCATTTTAAAATCCCAGAATGTAATATTTGAAACCTTTGTTTGTTACATATATTTCCCTGTATTTTTTTAATTATAATTTCATTTTATTATATTCATTCTTGTCTCCAACTATGAGCAAGGATCACGTAGTTTGTAGTTTAAATATAATGATTAAATTTTAAGTCAATAAATTTGTATTTTTTTGGATTTTCCGGTTGTGACTGACGTAATTAGTAACTAATTATACACAGTAAATATTATTGATTTTCAATATTTTGTTATCAAAATTTGTTATCCCAGTTTTATTAAATATGTAAATATGTGATCTGTATTCACGAAATATCTATAATTTAAATACAAAAGCATCTCTTACACGTGCTAGAATATAATTAGTTTGCTTTTGTGACTAAAGTTTCATTTATTTTAGGTAAATTTCATTAAAATAAACATGAGAGGTTTTTTTATTTCAATTGCTTAAAAATTTATACTATTGTTACGTACGTACGTTGATCAAAGGGACTAGATTAAAAAAGTTTTAGGACTAAACAGTTCCGCTCAACAATAATGACCGTGTGTTTGACCCGGAGTTTATATTGATCCATGAATGCTGAAAAGTTCAGATGTTGTTACTATTAGAAGAACTTATTCACTTACAAATTTTTTCATAATTAAGGCTTTCGCGAAGGGAGTCTGTGAAAAAAGGGTCGTCTTAGATGATCTTAGCTTGCACAAGATTCAAGAGTTAATCTGTTTCTGCATTACCACTATGGTACCTATGGGGTAAGTGTAGACTCTAACATGATCGTCTATGACCACATTCTGCCAGTGTATAGCTATTTATACTTTAGGTTCCCAATTTTAAAAAATCTGAAGGTGACGGTATTAGGATTTCTTATAAACACAGGTATCATATGATACACTATACTGTGTCGCTAGCCGGCAGCGCCGTATCTAGGTGACACTGGACGGCGTTTAGGTTGGAGTGAAATGTCCGAATGTTGCAGAAGTCTACATTTAGAGTGGAGCGGGATGCCACTACATTGCCCTCAGTAAACAAAAAAAGTTTGTCATTACATGCCTCAGATACGACAGATTGCTTGAACAAAATCCGAGAATCTCTCTCCCGATTTTGCTCTAGCGAGAGGCTCTCCGGCTTCATTGAAGCCGATACCCTCCTGAGTTATATTTTTTGTGGAATCACTTTCAGGGGGGGAGCTTATGGAGTCTGTCACTCACTGACGGAACATAACCAATATGATTACGACACGTCGCTCTTACGTATGCGGGTAGTTCTTTTCCGGTCAAGCCAGCCCAATACGAGCTCCAGTCTACATGTTGAATACAGTTAGACTCTACCTTAGACATTTTATATCTTAAACAATTAAGGTGTCTTATCTTGGTTCATTTAAGGTGCAAGTTGTTTAATTCGTGTGAACTATCAATATCAGGAAGCATTAAAAGGTTTGGCAACAGAGTAGTTTGTTACAATATCTTGTATCTTAGAAAAAATTAATACTTTTTTTTTTACTAAACTAAAACTAAAGTCGTTGGCAATAAAATAAAACAACAAAAATTTGGAAGGTGTCCAATATTTATAAAGATAAACAGCAAAGCGAGTTCGAGTGTAAGTAAACGTAATAAGTGCGGTTCAAGAGCCGGAGTCAGTCGAGACAAGCTTCAATTATAAATGAACGAGTAACGAGCAGTCTCGTACTGTCTGTGTGTCTTTGATATATATTTTATTTTTGTTACCATGAAGTACTGAACTCACAATACTTCTTGTGCAATGTGTTTAGTAATTTTTTGTTTTTAAATTTCAAAGAATGCCCACTGTATATTTTGTAAGCCTAAATACAAAATAAATATCAATTTGAAGATTCTCTCTTTTATAAGTAATTTAATATCAAAGTTAAAAGTTAGATGGCTTTATACGATTTCGTCGTTGATAATTACCTACCTACTGTAATAAAACTTTAACTGCTTCATTTAATATTTATATTAATCAAATAAGTCCTCAGGTACATTTCGTTTCGTCTATTTTTCACATGAACACTGCGGAGAATGAGACGAGTAAAATCATAAATTATATTAAAATCCTGGGCTTATATATGAACTATATAGTTACTATAAGAAAGAACGACTACTACTTATATGAATAGTAAAATAAGTATATAATTATCCGCAAAATATGATACATTTACTGCTAAAAAGAAAACCAGAAAAAGCTTTGAGTTGTTAATAACCTTTTATTAAGCTATTGCGTTTTTAATAACTGGTTGGATTACTTATTTGTCTCTTTAAATTATTTGTAAAGGTTTCAGTTCATTACTGTGACGAAATAAATATTGTACTATAATCTTTATTATTAATATATTATTTAAATATGTTATCTCTTAGTGAGTGTTCAGATGGTTTGTTTGTCCGAGCGTTAAATAATTTATTTACAAACGCATTTCTCGTAAAGATAAATAAAATATCTTGATTTAACACTATTATTAGTTTTAGTGAGTAGTCACTTTAATGATGATGAAGATTTTATATTTATTTATTATATTTATAAGACGTATGTAATTTCGGTTATTTACGAATTCAAATACAATTCTGTAAGTAATAAAGTTTTATTTATTAATTCTTATAGTCTAACTCACAATAAAAACCTTTAATTAAAAGAATTTTACCTGTAAGTAATAAAGAAACGACATTTAATGCTTATTAACACAATAACGTTTCCAAAATTACATACTATCCTTTGTCTTAGATTTTTACTAGTCAGCGTTTGATGGACCACAGATTACTCCGTAGTTAATATAGGCCTGTCAGTGACGCGATCTCACATTGACAGTTACACGACAGTGTGACAGTCTAAAGAAAACGATGTATTTCTTTACATATTTATTTATCTTCACGCCATATTCGTTGCGGGGTAGCCAGAGACGACGGAGCGCGAAACGTTACGGTCCCTGCATACCTCTTTCGCCTCGGCCACAGACATCAACCTTTTCACACCTGCCCTCCGGGGGGTCCTCATGCTTTTTACGTGACCTTCCTCCAGTGTCATAGATACTGTGTTTTCGAAGGTCACTCGAGACCTCCCCTTGTCTCTCTTTTCCTCCACTTTTTATATTTCTATCTTACAATTAAGTTACATACAGCTTAGATCTCTCTGAGTTTTCTATAATACTTTAAATGTTCCATATTTAGAGTATCATAGTAATCTTTAAAATTATATAGAAACAAAAATGTGTTATATATAAAAGTACAACATTTTAAGATAATTGGAATGAATATTAAATATTAACAAATTAAAAATATACCCTGATTTCTAAAAAAACTTTATTGCATTTTAAACTTTAAAATATACTTAAGAATTATACCTTTTAATCAGAATAAGCTAATTGAAAAGAAAAAAGATTACACTGGGCTCTTTTATTTCACTTTGTACTTCGAGCAAACACACAAACTCAGACTGCTTCAAGTACGCGGGAAACAACTGAAAGAATTTAACAAATGTCATAAGTCATATGGTTAGTGTTGACAGAAAAAATATTGTTTTACTAACTGTCTTTGCTATAATAATGGTAAGTTAAAAAAAAATGTCATTTGGTAGAAAATAACACAGGCACACAAAAAAAAAAGTCATGAACCAGAGGGGAGACCCCATTATTCTTAGGTTTTTGGGATCGCTGAAACCGAATATGACAATAAAAACTAATTTTAAATGCCCGTTTTGCCGCTAGCACCCCCTTACTACCTCTTAAGGGGTGAAAATTGAAATTTTTGTATAAAATCAAGATAGATGTGTCTTTCTACGTTTTTTGGGATGCTGAAAGCGAAAATAATAACTAAAAATTATTTTAAGACCTTCATAACCCATTAACACTGTCTTACTACCCCATATGGGGAGTTAGTTTCAATTATGTATAAAATCAAGATGTATGAAGAAATTTTAACGATTTACAGTAAATGACATGTTTATCAAAATAGTTTGAAGTTACTCTTAGCTCTTATATTAGAAATTCAAATGCTTTATCGATCAGAAGTATCTGATATATATTCATGATTTAATTCTACTCTTAGCGTAACCCAGGAACAACGGCGTGGACGGAGTAGATTTCTATTCCCTTTTGGAGTGCTGGATTAAAGTGAGTCCCCTTGCCTCTCATTATTCAGCGTCTAACTGTTTCTACGATAACGAACTCTCTTTTTGTCAAAAGTCTTCTAAGTGGTTTCTTTTTATTGGTTCTTTTCTGTTCTGGTAAATCTCTTTTTAAATTCCAACAGTAGTCTGCTAACATATTGACATCCCATTTACCCTGACAGCTCTGTTCCATTGTCTTAAGATCCTGATGGAACCTTTCACTTTGCTCCTCACTGTAGTCTCCTAAATTGGCAGGAAAATAATCCTGTCTATTTCGGAGGCATAGAATTAGGTTCAGCATCTTTTAGTCTCCTAAATTGTCAGGAAAATGGTAACAATTCTATTTCGGAGGCATAGAATTAGGTTCAGCATCTTTTAAGCGTTTTACAAGACTGCCGGATGGATAATAGTATAAATAGAATTAAATAGAAAACAAAAAAAAAAACAAAAAATTAAAAAACTTAAGAATAGGACAAAAATTATGATTCAGTCTTAGCATCATAATAACAAATATATGCATACAATAAGGTTACCATATACTTTATAATCATTTTTTCTCTCAGGATCTTGAAAAACATAGAAATCCACATACATCTTGATTTTATATAAAAATTGAAATTTTGGTGAGGGATGTTAATGGGTGATAGAGGTCTTAAATTTTTTTTTAGTAATCATTTTCAGTTCCAGCATCCTAAAAAATGTAGAAATACACATCTATCTTGATTTTATAGAAAAATTGAAATTTTCACCCCCTTTAAGGGGTGGTAAGGGGGTGATAGTGGTCATGAATTTATTTTTAGTTATCATTTTCAGTTCCAGCATCCCAAAAAACGTAGAAATATACATCTGTCTTGATTTTATAGAAAAAAATGAAATTTTCACCCCCTGTGAGGGATAGTAGGGGGTGATAGTGGTCATGAATTTATTTTTAGTTTTCATTTTCGGTTTCAGCATCCCAAAAAACGTAGAAATACACATCTATTTTGATTTTATACAAAAATTTCAATTTTCACCCCTTAAGAGGTAGTAAGGGGGTGCTAGCGGGAAAACGGGCATTTAAAATTAGTTTTTATTGTCATATTCGGTTTCGGCGATCCCAAAAACCTAAGAATAATGGGGTCTCCCCTCTGGTTCATGATTTTTATTTTGTGTGCCTGTGTAATTATTAAAATACTGTCATCTACAAGTGAACTGGGAATTTAAGAGTTAATGACAGTACCAATATTTAAATGAATTAAATTTTACATTACTATTATTTTACTTTTTTGTACTTTACGAGTATATATATATATATATATTTGTCATTCCAATAGAAACAACCACTAATTACTTATTGTTATAGCTGAAAAAATGTTTCAAAAATATAGTAATGTTTAATGTTGCATTCCATTTGCTTGTATGTACGGATGTAATCGACTGCACTCGAGTCATTTGTATCGGAATTGACTCGAGTGGTTTTTATCCGATTTGGTGTTTCTTATTCATGAATCGAACTGAGTGCAGCAGCTGTCTAGGATCGCTGTGATCTCGTTAAGGCCTTCGTCACTCCTCATTGTTGTAGGTGTTTTATACACTGAATTACGAGTAACGATTTACTTTTGATATTTAAGTAGTTGTTATTGATTTTAATAGTAATAATGCACGGTTTCTTAATTTATTTATTGATTACTTACAAAATCTAACATTTGTACTACTAAAGAATCCCCCTCACAGTAGCAGTTAGTATACATGATAAGGTAGCTTTGAGAGGAGGCGCACATTGCCTAGTCAAGTTTACATAACACTAGCATCACACAAAGTAGGAAAGCGTGAAAATGCTACAGTAATTATTATTACAATGGAATATACAAATAAATAAGTAGGTTTATCCGACGAAGACCGTGTAGAGGTCGGGGTGATCTAATTCTGTATCCCGCAGCGATGACAAAAAAGGTTGCCGATAATTGACATTGTTCGAGGTTTATCATTTGTTATTCTCTGTTTTTGTCTGTACGAATCGAGTTCAGAAATATGTCTCTTGTTGTTGAGCAATATTCGTTTTTGCCTCCATGTTTGCTACGAATTATAATACTGGATAAAGTTATGGGATTATTTTGCAATTCTTGAATTTTTTCTCTTAAGGAAATTTTGTTTGGGTATATTTCAGAATACGTATTATTTTGTTATAAAGTTTAATATTTTACCTGATGTGTTTCTCTCACATGCACGTACAAACCTTGATATCCACGTTTGAAAGTAATATTAATACGAGTATATTTTTAATATTCATATTGTTTTATCGCCGACATGTTGCTTGTTCTTCATATTCCCGAAAAATTAGCTCATTGATTATTTAACTGTAATATGGACGTTAAGAAATCTGAGTATGTCTCGCTTTAAGCGTTCAATTTGTATCAAAACGTAACTGTTTTTTTAAAGTTCTGGATCCAAAAACAGCGCCATTAAGATTTTATTTCATACTTTTAAGGACAAATGATATTATAAAGGACTATATAGAATATGTTATTAATAAATATCTTATATGAGATTTTTAATTTAATCTATTATGTTCAATAAAACACAGTATTAACTTTATCAAATATATTGTGCTTGGTAGCAAGATGACAGACACACTGAATATATATTATATCTATATACCCTCTGCTTAGAAAATCTTATTAATAATAAAATGTGAAAAGCAGTCATGTCATAAACATAACATAATCATTTTAATTTTTCAAATATGTTGAGTGAACATTTTTAAGAAAATAAAAAATAGAAGTATTCGTTTCCGGCTAGGCTAGCCGGACGGTTTGAAATAACGTTTATATCGCGCTGCGACACATATGTTTCAGTAATATACCAGTTGGCACCAGCTTAAAAACAGTGTTATCTATAGTAGCCTAACATTCGAACTGTAACCTTATAAAACTACCCTCAGAAATCAAAAACAATAATATTTAACATTAAAAGTATTGAACACTATATAAACTAGGGGCGCCAACAGACCCTCAATTTCGACTCGCTGCACTCGCGAATTTCGGCTGCCGTTTGCATATTGAGCGAAGCGAGCCCAGTATAATGACTCATCGCTTCTCATTGACTTCAATGGAATATCAGTTTTTTGACGATTATTCCTCAACGATATGACATTTTTTTAAAAATTTACCATCAAACCATCACCTAATGTGTATCTTTTTGATAGCAAAATTTCATAATTTTCCGCCAGGTAGCTTTCGAGCCTATTCGTGACAAAGAATGTGAAAAAGTCTCCAGTAGAACGCTCCGCTCACTTCGTTCGCTTCGCTCAATAACACAATAAGGCACTGCACGTACAACGGTCAATAGGTACCACAATAGTACAAGTACGTACCATTCACAGTGACACGGACTGATACTGGTATTTATCAATGTTCAATGTCTTAAAAGTTTAACTTAAATAAACGCAATACCCAGTACAATCAGAAACCTTTATTTTCATTTAATTTATATGGTTTATACAAATTAATGGGTTCATTTTATTATTGTTAGTAATGACGTCTGTCTATTTTCATGTTTTTTTATTGAACAGTCGTTTGCCGCGACACTGTCTCTGGGCGATACAATTTAATATGTGATGAGGGATTTATTTCGTCTCTTGATAGTAAGTTGGTGTCAATTTGTAGATAATTCTGTCTTGAAAACTAATTGAGTAGTATCTGTTCTATTTATTTATTTATTTAGGACAACTTACAAAACATACACTTTTTATACATTTTATAATAATTAAACATTAAATTTTTTTGCTGAGTGTTGTTTCAATTACAAGTTGCCACGGCATGGGAAGGGACAGTTTCGACTAATTAAAGTTTTTCCTACTATTTTAACTTTAAAATTAACAATATATTAATGTTATGTTAATGCTAAATTAACAATATATAAATTTAATTAACAAAAATAAAAAATCTGAAAGTACAGTTCTACAAAATCTAAGGACCAATGTGCTCTGCAAATCATTTTTGGATTTAAGGATAATTTTGGAAACTATAACTTGCATCTAAATCCTGAAACAGTTGGCTACTAATATACCAATAAACAATTAGAAGGGGTATTATTATAGTCTTTTGTAATATTCGAATATTTATCATAGAAGGGTTAGCGGGGTTCCCTATATAAAAATCATTACTATAACTCTAATTTGTAAAAAACAGAACGTTTCCTTCGTGAATAATATAAAATTTTAATAATTATTGTAAAGCTCCATTGTAAACGAACAAGACATGACATGACTTGATAATCGTCCCGTCCCTGTTCAGTTACAACGACTTGGGAACTCCATCAATTCTAACAACTTCATAATCTGCACCTGACGAGATTATAAGATTGAACAACCTCCATTACGTCGTCTTCATAACAACGGCTCTTTATCAAAAGAAATTGTTTTGGAAGTGAACAGCATACTTATACATACATATGTTTGTTAAATACGTTTACATTTAATTAAATTATTAGTTTTTACTTCAGAGACTTAGAATTTATTCAGTGTTACATGTTTTAGATGTGGCGTGAATTCGATAACAATGAATCTTCAGTCACTAAACATTCCTAATGTTGATTATTCCAACCATTTCTGTTATAATCAATCGAGATAAAAAAAATCACGAAAAAATTTAGCACAATGAACAGGTTCTTCATTTCTACTTTATCTATTTTTTGTTAATTTTTTTCTATAAAATATTTTTAGGGAATCCTAATATAGATAACGCGTAGACGTTGTTATAATGTACAATCAAGAAATCTTTAGCTCTTAATTAGAACAAGTGTAATTATTTATTTATTTATATATTTTCCACTTTGAATCCAGATTTAATATAATTTTTATTGTAGTTCATATTTCCTTTGTTAGTTGTGATATTAAATATATTATTTGACTTCTTACATTGTCATTGTATTCTGTAATGAACTGTGGCATTACTATGGTGACAATCTAAGAAAGAGTCATTAAGATATTAAGTCTGTTAATTGTAATACTCAGAAAACTTCATAGTATTTAATAATGGTTATGGCGGGAGGCGATCCACCAAATATGAGACAATATTGAGGATTAGAACAGTCTCGAGACGTCATTTTTGTAAAAATATTTTCTAAATCGCCTCACATTGAATATATGCTATTTCCGTGAAGTCAATGACAAGTCAAGTAGAGTACTATATTGATCATACAAGAACTAAAACAAGCTGACAGACTTGTCTTCATAAAGGAACCAACCGACCAAAACATATCAAAGAGTAATGAAGTAATGGGAGTAATGAGGAAACATCCTCGTGCGGGATATTTAAGCCATCGCATATCAGAGTCTAGATATTGAAAGTCTCATTTATAATTCATCGCCTCACGTGTTGACAGGGTTGTCACAATTTCTACCGTATAAAATTTAAATAGGTAAGTAATACGATGATATTTTTATTAAACATTTTAAAACCGCAATGATTACAATATCTCTCTCTCACGGTGTCCTTGTCCAATATAATAATTTCTATGTAAAAGATTTAATTTTAAAAAATGAATTCACTGGAAATGTATTTACTGTCAATATTTAATTTATAAGCGACATTTAGAAACCAAACACTTTCACTTATTAATTGTCACTTAACCTTTCTTCTTTCACTTTAGTTACTACTTTATATAAACTAACTTTGTTGTGTATATTTAACATACATTTTTAATAATAAATATTAATAATATTAGGGTTGTTAACCCTGAGCTAGTCCTTAAATGGAGGAGTAGAAGCACACGCGCGCTGCCGACACTCTCTGGCGGTGATGTTCTGCTGACTGTGATGTACTAACACAATCTTCTCGTGTCTATTCTTAATATTATGCATATTTTATAGGTTGATGTTTATCTTAAAACAAATTACAGTTAAACTTATGATGTTACTTTATTAGATAAAGTTTAATAAGTTTATACTGTTAGTAAAACATATTTTCGAAAAGAGCACTCGAGAACGAACCCTCTAGGTTGCAGGCTTTGTTTTTAACTAAACTAGGCCGTCTTCTTTTCATTGTTAGTTACAGTAGTTTCAATTTTGTATAAAATCAAGATGTATGAAGAAATTTTAACGATTTACAGTAAATGACATGTTTATCAAAATAGTTTGAAGTTACTCTTAGCTCTTATATTAGAAATTCAAATGCTTTATCGATCAGAAGTATCTGATATATATTTATGATTTAATTCTACTCTTAGCGTAACCCAGGAACAACGGCGTGGACGGAGTAGATTTCTGTTCCCTTTTGGAGTGCTGGATTAAAGTGAGTCCCCTTGCCTCTCATTATTCAGCGTCTACCTGTTTCTACGATAACGAACTCTCTTTTTGTCAAAAGTTCTTCTAAGTGGTTTCCTTTTATTGGTTCTTTTCTGTTCTGGTAAATCTCTTTTTAAATTCCAACAGTAGTCTGCTAACATATTGACATCCCATTTACCCTGACAGCGCTGTTCCATTGTCTTAAGATCCTGATGGAACCTTTCACCTTGCTGTACCACTGTAGTCTCCTAAATTGGCAGGAAAATAGTCCCTTCTATTTCGGAGGCATAGAATTAGGTTCAGCATCTTTTAGTCTCCTAAATTGTCAGGAAAATAGTAATAATTCTATTTCGGAGGCATAGAATTAGGTTCAGCATCTTTTAGCGTTTTACAAGACTGCCGGATGGATAACAATATAAATAGAATTAAATAGAAAACAAAAAAACAACAAAAAATGAAAAACTTTTTAAGAATAGGACAAAAATCATGATTCAGTCTTAGCATACAATAAGGTTACCATATACTTTATAATCATTTTTTCTCTCAGCATCTTGAAAAACATAGAAATTCACATACATCTTGATTTTATATAAAAATTGAAATTTTCACACCCTGTAAGGGGTATTAGGGGGTGATAGTGGTCATAAATTTATTTAAAGTTATCATTTTCGGTTTCAGCATCCCAAAAAACGTAGAAATACACATCTATCTTGATTTTATAGAAAAAAATGAAATTTTCACCCCCTGAAAGGGATGGTAGGGGGTGATTGTGGTCATGAATTTATTTTTAGTTATCATTTTCGGTTTCAGCATCCCAAAAAACGTAGAAATACACATCTATCTTGATTTTATACAAAAATTTCAATTTTCACACCTTAAGAGGTAGTAAGGGGGTGCTAGCGGGAAAACGGGCATTTAAAATTAGTTTTTATTGTCATATTCGGTTATAATAATGGGGTCTCCCTTCTGGTTCATGATTTTTTTTTTGTGTGCCTGTGTAATTATTTCAAGTTCGTCCAGGGAAGTGAACACGAGAAAGTTTGTTATACAGACTATTTTGTATTTAAGGAGTATCCACTTATACAATAGTCTACACGAAATATAAAACATCAAATAACAATATACTTTATACAATATATATAATTGGAATACCCGCGCCGACCGGCCGCTCGGGCCGGACGTTATCCGTATGAGTGATTCGTGATAATAAACTATTTTAAACGAAACAAACGGCTATCCTGTGACTAATATTGTGAACGTTACAATCAATGCAATACAATGATCTGCATGGAGCCAGGCCAGGCTCTTTTGTAAAACCCCTTAAAATAATCCACCCCGTTAAGCAATATAAAACAAAAGTGAATCTTAATAAATCCAGCAACCGTGTTAAAAGTGTTTAAATTTTATAATCAAATCGTAAAAAAAACGCAGTGCAATTATTTATACCATTCGAATTGTATTAAACTAACCGTGAACAAACGTGTTAAAAGTCTATTTAATTTGTTGTGAATACAAGCAATCACTATTAGCAAGGGGCATTGTTACATCCTACCTACGTTAATTTTAACAACCACAAACGACCTTAGAAGTCTTATTATATAAAAGACTACTTCGAAATCTACAAGCCATTTTCGACAATGTATTTTTTTTTTTTTTTAATTTAAGAGGAGGGCAAACGAGCTTGCGTGTCACCGTTGGTATGTGATCACCGCCGCCCATGAACTCTTGCAACATCCGAATATTCACAAGAGTGTTGCCGGCCTTGGAGAAAGGAATATATGCCTTTATTGAAGGTACCCATGTCGTATCGATCTGGAAATACCGCCGAAGGAAGTTCGTTCCACATTTGAGTGTTACGTGGGAGAAAAGTCCTTGAAAACCGCACAGTTGAAGATCACCACGCGTCCAGGTGGTATGGATGATAAAGGAGACGATGGCGAGTTTTGCGATAGTGAAATTCGGCGGTAGGCATCAGATCGAATAGTTCTTCGAAACACTCCCCGTTGTAAATGCGGTAGAAGACGCACAAAGAAGCCACGTCTTTACGCAATGCCAAAGAGTCCAGCCGTTTGCAGAGCACTGGGTCCCCGACAATCTGAACGGCTCTCCGTTGTACGCGGTCAAATGGTAGAAGCTGATATTGGGGTGATCCGGACCAGAGGTGAGAACAGTACTCCATGTGTGGCCGGACCTGCGCCTTATAGAGCGCAAGTCTTTGGCCAGGTTTGAAATACTGCGAAATGTCGAGACTCAGTATTCTGATACTTGGCGAGGCAATAAGAGGAGTGCTCTCGAAGAGCGGTGATACGATAAATGGGGTTTTCTTAGTGGTAAACGCGCAAACCTGTGTCTTTAGGAGATTGAACTGAACGTGGTTCAGTTCACCCCACTCAGAGACCATCCCCAGGGAGGTCTATATTGAAAACACAAGTTTCTTTCGACACTCCTCGACGTTTTACCGAGAGAGACCTGCACGACCGGAATATACCGCATCCCCAGTGCTGTCATCCGCATAACAATGTATGTTGGGAATATCCAACATATCATTGATGTGCAGGAGGAACAGAGTTGGGGATAGCACGCAGCCTTGGGGTACACCAGCGTTCACGGGCTTGGGGTCCGAGCAAAAACCGTCGTGAACGACCTGTATGCTCCGCTCAGTGAGGAAGCTGGTGATCCACTTGCATAAAGTCTCGGGAAGCCCATAGGAAGATAGCTTCGACAGAAGCCCCTTGTGCCATACACGATCGAAGGCTTTCGCCATATCCAGATTAACTGCTTGACCCTCTCTCTTGCTTTCAATAACAGCTGCCCTACGGTGCATAAGATATAACAGAAGATCACCAGCCGATCGACCATGGCGGAAGCCATATTGCCGATCATTGACCAACTGGTGGTCCTCGAGGTAGGTTAGGAGCTGTTTATTGATAATGCTCTCCGTTACTTTAGAGAGAAGTTAATACCGATAGGTCTGTAGTTAGCTGGATCTTATCAATCTCTTTTTTTAGGAATTGGATGGGTAAGGGCACGCTTGCAAGAGTTGGGGACTGCACCTTTAAGGTAGGAGTATCAAAATAGACGCGTTAGCACTGGTATCAACTTAGGGGTGCCCCTATTCGTAGCACAACTGGAGAGATACCATCTGGCCCACTCGAATTTTGTACTTCTAAGGAAAAAAGGGCTTTTTGGATAATTTTTTGCCGAAAACTATTTCCGGCATTAAGCTTGGACAACGCGGGATGATAGGCGGTGACTTCCCCTGGTCCTCCAAAGTCGAGTTGGAGGTGAAAAGAGTACCCAAGAGATCGGCTTTCTCTTTTGCCGCGTGGGCCAGAGAGTCATTCTCCATGTGCAACGTTGGTAGGGACGGCTGGCTAAAGTTGCCCAGAGTGGCCTTGGAAAGCGCCCAGAATTTGCGCGTGCCAGGCGGGTATTTTGCCAGCTGATCCCCAATTTTGACGACATGCTTGAACTTTGCTCTAGCGATTTGCCGTTTGAAGAATCTGGAGGCACGGTTGTACTTCCTCTTCAGAACTCTAGAGTTCGGATCCTTAGTGACTAACGCATTAGCCCAAGCTTGATAAGCCTGCCGTTTGCCAGCTGCTGCAGCCCTGACAGACGCATCAAAACAAGGCCGCGATCTGCCGCCAAGTAGTACCACAGAGCTTGGTACAAATAGTTCCATGCCCTGAAGTATCACATCAGCTACAGCCGCAGCGCAGTCACTAGGATCATTGGAAGGGAAACAAATCGGTCCCCATGGGTAGGATGCAAAAAAAGACCGCATTCCATCCCAATCCGCTGACTTGTAGTGCCAAACGCGTCGAGTCGCAAGTCTTGTGCGAGCAGGACGTTGAATGGGCACTACACTCCGTACCAGACAGTGATCAGAGGAACCCAAGGGAGCCTCGACAGTGATCTGGTACTTTTCTGGATGTGTATTCAGCAGAAGATCCAACGAAGAGGGCGTGTGGCTGTCCGCGTCCGGCAGATGAGTGTGCGTCTTTACCAGCTGGGACAGACCATTTGCCAGAGCAAAGTCAAACACAGATCTCCCCGCGTAGTCGGTGGCACGTGACCCTAGCCAATCGGCATG
Organism: Melinaea menophilus ssp. n. AW-2005; assembly: GCA_918358695.1. Taxonomy (NCBI): domain Eukaryota; kingdom Metazoa; phylum Arthropoda; class Insecta; order Lepidoptera; family Nymphalidae; genus Melinaea; species Melinaea menophilus. Next base: position 104,024 of record OU911039.1, read on the forward strand.
GTGCGCATTGAAGTCCCCAAGGACTACGACTTCGGCGTAGGGAGTCTGTGAAAGCAGATCGTCAATCTTCGTCTGAACATGGCCCAAGAGTTGATCCGTTTCTGCATTACCACTATGGGACCTGTAGAGGCACGCGTAGACTCTGACATGGTCGTCCATGTCCACGCGCAGCCAGAGTACAGACAGGTCCCGACCTTCAAAAACCTGAAGGCGACGGTAGCAGATATCCTCCCTTACGAACACAGATACCCCGGCGTGTGGTATAAAATGATGTTCTAGTTTATACCCGGGGTATGATAGGTACGCTGTGTCGCTAGGTTGAGATATCTGCCTCTCCGTCAAAAACAACAAAGCCGGCTGCGCCGTCTCAAGGTGGTAGTGGACGGCGTTTAGGTTCGAATGAAACCCCCGGATGTTGCAAAAGTACACATCTAGAGTGGAGCGGGGTGCCGCTGTTTGCCGTCGTTTGCCCTCAGAAAACACAAAGCGCGATACTTTACCCGCCCCAGATACGACGGGCAGCCCGAGCAAAATCTGAGGATCATTCCCCCGATTTTGCTCGGGAAGGGGGTCCCCGGCTTCATCAAAGCCGGTACCCTCCTGGGGTATACTTTTTGGAGGCATCGCTATCATGTTTGGCAGGAGGGGGGGGGGGGGGGTTGGGCTTCCTGATTCTCTTACTCACCGACGGAACATAACCAAATGAATTTGGTTACTACACGTCGGTCTTCTGTGAGAGGGTGATCCTTCCCCGGTCGAGCCAGCCCAATACGAGCTGCAGTCAGAAAACTACAGCTAGGCTCTACCACTACTGTATGTCGTAGACATGAAGGTATACGTCGCCTGGTTTCATCGACGCGGGTTCAAGACTCAGTTTATCGGACGAAATAAGTGACATTTTATATTAAAAACATTATTCTCTTTTTTAAGTTTTTTTAAATGAAATGAGTACCTGCTTAAAAATTATAAAATTGTTTGTAAATTTAGTGTTGTTGATTTTTAAAAATTTTTTTTATTATTTTCTTTTGAATTTATACATTAATTAATTTTTGACATATTTTTATTATATAATTTTATTTTTTATTTTTTTTTAATGTGAATAATTAAAAAAATAATAATAATTTGATATTTTGTATTTTTGTATTTTGATGTATTATTGTATGTAAAAATAAAAAAATGTATAACATGAACGAATGCGGCTTTGGGGACCGCAAAACCAACACGCCATGTTCCAAACGGCGGGAGGTGGAGGACGGAGCTACAAATAGCTACGTGGAATGTAAGAGGAGGAATGGAACAGAAGATGAATGAATTATTAGATGTGATGGATGACAAAGATCTGGATGTTATTTGTGTGTCTGAGACCAAGCGAAAAGGCAATGACACGACCGATTTGCCTGGTAACCGGGTTGCTTTCTGGGCTGGGGTTCCAGAAGGTGGGCGAGGTTAATGCAATGGTAGAATACAAGGCTATCAATCTGAGACTTCTTAGGTTTCGCTTTGAGCTGGGGATAACATTAGTATTCTTGTTAGCTGTTTACGCGCCAGTATCCTCAGTTCCGGTGAGCGAACTCGAGCAGTTTTGGGAGAGCGTCAGGGATGTTCGAAGTAGTGTCAGAGATAATGAAAAGTTGATAGTATGTGGAGATATGAATGGATGGGTTGGAACCGCGCGAAGTGGTTACGAAAGCGTGCTAGGCAAGTACGGTGATAAGAGAGTAAATGAGGCTGGGAAGCTTATTTTGGAATTTTATAAGGAGAGAAATTTGTTTGTGGCAAACACGATGTTTTTTTTTTTTTTTTTTTTTTTTTTTTATGTAAGAGGAGGGCAAACGAGCTGGCGGGTCACGGATGGACGTGATCACCGCCGCCCATGAACTCTTGCAACATCCGAGGATTTACAAGAGTGTTGCCGGCCTTGTAGGTAGGAATAAACGCCTTTTTTGAAGGTACCCATGTCGTACCGATCTGGAAATACCGCCGAAGGGAGTTCGTTCCACATTCGAGTGGTTCGTGGAAAAAATGTCCTTGAGAACCGCACAGTGGAGGATCGCCACGCATCCAGGTGGTAAAGATGGTATCGGAGGCGATGGCGCGCTGTGCGGTGATGAAATTCGGCGGCAGGCATCAGATCGAATAGTTCTTCGGAACACTCCCCGTTGTAAATGCGGTAGAAGACGCACAAAGAAGCCACGTCTCTACGCAATGCCAAAGAGTCCAGCCGTTCGCAGAACACCGGGTCCCCGACAACTCGAACGGCTCTCCGTTGTACGCGGTCAAATGGTAGAAGCTGATATTGGGGTGATCCGGACCAGAGATGAGAACAGTACTCCATGTGTGGCCGGACCTGCGCCTTATAGAGCGCAAGTCTTTGGCCAGGTTTGAAGTACTGCCTCGCTCTATTGATCACTCCCAATTTCATCGAGGCCAACTTGGCCTTGCTCTCCAGATGACCACGAAACTGACAGTCGCTCGAAATGTCGAGACCCAGTATTCTGATACTTGGCGAGGCAATGAGGGGAGTGCTCTCGAAGAGCGGTGATACGACAAATGGGGTTTTCTTAGTGGTGAACGCGCAAACCTGTGTCTTTAGGGGATTGAACTGAACGTGGTTAAGTTCACCCCACTCAGGGACCATCCCCAGGGAGGTCTCTATTGAAGACACAAGTTTCATTCGGCACTCGTCGACGTTTTCCCGAGTGAGACCTGCACGGCCGGAATATACCGCATCCCCAGTACTGTCATCCGCATAACAATGTATGTTGGAGATATCCAACATATCATTGATATGCAGGAGGAACAGAGTTGGGGATAGCACGCAGCCTTGGGGTACACCAGCGTTCACGGGCTTGGGGTCCGAGCAAAAACCGTCGAGAACGAAAATGAGATGTTTGATCATAAACAAATTTACATGTACACATGGGAGCGAACGGTAGAAAAAAATATGATTGATTTATTCCTAGTGGATCAGCATATTCGAAGCCAAGTTGTGGACACGCTAGTGTTTAGGGTTGCTTATCTGGAAACGGACCACTATCTAGTCGTCGCTAGAATAAGAGGTCTGTTTGCAGGTTGGCGCAGCCGCACAACGTGTCCTGGCTTGGAGTCGATTTATCGCATAAGAATCTAGAAGCTTCAAGATCTACCGATCAGAGAGAAATATCAAGAAAGGGAAAAGGTCCAAGAAGCTCGAAAGCTATGATTATGGAAATGAAAGTGCTGAAGTATGGTGGCAGAACCTTAGGAATGGTATGGTGAAAGTAGCGACAGAGGTATGTGGTGAAAGAAAAAGAGATTTTAATAAAAAGCGCGATGAATGGTGGGATGATGAAGTGAAAGACGCTGTGGAGTTAAAGAAGAAAGCATGGCTGAATTGTTAAGCCTCGGGTAAGGATAAAAGTATGAGAGAGATAAGAAAAAGAGAGTACAAGCTGCAAAAGCACAAAACGAAAGCACTTATAAAGACAGTTTGACGAATAACTTCCGGGAAAACACGAAGCTTTTCTGGTGAGAAGTTAGTGATTACCGGGGTTGTTCGGTAACTTGTAGAATGAAAGGGGTGCTTTGGAAGAGCGGCGAAATTTTAACAGAGCAATCACACGTTTTGCAGCGGTGGGCCTAATTCTACCAGGAGAAGTATGAATGTGAGGACACCTCGGCCTTGAGTATCAGCGAAACGCTGAGTCCGGATGTAGCCGATGGTGAAATCAGTTTAGAAGAAGTGGAGAGCGATTCGAGCCCGAAATGTGGTAAGGCTGCGGGGCAGATGAAGTTACTGTCGAGATGATCAAATATGGTGGGCCACGCGTCTTGGACTTGTTCTGGTTTTTGTGCAACTTAAGCTGGAAATCGGGGGAGGGAGGAGGAGCAAGGTGCAGTCATCGTACCTTTGTATAAAGGCAAAGGTTCACAGATAGACTGTGCAAGCTATGCGAGAGAGATCTAAAAGGCTGTTGTGGGAGGCCTAAGGAGGTTTTAGACCTGGAAGAGGGTGTATAGATCAGATCTTTTCCCTCCGCATGATCACGGAAAAGTTTTTGGCCCTAATTCAAAAGGTTTTCTGTGCTTTTGTGGATTTGGAAAAGGCGTTTGACAGGGTTGTGAGGAAGAAATTATGGGAGATACTGCCCCGATACAATGTGAGCGGACCCTTGCTACAGGCTGTAAAGTCTCTTTACAGAGATCACTCAGCCTGTGTGCGAGTAGGAGCTGACATGTCGCCCTGGTTTGACATCCAATCGGGTGTTAAGCAAGGTTGCGCTATGTCAGCGTGGTTGTTCAAAGTAGTTTGAAAGAAATGAAGAAAGGACAGAATGTAAAATCAATGTGAATGTTAAGATAATAGAACAAGTGAATGAAGCGGTATATTTGGGAAGTATGTTAAGCAGAGACAAAAGATACGAAATGAATGTGAAAAGGCGTATTGCTGTCGGTAACAGAGTTAACGGTGCTTTGGCTGCATTGTTGAGACTGCGAAACGTCAGCATAGCTGCACGTTTGGCTGTACACAATGCAGTTTTGCTACCGACGCTGTTATACGGCAGCCAAACGTGGGTAACACAGAAGAAGAATGTAAGAAACATGAATGCTGTGGAGATGTGATCTCTTCGCAGAATATGCGGAGTCAGTTTAGCTGATCGAATCCGCAATGAAGAGATCCACAGAATGGCAGGTACTAGCGAAGATGTCACGGTGAGAATGAAGAAGAACGTGCTCAGGTGGTTTGGGCACGTCGAACGTATGATTGATGAAAGAATGGTAAAAAAGATTTATAAAGGAAAAGTGAGCGGTAAGAGAGACAGCGGGAGGCCTCGAGTGACCTTCGAAAACACAGTATCTATGACACTGGAGGAACGAAGGTCACGTAAAAAGCATGAGGACCCCCCGGAGGGCAGGTGTGAAAAGGTTGATGTCTGTGGCCGAGGCGAAAGAGGTATGCAGGGACCGTAGCGTTTGGCGCTCCGTCATCTCTGGCTAACGCGCAAGGGATATGGCGTGAAGATAAGTAAGTAAGTAAGTAATTATCTCAAAGATGTAACATCGCAATAGGAGACCGCTCATTACTCGCTCATTTTTAATTGAAAAATAGTGCCTTCAGACTTACGACGAGACTTATCCATACAATCCATACACATACTCACTATATTTTTCTAGGGTTATTAGGTGAACTTTAGGGCATAGATAGCTACGGTGACTACAAAACGACTCCAGTCATGTCAACCCTAATCTCTATTACCTGCCAAAATGAAATTGTTGCACACATTTTATTTTATATGTTTATAAAAGGCAGTAAATTTTCGGGAAAATTTTTAAATAATTATACCCTCCATCTGAAACATCGAAACATCAAGTATTACCGCCGTGCTACTAGAACTATAATATGAGTTAAACTCTCACTACAGAGACAGATGTTTATTATTTTATGGACGTTAAAATAAAATAATATTCATTTTAGTTATTTTTTTATTACGATGAACAGACGTCTTTCGTTATGTCTTAATTCATCAATAATTTAAGTAGTAATGCGATGGATAAAAGATGCATCGAAGATATTTTCTTTACATGAATAAATACCACTCCTTAGCTTATGTTTATTTATACGTGATAAGTGAATACGTTCTGGTAATATTCAAAACATCTGTACTTTTCAGGTAATATCATGGAGCAATATAAACTCCGGATCAAACTCGTGGTCATTATTATAGAACGGAACTGTTTAGTCTTAAAAACTATGTTAATCTTTTTCCTTTGCTGTGTAACAATGGTATCGATTTTTAAGCAATTGAAATAAAAATAACTTCACAGATATGTTTTATCGAAATTTACTCAAAATAAATGAAACTGCAGTCACAAAGGAAAACTAATTATCTTCTAGCACGTGTAAGAGATGTTCTCGTATTTAGAATATAGATATTCCGCGAGTACAGATCACATATTTACATAATTGTTTACATTACTTTTGTTAGGACAATGATAAATGTGCATATACTATTTTATTTTTCCAAAACATATGAACGATACATTTGAAGGGTTTAATTTCAATAAAACTAGGACGGTAAGGATTTTGATAACAAAATATTGAACACCAATAAAATTTAGTTACTTAGATTTTTTTTTTAATGAAAAACTTATAATAAGTATAACAAAACACTTGAACATGCGTCTGTCGATCTCTGGGAAGTAATATCACTTAGGATATATTCCTAACACTCTAAAGCAATCTCACTCCTCTCATGGTGGCGTTGTATTTTAAATGAGAAAATCGAATCCTTCTCTCTGAAATTTAAGTTCTCGATTTTTCATTTTATTAAGATTTCAATTTAATGATTTAACTTATACTGTTGTTCTCAAAACTTTTATTTTTATTTTATTCAGAACAACTATCGTTTCTAGAAGAAATAATTCAGTCTATTAGTATTTTTTTGTTATTTGGTACATATGGAAAATACACAATATAAAAAAATCTATAACGAAAAAATATTTTTTTTTTACCTCCGAAGCTTCGATAAAGCCGAGTTAAAAGATAGTTTGATTCAATTTTATTAAAATTTATTAGAAATTAAGTATATATATATATTTAAATTTGCCACAAGGAACTTAATCATCAACTTAATATATATATTAAGTTGATGATTAAGTTCCTTGTGGCAAATTTTCAACTAGAGTCCGTTACTCATGGAGTCATACCATTGGGAAGCCGTAGATAACACATACTTACATCCGACCCAACTTAGTAATGAGTATAGTTCGTGTGTGTTCGTTTGTTTTCTGAGGACCTCTGCTGGTTTCACCAAACTACGGCTTAATTTTCCAGTTGAAGTTTATTCAAAGACTTCCGTTAGCGCTTAACCTGTCTTGACTTCCTTGTTGAACAAACCTCTTTGTATTGTTGTTATTTCTTTGGAATATAAATATTATAACAATGTTATTTAATCTCAATTTATTTGATGTCCTTTAATACTTCGATTAATTAAATTTACATAAACCAATAATAACACACAATAACAAATGACTTATCTCTGCCGGGTAGTTAATACTAATATTCGTTTAAAAAGATACAAAAAAAAATAAAAAAGTTTTATAAATTGATAGTTATCATTAATGAAAAATTTAACATCAGTCCTTAGTCAATTTACAGATGGTTAATATCCTGTCTTAAACGAGCGGAACCTACCAACATTGAAATATTTACGAGTCTCAAGTTGCAGATTACGTTTATATTTAAACAAGAAGGAGCTATGTACACGGCGCTCCTTGAAAAACAATCTTTTATATATATTTTTACTTCGTACGACTTTCAATTTTACAATATCTGTTTTTAGAATAAAAAATAAATATGGAGCAGTATTAATAACTCGTAGCTGTTTGAGTTAGCTTAGATATAATCCCATACTTATTTTTGTTTGAATATAATAAATCAAAAGTAATATTAATAAAAATATATTATTATAAGCTTTCAAATATATATTAATTTCACAGTAATGCTTCTAAAGCTTATAGATCAGACGCAGTGTGTGAGGTTTTTTGTTTTATCTCTTTGAAGATGTTACTTTTATGAACTATTTGTGTATTTGTTCCAGTTTATCACTTGTTCAGTTACTTTACTGTTAGTTATTAGTCTGGGTATATGAAATTTAGGAAGCCAACATAAAAATAACAATTTGACTGGCTCAATTTAGGAATTAATATTTTAGTAATACATTTCACACTTTCTAAGGTTAATGACCGATAAATAGTTATAATATAATCGGCTTTATATTGGATCAATTACTGTACAGAGGTTATTACAATAATCACACAGGATAGGTCACAATTATTTTCGATATGAAATACATTTAATGAGTTAGATATTTTATATTTATAAAATTGGCAAATGGTATAGTTTATGCTCTTTTTTCATACAGTTACAAAGAGAAATGCTTTGAAATGTGATAATGAAGCAGTACAAACCATTTATACTAAATAGAACTTGGTCTTGTTGGTAAAAGGCGTTGAAAATAAGGGCAACCATTATTTAATTCTGTATGAAATAACAGCGGCAGATGGACATACACAGGGATGATCAGAGCAATGTAGCCAGCGACTTAAACCGAAATCGAGCTGCAAATCAATTCCTCCTCGCTAGGTTCTACCACAACAAAAATATAACTGAAAGAACGAATAAATATAAACGAAATTATATAATATTAGAAATATTTCTTTGAAATTCTATTTCATTATTTTCACGTTTTTATTAGAGAAATGAAAAAGAAAAGTTTATGATCGTAATATTACGTAATAGTACGTGTGAAATCATTACAATTAAAAAATATTGCTTACGATAAGATTTAGATGCTATGAATTTAAAATACAAAACATTTCATTCTTTTACCGACGATTTAAACTTAAGACTGTAAGCAGATGTTAAGACTAGAAATGCCTCCCATTTTTTACCACCGGTAACAATCTAGTATTCCTCACATAATTAACACAGAAAGCTATGAATTTATACATTATATAAATATACATAAACTAGACTACACTAGAGCTCCCGAAGGACTGGAATAAGGGTCTTCTAATAATTGTGCCTAAGAAGGGAGATTTGAGTCAAAAAGGAATTGCTCTGCTTTCTGTACCATCGCCAATTCTCTGTAAGGTACTACTAAAGAGATTGTCAAACGTAGTTGAATCTTTGCTTAGGAGAGAATAAGCAGGCTTTAGACCGAATCGTTCCTGCAAGGACCAAATCAATACACTCCGGATCATCGTAGAGGAAGCATCAGAGTTCCAGCGAGAAACTTATTTCACTTTCGTTGACTTCAAAAAAGCCTTTGACACCGTACGATGGTCTAGGATTTGATACCGACTAGAAGAGATAGGTGTCTCACCTAAGATCAGGGACATTCTACTCTCCATCTATAGGAATCACACTTGTACGGTCGCGCACGATGGCCTCCTTTCTGAAGACATCACGGTACACGCGGGGGTTAGGCAGGGCTGTCTCCTTTCTCCTTTGCTGTTTTTTATCGTTCTGGATTGCATCATGCTAAGAACAAATGGCAGCAAGCGACGCGGTATAGAGTGGAATGAACCGGGTCGTCAACCTTGTCTCACGATGGGGTCATGAGAATCTGGTTGAGTTCAATGATAAGAAAACACATGTATGCGCGTTTTCCGCCAAAAAGTCTCCGTTCCCTTCTCTTCCTTCGTTTCGGGGCAACGCAGTTAGTGCTCCAGGACAGCCTCAACATCTTAGGCGTAGACCTTAGCCGGGACCTCAACCTAAAGGTATACATCGAGAGTGTCATTGAAACAGTCTCACGTAAGCTCGGAGTGTTAAACAAGGTGCGACGGTTCTTCACGACGGAGCAGCTGTGTCTTTTATATAGGACGCAGGTTCGCTCTTGCGTGGAGTGCTGTTCTCATCTTTGGGGTAGCTCAGCTCAGTACTTGCTTGACACTCTCGACCGGTTGCAGCGGCGAGCAGTTCGCATTATTGGAAGCCCAGAGGCCGTAAAGATCCTGGAGCCTCTCGAATTACGTAGAGACGTTGCTACTATGGCAGTCTTTTATCGCTTACACCACGGCGAGTGCTCCGACGAACTTTTCATACTTATCCCATCCTCTCCTTTCCGATCCAGAACAACATGTGAGGGACATAAGTGCCATCCCTTCACGGTGGATTCGGTATCTTCACGAACCAAAAGGTTCAGTATATCTTATTTATGTCGGTCCATCAAAATGTGGAATTCATTACCACGGCACGTGTTTCCTTCCCACTACGATCCTGGGTCTTTTAAGCGGGGCGTGAAAAAGCATCTCATAAGGCCGCCATAGTGGAGGCCACCATTCGTCATTCTGTTTTGTTTGAATGAGATTGGTGGCATCCATTTTTGGACCTCACTGACTGCTTAACATCAGGCAGGGTGGAGTCATTTTGGTAGGCAGATACATATATAAAAAAAAAAAAAAGTGGGGGTTGAGCGAACCACTGGATGACCTATACTATACTACGCTGACGACCTGTGCCTGCTCAGCCACAAGCAAGTTGACATGCAAGCCAAATTGACGATTTAGAACGCGAGGTGATTCTGGATGGACTGAAGGTTAGCACGCGGAAGACCCAAGAAATACGTACTGAGGAAAGGATAATTTAGAGACAAATTATTTTAAAAACTGTACATCGTAAGTTTTCATACATCTGTAGTAAACACACCGAACAACATAATAATATCGAGCTGTCTGATGACGGCGGTACAAACGTAGACATAGTAAGCTGTAGTTTAAAAAAAAATATATTTATTAAATAACAGTTAAACTGTTTTAACATGTTCAAAACAGCAACATTAGCAACAATATTAAGGAAATAACGAATGAACTTTAAAAAATAATAAGAAAGATAATGTGTGTTGATCAAATACTTTTAATTTATTGTTTGTGAAGTTAGGCGCTTCTCAATAAAACCTCTCTGTTCAGTCGATGTAGGGTTAGGGGTAGGGTTACACGTGACGATATAAGGTCACGGAAGTTGTTATAATATACTTTATACTAGATATGAACAGAGTAACATTTATTGATAAGGTTATTAAGGAAAATTTACTCAATCAAACTGTGTCTTACAGTCATTTGGTATTTAAAATAAAGATAATTACAAAATTATCATCATTACAGCACATTTGAAATAAATTCAAATTGTTTATTTCCTTGAATATAGTTATTAATTAAATATTATTTATTAAAATTGACGACTAATATCGAAAGGCGGACAATAAAGTGATCTTATAACGATTCCATTTATTTCCTTTTGAGATGAGAAACGATAGAAATAAATAATTTGATGTAATAACAACGAACTATTTAAATTACATAGAAATAATGACCCGACCGACATAATGTATTGTCCAGATTCGATTTTTTTGTATTTAATAAATTTATAACACAGTAAGTGATCATTTAATAAAAGTACACGAGCTCTGTACACTCTGCTTGATGTTGTCAATGATGAGCACCAGGCATCGGAGATCTGGAAGGGGTTTGTTGAAATGGCTTCTCTCTGACACCTCCTATTACGATTTAAAGTTTTGTACTTTATATAAATTCCACATTAATTATTTTTATATGCACTTGCTCAAGCTTAATTTACTCGTACATACTGGTTTGTCAAAGGTAAAAAAAAATAATTTTGATTTATAACATGATCAGGTACTGTAAGTTAGAGAAAAACACAAACAGAGAATTTCGAAGGCAAAAATAAGTTGATTTCCGTTCTGATTGACGCTGCACTCGTTCAGTCACCGCTCTGTGCGACCACTCACTCTATCACGACCTGTACGTGCACGGCTTTAGATGGCTTATTGATTTTCCGAACGTATTCGACGCTGATGATAGAAATGTAGACACAATTATGCAAAATATTCTAAATATAGGGTAGGTTTAATGTACTTATTTTATAATATTATTCTTATTATTAATATTATTTAAGCTTTGTAACAATAAGAGGATAAATCTCTTGATTTTTTTTTAAATTTAACTTTTACTAAATGTACTTTCTTATTAAATAATTTACTGTCAATATTGTCTAGACCGCTATGTCTACATATTTATTTTTACTAAACTTATTGTAATTAAAAAACCAAAAAAATATATATCGGTGCCATATATTATCTATTACATTAAGATGAAACTGTTGCTCATTTTTTTTATATTATAAATATAAGTCAAACTTTTTTATCGAAATTTTCCGATAAAGAATGAGTGAACTAATTATTTTAATGAGTCGGAAGCAATGAATCATTTTCAATAACAAAGATTTATCAAAAAGTTGTACCAGCAAAAGCCTTTATTATATTTCTTTTATATAACACACACAACAACATTCAGTTAAATGATACAAAACTAAAATGTTATTCGTTCTGTTAAATGAATAGAAAAGTATTCGTACCCATTAGTTTATATCATGTCGTTATTCCGTTGCGACGACTTTTTATTGTTAACGAATATCTCTCCGTTCAAATATCATTTGCGAAATAGAATACTGTCACTACTATGATAATATTTCACAATACTCGTATAATGCATCTATACTCCGCACTAGAATATAATATATAGGTTTGTATCGATGTTTAACGCGCTATTCTCTGCAGTCACTAATTGGATTTTAAAAAAAAACTTTTTTATTTCAGCAGCTGATTTACTTGAAAACTTTATCGGCTAGATAACGACAAAGTGAGACCCTTACAAATTATAATTATAAAAAGATTTTTGGTAACTGTCATGATCACTCCGTCACAACTAAGTGGCCTACAACTAAGTGTCAGTAAATACAATTCTTATTTCTCAGCTTTTTAAAAATTTAGTTTTATATTGTAATTAAAGGTTTTAAATTGTTATACTAATTGCATCCAAACAATGATATTATAGCATTGCCGCAACATATGGTATTCTAGTATCCATCCAGTTTTTACAGATGGGATTACAAGCGATGAAGTGCTGTGCGGTGATGAGATCTGGCGGCAGGCATCAGATCAAATAGCTTTTTGGAAAGCTCCGCGTTGTAAATGCCATGAAAGACATAAAAAGAGGCCACTTCTCGACTCAATGCCACACAGCCCAGCCGTTCAACGAGCACCGGGTCCCCAACATTTAATTTCATTGACGCCAACTTGGCCTTGTTCTCCTGATGACCACGATGATACTCGGCGAGGCATTGAGAGGAGTACTCTAAAAGAGCGAAGATATGGCAAACAGGATTTTAGTGGTAAACGAGCAAACTTGTATCTTTTAGAGATTAAACTGAACGCGGTTCAGTTCACCTTGCCAGCTGATGCCCAACTATTATAATATGCTTAAACTTTACTCTAGCAATTTGCCGTTTGGAGAATCTGGAGGCACAGTTTTATTTACTCTTCAGAACTCTAGAGTTCGGATCCTTAGTGACTTACTTGTTAGCCCAAGATTGATACGCCTGTCTGTTTTCCAACTGCTGCAGCCCTGACAGACGCATCAAACCGAGGCCGCAAACTGCCATTAAGTGGTACCACAACAATTGGTACAAATAGTACTTAGCTGTAGTTATTTGGTTGCAGCTCGTATTGGGCTGGCTCAGCGGGGAAGGACCACCCCTCTCACAGAAGATCGACGAGTGGTAACCAAAATCATTTGGTTATATTCCATAAGTGAGTGAGAGAATCCAGAAGCCCAACTCCCCCCCCCACTAAATATGAAAGCGATGCCTCCAAAAACTATAACTATACCCCAGGAGGCGAAAAAGCATTTCATGGCTGTCAAATCCAGATAAAAATAACTGAAGTTGGTAATGGTGCATGGAGACCATTACCAACTATAACAACATATTGGTGTATAATAAGATTTATCTAATAAAATGTTTTTCATTTTAGATTTAAAACTGAGAAGAGGAAGGTGAGACTGAGGTGGTAGAGCCTAACTATAGTTACTTGACTTCAGCTCGTAGTGGGCTGGCCCGACCGGAAAAGGGACTCTAGAGGTCTCGTGTAGGTCTGCGACAGCCGTCATTATGATAAATTACACAGGCACACAAAAAAAAAAAAAACATCATGAACCAGAGGGGAGACCCCATTATTCCTAGGTTTTTGGGATCGCTAAAACCGAATATGACAATAAAAACTAATTTTAAATGCCCGTTTTGCCGCTAGCACCCCCTTACTACCTCTTAAGGGGTGAAAATTGAAATTTTTGTAAAAAATCAAGATAGATGTGTCTTTCTACGTTTTTTGGGATGCTGAAACCGAAAATGATAACTAAAAATAAATTCATGACCACTATCACCCCCTACCATCCCTTACGGGGGGTGAAAATTTCATTTTTTTCTATAAAATCAAGACAGATGTGTGTTTCTACGTTTTTTGGTATAATAAAACCGAAAATGACAACATAAAGTGAATTTGATACCTCTTTTATTCAATACCACCCCCTAACTACCCCTAACGGGGGGGAGGGGGTGGGGGTAGTTTCAATTTTGTATAAAATCAAGATGTATGAAGAAATTTTGACGATTTACAGTAAATGACATGTTTATCAAACTAGTTTGAAGTTACTCTTAGCTCTTATATTAGAAATTCAAATGCTTTATCGATCAGAAGTAACTGATATATATTCATGATTTAATTCTATTCTTAGCGTAACCCAGGAACAACGGCGTGGACGGAGTAGATTTCTGTTCCCTTTTGGGGTGCTGGATTAAAGTGAGTCCCCTTGCCTCTCACTATCCGGGGTGCTGAATTAAAGTGAGTCCCCTTGCCTCTCACTATTCAGCGTCTACCTGTTTCTACGATAACGAACTCTCTTGTTGTCAAAAGTTCTTCTAAGTGGTTTCCTTTTATTGGTTCTCTTCTGTTCTGGCAAATTTCTTTTTAAATTCCAACAGTAGTCTGCTAACATATTGACATCCCATTTACCCTGATAGCGCTGTTCCATTGTCTTAAGATCCTGTCTGATAGAACCTTTCACCTTGCTCCTCACTGTAGTCTCCTAAATTGGCCGAAAAATAGTAACCTTTCTATTTCGGAGGCATAGAATTAAGTTCAGCATCTTTTAAGCGTTTTACAACACTGCCGGATGGATAACAGTATAAACAGAATTAAATAGAAAGCAAAAAAAAAACAAAAAATGAAACAACTTGTTAAGAATAGGACAAAAATCATGATTCAGTCTTAGTATCATAATAACAAATATATGCATACAATAAGGTTACCATATACTTTATAATCATTTTTTCTCTCAGCATCTTGAAAAACATAGAAATTCACATATTTTCGGTTCCAGCATCCTAAAAAACGTAGAAATACACATCTATCTTGATTTTATAGAAAAATTGAAATTTTCACCTCCTTTAAGGGGCAGTAAGGGGGTGATAGTGGTCATGAATTTATTTTTAGTTATCATTTTCGGTTCCAGCATCCCAAAAAACGTAGAAATATACATCTATCTTGATTTTATAGAAAAATTGAAATTTTCACCCCCTGTAAGGGGTATTAGGGGGTGATAGTGGTCATAAATTTATTTTTAGTTATCATTTTCGGTTTCAGCATCCCAAGAAACGTAGAAATACACATCTGTCTTGATTTTATAGAAAAAAATGAAATTTTCACCCCCTGTAAGGGATGGTAGGGGGTGATAGTGGTCATGAATTTATTTTTAGTTATCATTTTCGGTTTCAGCAATCCCAAAAACCTAGGAATAATGGGGTCTTCCCTCTGGTTCATGACGTTTTTTTTTTTGTGTGCCTGTGTTATTAACTAACCGATGCAATTTATGATGTTCTTACAATAGTTTAAACTATTTAAGAAATAGTTAAATATTTATATTATTTCTAACATATTAAGTAAATGAATGTGCTATTGACTGGATAGTCAAAGTAACAGACCACAACAAAAGCTAATTATACTTGTTAGTAAAAACGGCCCTTTCAGTGACAGGCGTCAGCAGACACTGTCCAGCGGGACTAGACATTCCTTCATTACGACTGGTGGCGCCAAAACACAATTCTAGTAACCTTCGACACGCTCACCGGGGAGCAGTAAATTGTAGAAATGTGTGACTCGCAAGGGTAATAGGAGTAAATAGGAACCATGCGTGCACCAACCTCAGAATCCAGGGCAGCTCCAGCCAGATAATCCAGGAAGGTCGACGGCGCGTGACGGTTAAAGTTCAAACACGCAGGCTAGTTCTATAGACGTCATTAACACTCGCGGTCACGATTTGGCACTACCACTTAATAGCGGGAGACTATAACAATGTCTCTTCACGATCCTGAAGTGCAATACTTAAAGATCGGGCGGTAAGCTGGAGTTGAAGACGGAGTTGTAGGGCTTCGTCCTCTGCCGATGCGATTAGTGCTGTATCCAATGCTTGAATGACCGGGCGCCGCAGTTGGCGCTGGTGTGCATGGTTTAAGGAAGAGTGAAGGAAATGGATTGCGATGTCACATATAATTGACTCATTCACTATTATAATATAAAGCCACAAGGTGGCGTTACCATTTCCGCCCGCCCTTAAAGGGTCACCTTTAAAAGACTACCATTAAGCCTAATAGCCTAATTGCTTTTAATTGAGAAATTTAAATAATATTTAACTAAAATAACTTAAGCGGAATAGTAAAATACATTGAACTATATTAAATCGAGACTGGGTTTCTATATATAACAAAAAATACTAAATTACGGTTTAAATCTTAACCTAACCTATTAAAATATTACTTAACTATTGGCACGGTAAAGGACATAAGCGGACGACAGGACGAAGGTAAATTCCCTTAGCGGTTTTGACAGTGCAGACGCGTACAATACCGTCCTTAGAGGGATGAACTTTGTCTACGATCGCTAAAGGCCATGAGAGTGGCGGAGAATTATCATTCATTATTATTACGACCGTTCCTGGTGTAATAGGCGTGGAAGGAACGCTCCACTTATGTCTAGTCTGTAGTCCGTGAAGATATTCGATCCTCCACCGACGCCAAAAAGATTGGACTAACTTATCCAACAGCGAATGCCTATGGAGCAAACTATTTATACTGCAATTAACTTCTGGTGCGGGTAACGAGCACAGAGGTGCAGTGTGTAAAAAATGGCTTGGTGTAAGAGCTGATGGCTCTGCGGGATCTGAGCTTAAAACTGTTAAAGGTCGCGAATTAAGCAAACACTCAATTTGAGATAGAACTGTAATGAGTTCTTCGTAAGAAAGAAGCTGTTGTCCAATAACGCGAAATAAATGTGTTTTTACAACTTTAACCATACTTTCCCAGGCACCACCCTTATGAGGCGAGTTAGGACATATGAAAGACCAACGAATACGGTTTTCAGCGAGCTCTTGTTCCAATTTCGGGACTAGTTCTTTATTTAAAAATGTGTATAGTTCACGTAAGTACGCAGCAGCCCCTTTGAAATTGGTCCCATTATCGGAATGCATAACCTGAACAGGGCCGCGGCGAGCCAGGAAACGTTTCAGAGCAGCGAGAAAACTGGGAGTGCTGAGATCAGTAGCGACTTCTATATGCACTGCTCTAGTCGCTAAACACGTAAACAGGCATAGGTACGCCTTTCTACTATGTACGCCGCGTTGACGTGTAGGGGTATAGTCTATCGGACCTACGTAATCGCAGCCAGTCTGTGTAAAAGCTTTAACTACGTGGTATGTGCGACTCGCAGGCAAGTCCGACATTAGAGGATACGTTGGACGCGGTTTGAGTCTAAAACATTTATTACACAAGTGAAAGCGCTGTCTCACGATTCGACGCGCTGAAAGTATCCAAAATTTTTGTCGTAAAAGTGACATAAGTAATTCAGGGCCGGCGTGTAAATGTTTTATGTGATAATAATCTATTAAAAGATTTACGATATGATCCTTGCGAGGTAAAATAACCGGATGCATAGTATTATACTGAAGTCCAGAATTGCCGAGACGGCCGCCTACGCGGATGAGGCTTTGAGTCTTTATCTATAAAAGGACTTAATTTATTAAATGGTGGAGAAATCAATTTTTTATTGCGAATATTTTGAAATTCCTTTGCAAAATATCTCTTTTGTAGGGCTAATATTAATTTGTTTTCAACAAACTGAAGTTCGTTAGCAGTCACTGCTAGTGAACTGCGGCGATTTAATAACCTAGCAAATTTAAAAACGTAAATAAGAATGCGAAGAATCTTGTTCCAAGACGATATGCGTAATGCGAGTTCATATATAATAGATTCCTTTGCGATTGTACAAACCGAATGCGATAGAATTTTTTGTTCCGGTATTACTTCTAACGACTGTCCGTCTAAGCTACGAAGAGGCCACTGAGTCGGATCAAGTATAGCCCAGGGAGGTCCTTGCATCCACAAAGGATGAGAGATTAATTTTTTCGGTGTTACACCTCGTGATAGACAGTCAGCTGGATTCTCAGTCCCTGCGACATGATAGAAATGATCGGCCGGAATATTTTCTGTCACCTGAACCACACGGTTTGCAACAAAGGTTTGCCATCTGTGAGGAGAACTTTTTATCCAATATAAAGCGACCTTAGAATCTAGAAACGCGTAAGTTTTTATTGGAAAGCGATTAACAAAATTATTATAAATCATGCGTAGCAGTTTAGATAGTAAAACTGCTCCACATAACTCCAGTCGTGCAATAGAGAGCGGTTTTGTTGGTGCGACCCTTGATTTCGCGCAGACCAACTTTATAGTGTTGCCATTATTTGAACTAACGTGAACGTAAACTACCCCACCATAAGCGTATTCGCTTGCGTCCGAAAATCCCACGAGAGTTACAACACAGTTTTTAATAACGCCCAGATGACGCGGAATGTGTAGCGTATTCAGAACTGGTAGCTCGTTACAAAACTGTCTCCATGTATTAACGATATGGGTCGGCGGTGTATCATCCCAATTTAGTTTAAGCTGCCAAAGACTTTTAATAAGCAACTTAGCATATATTACCACTGGAGCAACAAAACCCATAATATCCCATAGGCGAGCTATATAAGATAAGATGGATCGCTTAGTACACTTCCAATCAGTGTAAGGTGTAATTTTAAAATAAAAACTATCAGTATCTGTGGACCAATGCAAGCCTAATATTTTATGCTTTATGGATTTGTCGAATTCAACTTCGGAAGGAACTTTGTGAGACGGAGGTATATCCTTTAAAACGGAGACGAAATTACTTTTCCATTTAACTAAAGCCCATTGAGCCCCTGCAAATAATTGGATCAGCTGATTGGAAGCAGTAGCCCCTTCTTCCTCGGTCATAACAGAGTAAACTATATCATCCATGTATAAAGAAGTGTTGACTATTTCACTAGCTAGGGGGAATTTGTGGCCGTCGTCTTCGATTAATTGATGAACGGTGCGCATTGCGTGATATGGACTGGACGATAAGCCAAAGCAGACGCGATTGAAGCAGTATAATATCAGCGGATCTGTCGGCCTAAAGCGATAAAATATACATTGATATCGACGGTCACATTCTCTAACCTTAATTTGTAAAAATTGTTGGCGAAGGTCTGCAGTCATAGCAACAGCGTACAAGCGAAAATTTAATATAATTGAAAATAAATCGCCTTGCAAGTTCGGGCCATTATGTAATATATCATTCAATGATGTTCCTGTACTAGTCTTGCAACTCGCGTCCAAAACTATGCGAAGACGCGTCGACGCTTTATCCTCGCGAATAATTCCGTGGTGCGGTATTACGTACATTGGTAATAATTTATTACTGATGTCAACGGGTGCGGGTGAAATATAATCTTTCTCTATATATTCTCTAATGACGTCATCATAAGCACTCCTTAATTTAGGTGAAGCTTCAAATTTTTTTTCGAGACACATAAAACGCCGTCGAGCGGTTTCGTAAGAATTACCCAAGGAATATGCATCTCCATTAAAAGGTAGTCCCACAACATACCTACCAGTTAAGGGTTCGCGAGTCGTTGTAGACTTATAAAATTGTTCACATTCAACATCGGCGGGATGCTGTATGGGCGTTACGGAGGGGAGCTCTTCGAGTTCCCAAAACCTCTTAATTATGTTTTCTAAAGATTCCTCTTGAACCAGGCAGCAAGTCACAGACTTGCGGGCAAATAATGTAGGTACGGAACCCATTATAACATATCCCAGTATTGTTCGTATGGCTGTTGGCACTGACGGTGAAGATACGCCTGGGACGCGAATAACTTCATCTTCTGGAAGTAATAAATGAGCGAAAAGTGGTGCGCCGATCAACGCATCTATCTTATTAGGCGCTGCAAAAGACTGATCGGCCAGCGGTAAATTATTTAAATGCGAAAGAAACGAAGTATCTATAAGAGTACTAGGAAGTGATTCTGTAATCTTATCGACTACAAGCGGTGAGATTGTATGTGTAATATTTTTATCAAAGCGGGAATAAAATTGTAAGTTAACGCAACTTGAATTTACAGTTTTTTCTACTCCACCGAAACCTTTAACAATAGTTCGCTGAACACCCTGTATAGGAATACCTAATAATTCGCATGCTTCCTTAGTAATAAAGTGACTTTGCGAAGCGCTGTCGAGTAATACACGTAACAAATGTTTATTTCCTTTACTGTCGTACGTGATAACTTGAGCTGTAGCAAGAAGTACTGTGCATTGCTTGTTATGCGTCGATTTATAGGAAACCGGTTGCTGAGACGCGGCAGTGGATGTAGTACACAAGGCTATATCTGTAGACGACGTCGCGATGGCTACGTGCGCAGGAGACGCGGTAGAGGAAGCTTGCGCCGTATCTGTGGCGCGAGCAGACGCTGAGATAGGGGATTCGACACCGACGTTGAAATGGAGGAGACTATGATGTCGAGATTTACAAATACGGCAATTTAATTCCGATTTACAATTTAAAACTTTATGTTTCGTACTAAGACAATTTACACAGGCATTATTTTCTTTAATATATTTAAATCGGTCGACGGGTGTTAATTTATGAAAATCCGGACATTTAAATAAATGTTGATGTATAATATTTTGACACAGACACTTATGACAAGAATCTACCGTATTTACATAAGCATGATATTTTGGTGCCGTTTTATTAGAAATATTACAATCACCTTTTGAACAAGCGCGACTTATATTTTTATTTGAGAAACTATTATTATTACTAGTAGACGGTGTACGTTCAAATACTTTACCACGGTTATTTACGAACTGCACCAATTCATCAAATGAAGGTGTGCGAGAACCAGCGTTCAGCTCGAAAGCGCGGACAGTATCTGAGTCTAATTTATTTAGCGCAATATGTAATACCATGAAATCATTTAAATTATCCAATTTTAAATTATTTAAAGCTCGAACTGCGCTTACAAACTGATCGGTAAAGTATTCGAGGCTACTTGCGGTTCCGTTAAACAAAGGTTTAAAGTCTAACAATTGCTTAAGATAAGCCGAGGCGAGCATACGCTTATCTTCATACTTGTCTATGAGCGTTTGTAACAACAAGTTGTAATTTTCTGCGCAAGGCGTAATACCCGCGTACACTGACTGTGCCTTTCCAGAGAGTTTACCTAAAAGGTAATATAATTTTTCGGCATCTGTGAGAGACAAATTATCATGGACCGTTGACTTAAAGCTAGCATAAAACAATGGCCAAGAGCGAATGTCACCTGAGAAAGGTATTAGCTCGATAGGAGGCAACCTAGGCTTACTTTTCTGCACAGCAAAACTATTATTATTCAATGTTGTCGAGAATTGCATTTGAAGTCGTTTAATACGGCTAAATAATTGTTCAAATGCAGCGAGACACTTGTAATCAGGTTTTGCAGCGGGATTGACAACAAATAAACGTGAGTTATAGTCATCTAACAACTTAAGGAATTCAACACGTAATGTGTCAATAGTAGCACTCTCCGCAAGGAAATTTTCCTTCGTCTCCTCGTTAATATTTATAGAAGAATCGTAAATATTCTGTATTAATTCAAATATAACTTCCCGTTTAGCTTGTAACATTAATAACTGGGAGTCTTGCTTATCTGTATCATATAAGTTATCATCAATCCTTTTACTTTTAGAAGCCATCTCTTCTCAATATTATTATGCGAAATAGTTATAGTAAAATAAAGTGATATAATTACGTTTTAAAGTAATATAAACGATTGAATGGTTGAATGAAAGCGAAAAGTGTAGCGAGCTAAACCGAAAACAGCCGAGCAATTCCGAAACAATTCTAACCGGCTACGTAATCGTACGATGTCCGTGCGATAATGAGAATTCAAAATGGGGGTAGATTTAACAATGCATGAGCGGTAAATTTATCGTTCGTTAACAATATCTTAATTGTAATTAATATGCGATTAGTTTAGTTTTATAATTAAGCAAACAATACGATATGCGGGATTACTTATTTTATTTTTTATTTTTTTTTTAACAATACACAAGTCGTTAACACAGTTATACGTAACGTATAGGTACGTTAAAAGATTAGCGGAAGTACACTTATTAGATCCTACTGTGGGTGTCCTAATAAGGGCGGGTTGAAATATAGTTGGAATAGGCCACAAATGATGACCATCCGGCTCGAAGGACCACAAATGGTGGCGCCAAAACACAATTCTAGTAACCTTCGACACGCTCACCGGGGAGCAGTAAATTGTAGAAATGTGTGACTCGCAAGGGTAATAGGAGTAAATAGGAACCATGCGTGCACCAACCTCAGAATCCAGGGCAGCTCCAGCCAGATAATCCAGGAAGGTCGACGGCGCGTGACGGTTAAAGTTCAAACACGCAGGCTAGTTCTATAGACGTCATTAACACTCGCGGTCACGATTTGGCACTACCACTTAATAGCGGGAGACTATAACAATGTCTCTTCACGATCCTGAAGTGCAATACTTAAAGATCGGGCGGTAAGCTGGAGTTGAAGACGGAGTTGTAGGGCTTCGTCCTCTGCCGATGCGATTAGTGCTGTATCCAATGCTTGAATGACCGGGCGCCGCAGTTGGCGCTGGTGTGCATGGTTTAAGGAAGAGTGAAGGAAATGGATTGCGATGTCACATATAATTGACTCATTCACTATTATAATATAAAGCCACAAGGTGGCGTTACCAACGACTTTGACGTATCTCTTTGATTCAGTCTGAAATTTATATAATTAATGTTGAGTTAAATATATAAAGTTAAGTTATTTTGTTTAAACTGCAGATTGCAAATGTCAAAACCATATTATACTTCATTGTTGAATAAAATTTAAAAAAGTATTTAAATGAATTTAACAAGTGTTTGATATTTTTGTGTAGAACTTAGGATTTTAAAAAAAGCTCTTAATCATTTCTCATTTTATGTTCAATTAATCATACACACATAATTTCTCATAATACAAAAAATAATATTCTTAAATAAATTATATATCTGTTAAATTTACACCTTTAATATGATCGTATGTATATTTTTTAAGAAAATAAATATAATATTGTCATTATAGCAATAACTTCAATGTTTACAATAAAATTTACTTGTAATAGTACAGCCTTATATAACTTGTCGTTCTGTGAACAGTAGACCTCAGTACGTTAGGGGATGAGACAATGTTTGGAAATTATTTATAGTGGATTTCACGAGGTGCAGTGGTTAAGATATTTTATTTAGTGTTAACAACCTGTTGCTTAATAGTAAGAAGACTAAACTTCTTAGATTTTCTACTGCTAATATTAAACAGGTGCAAACTAATGTACTTTTAAATGAGGAAGCGATGGAAGTGGTGGAATCCACAGTTTTTCTAGGAATCACTGTTGATGCTAAGCTACAATGGGGCCCTCATATAGCTGGATTAGCTAGTAAACTTAGCTCTGCCGCGTACGCTGTTAAAAAAATTAGATCCCTAACTGACGAGACTACTGCTAAGTTAGTGTATTATAGTTATTTTCATAGCATAATGGCTTATGGTATCCTACTGTGGGGTAGTGCTACTGATATAAATACCATTTTCGTTATACAAAAAAGAGCTGTCCGTGCAATTTACAATCTGGGCCCTAGAGATTCTTTAAGAAATAAGTTTAAGCAAATTAATGTACTTACGGTCGCCAGTCAGTATATTTTTGAAAATCTTAAATATGTACATAAAAATACTGACAATTTTATTAAGCATAGTGATATACACACTATAAATACCAGGAACAAACACAAGCTCGCGCTACCTGTTACTCGACTTAAAAAAGTGAGTAAATCTTTCATGGGGCAATACAGTTTTACAACAAAGTCCCAGCAAACGTTACCATTTAACAAATTTAAGAGAATAGCTAAGGAACGTTTGTGTGCAAAAGGATACTACAATGTATCTGAATACTTAGAGGATAATGCACCGTGGGTATGAAGCGATCGCTGCCAGGCTGCTTCAAGATTATTTATTTAGTATTGTGTAACGTATTTATGTTATTTAGAATTTAAGAAAAAAAAAAAAAAAAAAAACAAATCATGGCAATCCCGCTGAGTTTCTGTCGCCAGCTCTTCTCAGGTCTGTGGAAATAATTTTCCGAGCTGGTGGTAGCTTTGACAATGAAAAAATGTTTTGTATGAAACTTATTTTCAATAAATATTTTTGATTTGATTTGATTTGATTTGATACCCGTGAACCAGGTATGGGCGCCACACCAGTAACCTCCGTACACTGGTCCTCCGCCGCCGGTGAATAACGATCATTGTTGCCGATTCATGTCTTTAAAAACCCGTCACAAATCATCACTACTATGTAACAAACCCGAGATTTATGTGTTGCCTGCTGGCAAGAGAAAAATGAATTGTGGTGGTGAAGTACCTACCTACAGTGTACTTTTTAAGTGCCGTTTTCCAAAAAAGAATAACTATATCTGTGTATGTATGTAGGTACATAACTACCGAAGGAAATTTGGCTCCACCAAACAACAACGGAGTTATTCAACTTTAAAATGTTTGATAATTCGCTATAGCCGCCATTTTGGATTTTGAAATAACCAAAAACAACTTAGATTTCGGCAAAGAATACTTAGACTAAACTTCAGCCCGCTGCCGCAAAGTCCGTTTTTATGGTACGGATCAGAAATCCACCATTTTTAAATTTTTCGCCCAAGCAAAAAAACGACTTGACATAAAAATTTATATAATTTAAAGAACATGATGATGATAGGATGAAAAATACGGAACAAACATGCGGAAACACATACCGAAAAATAGCAGAATGGGCCTATCACTGGAAACGTAGTCCTTCGGACAAACGCTTCGCTATGTCAATTTTAGTAATACGTTTTGTGTATTTAAATTAAATAGAATAATAATTTTGTTAGATGATGCCAATTGGTAGCTGTAGATTTCCTTCATAATAATTTTCATTTGATAGGAAACATAAGCATAAAGAAATAAGTAATTAAATGTTCTCAATATTAAAGGGATTATTATTATTATTTTACAGACACATTAATGAATGCTTGAGACCGCATTCATTAATTAGTTTCTCGTTTGATTGTACGAGTAACAGGAGCCTCGGCGGTTTGCAATCGATTTAAAAAACACCACGGATTGTTTGTAGACCGTTTATTTTACTTTTGCTCCATTTTCAAATATAGAATTTCAAAATAAAGCTCCGCTGCTTGTTACTTAATCCGTGACTGTGGAAACATGGAATTGTCTGTTTGTAACTTGATAGCAGATAACAGAACACTTTGTACTTAGTCGACTTTGTTTGTAGTCTCGTTGTAATTTGCGTGTAAATTAATTAATCAGTGACGACTTACATTTGCGAATATAAAGTATTTGATATTCTATTTTAAATATATTAATTAGTTTCGACGTATTCATACATAAAACATTTACGTCTTAAAAGTACACACTCCTACTATACTTGTTTTTCTAGATCTTTTCTTTATATAATATGTTATAGGCTATCGCGAGAAGCATATTTAGTGATATAAAACAGAACAATAATATTATCCAATTCATTATAATATTATAGCATTGCCCTTATCTATCACCTCGGCTCCGAGTATAAACGAAATCTTTAATACAACACTATTTTAAATTGAGAATTAATAATTTGATTCGTAAAATAGGATAGGATAGGATTTGACCGAAGAATACATTTGATATTTTGTAATTTTATCAACAGAATGTAGCATACATACATAAAATAACATAATTATAAAAATTATAATGACGTAAAGCTTATACGTGAATTGAATCCGGTGCGGTAAGAAAATTGAGTGTTTCTAAACAGAACCATAACAACAGCGCTAACACTGTTTGATCCTCGTTCAGACGCCCGTAGCTCAATATCGTAGCGGGGTTAATGTATACATATACTATGGGATAATTAATAGGCGTTGTTTAAACATTTAACAAAACTGTTTTTTTATTATTAACAGAGCTTAGATTAACGCTAATAATGGATATCCATGTAAGTAAGAAAGTGTGTATGATTCAATATAATAATGTTTTTAAAAGTTAAAATGTAATTATCCGTAACAAAGGCCGTATCGTGATTTAATTGGTTCATTTCATGCTCATAGTATTAGCTATTGAAAGAGGAAATGCAATCAACATTTTTACCTTTATTAAACCGGACGTGATGTACGGATGTGCGGCAATTAACTATTATTTACTATTCCTTTTCATGTACAAATTTATTTTCCTTAAAAAATTATAATATTAGTGTAGTTTTGTATATACAATATTTTGATATTGAGAAAAATTTTGAAACATCACAATGATCGCACAAGATCAGTGGGTACTACAGGGACTACACAGTGTTCTCTAGCGAGATTTAATATCTGTTTCTCCCTAAAATAATATCGCGGATGCACGCTGTTACGAGCAGCGAAATTTTAATTTGATTCCGTAACGCGCTGCTCCATTTCATTTGTATGGTCGGAAGCATCCATAGTTTTAACAACATTGCGCAACGAAAATAGACTTTAACGCATCGCAATAGGGATGCAAATGTCTGTAATAATAATGACGTGAAGGATGGCCCGTTGAAATGTTATCTGGGTTAGATTTAATAAAGGGATTCTTAAATGCAGTTTAAATGGCAGTATTGGATAAAGATTATTTGTTAAAAAATGTTGTTAAAGTAAACAAGAATATTTTTATTTATTTATTTAAGACAACTTACAAAACATACACTTTTTATAAATTTTACAATAATTAAACATTAAAATTTTTCGCTGAGTGTTGTTTCAATTATAAGTTGCCACGGCATGGAAAGAGACAGTTTCGACTAAATAAAGTTTTTTCTTACTATTTTAACTTTAAAATTAACAATATATAATGTTATGTTCCATGCTTTCTTTCAGTCGCGCGCGCAACCCTCGGCATTTTGTTTATCGCTTGGGGGACCAGCCTTTGAAGCGCGTCACAGAGGTGAGAGATCTGGGCGTTCGATTTACCTCTGATCTCAACTTTCGAGGACATATAGCTGAGGTGTGCAAAAAAGCGTACCGGAACCTGGGCTTTGTACTGAGGCAAGCAGGAAGCTTTACAAACTTCTCTGCTTTGCGTTCATTATATGAAGCCTTGGTGAGGAGTCATTTGGAGTATAACTCGGTTGTATGGTCTCCGTCTGAGATTAAGTACAAATTTATGATTGAACGCATCCAAAATAAGTTTACCAGGTTCCTCTATCACAAGACGTATGGCGTGTATCCGGGTTATCCCTTGCTGTATCCTACCTTGTTCGTTATGGGCATGGTGGGATACAGTGAGCTGGAAACACGGCGGGAAGTCGCTCTCGCTAAATTTGTGGTAAGAGTATTACGCGGTGAATTGAATAATCCGGCAATTCTGGCAGAGTTAAAGATATCTGCCCCTCCTAACTACATTGAGCGTCGACGTCCGCCGCCGCTGCTGGCGCTGCCGGCCGCGCGCACCAAGCTACTGCGAGACGCTCCGCTCACGCGAGCGCTGCGGGTGGTGAACGCGGCGGCGTGTCATATAGATCTGTTTAGTTGCACACTGGACGAGTTCACTAGAATAGGTTACGAGCTGTGTTCGTAGTGTACATAATATTATTATTGTTATTGTTATTATTTTTATGTTTTAATATTAGGTATGTTTAAATGTTAAATAATTATTGGTAAATCATTGAATTTGTATTGAATTTTATTATATGGATGTTTTTTATTTTATTTTAATTTTAATTTTATTTTAATATTTTTTATTATTTAAATTTTTTAAACGTGGAATAATTATATATTTTTATTATTGTATTTAGTTTTGTATAATTTATGTCAGAATTGTTGTATTTACTGTTTTATGTCAACTTATCTAACGAATTGGTAATAACTGTAATGTTAGATTTAAGTTTTAAGGTTAAATAAATAAATAAATAAATGTTAATGCTAAATTAACAGTAAATAATTTTAATTAACAAAAATAAAAAATCAGAAAGTACCACCAGAAAACCATTAAACATTTGAAATATCAAAAGTTTTAACATATTACAACATGCACAAACATTAATTTTAATACTAATTACACTAAACGTGATCGATATTGTGGAAATAGTGATTCATCATTATTTAAAAAAAAATAGGATTAATATAGAATTTATAAAGGTAATGTAAAGCTTTCCAAAACTTTGTTTCTAAAGGATGATGGGCAAAAATGTATAGGACGCGTACCCACGACCAATAATGACCAGACGTATGTCGTTAGATAGCTCTTTTCATGACTATCATTTGTTATTATGGGGGCTAGTCCCAAGTCGTTGTGGGAAAAATGTTATAGTTACTTAAATGATATCTATTAAAATGAAAGTTGTTAGTTCTAGATATTTTATTTTTGTTATAATGGGGGCTAGTCCCAATTCGTTGAGTGGTTTTCCAGATACAAAAGAAATGTGATTAAAAGTTAAAAATCTCTACGCAGACCTTTAATACAAGGTGTAATTGCGGAAATGCTCATTGCGTACGCGTCGCCCGCCTTCCGTCCGTGGCGCCCCCGATCGCCGCCTTTATTACCGAACGGCGTATTTAATAAGTTGAAAGTTAAAAGTTTATAAAGGAGAATATCGTGATCCAAGGTATCGAAGGCCTTGCTCACGTCAATATAGATGGTGTCAACTTGTATTGGAATCAACCGAATCAGTCAAAAAGGTAACAAATGAAACAAGTTTGGTTGTTGCGGATCATGCTGTGAAAAAAACAGATTGCTGTGACGACATCAATTGCTTAATATGCCAGGTAATTGTAGGTTTTATTAGTTTTTAAAACAGCTTAGCGAAGACAGGCAGAATAGAAATTGGTCTGTAATTTTTTATTGACGCAATATCGCCAGACTTTGGGATTGGTACGACCAAAAATTCTTTCCATGCAGTAGGAAAGAGACCGGACTTTATTGATTCATTGTATAATATCGAGAGTGGTAAGGAAAGCGCATGACAACATTCCGTTGCAAGCAGACAAGGTATACCATCAGATCCAGTTCCCTTGTCCAAATCCAAGTGTTTCAATCCTTTAAGTACTTTATACTGTGAAAAGAATAACTTTGATAAACAATTTGTTGGCGAAGACGTTGGGAATGCTGCTGGAATTAATGCTGAATTAGAAGAGAGTGTTTTATAAACGGATGCAAAAAATGAAGCAAATAGATTGCAAATATCAGCACCATTAGAATCTTATGAAGAAATTTTTCCATTTAATCAAAATTAACTTCCCAATTCTTAAGTTTAATCGAGGATAAATTAAGAATAAGTTAAAAAAAAATACTCAGTCTTTCTTATTGTTTGTATAATTCTTAATTCTACTAATGAGCACAATATATCTTTATTATTATATTTAGTAATGATCTTTAAAGAAAGTAATAAATGTATATTAATAAAACTATATAATAATATTGCTCATAAAAGCGAGCTGTACAAGAGTTGTATATATAGGAGTTATACAAATGTAATGTACTAGTTGTGACGGCAACTTCGTACGCACGGTATTTGTTTTTATGGCTTTTAACTGACTTGAGCCTCACAAATTATAATTATATAGCTATCTAACAAACAGACAGTTATTTAATAATAATTATAATAAAGAAGTAAAAATTCTAAAGACCATTGTTTTTTGACCTATTTTCGTTACTCAAGACTACAGTAACAATTTCATCCAAATATCTCCAATGTACAGACACCGATTAGACATTTACTACACATACTTGTACAATAAATACGACATAATAAGAATACGACAATAGTCCCTTTAAATAGTTCAACAAAATAAATTTATGGCGATATAAATCTATCTGTTATGTGTCAGCCATTATTGCCTAAAGGGTAAAACATAGATAGCATAAAATTTGATACCTTATTTCCAAAACAAATGTTGGGTAAATATTTATTTATTTATTTATTTATTTATTTATTTACCTTCACGCCATGTCCCCTGCGGAGCAGCCAGAGACGACGGAGCGCCAAACGCTACGGTCCCTGCATACCTCTTTCGCCTCGACCACAGACATTAACCTCTTCATACATGCCCTTCGGGGGGTCCTCATGCTTTTTACGTGACCTTCCTCCAGTATCATAGCTACTGTGTTTTCGAAGGTCACTCGAGGCCTCTCTCTTACCGCTCACTTTTCCTTTATAAATCTTTTTTATCATTTTTTCAGCACTCATTCGTTCGACGTGCCCAAACCACCTGAGCACGTTCTTCTTCTTCTTTTTTTTTTTTTATGTAAGAGGAGGGCAAACGAGCTGGCGGGTCACGGATGGACGTGATCACCGCCGCCCATGAACTCTTGCAACATCCGAGGATTTACAAGAGTGTTGCCGGCCTTGTAGGTAGGAATAAACGCCTTTTTTGAAGGTACCCATGTCGTACCGATCTGGAAATACCGCCGAAGGGAGTTCGTTCCACATTCGAGTGGTACGTGGAAAAAATGTCCTTGAGAACCGCATAGTGGAGGATCGCCACGCATCCAGGTGGTAAGGATGGTATTGGAGGCGATGGCGCGCTGTGCGGTGATGAAATTTGGCGGCAGGCATCAGATCGAATAGTTCTTCGGAACACTCCCCGTTGTAAATGCGGTAGAAGACGCACAAAGAAGCCACGTCTCTACGCAATGCCAAAGAGTCCAGCCGTTCGCAAAACACCGGGTCCCCGACAATTCGAACGGCTCTCCGTTGTACGCGGTCAAATGGTAGAAGCTGATATTGGGGTGATCCGAACCAGAGATGAGAACAGTACTCCATGTGTGGCCGGACCTGCGCCTTATAGAGCGCAAGTCTTTGGCCAGGTTTGAAGTACTGCCTCGCTCTATTGATCACTCCCAATTTCATCGAGGCCAACTTGGCCTTGCTCTCCAGATGACCACGAAACTGACAGTCGCTCGAAATGTTGGGACCCAGTATTCTGATACTTGGCGAGGCAATGAGGGGAGTGCTCTCGAAGAGTGGTGATACGACCAATGGGGTTTTCTTAGTGGTGAACGCGCAAACCTGTGTCTTTAGGGGATTGAACTGAACGAAAAAAATTAAATTAAAAATTAAAAAAAAATTCTTCATTCTCACTGCTACATTTTCGCTAGTACCTGCCATTCTGTGGATCTCTTCATTGCGGATTTGGTCAGCTAAACTGACTCCGCAAATTCGGCGAAGAGATCGCATCTCCACAGCGTTCATCTTTCTTACATTCTTCTTCTGCGTTACCCACGTTTGGCTGCCGTATAACAGCGTCGGTAGCAAAACTGCATTGTGTACAGCCAAACGTGCAGCTATGCTGACGTTTCGCCGTCTTAACAATGCAGCCAAAGCACCGTTAACTCTGTTACCGGCAGCAATATGTCTTTCCACATCCTTTTCGTATCTTCCGTCTCTGCTAAACTTACTTCCCAAATATACCACTTCATTCACTTGTTCTATTATCTTACCATTCACGTTGATTTTACATTCTATTCTTTCTTCATTTCTTTCAAATATCAGAACCTTCGTCTTATCTGCATTCAGTAAATATTTAGATTTTCATTAAAATGCATACCGGCTATATTATGGCTTCTTATAGTGAAAGTGGATAAAATATGATATTTTTATGAAAGTGAAAGATGCTGTACTTCAATTTTATATTTTTTACCCAACTGAAAGGAAAGGGTTACGTTTTTTTGGGTAGACCTCGAAGAATTCGGTCTGCCCATTCATTTGTACCCGACTTTCGAATTTTGGAAAAATTTCATCACAGGAGGTCTTCTTATGACCCCCTGAGTCCGAAATGACCATTGGTCAAAATGTTTATATATATATATACATATGCGTGCGTGCGTTCAGATTCGACTTTTGTCAGCACGATAGCGGCGGCAGTTTCGCTCAGATCGCTTTCAAACTTTGCACAAAAATCAACCACCCAAAAATAAAGGTCAAGTTTGTTAACCAGAGAAATCCGGCCACAGGGGGCGCTAGGGCCTCACTCACACACAAAATTTTGATGTAAACAACGGCATCATGTGTTATTCTTAGGTAGTGAGTTATATTTTAAACGAGTTACACACGAAGTCTACCCACGCGTGTCCCCCTGCGGGCACGGAATTTTTTTTTTACTTGGTTTTTTTTATAAAATCATAAACTTTAGAAATTATTTTTCTTGCCTAAATTTAAAAAGTATACATGCAAAGAAAATATATTTCCTTTATTTTATTGTCCTAAATTATTTAAGTTGAAACCTATGTTTACACAAAGGTTAACATAGATGGCGTTAACAGTATGAACGTAATATGATTATTATATTATTATCTGTGGTACTAATAGTTATGCAAAAGAAAAGAATTATACGTCTGTCAAAAACAAGAAACTCGTAAAATTTGTGACACAGTATTGGAAATTAAAGAACATTTAAAAAGGGAATTTGGAATTCAAATAATAAACATTATTCGTCGTTTCTTTGTTTTACAGAGCAACACGTGGTTATTATTTAACAAATATTCCCAAACAAACGTATTATATATATTTAATAGTTTTTTCTTACTTTCCAAAATGAAATGAAGTCTTAGTAAAATTTGCTAATTTAAAACTTAAATTACTCTGCCTTTTCCATGTATTAGTTACTAAACTACAAACTTCTTAACAATAATTTGCATACCTGGCTTTTAAGTACAACACGCTGATATTTTCTCGACATTTAAAATAATATAAAGTAGAGCAACTTTCGTGACGAGTCAGGAAACTCCCCGTACCCCGCGATCCCCCCAATCAAAAATTGGTGGAAATAACAATTGAAGATGGAACTTACCACCCAATTTTAAACTAAGAGAGAACTAATTTAACAATCGGAAGTAAAGTAGAGAAAGTCAATATAAATAAACAAGTATCAAATACAGTGAGAAAGTATTCAGTGAGCAGTAGCAGTAGGAGCGAACGTAACTACGTTATTGCACTTGAGGGAATAGAGCGAGGAGCTGCAGCGCGTTAACTTTACATAAAAGTACTGGGAACCCAATCTCAGAAACTGACAAACAATATTATCTTTTACCTATATTAATATAAGGTGCAAATTGCCACAGGAATCGGGGACGCGGGTTATAAAATGTTTAACAAATAGAAATATTTGATGGTTCGGAGGTCATTAACAAGAGGCTTTTTAACTGAACCTTCAATTTCGCTAGAATTACTTTTACAATAGCTTTGGCGTTGCGAAATCCTTTATTAACGTAAAATAATGTTTTATAAATGAATACACACGATCGACTTACTTTAAAAATGCATACTCATAACATAAAATTATTAATGATACGTTTTATAGAAACGGGGTCATCCCCGCTCCTTTGAATAATATTACAAGTAATATTCAAAATAATTGAATACAAACGTTGATAAATAACCTACATTTTTTAAATGATACACAATCAATGTGAATATGAAATTTATATACATAAAATTACTTTCAATTTAAATACATACATGTTTTAAATTGATGCAATGTGAATGTGTTACGAATAAAAATATATATTATTTAACATTATGAAAAAGCTTGTTGTGCATACTACTAGCGCAGAATTGGTAGTTCATACAAAGAAACAAATTGTAATTTATTTATCTAATATGATAATCATTTCATAGATAATTTTTTTATGTAAAAGTCCATAAGACAGAGACGAAGCTTCTTAGAATTCCATGGATTCACCGTGCGGGTGCCGGGCCCATCGCGTTGCAAGAAGAGGAGCGCAAATAATGCCTGGGACTTGCGACCCAGATGTAGATTTAAGGGGCCCCTTTACTATGCGCATACACGCTCACCTTCACTGTTAACGCTCCTCTCCCTACCTAACGAAATATCGTAAGAACCTACTAAAGCCGCCTTTGAAATACGTTCCAGAAATGAACTGATGATCGTTCCAGAAAGGCCGAGATCCTTAAATAAGTTGTAGAGAAATTTTGCTGTTATACCTCTCGCTCCTACTTCTGCAGCGTACAAATTAACTATAAATTTATTCCTGATCAGTTTGTTACTTAGTTCGTAATACATGTTAAGCTTAAATGTTTGATCTTTGGGTATGTTTGTTTCCCAGGGTACAGTAAGCTCCACAAGTATAACGCGCCTTATAATAACCACATAAAATGTATGTGAATCTTATTTGCATTGCCTAAATTGTATACATCTTTATATTACATAATATAAAGTCCCTAAAGCCTAAACCATTTCATTCGACACAACAGCCGTGAGTCGAACCACCGGACTTAATCGATCAAAAATGGTGTCCATATACGGTGCGGTGCCCAAAAACGGTGTCCATATACGGATGATATTATTTGTTTTGTATTCGCGCCTGAGCGTCGTATCGTGGGGTAGGTGAGAATAAGTTTTGGTTCTCCACCGTCACTCGGCGTCTGCGCAGTAGTTGATTCCCTCTGGCCGTCCCAGTGAGAGTGCGTTTTTGATCTGTTGTTAATTGCGATATTAGCAACGTCAGATAGTTTAAAATATTATTTATTATTTCGCGAGTGTGTGTCGCTAGGTTTATTTTAGACTCTCATGCCTCGTGTCTTCGGATTTAGTTTTCTTTTATATACGATTAGTGTCGCGAGTGCAAATACGCCACGTGTTGGACTTTGTTCCCGCCCGTTAAGGAGTTTGCTGAGTGCTGCCCAATTAATACTTTACAGTTAGGTTTAGTTATTCCATTTAATAAACATTACACACTACGTCTCCACATACATAGCTGAGCCGCAGTAGAACCAGGTTCGTATATTTGGTGAACAAAATTTGGTAGCAGAGCGTGGTTATCCCGTTAGTATAGTTTGTTACCTAGTATACTTAGTTGTTACCTGGACAAACGGCTCCGTTCGTTATAAATAAATTATCGCCGTGTCATATATTGTTTTGTGGTTAATTCTAAAGTGGTTGTATTGTTTGTAAGTGGTGTTGTTCGGTTTGTATTTTTTCCGTTATTTTTCGTGCGGTATTATATTATTTTATTATACTCTCGGTACGTGTTTATTATAGTACACTTACAGTAAAGTACATTCTTTGTTTTTTTTGTACATATTAGGGTTCCGCGGGCTGGTTCTTACACTTAGTCTTTTGATTTATATCTGTAAGTGTTTATTAAAATGGCAACAAACAATAACAAAGCTGCCTTGGCGAACTTAGTACGATGGTTTGATTCCGCCACGGCGCCGATTGAGCGCTCGGACAGGGCCATAGCCCTTTCAAAAAGAAATGACCAGGTAGGTGACCGTCTACGGGATCTGGATTCTATTTATCAAAGCCTTATCGCCACGGAAGATCCTAAAATTATCGCCGCCGTTATTGCGGATTAAGATCATTGTCTGTCAGCGTCGGATAAACTCGCTGAAGCTGTGGGCTCACGGTCATCTGTTCCGCCATCAGCTACCATTCCGGAATAGTCCGTCCATAAGGATCGGTTACCAACTTTGGCCATTTCCTGTTTTTCAGGCATATTATCTGAATGGACCAATTTTCATTCCCTTTTTGAGTCAAGCATCCATCGTCGTTCAGATTTGACTGATGCTCAAAAATTAGGGTATTTGTTTACACTTTTGAGCGGAGAGGCGCTTCTGCTTGTTAAACATTTAAATATCAGTGTCGCTAATTATGAGGTTGCGAGAAAATTATTGTCACGTCGATACCATAACGCTAGGCGCATTGCTGATGTGCATGTCGGGGCAATTTTGGGAATTACGCAGTTGTCATCAATTAATCAACTGCGTAGTGATCTGTTAAATCCAGTTTTGGCGGCTACCAACGCGCTTCACGGTATGGAGTTTCCAGTTCGGGAGTGGTCCTTCCTGTTACTCCATATTGTGCTTAATAAATTACCGCGGGATCTGAGAACTAGCTTCGAGAATTTGCACGGCGGAGATAGTGCATCGGATATACCGACCTTCGACACGTTGATGGACTATTTAGAAAACCAAAGTAGGAAAATGGAAAACGTTCCTGCTGACGTCTTGAGTGAGTCACCGCGACTACCTGAGGCGCTCTCACGATTGACACCGTCACGACGTCCTTCGCAGCCGTCGGTGATACCGGCTGTGTCACGTTCCTTTCTGGGTCTGTCTGGATCTCGTCAGACCCAACAGCGCAATTTTATGTCGCTCGAGGCCGAAGTGCGCTGTCCGGTGTGTTACGCTGTAGGTCACGGTTTTCGCGACTGCTCTCTGTTCAAAACTTTAAGTGTGTCTCGTAGGCGGTTTTCGGTTCGACGACATCGTCGCTGTTATTATAGTCTCGGTGAGCACATGGCGAACGACTGCGGTCACTCTCGGCCATGTATTACCTGTGGAGGTGGTCACAACCCACTCCTGTGTATGCCTACATATTTCAATAGGACTGTCAAGGATCGTCGGGATAGTTTAAGTGAAAATTCACCTGTTTCGGGCGGGGGTACACCGATTCGAGAACAGTCACCTCCCTCCCCAGTGCGTCACCGGGACTCTCCACCGCGCATTAGTTTGTGGGACAGGCGGACCGGGGCGTCGTCACCGTCATCATCGCCCACGCCCAGCCCACCTGTTCATGTAGGTACTACCGAGTCGGCGCGTCCGCAACCTGATCTTTTGCCGTCACCACCTATCGTCGAGCGTCCTCGCGTTACCCGTCATCTACGTTCGGGAACGGCGCGTTATCGCACTCCATATTTCGCTTTGGCAACACGACCGCCGTTTGTTCCGGAATGGGATCCGTATAGTTCGGCGAGTTCAAACGCTTGGGAACCATTGCCTCCTCGAGGTCAACGTAGACGCCCTAATCGATATCACCAGCGTTAACTATTGGCATCGACTTCACCAACCTCCCCACCCCCTGTCACTGTGGTGTTACCCACCGCGCAGGTTCATGTACACTCACCGCACGGCTCAGGTTTAGTTGTTAGGGCCATTTTGGACTCTGGCGCTCAGGGGTGTCTAGTGTCACTATGGTTGGTGAAGCGTCTTCATTTAAGTTTACAAACACACACCTCTGACATCACATGTGTTGGAGGACTTCGGGTCGACAACGTCGTAGGTATGACATCGTTGTCGTTTTCTCCTACTCTTCACCCTAGTCGGCGGTATTCTCTAGATACTGTTGTGTTAAGGAGTATTTTAGGCCATCATCCGCAGGTGCCACTACCGCCTGACGTTCGGCCTTTACCGTCCGGCTTGCATTTGGCTGATGTCGATTTCCACCTACCTGGTCCAGTAGAGCTCTTACTCGGAGCCGATGTCATAGGATCATTTAAATTGGACAAGGCCATCTTGCTCCAACCAGGTGGGTTGGTCGCGATCCCAACAGATTTGAGATCTGTTATTATGGGCCCAGCACATTCATTCGCCACTCAGGCATCTCCGGATCCGTCGGATATTTGGTAGAACCGTCGGACATAATGAAAAGGTGGAAGCGCTTAGTTTTGTCTACAGTTGCGCACGTCTTTGACCCCAATGGTTGGGTGGCTCCTGTAGTTTTTCGAGTCAAATGTTTCTTGCAGGAACTCTGGATTTCCGGTGTCGATTGGGATTCCCTATTGACAGGAGATTTGCTGTCTTCTTGGCTACGGTTTTATGAGTCACTTTCTGATCTTCAGAATATCTCTTTTTCTCGGTGTATTATTTTGCTTCACCGTTTTGGTACTCTCGACAAGCTCATCGGCGTCACCGGTTGGATTAACCGGCTTCTCCACAACGCTAGGAATCGGTCCAAGCCAAGGTTCTGTTCAGTTTTGTCCGCTGAAGAGCGTCCGGAGGCATTACTCACTTGTGTCCGACTGGTACAAGCCCAGTCGTTTGGCGAAGAGACAAAACGTCTTCGGGCAGACAAACCTAAGATTTCGGGAGGTCTTGCCCGTCTGAACTTATTTCTTGACAATTCGGGACTCATACGCGTAGGAGGTAGGCTTCGAAATTCAGAATTGCCCTATGGGGCTCGGCACCCTCTTTTGTTGCCTAAAACCAGACATTTTGTAGAGCTATTAATTCGTGACCGCCACGTCAAAAATTGTCATGCCGGTCTTAACGGATTGCTGGCTTCTCTGCAGCGAGAGTTTTGGATCCTATCCGCCAGACGAGCAACTAGGAGCGTCATTTTTCAGTGTATTCCTTGTTATCGGCTCAAAGAAACCCTAATCCAACCACAAATGGGTGACTTATCACCTGACCGGGTTCGGCCTGCCCGCCCTTTCACCAACGTAGGTGTCGATTACGCGGGACCGTTCTTAGTTAATACTTCGAGCGTGCGTAATGCCCGTACAGTCAAGGCCTATTTGTGTGTGTATGTTTGTTTGTTTACCAAGGCGGTTCATTTAGAGTTAGTATCTACCTTGTCGACAGAAGCGTTTATCGCCTGTCTGTCGCGGTTTGTCAGTAGACGTGGACTTCCTCACTTAATTCGTT
Source organism: Melinaea menophilus ssp. n. AW-2005 (assembly GCA_918358695.1). Taxonomy (NCBI): domain Eukaryota; kingdom Metazoa; phylum Arthropoda; class Insecta; order Lepidoptera; family Nymphalidae; genus Melinaea; species Melinaea menophilus. The sequence continues at coordinate 142,297 of OU911039.1, forward strand.
CAGATTGTGGCACGAATTTCAAGGGCGCAGATCGATATCTGAATGAAGTGGTTCAGTTTCTTCGGGAAAATCACACGTATATTGAATCGGAGCTGTCGAAACGTGGCGTGACTTGGATATTTGATCCTCCCGGTTATCCCTCGTGGGGTGGTATTTTCGAGGCTGCCGTCAAGGTGGCTAAAACTCATCTCCGTCGTGTGATTGGCGAGACTGTTCTCACGTTTGAGGAACTTCAAACTGTATTTTGTAAGGTGGAAGCGGTTTTGAATTCCCGCCCACTTTGTCCGATCTCATCGGATTCTAATGACCTGGAGGCGCTCACTCCTCGTCATTTCTTGATCGGTAGTCCCCTGATTTCCTTACCGGAGTATCCGTGTTCCGATGTGTCCGTCAATCGGTTGTCGCGTTTCGAACTGCTGCAACAACTTACCCAGTCGTTTCACCGTCGGTGGTCCTCGGAATACTTACATTTATTATAGCAACGTGTTCGGTGGTCCGATAAGACTACACCGCCGCGTATAGGTGACCTCGTCCTCTTAAAGGAACTGAATTTGCCGCCCTTACAGTGGCGTTTAGGACGCATCGTCCAGCTATTCCCCGGGTCGGATGGTATTCCGAGGGTCGCGGAAGTCAGGGTAGGGGACTCAGTTTTGAAACGAGCTGTTGCTACGCTCTTCCGTTTGCCAATCGCGTGACTCCTGGCTTTGGTTGTCCTTCATTCAGACACGGTCTGGCTGGGGTGGGGAACTGTTTTGTATTCGCGCTTGAGCGTCGTATCGTGGGGTAGGTGAGAATAAGTTTTGGTTCTTCACCGTCACTCGGCGTCCGCGCTGTAGTTGATTCCCTCTGGCCGTCCCAGTGAGAGTGCGTTTTTGATCTGTTGTTAATTGCGATATTAGCAACGTCAGATAGTTTAAAATATTATTTATTATTTCGCGAGTGTGTGTCGCGAGGTTTATTTTGGACTCTCATGCCTCGTGTCTTCGGATTTAGTTTTTTTTTATATACGATTAGTGTCGCGAGTGCAAATACGCCACGTGTTGGACTTTGTTCCCGCCCGTTAAGGAGTTTGCTGAGTGCTGCCCAATTAATACTTTACAGTTAGGTTTAGTTATTCCATTTAATAAACATTACACACTACATCTCCACATACATAGCTGAGCCGCAATAGAACCAGGTTCGTATATTTGGTGTACATTATTATCTGTCTATTTGTCTGCCCGTGAAGAATTCCGAGCAAACAACATCTCAAGAGTACTTTCATCTAGATTTTAGAAGCATGAAATTTGACAATAAGCAATGTCTTATAGCATAACAGAACAATCCAAAAACCGGAAGGTACATTACAAAAAATATATAAACATCGAGAGATTCGACTCGCACTTATTTAGAAGTTTTAACAATAAATTAAACGTTAATTGTATATATGTTATATGTCATAATATGTTATAATATGTTATATTTAATAAAACTTTATGATAGGGATTAACATATCCTGGTGATGAGAGAGGACGACAGCGTTTGAGAGTTACTAGCGGAGGATTGCTTAACGTAATCCAAAGTAAAATCCTTTTTATATAATCAATTCTCCGCTAAATATATATTTGTAATAAAATAAATGTAATGTTGGTGAACGAAGATTAAAAAGGTTTTAGTCTATGGCGTTATTGCTTGCAGGACATCTTTCTTTTAGGGTTCCATGGTCCACTAGAAATCCTTACAGTATGTTCGCAACCTAGCTCAGAGACCCTTAGTATTAAAAAGTTGTAATTAGTAATAATCACACATATTAGGCACGTCCGCAAAGTTGTGAAATACAATTTTGAAATATTTTTTAAGAGTAGCTCCTCTGCACTTGTAGTGGGGTTTTATTTTTTCTCGAGTACCCCATGATGTGTGGTGATGTGAGATAGATCTTTGAAATGTATGGTGAATTTGCGAATAATATTTTTCTATTAAAACACTCGTATGTGAAATATTAAGCTATAATGTGCAATTTTTTGTTAGGATCAAATGCCGCTGAATGGCTGAATCTTAAAAAGGTGTATAAAACGTCCGCGAGTGTAAATGTGTATATGATGGATAGTCGTGGACGACTACGGAACCCTAAATTACGTGTGGCACGCTCTTGGCCGGTTTCTTAATTCAGAATTTTTAATAATCGCTTTACTCCTATCTTCGTATTAACAATATTCCTATCTCATCGCTGCACAATCCACTGTAGGTAGTAAGTTAAGTTAGACTAACGCGTATAGACTCAAAGGTAGAGACAGGATTACTTGTTTGAGTTGACATTTGCGTCACTTGTAATCAAATTGCGTAGTAATTATATCAACGAATGAAAATTTGTAGTGTATTTGGTAAATCCATTCTAAGAAATTTATAAAACCCTAGTAGACTACAAAGTATCATATCAAAATTCATCAGAACCAATCTCGTGAATCCGTGAATCAATAACAACAGGAACCTTTCAGCTTTTAGTGTGAGGTATGTTTAAAATATTAAGACACGAAGTGTGAGCAAACGCAAAGGTTAGTTTGACCTAATTTATTAATAAATTACGTAATAGTTTAACAAAATTATATAAATAGCTGGAATAGTCACCTTTATCATGACTAGTTAGTTTAGTTAGTAGACTAATTATGGAGCACTAACAGTTTAACACTATTTTATCCTGAGCTATTTATTTTGTTTTGCAACAGAATGAAATACAATCACAATATCGCCAGGGTACCCTCAGATCCGTGTGGATTATTTGTTCCCTATTATGTATATAATAGCGAACAAAAAAGTCTAACCCAGAAACAACAACTGTATTTGTTTTCATTTATAACTTAAATATGTTTCGCACTGTATCGCTTATATCGCTTTACAAAGTTATAAAATGCCGACAGCCTCGGTTACTATCAGCGCGAGTACGTACTGTTTGCTACATGTCTGAATTTGACGAAAAATGTGGCGTAAATGAAAATAATAAATGATTAGAATGATGTTTTGCAATGACATTGAATTAAATCAATAATAGAACCTCGAGATGATTGAAAGATCGTTAATTTATTTGAAAAAATATGTATCCTATATTGTATGTAGACATAGTTATTTTCAATTTTCTTTCTTTCTAAATAGCAAATTTAGTCTATTCATAAATATTCATTCGTTTTACGTTTTTGTAAACGTGTAGAATTAATTATTAGAGTCCATGTGCAGATTAAATTGTATATCATTATCATAAGCTATTTTAAATAATAAAAAAGAATCAGGGGTTCTTTAACGTTATTGTAAGTACTTCTTCTCTATTTGGAAATTACTAAAAGGTAATGTATCACAAGTAAATAATTCATCCTAAACCTTTCATTACATTGCCAAATAACTACAATTATATTTGGTGTATTAATAATCTTTATAAAGTCATAAAAAAAATATCTCACGTACGTAATCTTGGGCGGTGAATATTTTGCACTTAACCGCTTTAATATTCAATTATATAAGAAACAAACTCAAGTGAAACAGACAAATTGTAGAAATATATAATATTTATAAAGCTCGTTCAGCTGGTCTAGAATGATTCAATATATCAATTGTAGTGTGAGGTAACACAGCACTCAAATTCATGAACATCAAAGACATTCAGTCACGGTAAGTAAATACAAAGCTATTATGCTTGCTTCCACCGTGGTGCCGAAATTATAACTCACTTAAAACAATTATTGGAAACAACTGTACGTGTACATAATGTTTAAAGAGAAGCAATTGTTATCATTATTTTTTTTAATTACGCATCTTAAATAAAATAAAATTGATAACACTGAAACAATTTTCAGCAATACAAGAGCACCATTACAGTACATCTCAGAGATGACCGTCATTTGGGAGCAAAAAGATTTGGCACTGAATCAAAAGTTTTGCCACTTCACTGGGTTGTTTGTTCCGCTTGCAACAGAATATACTATAATATATAAAGAAAACTTAACGAATTAATGAAAATTGAATTATGTGAGTAGTATTAAGTTTTGAAAATCCCAATTATTGTCAATGCACATTATGCTTCAGACAATCAGCGTTAATTGTTTATGTAACCAACTACCACCATTAATGATAATTAGAAGGTTTAATTGACACTAAAAATGTCGGTATATTTCAGTTTCCAAAGAAATGGCTAGTACAATAAATAATGTAATCCTGTTTAAAATTGTATTACTAATAATTTATTGATTGGAACTCATTCTACAAAATAATTTTCTAAAAAGTGATAAATGAATAACCCGTATACACCTGTCTGTTACGTACAATACATTCCAAGAAATACCAATTAACATAAACGTATCTTTTAGACTTTTTATATTTCCATCATTCAGCGTTACATTATAATGGTAGTAAAATAATTTATATAATATTGGATTAATACACAATCCAAGTACATATTAAATATATATTTGATTAATCTGTTAAGCTTTCTTCAGTTAGGCAGAAAGTTTTATGACAAACTTCTAAACTTGAGAAGAATGTTAACGTGAGTTCCAAGTATTATAATTCTGTAAATTTATAGCGGTTAAGTGAAACCCTTAGTAAAGTTTCTAAGTATGTTCTTGTAACGCAAAGTATATGAAGACGTTGTTATTTCTCGCCTAACATAAGTCTTATAAAATTCAAATACTCGATAAAATAAGTTATATATAATTTACCATAATCTATAAGTTGGTTACCGTTTTATAAATATAAAATAAATAATGGCTCGACCCTGTGACCACATTGGATGTCATCTCTATCTTGATGCCAGATGGGCTCACGGTGCTCGTCTTCATACATTACTTTATTATTACCCCTTATTTATTATTTAACTTTTACTTTATAAGATGAAAAATACTGAAATGTATGCATATTTGTTTTGATAACAATTTTGGTTTGATAATAATTTAAGATCAATAAGAATGCAGCAGCTCGTGTTTTCAGATATATTTTGTTTCAGAGCCAAATGTTACCAGGTGAGTGGTGACTAAAAGAACTATCTAAGTCACATGTAACGCCATTTCTTAGATAATTTATTTTGTTCTTCAATTTAAATTTGTTGTTTTACTTCCAGGTTCTTAAATTTATGAAAAATTATGGAATTACCTGGAAATATGTATTTGCACATCCATCCTTAAGTGGGTTAAACGAGGAATACAATATTTCTATAGAATTGATTAATAAAGTAAGAAAAAAATTATATCTCGAGATAGACGACTGCTTGTAAATACGTAGATTTATCGAATTAAACATCAATACATGTCGACAAGTTTATGTATGGGCATGGAATTAATACGAATACTACAAGATGCCGTAATGGATGTCTAGTAACTATCACTGTAATAATTATTTCTGTAAATAAGTCAGCTAAGGGTTTCAGTAAACATAAGGCCGAAGAAATAGATTTACCGCAATGGCGTTAAGCATTATGCAAAGTGAGGTCGCCTTTGTTCCTGAATACCGAGAACAGTTAGTCTTTTGTTCCTCTCTTATAATGTATGCGACAAGTTTCTCAACAATGAAAAAGTTGGACTTTCATGTAACTTCTTATTGACTTATGACATTTGATTTTCAGGTAATTTACGAGCGTGTTAAAAGGAACATTCATTTATACCTTATTGTTTGACAAAACAAAGAGATTGCAGTATTGCCGTAAAATGATAAGATGTTAAATAGGGCAGGGTTGAAAGTTAATGAGTTGAATGAAAGGAGCTTCAATATGTTTCTTGATGAGTTAAGTATTGTGTTATCAGCACGTGTGACCAATCAGTTGACATAGAATATAGTATAATAATTTGTTCAGAAAAACTACAATATTTAATATTTTATTTTTAGGCATAATATAAATAATCTTCTAGGATAATATTAGACAATAGAAACTTAATAATGAAATAACACCATTGAGACATAAACAGAGTGTCTATTATTCTCACACAAATACGTTAATGTTGATTACTGCATTCATTTTGTTTTTATGATTTTATTGTTTTCAATAGATAAAAAAATAATTAATAAATTAATTAGTCGAACTATAGTCGAAAATATTGCTAAGAAAATGAAACAAAGAAACAAAAGTTAAAGTTATGAAAATTTTAAATAATGAACTAAACGAGCTGATAACAGATATACAGCTAAAGATTAGAGACATTGTAACGGTAAAATGGACAATTTGATTATTTAAAAAATACATTATAATTCCAAAATGGTAAAGTCACGTTACTCAAGTAAAAAGAATAAAGAAAGGAGTTTCTCAAGTATAGTATTATTTACATAAATCATTTCCCGGTGGTCGAGTTGTAAAGAGCGGCGCTGACTCGTAGTAATCACGTGCGTCGTGTTCAGCTCAGCGCATGTTGCTGCGGCTCAAAGGTTGGTGTTTAAAATAAAAACAGAACTTGCTTTGGTAAGATGAGTTTTTGACTCTCGTTTTTCATTTAATCCCTTCAACGGCAATGTCTAAAAGATAAGCTTAATGCAATTTAATTCACATTAGTCTTAAACATAGTATGTGTATGAACGATCATTTGCACAGATTAATGATAACACAGGCACACAATATCTTGATTTTATAGAAAATTTGAAATTTTCACCCCCTGTAAGAGGTGGTAAGGGGGTAATAGTGGTCATAAATTTATTTTTAGTTATCATTTTCGGTTTCAGCATAACAAAAAACGTAGAAATATACATCTGTCTTGATTTTATACAAAACATTAAATTTTCACCCCTTAAAAGGTAGTAAGGGGGTGCTAGCGGGAAAACGGCAATTAAAAATAGTTTTTATTGTCATATGCGGTTTCAGCGATCCCAAAAACCAAAGAATAATGGGGTCTCCCCTCTGGTTCCTGATTTTTTTTTTTGTATGCCTGTGTAATTATTATATAAGGATAACATATCACTTCGACGTGAGAATTTCCCTAACGCTTGTTTTTGTTTAAAAGTGAAATGGATGTGGAAAGGCGTATTGCTACCGGTAACAGAGTCAACGGTGCTTTGGCTGCATTGTTGAGACGGCGAAACGTCAGCATAGCTGCTCGTTTGGCTGTACACAATGCGGTTTTGCTACCAATGCTGTTATACGGTAGCCAAACGTGGATAAGACAGAAGAAGAATGTAATAAAGATGAATGTTGTGGAGATCCGATCTCTTCGCAGAATATGCGGAGTCAGTCTAGTTGACCGAATCCGCAATGAAGAGGACCACAGAGTGGCAGGTACTAGTGAAGATGTCACGGTGAGAATGAAGAAGAACGTGCTCAGGCGGCTCGGCTCGGCTCGGCGTCCGTGCAGGTAACTATGTGCAGAATCCGGATTGAAATGAATTTAGTGAGTTGTTTTTATTTAGAAAAGCGTTTAATTGATTGTATACTAATTTTTCCGAGATCCTAGAAAGAAGTCATAAAATAGAGATCAGTCGGTAATCTGAAAACGATGGCGGATTGGGTTTTTTCGAAAGGGGAATAACGTCGGCGTCTTTTCATAAAGTAGGAAAATCACCAATTGAAATTGAGTAGTTAAATATATGGGTAATTACAGGAGTCACAATGTCAATTATGGGAAAAATCATTTTCCGACTAATGCAATCGCTACCAATGGCATTCGATGAGATGGACGATATGCTTCCCTTAACATCACATTCAGAAAATTGATTAATAATAAATAGAATTTAAGGTGTTTGTCTTCGTTATTATATCCAAAGTATTGCGCCGGTATATACTTTATTTTAACGGGCTTAATTAGTGCATGTATGTCAAACAGTTAAGTTAAAAACGTATTAAAAAGATTTACTTTGGAGTTCATGGTATTAGCTATAAAAACATTAGACCAATCAACCTTGCATACGTCACTGCATAGGTTGCTAAGATCCATTTCCGCAAAGTTACGCTGCAGAAGTAATTTGACTTTGGTTTTAGGTGGACGTGACATGTAAAATGTAAGATTTTTACGGTTTTTTTTAACAAAAATTATTAAATTTTATGTTTTTTATGATTTTCTTTTTATAATTTTTAATATTTTTTTAATCGAGACGAACGTTTTGACACCTCGTTCGTCCCCGTCGCTTCATACCCGGCGAAGACACCGACGAAAAACGTTAAATGAAAGACATAAACAAACCCTTAAAGTCCACGAAAGCGTTGGTGACATTGAAGATTTTCGATCTTAAAACTACACCGTTAGACGCATCGGGTTCGGTTTCTGTACGTTTTTAATAGTTATCGCGCCCCCGCATCCTACCAGACGATAGGACACTCGCTCTGAAAAATTTTCAGTTTTTAATAACTTATCTAAATTAAAACCTACAACAATTTTACCTTAAAAAGATATCTGGAACATAGTAAGACGCATCTTTTAACATTTCTCGCGTCCATATCGGATCATCCCTTAAAGAGAAAATTTAAGGTTTTCCACTAAAAATACTTTTTTATTTAAGAAAAAAAAAATATTTTAATTTTTAATAATACCGTCTTTTAGAACTAAAATTAACGAATTTTTTGGCACCTATAACATCCCCCTAGGTTTCATTCCATCGGGAGATATTAAATAAATTATGATTTGAAAAACTCAAATAAATACATTTTTACAGCAGAAATAATAGAATAGCGATACTTCATATAACCCGGTAATATGAGAGCAAAAAACCTCTGTTATTTCTATAGAAGCAATAAATTCTACTGCAAATCTGTTTAGTTTGGATTAGAGTTAATGACCTTACTACAGTTTTAACTACCATTGAAATAACCAACAAGAGACTTGTCAACTAAACTCTGAAGAACAGTGCGACCTTCACTACTCAATGACGTCACGATGCAGGAGCTCTTCATGTAATATCTTCATCTACAAACACTGTAACATTCCACTTATATTGATTAAACTAACTTGAAACTTGAAATATTGGTTTATAAACGATCTATCCTATTTACTTGTTTATTTTAGGGGGTATTTAATGAACCGACTAAGTAATGTGATGTGCGAACAAATAAAATGAACAATTAGAAGCTTATTTTTAATGTACAATTTCTAAATAACGGCAGCTTAAACATTGTATATCCTAAAACGAAGTATAGGTATTCAGTGTTACCCTAAAAAAATCTATATTGTTTGAGTTGTTATTGTTATTGGTTACATAAATCAGTGAAGGCGAATTCCGAGAATAGCAAACATTTTGTAAAACATTTTTATATCCTTTCTTTATTTATCTTTCATGCCCTGGAATGCTTTTCCAAAAGTATTACTATCATGGAAGCGACGTGCCTCTCATACAATATGTACAAGGTACAGTTTAGTGACTCGCATATGAACTCGCACTCTGCTATCTACTCGTACGTTATGAGACCGGATATTAACAATCTCTTAATTGGCTCTGGCCTGTTGTTAAATTTACTTATTAGGTTATTGTGGATAACTAACTTGATGAAGAATGATGAAGAAAGATATGGGACGCTTTAACACTAATTAATATATATGTTTCTATTATTCAAAATGGATGAAAGTAACTGTGGGTTCACACTCACTTATTATATTCACATGTGATTTGCTTTTCACATATTTCTTTCCAATATGAGCCGGCTAGACCGACTGGACAAGACGGCGCCCTCGTTAACTGTGATTGTGAACACGGTACGTAATGGAACTCACCATTCAGAGAATGTCATTTATTGCGAAGAGAGTAAAGTATTGTGAGATTTCAGAATTCTTTGTATCTTCTATTATAAAAAGCTGAATTTGTTTTGCACGTACGTTTGTAGGAACTCATTTTACAAATGACAGTACACCGCTGTTCCCGAGTGATGTGAGCTAATTTTGATTGGGGTACTAATAGTCTTGCACAGTACTGTGATGGTTAATGGCGTGCGCTGACCGACATTGTTAAAATGAACAACATTTGTTTTGAATTTATTATCATTGTTAACTAAATCATTTGGAACATTTAATTGAGGAACTCGAAATAATAAAATCAAATTTTGAATACAAAACACCATCACGCCGCCGAGCTTCATATTATTAATTAATTCTATTCAACTCGATTCAATGTATTAAAAAAACACTAATTTTACCGAATTCAATAACGTTTCAAAGAAACATTAATTAAAACTAGAGTGATTTTAATTATAGTGGTCAGGAAATGGTTAGAACCTTTATATATATATAACCTGGATGAACCTACTCATTAATAATGTAAAATCCTGTCTGAGACCGCGCTGTGAATGCCCAAGTTACTATTAGCGCGTGTTGTCACCATCCTGAACTATATGAGCGATAGTGAGAGTATAATTAAACTATGAAACTGTTGGACGTAGATGACAAATAAACCGACAGTTAGGTACATCTCGTCCTTCCTGAAAGAGATTAACACAATGAATTTTAAGAGGGGCTAAAATTAAAGTTTTCAAAATGTAAATCCTTAACATTTTCTTTTTTCATTCTATACTTGATACAATATGAGCAAAGAAAATAAAAATCGAACAAGTTCACGGAATACGCGGCAGAGTAGAATATGTTATCCAGAACACATTTTCAAGTAACTGGAAGCAATCCGTCACAGAGATGCCATTATTTATTTTATTTATTTATTTATTTATTATACATAGGAAAATAAACAATAATCATTAAACAATGTCCCACAAAACTGTTAAAACAGTTTGACTGTGGGATCAGCAGTCTCTTTTAACATTAAGATGTTATTACATTATGACTTTTCCTTAAATATTCAGATGTTGTTACATTATGACTTAAGCGTCGTAAGGTAGAAATACACCCAGTTACTAGTTAGTAACTAACTATTCACAATAATGAGAAAAGGTATTTTCGTAACTTTAATTTAAATATGCGTTTATTAGACTCCAATCGGATATCTCTATCAACAGGTTCAGGCAACGCCCCTGACCGTTATGGTTATTTATGGCTAAGAGATATTTATGTTTTAGGCTTACTGGTAGTATTTTGCAAATTTTAAATAGTTTGACATAGTTTCCTTTACAATTTGCTTTCGTTTTTATGTTACAAATAGCTTTAAAAATCTAATCTGTAGTGTTTCTAGTTTGTCAATGTTACTTTTAAATGTGAGGCCACAACTGTCAAGTGCATAGCCCAGTACTGAATCGACTAATGCAAAATACAGAATTTTCAATGTGACAATTGGTACTCTAAAGCTAAGGTGATAGAATTTACATAGCAGCGATCTTAGTTTATTACAAATGTAGTCTATATGAGTCGTCCAGGAAAATTTAGAGTCTATTTTTACACCTAGGTATGTTACACAGTCAACATTTTCTATCGGCTTACAATTACAATTCATAAGGTTGTTATGAAGGCAGGAATAATCATGTGTGTATATAAATGGAGGTGAGATTAATTTTTTAGCGTATGGTGACCTTATTACCATGAATTTATTACGATATCAGTTCCAGCAAGTAAAGTGCAGAAGTCATCTGCAAACATGTAGGCTGAACAATTGCGGAGAACACCGTATAGATTGTTTACGTGTAACAGATAGCAGAGTGGCCCAGTCCCAGACCCAATTATTTAAACCATTGCTATCTGACTAATAGTAACTTAATAATTTAAAAGTGGTAATGATTGTATGACTATTTATGAAATAAACGCTCTGTGGAATGAAGTGCAGTGGAGCGCAACGGTAGGAGGATGCAATAAACAGTAGCTCGGCCACGAGTCGGATCTGATTGCACTTAATGTAATTACCTCGAGAGGAACGTGCGAGTGCTCTACAGAGAAAGACAATTAGTTCCTTCTACGAGCACTCTGATTAGAAGCTAAAGCGTTACTTGTAACTAGGTACCTATGGAATACTTTACTAGTATGCACATTTTATTCTTTATAAATGCTAAAAAGAAACAATATATACTGTATATCGAAAAAGAAACAATATATACTGTACAAGGGAAATGGAATATTTGCCATTATCTGAATGATATATATTATTATTCTGGTTGTAAATCATTAAACCGCGAGTGGCCGAAGACAGCAGCCATTTTGTAAATCATTTTTATGCATTACGGGCACGGCCTCGTAATATATTTTGTCACTGTGAGGTAATATAGTGCAGCAAGTAAAAATATGCACATAAAATATACACCAGGTAAAATATGAGTAGGATTACGAGAGTGTGGTGGTCGATTGCTATTCTAGAAAATATTTTGGATTGGTTACTTTTATACTTTGTAATTTTGTAGGTTTGCGTACGTATCTGCAGATAATAGACTAGGAGAAGGCGGTTTAATGATAATCGGACTTAAAAAATATTGAAAATATCAAAAACATTTCTTATTAAAACTTAGTCTCATCCGTGACTATCCAGAGCTGGATAAGAAAAGGTAGTGGATTTCTTCGAAGCGCCTCAGAGCATTATTATTGGAGTTATTTATCCACGTCTCTTTGTAGAAAGTGGAGTTGCACCGAAATAGTATTATGTTCGACTTAGAATTTGTTAATAATTAATCATCATATTTGCAATCACAGCTATGTTAAACGATGCCGAATTGAATGTAAAACAATAACTACACATACATAAAGACATTGGTATCACGTTTAGTATAATATAACAAACCTCTCAATAACAGCGGAACGAGCGCCCGGTGAGTTGAGAACTTATCTTGTTAACTTTACTTCAGTCTCTAAATACTATCTGTTGACTCGCTCCACTATCACTGCGACTTGGAGGACTTACTTAGGTTACACTATATAACTTGACTTTTAGTCTTGTTCTTGACTTGACTCAATCGACAACTAAACTACTTCTGTTGTATTAAAATAACAAAAGCAATTACAGTTATAATACAAATGAAAACTCATTGTTTCTTTAGTTGCATTTGATTTGAATTAGATGTATTTTACAAACAATTGTTTAGAGTATTTGAAACAATAAATATGATGTATTTTGAGTAAGGTTAAAGGAATATTGTGTCCCTTTGCAAATATATATTTTAGTACTGGTTAATGAAAATTTGAAGCGAAAATATAATTCCCGGAGACGAGTTACAGATTATTAATATCCTGTCTCAAACAAGCGGATCTAATCTAAATTGAAGGCTCAAGAAGATATATTTTTAGGGTCCCGCGTTCTGTTGATATAAAGAGAAGTTTATTAACAATTATGAAACATCTCAAGTCTTTGGAAAATTGTTATGATTTTAAGACAGAATATGTGTGAAAAACATGCAGATGCGGAAAAATATAACAACATATCTCTATACACAGACGATCCAGTTAAACTTCATTACACTACATCTGATTTTGTTTTTTAAAAATTTCTATCGCTGAGTTACTTCGTGTATAAGTCCGACACACACTTACCCTACTCAGTGATTAAATCCACAATAATGAGTAGTCTACGCATGTCTGGAAGGCGTTTTAGAGATGGTTGTAACACAATTATAACACTTTCTTCTTATATAAAAATAATAATTTATTATTTATAAAATAGTGCGTTGCATAAAAGATGATGCGCACATGATGCACACTGCTCTAATTTGGATTTAAATCAAAAATGTTAGGCATTTTAAAGTTTTGAAAATGTTTAATGTTGTACTACGGCGCTTTAAAAACAGGGCACGTTAGTAATGAGTTATAACTATTCTGTTTAAATAAAAATGTTCTTTTTCAAGTTATTTAAACGCAGCTCTTCTATGAAACACGTCGTTTAATTTTTAATAGATGTCAAATTACTTCAATATAATAAACCCTGGCTCGTGATTGGTGAGTTACTACTGAGGTCACATCACAGTGATAACACTATTACTTACAAAACATTCTGTGATGAATATGTAACTCTATTATTGTGGAAGCAAGTATTGGTATTAGCAGTTATCGGTAATTTCCCTCTTAATAAGATGTTTTTGTAATGGAAAACTATTATTAAATGACTGATCTCAAAACTTAGGTATGTAGACAAATTTGTGTCCTTGTAAAGAATTTTGGGGTAATATTTTTTTTTTTATTTACTCCACTACCATACCCAGCACTCTGCTGGTTACATGCCTTTCATCTCTCCTCATAATATGTTCATACCATGACATTACCAACAAAGTGAAACCTTAAAAGTTTGTAAGTAAATGTTCGATGTGTGTGTTGATAAGTTCGTGTCTACATACGAATATGTCACCCAAGATATTATTAATATCCAAAAACATCCATTCAAAGAACCATTATCGTTCTCCAAACGTTATTATAATGACATCGGTAGTGTGCTACTCGCTGTTGTTTGCGATCTGTATTTCTATTTGAAGTGAGATTTACTAGACCATAAAGTTTCTTGTTCTTGTGTAGCTTTTTTTATATTTTATGTCTTATTTTTATTTTCATATTACCAGTAGAAGTTTGTAAAGGTAAAGGTTGTTGAAGTGTTCTAGCGCGTACACGAGTGTTTTAAGACTAAACTGAAGATAACGAGATAACTTCACAACTTTCTCTTGCTCGCTTCACTGTTACTGAGACTAGGTCTATGTTTAACAAGAAAAGACTTTATGTTTATTTTAGTATATTTTACTTAAACAGTTAATTGTAATAATTTGTATGTGTTTAGTTTTATTATTAGCATTGCTGCAAGTAATGTTTTAAAGTGTGTCAGGCTACCACGTAGCTTCTACGACGTCAATTCTTTATACGTAAGAAGACTCATAAGACTAACGCTGTTTCCCCATCACATATGACCGAAATACGATCTGAATTATAACTCATAATAAGCAGTCCCAGAGGCTTTGTTGTTTTGAGAGAAGATTTTCAACTTTAGATAATTTTAATGAGACTTATTACTGAATTACTATTTCAATATCATGATTGGTCCCCAACATTATTAAAATTTTATCTTAATGCATTCCAAATGACTCTCCCAGATCAAAGTAACTTAGTAAGATGGGGTAAAGCCACCGAAAAATCTTGCAACATCTGTGAGGCGGCAGTAGTAACCGCGAAACACTTGCTAGTAGGGTTTAGGGTACTTCTAAATAGAGGTAAATACTCGCGTTGCTACGATAAAGTATTAGAAATGATGCGAGAAGCGGTTAGTCTTTCTGTAGCAAGGGCGCAGAGGGGTATAACACCCACCAAAATATCAGTAGTGTTGGTAAAGGCAGGTTCGTCCAAAAAATCAAAACTAAAACCTTATTCCATCTTGGTTCCTGATTGGACTCTCATGATGGACACGTATGAAAGGCAATACAAAATCCCCGAGGATGTTTGTGTTTCGTCATCTAGGCCGGACTTATTCCGGTACTCAAAACAACTAAGGCGCGTTATACATGTGGAGCTTACTGTACCCTGGGAAACAAACATACCCAAAGATCATACATTTAAGCTTAACAAGTATTACGAACTATGTAACAAACTAATCAGGAATAAATTTATAGTTCATCTGTACGCTGTAGAAGTAGGAGCGAGAGGTATAACAGCAAAATCTCTCTACAATTTATTTAAGGATTTCGGCCTTTCTAGAACGATCTTCAGTTCATTTCTGGAACGTATTTCAAAGGCGGCTTTAGTAGGTTCCTACGATATTTGGTTAGGTAGGGAGAGGAAGGAGGAGAGGGCGTGAACAGTAAAGGTGAGCGTGTATGCGCATAGTAAAGGGGCCCCTTAAACCTACATCTGGGTCGCAAGTCCCAGGCATTGTTTGCGCTCCTCTTTTTGCAACGCGATGAATCCATGGAATGCTAAGAAGCTTCGTCTCTGAAAAGACGAGGCGACTGATATATTAAGTTTTAATTAATCATGGCGACACGACGGAAGTTGAAACTTGCGTCTACATGGTGAGATAGAGTAGTCAGTGGCATGTTTTTTAGAATGGTTTTATTGATAGTATATTTAAATCTAATCGAAATAAATTGTAATGACTAATTAATTATAAATTGTGCCGCAGGGAAACGCAACATTTTTATTCTACAAACAAATAATGTTTTGAATGCAATGTACTGGATCGCTGGTATCTCATAATATACTTTTTTTTAGTATCCTCCGCGGCCGCTGCTTCTTCTAATTTAGAATCTCTGAAAGAGAGGAAAATACTTTTAATATTCTAATTCAGAGCTCAAACAACTCTTACCGTATTCGCAAAGTGAGGTAGGTGTATTCGCAATTTTTCTGTAACACACTTTTCATATCTCTTTTGGGTGATACAATACAAGTGTTGAAACTGCAAAAGCAACTTCCCCGGAGATTACTACCAAGAACCAACTTACAACATTTTAAACTAATCATTAATTGCAATTACATAAAATAATAGTTCACTTATTAGGAGACAAGCAATCCCGCAGCTCCAGTTGCACCGGAATACGATTTTCCCGAATACTACATTCTACCTCAGGTTATGGTGAATGTGTTTATAAAATATCATACAAATTCATCTCGCACTTTTTGCTTAATCGCTGAATAAAAATACAAAACAGCACATTTATAATATTACACAGATATTAGTATCTCTTAATTAACTTATCACATAAATAACCGTTTAATTCCATCGATGAATTAGTTTAAGACATTATGTTCAATTATTAATTATTGATAATAGCTTCTGCAAACTGATTAGTTACAGACCTAGCGGATTACATTACTCGGGGAGATTATAATTAGGAGTAATTAACCGATATGTCTATGATCCTTTAATATTGTTTTAAAAGTAATAATAAGTTGTAGGTCTTTTATTAACTATTTATATTTTTACTGTCGCTGTAGTAAGCCATTTTAAACAATCAATTAAAATACACGGAAGTTTAGACTGATCCTCGAGACTGACAGAAATATTAAGATAACAACAAATTTCATGAAACCGTTAATAGTATATTTAGAGTACAGTAACCAACGTAGTTCTTGTGTTATGGATAATTTCAGGATGCACTTATTTGAACTGTGTGTAAATATTATACATTACTCATTGGTCTTGTAAACATGTGGTTGTTGGTTGAGGGTTCTTTGATGACGAAGGTAATGTAAGATGTATGATTCTTATTTATACTACAATAAATATAATTATTAACATTAACCTGGAATATTAACTTATCTGGTAATTTTTTAAATCACAATAACAGTGTTATTTAGATGAAGTCAGAAGTTGGAATAATAAAACATTACTGCCAACACATCTCATTAAAGGACATGAAATGAGATCCGCCACCTCGGGCCTGGGTTCTTAATGTCCACGGAAATTGCATCTCAGTGACACTTACTTCAACAATCGTATCTGCAAACATAAACAATTATTTATTATACATCTATACATGTAATACAATAGTAACGAATGTATATTTAATATAACGTTTTGAAACTAATTGCTACGTACTTAGTAAATGACACAGAACGCAACATACTTTAAAATACCTGAAAATTGTTTGTAATTTATTTAGGAATAATAAGGACTTACTTGTTAGAAAAATGTACGCGACAGTACTAGTACTATTAACTATACCTGAGGTGGTAATTGGGAATTCATTAATTATATTATTGGGTTCACTGGGATTTTCTTTTAAATTTTTTATTAAAGTTCTTTACAGAATAAAACTCAGCAAAAAGAAAAGTTCGTGTGCCACCCTCAACGTAGAAATTATGGATTATTTAGTAATTTTTAAAGTTAGTATTATTTTCATTAACAGAAAAGTGTAAAGCTAAATATAACATATTTGTATTATTTTGTTTTTAATCAAAAGAGCGCTTCAATTATCAAATCGTGCTGTCTATTTTTTATACTTTGTGAATTTCAAATTACAATAACTTTAGTTTTATTGAGGATATTGTTTGAATATATATTGTAAACACACAAAATGCCATTGCCAATAATAACTTTGGTTGAAATATTCAAACAAAACTACTCTCTTGATTTCTCTTAATGTTATTTAGGAAATATAGCCCTGGATTCCGTTAATGACCTGTCTCGAGTTCCTAAACAACCGACGCAAGTGGAATCACTAACAAGAGGCAATACAAATAAAATATCACCCTCGTAATTGGAAAGGACCGCGATCCGTTACACTGCAGACACTTTCATTAAATAAGCAAACAATATAATTCCTCAATCACAAATCCTCTTAGTACTTTCTAAAATCTTCGCAATAATACGTTTTAGATATGAAATAGTTACCATTGTTTTAATTGAATTAATGAAAATTTAAACGATTAACTTTTAATAGGCCATGTCTCTCGCGCGGTAGATTGGAAAGTAGCTCCTGCATTATGGCCCATATAAACATTTTGACATTCGTATTGTTTTCTTTATTTATCTTTACATATTGGTTATTTTTTACTTGTTACCAATACTGTTTTAATTGCAAGTTATACTTGTGATTTCTATTTCATTGACTTATGACATTTGATTTTCAGGTAATTTACGAGCGTGTTAAAAGGAACATTCATTTATACCTTATTGTTTGACAAAACAAAGAGATTGCAGTATTGCCGTAAAATGATAAGATGTTAAATAGGGCAGGGTTGAAAGTTAATGAGTTGAATGAAAGGAGCTTCAATATGTTTCTTGATGAGTTAAGTATTGTGTTATCAGCACGTGTGACCAATCAGTTGACATAGAATATAGTATAATAATTTGTTCAGAAAAACTACAATATTTAATATTTTATTTTTAGGCATAATATAAATAATCTTCTAGGATAATATTAGACAATAGAAACTTAATAATGAAATAACACCATTGAGACATAAACAGAGTGTCTATTATTCTCACACAAATACGTTAATGTTGATTACTGCATTCATTTTGTTTTTATGATTTTATTGTTTTCAATAGATAAAAAAATAATTAATAAATTAATTAGTCGAACTATAGTCGAAAATATTGCTAAGAAAATGAAACAAAGAAACAAAAGTTAAAGTTATGAAAATTTTAAATAATGAACTAAACGAGCTGATAACAGATATACAGCTAAAGATTAGAGACATTGTAACGGTAAAATGGACAATTTGATTATTTAAAAAATACATTATAATTCCAAAATGGTAAAGTCACGTTACTCAAGTAAAAAGAATAAAGAAAGGAGTTTCTCAAGTATAGTATTATTTACATAAATCATTTCCCGGTGGTCGAGTTGTAAAGAGCGGCGCTGACTCGTAGTAATCACGTGCGTCGTGTTCAGCTCAGCGCATGTTGCTGCGGCTCAAAGGTTGGTGTTTAAAATAAAAACAGAACTTGCTTTGGTAAGATGAGTTTTTGACTCTCGTTTTTCATTTAATCCCTTCAACGGCAATGTCTAAAAGATAAGCTTAATGCAATTTAATTCACATTAGTCTTAAACATAGTATGTGTATGAACGATCATTTGCACAGATTAATGATAACACAGGCACACAATATCTTGATTTTATAGAAAATTTGAAATTTTCACCCCCTGTAAGAGGTGGTAAGGGGGTAATAGTGGTCATAAATTTATTTTTAGTTATCATTTTCGGTTTCAGCATAACAAAAAACGTAGAAATATACATCTGTCTTGATTTTATACAAAACATTAAATTTTCACCCCTTAAAAGGTAGTAAGGGGGTGCTAGCGGGAAAACGGCAATTAAAAATAGTTTTTATTGTCATATGCGGTTTCAGCGATCCCAAAAACCAAAGAATAATGGGGTCTCCCCTCTGGTTCCTGATTTTTTTTTTTGTATGCCTGTGTAATTATTATATAAGGATAACATATCACTTCGACGTGAGAATTTCCCTAACGCTTGTTTTTGTTTAAAAGTGAAATGGATGTGGAAAGGCGTATTGCTACCGGTAACAGAGTCAACGGTGCTTTGGCTGCATTGTTGAGACGGCGAAACGTCAGCATAGCTGCTCGTTTGGCTGTACACAATGCGGTTTTGCTACCAATGCTGTTATACGGTAGCCAAACGTGGATAAGACAGAAGAAGAATGTAATAAAGATGAATGTTGTGGAGATCCGATCTCTTCGCAGAATATGCGGAGTCAGTCTAGTTGACCGAATCCGCAATGAAGAGGACCACAGAGTGGCAGGTACTAGTGAAGATGTCACGGTGAGAATGAAGAAGAACGTGCTCAGGCGGCTCGGCTCGGCTCGGCGTCCGTGCAGGTAACTATGTGCAGAATCCGGATTGAAATGAATTTAGTGAGTTGTTTTTATTTAGAAAAGCGTTTAATTGATTGTATACTAATTTTTCCGAGATCCTAGAAAGAAGTCATAAAATAGAGATCAGTCGGTAATCTGAAAACGATGACGGATTGGGTTTTTTCGAAAGGGGAATAACGTCGGCGTCTTTTCATAAAGTAGGAAAATCACCAATTGAAATTGAGTAGTTAAATATATGGGTAATTACAGGAGTCACAATGTCAATTATGGGAAAAATCATTTTCCGACTAATGCAATCGCTACCAATGGCATTCGATGAGATGGACGATATGCTTCCCTTAACATCACATTCAGAAAATTGATTAATAATAAATAGAATTTAAGGTGTTTGTCTTCGTTATTATATCCAAAGTATTGCGCCGGTATATACTTTATTTTAACGGGCTTAATTAGTGCATGTATGTCAAACAGTTAAGTTAAAAACGTATTAAAAAGATTTACTTTGGAGTTCATGGTATTAGCTATAAAAACATTAGACCAATCAACCTTGCATACGTCACTGCATAGGTTGCTAAGATCCATTTCCGCAAAGTTACGCTGCAGAAGTAATTTGACTTTGGTTTTAGGTGGACGTGACATGTAAAATGTAAGATTTTTACGGTTTTTTTTAACAAAAATTATTAAATTTTATGTTTTTTATGATTTTCTTTTTATAATTTTTAATATTTTTTTAATCGAGACGAACGTTTTGACACCTCGTTCGTCCCCGTCGCTTCATACCCGGCGAAGACACCGACGAAAAACGTTAAATGAAAGACATAAACAAACCCTTAAAGTCCACGAAAGCGTTGGTGACATTGAAGATTTTCGATCTTAAAACTACACCGTTAGACGCATCGGGTTCGGTTTCTGTACGTTTTTAATAGTTATCGCGCCCCCGCATCCTACCAGACGATAGGACACTCGCTCTGAAAAATTTTCAGTTTTTAATAACTTATCTAAATTAAAACCTACAACAATTTTACCTTAAAAAGATATCTGGAACATAGTAAGACGCATCTTTTAACATTTCTCGCGTCCATATCGGATCATCCCTTAAAGAGAAAATTTAAGGTTTTCCACTAAAAATACTTTTTTATTTAAGAAAAAAAAAATATTTTAATTTTTAATAATACCGTCTTTTAGAACTAAAATTAACGAATTTTTTGGCACCTATAACATCCCCCTAGGTTTCATTCCATCGGGAGATATTAAATAAATTATGATTTGAAAAACTCAAATAAATACATTTTTACAGCAGAAATAATAGAATAGCGATACTTCATATAACCCGGTAATATGAGAGCAAAAAACCTCTGTTATTTCTATAGAAGCAATAAATTCTACTGCAAATCTGTTTAGTTTGGATTAGAGTTAATGACCTTACTACAGTTTTAACTACCATTGAAATAACCAACAAGAGACTTGTCAACTAAACTCTGAAGAACAGTGCGACCTTCACTACTCAATGACGTCACGATGCAGGAGCTCTTCATGTAATATCTTCATCTACAAACACTGTAACATTCCACTTATATTGATTAAACTAACTTGAAACTTGAAATATTGGTTTATAAACGATCTATCCTATTTACTTGTTTATTTTAGGGGGTATTTAATGAACCGACTAAGTAATGTGATGTGCGAACAAATAAAATGAACAATTAGAAGCTTATTTTTAATGTACAATTTCTAAATAACGGCAGCTTAAACATTGTATATCCTAAAACGAAGTATAGGTATTCAGTGTTACCCTAAAAAAATCTATATTGTTTGAGTTGTTATTGTTATTGGTTACATAAATCAGTGAAGGCGAATTCCGAGAATAGCAAACATTTTGTAAAACATTTTTATATCCTTTCTTTATTTATCTTTCATGCCCTGGAATGCTTTTCCAAAAGTATTACTATCATGGAAGCGACGTGCCTCTCATACAATATGTACAAGGTACAGTTTAGTGACTCGCATATGAACTCGCACTCTGCTATCTACTCGTACGTTATGAGACCGGATATTAACAATCTCTTAATTGGCTCTGGCCTGTTGTTAAATTTACTTATTAGGTTATTGTGGATAACTAACTTGATGAAGAATGATGAAGAAAGATATGGGACGCTTTAACACTAATTAATATATATGTTTCTATTATTCAAAATGGATGAAAGTAACTGTGGGTTCACACTCACTTATTATATTCACATGTGATTTGCTTTTCACATATTTCTTTCCAATATGAGCCGGCTAGACCGACTGGACAAGACGGCGCCCTCGTTAACTGTGATTGTGAACACGGTACGTAATGGAACTCACCATTCAGAGAATGTCATTTATTGCGAAGAGAGTAAAGTATTGTGAGATTTCAGAATTCTTTGTATCTTCTATTATAAAAAGCTGAATTTGTTTTGCACGTACGTTTGTAGGAACTCATTTTACAAATGACAGTACACCGCTGTTCCCGAGTGATGTGAGCTAATTTTGATTGGGGTACTAATAGTCTTGCACAGTACTGTGATGGTTAATGGCGTGCGCTGACCGACATTGTTAAAATGAACAACATTTGTTTTGAATTTATTATCATTGTTAACTAAATCATTTGGAACATTTAATTGAGGAACTCGAAATAATAAAATCAAATTTTGAATACAAAACACCATCACGCCGCCGAGCTTCATATTATTAATTAATTCTATTCAACTCGATTCAATGTATTAAAAAAACACTAATTTTACCGAATTCAATAACGTTTCAAAGAAACATTAATTAAAACTAGAGTGATTTTAATTATAGTGGTCAGGAAATGGTTAGAACCTTTATATATATATAACCTGGATGAACCTACTCATTAATAATGTAAAATCCTGTCTGAGACCGCGCTGTGAATGCCCAAGTTACTATTAGCGCGTGTTGTCACCATCCTGAACTATATGAGCGATAGTGAGAGTATAATTAAACTATGAAACTGTTGGACGTAGATGACAAATAAACCGACAGTTAGGTACATCTCGTCCTTCCTGAAAGAGATTAACACAATGAATTTTAAGAGGGGCTAAAATTAAAGTTTTCAAAATGTAAATCCTTAACATTTTCTTTTTTCATTCTATACTTGATACAATATGAGCAAAGAAAATAAAAATCGAACAAGTTCACGGAATACGCGGCAGAGTAGAATATGTTATCCAGAACACATTTTCAAGTAACTGGAAGCAATCCGTCACAGAGATGCCATTATTTATTTTATTTATTTATTTATTTATTATACATAGGAAAATAAACAATAATCATTAAACAATGTCCCACAAAACTGTTAAAACAGTTTGACTGTGGGATCAGCAGTCTCTTTTAACATTAAGATGTTATTACATTATGACTTTTCCTTAAATATTCAGATGTTGTTACATTATGACTTAAGCGTCGTAAGGTAGAAATACACCCAGTTACTAGTTAGTAACTAACTATTCACAATAATGAGAAAAGGTATTTTCGTAACTTTAATTTAAATATGCGTTTATTAGACTCCAATCGGATATCTCTATCAACAGGTTCAGGCAACGCCCCTGACCGTTATGGTTATTTATGGCTAAGAGATATTTATGTTTTAGGCTTACTGGTAGTATTTTGCAAATTTTAAATAGTTTGACATAGTTTCCTTTACAATTTGCTTTCGTTTTTATGTTACAAATAGCTTTAAAAATCTAATCTGTAGTGTTTCTAGTTTGTCAATGTTACTTTTAAATGTGAGGCCACAACTGTCAAGTGCATAGCCCAGTACTGAATCGACTAATGCAAAATACAGAATTTTCAATGTGACAATTGGTACTCTAAAGCTAAGGTGATAGAATTTACATAGCAGCGATCTTAGTTTATTACAAATGTAGTCTATATGAGTCGTCCAGGAAAATTTAGAGTCTATTTTTACACCTAGGTATGTTACACAGTCAACATTTTCTATCGGCTTACAATTACAATTCATAAGGTTGTTATGAAGGCAGGAATAATCATGTGTGTATATAAATGGAGGTGAGATTAATTTTTTAGCGTATGGTGACCTTATTACCATGAATTTATTACGATATCAGTTCCAGCAAGTAAAGTGCAGAAGTCATCTGCAAACATGTAGGCTGAACAATTGCGGAGAACACCGTATAGATTGTTTACGTGTAACAGATAGCAGAGTGGCCCAGTCCCAGACCCAATTATTTAAACCATTGCTATCTGACTAATAGTAACTTAATAATTTAAAAGTGGTAATGATTGTATGACTATTTATGAAATAAACGCTCTGTGGAATGAAGTGCAGTGGAGCGCAACGGTAGGAGGATGCAATAAACAGTAGCTCGGCCACGAGTCGGATCTGATTGCACTTAATGTAATTACCTCGAGAGGAACGTGCGAGTGCTCTACAGAGAAAGACAATTAGTTCCTTCTACGAGCACTCTGATTAGAAGCTAAAGCGTTACTTGTAACTAGGTACCTATGGAATACTTTACTAGTATGCACATTTTATTCTTTATAAATGCTAAAAAGAAACAATATATACTGTATATCGAAAAAGAAACAATATATACTGTACAAGGGAAATGGAATATTTGCCATTATCTGAATGATATATATTATTATTCTGGTTGTAAATCATTAAACCGCGAGTGGCCGAAGACAGCAGCCATTTTGTAAATCATTTTTATGCATTACGGGCACGGCCTCGTAATATATTTTGTCACTGTGAGGTAATATAGTGCAGCAAGTAAAAATATGCACATAAAATATACACCAGGTAAAATATGAGTAGGATTACGAGAGTGTGGTGGTCGATTGCTATTCTAGAAAATATTTTGGATTGGTTACTTTTATACTTTGTAATTTTGTAGGTTTGCGTACGTATCTGCAGATAATAGACTAGGAGAAGGCGGTTTAATGATAATCGGACTTAAAAAATATTGAAAATATCAAAAACATTTCTTATTAAAACTTAGTCTCATCCGTGACTATCCAGAGCTGGATAAGAAAAGGTAGTGGATTTCTTCGAAGCGCCTCAGAGCATTATTATTGGAGTTATTTATCCACGTCTCTTTGTAGAAAGTGGAGTTGCACCGAAATAGTATTATGTTCGACTTAGAATTTGTTAATAATTAATCATCATATTTGCAATCACAGCTATGTTAAACGATGCCGAATTGAATGTAAAACAATAACTACACATACATAAAGACATTGGTATCACGTTTAGTATAATATAACAAACCTCTCAATAACAGCGGAACGAGCGCCCGGTGAGTTGAGAACTTATCTTGTTAACTTTACTTCAGTCTCTAAATACTATCTGTTGACTCGCTCCACTATCACTGCGACTTGGAGGACTTACTTAGGTTACACTATATAACTTGACTTTTAGTCTTGTTCTTGACTTGACTCAATCGACAACTAAACTACTTCTGTTGTATTAAAATAACAAAAGCAATTACAGTTATAATACAAATGAAAACTCATTGTTTCTTTAGTTGCATTTGATTTGAATTAGATGTATTTTACAAACAATTGTTTAGAGTATTTGAAACAATAAATATGATGTATTTTGAGTAAGGTTAAAGGAATATTGTGTCCCTTTGCAAATATATATTTTAGTACTGGTTAATGAAAATTTGAAGCGAAAATATAATTCCCGGAGACGAGTTACAGATTATTAATATCCTGTCTCAAACAAGCGGATCTAATCTAAATTGAAGGCTCAAGAAGATATATTTTTAGGGTCCCGCGTTCTGTTGATATAAAGAGAAGTTTATTAACAATTATGAAACATCTCAAGTCTTTGGAAAATTGTTATGATTTTAAGACAGAATATGTGTGAAAAACATGCAGATGCGGAAAAATATAACAACATATCTCTATACACAGACGATCCAGTTAAACTTCATTACACTACATCTGATTTTGTTTTTTAAAAATTTCTATCGCTGAGTTACTTCGTGTATAAGTCCGACACACACTTACCCTACTCAGTGATTAAATCCACAATAATGAGTAGTCTACGCATGTCTGGAAGGCGTTTTGGAGATGGTTGTAACACAATTATAACACTTTCTTCTTATATAAAAATAATAATTTATTATTTATAAAATAGTGCGTTGCATAAAAGATGATGCGCACATGATGCACACTGCTCTAATTTGGATTTAAATCAAAAATGTTAGGCATTTTAAAGTTTTGAAAATGTTTAATGTTGTACTACGGCGCTTTAAAAACAGGGCACGTTAGTAATGAGTTATAACTATTCTGTTTAAATAAAAATGTTCTTTTTCAAGTTATTTAAACGCAGCTCTTCTATGAAACACGTCGTTTAATTTTTAATAGATGTCAAATTACTTCAATATAATAAACCCTGGCTCGTGATTGGTGAGTTACTACTGAGGTCACATCACAGTGATAACACTATTACTTACAAAACATTCTGTGATGAATATGTAACTCTATTATTGTGGAAGCAAGTATTGGTATTAGCAGTTATCGGTAATTTCCCTCTTAATAAGATGTTTTTGTAATGGAAAACTATTATTAAATGACTGATCTCAAAACTTAGGTATGTAGACAAATTTGTGTCCTTGTAAAGAATTTTGGGGTAATATTTTTTTTTTTATTTACTCCACTACCATACCCAGCACTCTGCTGGTTACATGCCTTTCATCTCTCCTCATAATATGTTCATACCATGACATTACCAACAAAGTGAAACCTTAAAAGTTTGTAAGTAAATGTTCGATGTGTGTGTTGATAAGTTCGTGTCTACATACGAATATGTCACCCAAGATATTATTAATATCCAAAAACATCCATTCAAAGAACCATTATCGTTCTCCAAACGTTATTATAATGACATCGGTAGTGTGCTACTCGCTGTTGTTTGCGATCTGTATTTCTATTTGAAGTGAGATTTACTAGACCATAAAGTTTCTTGTTCTTGTGTAGCTTTTTTTATATTTTATGTCTTATTTTTATTTTCATATTACCAGTAGAAGTTTGTAAAGGTAAAGGTTGTTGAAGTGTTCTAGCGCGTACACGAGTGTTTTAAGACTAAACTGAAGATAACGAGATAACTTCACAACTTTCTCTTGCTCGCTTCACTGTTACTGAGACTAGGTCTATGTTTAACAAGAAAAGACTTTATGTTTATTTTAGTATATTTTACTTAAACAGTTAATTGTAATAATTTGTATGTGTTTAGTTTTATTATTAGCATTGCTGCAAGTAATGTTTTAAAGTGTGTCAGGCTACCACGTAGCTTCTACGACGTCAATTCTTTATACGTAAGAAGACTCATAAGACTAACGCTGTTTCCCCATCACATATGACCGAAATACGATCTGAATTATAACTCATAATAAGCAGTCCCAGAGGCTTTGTTGTTTTGAGAGAAGATTTTCAACTTTAGATAATTTTAATGAGACTTATTACTGAATTACTATTTCAATATCATGATTGGTCCCCAACATTATTAAAATTTTATCTTAATGCATTCCAAATGACTCTCCCAGATCAAAGTAACTTAGTAAGATGGGGTAAAGCCACCGAAAAATCTTGCAACATCTGTGAGGCGGCAGTAGTAACCGCGAAACACTTGCTAGTAGGGTTTAGGGTACTTCTAAATAGAGGTAAATACTCGCGTTGCTACGATAAAGTATTAGAAATGATGCGAGAAGCGGTTAGTCTTTCTGTAGCAAGGGCGCAGAGGGGTATAACACCCACCAAAATATCAGTAGTGTTGGTAAAGGCAGGTTCGTCCAAAAAATCAAAACTAAAACCTTATTCCATCTTGGTTCCTGATTGGACTCTCATGATGGACACGTATGAAAGGCAATACAAAATCCCCGAGGATGTTTGTGTTTCGTCATCTAGGCCGGACTTATTCCGGTACTCAAAACAACTAAGGCGCGTTATACATGTGGAGCTTACTGTACCCTGGGAAACAAACATACCCAAAGATCATACATTTAAGCTTAACAAGTATTACGAACTATGTAACAAACTAATCAGGAATAAATTTATAGTTCATCTGTACGCTGTAGAAGTAGGAGCGAGAGGTATAACAGCAAAATCTCTCTACAATTTATTTAAGGATTTCGGCCTTTCTAGAACGATCTTCAGTTCATTTCTGGAACGTATTTCAAAGGCGGCTTTAGTAGGTTCCTACGATATTTGGTTAGGTAGGGAGAGGAAGGAGGAGAGGGCGTGAACAGTAAAGGTGAGCGTGTATGCGCATAGTAAAGGGGCCCCTTAAACCTACATCTGGGTCGCAAGTCCCAGGCATTGTTTGCGCTCCTCTTTTTGCAACGCGATGAATCCATGGAATGCTAAGAAGCTTCGTCTCTGAAAAGACGAGGCGACTGATATATTAAGTTTTAATTAATCATGGCGACACGACGGAAGTTGAAACTTGCGTCTACATGGTGAGATAGAGTAGTCAGTGGCATGTTTTTTAGAATGGTTTTATTGATAGTATATTTAAATCTAATCGAAATAAATTGTAATGACTAATTAATTATAAATTGTGCCGCAGGGAAACGCAACATTTTTATTCTACAAACAAATAATGTTTTGAATGCAATGTACTGGATCGCTGGTATCTCATAATATACTTTTTTTTAGTATCCTCCGCGGCCGCTGCTTCTTCTAATTTAGAATCTCTGAAAGAGAGGAAAATACTTTTAATATTCTAATTCAGAGCTCAAACAACTCTTACCGTATTCGCAAAGTGAGGTAGGTGTATTCGCAATTTTTCTGTAACACACTTTTCATATCTCTTTTGGGTGATACAATACAAGTGTTGAAACTGCAAAAGCAACTTCCCCGGAGATTACTACCAAGAACCAACTTACAACATTTTAAACTAATCATTAATTGCAATTACATAAAATAATAGTTCACTTATTAGGAGACAAGCAATCCCGCAGCTCCAGTTGCACCGGAATACGATTTTCCCGAATACTACATTCTACCTCAGGTTATGGTGAATGTGTTTATAAAATATCATACAAATTCATCTCGCACTTTTTGCTTAATCGCTGAATAAAAATACAAAACAGCACATTTATAATATTACACAGATATTAGTATCTCTTAATTAACTTATCACATAAATAACCGTTTAATTCCATCGATGAATTAGTTTAAGACATTATGTTCAATTATTAATTATTGATAATAGCTTCTGCAAACTGATTAGTTACAGACCTAGCGGATTACATTACTCGGGGAGATTATAATTAGGAGTAATTAACCGATATGTCTATGATCCTTTAATATTGTTTTAAAAGTAATAATAAGTTGTAGGTCTTTTATTAACTATTTATATTTTTACTGTCGCTGTAGTAAGCCATTTTAAACAATCAATTAAAATACACGGAAGTTTAGACTGATCCTCGAGACTGACAGAAATATTAAGATAACAACAAATTTCATGAAACCGTTAATAGTATATTTAGAGTACAGTAACCAACGTAGTTCTTGTGTTATGGATAATTTCAGGATGCACTTATTTGAACTGTGTGTAAATATTATACATTACTCATTGGTCTTGTAAACATGTGGTTGTTGGTTGAGGGTTCTTTGATGACGAAGGTAATGTAAGATGTATGATTCTTATTTATACTACAATAAATATAATTATTAACATTAACCTGGAATATTAACTTATCTGGTAATTTTTTAAATCACAATAACAGTGTTATTTAGATGAAGTCAGAAGTTGGAATAATAAAACATTACTGCCAACACATCTCATTAAAGGACATGAAATGAGATCCGCCACCTCGGGCCTGGGTTCTTAATGTCCACGGAAATTGCATCTCAGTGACACTTACTTCAACAATCGTATCTGCAAACATAAACAATTATTTATTATACATCTATACATGTAATACAATAGTAACGAATGTATATTTAATATAACGTTTTGAAACTAATTGCTACGTACTTAGTAAATGACACAGAACGCAACATACTTTAAAATACCTGAAAATTGTTTGTAATTTATTTAGGAATAATAAGGACTTACTTGTTAGAAAAATGTACGCGACAGTACTAGTACTATTAACTATACCTGAGGTGGTAATTGGGAATTCATTAATTATATTATTGGGTTCACTGGGATTTTCTTTTAAATTTTTTATTAAAGTTCTTTACAGAATAAAACTCAGCAAAAAGAAAAGTTCGTGTGCCACCCTCAACGTAGAAATTATGGATTATTTAGTAATTTTTAAAGTTAGTATTATTTTCATTAACAGAAAAGTGTAAAGCTAAATATAACATATTTGTATTATTTTGTTTTTAATCAAAAGAGCGCTTCAATTATCAAATCGTGCTGTCTATTTTTTATACTTTGTGAATTTCAAATTACAATAACTTTAGTTTTATTGAGGATATTGTTTGAATATATATTGTAAACACACAAAATGCCATTGCCAATAATAACTTTGGTTGAAATATTCAAACAAAACTACTCTCTTGATTTCTCTTAATGTTATTTAGGAAATATAGCCCTGGATTCCGTTAATGACCTGTCTCGAGTTCCTAAACAACCGACGCAAGTGGAATCACTAACAAGAGGCAATACAAATAAAATATCACCCTCGTAATTGGAAAGGACCGCGATCCGTTACACTGCAGACACTTTCATTAAATAAGCAAACAATATAATTCCTCAATCACAAATCCTCTTAGTACTTTCTAAAATCTTCGCAATAATACGTTTTAGATATGAAATAGTTACCATTGTTTTAATTGAATTAATGAAAATTTAAACGATTAACTTTTAATAGGCCATGTCTCTCGCGCGGTAGATTGGAAAGTAGCTCCTGCATTATGGCCCATATAAACATTTTGACATTCGTATTGTTTTCTTTATTTATCTTTACATATTGGTTATTTTTTACTTGTTACCAATACTGTTTTAATTGCAAGTTATACTTGTGATTTCTATTTCATTGACTTAATTTTGTAACTTAATTTGTAACTTTTAGAACACCGGTGGTGAAATAATTATTTTAGAACAGCAATTAAATCTTTTAATTGTAGGTCAATGCACTTACATTCACATATGTTTATGGTAGGAAAAGAAAGACGATAATATGGATTTTTTATTCATTTTATACTCCCAGAAGACATACATACGTCTTTGTAAAAAGATTGGCCCCTGAAAAGCTTTTATTCAAATTGATATCGAGCGAGAATTTTTAAAATAATGTTGTTTTATTTAAACAAGTATATTAATTAACTAATAAAAATAAAAATGATGACCCGTGGTACGAAGACACGTCAGGATTAGACCCAATTCTAACTTGTGTTTTTGGAGCTTAAGGCATCAAAAAATAATCAAACAACTGTTAAAAGAAAGAGATGACAATGAAAATGAAGTTATAGAATTATTAATTAAAAATACTCAATAAGAAAAAATATTCAGAATATATATTTATTTTAGAAAAAATAATGAGCTTCAAAATATAGTCAATGAGTTTGATCAATGTAGTCCTGAATGTGAAGAAGCACTCGGGGTCGCTACTGAACTGAAGTCTACTGAATTGAAAAAAAGATAAAAAAATATATATTAAAATCATAAAAAAAAACACAACACTTAAAAAGATAAATAATATTGAATTGAATTTCACTGAACTAAGAAACTGTAAACATGAGCTGAATAATCAATATAAAATTATTAGTAGATAATGAATCTAAAAATATGAAACTTAACTACAAAACTGACGTGCGTGCTCTTCATTCTAAGATTTCAAGACTAGAAGAATCACTAGACAATTTACCTAATAAATACTAACTAACCAAAATGACATGAATAATTTGGTTCAATGTCTAATAAAATGAGTCATAATTACAATACATGTTCTTTTCAAGATATGACAGCAGATGATTCTGGAGAAGTTCAAAGACTTTTATTATTAAAATAAGGACATCTATCTATGACTGAAAATATAAATGATTATAGTGGTGAAACAAGCAACGGTATATGTACTGAAAGTAGTATAGTAATGTAGGGAGGTCTCTGGACAATCAGTTATTAATCATCGCCAAGAGCTTCCTTTTGACAAATTACACAGGCACACAAAAAAAAAAAAACGTCATGAACCAGAGGGGAGACCCCATTATTCCTAGGTTTTTGGGATCGCTGAAACCGAATATGACAATAAAAACTAATTTTAAATGCCAGTTTTCCCGCTAGCACCCCCTTACTACCTCTTAAGGGGTGAAAATTGAAATTTTTGTAAAAAATCAAGATAGATGTGTCTTTCTACGTTTTTTGGGATGCTGAAACCGAAAATGATAACTAAAAATAAATTCATGACCACTATCACCCCCTAAAATCCCTAACAGGGGGTGAAAATTTCATTTTTTTCTATAAAATCAAGACAGATGTGTATTTCTACGTTTCTTGGGATGCTGAAACCGAAAATGATAACTAAAAATAAATTTATGACCACTATCACCCCCTAATACCCCTTACAGGGGGTGAAAATTTCAATTTTTCTATAAAATCAAGTTAGATGTATATTTCTACGTTTTTTGGGATGCTGGAACCGAAAATGATAACTAAAAATAAATTCATGACCACTATCACCCCCTTACTACCCCTTAAAGGGGGTGAAAATTTCAATTTTTCTATAAAATCAAGATAGATGTGTATTTCTACGTTTTTTAGGATGCTGGAACCGAAAATATGTGAATTTCTATGTTTTTCAAGATGCTGAGAGAAAAAATTATTATAAAGTATATGGTAACCTTATTGTATGCATATATTTGTTATTATGATACTAAGACTGAATCATGATTTTTGTCCTATTCTTAACAAGTTGTTTCATTTTTTGTTTTTTTTTGCTTTCTATTTAATTCTGTTTATACTGTTATCCATCCGGCAGTCTTGTAAAACGCTTAAAAGGTGCTGAACCTAATTCTATGCCTCCGAAATAGAAAGGTTACTATTTTTCGGCCAATTTAGGAGACTACAGTGAGGAGCAAGGTGAAAGGTTCCATCAGACAGGATCTTAAGACAATGGAACAGCGCTATCAGGGTAAATGGGATGTCAATATGTTAGCAGACTACTGTTGGAATTTAAAAAGAGATTTGCCAGAACAGAAAAGAACCAATAAAAGGAAACCACTTAGAAGAACTTTTGACAACAAGAGAGTTCGTTATCGTAGAAACAGGTAGACGCTGAATAGTGAGAGGCAAGGGGACTCACTTTAATTCAGCACCCCGGATAGTGAGAGGCAAGGGGACTCACTTTAATCCAGCACTCCAAAAGGGAACAGAAATCTACTACGTCCACGCCGTTGTTCCTGGGTTACGCTAAGAATAGAATTAAATCATGAATATATATCAGATACTTCTGATCGGTAAAGCATTTGAATTTCTAATATAAGAGCTAAGAGTAACTTCAAACTAGTTTGATAAACATGTCATTTACTGTAAATCGTCAAAATTTCTTCATACATCTTGATTTTATACAAAATTGAAACTACCCGCACCCCCTCCCCCCCGATAGGGGTAGTTAGGGGGTGATATTGAGTAAAAGAGGTATCAAATTCACTTTTGGTTGTCATTTTCGGTTTCATTATACCAAAAACCGTAGAAATACACATCTGTCTTGATTTTATAGAAGAAAATGAAATTTTCACCCCCTGTAAGGGATGGTAGGGGGTGATAGTGGTCATGAATTTATTTTTAGTTATCATTTTCGGTTTCAGCATCCGAAAAAACGTAGAAAGACACATCTATCTTGATTTTTTACAAAAATTTCAATTTTCACCCCTTAAGAGGTAGTAAGGGGGTGCTAGCGGCAAAACGGGCATTTAAAATTAGTTTTTATTGTCATATTCGGTTTTAGCGATCCCAAAAACCTAGGAATAATGGGGTCTCCCCTCTGGTTCATGACGTTTTTTTTTTTTTGTGTGCCTGTGTTATCAATAAAGCGATCACATCTCCTACCAGATTGAACCCAGATTGTATTGTTGGGAGAAGGCGAAATGTTTATAGAAATAATATTATTAAATTATTTAATAGATTATCTGAGTTAAATATTAATAAATTAATAGCAATACTAAATAATAGGGTTTGTCTTGTATACATAACATAAGATTTTCATTAAATAAATTGTCGTATATATTGACAACTAACAATTTTTTTGATGATAAAATGACATATTAAAATATGGAACCAGTTCCAGATTATTTGAATTGATGGATGAGATAAATGAGATTTTCTCTGGTAATAAATAAATTATTCCACAAAAACGTATTATATTATGGAACTCAGGCAATATGTATCACTATAAAAAGTTTCGCAGTCTCCAATCCCAAGTGTCGCAGCGATTCAGAATAGCGTTTTAAGTTGTAATATTGAATGCGTGCTCCGCGTACTTCATTGGTATTGTACTTTTTGTTCTTTTCTTGTTACCTTTTACTCGTTTAAATTTAAAAGTAAATACTTTTGGTAAATAAAAAAAAATCGTAGGGACTTTTTATAAAGTTTCTGATAAATACAGTCTGGATAGAATGAGAAGGCTTGATAGTTATTATTGCTGTTAGTATTGTCACATCAACTATGGTAACAGTACTTTTATAAGTACTACATATTGAAATACTATATGAGAAAGGGACATGGTAAATAACCTCTGTATGAAAACCTAAGATTGAGTACACACAAGAAAATAGAAGTCATGCAGTGGAGTTTATATTTATTCTACGACGAAAGTCTTATTATTTTTACATCTATTATTATTCTAAATGTAATAAAACAAGCTTTTACTATCATCTCATATCATATATTATGATGATGATGATATCATGTCAATAAGGCATGTGAAATTCTAAAATATATTGTGTCGTAGGATGTCGTAGTCGTCTGTCCAAATATTGTCCATAAATATTATATATATAACTACGTTAAGGTTTCAGTTACATTAGAGAATTGATTAATATGGTTTTAATTTAATTGTTAAAAAAATGCTTATATCTGAACTTAAAATGTCCATATTGAATGTACTTATGTCTCTGTCTGTCTTGGTTTTTCCGTCATTAACGATTAATAGTGCTACTTTATCGTTTCGCGTCGACATTCGGTACCTATACTCAATCGTTCAAACTGATCCAAACATATTGAACTGCCAAACACCGCAACGACGCAGCGAGGATGACGAGGCGACACGTCATACAATTTGAATATCCCATTTCATTCTTAGATTTAAGCGACTGATTTGATATTTGTAAACAGAATTTTATAATATTAGTATCTAAAAAATATGATTTCCAAAAAACTTGGATAGCCTATCATAAGGTGAGAGGAAAATGTGTAAAAAAACTCTTCACTTTTAAATTCAAAGTCAGTTTATCACAAATGTGTCTTTATTTATTTCCACAACAATTAAATCACCTTTTACACTTTTTACAGTATAACAATATGGATCACCAACTTGTTTTAAACTAACACTGCCACTCTGGCTGCCAATACACCTCTTTTTATACCATCAATTTATAATTACAAGTCTACTATTAACTAATACATTTTCATTTGACAGGACAAACGGAAGTCAATATTTATCTAATCAAAACAACGACACCTTACACATACTCTAAAAGTACAATAAATCTTAACATATTTTAATAACATATTAATATTTTTAATATTTAATATTTATTCTTTATTGTACACCACAAAATATTTAAAAAAATAAAGTAAAATAACACATAAAAAGTACAACAGGCGGCCTTATCGCCTAACGGCGATT
This sequence comes from Melinaea menophilus ssp. n. AW-2005, assembly GCA_918358695.1. Lineage (NCBI taxonomy): Eukaryota > Metazoa > Arthropoda > Insecta > Lepidoptera > Nymphalidae > Melinaea > Melinaea menophilus. The sequence goes on from OU911039.1 coordinate 178,146, forward strand.
TCTTCCAGGCAACCTTACAAACATTAAGTATTAAAAAAAAATATATTCAAGAATTATAATTTATAATTGTATGTGATACAAGTTTCCAAAATATATTTAATAGAATTTACAACACATTCTTATAAATACAAACAGATATACGTACAAAATACTCATTATACATTCCAAATTTAAACATTAAGTCTAAATAAGCTAACAATTAAAACATTTATTTTAAATAAGCTAACAAATGAAATGATGTATATTAATTATTTTCTACACTGTGTATTCGTAGATTTCACTTTACCTGAAGATCATTTTACCTTGACTTTGTTTAGAGTTTTCTATTAGTTATAATTTTTTTTGCAAATGTTTTGTTGCACTTTACAACTAACAACATCCTTTGGCTCAAAACATCTAAATTGATATATGGTGTATAAGACTAAATAAAATATTAAAAAAACAGAAATTGAATTCTGCGAGATTAAAACGTAAACCGGCTGCAGTAATATAAAGAGATACCGCAGAACAACGAAAACGGTCGCCATAATTGGAATATTTTGTTGCTGTTATTTATTTCTATGAAATATTTATATGTGAATATTCGAAACAAAGTCTATTTGTGTTGCTTTGAAAGCATCTAAATAACGCATTTCAAATAAACATAAAGTTAAGGAAAAAAATACTTAAATAAAATAGACAAGAAGATAGACAATAAAATTATAATAAAATTAAAATATTATTGTCTATCTTCTTTGCGATTATTAGCAATTATTTCGATTATTAGCAAAGACTTTATTTTTTTTAAAAAGCTAGCCGATCTCTTTGTTGGAAACATAAGTTTTTTCTCCTCCGATATTTTGCCGTAATTGAAATGCGGCTAGAAAATACTCTGTAAATCAAATGAAAAGGTCCAGATGGCACAGATGTTAAACGCGGTCCAGCGTACAAAATAAAAAATAAAACATTTACAAAATGGCTGCAGTCTTCAAGAACTCGTTTGTCAGATCTATTTATTACAGTTTTCTAGATTTCAACTGAGACGCACTCCGTATAGATCTCGAGTTTGATAAAGAGTACAAAAAGGTTCTGATACTTTACTACGAAACATTAACGAAACTTGAAACCTTTAACAAAATATTGCACTATTTTGTTTAGAATTATAAAAGCTAAATCAAAATATATTATTAAACCGTAACGCAAATTTTGCACCTTTAATATATTGAATATATTTAAAAAAAAGTATTCAGTACATAACACTCAACTAAATCAATAGTTTTAACTTTATTGTTCTTTGTCTGTTTATCTGTTTGTTAGTTCGCTCGTCAAGGCAATATTAATTCACAGCTTTTGATGCAATTTGGTATAGTTGTAGCCCCTTTTCACATAGGGGCACTTTTTACTAAGGATTATTTCTTATTTTCACAGGTAAAAAAGCTGAATTATAGTATAATTACTATACAAAATTAGTTTATACCAAAAATGTAATGGTGCTAATGTTAGGCTCCATAAGAGATCGGTAATTTCTGTAATATTTTGTGATAATAAATTTTAAAACAGTTATTCTATATATTTATAACGTGCACAGAACTATCCGGTGCATTGAAGGAGAAGAAAAATTAAATAAGCCGATAAAGTCACAAGTAGAGCTAGAACTTTCCGACTAAAGTCTAATTAAACGCGAGCAAAGCTGAGTGAAAAAAGTTACTACAGAACATTCTTAAATCAGCAAAATTATTTTAACCAAAAAACAAAAAATTGTTTGGTGTCTATTTATTTATTTATTTATTTATTTACCTTCACGCCATATCCCTTGCGGGGTAGCCAGAGACGACGGAGCGCCAAACGCTACGGTCTCTGCATACCTCTTTCGCCTCGGCCACAGACATCAACCTCTTCATATATGCCCTCCGGGGGGTCCTCATGCTTTTTACGTGACCTTCCTCCAGTATCGTAGCTACTGTGTTTTCGAAGGTCACTCGAGGCCTCCCCCTGTCTCTCTTACCGCTCACTTTTCCCATATAAATCTTTTTTACCATTCTTTCATCACTCATTCGTTCAACGTGCCCAAACCACCTGAGCACGTTCTTCTTCATTCTCACCGTGACATCTTCGCTAGTACCTGCCATTCTGTGGATCTCTTCATTGCGGATTCGATCAGCTAGACTGACTCCGCATATTCTGCGAAGAGATCGAATCTCCACAGTATTCATCTTCTTACATTCTTCTTCTGTGTTACCCACGTTTGGCTGCCGTATAACAGCGTCGATAGCAAAACTGCATTGTGTACAGCCAAACGTGCAGCTATACTGACGTTTTGCCGTCTCAACAATGCAGTCAAAGCACCATTGACTCTGTTACCGGCAGCAATACGCCTTTCCACATCCATTTCGTATCTTCCGTCTCTGCTAAACATACTTCCCAAATATACCACTTCATTCACTTGTTCTATTATCTTATCATTCACGTTGATCTTACATTCTGTTCTTTCTTCATTTCTTTCAAATATCAGAACCTTCGTCTTATCTACATTCAGGTTAAGACCATTAATTTCACACCCATCTTTCAGAGTGGTGACCAATGCCTGCAAATTGCATTCTGATGATGCAATGAGCACTGCATCATCTGCATATAGTAAGCAATTGACCTTAAGGTCACCTACTTTCACTCCCATGTCACTATCTTTCACTCCTTGGAGACAACTATCCAAATACAAATTGAACAACCAAGCTGACATAGCGCAACCTTGCTTAACACCCGATTGTATGTCAAACTAGGGCGACATGCCAGCTCCTAATCGCACACAGGCTGAGTGATCTCGGTAAAGAGACCTTACAGCCTGTAGCAAGGGTCCGTTCACATTGTATCGGGGCAGTATCTTCCATAACTTCTTTCTCACAACCCTGTCAAACGCCTTTTCCAAATCCTCAAAAGCACAGAAAACCTTTTGATTTAGGGCCAAAAACTTTTCCGTGATCATGCGGAGGGAAAAGATCTGATCTATACACCCTCTTCCAGGTCTAAAACCTCCTTGTGCCTCCCACAACAGCCTTTCAGATCTCTCTTGCATTCTTCTCGCTAAAATTTTAGCATAAACTTTACCGCCCAAGCTAATCAAACTGATGGCCCTATAGCTTGCACAGTCTATCTGTGAACCTTTGCCTTTATACAAAGGTACGATGACTGCACTTCGCCAATCGTCTGGGACCTCCCCAGATTTCCAGCATAAATTGCACAAAAACCAGAAAAAGTCCCAGACGCGTGGCCCACCATATTTGATCATTTCGGCAGTAACTTCATCTGCTCCCGCAACCTTACCACATTTCGGACTTCGAATCACGTTCTCTACTTCTTCCAAACCGATTTCACCATCGGCTACATCTTGACTCAGCATTACGCTGGTAGTCAAGACCGAGGCGTCCTCACGTTCATACATCTCCTTATAGAATTCCGCCCACCGCTGCAAAACGTGTGCTTGCTCAGTTAAAATTTCACCGCTTTTCGAAAGCACCCCTTTCATTCTACAGGTTACCGAACAACCCCGGGAACCACTAACTTCTCGCCAGAAAAGCTTCGTGTTTTCCCGGAAGTTGTTCGTCAACCTTTCATCCCCTTCTTTCTCAGAATTTTCAAGCTTCATCTTTATAAGTGCTTTCGTTTTGTGCTTTTGCAGCTTGTACGCTCTTTTTCTTATCTCTCTCATACTTTTATCCTTACCCGAGGCTTTATAATCCAGCCATGCTTTCTTCTTTAACTCTACAGCGTCTTTCACTTCATCATCCCACCATTCATCGCGCTTTTTACTAAAACCTCTTTTCCTTTTACCACATACTTCTGTCGCTACTTGCACCATACTATTCCTAAGGTTCTGCCAGCATACTTCAACACTTTCATTTCCAGAATCACAGCTTTCAAGCTTCTTGGAAACCCTCTCTTGATATTCCTCTCTGATCGGTGGATCTTGAAGCTTCCAGCTTCTTATGCGATAATTCGACGCCAAGCTTGGACACGTCGTGCGGCTGCGCCAACCTGCGAACAAACCTCTTATTCTAGCAACGACTAGATAGTGGTCCGTTCCCAGATCAGCACCCCTAAACACTCTCGGGTCTATAACTTGGCTTCGAATACGCTGATCTACTAGGAATAAATCAATCATACTTCTTTCTTCCGCTCGCTCCCATGTGTATATGTGAATTCGTTTGTGATCAAACATAGTATTTGCTACAAACAAATTTCTCTCCTTACAAAATTCCAAAATAAGCTTTCCAGCCTCATTTACCCTCTTATCACCATATTTGCCTAGCACGCTTTCGTAACCGCTTCGCGCGGTTCCAACCCATCTATTCATATCTCCACATACTATCAACTTTTCATTTTCTCTGACACTACTTAGAACATCCCTGACATTCTCCCAAAACTCCTCGAGCTCGCTCATTTGAGCTGAGGATACTGGCGCATACATGGCTAACAAGAATACTCTTGTTATCCCCAGCTTAAAGCGAACCCAAAGAAGCCTCGGGTTAATCGCCTTGTATTCTAACATTGCATTAACCATTCGAGAGGACAATAATACGCCTACACCTTGGCAACCTCGCTCACCCTCTGGAACCCCAGCCCAGAAAGCGACCCGGTCGCCAGGTAAATCGGTTTTGTGTCTATAATGTATAATAATAGTTGCTTTGTGATTTGATTTTAAAGAAGAAGGGAAAGTCAAGGGGCAAGAAGCTGCTTGTAACAGCTGGTAATAACTAAACAAAAATTATGTAAAAATAAAGCTCTCTAACAGCTTTTCAGTAATGAAGGGTCATTAATTAAAATAATTAATTATTATTTATTTATTTATTTATTTATATCTTTTCCACTTTGAATCATTATCAGTGATCACTTGTGTACGTCAAAATGGAAGTGTCAGGAGGGCCTATTTCGATACCAGATTTATCGTAATAAGCCCTTCTGTGAAAGCACTGTCCAATTTAATGTTAAAGCTATGAGGGTTCCAAACGCGTCCTAGTCTGAGAAGAACCACACAACAAACTCAGCCGGATATATATTTTTTTTATATTTTAATCACTGTTTCACAAATGTCAATCTTAAAAGCTATTTTGGAACAACTAGAACCGTCGCAATATAATGAAAAAAATAATAATTATTATTATTATAATAATAGCAAAAAAAAATAATAATAATGATAATAATAATAAAAAATAAAAATTTTGATAGAAAGGAATGTTAAAGTAAAGGTTTTTCAGACGACAAAATTTTCGTACTCTTACATAAATTAATTTTACTGTTATGAAAAATGCAATAGATTAAATCTCATCAAACTTCATCAATCAGCGAGATCCGAGAATCCTCGGCCGCCGGGGAGGGGGATACGGACCAAAAAATAGACCTGAATTGAATAAGATTAATAAATTAAATATCGATCAAGTAACGTTCAAAGTAATGGCTGTAGATAAAAACATTACCGCGGTTCTCTGCGGCACAATACTTTATTAATTATTAATTACAATAAATTTTGATTACGGATAAAAACGTAATTTTAAAAGTGTATTCAGTAAATTCTAATTGTTGGTACCAACTAATTTGTAATTGACCTGTTGATAAAAACTATTCAAAAACCAAGTTTAATTTTTTTTTTAATTAATCACTACAAATAGATGTTGGTTGGTATTAATACTCACTTACTAAAGTTTTGCCTAAAATAAAAATATAAGCTATACAAGGCCAGTAAAAGTAAAATTTGTTTCATTGGTACAGAGACGTGCCACTGACTAATCCATCTCACCATGGCAACTCAAGTTTCAACTTCCGTTGTGTTAACAAAAATAATTAAAAGTCAATAAATCACCCTCCTGTTCTTTTGATGTTATATTGAAATAGTCATTCGATAATAAGCCTTATTATAATTATTTAAAGTTCAAAATCTTCTGTCAAAATAATAGAGTGTCTAGGACCGATTACTACAAGTTATAATTCAGACCGTCTTTCAGTCATATGCGATGTGGAGACAGCTTTAGCCTTACAAGTCTTCTCCCGTATAATAGAGCTAGTTCATTGACACTACGTGTTATCTTGTGGCATGCTTTAATAAATTACTTGCAGCAATGTTAAAAATAAAACCCAATTATTACAATTAATTTTTTAGGTAGAATTTACTAAAATAAACATGAAATCTTCTATCATTAAACATAGACCTAATCTCAATAACAATGAAGCGAGCAAGAGGAAGTTGTGAATTAATATCGTTATCTTCAGTTTGGTCTTAAAATACTCGTGAACGCACTCGAACAACTCTTCAACTTCTAGAGACAATTCTAGATGAAACGGATTCAGTATAACCTTTACAAACTTGTACTGGTAATACGAAAATAAAAATAAGGCTTAAAATATAAAAAGAAGATATAAAAGAACAAGAAACGTTCATGATTCTTGGGATGGATGTCTTGGGATATTAATAATGTCTTCGGTAATATATTCATATATAGATACGAACTTATCACTTTTGAAAGCCAATATTTAATATCAAAAAACATTTACTTACAAACTTTTAAGATTTTACTTTGTTGATAACGTCATGGTATGGGCATGTTATGAGGAGAGATGAAAGGCATATACCCAAAAGAGCGCTGGGTATGGTAGTGGAGGGATGGACAGGTAGAGGACGGCCGAAGAAAAAGTGGATGGATTGCGTGAAAGACCTATGTAGAAGAAGAGAGTGTGTACAGATGTGAAGAGTAACAGGAGAGTATGAAAGGAAAAAACGTACTATGCCGACCTCAAAATTGGGATAAGGGCTAGAAGATAATGACTTTTTCCAATAAAAAGAAGAAGTTTTTACAGCGGTTGCACTCCTCCTCATTTAAAGTGCACCTCACTAACATCAGGGGCTTGCACTCTAATCTCTTACCTGTCCACCACCACCTGGAGACAGAGCAACCGCACTTGCTCTTTTTGACGGAGACACAGATACAATGTCCTCTAAGCGTTGCGTACTTGGATCATCCCGGTTACTCGTTAGAGTACAACTTTCGTTAACGTGCCGGGGTCTGTGTATACGCACGGAACGACCTCTGTATCCTGCGTCTCCGTCACCTTGAAGACCCCACTTTTTCTTCCTTATGGATTTTAGTAGACACAGGAAACGAAAAAATCCTGTATTGCTGTGTCTACCGTTCGCACAGCGGTGATCAGGAGACAACTAAATTATTTGAGTATCTCGGTGAGGCTGCTGATATGGCTCTGCATCAGTACCCTTCAGTGCAGCTCGTCTTTCTGGGGGACTTTAATGCCTGTCATCAGGACTGGCTGTTCCCGTACCAGAAGACCGACCATGCTGGAAGAGAAGCGCGGAATTTTGCGTTGTCTTTCGACCTCTTTCAGCTGGTGAGGCAAGCGACAAGGGTACCAGATGTAGTTGGCCATACAGCCAATTGCCTGGACCTTTTGCTGACAACTGATCCGGACAGGTATCGTGTTGAGGTGACCTCCCCCTTGGGAACCTCCGATCACTGTTTGGTGAAATCTGTATTTACATATTCCCCACCAGCTTTCGAACCACCTGGTGTTAGGCGAGTATGGAAATACAAGTCAGCAGATTGGGATGAGATGCGGCACTTCTTTGCGTCTTATCCTTGGCGGCAGGTCTGCTTCTCTTCTTTGGATCCGTCGAGTTGCGCGGATGCTATAACCGATGTGGTACATCAGGCAATGGAGTACTTCATTCCTTTTGCTGACGTACCCATCGGTGGCAAAGCTCGCCCATGGTTTAATGCCGAATGTGGTCATGCTGAAGACCGAAAACATTCGGCATACCTAATTTGGGCTGATGCTCGAAGCTGCAAAGCTCCGGATGTAAGTTTAAAGAAGAGAGCCTTTAACCAAGCTGCCAAGTCCTATAAAAAGGCATTACGGAAGGCTCGTCGCGATCGTATCGCTAAGAATGGCGAAAAGCTCTCTGTCAGACCTACTGGCAGTCGAGCTTTCTGGTCTCTTGCCAAAGCGATCGAGTCGAACTTCTGCCAACCCTCACTACCTGCTCTGCTGAAGCCGGATGGATCTCTGGCCCATACAGCGACAGAGAAAGCGAATGTATTTGCTTCTCTGTTCGCTGATAATTCATATCTAGACACTGGCAATGCTTCTCCAGCGCATCTTCCTCACTGCGGTATTTCGATGCCTGAAATCCGCATCACTAACAAAGAGGTATGGAGAGCATTGTGTCGTCTTGATGTGAATAAAGCCAGTGGCCCTGATGGTATACCAGCCATTCTGCTCAAGACATGCGCAGCTGAGTTGTCTCCTGTATTGACACGTCTGTATCGTCTCTCTTTCAAGTCTGGAATAGTGCCGAAATCTTGGAAGCTTGCTAACGTGCAACCAGTGCCCAAAAAAGGCAGTCGTGCCGATCCTGCCAATTATAGACCGATTTCAATCACCTCCATACTCTGCAAGATTATGGAGCGTTTATTGAACTCGCGCCTTTTAGCGTACCTTGAAGGTAACGATCTCCTCAGTGACCGACAGTACGGGTTTCGCCGAAATAGGTCCACTGGGGACCTTCTAGTGTACGCTACGCACATTTTAGGCGAGGCCATCGAGAAGAACGGAGAAGCGGTCGCCGTCTCTCTTTACGTCTCGAAGGCATTTGACAGGGTCTGGCATGCGAGCCTTATAAGCAAGCTTTCAACATACGGTATATCTCCTGGTCTGATCGGTTGGGTAACGGACTTTCTGAACCAAAGATCTCTCCGAGTAGTTGTCGACGGGTGTTCCTCGGAACCCTTGACAATAAATGCCGGAGTGCCTCAGGGGTCCGTTCTTTCTGCAACTCTATTTCTGCTGCACATTAACGATCTGCTGAAGCCCGGTATCTATGGGTATGCAGACGACAGCACAGTTGTAGAAAGATACCTGCCGAGTAGTCGGGCTAGTAGAGATCAAGTACAGTCTGAAAGAGAAGCCATGGTGCAACGTTTGAATGACAAACTTCAGGCAGTCTCCGCATGGGGCAAAGCCAATCTTATCAAATTCAACGCCACCAAAACGCAGACGTGTCTGTTCACCGCCAAAAGGAGCCCTTTCACCTTGGCTCCTACTTTCCAGAGTGTATCTTTGGAATACAGTGACCGGCTTCAGTTGTTAGGCTTAGAGATTTCCTCGAACCTCAACTTTGGTCGGTGTATTGAGTCCAGAGCAAGACCAGCTGCAGGAAAGCTTGCCGTTCTTGCGAAGGTCCGTCAGTACTTTACACCGGGACAGCTACTTGTATTATACAAAGCACAGATCCGGTCGTGTGTGGAGTACTGTGGTCATATATTCGCTGGTGCCGCTAAGTCTCATCTTGCGGTTCTGGACTCAATTGAGAGGCGAGCAAAGAGGCTTATAGGCGACCCTGAATTGGTTGAAGCCAACCTCCACAGCCTTGAACACAGGCGTAGAATTGCTAGCCTCTCAGTATTCTATAGGATACATTTTGGTGAGTGTGCGCAGGAATTACATGATTTAATTCCTCCATCCCCCTTCCATCACAGGACGTTCCGACGCACGGCAGATATCCATCCTTACGTTGTGGACATTCCCCCTGTCCGAACAAAGCGCTTTGTTTCGTCTTTTTTTGTTCGCACAGCGAAGGACTGGAACAGCTTGCCTGCGTCGGTATTTCCGTCCCAATACGATGTGGGTGTCTTCAAGAAAAGAGTGAATAGGTTACTGGGTTAATGCGCCTTACCATCTATGACTACATTTCCACTTTCCATCAGGTGGAATGTAGTCAAGCACTAACCCAGAGGGTATAAAAAAAAAAAAAAAAAAAAACTTTGTTGGTAACAAAATAAAAAGTGATAGTTTTCAAAAACAAATAATTAAAAAGGAAAAGAGTATTTTAAGAGCAATACATTAAACTTTCTATTATTTATACCCTCACAAAAATCGAAGTTGTGACAATTGAGGTAAATGAGGAAATTTTCTCGATTAATATTGGAAGCCCTATGAGAGATAAACGCCCCGGTATTGATCTCATCTTATGGGATAATGAAATTTCGTGTATAAGCCATAATTTAATGTGTATTAATAATTACTTATACATTTTATTAATTGGTCTGAAATATTTTTTAATATTTGCATAGAACATCTGTAGTACGTCTACTATTTCAAAAGCAACGAGTTCTATCGAAATAGTTCTCGTAAACCCTATCCTGATCTCGTTGTATTTTATGGTTAAAATAATGTTGATGTTATTAGTTCACAGAGCACACGAGTGTTTAACATTTTAAAGCCTTTAAGTGGAAACAGCAATGCAAGCTAATTGTTATTATATGTATATATATATATTTCATTCAAAAGTAGATATTTCTCACAATGTTACCTTCTTCCATTACTGTAATGAAAATAAAGAATGATATTTTTTTTACATAGAACAAAAACCAAATTTCTTTTTTAGATTAGGGCTGAAATTACAAATACAAGTGAAATATAGTATTTATTGTCAAGAAAATTTGGTAGTAACTATTTCCCGATAAAGAATTAAAGTTAATATTCTCTCTCAAAAAGCGGATCCAACCTAAATAGAAGTCTCAAGACGCTATACATTGCTTAAGGTTCTGCACCGAACCCACACTACATATGACATTGAAAGTGGGAACTCGAGTCGTAATTACGGTTATTTACAATATATGGTCATATTGTATTACTTTTAGCAATCAACAAACAACGAGCAACAGTTTGTCGGGAAATAAATTAATATTTAAAAAGTAAAGATGCAAAATAATATTTTTATAATAATAATATTCACGATACTTACAGTCCACTTGTTAGTAATATAACTTACAACTATGTTAGTACTTACATTAATACAACGAAAACAATAAAATGACTTACTTAGCCTCACTTGCCTCACCACCACACCAACAAAATGCTCAAGCATAGGCTCGGCGAGCTTGGCATTGAACATTTTCAGAATTTTGTTGGAGCTGAGCTGCATTCTATTTAATAAAGAAGCTGTCCGTTTTCTCAAAATTGCGAAAAAGGCATCAGTATTCGCTTTAGCGAACATTTTGGATGCACTACAGAAACGTCTCAGTCCCAACAAAACCCTGAAACCATTATTATACTTATTGCACTTCTAAGTGCATCCAGTGATATTTTACTGTAACTGGTCCACAGGGCACATGTATAAAAAGTTTGACAATATGACTTAAACAAGGCAATTTTAGCCTCATCGCTACAGCGGTAAAACCTGTGTGCCAGCATGTTACATCTGGCGGCAAGCACCCTTCGTTCATGCTCTATGTCTGCATGGTCCTTGAGGTCATCCGAAATGTAATGACCTAGATATTTGAAAACTTTTACCCGTCTTAACGGTATATATTCTCTTTTTTTACATTGTATGTAAGGCCATGCTTTACTGCATATTCTTCAAAAACGCTTATTAGAGTCCTAACAGTGCCAGCCGAAGGACCCAGCAGCACCGTGTCATCTGCGTAACTAAGATTATTCACACAAACTTCATCCATCCAGCATCCAACCTGTCTGCTGCTGAGTCTCACAATCAACTCGTTCACATACAGGTTGAAAAGCTTCGGTGATGTTATGCCACCTACCTCACCCCGCCCTCCAACCGATACGCGTCAGATAGCGTTTCGCCCCATCTTACAAAATTTTCTTGGTTCGAATACCAATATTTTAATAAAGAAATGACTTCGGGTTGTATGCCTGCCTCTCGTAGCTTAATCCATAAAATGTCGTAAGAAACCAGATCGAAAGCTTTACAAAGATATAAAAAACATGCATACCGGAGTATTTCTGCTCGTGTAGTATTGGGCAGTCTGCTTTAGATACAAGATAGCATCCTCTGTGGAAAGACTAGGCATAAACCCAAATTGCGCGTCATGTATGTCCAAACATTGTTCTAAATTTTGGTCAATCAGACTGTCCAACACCTTAGCCAGTACTGTAGCTAGAGATATTGGCCTATAATTGTTCTTGTCAGAAATATCACCGGTCTTATTTTTAGCTAAGGGGATCACAACTGTTTTCATCATGTCAGCGGGTAGGTAAGAATGTGTCAAACATAAAGAATAAAACATTGCTAAACTACACACTACTACTACACTATGCAAATGAATTCTCGCGTATTTTAGATGTTCGACACTGAGACCATCATGGCCATCATTTTTATAATAATAGCTGCTACCTGCTTAGCAGTGAATCTCATAGGTGTAGTCATAATGGTCTCAGCATCAACCATCGGTGATTTCCAGAACTTAGCAAAGCTCTGCGACGACCTGTGTGATGCAATAATGTCCATTTTAACTTGATCTTAATTTTTTTTGCACCGTCTTAGTCTACTCTTAAATACCTTACGGCTCACACGCATGTCGTCCCTAGCTCCACCACATCCACCAAACAAACCAAGTCTGGAACTTAATATGTGCATCTTTATAAGCCTGACGCACATGTTTATTCCAACCAATAACCCGTTTTTTATTGGTATTCGGACCCTTGTATGTACATTCGGCAGCTCCACTCAAGATGGTAACCACACGGCCATAAATTTTCATTTTTAATTAATAAGTTCCTTTCTGTTACTAAACTCTTTTTTTTTTTTTAAACACAAAAAAAATCCTAAAACAAATACCTGACGGCCAAATTTCATCTATGAGAAACAACGGTACCATAAAACTATCAACATAAATAATGTAACCTTTATTCACTTTTGAAACAATTTTTTCTAACGTAACTAAAACTTGATTCTTGCGTAAAATATAGTCCACTGTATCCTGTTGTTATGTTTCCTCTCTCACAAATTCACTCTCAATTGACTAAAAATTTAAAACCACCTAGAACTAATCAATACACATGTATAAGCCAAATCACCAAATGATGCGCCCCACGTTTTCAGTCTTCAGCTTAGTACAAGATTATGATTGACACAAATTAAGGCAACAGCTGCAGGAGGGGTGATGGAGTGAGGCAAACGTGGAGGTCAGAGCTGCCATAGGGCAAAATTATTTTCTTCTTTTGAGTGCATTTGTGAAACGTGGGTTTTTTTTTTAATTATTTAGTTATTTTCTACTTTTTAGATTATTTTTTTCTTCTTTTTAGAATTTTTTTAATGCTTGAATATTGCATTGTCATCGACTTCTGAGCGATCCTTTCGAAAGCGAACGAGCGAAATTTCAGCGCTCTAGCTTTCTAGAGCTAGAGCTTTCCTGCTGGAAAGTGGATGAAATTTCGATTGCAAGATTTGATCGCCACAAACAGACAGACGTGACGAAGAGGAGCTAAGTAAAGCGTGTAAAAACCCATTCCACCGAAGACAACAAAAAACCTCTTTAAGAGGCTAAGCAAAACGAACATCAATAATTTCGCAATAATTAAAAATTTCATAGTTGAATTTCAGCAATCTTCTCAAATTTCCCATTTTTTTTGGAAATCTTATCGGTATTACAATACCTATTTGTATTGCATTTGTTCATACGTATTTATATACGAATTATGTTGATAATTCTTAATAGAAATGAATTCTAAATATATTCTTTAACATTAAAACTTATTTTTTAGAGACAAATAGGAAGCTCGTATTAAAGAAAGAAGACATAAGTAGCTATTTATGTAGATATTATCATCACATATGATGTTTTTATTTAAGAGTAATATACCAATATACATGAGTATAGTTATATTAAGAATAATTATATATTTATTTTTTACTCCGCTGTATTTCCACTCAGTGTGTCATGTGTCTGAACGTACACCTCATACATAGACATGGGTCACAAAACAGTTACTATCTTCAACTAATTATATTAAAAAGGTTTATAACGACATAAACAATACCACGTGTCTTTAATACAAATGTATATGTTATTGTTGTGACATGAAGTTCTCAATATTATAGATAAAGATGTCATTTCAACATACAAACTCTGTGTGGTTTAAAAATAATTTAAAAATAATTATGATCGTTAAATTATGCTTCTAATCAGAACACTTGTAGGAAGAACTAATCGTCTTTCTCCATCGCGCATTCGCAAGTTCATATAATCACATGCAGTAGGATGCTGTGAACTCTTTCTACCATCACGAGTGACTACGATCAACGAACGATTTATTATTAAAACACTTGAATGCTATACATTAAATAACTTTCCACGTCAAATGTACGAAATGTTTTGCGACATTTCGTTATACGATTATTCTCATATTTCCTGAAATTGAGGCAAATTATTAATTCCATTACGCACCGAGCCCCCAATCACGACCGGCTCGTGTGTTCGTTTTACCACCAATTATATTTTTTTTTAAAACCGCCAAAATTAAGTGGACATATACAATTATTTCATTCCACGCTGTAACAAGGAATAAATGAAGCCGCACACAAAATGATTAAAATACCTAACAAGCTCCAAATATAAACATACATTAATGTTTAATATTTTTTCACTTAAAAAATAATAATATATTGCATTTTTGCATCCTTCAAGCCTTCACTATACAATAAAAAAAAACATACATAACAATTATTTTAATATTAAGTTAATATTTGAACACTACATTGTGGGTAATTGCTTTTGGGTCGCGATGGAACATCGTTCAAGCCTTTGTCCTCATTAAAGCCTTCACTGTAATTGTTGTTCAGTTCAACTATTAGAAGTTCATTACAACGTGTTATGTAATGTTTACTGTGATAGTCGCGGATCCATTACGATTTAAATAACGTCTTTGTCTAAGTGTTTTAACTCATGTGTTCTTCGCGTGGGTGATATTTACAGCCATGGTCTTACTTACTTTTATAAGCTGCATCACTTACCATTTAAACTTATTTACTCAGGCATTAGCAGTCTGGCATTAAGAGTTCATGTTTTTGTAAAGTTCATTTAGCTCACACAATGTGTTTTAAATTAAGAAATTACAATTATTTTGTAAGATCTAACTTCTTTAGTAGACCGTTTAGGTACGTCATTGTATGATGAGTAACGGTCAGCTGCGTCGATCTATGGAAACGGCCGAGATGTTTTTAGGACTTTACGAAAATCTTATACTTAAATTTAATTGGATACGAAATAACCATTCGAAGTCGAAATGAGTGCTGTAGAAGAATCAAGCAGACAGACAAACAGACAGACGTGTATAAAATGTGAAATTATTATAAGTACTATTTATTTTTTAAAGTACATTTATACAAAAACAAAATTCAAAGAAAATAAACAAAACCCCAAAATTCACTTAATTGCTACAAATTTGTCTATATCACTAAATTTTGAGATCAGCCAATAAACAATAGTTTACCATTATAAAAACTTCGTCTAAGGACGGACGTGCTCATAGTGTACCTGCGAATTAAGACATCGATAACATATCAACTGCTAATAACTATTAATAACAATACTTAAACACAATACAACTATATTGACCACAGCGTACAGCGTATCTATGTAATATTGTTATCACGAGAGTAATCATTGATCTGCTTTGATCAATTAGTCAGGATTTATTAGATGTGAAGTAATTTGACGTCTATTGAAAATTAAACGGTGTGTTTCAGAGGAGAACTGCTTTCAAATAACTTGAAAGATAATTTTTATAAGGACAGAATAGTTATAACTCATCTTTAAGAAGTTTGTTAAATAAAGTTGCCGTAATACATTTTTAGAGACATACAGATTATAGTATCTGTATGATTCTTAAAAAGTCCTTTAATGTTTCCTAGCTTTAGCGAGTAAACTTGAAACATTTTAAAACCTTTAAATGTAAGAGTAATCATTTATTAATTATTTATTAAGTAAATCAGAATGAGATGTAGTGTAGTCTGACTGGATCGTATGTGTATTGAGATATGTTAATATATTTTTCTGTATATGCATGCATTTCTCAAATTTTCTGTCTTACAAGTAAAGAACATTTTTCAAAGACTTGACATGTTTCGTAGTTATTTTAGTGTCGTCGTCGGCAAAATAGTAAACTTTACATTAACTTATTACATAGTTACATAACGTAGTACTAATTAAATAACTAATGTTTTAATACTTAAGTACTTAGCTGTGATTGCAAATCAATATTTTTTAGCAAAAAAATGAGTCGAATATAATACTATTTTAGTGCAACTCCAATTTCTTGAAAGAAACTTAGGTAAATAAGTTTCATAGTAATGCTCTCTGGCGCCGCGACGGAATCCATTACCGTTTCTTATCCGGATAGTCACGGATGAGAATTACTTTTAATAGGACATTTTTTAAATATTTTTAAAATTCAATTATCATTAAAGTTCCTTCTCCTAGTCTAGGGCCGCAGACACATACCACAAATATACAAAATTATAAAATTACAAAATATATGACGAGAAAGCTATTGTAAAGTTATTCTAATCATCTGCGCGATTTGCAACAAATTTAACATAAGGGAGGTATTACCGTAATTAGTTTAAAACATATGTTAAATGTCGATCTCTGAAATGTTTAAGTTATCAGATTTTTTTATTAAACTCGGAGTATACTCCAGGTATAATCATGATACTGGATGAACCTATTATATTCATAATTGGATCATAATTCAAGTTTAAAAAATCCTTATTCTTTAGCGTCAGGATAGTAGAGATCCTAAAGACGTGTAATAACCATTTATTCTCAACCGCTACTGAGTAATTACTTGACTTCCCTTTGAAAGATTGCATTTATATAAGATTAAAAACGACGAATGGAACAATGAAATTTATTCAACTTAAAAGATTATTCTAAACTTAAAAAAAATAATAATTAGTTATTAATCATTTATATACATTTCTTGAAACATTATTTAAACAAAAAATATTAAAAGTAAAAAGTGTTTCTATTAAGGTAGTACTCGTATTATAACTGAAACACATTCATGAAAAGATATTCATAATTTTATGAAAACCAAGCTGGAAGGTTCAAAGGTTTTGTTAAAGGAGATGAGAAGGAATAATAAACAATTCTTACTTACTCCAATCATTCATCTTATCTCATCTAACTGAGATGAGAATAATTATATAACAACGGTTCCTTATAATCATTATCCTTAAAGTTAGCACTTGATAGTTCATTTAGTACTAAATTGTGTCGGAGAGAAGTAGGAAGTGCAGCTTATATCGCTTGGATCAAGCTGAGTTAATACTTCTGTAGCTTTTGTAGATTTAATGTCAACTCAAGTACATACTTTCTTCCCTATTCTGATTTTATAACGATATATGATTTACTGAGCTCATAATAAAACAATGACAATTATGACAAACAAAAATCTAGTTTGAATAAACAAAGGCATCTTCAAACATATTCAATCACTGCTAGTGTTTTAGTTGTCGGTGGGTAATATAATTCACACTATCCTCAAATAATACGAGGGTATTTACTAGTGATATGTTATATATACTGATAGTGTATGGGGTTTTCATACGTCTTTAATGATAGAAAATGATAATAGATTTGCTTGATAATATTTGATTTATTCTAGCTATAAAATAATGATAGAAATAATAGAGAGGACACGCGCGATGATTGCTTAATGCGAACTGAAACTTTTTAACTAATATCAATAAAACGAGTACGACAGATAGGCGACGTAGCCTTGTTAATAAATCGGGGTGACGTTGTTGACGACGCAGTCAGCGGCGGGCGCGGCGGCTCATGTTGCGCGGGCACGGTGACGGCGGCAGCGGAGATAGCGAGCGTGGTCGCTTACTGGTCTCCGGTGATATTTACTGATACGGTGCGCAGTCGGTTGCGAACGAAAGCTATGCATATGCTTATAAAGATTACGGTGATCACGCAAATTAATGTGTATTGAGTGACATCATGTGCATTTTGATCGGGAGACGTTGACTTGTGTAACAAAGATCTGGAAACAAAGGCTTAGTTAGTTATAAGGTGAACGGACGTGCATACAATCCAGAAACGAGGGTGCTTCGGGCGGCCAAAAAAAATATATACTACACTACTGACGGCGAGAAGAAGATATATGAAGATATTAATGTGATAATGTTTTTGTCATACAAAATATTCGCCAGTAGTGGAGTATCGTTGATCCGCATATTTGACTGATGTGAGGTGTTACTTTTTAAAGCAGAGGTGAACTACAACGGAACTTTAAAATGAAAACATGATTTAATGAACGCTATTTTACCGTCAATATCAATAAGTACCTGCTTAAAAATTATAACTTTAATTATAAATTTAGATTGTTGATTTATTTTATTGAATTATTTTATACTTATACATTTATAAATTTTAGACATGTTTGTAATATTATTATTTAATTTTTTTAATTATTATTATTATTATTTTTTATTTTTTTTGTATAATCGTTTTTATTTGTATTTTTATAACTGTTATTTAATTTATTGAAAATTTATTTATTAATTATTAATTAAGTCGTTTGTAAATGTATAATAATTAATTTTAATGTCATTTGTATCAATTGTCAATTGTAATGTCATTGTAATAAATAATAAATGTAATAAATAAAATGAACGAATGCGGCATTGGGGACCGCCAACCAACATACCATGTCCCGAACGGCGGAAGGTGGAGGACGGAGCTACAAATAGCTACGTGGAATGTAAGAGGAGGAATGGAACAGAAGATGAATGAATTATTAGATGTGATGGATGACAAAGATCTGGATGTTATGTGTGTCTGAGACCAAGCGAAAAGGCAATGATACGAGCGTTTTGCCTGGCAACCGGGTCACTTTCTGGGCTGGGGTTCCAGAGGGTGAGCAAGGTTGCCAAGGTGTAGGCGTATTATTGTCCTCTCGAATGGTTAATGCAATGGTAAATGCAATGGTAGGACATGAACCCGAGGCTTCTTTGGGTTCGCTTGAAGCTGGGAATAACAAGAGTATTCTTGTTAGCCGTGTATGCACCAGTATCTTCAGCTCCAGTGAGTGAGCTCGAGGAGTTTTGAAAGAGTGTCAGGGATGTTCTAAGTAGTATCAGAGATAATGAAAAGTTGATAGTATGTGGAAATATGAATGGATGGGTTGGAACCGCGCGAAGTGGTTACGAAAGCGTGATAGGCAAATACGGCGATAAGCGAGTAAATGAGACTGGAAAGCTTATTTTGGAATTTTGTAAGGAGAGAAATTTGTTTATGGCAAACACGATATTTGATCATAAACAAATTCACATGTACACATAGGAGCGAGCGGCAGAAAGAATTGCGATTGATTTATTCCTAGTGGATCAGCGTATTTGAAGTCAAATTATGGACACGCGAGTGTTCAGGGCTGATCTGGGAACGGACCATTATCTAGTCGTTGCTTGAATAAGAGGTCTGTTTGCAAGTTGTCGCAGCCGCACGACGTGTCCCAGCTTGAAGTCGAATTATCGCATAAGAAGCTGGAAGCTTCAAGATCCACCGATCAGAGAGGAATATCAAGAAAGGGTTTCCAAGAAGCTTGAAAGCTGTGATTCTGGAAATGAAAGTGCTGAATTATGCTGACAGAACCTTAGGAATGTTATGGTGAAAGTAGCAACAGAGGTATGTCGTAAAAGGAAATGAGGTTTTAGTAAAAAGCACGATAAACGGTGGGATGATGAAGTGAAAGTCACTGTGGAGTTAAAGAAGAAAGCATGTAATGGTAACCTGTAGAATGAAAGGGGTGCTTTCGAAGATCCGTGAAATCTTAACAGAGCAAGCACACGTTTTGCAGCGGTGGGCAGAATTCTACAAGGAGACTTATGAATGTGAGGACACCTCGGCCTCGAGTACCAGCAAAATGCTGAGTCCCGATGTAGCCGATGGTGAAATCAGTTTGGAAGAAGTGGAGAGCGCGATTTGAATCCTGAAGTCTGAAGCCAGGCTTTAAAGTCTCTTTACAGAGATCACTCAGCCTGTGTGCGAGTAGGAGCTGACATGTTGCCCTGGTTTGACATCCAATCGGGTGTTAAGTAAGGTTGCTCTATGTCAGCTTGGTCGTTCAATAGTTGTCTCCAAGATGTGAAAAAACAGTGACATAGGAATGAAAGCAGGTGACCTTAAAGTCAACTGCTTGCTGTATGCCGATGATGCAGTGCTCATTTCATCATCAGAATGCGATTTGCAGGCATTGGTCACCATTCTGAAAGATGGGTATGAAAATAATGGTCTAAACCTGAATGTGGATAAGACGAAGTTTCTGATATTTGAAAGAAATGAAGAAAGAATAGAATGTAAAATCAATGTGATTGTTAAGATAAAAGAACAACTAAATGAAGTGGTATATTTGGGAAGTATGTTTAGTAGAGACGAAAGATACGAAATGGATGTGGAAAGGCGTATTGCTGCTGGTAAAAGAGTTAACGGTGCTTTAGCTGCATTGTTGAGACAGCGAAACGTCAGCATAGCTGCACGTTTGGCTGTACAATACGGTTTTGCTACCGACGCTGTTATACGACAGCCAAACGTGGGTAACACAGAAGAAGAATGTAAGAAAGATGAATGCTGTGGAGATGCGATCTCTTCGCAGAATATGCGGAGTCAGTCTAGCTGATTGAATTCGCAATGAAGATATCCACAGAATAGCACGTACTAGAGAAGATGTCACGATGAGAATGAAGAAGAACGTGCTCAAGTGGTTTGGGCACGTCGAACGAATGAGTGATGAAAGAATGGTAAAAAGATTTATAAGTGACCTCGAGTGACCTTCGAAAAAACAGTAGCTATGGTACTGAAGGAAGGTCACGTAAAAAGCATGAGGACCCCCCGGAGGGCATGTATGAAGAGATTGACGTCTGTGGCCGAGGCGAAAGAGGTATGCAGGAACCGTAGCATTTGGCGCTCCGTCGTCTCTGGCTACCCCGCAAGGGATATGACGTGAAGTTAAATAAATAAATAATAAACTGCATCTTTTGCTCCTTTGATATGGACACGTTGCTATGAATCGCTTCAGTAAAGAGATCTTTAAATGATACCCATTTGTGATAGTCTCCATTAAAAGTAGGAATGTGCATCGTTGGAGTTATCTTGGTCTTATATGATAATGACCACATTTTCTTTGTCAACACTTTCTTAATGTCATTATCCTCTTTTTCATATCTGTTGAATGAACGCATGTACTCCTCATCTTCTTCACTAAGGAAGCTGTCAATCTCCCAGTGAAGAGAGTCAATGGTCCTCCAAAGTGATTCTATATTCTTTAAAACATCTTCAAACAACTACTTTTCCGTCAAATCTTCTTCTATGCTCGTTATAGTGCGAGAAAACGCTTTGAAGTAGCTTCTTTGCGTGCGAAGCATTTCTTCTAATTTGCTGGGGGTGCTACGGTCTAAAAACTCACCTATTTTTTTGCGATGCTTGGTTGACTGCGTTGAGTGGCAATGGTAAAGCTCGAATGGCAATTCGATAGCCACTCATCGACGACCGGCTGATCGTCGTCGTTGTCGTCGTCGTCGATCGACGTCGTAGGGGTCGGTGTTGTTTAAGAGATCTCGACCGACGGAATATCAATCTTAAATTGCCTGCTTTTGACAGTGGGTGACCTCAAACGAGTATATAGTGCCTGGTCGCCGAGTCGAAGGTATGTCGTGGGCTGTTGGATTCTCTATGTACAAGGAGTAATTTTCTAAATAAGACAAAAGTTTGAGGTAAAAGTCCTTTGTCTTTTCATAGCAATTTTGTTTAAAATAATCATGATCAAGGTCTTGATAATCAACAAGCTGTGTATGACTGCTGTTGAATTTATTGCAATAGGATTTGAGCGTCGTTAACCGTCTCTGTATATTGGAGTAGGTCTTGCGCTCAGGCCCATCTTTCTTAAAGTTCACAAGTAGTTTTCAATGCTTTGCATAAGTTAATATTGAGTATCGTAAATATCTTCCATTGTTATATGTTTTATATGTTAATTGCTTAGAATTTATTTAAATTGCTGGTCTTGATTCACCAGAAATCAAAAATTTTAATTTTTGATTTCTGGTGAATCAAGATATATATAGATTAATAAGATTGACTTACCGGTGCTGCTCTATTTGATTTAATCCTACTTACATCTTTCACACAAATCGCTGCTAATATATTTAATTGTAAATTGATGATTTTAAGTAACATGTAATACAATCTACGTAGTACACGTTTTACAGTCACTGTCCGTAACGTGTCACTTATAAAATGCTTGATATGCTGGTTTGATGCACACCCGCGTGGTAAATGTTACGAAATTATTCGAAATTAATTCACATACGCGAGAAGTTTCGAAAGACCAAAAAGATGTATGTGGTTTTCATACATCTTTAATGATAGAAAATGATAATTGATTTGCTTGATAATATTTGATTTATTCTGGCTATAAAATAATGATAGAAATGGTGGAGAGAACGTGCACGATGATTGCTTAATGCGAACTGAAAAAGTATGTCAATTATGATTTATAGCGAAACAATTAAAAAGCTGATTTGGCGAATCGTGCGGTGTTGCACCGAACAGATAGTAAATTGCATCTTCTTATAGTCTACGAAAGTAGAAAACTACTAGAATAAAAAAGCGTTCAGATTACTGTTTATTTTGTGTCACAACAATTGTTACAAGTTATCAGATAAATAGTCATGAAGTCTTATAAACTATTTGCGTAATTTTAAATTTCCCAGTATGCATGTTAATATTACTTTATAATTACCTGAAAGCCATCTGTCACACTGCAGACACTTTCATCACACAAACAAGGAGAACAATCACTTTGATTACTGTCCATACAAGACCGCAAATGTTTCTTTAAATTGTTAGCATTCTTAATATTAAACAATTTGATGTTATCTAAATATTTGTTTTTAAGATGTATCTAAATTGATTTTGTTTATATGTTACGGCGTAGAACATAAAATTGGCAAAAAATTATCTCATCCTCTTGAGTCTTATTGTATTCGTATATATAATGTTTAATAATGTGTGAAGGTAGATAACAGATGCATTGGATTCAAAAATTGCCACCTTTTTCATCAAAAGGCTGTAAAACTTTTGTGATTCCTCTGACCCGTTAGAATGATAGCCACAGCAGACCGTGGGCTGCGACGGTGATTACTTTTTTAATTAATAGAAGTACGACTTACAATTAACAATTATATAAAAACAGATGTTTGTAGATTGATTGTTGTATATAATGGAAGATTGGGTACCTCACTCTCAGCTGAGCAGTCTTTTTCATTTCTTTCTCCATCATCAAACATCTTCCCTACTTCATCTACTAAAAAAGACACTTTAGCGTCATCTCTTCATCATCATCATATCACAGTTTATTGATATTTTGTAATCGACTAAGCTCATTAATTACAATAGGCTCGGTCATTCATCCAGCTTGGTAAAGTAATGTGCTGGCTCACACTTGAATGCCCGTTGGCACGCTCTTCAAACTTTTTAACAATTATCATAGATGATAAGTTGGTATCATGTCATGTCAATTAACAGTTTGGTTATTAATTGACAATTTTAAAGCGAAATAAAGCTTCATGTGCTTGTTGACTATATATGTATAATAGATAGATAGATACTTAAAATGAAGAGTTTAGTGGAAAATCTATACAATTACAGAATTAATTACCATATAAAATAAAATTTTAACTAACTAAGTTTTTAATATTAAGCGATAAGATTTTGCCGTAAAAAAAGTAAACAAAATTAAAAAAAACTAATCAAAATTCGTCGAATCGATGACTCTAAATATAACTTATATAATTTAAATTATTAAAAGCTTATAAATAAATTCTCATAAATGTTGTAATACTTATACTAAAAAGTAATCTTCTCCTTCCCTCCAGTTGCAGTCCGGAATAAAAGGATTTAACCCAAATTGAAATCTAATATCTTTTTATGACTTGAGTCGAGTTCTTAACAACCGACGCAAGTGGAATATTCGTATGTAATCAGAAAAGGCAACTAAAATATCAACCTCGTTTATAAATAATTGAATGTAATGTAGTCAATGTCAAAAGAACATAAGAATAGATAGTTTAATTTTATCGTAAAACATATTAAAAAATCAGTGCCCGCAGGGGGACACGCGTGGGTAGACCTCGTGTGTAACGCGTTTAAAATATAACTCACAACCTAAGAATAACACCCCTTGCGAGAATAAATAAATATAAATAAACTGATAATTTTATTTGGCTTAGTCAAAGGAGTACCTAGTGCGTTGCCTAAAATTTATAGTAAAAAATAACCTTTCTACTAAAAATATTTGCGAGGAGGGAATGTTTAGGAGAAAAAAGTTGCCGTGGTTTTACCTACCTTAAATTTTCAAGCTAAAAGTGGTTTTTGTTTTTTTTCTCGGAAACGGTACCTTTTACGGAAAAAATTTTGGTACCTAAATTTAGAGTAAAAATAAGCTTTCTATTAAAAATACTTGTGATGTAAGAATGTTAATCAGAAAAAAGTTATGAATTTTTTTCCATAAATTTTGGTTTTTTTACCCCCACCCCTAAGTTATTGAAGTTAGGTTTTCGGTTATTACGGTTCGGTTATCTACATTAGTGAAAGGTATTCATCAAAGAGACCATATAATATGAACGCGATTAATCTACTTTGTATAGGGAAAAAGTTATGGTCGAAAAACTGAAATCAGAAAAAGTGAGGCCCTAGCGCCTCCCGTAGCCGGATTTCTCTGGTTAACGAACTTGACCATCATTTTTGGATGGTTGATTTTTGTGTAAAGATCTGGACGCACGCACGCATATATATATATATATATATATATAACCAATGGCCAACCTTTTTGACCAATGTTCGTTTCGGACTCAGGGGGTCATAAGAAGATCTCCTGTGAAGAAAATTTTCCAAAATTCGAAAGTCGGGTACAAATGAAGGCAGACCGAATTCTTCGAGGTCTACCTAAAATGACACCAAATGATTGAGATAATTGAAGAAACTTTACCCAAAGTTTTGAAAATTATTTAAACGACCAATGTCGTAGTGAATTGTCACCGTTTTGAATCCTGCACAATTAATCGCGAAAGAAGCTGCTTTGTAAGAAAAGTCATTCTTACACTTTGGTATTTATGAATTAAAAAATAAATATTTTAGTTTTCAATCATATCGAAATTCTGACTTTCAATCAGGGAATTCTTTGCAGCAATAAGGCGAACTTGAGAGAATGTTTACAGAAGGAACAATCAATTCATAAATCTAAGCTACTTTAGTAGCTTATAAATGGTTTTATTCAGAATAAAATATAACCGAATTTCACTTACTGTAATTAGTTACGTTCCGAGTGTTTGATCACGACTCGCGTATTTGTTCCAGAGTCATGTGTGCTCTGCATTCAACTCGGATTAAGCTGAACACAGTCCCGACGTGTTTGTCCTCACCGTTACACTTGATACTAAATTCATATTTGCTAACCAGCATTTGAACTAACTGAGTGAATTAGGTCGATTAATATTGCACTTGGTTAAAATAGCATTAATTATTGATCGGTAAAGCAATTTCAGGAATTGGTATTTCCTGTATATTTTGTTAATATACCTTAAAAACTATGAAGTAAATGAAGTAAATAACGAGGAGGTAACAATTCTTTATATCACATACCAAAGAGTTACTGTATTTTTGGGTAGACCTCGAAGAATTCGGTCTGCCCATTCATTTGTACCCGACTTTCGAATTTTGGAAAAATTTCTTCACAGGAGGTCTTCTTATGACCCCCTGAGTCCGAAATGACCATTGGTCAAAAAGTTTATATATATATATATATATATATACATATATATATATATATATATATATATATATATATATATATATATATATATATATATATATGCGTGCGTGCGTCCAGATTCGACTTTTGCCAGCACGATAGCGGCCGCAGTTTCGCTCGGATCGCTTTCAAACTTTGCACAAAAATCAACCATCCAAAAATTGAGTTCAAGTTCGTTAACCAGAGAAATCCGGCCACAGGGGGCGCTAGGGCCTCACTTTTTCTGATTTCAGTTTTTCGACCATAGTTTTTTCCCTATACAAAGTAGATCAATCGCGTTCATATTATATGATGTCTTTGATAAATACGTATAACTAATGTCGTTAAATCGAAAACCTAACGTCAATAACTTAGGGGTGGGGGTATAAAAACCGTAAATTTTTGGAAAAAAAATCATAACTTTTTTTTGGTAAACATTCTTACATCGCAATTATTTTTAATAGAAAGGTTATTTAGGTACCAAAAGTTTTTCCGTAACAGGTACCGTTTCCGAGAAAAAAAATAAAAACCACTTTTAGCTAGAAAATTTGAGGTAGGTAAAACCACGGCATCTTTTTTCTGGTAAACATTCCCTCCTCGCAAATATTTTTAATAGAAAGGTTATTTTTTACTCTAAATTTAAGTACCAAAAGTATTTCCAAAAAAGATACTTTTACCGAGAAAAAAAATAAAAACCGCCGTTTGCTTGAAATTTTTCATGTAAACAACGGCATCATGTGTTATTCTTAGGTAGTGAGTTATATTTTAAACGAGTTACACACGAGGTCTACCCACGCTTGTCCCCCTGCGGGCACGGATTTTTTTAAATGTGCCTTTTTAAATTATATTGAAAGAAATAAAAGTAATGGAATGAGAACAACTTTTGAAGAATCTAATTTGAAGCCTAGTAGAATCCTTTTTTGAACTTTAGAATCAGAACTAATGTATTATTCAACCTTACAACACAATATAGACACCCAACCATACCAATAAAATATTTAATGTTTTTTAAAATATAGTACTAACATATTTGATTCAGTTTATTTATTTAGCATCGACACCTTCACTACGTGGAATTCAAAACCAGCAATCTGCGGGATCAATCCAATAACTGAATGTTTAACTCACTACTATTTTATACAAACTCATATGCAGAATATATAAATTGTTTGTCGAAGCGCGAAACCATTGCGAGTTTTAGCAATTAAATTTAGAAGTTGATGATAGGATATGTAGCTCTATAAAGTAAACTAATAAATATTGTTGTGTTTTATTCTACAATTTATAATGTACTTATGTACACATCTATAGTAAAATAGTATGGAGGCAGAATATTTATATAACATATATTTTAAAAATACTCATTATTACTTGTTCAGTACACGCTACACGTCACTAAAACAAAAGTTATTATTATTATTTTAATTCCTTGTTTGTTTGTTTGTGCATCACGAAAAGTTACGAAGTCACTGTAAGCAGATTTAGATTAGTGTAGTTGGGTGCCTTTGTGCTTACGTAATACAAGAGGTAATTTTGTAGTAGTAAGTTACAACGCTACGACGACAAACAACTTGTGGTTATGAAGTCACGTCTCGAGGCTAGTGTTATTATTCCACATGATGACATTGTTATTAAATAATAATTCCTATTTTATAATAAAACAAAGAGAAAAATGTATCCGCTTGTTACATTGATACTTTTTACAAGGAGCTTTTACTATTCATATTGTCTATTAGATTATATTTCTATAGATAAATTCGTTAACACACAAAGTTATCGTTATATTGAAATTAAAATTAGTGATGAAACTTGGTTATCCGATGCTCACTTTATATTTGAAGTTGCATTCAGAGGAGATTTATATTCCATCTCACGAGTGCGGCCTGCAGGTGCTCGAATATTGTGCCTTTGTGCTGTACTTTCATATTTCTGGGCATTTTAAGAAAATAGAATATCCTAAGTTACGGGAATTCTGTTTAATGTGTTCTTTGATCATGATCGATAAAAAGTATAAATATATTATTTATATATATTTATTTATCTTCACGCCATATCCCTTGCGGGGTAGCCAGAGACGACGAAGCGCCAAACGCTACGGTCCTTGCATACCTCTTTCGCCTGCCACAGACATAAACCTCTTCATACATGCCCTCCGGGAGGTCCTCATGCTTTTTACGAGACCTTCCTCCAGTATCATAGATACTGTGTTTTCGAAGGTCACTGAAGGCCTCCCCCTGTCTCTCTTACCGCTCACTTTTCCTATGTAAATCTTTTTTAACATTCTTTCATCACTCATTCGTTCGATCTGCCCAAACAACCTGAGTACGTTCTTCTTCATTCTCATCGTGACATCTTCGCTAGTACCTGCTATTCTGTGTATCTCTTCATTGGAAATTCGATCAGCTAGACGGTGCAGCAAAAGTACCGTTGACTCTGTTACCGGTAAAAAAAAGTATAAATCTTTCATTAATTTACCTAAAATTTAATACCAATATTTTCTTCACCCACTCTATATCACTTAAAAATAAAACAAAAACATCACTTCATTTATACCACTTAATTTTATGCGATAGATTTGAGAGCGCAAAATTAAATTTATATACAATATTTAATTACTTCGACAATATTTTTCAGACTGAGCTATTTTAACTTCCGTGGTATGAAATATAATGAATATAAAGTATGCATATAACATGTTTGTTATAGTAAATATACTATTTCGAAAACATACTGTAATCATGGAGGAATAAAATAATCAATTCAATTGTTTTGAAACAGACATTTGGTATTTCAATATTCAAATGATGAATCTACTATATTATAGTGTCAATAAAATGGGGTTGCTCAATTTTGTGTCCATTAAGTAATATCAATTGTGTTATATCCATTTATTGACACATTGTGGATCCTGGTATTAATGAAATAATTTTAGTCATGTTAACTTTTAGTTTACTTTAAACTAACTTTGAAGGTGGTAGCTGGGTTGACCGGGGAAGGACCACCCCCTCACGGAAAATCGACGTGTAGTAACCAAATTTATTTGGTTATGTATTGTCGGTGAGTGAGAGAAACCGGAAGCCCAAACCCCCCCCTCCCCCGATAAACACGAAAGCGATGCCTCAAAAAAATATACCCCAGGAGGGTAGGGAGGAGGGTATCGTCTTGTGCGTTTTTGAGGGCAAACGACGAGTCAACGCAGCGGCACCCCAACCCACTCTAAATGTGGACTTTTGAAACATCCGGGGACTTCATTCCAACTTGAACGCCCGTCGACTATCATCTAGAGACGCAGATGTCCTATAATACCCCGGGTATAAACTAGAACATCATTATATACAATACGCCGGGGTATCTGTGTGCGTAAGGAAGGATATCTGGCACCGTAGCCTTCAGGTTTTTGAAGGTCGGCGAGTACCTGTCTGTACTCTGGCTGCGCGTGGACATGGACGACCATGTCAGAGTGTACGCGTGCCTCTACAGGTCCCATAGTGGCAATGCAGAAACGGATCAACCTTTGGGCCATGTTCAGGCGAAGATTGACGATCTGCTTCCACAGACCCCTCCGCCGAAGTCATAGTCCTTGGGGACTTCAACGCGCACAATACCGATTGCCTAGGGTCACGTGCCACCGATTACGCGGGGAGATCTGTGTTTAACTTTGCTCTGGCAAGTGTCTGTCCCATTTGGTCAAGACGCACACTCGCCTTCCGGACGTGGACAGCCATATGCCCTCTTTGTTGGATCTTCTGCTGACACATCCCGAAAAGTACCAGGTCACTGTCGAGGCTCCCTTAGGGTCTTCTGATCAATACTTGGTACGGAGTGTAGCGCCCATTGAACGACCTGCGAGTTGACTCAACGCGTTTGGCACTACAAGTCAGCGGATTGGGATGGAATGTGATCATTTTTTACTTGAATGTGATACTTCAGGGCATGAAACTATTTGTAACAAGCTCTGTGGTACCACTTGCTGGCAGATCGCGGCATTGGTTTGGTGCGTCTATCAAGGCTGCAGCAGCTGGCAAACGGTAGGCTTATCAAGCTTGGGCTAATGCGTTACTCACTAAGGATTCGAACTATAGAGTTCTGAAGAGGAAATATAATCGTGCCTCCAGATTCTGCAGACGGAAAATTGCTAGAGCAAAGTTCAAGCATGTCGTCAAAATTGGGGATCCACTGGCAAAGTATCCGCCTGTCACGCGCATGTTCTTGGCACTTTCCAAAGCCACTCTGGGAAGCTTTTGTCAGTCATCCCTACCGCCATTGCACACTAGGAACAATTCTCTGGCCCAAACGGCAAAAGAAAAAGCCGATCTCTTGGGTACTCTTTTTACCTTAAACTCGACTTTAGACGACCGGGAGAGGACACCGCCTATCATCCCGCGTTGTCCAAGCTTAATGCCGGAAATAGTTTTTCGGCAAAAAATGATCCAAAAAGCCCTTTTTTCCTTAGAAGTTCAAAATTCGAGTGGGCCAGATGGTATCTCTCCAGTTGTGCTACAAACATGTGCCCCTAAGTTGACACCAGTGCTAACGCGTCTATTTTGATACTCCTACCTTAAAGGCGCAGTCCCTAACTCATGGAAGCGTGCCCTTACCCATCCAATTCCTAAAAAAAGAGATTGCTAAGATCCAGCTAACTACAGACCTATCGCCATTAACTTTTCTCTAAAGTAATGGAGAGCATTATCAATAAACAGCCCCTAACCTACCTCGAGGACCACCAGTTAGTCAATGACCGGCAATGTGGCTTCCGCCATGGTCGATCGGCTGGTGATCTTCTGTTATATCTTACGCACCGTAGGGCAGCTGTTATTGAAAGCAAAAAGGCGAAAGCCTTCCATCGATGTATGGCACAAGGGGTTTCTTTCGAAGCCTCTTCCTATGGGCTTCCCGAGAGTATATGCAAGTGGATCACCAGCTTCCTTATTGGGCGGAGCATACTGGTCGTTCTCGACGGTTTTTGCTCGGATCCCAAGCCCGTGAACGCTGGTGTACTCCAAGGCTGCGTGCTATCCCCAACTCTGTTCCTTCTGAAGATCAATGATTGGATTGTTGGAAATATCCAACATACATTATAATGTGGATTTGTGTGCAAAAGGATACTACAAAGTATCTGAATACTTAGAGGACAATGCACCGTGGGTATGAAGCGATCGCTGCCAGGCTGCTTCAAAATTATTTATTTAGTATTGTGTAATATATTTATGTAATTTAAAATTTAAGAAAAAAAAAAAACAAATCATGACAATCCCGCTGAGTTTCTGTCGCCAGCTCTTCTCAGGTCTGTGGAAATAATTTTCCGAGCTGGTGGTAGCTTTGACAATGAAAAAATGTTTTGTATGAAACTTATTTTCAATAAAGATTTTTGATTTTGATTTTGATTTTATTTTTATGACAGTACTGGGGATGCCTTATATTCCGGCCGTGCAGGTTTCTGCCGTGCCGTGAGTGCCGTAAAAAAATTGTGTTTTCTATAGAGACTTCTATAGAGATTTCTATAGAGTTACAATTTTGCACGTTTACCACTAAGAAAACCCCATTTGTCGTATACCGCTCTTTGAGAGCATTCCCCTCATTGCCTCGCCAAGTATCAGAATAACGGGTCTCGACATTTCGTGCGGTTGCCTGTTTCGTGGTCATCTGGAGAGTAAGGCCAAGTTGGCCTTAATGGGCCAACTAATAAATTGGGAGTGATCAATAGAGCGAGGCAGTATTTCAAACCTGGCCGAACACTTGCGCTCTACAAAGTGCAGGTCCGGCCACACATGGAGTTGTGTGGCCGGACTCCTACTGTTCTTATCTCTGGTCCGGATCACCCCAATATCAGCTTCTACGATTTGACCGCGTGCAACGGAGAGTCGTTCGGATTGTCGGGAACCCAGTGCTCTGCGAACGGCTGGACTCTTTGGCATTACGTAGAGACGTTGCATCTCTGTGCGTCTTCTTCCGCATTTACCACGGGAAGTGTTCCGATGAGCTATTCGGTCTGATGCCTACCGCCGAATTTCATCACCGCACAGTGCGCCATCGACTCCATTACCATCCCTACCGTCTGGATGCGTGGCATTCCTCCACTGTGCGGTTCTCAAAGACCTTTTTTCCACGTTCCACTCGCTTCTGAACTGCAATATGTATTACACGTGATTATAAGTACTCCTAATGATCTTAATGACCTGTGGTTGTGTGTTATCGGCTTGTTCTGTACTCCGTGCTTGCTTCGTCACATGTTAACTGTTCACAGACTTCAAAAAAAGGATATCACTACTTTCCACTAAGAAAGTAATCTGACATACATACTTCTCTATATCATCTTATATTAAATAAATATATTTCATAATTATGAAATTAAAGTCCGTAGAACAAGACTATTAAAATTTTTATATATAACAAGTTGTAATAAGTGTAACGCACGTGCCATAGGAGCAAGGAGCAAGGCGTGAGCTCTCTCTATTAATATTTGTCACAGATGAATTCGCTGTTAGTTTGTGTCACTGTGGTTTAAAGTAGAATTAATTAAAGCATCAAAATGAATGTTTGATCCGTGTAATGATTGCAGCAACTTTCAATGCATAAGTTTTAAGAAAACTGTTATTATTCCCTAGTTGTTAGCGGGATAGTACCTATTTAATTTTTATTCCTACCTATTAAGTCTAACATTGACTTCTGGGCTTCTCATTCCGGGTCCAAAAGAGATGAGAGAAAGGATGTAAACTAATTTATATTTTGCTTTGATAATTTATCAAATTAATTCAGTAGTATACTATTTACTACAGAATACATTTCTTGTAGATCTACTAAGTCCGCTGTATCGCTCCGGGACCGAGATTTAAGTCTCCTCCATAAGTCTTGTGGCAGTTTCTATGTGTGCAGTTAAAAGCTTGCGGTTTTAACACATAGAAGCAATATTTAATGTTGATGTGCTCTAACACGAACACTGTTATAACTATATTTTTTACTCTGCCTTGATACAAGGTAAGAACCTGACCGCACCAAGAACAAATAATCAAAATTCGTAAATTGTAAAGTATGGCTAAAATTAATCGCTCAAAATTAATAGAATATCATTGATAGTATGGAGTGTTAAAGGGTAATAATTATTTTAAAGGTGATGTGGGTTCGAATGTGTATCTCAATACTAAATCAGTTTTATATTTGCTTCATGAGAACACCTTTTCTAGCAACTCGCTAGATCTTAGATCTTTTGTTATTTTATATTAGATAGTATTTAATTGATCCTTGTCTTGATAACTTTAAAGACATTTAATTTTTTTAAATAAGATATAATTCGTCATGTTTTATGGCAATTAATAAGAAAAATATTTATTATATCATTCAAATAGTTCTCAGAAATCAAACAAACGCAGACCAATGTCTCCGGAGATTAATACCTCAAAAGCAATTGCTTTTGGCGTCATGGAATTAAGATCAGAGACGATAGGAATATTAGTAATATAATAAGGCAATAACATATTACTATACTATTACACATATTACTATATTATACATATACTATATTATACATTTTACTATTATACATATACTATATTATACATATTACTATATTCACTTTGCTATACTGACCTTTTACCATTTGACCATTTGACCATTAATAAACAAAGTGACATAATACAGAATTGTTCAATAAACTAATTCAAGTTAGTCACAGTTGGTAAGAGCATCTCTTGTAAAGGACTGGGTCCATTTGCATATATGTTCATATTTTTTATTAAATAACCCAAAAATGTTGATGTAGAATAATAATATACATATTTTAAAATGTCTTCAATGAAAATTTCAAAAAAATTTCAAAAATGTATACATTATTGTGAGAAACTCCGGAGGTCATATAGTATGAATTGTTAAGTGGCTACTTGTTTTTGAAATTTTCAAAGTGAATATTTATTTGAAAATCTGCCCGTGTATACTTTTCATTGCACGTGACTGTACCTTCAACAAAAGCGTATAATGGAAGTATACGGCCTCCAAGGCCGGCCACGCTCATATGATGCCCCGGATTTTGCAAGAGTCGATGTGAGTCGATGAACACGTGTCATCACTGCCGCTGATGCTCATTTGCCCTCCTCTTACATAAAAAAAAAGTAAAATAACTTTCTTGTTATAGTTCTGATAGACACATGTATGATAAATTTAAGAAATTATAATAAGAGTAGAATAAAACGTGGTCATAACAACATAAAAACGTTGTACTGACTGCAAATAAATAAAACTTATATATTTACTGATGCCAAATAAAGGTCAAGCTATGCTTGCTTGAGAGAAAGTTTTGCTGCATGTCACTTATAAGGCCAATGCAAATCAATAAAGCAGTAAATAAATTGGAATTTTAAACGTTAGTTTAAAAATGATTTGTCCTATTTACTTGTTTATTTGCGGATGTACTCAATGAACTGACTAAGTAATATGATGTTCGAACAAATAAACGGCCCATGTAGAAGCTTACTTTTAATGTACACTTAAAATAATGGCAGCCTAAACATTGTATATCCTAAGACAAAATATATTTAGTTTTACTGTAAAAAATCTATCTTGTTCGAGTTGTTATTGTTATTGGTTACATAAATCAGTGAAGGCGAATTCCGAGAATAGCAAACATTTTGTGAAAAATTTTTATATCCTTTCTTTATTTATCTTTCATGCCCTGGAATGCTTTTCCAAAAGTATTACTATCATGGAAGCGACGTGCCTCTCATACAATATGTACAAGGTACAGTTTAGTGACTCGCATATGAACTCGCACTCTGCTATCTACTCGTACGTTATGAGACCGGATATTAACAATCTCTTAATTGGCTCTGGCCTGTTGTTAAATTTACTTATTTAGTTATTTGGGATAACTTACTTATTTTGAATAAAGTAGCTCAAATTGTTTGTAACTTGTAATTCTATAAACTGTAAGAAATATACAAATATCCAACTATTTTCACGAACATAAACTGTAAGCAAAAACAAAAACATTGTTTTGTATATAACTTGGACTGGATAAGATATAATGAGATCACTAATTAATATTCGGTGCGTGGATGGACGCATGTATTAAAACGTATAATATAATTATAATAAATGTTAAAAATGTATAAAATATCTCAGGTTGTAAGCGTGTATCGTACTAACATTATATAAATGTTGTATATTTTAATTGGGATAAGACATTATATACGCATATGTTATTTTGGAAATGCATTTCAAATAAAGCACTAATAGTATCTTAATGAAATGGACCTGGAAATGGAATTTAATAAAATCCTATTTCACATTGATACCTTACGTTCCATTGGATCAGTATTGTTTCAAATCATATCTAACCTCGTGTTGATTGTGTAATATTAAATTTAATAGAATAAATGGAACATCTCTGTGAAGAGACCACTAATAATTAATATTCCTGTTAAAATAAATTTCCTTTAAAAATTACCAGATTAACCAGACAATTAACAATCGCCGTAATCTCTGATTGTAAATCGCTCGCTTCGCTCAATAAACACTCTTGTATTTATTTAATTGAATTGTATTATATAAGTATTGATTAAATAATTTGAAGTAGCCATATTTTTTATTGCCGGTATTTCCTAAAATGTTTAAAACTTTATTGGGATGATCATACTTAAGTAATTTGAATGTTTTCTCTCTATCTTTAGTGTTATACATCACCATATTTCAATATTTGTATTATTTCGACCGTTGCAGTCGATATGGGCCACTGAATAATTTTTTTCGATAAGGTTATAATATTATTTGATATATGGGTGAATGTTTAGTTTAAGTGACTTTTTGCTGAGTCTAACTGGCAAAATTTCATTTTATTGGGTGAAGCGAGCGGAGAGCTTTACTGGAGACTTTTTCACATTCTTTGTTACGAATAGACTCGAAAACTACTTGACTGAAAATTATGAAATTTTGCAATCAACAAGACACATATTAGGTGATGGTTTTAAAAATTTTTGAAAAATTCATATTGTTGAGGAATAATCGTAAAAAAACTGATATCCCATTGAAGTCAATGGGAAAAAAATCGCTCGAACAATTTGCTTTACAATGAAATCTCCTACATTGACTACAATGATATGTCATATAACTGGGCTCGCTTCGCTCAATATGCAAATGGCATCCGAGACATCGCGAGCGCAGCTATTCGAATTGAGGGTCTGTTAGCGCCCCCGGTAGTATTAAATTAACGATGCGTATTTAGAAGTATTCATAAATTATTGTGTATTATCTTGCTGAGTCCTAGACTAATATATCATTTACAATTAAATATATATCAGTATAAATTGGGAACACTACACACCTGCGTATTACGCGGGTACGAGTCCGTTACCCGATGGTAACGGTCTCGTATGATACAAATTTTTTCGGACTATATATGTTTCCTCAAAGTATTTTGTTACTACTATCAGTCACATTCGGATAAATGCGGATATCCATAATACAATTCAGATTGAACCCGTAAATACAAAAGTCGTACTTTCTTTTAATGCACTGTTATATTTTAAACAATTTTAATAATACGAAACTAATTGATATAGTTATAGCTCTATTATTTTATTATTTGACAATAAATATTTTAAAAATGATTGCTTCAATTAATATTTATGTGTTAAAAAAATAAATGTTCAATTCGATCCGTTCATTTTTCACGCGTACACCGCGAAGGATGATTAGAATAATTTTAATAAATTTATTAATAATCGTATGAACTATGAAAACTATATAGCTACTGAAAGATATACCGACTACTATATATATGAATAGTTGCTATTTTTGGAAAAACATAATTATTCGTAAAATATAACGGTTTAATTCTAAAGAAGAAAACGAATTGTTAACAACATTAGTCTTATTGTATTAGAAAATGTCTACATCGGAGCAGACATGCGCCTCGTTGAGTGAGTGTGATAACGAGATCCTATAATACTGTTGTGTGTCCATTGGTACATACATTACAATCTATTATATGAGTGTATCTTAAGACTTAGTGAATAATCTCAACTTTTTGAACTACATGACGGGTCTGCAAATGAAATTAAGCTTAGCGTTCAATTTTTTTTTTAATAATTGGTCGAATCCCTTAATTATCTCTGAAGTCATATAAAATATTTCAGTTCATTACTGTAATAAAATAAATATTAAACTATAATACTTATCATTGATTTATTATTTAATTATGTTGTCTTTTAGTGAGTGGTCAGATGGTTTGTTTGTCCGAGCGTTATTTGTTCTATTCACAGACACACGTCTCGTAAGGATAAACAAAATATCTTGATCGAACACCACTTGTTACTTTTAGCAAATTGTTGCTTTGGTGGTTTAGATGTTTAATTGTTACATTTAGGTTACACATAGTTTATATTATTTGATAACATTTATGCAATAACATTTAGAGTAATATAGAAGTCCTATAAGGTTATATCACTACATAAATGTACTAATTGTGTGTGCCGGTGACGCTGTCATACCCAGTAGGGCTAACAGCAGCGACATAAACATTTAACAAACTATAAATATATGTACAAATTTTGAGATAAATTAAATGAACATTGAATATCATCAAATTCTAAGAATGACCTGATTTCTAAAAATGCTTTATATACCCTACTAAAAGCTATTAAAAGTATGAATAATACAAATAACTGCTTATTGTTTGTATCAAATATGTAAAACTTAACTGTGCATATTTAGATTATGACCAGCACAAATATAAACCATGAAAGGTTCGTTTTGGTCGGTATGTTCCAGTTTATTTAATGTTTTTAGTTAAACATTTTTATAACTTTAAAGGCAAATACCCTCAGTTTAAAGCATAAAGTAATAAAAAAATTGAATTATTCTTTGGACGGAGAACCCTTAGTTAAAATTCTGAAACATTATTATTCCTTGATTAATTAAGTTTATTTTAAAAACATATACAATACAAAGTGATTATTTTGCAATTGAGATGATTATAATTAAGAAAATATATATACATAGCTGCAGTGCCGGCCCAGTATCTGAGTTATAACACTAGGTTTAGGTAGAAGATTATAAAGAAACACAATAACCTACAAATTTTGTCTTATCTAGTTTGTTTACAATATTGTATCACAATTTTAATACCACAAACCATTTATATCACTTAAAGGAGGTGGTATATAAAGCCTCGATTTGTAATATTTATGAAAAACGTAAACTCGCTAACGTGATTCACGGCCGCTATTCTTCGTTACGTCTCAAAACATTTACTTTCAATTCTATCTCACAATAGCCTGCTTTTTATTTACTGCCTGTATTGTGTTGGCTGATTTGTCACAATATATGTTATGCTTAGAGCAGTCTTATGTCACGCGTTTATTTAAAGCTTTCAATATAAGTATATATTTGATTATTATGATGTCAAAGACGAATTGTCTGTTTTCAATTAATTAACACTTGCAAGATCTATAAGTTTAAAGACTATATCAACAAATATAATAATAGAG
Organism: Melinaea menophilus ssp. n. AW-2005; assembly: GCA_918358695.1. Classification (NCBI taxonomy): domain Eukaryota; kingdom Metazoa; phylum Arthropoda; class Insecta; order Lepidoptera; family Nymphalidae; genus Melinaea; species Melinaea menophilus. The sequence continues at coordinate 216,254 of OU911039.1, forward strand.
TTTACTCGCTGGCGTAAATAATATAGTTGTAGTTGTAAGTGACTTGTTATCCTTCCAGAAATAAATGATAATAAGCATTTGAAGCGAGTTTCATATTTTTAAATGGTCAATAAATAATATTTGTAATAGAAAAATCTATTTAAGTGACATTTGCTGCTGCTTCAGTGAAGAACTTTTCATGTATTTTTTTTAAGTATTTGAGTGTTATTGTGTTGTTTGTCTTGTACCAACAGCGAGCTTACGAGTATGTCAGCTTAAATATAACAACCTATCAGTTGTGAAACGTTCAATTGGTCTACCTATTTTGAAATCTTGTAGCCTTCGATGATCATCAGACTCTCCTGCAGCACTTCTGTGTTTCTTAAACTTTTATAATAATACTGATTAATACCTAGTAATAATAATAAGGTATAATAAACATAACATAACATAATACAACATAACACAACATAACATAAACATAAACATAAACAGCGTTTTCAGCAGGTAACCTCACGCCTGTGACTTAGGCCTTAACTTATAAAACTACCCTCAGAAATAGAAAACAATAATATTTAGAATTAATATTTTTTACACTAAATTAATTACCAAAATTCGGCATAGTACATACAACGGTCACAAGGTACCACAATAGTAAAGAAGTTGTGTTCAATCAAGATTATATTTAAAATAATGAGAGGTGTGTTTGTAAATAAAACGAAAAACGCTAACAAACACAAACAAACCATTTGAACATTCACTAAAACATAACATGAAAAAGTCATATATTCCTAATAATAATGGTATTGTATTGCACATATTCATTTCATCACAGTAAGAAACTCAAATATTTTATATATAAATTAAAAAAATTGCAAGACGATATTATATAATGAATGTTATTTTCACTGAAATTTGAATTGCATTTATTTTGTTAGGTTCGTGAGGTGTTTAAAAAGTTGAAGTAATCTAACTTTTATTAAGAGTTCACTAAGTTTTGACATTCAATTTAATAATACTTTAAAATGTGTTTCTAAATGTCACAATGTGTCACACTTCAGCGTGTTACAGGATCTCGTTATCAAAGTTACGAGACGAGCCGAAGCGTCTGCTCCGAGTCTCACGGCGCTCCTCTCCGGGCGTGTTGTCTCTACGCCTTAAGTTTACGCAATGATGTCATAGAGAATACGTCTATCTTTTTGTTTCATTTCTAATTATAATTTTGACCAAGAAAGTAGTTAAATTGCATTTATTAAAATAATGTTAATTATATTGTCCATTATTTATTCATTCGTATAATATTATGATAAGAAGAAACCGACTACACTCTCGGCTACATTTAATGTTATATAATATATTTGAACTACTCGTACAGTCAGATTAGATTGTCATATTTTTACAAGTTTTACTTAGCTCGTCTTCGTCACGTCTGTTTGTTTGTGGCGATCAAATCTTGCAATCGAAATTTCACCCACTTTCCAGCTAGCCTGAGCGCTAAAATTTTTAGGATCGCTCAGAAGTCGATGACAATGCAATATTCAAGCATAAAAAAAATCTAAAAAGTAGAAAAAAAAATCTTAAAAGTAGAAAATAATTAAATAATTAACAAAAATAAAAACCCACGTTTTACAAATGCACGTAAAAGAATAAAATAATTTTGCTCCATGGCAGCTCTGAGCTCCACGTCTGCCTCACTCCATCACCCCTCCTGCAGCTGTTGCCTTAATTTGTGTCACTCGTAATTTTGTACTAAGCTGAAGACTGAAAACGTGAAACGACACACAGTCGTTGATGAATTGTAAAATTATCTGTAAAATTCAAGTATTTAAAAATGTGTTCCGCTCCTGGTGCAAATTGGAAGCAGGGCAAGGCTTTCAGCAAGACTAACAGTACTACACTCAAAAATTTTAGATACGCGGATCTCCAAGATATCGAACTTTTTTTTGTCATAATAATATTATATATTTTTTTGTTATTGTTTAATTCTAATTTTTTTAAATTTTAATTTAGTATTATTTTTTATGTCCCGAACGGCGGAAGGTGGAGGACGGAGCTACAAATAGCTACGTGGAATGTAAGAGGAGGCATGGAACAGAAAATGAATTAATTATTAGATGTGATGGATGACAAAGATCTGGATGTTATTTGTGTGTCTGAGACCAAACGAAAAGGCAATGATACGACCGATTTGCCTGGCAACCGGGTCGCTTTCTGGGGTGGGGTTTCAGAGGGTGAGCGAGGTTGCCAAGGTGTAGGCGTATTATAGTCCTCTCGAATGGTTAATGAAATAGTAGAATACAAGGCGATCAACCCGAGGCTTCTTTGGGTTCGCTTTAAGCTGGGGATAACAAGAGTATTCTTGTTAGCCGTGTAGGCGTCAATATCCTCAGCTCAAATGAGCGAGCTCGAGGAGTTTTGGGAGAGTGTCAGGGATGTTCTAAGTAGTGTCAGAGATAATGAAAGATTGATAGTATGTGGAGATATGAAAGGATGGGTTGGAACCACGCAAAGTGGTTGCGAAAGCGTGCTAGGCAAAGACAGTGATAGGAGAGTAAATGAGGCTGGAAAGCTTATTTTGGAATTTTGGAAGGAGAAAAATTTGTTTGTGGCAAACACGATGTTTGATCACAAACAAATTCACATGTACACATGGGAACGAGCGGAAGATAGAAGTATGATTGATTTATTCCTAATGGATCAGCGTATTCGAAGTCAAGTTATGGACACGCGAGTGTTTAGGAGTGCTAATCTCGAAACGGATTATCTAGTCGTTGCTTGACGAACAACTTCCGGGAAAACACGACGCTTTTCTGGCGAGAAGTTAGTGATTCCCGGGGTTGTTCGGTAACCTGTAGAATGAAAGGGGTGCTTTCGAAGAACGGTGAAATTTTAAGAGAGCAAGCACACGTTTTGCAGCCGGTGGGCACAATTCTACAAGGAGATGTATGAACGTAAGGACACCTCGGTCTTGACTACCAGCGAAATGCTGAGTCCAGATATAGCCGATGTTGAAATCAGTTTGGAAGAAGTAGAGAGCTTGATTCGAAGTCTGAAATGTGGTAAGGCTGCGGGAGCAGATGAAGTTACTGCCGAGATGATCAAATATCCACGCCACGCCACGCCTCTTGGACTTTTTCCGGTTTTTGTGCAATTTATGCTGGAAATCGGGGGAGGTCCCCGACGATTGGCGAGGTTCAGTCATCGTACCTTTGTATAAAGGCAAAGGTTCACAGATAGTCTGTGTAAGCTATAGGGCTATCAGTTTGATCAGCTTGGATGGTAAAGTTTATGCTAAAATATTATCGAGAAGAATGCAAGTGAGATCTGAAACCAAACCAAAAGGTTTTCTGTGCTTTTGTGGGTTTGGCAGGCGTTTGACAGGGTGAAAAGGCGTTTGACAGGGTTGTGAGAAGGAAATTATGGGAGATACTGCCCCGATACAATGTGAGTGGATCCTTTCTACAGGCTGTAAAATCTCTTTACAGAGATCATTCAGCCTGTGTGCGAGTAGGAGCTGGCATGTCGCCCTGGTTTTACATCCATCGGGTGTTAAACAAGGTTGCGCTATGTAAGCTTGGTTGTTCAATTTATATTTGGATAGTTGTCTCCAAAGCGTGAAAGACAGTGACATGGGAGTGAAAGTAGGTAGGTAACCTTAAGGTCAATTGCTTGCTATATGCAGATGATGCAGTGCTCATTGCATCATCGGAATGCAATTTGCAGACATTGGTCACCACTTTGAAAGATGGGTGTGAAAAATGGTCTAAACCTGAATGTAGATAAGACGAAGGTTCTGATATTTGAAAGAAATGAAGAAAAAACAGAATGTAAGATCAACGTGAATGTTAAGATAATAGAACAAGTGAATGAAGCGGTATATTTGGGAAGTATGTTTAGCAGAGACGGAAGATACGAAATGGATGTGGAAAGGCGTATTGCTGCCGGTAACAGAGTCAACGGTGCTTTGGCTGCATTGTTGAGGCGGCGAAACGTCAGCATAGCTGCACGTTTGGCTGTACACAATGCGGTTTTGCTACCGACGCTGTTATACGGCAGCCAAACGTGGGTAACACAGAAGAAGAATGTAAGAAAGGTGAACGCTGTGGAGATGCGATCTCTTCGCAGAATATGTGGAGTCAGTCTAGCCGATCGAATCCGCAATGAAAAGATCCACAGAATGGCAGGTACCAGCGAAGATGTCACGGTGAGGATGTAGAAGAACGTGCTCAGGTGGTTTGGGCACGTCGAACGAATGAGTGATGAAAGAATGGTAAATAAGATTTATATAAGAAAAGTGAGCGGTAAGAGAGACAGGGCAAGGCCTCGCGTGACCTTTGAAAACATAGTATCTAAGATACTGGAAAAAGGTGAGCACGAGGACCCCCATGGAGGGCAAGTATGAAGAGGTTGATGTCTGTGGCCGAGGCGAAAGAGGTATGCTGAGACCGTAGCGTTTGGCGCTCCGTCGTCTCTGGCTGCCCCACAAGGGATATGGCGTGAAGATAAATAATAAATAAATAATAATAATAGTTACAATTAGCCGAATTAACTATTAAGTTAGTATACAAAGTGAACTCTTTAATTCCGAGGATATTAATAATGAAACTTAAGAAAGAGATGCAATTCAGCAAAATATTAAAGCAAATATCACTATAGCAAAAGTATTTCTAAAAACTCATAAAAAAATTACGTGACAGCTGTTGTTCGAATCATGATGAATCCATTTCATACGACCACCAAAAAATAGTCTTAATATTACCTCAGATTCAGATCATTATATAGAGATATATATAGTGAAAAATAGGCACTCTTTTTGCTGTTACTTTTGAGAGCTTCATAAATAATAATAAAAAAGTATCTGTTCCATACATTTCTTTTTCTTATATCCTATTTTAAAGGTTATGCGAAACATTTAATTTCCAAAGTGTTCTGACAATTACGCTGAAACTTGGAAGCTGCTATGCAGTTTGTATGGTCGGTATGCAACAAAGGCATTTTAATTAATCATCACCTTAGCCCTTTGTTTAACGTTAAGCCACTTCCACGTGAGTCGGAAAGATCATTATGTTTTTAGTAGACCTAGTAATTAAAAAATTAAGTGCTCTGCCAACCTAAGACAACAATACAAATAGACAAACAGGATATTATTAGTATACTTATATAAACAACTTTTTTTATATATTTTAAAAATTAAACCTTTTCAACTTATTATTTTCTACTTACAATTTGTATATAGTAAGTCGGTTAGGAAAAACATTACCTGTAATGTAAACGGAAAACAACATTAAAACATTTTACTCCAGGTGATGTATTATTGTTTAATCACTACAGTTTTTAGCATGATCAATGTTATTTTAAATTAAATTTTTCTCTCTTCGAGTTATGTACAGACGACAGCCATCGATAGCCACAGAGTCTATAAATCTGTCACTAACGCGCCAGATTCCGAATTAAGGAAGTGACGCTTCGAGTAAATGAGAATGTTCATCTTCTCTATATTTATGCTAACATCTAAATTAGACACTGTCACATTAATGAAATGGCAGTAACACCGTAATAATATAGAGGGTGATGTTGTTATCATAAGAGAATTTTTAAAAGTTCTTGTAGGAAGTGCAGATATCAGTCTTAGAAATAATAAAATTAAGAATATTCTTTTAAAAAAGTAGACTGTAACATCTACTTCTAAATATTATCATGTAAATAGTTAAAACAAAATGCAAAATAATTCATTTACAAAATCCTTCGTAACTTTTAATAAACCTTTTCCTAAACTAAAATATTGCATGATTTCTAAAGGAAAATATTAAATCTATCACGTTTTTAAATCAAAAGGGATAAAAGAGTGTTTAGAAAATTTCAAACAATATAAAATAAGTTTCAATAGTCTGTATAAAGACTATTGAAACTTATTTTATATTGTTTTGTCGTGAATGTAAAAACGATACAACAGCCTATTGCATCAGTATCTAAAAAATGGCAGTCAAGAGTAATGACGCTGTTACAGTCGATGAACGTGATGAAGTAGTTAGTACAACTTTCGAATCACATATTAGATCAAGTACTTCTTGCAATGGCTATGACTGAAGTCTTGAAGCTATTGACCAGCCAAAAAGCAATTTTTTTTTATAGAGTTAAAAGAAGAATTATTATTAAATTCTACCGAGATTAACTCAGTTAAGATTATCGGTATAGGCAACCATTGTTCAAACAAAGCTGTAAGTTGTAAGCCTAAAATAAAATTACTAAACAGCAACCTCAGTATATTTTAATGTTGTTATGTGTGACCGGTATTGACTGGGTGTGTACATAAACTCGTAATAAGCTTGTAAACTTTAAATATTAAATAACATTTTCCCAATAACTCTTTCTCTGTTCTTTAACCCTGGGTTCCGATCATTTTTCTAAGTTACAAATGCCTCTGAGAAAGATGACTTGTCATCATTAATAATAATAATAAACTTTATTGGAATCAAATTAGGAGTACATAATAATAATCAGTGATCAAAAAAGCTTGCATTGGCTATAAATCTGTGCCGCACACATTAACGCCAGCCTCAAAACAATTATTGTAAACAGACAATGTAAATAAAACAATACTGGTAGTTATAACAGCAAAAAGAAACAGAAGAAGAAGAAGAAGAAGAAAAGAAGAAGAAGAAGCAAAGAATAAAACCAACAAAAACAAGTTATCCAAAATAATGTGCTTCTTTAGGTTGTGTGTGTGTGTTTTGTTTGTGTGTATGTGTTTGTATGTGTCTGTGTGTGTGTGCGTGTGCGTGCGCGTGTGCGTGTGTGTGTGTCTGTGTGTGTGTGTGTGTGTGTGTGTGTGTGTGTGTGTGTGTGTGTGTGTGTGTGTGTGTGTGTGTGTGTGTGTGTGTGTGTGTGTGTGTGTGTGTGTGTCATGTAAGGGTATTTATAAGGAAACTTATAATATTACCTGCCAAGTAGCAATATTATCGCCTTGAGAGTACTAGCCTGCTGTTGTCAATACTACAAACTTTTTGCAATCTACGTTTATTTACATTTGGCTTAAAGGGAACTTCATAGTGTTTTCGTAGAAATGTGTTTTTAAATAAATAACTGCCTTACCGAAAACACCTTTGCGAGGTTGTATAATTCAACACATTGTCAAAAATAAGTAAAATATTTATTGAAGTCAAGCTCTTTCATATAATATTATAGTATTATATATTATATGAAAGAGTATAATATTATAGTATTCATATACTTGTACCTTTCTTTATAAAAGGAGCAATCAAACCGCCGCGTGCCACTTAGCTCGTAGCGTTCGTAGTGTGCACACCGCTCGTGTTGTTTAGTTAGAGTGTTTAATTATTAATATTTTGTTCCTTCTATTTGGTTGATTGTTAAAATTACTTTTTAAGAAATAAATAATTTAGTTAAGTGGTAAAATTGATTTTTTAAATACATCTACTTCTGATTTCCAAAAATATCTTAAATTGTAGCTTAAATTTTAAATTTCGACTCCCTATAAGACTATATTTTTTATAATTTTATTATAATTACTTTTTTGATTTTTTTCTTCATTTTGTACTGTAAAACGATGTTACTTGCCAAAATTCACAATTGAATGGAAAGTATGATGTCAATATTGGTTCTCTGGAAATGTATATGAGTTTTTTTTTGCCTACATTTTTTTTCATCTGCATTTAGAAGTTTTCTTTTTTCACAGCTTCAAGGTTTAAAGTTAACTTGAAAGTAAAGAAACATACTAAGGTGTATAGTTTCAATTTTAAATTTATATAACTCCACGAGTACCCAGGGATACGATCCCTTTTCTACGGTACGTTCTTATAATGGTTCTGTTTTTTCCTTTTAAGGTCCGCACCTTAACTTTAGAAATAAGTCATTTGGTGGAATAATATATGTATTGGAATTTTTGTATTTATAATAACAAAGGATGTGTGTATGTGATAAGTTACAACACATTGTTATAACACAAGTTACGGAACCCTAATCCCACGAACATGCTGACGGACCAAACTGATGGGAGCTGCCGAGGCGACCGCCTCGCGAGTTCCTCGTTTGTTGTTTTAATCTCTAATTGTTTTAATTTAACTTTATTAATTTTAATATATTTTAATCACTCTTTATTCCCGCTTCGATTAAAGTAGTCTTTATTCTAAGATAATTATTGTAATTATAATTGATAAATAATTAATTTTTTTTTTTTCAATCTTCTGACTGCCGCAAACGTAATTCACATGACGTATTATTTATTTATTTGTATGTAAAAAGAGAATAATGCATCCACACAAAATCACGGACAGGATTTCAAAAACAAAAATAAGTTGAATTCTGTTCTGATTGATGCTGCACTCGTTCAGTCACCTCTCTGTGCGACCACTCACTCCATCATTTACACCACCTGTACGTGCACGGCTTTAGGTGGCTTATTGAATTACCGAATGTATTGCGCGCAAAATATTTAAAACCGATATGTGTGATGTACCTAATTTTTTTTAAATATTATTTACGCTTTTGTAACAATACGAATGGAATTTGCCAGTGAATTATGACTCTTGAATTTGAAAGTTTATTAGCTGTGTTTTCTTAAAAATATATACATACAGTTTTACCGAATATTAATTTACCGAATATATACATTTTTTGAAATTATAAGTTTTGATATGAAACTCTGTCATAAAAAGAAAACCAAAATATATACCGGTTTAATTATTTTATTTTTAAATTAAATATTTTTTTTATCTTAATCTTTTAACTTTTTTTATTATAAAAATATAGTAAGCTTTTCTATGACTCTAAAACCGCAGTGTCCCGACATACAGAGATGGTGCTGTTCTTTTAATTAAAGGGTCGGGAGAAATGAATCATTCTCAATGATAAGGATCGTGCGTTCATCAAAAGTTGTATCAGCAAAAGTCTTTTTTATTTTTCACCTAAATAACACACACAATCCTTTTTTTAAACAAAATATTGTTAATGTGTTTCATTTTTTGAAATGAATTGAAATGGAAGATATTGTTCTATCCTTAAAATAATTTTTAGTCGCGAGTCTAGTGTTACTAAAGTATTCATATTATAATATAATATTAGGTTAAACAATATTTACGGAATATTTTGCTAGTTCTTTTCTATGGACCTACCGTTTAGAACTGTGCAACTAGAGTTAAGTTAGTAATAATTAATATCTTCATTTCGCCTCGTTACTTTTTTATTATATATCGATTCGGTATGTACCACACATACGAGCACATAGTAGATTTATATTAATTATCATAAGAATATAATTATTAATAAGCCTGGGCCCATAAAAAATGAAGATGGCATGACTGAAATATACAAAGAATATAATATATAGTGAGTTAAAACCCGTCATTTTTCTACTAAAAAACTGTATATTTGAATAAAGATATTGTGAAATGCAATCTCCTTGTTTTTAGTTATTAATGTTATTATATTTTTTGTAGTAATTAGCTTGTATTTAGAATTTTCTTTTATATTACATTAATTGTTAGATGTTTTTTTTGTTGCTTTAAATTAATAAGTACAAACAAAACTGGACAATATCAGATAATAATGCGATAAGAGCCAGAGGCCGCGACACTATTGTCCACTTGGAATATCGCCCTTTCGAATTCCATTAGAAAGAAGACCCCTCTCAAACCACAACTGTACCAAAGCGCAACATGTCACTCTTAATAATACAATTTACTGCAATACAAGTAGAATACTTTGATTTGGAAATTGTAATTTGAGAATTTCGGTTTATTTGTGTAATACACTCGGCAATGTTAATAAGATCCTTATTAATAAGATGCTATGCGTCGAAGGTAACAATACATAGTATACTTAAGTGCGTTAAATAACGCAAGGACAAGTCAATTTAAATTTGAAACTCGAATCAGTTAAGTTGATCGGAGCGCTTAGTTGTTAAACATATGCCAAAATATTTGTATGATGCTGTCACGGTGTAAATATAGGCAACCCGCCAAGTATCGTTTTGCTAACTTAAAGTTATATTTTATCGAAATACTATAGCACAATAAGGTATCAAGAATAAGGAAAATAGATTGATCTACATCAGTACTGAGAGGATATAATAATGAGAACTCGTACTCGACTAATAATAACATTGTATTTATTTCAATGATGTTGTCTTATAATTACTGTAAAATATATTTGTTTATTAAACATAACTATGGCAATTACGTGATCTCTTGAAGTTTTGCAAATGTCATATAGTGTTGTTGTTCGTTTAGGAAATCGAGAGGTCATCAACTATCTATGAATGAATTTTATCCGATCCAGAGAAATATTGTTTTTTTTTTATAATTTCCCCGTACAATATTGTTTACGGGTGAACTATCTTATTTAAAGGCAAGCTGGTAATGTGTATGATATTTAGTACACATGTTATCTAAAATATTTTTTGTTGTTTTTTTTAAGATGACGTTCCAGTAACTATTACAATTGAACATATTTGCAGTAGGTATTAATTTGAATTAATTTGGAAGCCACTTAACATTGCCTCTTAGTAGTTTTATTAAAAATGTTGTTTATAGACGTACACATGGTTTTGTTCCAAGTTAAAATTCTGTTTCTGAAATATTCAATATTCCTAGATGGAATGGAATGAGGAATTGAATTTTTTTGGTGACAAAGAAAAGAGGCCGTTGAAAAATAATTTCTTAAAATTAGTCACAAGATTAGAATCACATATAGAGTATTCGAATAAAATTAACTTTACTAATCCAATAACAATCATATAAAGTATTGTAATTATATGTATGAAGGTATGAAGCTTCATCGCCGCCCGTTGCTCGGCGCCGCGCACAGTGTTTCGTGTAGAACATGCTAGGTGGACAAAATTATTTTATGTTATATAACAAGGCTTTTACTATTTTACATATAGGTAGTCATGTTTTTGTAATAAAAAACGAAAAATTGGTATAAAAACAGAAAATATATTCAAAAATATTATACAAACAACAAAAATAAAATTAAAAATACTAAATTAACCTAATAATCATCATCAGAGTCTTCTGATGAATCTTTTATAGTGTAATCTTCATCATTTTGTGGCATTGTGCGACAATATGATGACGATTCCGGCCTTGATTCTACTATGCTAGGGCTTACAATTAACTTTAAAACTTCTGTAGATATTTTTTCCGGTTTTTTTCGGGGAATCTCTCGAAGGCTATTGATCAAAGGATCAGATGTTATAACTAACATAGACAGTAAGTCTCTATTCGTGGCAACACGCGAGCACTTGCGGGTGTTGTACTCCCTAAATCTGCGGCAATCTTTGTTACGTGCTTCCTGAGCCTCTTCGGAAAGCTGCCCAATCGGAAGCAATGCTGCTTTGATGACCTCTGTACTGTGAATTAATATTTTATGTACAGTAGCAGGCATACAGTACCACGAATAGAGACTAAGATAATGTCTTCTGGTTTCGAGACAAAATTTATTGAATTCCGCTAAGTTTATTTCGAATCCAGAAGACAATGTCCTCAAAATAACATCAAATTGTTTGATAATTGTAACATCTAACCCTGTGATGTGAGCACTCATCTCAGCATTCTTAAAAAAGCGACGGGCTGTGTTTCCATAATTTGAAGAACCAAATCCTGGCTTTGGTTTATCAACAATAAGCCCCATCTCGTTCTTAAATTTCAACTTGATTTCTTCGGAACGAACTTTGATATCTGCTTTGTCTTCGTCGCTTCTAGCCTGCCATTTCTTTATATTCAACTTGTAGCTGATATGTAAAAGGCATTCAAAGCAACGAATCCAAGCATGAAGTGTAGATAAACCAAAGCCAAAATGTTCTTGATTGCTGTTGAACTTCGCGGGATCATCGTTCATTGTTTTGGGGGTGGCGCCACAGATGAAACACTTTTGAGATGAGTTCGTGTTTCGCAGAGATTTGAGAATCGTCAAATTTGATAAGTGTTGGAAGAAGATCGTTAACTTCTTCCAACAATCTGTTTGTCTCCGCTAACGTGAAGTCGTTCGTTTCTTTAGCAAATATAAATTTGATTGGGCGACAATACATTGTTGATGAAGGCCGAGGATTTTGCCAAATAATTTTGGACCCATCATATAACTTAAGGGGAACCAAAGAAAATACAAAAAGAAACTCGTCCGTATCTTCAGTGTTTTCAAATCTCTGTTTGTATGTGCTGTGCCCAGAACTTCCATCACATCCCCATTTACTAACAAGTGTAAACGATGAACTTGTTGGGAGGACACTGCTGATAACTTCATTCTGTGCTAATATTAGACGTTCCACTGTTTTATTTAATAAGGCTTGCAAATTTATTTCAGCACGAGTTTCTGTTATAGCAATGTGCTCCTCTGCAGGGTGACAGGCCTGTTTGGACTTTCTTAAACTAAAATATGACGGAAATACATTATGGCCTGCCTTCATGGACCACTTTCTTGTTTGTTTGTATGCATGCGTTGTTGATTTAGAATCTATATAGTAAGCTAAGGCTTCGTCACTACTTAACTGCCTAGGAATAACAGAACTGGTATTTTTAGACTTCTTAATATTATCTGGGTTCTCACTAATGTCTCTAATCACGTTGGCAATTTTTCTTTGGCCTGTTGAACGCACAGCAATTTCGGCAGCAGTCACTAATTCACTGACACTTCGCGATTCTACGAGATCCACAACGCGACGTTTCTTCGTCTTAAACGATGATTCTTCGAAATCTTTGCGAGGTCTTCCTGCAGGAGTCACAGCCCCACTCGATGTCGAAGGTTGTGATGCAGAAGAACTCGCGGTGAACTGTATGTCTGCTTCATCCAGCCACGTCTTGTTTTTAGTTAAAAAACGCTCCTTCGACTTTCCTGAAGTCAACAATTTGGTACCAATCTTATTTGAAAAGTTGGATATTTTAAAATTTATTTCTTTTCGGCTACTTTCAGTAATGTCACCAAAGTGAAATTTTGAAGAAAGGTAGACATATACACGCGAATTTTTTTCATTCTTCGTGTGTTTCAACCATTCTTCGAAAAAGTCTATCCTTGAAATGGAGTAAACGTGTTCTGAAAAAAAAAGAAAAAAACATGTTGTACTCAAGTGTGCTAAATAATATGTGTATTTTTATATAGAATAAAGTTATTATTTTAGTTAGTCTGTAAATTTAGCTCTGTCAAAGTTTTTTTTTTGAAAAAATATACGCTAAAATATGTAATGTATGTTAAAATTACACTAAAAATACATTTCAATAGATTTTGTTTCAAATAAATACTTATTAAAAAATAGGACTTACCCTCAGTATTAATATCCATCACAAACACTCACAATATTACTATAATCCACTATGAGACGTGCACGAAAGTGTCGCTAAATTGCAACTGATTGATTGGAAAGGTTGCATTAAACTCATTACCTGCCTTCTGACCCCTATGACTCATCAGTTAAACATGTGACAAACAACAGATTCTCGGAATTGGAGTTTAGGGATGTTGTTTACGTTTTGTAATTAAGATTACCTGGAAATGATAACATGAATATTGTCCACCTAGCATGTCTGGGCGAAATACTGTGCCGCGGTGTGATGCAAGTGTGAGACGGCGCCGGTGTCGCGCGCCGACAGCACCACTAGCAAGTTCAAATATGACAGGTATATAAGGAAGTAACGAAGAGAACATTGCACTGAATCCATTATTTACAGAGGCATTATCATTTTTATCTTATATTAATATGGACAATTCGAGAAGTTATATTGGTTATGCAATAAACAGAAACTTTCAAAAGAGTGTATTTTTTTAGTCAAAATTGGTAAAGCTTAAAATTTTAAATCGTGTCTATAGTTATGATCATTTCGTTCAGATACTTGTATATAGTATAATATACAGTATGTAGTAGCAGTACAATCCCTTAGTACTTCATAATAATTTATAAGTTATTGCAAAGCATCGATTGCGACGTTCTTCGAGCTATAGACAACAGCCCCTCACTACAGACACAGTGGTACTGTGACGTGTTGTGGGTAGTTTCAAATTGATTGGTAAACTTATAAAAACCATCTTTGGTAAAGAAACTCAAGTGGAACGAGTAATAAATATCCCGCAGCGATAACAAAGTACGCTCACCATAATTGAAATTGTTCGACCGCCGCTATTTGTTGTTCTCATTTTTGTATGCTCATGTGGAGTTACGAAATATAACTCGTGCTGTTTATGTAATATCACTGTTTATTTTATTTATTAAAAAATGTGATAGTTTAAATGTGATTCTATGCTATGATATTAGGTCTCCCATTTCAAGGAAAGTTAGAGCAGACTATCAGGAATCAGGTAAGTATGATTCAATATCAAAATAATTACATATTCTTTGGATAACTTGTAACGCATATCTCATAGCCATTAACATCTTTTTCAAAAATCTTAAAGGCAATAAGAAATAAATTCTTTGTTTTAAATTACTGAAATCTATTTTAACTGTATTTCAAGGCTGCATATAAAGTGGGTTTCAGGAAAAATGAGCCTAAGGGTTTCAAAAAAAAAAACTTACCTAATTTATATTCACCAAATAGCTCTTTGTTTAAAAGTCGATACACAAGAATAAAAAAAATAGAATTACCGTGAGTACAAAACAAAATTAATGTGAAAATAAAAATACTTTAAGGCTGATCGATGTTTATGCAAATCAATCCCAAATTTATTGTGTGTATATACATTGTTTTTTTGTATTATTTGACGAGTCAGAACTAAAAGATTTTTTCGGAAAAACTTTGTAAAATGCTAGTATATAACAATGATATGGCGATATCTTAATATGAATCAGCTAAACTAACTAATTAAACCAGTGTGGAGCCGATTTATAATTTATTTGCTTACGAACGAAACTAACGAATTATCTTTCATTACTGACATGAGTATACATTTCAGAAATAAAATATAATTATAGCCATCGTCATTTGGTAACATTGATGATATGAAATCTGGAACCATTGAGTTGTAGAAAAGCTTGACTGAAAACTTGATTTATTCATACCCTTACTTAGGGCAATTAAAACTAAGAAAACATTTTATTCAATTGAATAATTCAGTTTAGATATAACTATATAGTTAGATACACCTAATAGCTTATTACCTAGCTATAAGATAGCTTAAATACCTATTCTGTGATAGGTAAATAAAAGAAAGATTGTTAATTAAATAAATATTACGAAAATTCCTTGTGCCCAATGCAATAATGAACAACCACTACTCAGTGTTATCGCATTGTATATTTAAACACTGTCAGTTTTTCTGTAAATGATTGTGCTCTGATAGATTATCATAACCACGTGACACTTGACTTGCCAGCGAACATGAACTTGAACAACCATAACTTGTCGAAAGGTCGTCGTTATAACAAGGAGATGTAAAGGGAAAAAATAAGACCGTTGGCCTCGGAGACGATAAATATAATTAGGTCGAATTAATACGACACTGGCAGTATACTGTCGAGACTTTATATTTTGGTATATTTCCTATAATAATAAACCACTAAATATGTAATAAATTGAATACGACATTGTTAAGCGTACACTTAAGAACAGATTTTCAAAAGAAGATGTTTTGATAGATCTTATTTGTATGGGGTTTTCATAGGTCTTTAATGATAGAAAATGATAATTCATTTGCTTGATTCTGGCTATAAAATAATGATAGAAATGATGGAGAGAACGCGCGCGATGCTTGCTTAATGCGAACTGAAAAGTATGTCCATTATGATTTATAGCGAAACAATTAAAAAGCTGATTTGGCAAAATGTGCGGTGTTGCATCGTACATATATATAATGTAATTAAAATCATTCATATTTTAAAATGTATTAGTACATTAAATAAAAAATGCCTATCTTTAACTGAACGCAATTATGAAGTCCTGTTTCTGTAAATATTTAAGTTAATGAAACAAGTATCGCCCACACACGTACAAAGTGAAAATCGTAGAGCGTGTATGGTATTTTATATGAATAAAGTATTTTCCTTTTTAAAAGAACTGAAATGATATTCCACGTCTTATATTTTATAGACAGTTTGCTGGAGACCGGAGTCTTATATCAGAAGATATTTGGAATACATCCTCTTGTATTTTATAAAATTAACGAAACATAGCTATTTCAGAATTTTTGAAAATCTACTTTAATAAACGCGATTGATGGATTTCTAAATAGAACGAACGAAATGTATCTGCCTCAGTATTATAAAAAAACAAATTGCTACTTTAATAGCATTTAATATAAAAAAAACTTCTTTATAAGGGATATAACTTAAAATGACATTAATCACAATAATATAACTGTGATAGAAAATAATCGTTCCACTTTAAAATGAATAATACGACAAAGCCTAAGCTATTTAATATTATCCATCAAAATATACAAGGCTTAGGCGGCAAGGTATCGGAAATTGAACTTTTTGTTAAAAAATTCAATATTAGTTTATTGTGCATTACAGAGCACTGGTTGTCAAAGAGCAACAATATTATAAATATCGAAAATTATAAATTGTCAGGTTTGTTCTGTAGAGAGAAAGCTATTCGCGGTGGCTCACTTATCTTAGCTCGTAATGATGTAGTTTTAAAGTCTCGATCAGACATAGTGGCGCTCTCTGTCGAGCGAATTATTGAACTATTCTGCATTGAGTTCAATGAATATATTATCTTATGCGTGAACCCTCTGAAGACTTTGATGAGTTTGAAAATAAAATGGAGGATATTTTAACAAGTCTTTGTAATAAAAACAAGTCGGTGATAGTGTGCGGCGACTTCAATGTAGATATATTAGAAGTAAGTTCGTGTAGTGTTCGTTTATTAAATTTGTTTAAATCCTACAACTTGTTGAACGACTTTTCGGATCCTACTCGCGACTTGTATTGATAGTGTGTTCTGTCACTAGACTGCCTGTAACGTAACGAAGAGAGGATAATATCGAATTTAAGTTCAGACCACTGTGGTCAACAATTTTCTCTTAATTAATCTTGAAATTGAAAAACCCCAAAAATTTACTTGCAGACCGATAACAAAAAATAGAATGCTCACTTTTAAAAAAAATGTTGCGAAAATAGTGGTTAAAGAAAATGTAACCAATGATAATCCTAACAATACAATAAAGTTTTCGATTTATTGTTAAATGAATTTAATAATATTCTTAAGCCAAAAACGTTTACGAAATACTTTAAAATTAAATTTAGTGATTGGGCTACCGTAGGAATATATAGAAGCAGAGAAAGATTATATGATTGATATGGTGAGAGACAATGGAATCCTGATCCGGTGTTCTTGAATAGAGTTAGAAATTTCTCTAAAATATTTAGGAACGTTTGCGTACAAGCTAAGTCCGTTTATATTAAAAATAAAATTTTAAATTCAGAAGATAAAATAAAGGCAACTTGGGATGTTTAATCTAGTTTTACTGGAAAATCTAGTGCTGCCAATAGACCTATAAAGTTAAAAATTGATAATATTGAAATAAATAAAGAATCAAAGGTGGCGGCTGTTTTTGAGACCTTTTTACTGAAATCCCAATAACAGTCACGCGTATTTTAAATTCTTTATCATCTGTTGCAATCGCCGAATTGAACAAAAATGTTAAAGTCAATAATAAATGTTTTGCTTTTTAAACCTATTTCATCAGATGAAATAGTTACCACATTTAGAACCTTAAATTCGAAGAAAATCAGTGATATCTGGGGTATGTCAGTTAAATTGCTTAGCTCTTTTATAAATGATATTACCCCTCAATTATCCCTTATTTTTAACAAATGTATCGAAACCGGTATATTTCCAGATTTGATGAAAAACAGTAAAACAGTTCCTTTGTTTAAAAGTGGCGATAGATTGGATGCCGAAAATTATAGGCCTATCTCGGTTTTACCGACCATGAGTAAGGTCTTCGAGAAAATTATTTAAAATCAGATGTCAGAGTTTGTGTATAGCAGTGGGATCATGCATAGTGAACAATATGATTTCACAAAAGGCAAATCAACGACAGATGCGGGTGCCGCGCTTCTTAAGCACATTTACGACGCATGGGAGAAGTCGCAGAATGCAATTGGGGTGTTTTGCGATTTGTCCAAAGCCTTTGATTGCGTGGACCAACGGACATTGCTATGCAAACTAAACCACTACGGTGTACGTAGAGCTGCGCTTGATCTTATTGCCTCTTACCTGAATCAAAGAGTCCAGACAGTTTACGTAAATAATTCTAAATCGTCTGGTTCTCACCTAAGGATGGGTGTTCCACAAGGATCTATTCTGGGCCCCTTTTTGTTTTTACTTTATATTAATGAGTTGCCTTTTTTTGTTGAGGGTCTGTATGACATTGTACTCTTTGCTAATGACAGCTCGCTTATTTTTAAAGTTGAGCGTGATAGGACTAATTATGACGAAGTAAACAGTACTTTGTCACGAGTCCTTCATTGGTTCGAAATTAATAATTCAGTCTTAAATGCTAAGAAAACTAAATGCATAGAATTTACACTTCCTAATGTAAAAAGTACAAATTTTAACTTGCTCCATAACAATGAAGTGTTAAAATTGATTGACTCAACAAAGTTCTTAGGTATAACATTAGATAAAAAGCTCCAGTGGAACCCCCACCTCTCAACACTCGTAGCCAAACTCAGCTGCGCCGTCTTTGCAATTAGAAAAGGACGCTATTAATATTGATTGGAGTAGTATTTTTGAAACTTCTTGCGTTGATTCAAAAGTGAATTCATTCAATTCACTTATTATTAAACTTTATGATCGCCATGCTATTATAAAACGCGTTAAAATAAAACAAATCCTTGCTCCATGGCTTTCAAAAGAATTAAAAGACTTGATTTTACAAAAAGACAAAGCAAGAAAAAGATATAAACGATCTCGTTCTGAGATCTTCTTCTGATAATTTATCAACTTTTAAGTTATTACGCAACCGCTGCAACCGTATGTGCAGAGATGCTAAAAAACGTTATTACCATGAACCACCCTTTAACAGTAAGACATGGAGATTTCTTATATCTATTGGTATTGGTAAAACGCCAGTTAGTGATAAGTATATTGATAGTTAGTATAAGTATAGTGTAAAGATGTAGATTTAGATGCTCTCAATGATCATTTCTCTCTTTCACCGGTATCAACAATAAGTGAGAAAGCTGAAACTCTACGGAACTTGTCTGCCTTGCCAATGCCGAATTCTTCTCCATTTCATTTAGGTGTTGTTAGTGAACTGGATGTTAAAACCGCCATACTCTCTATTTCATCTAATGCTATGGGAAATGATAACTTATGCTTGAAAATGATCACCTCTATTCTCCCCATTACTCTTCCAGTTTTGACGCACATTTTTAATTATTCTCTTTCTTCATCTACCTTTCCTTCGGCGTGGAAAATGGCGCATGTCATTCCTAAAGTTTCTAAACCAACTTGTGTTTCTCATTTTCGACCGATTTCTATATTACCATTTCTCCATAAAAAGTTCTCGTAAACATTGTTCATAAACAGCTATCTTCATACGCTCTCTCTAATTCTCTTCTCTCTCCTTGTCAATCTGGCTTCCGTCCTGGACATAGCACAGGAACTGCTCTTTTAAAAGTAACGGAAGATGTACGTTTGGCAATGGAGAATAAATGTGCTACTATTTTAATATTATTAAATTTTAGCAGAGCCTTTAACTCTGTCGATGTTGACGTTCTACTGGGTGTTTTGCGAACAATGAACATGACCTCTTCTACCATTGCTTGGTTTGATTCCTATCTTCGAGGTCGCTCACAGTGTGTTCGTCTTGACTCTTCCTTCTCCAAATAATTTAGACCTTGAACAGGTAAATAATTGGTCTTACGGTCTTACGGTTTGCTCCTGAATCCGGTTAAATCTCAAGCATTGCTTTTATGTACTCGACATCAACTTAATTCCTTACCTGCTCTTGCTCCGTTAAGAAACGACACTGTAATCAATTTCTTCAACTCTGTTAAAAACCTAGGCATCTTTCTGGATTCCTCCTTATCTTGGAATACCCAAGGTAATGAGGTGAGCCGCAAGGCATTTCATTCATTGAAGTGTCTCCAAAACTTCCTGCCTATGAAAACTAAGATATCCCTCACTCAAACTCTCATTCAGCCTATTATTGACTACGCCGATTCCTGCTATTTGGATGCCACAGAGGAGCTTATTAATAAACTTGACCGTTTGCAAAAGCTCTGCATCAGATTTATTTTTGGATTGAAAAAGTTCGACCATGTTTCCAACTTTCGTAAAAAGCTTAAGTGGCTCGCAATTCGCTTTCGCAGAAATACTCGCATTTTATGTCTTCTTTACAACATTTTCTTTAACCCTACTTTCCCACGTTATTTGCGCGATCACTTCTCTTTTGTACACAATTCCGAATCTCCGTGTAGACGACATCTTAGAACGAACCTCAAATTTCCTACACATAAAAGTAAAATTTATACTCATTCTTTCATGGTTCAAGCAGTGAGTTTATGGAACTCAATTCCTTTCAATATACGGAATTCTAATTCTGTCACAATCTTTAAAAAACGAGTCATCGAACACTACCTTTCTATATAGATGTAAATATATTCAACGTATTTGTAAGTGTTTATTTATCTAAAACTGTATTTATTATAGTTATATAGATTATTATAATTAGTAAATATATTTTGTGTGTACATAAATGTTAAATAAATAAATAAATAAAAAAAATATATAACAAAGTTCCACAAGATATCTTAGATCTTCCTTTACTTGGCTTTAAATCTAAAATCAGAAGTTTATTATTAAATAAATCTTATTATCACGTTCAAGAGCTTTTAGTGGATCGAAATATGTGGAACTTAAATTGTTGAATCATTTGCAGGATTTATATTATAATGTACATCACCTATTGTTATATTTCTTTTGAAAAGAGCAACTGTTGAGTTTCTGGCCGGGTCTTCTCAACAGAGCAGCATTCAGCACTGACCTTTTTTGTATTGTAATAATTGACGATTCAAAAGTGCGTGTAAATGCCTACTTGAATAAAGATATTTTGAATTTGAATTTGAATTTGAATTTGAATTTGAATTTGAATTTGAATTTGAATTTGAATTTGAATTTGAATTTGAATTTGAATTTGAATTTGAATTTGAATTTGAATTTGAATTTGAATTTGAATTTGAATTTGAATTTGAATTTGAATTTGAATTTGAATTTGAATTGGAGTGGACGATATCGTAATGTAATATTATATTACACATACAATATTAAATATCATCCAATAGAATTAATAAAAATAAAGTATTTCACTTGGTTTTGTTCCGGAAGGAATATTTTAATTACAACCCCTCAAACAATCGTAGATTAAAAGCAGTTGAGAGATGAAGCGTTATTACAGGTCTTTATGATTTTCTGGAGCTAAGGGATAAAAAGTACCCACAACAGGGATTATGATACAATTTTATAACTTAAAAGCTCCATCCATTACACTCAACCTTCATTGCGAAACTGTAATTGCTTAATAACTGTTTTGCTGTTGTAACCTTCCCAATTTGGTGTTTGTTTAACCAGTGGGTCGCCTTTAATCAAATATCCAATTTAATATTTAAGACTCAATTTATTAACACTTAATAATAATAATAATCTTTTATTTGCAGAAAACATGGCATACATAACACAATATCGTTAATATATATGTACATGTTTAGTCAACGGCGTGACATGCAAAATTTTATTACAGACTATTTTAACTTCATAAAAATAACATTAACTAAAATTATCAAATTAAATTGTATTATATAAAATTACATTTAATTAACTAAATAAAAATAAAATAAATTATACAAGATTAAATTAAGTCAAATAATTATATGTCAAATAATTATTTATATATATTTTTGCATCAAAATCACATATTACAAAATTCTTTTACGGAGTAAAAGCATTTGTCAACCAACCAGTCACGAAGTTTCACCTTAAATCTTAAGTATGGCAAATTTCTAATCGCAGAAGGCAATTTGTTATAGATGACTATCATCATGTGATAGCAGTTTTTAGAACCAAGAGCAGTCCTAATTTGAGGGTAATAGATTTTATTCTTATCCCTTGTATTAAATGATAGCACATTTCCACGAGTCTCGTTTAAGTTCGTATATATAAATGCCTGGCAACGTAAGAATTTTAAGATGCCTAAAATTTGGTTTACATGATTGCATCGGATCCATATTACAGATTGCCCTGATGCACTTTTTTTGTATGAGAAATACTTTATTTATGTCTGAGCCATTTCCCCAAACCAAAATCCCGTAACGAAGATTTGATTCAACGTAACCATGATATGCCAATAGTGCTGTGCTCTGATCAGCAATCCTTGAAATTTTTCTTAAGGCATAGACAAATTTATTAATTTTTTTTACATAAGGTTGCTATATGAGGACCCCAGGAACAAAATTCGTCTAAACGTACACCTAAGAAAAACTTAAACTTAAAAGATTACTTAAATTTATTTAATTACAATAGATACTGTGCGAGCTAGACTCAGCGGTGGGTCACTTGAGGTAAACAAAAAAAACAAGTACTTATATTGAATAATATCCTTAATATTAATATTTTAAATAAAATTCCTAGACGCCTTGTA
Source organism: Melinaea menophilus ssp. n. AW-2005 (assembly GCA_918358695.1). Lineage (NCBI taxonomy): Eukaryota > Metazoa > Arthropoda > Insecta > Lepidoptera > Nymphalidae > Melinaea > Melinaea menophilus. The sequence continues at coordinate 238,823 of OU911039.1, forward strand.
GTACGATCGGTATTTGTAGTACAGCACTTATCAGTATTTTGTCCAATGTTTACTGCATACTGGTAATATATTACCGGGACTAAAGTACTAACAATATAACTATTAAAATTATTGTATCTTATGTTGAGACCCCTATGTGCCTCGATGACTACCTACCATCAGGTGTACCGTCTACTCCTTAAACCTGCTTCCTTACAACTATCTTTGATGTCACGAGATATAATGTCTGCAATGTGATGCTTCTGGTCACTTCTTTCAAATTATTTAAACTTAGAATGCTAGGTAGTTAAATAATCATTCCAATGTATAATGAACAATAAATATTAAAAAAAGGTTTCAATTATACAGGTTCAAGTATTTTCATAACACGACTAAGGTGTTGTTAAGTGCTATTTCTGGAGTATTTGCTAACTCATATTATTAAAAATTCGCATTTCGTGTGAGTTTTAATTTAATATTTTAAATTTCCACTTTGATTGTTTTGTATATACAGAAATAAACATAAAAGATTTTTCTTAAACATGCATGGAAATTAGAGCATTGTTGAAGAGAGCCGGAAAAATTCGTATGAAAATTCAAATCTGTCTTGTTTTAGCCGCTAAATAAATTACTATGTAAACTCGTATTTGTCGCGTAATTTAAAAATATTTTACTCCGAAATATTTTTTTAACGTTTTAATCAATTAAGCGTAAAATGTTGGCGCCTTATTTAAGATAAGCAGCTACTATACAGCCTTGACGAACTCACTCATGTATTCCCAGATTTACTAATAATTAACAAAGAGAAAGCCCATTATTTTAAACCAAAAATTTTCGTAAACGTTCACAAACTATTCAAACTAGCAAAATATTAATTTAGAAAGAAAATCAATCTTTTGTTAATGTTTTAAGTTGGTATTTTTTTCCCTGTAGAACAATATTTTTTATCTTCTATAATATAATAAATTGTTTGTGTTATTTTAAATTAGTATTTAAAAGTTTTAAGATCGAGAAACGATTAACACCTGACGAAACATCGAGTTAATTTGATACCGCTGAAACGTCACCGTTAGGTACCAACAGCGCTTTTATTTATTTATTTTATTTAAAACTTTATTGCACATAACAATGTTATAAAAAAATAATATTACAAGGTTTATATAAATGCAATAAAATTACGTACAAAGGCGGTCTTATCACTTAATGCAATTGATGAACAATGACAATTAGAAAAATCACAGGATAGTGCAAATTAATCTACTTTACAATTATATAGGAGTAACTATAGACACATATAAACATATTATAATCTATACAGTACATAAACAATTAAACAAACATCCACATATTTATACATATATAATATAATATAATATAATAAATAATAATATATAATAAGTAACAATATACATATGTATTTATCATTTTATTTATCTATTTAGCTAAATAATATTGTTTCAAACCATTTTTGAAAATTAATAATGACTTTGATTTTTGAATTTCTAATGGTGGATCATTCCAGAGCAATATAGATTTAACGGTGAAAGAGTTGCTGTACAGACGAGTGTTGAAGTTAGGAAGTTTTAATTTGAGTTCGTTAATAGAGCGTGAGTTGAATAATGACTGTGAGTTAAGAAAAGTGAAGCGCTCTTTGAGATAATGAGGAGTATGAGTATGGAAAAGGATAGTGTAAAGAAGAGTAAGGGCAAGCATATTTCGGCGTGGTCTACCAACTAACTAACTACTACTAACTACTACTACTACTAACCAACTAACTAACTAGGTAACCAACCTAACTGCGCTCGGTATTGCGACACATGATCAAATTTACACAGCCCGAAAATAAAACGAATGCACATATTTTGCAAACGTTCTAATTTATTCAGCAACTCCTCAGAATTTAGGTAACAGGTGCCTGCATAGTCCAAGATAGGTAAAAGAAGAGTGTTAGCTAGGGAGATCTTTGTTTTGATAGGTAATAAATAGTTCCACCGTCTGAGACAAGTTATAGTCGCAAATATTTTGCGGCTAATATATTCAACCTGTGGTGTCCAAAAAAGAGAACTATCAATTTGAAGGCCAATAAAGAAGAATAAGGTAGAATGGCATTAGTCCACATTACTGGGCATAAATTATTAAGGTCAACTTTACCAATTTGATTTTGATGACCTACAACAGCAACCTGGGATTTGCTAGCATTTACAGTCAGGCCAAAAGCTTCACTCCATTCTAGAACTTTACTAAGCTCTCCATTTAACTCAGCTACAACATCATCGATAGTAGCTATAGAACCTGAAACGTAAAATTTGTTAAAAATTTATTATTTAATTTTAAGCATTGTTGGCGATCACACAAATATGTACGAAACCATTCCACTGCACTCGGACTTACATTAATTGATTTTAATATGGCGAGCATTAAGTCAACGTTATTAAAAGCACTGCTAAAGTCAAGTAGAGCAATAATTGTAACATTTCTATTATCCATCGCAACCCGAATATCATGACATACCTTTACTAAGGCCAATGTGGTGCTGTGGCCAGGCCGAAAACCAGATTGGAAGGGGCTTAGGATGTTATTAGTATGAAGAAACACGTTTAGTTGGTAATGGACAATGCGCTCAAGAACTTTGGAAAGAAAAGGAAGAATGGATATAGGACGACAATGTTCAAAGCTAGAATGGTTAGGGATTTTCTGGATAGGTACAACTAAAGCTACTCGCCAGTTGCTGGGAAATTGACACAAACTAAGAGAGAAATTGAAAAATGTGTGGCAAATGACATGAATAACAGCATCTAGCATTAATAACACCATTTTCCGATTTATTCCATCTAAACAAATAGCATCCGATTTGATGGCGCAAATGTGTTGCTTAACGTCGTCAGGTGTGACACTAGTAAAATAAAAGGCTTTCTCTGGTATTTTCAAACGTCGTACAAGCTCCAGGGTGGAACGTTTCACATATGGACGGAGACTAGGTGCATTCGTTAAAAAACTGTTGAAGCTATCAAGGTGAAAGTTTGAATTATCAATACATCGTTGACGTCCAATTCCAAGAGCCATTAAAAACTTCCACACATCAGCAATTTTCTTGTTTTCTATAAATATAAAAATGTGCTTACGGCGCGCATCCCTACAAACTCTTGAACAACGATTACGGAGATTTTTGTATTTTGTGCAGTTATTTTCCAGCTTTAACTTGTATTTTCTCTTGGCAGCGTCACGTTGTGCCATAAGTTTTCTTATTTCGTCTGTGAGCCACGGCACGGGTAAACGTTTCAACTTAATCGGAAGTAGTGGGGCGTATATGTCAAACAAGTCAAATACTCTAGAATTAAAAATGGCTTTCTTCTCATCGACAGAAGGTGCGTTGAAAATGAAGTTCCAGTCGATTTTGTTAAGATCCTTTATAAAATTAGCATTATCAAAATTTGTAAAGAATCGACGTAGAACAATTGATGGCTTTATTTTTGGTGGACGAACTTTATATGAAAGAAAAATTTATATAAGAGAAGGCTGACAATTGATCATATTTGCTAACAAGTTCAGGAGAAGATACCATCATTAAGTTCAACAAAGTTGGAATACAATTTTGGAAAAAATGTGTGGCAGGTATTTTAAGAATATCAAGATTACAACTGTTGACAATGTGTTTTAAGCGTTTTGCACGGGAATCATTTTTTAACAAGCATATATTAAAGTCTCCTATTATGATAGTGTGACCGGAAAAAGGACACTATTTTTCAAGAAGATCTTCAAACGTATCGAAATAACTTATGTGAAGAGAGGGACTGAAGAAAACACCGAGAAGAAGTTTTTGTTTACCAAAAGTCCTTAAATATGAAGATGTTCTAATGATTGATTGTAAGGTGTTGGGGATTTATTTAGCACCCTGTGTGACTGCGGAGACAGATTACCACACCGATAGAATTGGCAAAGGACCTTTGCCAATTCTATCATTACGGATAAGATGAAATCCAGGTAAACAGAAAGAAGTAGAAGGTAAACAAGGTTTTCAGAACGTTTCGTAAATAAGAATGGCATCGATATTTTTATTATCAAAAGATTTTAAAAAATCTGGGAAATGCGAAGAATTGCGTGGAGCTTTGAACATTAAAATATTTAGTACCTGTAGAAAAAGTAGAATCCAGTAAGGAATTAAGTGGTAAAGATGTACTAACAAAACTGTCATCAGATGTGTTTGTAGAACTACTAATGTTACTATCGTTTGAATGCATAATATTGTAATGATAAGTATAATATTTTATAATAAAAATATATAATATAAGCCTAATACAGCTATTAAATAAGTTTATCTATTAAATTAAATATTTTTAAATATGTATAAAAATAAGATGCCATTTTCTATAATTTATATTATACAGGGTGTTTTGTAGAGGGTCCGATAAACGAAGTGAGCGTGTTCAGGTAAAAATAAAAATAGTCGTTTATCTGTCATAATTTTAAATTAGATGTGAAAAATAACCGTCAAGATGCGTCGCTCAGGTTTGGCTAAGGTAAGTTTTATTTTATTTTTATGTTTGTACACATAAATATGTATGTTTATTATAATATTCATATTCCTAAATGTTTGTTCTTACACATTTTTATACATATACTGCTGTCGCTATTAGAATTAGTATGTTTTTGTCGTGTTTTTACTAACGTATATTATACTATACAATTAGGATGATTCAAAAAATCCTACTTTTAAATTTTTATAGGGGCACCGTCTTATATGGTTCCAATATGAAAAAAATATACCCATATTTTTTTTTTTAAATTTAAGTCAACTTTAGGGGTCGCTACCATCCATTAAAGTTTTTGAAAAATGCGTTACATACGGTAATGGGGTTGCACCCCTTGGGAACCAAAATGGCGGTGCCTTTGTGTCTTTTTGTACCTGAGTGTAAACAAGGTACGTTAGGTACCTGGTACATATCCTCTGTCCACGTTTTTTAACCTCTTCAGTCTTCAGGTTATAAAGCTACAGAAAGGGTTTAAAGGTTAAAATTGTAATTTCGCAAAAGAGTGTGAGCTAGTTTTTAAGTAATAGTAGTAATATAGCCAACCCTTTTTAATGTCGTCGTCTTCGACCTCTGTAGACAGTCGGCCGGCTACTCTATTGTCAGGACCGTCTACCTCGAAGCCACCGCGAAAACAAGGGAGGAAAGAATTAATCGATGACCTTTGGCTGTAAGTCTTGATGTTGCTAAGTTAAGCGATCGAAAAGCTGCTGTGGTCTTAACATCGACTCTCAAGAGCGCTGGCTGTGATGCTGAAAAGTATAACGTTAGCTTTTCTTCTATTCGGCGTCAGCGAATCCAGCGACAAAAAAAAATCGCAGAATCTCTAAAAAGCGAGTTTAAGCCAGAGGTTCCGCTTACCGTTCATTGGGATGGTAAAATGCTCGAGGACATAACGGGACATGAGGTTGTGGATCGCTAGCCTGTTATAGTATCAGGACAGGGAGTGGAACAGCTTTTGGGTGTTCAAAAACTTCCGAATGGAAGAGGGCAGGCGATGGCCTTAGCTCTTTATGAAATGTTATTGTCCTGGGGCTTGGATGAAAAAGTAAAATCGATGTGTTTTGATACCACAGCATCAAACACAGGTCGATTCAATGAAACTTATACCTTACTAGAGCAAAAGCTGGAGAAAAAATTATTATGGCTTCCATGCAGGCATCACATTTTGGAGATTGTGCTTGAAGCCATCGTAGTTTCAGCAACTAATGCTTCTAGTTGGCCTGATATACAAATCTTCAAAATACTGCAAAAACGTTGGCCTAAAATACTAAAAGAGGACTTTAGGGCAGCTACTGCGGACCCTGAAATTTTAAAACAAGTAGCGGATGTTACCGAAAAGATGACATTATAAGACAAGAGACGATTATAAGAAACTACTTAACCTGATAATCATATTTTTGGGAGGAACACCTGGTGTATCTTTTTGAGCAACCTGCTGGTCTCCACCAAGCAAGGTATATTTTTTTAAATATATCTTTTTTGGGAACAACTAAAACTGACGAAGAGGGAAATTAAAGAAATCAAAGAAATTTGCATTTTTACTGTATGAATTTACGCCAAATACTGGTATCAAGCTCCTTGCGCATGGTCTGCGCCAAGGAATGACTTACAACTTTTGAAGGATTTATTAGCTTACAATAAAGTGAATGAATCACTTTCAAAAGTTGCTATGAAACAAGCGTTGGGGCACCTTTGGTAACTATTAGAAAAACTTGTAGCTTTGGCCTTCTCTGACAACCAAGTTTCTTTGGAAACTAAGCGAAAGATGGTTGTTGCTCTTCATATAGAAGGGTCAGAAGATGGATCAAAACCTTATTGCAACAAAAAACCTGGAGGATTGCGTATCTTCTCACACATTAACGTTTTTTAAAAGTATCTCCATCTCCTGCGATTTTTTAAAAAAGGACGTGCAGACCTGGAAGGATAATTGTGAGTTTAAAAAATGTGTGACTGTTGTAAAGGGTCTAAAAGTTATCAACGATACAGCTGAGAGGGGAGTATCGTTGATTGAAGAGTACAATAGCCTTCATACGACAGACGAAGACCAGAAACAGTACCTATTGTTGGCGGTCAAAGACTTTAGGCGAAAATTCCCCGATTGTAACAAATCTACATTAACATCTTAAGTTACTAGTCTTAGTTATAATAGTAGTTATCCTTAAATTTTTATTGTAATTATTTAATAAAATAGGTTATTACTTATTTTTTAACCCGTTCATAAAACCCAACACTTTTCATCCCTGGTAGCGCCCCTAAAACCTGTTTTAAAAATATAAAAAAAATTTGGTGGAAGTTTTTTAACCAATAGAACAAAATGACAGGGTGTCTCCATAAAAAAATAAAAAAAAATTCACATGCATTTTTGAATCACCCTAATGCCGCTGTTGCAGTATTTTACCTTTCGGTGGTAGTGTATAGAATAATATACATTGCTAACTTCACAGAATCATTTTTTTTAGACTTTACTATAAAATTTTTATTGTAAGTGTCTTATGTACAACTTTATAACAATTTAAAAGAGAGTGCTACTGATGTTTGATTGCCTCGTTGATATAGTGGTTTTAGAAAGCGACACACAAAATTGTGGGTTGGATTCCCACAAAAAATACTAGTAGTATTATTACTGCATGACCTATATAAATAACAAATAATATTACATACGTTATTTACCTATCTATAATGCAATATGGTTTGGCTTTACTATGGTGATAGTTTTTTTGCATGTTTCTTTTGCTTTGGTTTTAGACTGCTATGAGTGAAAGAGCTAGGCGCATTTTATTTTTGGTGCCAGAAAAGAATGCTGACTCTGACACAAGTGACGGAGCTAGTAGTGGTGATGAAGCTGGAATGATTGAATCAACAGAAAGTTCTCCAGCGCCATCGATAAATTCTAGTCTAAAAGGTTAAACTTCCTGTAAAATTCTGATGATGAGATAGGAACGTGTGCAGATGATATTTATGCCGATACAACCGACGTGCCTTTTACACCTATTTTTACTCAGGTATGTCCTAATCCAACAGAAAGTAATTATGACGCTCTACCCTCAATTTCATCTTTGATATCTTTGCCTTCAAATCATCCACTCGCATTGCCTATCGGCATACCTTTGATGCTCGCTCGCTCGCTCGCTCAAAAAATGAAATGCAAAACTCCTGCCACGCACGAGCACGAAAAATAAAACGACAGTGTGGCAGAAAAATTAATTTATCTTTTAGGTGGCAAAAAGCACAATTTCAACACAAGGCAGAAATAGCAGGACCTACATTTTTTTAAAATGTGCCATCGGATTGGTCACCTTTAGATTATTTTTAAAGATTTTTTACTTAAGACTTAGTAGATATTATTACCACTCACACAAATTTATACAGCGTACAAAGAACAGGAAGATCCATAACAGTTTCAAGGAAAGAAATACTAGACTTTCTAGCAATAAATGTCATCATGGGTATTGTAGTCTTGCCATCATACAAAGATTAATGGCAAAGGTCTTTTCGTTATGCAAAGGTAGCAGATGTAATGCCCCTAAAAAGATTTGAACAAGTCAGGCGATTTTTACATTTTACCAATCATTCTGAAGCCGATACATCAGATAGATATTATAAACTACGTCCCGTAATTGATAGCATTCGAACACAGTGTTTATCCGTAGAAGAAGAGAATGCTTTTAGTATTGACGAAATGGTTATACCGTACAAAGGGAAGAAAGCAGGCAGTCGTCGTCAATATAACCAAAATAAGCCTTGTAAATGGGGTTTCAAGAACTTAGTAAGGGCACCGGCCCTTACTAAGTTTAAGTTAATGATGCCAGATACACCGGTATCTGGCATCATTTACGACTTCTTGCTCTACGCGGGAGATGACACTTTTAGAGGTATTACATTCACTGAAAAGGAGGAGACTGGGTGTTGGAAGTAAAATAGTTTTAGCTTTATCTAAACCTATTAAAAACATACCAAGTGTGGTATATTTTGACGATTATTTTACATCCTTGGAATTTTACTCAACAAGCCGAGAAGTATTATAGCATTTTTTTATGTCATTGTAATAAGTGATAAATGGAGAACTTTTTAATGCATACTAACTCAAGAATCGTAAGTGGTTTTTTTTAATCATTGTGAAAGTTGAACTTAGATGTCAAGCTTAAACTTATCTTTTCATTTTATGAGCTCTACATCAGTTGGGTAGTTCAGATTGTATCTAATTCTGCTTTTCGTGGCTTAAGCACGCGTTTGAGACTAAAATTATATGAAAACATCCGGTTCTAGAAATGTTATTTAAGTGATTAGGTACAATTTCGGTGAAAAACGAAAAATTTACAAAAAAAAATCTTTAAAAAAAAATTGGAGGTCAGGGATTTTTTTGGCCAACTTGTATTCTCTAAATAGTTACCTGAACACGCTCACTTCGTTTGTCGGACCCTCTACAAAACACCCTGTATAATACAATAAACTACCGGCTTTTAATTAGTAATTACTTAATAAGTTGCGGAATATCAAAAACTGGCAAAAGATTAAACAAATATTGCTTTTTATAGTCGATCAAAGATAAAATAGAAATCAACATTGTACCCTATATACATGATATGACATACTTTAATTCAGCATTATATTTCATTTTATTAACAAAATACAAATATGAATGTACAATTTTTACTGTACAACTTATATATTAAAAACCTATACTGTGCAAATAAAACATTAGTACAATCTAAGAGAATAAAAGCAATAGTACAATCTACAAGATTTATTCTTATTATCTTTTTTCTTAGGTTTTATACAAAAACTCTAGCAGTTAATGAGTGTGAGCTTATGGGAGAGCGAGAACTTCCCGTCTTCTATTATTATAAAAATTATCAGATAGTCAGAAAAAACCGTCACCGCCTCTGTTACATTTCCCTTCCATTGAAGTGCGATCGTATTACTATTTCCGTCATACACTTACCGTACAGCGTTGCGTTGCTCCTGTCGAACATCCTATAGTGACCCCGTACCACCCTATCAAATAAATATATTGTAATGCGAATAGTTCTTTTTTTTAACTACTAACTATAACAATTTATATAAATAATTAATGATACATACCTAGAAAATCTATTTCAAAAAGTATTAGTTTATACGGTACGGTACGATGTCATTTTAGAACTTCTTTTTATTTTCTACGCTCAAGGCTTACAGCGCCCGCTAGTCTTATATAAAGAACTCAGGATTGTTGATTTGTCAAATTTAAAAACTATTAAATACTTTAACTATTATTGTTAATTTTACTGTTAACTATATTATTACTGTAAGTATGGAATTCATCAGCTAAAAATAAAGGAAAATTCCTGTAATATAAAAATTTCAAAGGCATAAATAAACCCGTTTGTAAGCTGATTGATGAGGCAATACTTCATTCACCCCTCCATCGGCCCATTCACTCAGCCATTTACATTCCCCTTGTATACACGCTTTTGGATGGCTTCATTCAGGTCCATGTCCATCGCCGTGCGCTCTGCAGATCTCTCTTAATTAAGAGAGAATTTTTCAAAGAGAATTTTTCTTTGACGGCCGTACCCTTAATTAATTCCTTTGGGGAACATTTGCAATTACACGTCATATATCACATGTGGGGTGCTGATGACGGGTATTCTGTAATTACTGGTGTAATCATCCGAGGACTGTTTGCAGTTGTTATCTGATTCTATTTTACTCAATACGTTACTAGGTTAGGTAGGTTTGTAAATTGCAAGATGCTTGAAACCCTAGAATATTATTAAATTAAACTAAAGTTACAGAGCCTAGCTCTCAGGTCGCCAATTAGTCTGAATCGCTATAGATCATCTCGACTGGAAGTATGTAGAGAGGTGAAGTGATGTATTATCGTCTCACAGAAGATTGTTGTCAAGTAACTATAAACTGTACTTGCGTTTAGTATACATTTTGTAATAAATTCTGTTGGAAGGCTTATATTACACAGGCACACAAAAAAAAAAAACGTCATGAACCAGAGGGGAGACCCCATTATTCCTAGGTTTTTGGGATTGCTGAAACCGAATATGACAATAAAAACTAATTTTAAATGCCAGTTTTCCCGCTAGCACCCCCTTACTACCTCTTAAGGGGTGAAAATTGAAATTTTTGTAAAAAATCAAGATAGATGTGTCTTTCTACGTTTTTTGGGATGCTGAAACCGAAAATGATAACTAAAAAAAAATTCATGACCACTATCACCCCCTACCATCCCTTACAGGGGGTGAAAATTTCATTTTTTGCTATAAAATCAAGACAGATGTGTATTTCTACGTTTCTTGGGATGCTGAAACCGAAAATGACAACCAAAAGTGAATTTGATACCTCTTTTACTCAATACCACCCCCTAACTACCCCTAACGGAGGGAGGGGGTAAGGTACCCCTTTAAGGGGTAGTAAGGGGGTGATAGTCGTCATGAATTTATTTTTAGTTATCATTTTCGGTTCCAGCATCCCAAAAAACGTAGAAATATACATCTATCTTGATTTTATAGAAAAATTGAAATTTTCACCCCCTGTAAGGCGTATTAGGGGGTGATAGTGTTCATAAATTAATTTTTAGTTATCATTTTTCGGTTTCAGCATCCCAAGAAACGTAGAAATACACATCTGTCTTGATTTTATAGAAAAAATTAAATTTTCACCCCCTGTAAGGGATGGTAGGGGGTGATAGTGGTCATGAATTTATTTTTAGTTACCATTTTCGGTTTCAGCATCCCAAAAAACGTAGAAAGACACATCTATCTTGATTTTTTACAAAAATTTCAATTTTCACCCCTTAAGAGGTAGTAAGGGGGTGCTAGCGGGAAAACTGGCATTTAAAATTAGTTTTTATTGTCATATTCGGTTTCAGCGATCCCAAAAACCTAGGAATAATGGGGTCTCCCCTCTGGTTCATGACGTTTTTTTTTTTTGTGTGCCTGTGTTATTATTATTATTATTATTATGGTTTTATATTCACACAACAGGCATACTAATTAATGTAATTAATTAAATTAACCAGATCTACAATAAATTAGCTTACACGAAATATATTTACATATGTATTAAATTTAACCGACTCATCAAAATATAAATTGAATGGTTACAGTAAATAAGTTTCTTCAACACTGCACCTTTTATTGGTTTTATAATATAAGTAGGCATATGATGTTTTTCATTATAAATGAAAAATTAATAATAAACATTTAATAATTTAGTTTCTTTGTTAAAAATAGACAATTATAATTATTTTGGTACGATGAACTCACTTTCTGTGGAACAAACTGGTGAATTTATTTTATGATAAACATGAATGCAGAATGAATAAGTAATGGAGACTGGAAGCACGTTCGAAACTGCGACTGTTGGTGTTTGCGCTATTTCATAAATATTATCAAGTGGTTTTACTGATAATATATATATATATATAATAAGTTTTACTGATATAGTGTCGCTACTAGTTTTGACGAATTAAACATTTTATAATATAGTTCCAATTTATTGTTTGTTGTTTTCTAATTCCTAAAATAAAATAAATTGTATATTCTATTGGTATAAGTAATAAGTTAATTAATATTTTATTGAAACTAGCTGATGAGATTCATAAATGATTAGAAAACTGTACTCAAGAAGCTCATCCAATCTAATTTAATAGTATTATATAATGAGAGCGTGTTCTGCGGAGACCGTCTTGTCTTCTGTGCAGTTCCGTCCGTACATTAGGTGTAAAATATTGATATGTCACGGACAGAGACAGGGCAGTAAGCTTACCTAAATTCTTCACGGGGTAATTCTTTCAAATATCTACGATTGTAAAGGTAATTATCAAGTAGAAAAGGTTGAGGTAATGTATTTTAGCTTTATTTCATTATTTATTAAACTCTAAAAAAGGTTATCAAATATGTAGAAAGCACCCATTTTTTAAATGCAATAAATAGATCAAAATATTTTTTATCACAATAAACAAATATGAATTATTCTAATATTTAAATATTTGGAATGCATAAACGTATAAATTAGGCTCTAAACCTCGAACATTAAGGATAACGAGCGGTCGGTACTTTAGTGGAGCAGACTTTAGACACTGCATGTCGGTTTATTAATCGTGTAATCTTCACAGAGCATACATTAATACAATATTTAATTATAAATTGGTTATGATTTTAAACTAGTTCTTGTCCATCAGCGGCTATCGTTAGGTAACATACATTCGTTCTTTGAAGACATTAGAACGAAAAATTAGATAAGAAAAATAATAAAATGTGAACTAAAATACTCATATTTATGTGGTATTGCAAAACACATCTTTCTGTTTCTAAGATATTTCCATAATATATATATTTTATTTAGAAATAAATAAAGAAAGACTTTTCGTATCGATTTACTGTACAAAGTTTTATAAATCGAAGCTAATGCTACAAGTCTTTCGCGTATAGTGAAGGATTAGCAACGAGCGGTGAGGGAGTCGGTCATTAACACCTTTCCCCTTACGATAGTACGTAGCCTACCTGTATTTTAAGTTTATTTTCACTTCCGAATCAAGGAAGACTAATCTTAGATATTATAGAAGAGTATGCTGTCATTAGCTTTTATTTTATTTTATGTTATATTTTTATTTTTATCCGCAGACTTTTTTTTCATGACAAACATCTACTTTTATTCTAAATTATTATTTTTAAACCACTGAGAGCATAAGATTTAACATACATCTTTAAATAATATATTTGTATAATATGCAATAAGTCTAATCGACAAATTTTACAATTTTCAATATTCACTTTAAATACACTTAAGTTTAACAAGTTCCTGAGTGTTACGTAGACGCGTCTGTGGTATTAAAATATTTCCTAACATAAAGCATTACGTTCCCACCCAAGTGACTGACGGTTATAGATAGTCAAGAGTGAATATCAGCAATGTACCTGACCTGCAATGTGCTCGTGATAAAGCGTTCTATATAAGGAAATAAACAAGTCATGTATGACTTACGTATAATAATATAGTAAATAAAAATAGTTACAGAGAAAGAAAAAACGAATTCACAGAAATCTCAAAATAAAAATTATTATAATGTAATAAAAAAATAATAATAATGTGGATTTTTAAGTTCATGTACTTATATTTAAAAATATACCGAATTTAGTCACAAGATGTTGCATTATATTTTAAAAACTACACACATGCTGTAGCTTAAGCTGCAGTTACTATAAAAGTGCAGATTATTCCGTTCTTCCTTTGCAGCGGCTCCGGGAACATGTAAGTGGTGTTTATTATTCATTCCTCTTTATCAATTATTGGTAGCTTCAGTTCTTTTTTCACATCACTGGCTTCATTTGTTTGGTAACTAGTAAGTTAATGGAAAGTTTTTCTGTTCATTTAATGTAGGGCTAGTGTCATCTATTCTATCTTTCTATCCTTGATTGTTTCAATATTTTTAATTATATTGATAATAAATAAAATTGAAAATAGAATATGTAAAAGCTAACAATATGTATATTAATAATATCAAATAAGAGACATTATTACATATTAAGTTAGTTTCATTTTTTATATTAATAATTAAAAGCCATATAGTTTTGAGGTTTATTAAACTTTAATACAATTACATAATCTTTTTCGTACGCCCTTAATGTTATAATAATATTCACTCCAAAAGATAAACCGCTATAATACTAAAACCAATTTATAAAATACAATAATTATGTACTGACAATGATTTTATCTCACAGATAGATATAAAGTAAAAGTCTAGATGATTTAATTTTTTAAACATTCCATTGAACTAACAATTAAGACCACATATCTCAGTTCCAATAAAAATAATGTCTCCAAAGTGTTCCTTACTGACCTCTATAAAAGTTGGGTAAATGAAAAAATTTAGTGGTCATTAAATAGTTATAATTAAAATTTATCTATACTAATATTATAAGGAGCAAAGATTTGATTGTTTGTTTGTTTGAAAGGAATAGGCTCCGAAACTACTGGGCCGATTTAAAAAAAATATTTTACCATTAGAATCCTACATTATCCCTAAAGAGCATAGGCTATATCTATCATACGAGAAAAAATAGGGATCCGCGTGAAAAAATCAACAATGTAACCCAATGTGTGAAAAACGTACCAATAAAATCCTTATACCGCGTACGCTGTGGACATTATTGACAATAGATCAGAGTGATGTACTACAGTTTTATAGAGGACATCAATATATATAAAAATGTCTGCAATATCATATGTCTAACTATTACAGTTATGCTACAACAACTACTTTTTTATCTTAAAATGTGCAATAGTGACGTCGCGCCGGTACAAATTCGCCACATTATTCGTACCAGAGTTATAATCATATTTAATCATAATTGTATTAATTATCAAAACCATCAGTTACATTAACCATGTAAATAGGCAACACTTTTTATTTTTTTATCTTTGTTAATTCATCAACTAGCTACTATCTGTCTTCGCTGTGATGTCTCTCTTGTCGATAGCGTGAATAATAACAAACAAAAAATTTTCTTTTTGGATGCTCCAGGTGGCTGGAAAAACATTTCTTGCAAATTTAATACTGATGAAAGTCAGACAATCAGGGAAGGTAGCAATAGTAATTGCAGTTCCTTCATCAGCAATTGCTTCAATTCTCCTTAAGGATGGTAAAACTGCTCATTCTACTTTTAAACTTCCGTTCAAATATGTGCAATGGGACAAGGCTGCTAATTAAAGAATTAAAAGAAAATTTAATTGTAGCGACCATTATTACCGGCCCAGCAGCTGGTCAACTAGCTCATATTCCGAGGATACCGATGATCCCAACTGATTTGCCAATCCTATTTAACCCTTTGGGGCACGGTGGTATTAAAAATGTCCCGCCTTTTTGATGCATAATAACGCATGGTGGGACATTTCTTGACCCACCTGAAAATATTGGAATATCTGCGCGCTCATACATTTTTTTCTAAACCTTTTTGTTTACAGGAGTTGGCAACATCATTAGCAATTGTTAAGAATATATGAGATTGCGTTGAAAAGGTTGATCATTATATAACAGATTCATCAAGTGTGGAAACCGAAAATTTTTAGTAGTGCAACTTTATTTCGTGATTTTATGTGAAAAATATTAAAGGTAAGTATTTTTTTATTATAAATTACTTCTATGTAAGCAATTAGAGTTTTTTGTAAGAAAAATTGAAACTTTATCATTCTTTTTTTTTTTTGTAAATGATGAAAGTGTGGTGGGACTTTATTTATCCCACCATGCAACTTAGGAAGTAATAAATAAAAGCACGTTATTATTTATTATTTACCTACGTTTTATAATGAAAACTATATTTTTTATTTTATTATATGTAATTGTTGACCGTTCTAATTCAAGATGAACAAAGATAGCCTGGATTTTGAAGAAATACCTTCAGATGACAATTCTATAATTGATTCTGAATCTGACGAGGAAGAATTGTTTATCCCACTAAAAAAAAGAATTCGATTACTTTCTACTTCAGATGAGTCTGAAAGTTGTGACATAGAAGAAAATGCACCAGTTCACCATAGGAAAAGCTTTGCCGAAAACTCTCCAAAATGGACTCATAACGGAAGCACTATTCCAGAGGGAGCTTTTTCTTCAAATGTTGGACCGACTCAGTATATTACAGACCTGACAGATCCAACACCTTATGACGTGATCTGCAAATTTATAACTGACGACGTTATTGACTCCATCGTTTTTCAAACCAATTTATATGCGGAACAACAAAGTAATAGATACGCTCCAACTAATGAACAAGAAATTCGTGCATTTATTGGTATAAACTTTATAATGGGAATAAATCCACTCCCCAGTTATAGAGACGCTTGGAGCACTATACCTTATTTACGCAATGAATACATATGTCAATTAATGACTGTAAATCGTTTCGGTTGGCTTCTAAGTCATATTCATATAAATGATAATATGTTAATTCCAGAAAGAGATAGTATTAACTATGACAAACTCTATAAAATTCGTCCATTTTTGGACAAGATACAAGAAAATTTCGAGAAAAATTTTAACCCAGGTCAAAGCCTAGCGATCGATGAATCGATGATAAAATTTAAGGGGCGTAGTTCACTAAAACAATATTTGCCGAAAAAACCAATCAAAAGAGGATACAAATTATGGGTTCTAGCAGATAAATTGGGCTATTGCTACAAATTTAATGTATACACTGGAAAAATTGGCAATCAAGTAACGAAAAACCTTGGTGAGAAAGTTGTGAATACTCTTATTTCAGATTTGGTTGGAAAAGAACATACTATTTATTTTGATAATTATTTTACCAGTGTAAATTTATTAGCAGACTTGAAATCGAAACAAATCAACGCTTGCGGTGTAATTAATAAAAAGATAAAAAATTTGCCTAATTTTAGTAAAAATATCAAACATCGAGGAGAATATGAATCATTAGTAAGTGATACGGGAATAATTGCAACAAAATGGATGGACAATAAAGAAGTTATCATTGTTTCAAATTTTCACAGTCCAAATAAACACTCCATAGTACAGAGGAAAAATCGTCAGGGAATTAGAATATCCATTACGTGTCCTTCATTGATTGCAGATTATAATAATAATATGAATGCCGTTGGTAATTCGATCAATTAATGTCAAGTTATAGCCTTGATCGACGAAGTAGAAAATGGTGGCATCGTATTTTGTTTTATTTTCTTGACGCGAGTGTTGTTAACGGATATATTGTATATAAACAATTGGGTAAAAAAAATAACATTAAAAAAATTTAAAGGTCAATGTGCTGAAGGATTTGTTGCGCAAACATCGATAAATAAAAACGTATCTAAATCCAAAACACTACCAGTAGAAATAAGTAAATCAAAACCAACAGTTTCATTAGAAATTAGAAGAAAAGATTCAAAACATCAACCGATACGTTCCAGTCGTAGACGATGTGCGCTATGTAGTACAAAAAAACATGAAGTTCGCACATTGTGGTCTTGTACTGTATGCAAAGTGCCGCTGTGCCTTGGTAAAAATATGTGTTTTAATAAATACCACCCATGAGGATGTTCAGGTAGCAATCATCTCATGTGGCACGGTGGGACTATTTGAGTCCCACCTTATAACCAATAACAGAATTAAATTATTTGTATTTTTTTATGTTTTTATATCATTGTATATCCTTATTAATAATAAAATACCAATTTTGTTCAATTTTAAGCGATATAAAATTTCTGTGCAACATGGGTATTTTTATTTTCTAAAATTCCGTGCCTTAAAGGGTTAAACGGCTTCAATTTCCAGTCAAAATATCTTCGCGTTGACTATCAACAAGTCCCAAGGTCAAACCTTCGAATTAGTCGGGATCGACCTACGAAAATAATGTTACACTAATGGCCTATATGTTGGCTTATCACGAGTTGGAGCTGCTGACAATCAATTTATTTTTCTGCCACAAAAAAAAAACAACGTCGAATATCGTTTACAGAGAAGCTCTAACCCAATAAATTTAATGGAATATGTTATGGTATGATATTATTAGAAACATTACGAATAACAATAAGTCAGTCAACAATATTAAAAAAATTTACTTAATTAAAATTGAAACAAAAAAGATCATGAACATTATAATATTCAAACTTTATTTTTCTCTTTTTTTAGTAACCCCGTCGCAAAAAGAAGGGTGGGGTATAAGTATATATATATATAAATGAAAAAAAAACGTAATATAACAGAAAACATAAAATAATGTAAAACAACAAAAAAGCACAAAAAATCATTTTTAGAAAAAAAAGGTGTATATAATATAATATGTAGGTAAGAGGTAATGTGAAAAGAGGGGCGTATAATGTAAAAAAATATTGTCTACCCGTGCGAAGCCGGGACGGGCCGCTATTTGAAATAAAACTCTGAGAATCAGGTTTTTAGAGGTTTTGCTGTGGTATATTCGTATATTACCTTAAATTTTAATTTATCTTTGAAAAGGGTTGTTTAGAGGAATAACAATTATAATTCAGGATCGACATTACTTTCGATCCAGTGGTTTCCACATGATGAGTGCGCAGTCAAACAGGAAAACTGAGGAACATATAACAATAAAACAGAGAAATTTACAAAATTGAAAAATTTGCTCTATGGTTTTAACATACATTTATCGCAATTAAAAATTTATTGTGAGACCTATTGGTCCAATAATTATTGACCTTGAATACTGTGACTGTGAAGGTCATAGGACTAGAACTTGTGATCTCTGGTGTCCTGTCCGTGACACTGACAATTCAGTTGCCTTACTGAATGTAGAACTATATCTTTTTTGGTACTGCTCATATTTTTTTATTATTTATTTACTTAAAATCTAAGTAAGCGCAATATTAAGAACAGTTAAATAGATAATATAAAATACTAGCTGATTCCCGCCCGCTTCGCTGGGCACGCTATCGATTTGGATGTGAACTTAGACTTCTTGTATTGACAAAAATGTTTAATTTCTATTTTATATTTGGTGTATTTTTTTTAAAATTTTAAATAGAGAAATATGCCAGTCACAGAATACACATATTTCCACATCACCTATGAGGTATTGTGAGTGAGGGATGCGCTCCCGTTATGTAATGCGGCGGGATCCCCAGTAGGCCTACCCCATGAAAAAATTGTCAACATACAACTAAGGACAAATTTTGAATTTTTTGTTTAAATAATAATTATTTCATTTTCTAATATATCAAATTCAGTTTAGTAATCAATCATATTTTTATGTCCTTGAATTTTTATTTATGACAATTTTTAATTTTCAAAATATCAACTTTTTGTACCCCCCGACCTCATCTAAATCCTGGTTACCATGGTAACCGTTGTCATAGTATCCGTTGTCATCGTAACCTTTGCTATGCTAACCGATTTCATAAGCTCCTACAGGCTTAAAACTTGGCGAAATGAAAAATGTTGTAATCCGTTGGGATAGCAATTCTGTAAAATCCGTTCTTAATGGCCGTCTGCGACACAAAACACATAATTAAGTAAAATTTTAAGTTAAAAGGACAGGTAGTTTGAGTGGTAAATCGCGTATATACATATATATATATATATATATATATATATATATATATATATATATATATATGTATATATAAGGAACATATCATACGAGGTATTTAATTAAATCATGACTATGATCTCGGTTACATTAATTTGCTATTTTGCTGCTCATCTGACTATTTCTAGATTGTATTTCTTATTCCTTAGTTTTATATTTACCACATTTTAAACATAGAATTTATATTGTATTAATTTCAACAGACAATTTAGCTAACTTTAAAGTCTATTGACCTACTCTACTAAGTTAGTTCAGACAATAGATATCAAATATTAATATAGTATCAAGTGAAATTGTGAAAGCAAACACGGCGTCGAGAGTATGCTTAAGTTTAAGCTGAATGCAAAGCAAACATGGCGAGTGTACCAACAGGCGAATAAGCAAAAACAGGCCGCGTTTTTAGCACATATTTTCATTTATTGCACTCTTTATTCAATTTAATCAAAAAAAGCTTACATCTAATACACGACGTTAAATGAGTTTTTTATTTATGATATGTCGCTGTTATATTATATGTTATTTGTATGACTTCAATCATTAGAGCATGCATGATTTTAACAATTATTTTAAACCCCAAAGGCGTTTAATACAAAGCTTTGTCTTAATAACTCTGGGCAATTCACTGACTTAACACATACACGGGCTAAGTTTTTTATGTTTAAAAGAGTCTCTTTGCTCCTGCAATGTTCAATATTTCAACAGGAGTGGTTTCAATTTACTTACTTATGCTACTTTTGTATTACTTTTCTTGTAAAATACTGATCTCTTTGACCATAGACTTTAAATTATTTCCAGTGAATTATAATCATTGGTGTATTAGAAATTGATACAATAAATCTGATGATTACTTCTTTATATTTATAACTCTTGTATAAATTAATAAACAAAAAAATAATGATAAAATATGTTTTTTAATGAAATATAAAATCAGATTTTCTAATTTTTTAATTGAGTTTATCACAATGCGTTCCTGGATGATCAGTAGATGAGGTATTGTCTGGTTGAAAAAATATATCTGTTTGATAATTGCTTTAAAATAACTTACATGGGTTCAGAATATGTTAAGTAAATACAAATACAAAGATATATAAAGTATATTTCATACATTATACCTTTAGTACCCATTGATATTGTAACTATTGCATTATATTGTAAAAAGTTTGCATTATATATATAAGTAAACTAATTTGTCGGATGTGTAATACGGTATATAGCGGCAATGCGATTGTATCCTTGCTCAATCTACAATTACAAATACGAATAAATAAAAAAAGGTAGTTTTCTTTGTATTTAATAATAATTGAATAATTTATACATGCTGTTCAAATGTAATGTTAATAGAATTTAAATTTAAGACACAGATTTGTAGATTTCGACGACGAGGACAAAGTTTAGAATTTATTCAAACACCATCAATCTAAAGCTTTTAAAGAGGTGTATTCCTCAGACTAGTGGCGTCCGGTATTACTTCCCTCCTCGCGTCACTATGAACATTGATCCCAGGATGAGGCTGTTTACATATTCATAACTCAGTCACCGCACTTTATTTCAATATTTCCTCAAGGGTATCAGTTTGAGGAGATTTCCTGAAGTAGCGCTTTGATTCTCCTTTATTGAAATTGTTTCTAATTTTGTTGGTTTAATATGTTATTTAAAACTCCTTTTTCCGCGATATTCGTTTTCTGCAAAAAGAAAGTATTATATTACTGTATTTTAATTTTAAATATTTTTATGGTGTCAAAAATACTTTTTATACTTTAATACTTTTTTATTAGAGTTTTTATGCAAGACATAGTATACTATGCTGCCTACCGTAGCTTTTTTAAAATATTAATATTGCAATGCACAATAATAAATATAAAATATACAATTCGAGATTCGACTTCATACCAGAAGGAGTAAAGCCAGGTAGGCCTCAGTAAAGTCAGTTAATATTTTACATTCTCTAACAATATTTGCTTAACGATATGTCACAATATGTTTTGGTATTCAGCCCCCGTGCACTGCACTGGTAATTATTCAATAAGCTTTCATTCCAAAACTTTAGGGAGCATTATTTTTTTAGCTTAACTTTTGTTTTGTTATTACCAGCTGCCGCAAGCAACTTCTGCTATTCCCCTGACCTTTCTTTTTCTTAAGAATCAAATCACAATCCAACTATCATTACACAATATATATATATATATATATTGTTTTACTGTAATTATACACCAAACCAATTTATTGTGTTATTTTGTTAAAATATTTTTTCTGATTAAATAATATTCTGTATTAGCTTTTTCCTGCGGCTTTACTCGCTCTTAATTAGACATTGAGCGAAAAGTTCTAGCTCTAGTCGCGACTTTATCGGCATATTTCATTTTTTTCTCATCTCTCCTTCAATGTACTGGATACCCGTGTGTACATTACAGATATACAAAATAACTGATGTAAAATTTATTATCAAAAAATACTACAAAAATCTTTTATGGACCCTAATATTTGCGCCATTACATTTTATCCAGATTTTTGGTGCAAAAAAAAATAAGTGCATTTGAATCAGTACAGTAACATAAAGTGTAAGTACTCGTAAGTCCACAACTACGCCTGGTTTTAATAAAATACATCCAGTAGCTTTATTGCATAGTAATTATATTTCAAATCAGTTTTTGTTTTTACCCAAGAAAATATACCCAAGAAAGAATTATAGTAAAAAGTGGCCTGTACCTATGTGAAACCAGACCATAACTACTAATTTGCATCAAAATCATGTGATAATTTTGCCTTGCTGAGCAAACTAACAAATAAATTAAAAATAACAAAATTAAATTTTTGATTTTTGGTAAGTTCCGTGTCATATACTAAATAGATTTTGCGTTCCTATTTAATTCTAAATTTTGTCTTTGTATTTTTATTCCAAACAAAATCTGTTAAACGTTACGTTATATGTATATAGTTAATATACAACACAATATTAGACTTGCTCCATCACGATATGATTTTAAACAAATAAATATTTTACAAAAGGCAATTGCTTCCAAGTTTTGTTAATGTTTCTTTGTAAAATACGGCAACGTTTGTACCCTCTTTCCGACTCGAGATCTGAACTGAGTGCAGGGCGGTTGAAATCTAGAGAACTATAATAAATAGTTCTGACAAACGAGTTCTCAAAGACTGCAGCCATTTTTTTTTTTATTTTAAATGTTTTATTTTTCTTTTATGCGCCGGGATGCTTTTTAATATCTGCGGGGTCCTGTTCGTTTTATTTAATTTGCATAACATTTATAAACGCTTTGGAATTGCATCAAAATCATAGTAGAGTCTTTTTTACTCTATATATAGCTTTAATGAGCTAATCGACCAACCAGACAACAAGTTAATAATGGAAAAACCTTAAAACTACAAACAGATCGATCTGCTAACTTTTTTATAAGGCCAATGATCGTAAATTAAAAATTGTATAAAATAGTTTTTCACTAATTTTCTATTTATTTGAAATGATTTATATTTATTTAGATGCATTTAAAGCAACGTAAACAGACCATGTTTCCGATATCCACCTATAATTATTTTATATATCATAAGATAAATAACTTTTTCTGCAATTTTGTTGTTTAACGGAATTACTGCAGAATTTCAATTTTTTTATTCTTTTATATACATGTATATATATTTTAAAGATTCAATTTAGATGTTTTAATTCTTAGCATATTGCAAGATGTAATATTAAATAGAATAAGATAGATTCGCGAGCACTAAGTGATAATTAGAAAAACCACTGAACAAAGTCAAGGTAAATTAATCTTTAGATAAAGTGAAATCTGTCGGGGCTTTTTGAATCAACAAATATTACTTGTATTTGAGATGTGGATTATTTACTTTCATATACTTAAGTAATATATTCAGTTAATGTCTATATTTTAAAAATAATCAGTATAAATCATTAAATTTTTCACAATACAATAAAATTATGTGTAAATCTAAGAGAGAAATGGGTGATCCTAATTGTTCATGTAACGCGTCTTTTCATCCTCGCTGCCTCGCTGAGTTAATCCTGTTTTGGCAGTTCAATCTGTTTTGGATCATTTTAAACGACTGAGCAAAGTCACCAAATGTCGGCGCGAGCCGGTAAAGAAACACTATTAATCGTTAGAAGCGCTAAAATAGACCCTGAGAGACATTAAGCTCATTCAATACTCGTATGTACATTATAAGTGCAAACTTTGTTTTTTTAATAATTAAATTAAAGAAGTATCTAATGTATCTCAAAGTTTAACATAGCCATATATAAAATATTTACGGACAATATTTGAACAGACCGACAGAATACATTTATCCTGCGACAAATATTTTAGAATTTGATCTGTCTTATTGAGATGATATCCTGATAGTAACGGCTTGTTGGGTAGACCTCGAAGAATTCGGTCTGCCCATTCATTTGTACCCGACTTTCGAATTTTGGAAAAATTTCTTTACAGGAGGTCTTCTTATGACCCCCTATGAGTCCGAAATGACCATTGGTCAAAATGTTTATATATATATATATATATATATATATATATATATATATATATATATATATATATATATATATCTATATATATATATATATATGTAGATATGCGTGCTGTATAACTTTTTCCCTATACAAAGAAGATCAAAGGCGTTCATATTATATGATGTCTTTGATGAATACCTATAACTAATGTAGATGAACCGAAAACCTAACTTCAATAACTTAAAAAGTTTTTCCGTAAAAGGTACCGTTTCCGAGAAAAAAAATAAAAACCACTTTTAGCTTGAAAATTTAAGGTAGGTTAAACCACGGCAACTTTTTTCTGGTAAACATTCCCTCCTCGCAAATATTTTTAATAGAAAGGTTATTTTTTACTCTAAATTTAAGTATCAAAAGTATTTCCAAAAAAGGTACCTATTCCGAGAAAAAAAATAAAAAAAGCTTTTTGCTTGAAAATTTTTGATGTAAACAACGGCATCATGTGTTATTATTAGGTAGTGAGTTACACACGAGGTCTACCCACGCGTGTCCCCCTGCGGGCACGGATTTTTTTATTTTTCCTTTAATAGATGTAAAAATAATAAGATTTCCGTAGAATAAATATAAACTCCACTGCATGACTTCTATTTTATTGTTCAATCTCAGGTTTTCATTTAGAGGTTATTTGTTATTATGATGTTCCATTCTCAGATAGTATTTCAATATGTAGCACAGTATTTTAAAAGTACTATTGCTATTGTTGATGTAAATAAACACACACAACAATAGTATCCATCGACCTGTCTCATTCTATTGAGACTGCACTTATCAAAAGCTTTATAAATGGATTGAAGACTGCGCCACTTTTTAAAGTGTTAAATATGAACTGAAACCAAATTCTTGTCACAAGTTACGCAATTAATTCCTCCTTTTGTATATTTATTTGTACATTATGGTTTTTGATAATAAGTCTTAATAGTCTTAATAGAATATATAAGTAAGTCCTATTATTTCATGATTGTATTATACTCTGCAAATATTAATTAAACATACTCAGCCAAATACATATTAAATACATTATTTTATTTGTAACACAAACATACAAGTAGTTTCCTATTATCTAATTATGTCAATTTCTATGCTATAGCTATTCATAAAATTAATTTATTTCTCTGGTACATATTGACGTCCTAAAGTAACAATAAAACAATCCGTACACGAGCAGGTCGTGTAAATGATTGAGTGATTGGTCGCGTAGAGCAGTGACTGAACGAGTGCAGCATCAATCTGAATACAAACTTTTTGTTTTTGCTTTTACGATTTCTGAATGTTCGTTTATATATTTTGTACATTCGTGACTATCATCCTGACTTCAAATCAATCTATTATATAAAAATGAATCGCAAAATGTGTTGGTAAGCGCATAACTCAACGCATGGACCAATCTTAACAATTCTTTTTTTTAAATGTTCCTTGAAGTCCAAGGATGGCTCTAACGGCGAGAAAAATTTGAATAATTTCCAGGGAAACCCTAAAAAAGCCCTTTTCTTTTTCCTATACAAATATTTTAAATGTAGAATAAATAACTAAATGTAGAGTCAATTTGAACTGTATTGCTATTCAATAAAATTGATATTAAATTACAAGCACTCATTGTTGTCTAAACAATGTAGGTGTCTTGCTAACGTCAAAGAGTCAATTTGCGCTTTATTGTCGCTGCACAACGTTCAAATTTAATCAAATGAATGTGTACACCCGACCAAATTGAAAAGTCAAAAAAAGTAAATGTAAGATTTGATTGGCCTTGGAATATTCTTTCTTTTGTTTTAGTTTCGGAATGCGACATAAACTGTCATCAGTTTTCACGTCATTGCATCTGTCAAACAAACTGCGTTAAAAAGCGTTTATAATATTTAATAATTAATTTTGATTGTATAAATACCTGTGATTAATAATTATTTCATGTGAATAAATTTAGATAATTATATACGATATGCCTCCTATAAGACGAAGTAATTTAAGTAGAAGAACCCGAAATGCTACAAACCAAATGAATTACCGATCTTATCATACTGCACATGAACGTGACGACCGAAATGAACGCGAAAGAATTCGTATATCACGAACGCGGGAAGCGAGAGCGAGAGATTCAACTAATAATCGCGAAAGTTTGAATCGAGCTGCTTTCAATTACGATTTGTCAATTGACTACAGTAACCACCAATGTGTTGCTATTGGATCTATGAACTTGGTTTGCTCTTATTGTAAGGCATTGAAATACAAAAATGAAGCAAATGGATTGTGTTGCGCAAATGGGAAAGTGAAATTGATACCATTGGATCCACCACCAGAGCCATTGTACTCATTGGTTTCAGGAATAGAACCAGATTCCATACACTTTTTGTCAAATATTCAACAATATAACAATTGCTTTCAAATGACATCATTTGGGGCAACAAACGTAGTTCGGGAAAATTTCATGCCAACTTTTAAGGTATGTATTATAGCAGTTAATCATTATTATTTTAATGAACAAAATTTCCTGTTATCTAAGTAAATATGTGTCATTAACCTTCAGTTTCCTAAACCCCAAAACATATATTACTTAGTCATTATATTATTTGGTGATTCAGTATTAGCAACACTTTTATTATTTTGAAACACAATATAATTATTTGACGATGGATATTAGTTACAACTAATTATTACATATTGACATACCTAAGCATATCAATTATTATTTGGTGATTCAAATTAAGAGACAGATATACTTTTTAGGAACAAATATTATTTCTATTTGGCAAAAATCATTTTTTTTAATTTACAGATACAAGGCCAAATATATCATAGAGCAGGTTCACTGTCACCAGTGTCAGATAGCAATTACAAATTTCTGCAAATTTATTTCATGGGCAATTCACCACGAGAAATTGATATGCGTTGTTCACATAACAATTCACTAAAGAGGTCTATTGTAGAACAATTACAAACTTTATTTCATGAGTACAATCAATTGGTTATGTTGTTTAAAACTGCACTGGATCGGATGCCATCTGATAATCACAAAATTGTAATCAGAGCTGATAAAACACCTGTTGGCCAACATGCAAGACGTTTTAATGCACCAACTATTGATGAAGTTGCCATCGTTGTAGTTGGAGAAAACTTGGAATCCCGTGATATTGTTTTACATCGTCTGAATGATCAATTACAACGTATAAAGGAAACACACCGCTCATATGACGCACTGCAATATCCCATTATATTTTGGCAAGGTGAAGATGGCTATGATTTCTCAAACAAGATGATAAATCCCATTACAGGTAATAAAAAATATTAGTTTAGCAAGGAGATATATTATCAGTCACTATATATTTTTTTTTATTTTCAATGTTATGAAAACAAAAATCTATTTTTAGGTTCTAAAACCAACAAAGAAAGTCAGTTCAATGAACTATTATTCCTACCGCTTAATGATGACAATCACATACTCAAACGTCGGCGATTATATCACAAGTATGTTGTAGACATGTATGTTAAAATTGAAACAGAGAGATTAACATTCATCAGGTTGAATCAGACAAAACTCAGATCTGAAGAGTATATTCACCTTCGAGATGCGATTAATACTGTTGGTAATGCACAGAATCTTAGTCGAATAACTATTCTTCCACCAACATACATCGTAAGCCCTCGACATATGCCTGACTATGCTCAAAATGCCATGTCATATGTTTGTCATTATGGTACAGCAGATTTGTTCATCACATTTACATGCAATACACACTGGATAGAAATAGACACAGCCAGAGTCTTTATACAAAAGTTGAAATCTTTAATGGATTTCATTGTGAAACATTATGTGTTTGGAGAGACACGCCGCTGGATGCATTCTGTGGAGTGGCAGAAATGGGGATTGCCACATGCACATATTTTGATTTGGTTAGTTGAAAAGATAAAGTCAAATGAAGTTGATGCAGTAATATCAGCTGAAATCCCTAATGTAGAAGTAGATCCTGGATTGCATGAGGTAGTTATCAAAAACATGGTACATGGTCCCTGTGGAACTCTTAATCAAAATTTACCATGTATGGTGGATGGTAAATGTTCAAAACGATATCCACGGACATTAATATCTGAAACAATCACTGGTATTGACGGTTATCCTTTGTATCGTCGCCGATCGACAGCAGAAAATGGAAGATCAACAATTGTCAAATTAAATCAACAAGATATTGAAATAGATAATCGTTGGATTGTTCCATATTCACCCATTTTATCAAAGACCTTCAAAGCGCACATCAACGTTGAATCTTGCCATTCAGTAAAATCTATTAAATACATTTGCAAATATGTAACCAAAGGGAGTGATATGGCTGTGATTGGTATTAATGCAGAGAATTCCAATGATGAAGTTACCCAATACCAAATGGGTCGCTATGTTAGTAGTAATGAAGCAGTTTGGCGAATATTTTCTTTTCCTATTCACGAAAGACACCCTACTGTTGTTCATTTAGCTGTGCATTTAGAAAATGGACAAAGAGTATATTTTACAGCACAGAACGCAGTAGAAAGAGCTTTACAGCCACCATCTACTACATTAACCAGATTTTTTGAGATATGTCAAAACGATGATTTTGCTCAAACATTGTTATATTCTGAAATGCCAAAATATTATACTTGGAATCAATCCTCAAGAAGATTTATACGACGGAAACAAGGAAAACCAGTTACAGGATACCCAGATATATTTTCTACCGATGCGATTGGTCGAATTTATTCAGTACATCCAAACAATGATGAATGTTTTTATTTACGACTGCTATTAGTCAATGTACGTGGCCCAACATCGTTCCAACATGTACGAACTGTTAATGGTGATTTGTGTGGATCATATAGAGAAGCTTGCCAACGTTTGCGATTGCTAGACAATGATGCTCATTGGGATCAAACTCTCAATGATGCTGTAATATCATCACAAGCTCATCAAATACGAACATTGTTTTCTATAATCATATCTACCTGCTTTCCATCAAACCCAAAGGATTTGTGGATCAAGTACAAAGATAATATGTGTGATGATATTTTGTATCAAATACGGATTAGAAGGGGAAATCCAAATATACAAATAAGCGAAGAAATTTACAATGAAGTATTGATTTCAATTGAGGACATGTGCTTGATGATGTCAAACAAACTATTATTTCAATTAGGCCTGGCCGCACCCAATCGTCCAATGCATGATGCTTTTAACCAAGAGTTGCACCGAGAAAAACTGTATGATCTCAACACTTTGAAAGAATTAATTCAAACGAATCTTCCACTATTGAATAAACAACAGAAGTATGTATTTGATACACTTTTGAAAGTAATAAATGATAAAAGAGGAGGGATTTACTTCTTAGAGGCACCTGGTGGTACAGGAAAAACCTTTTTGATTTCATTGATATTAGCAACAATTCGCTCACAAAATAAAATTGCACTTGCACTCGCTTCGTCGGGAATCGCAGCAACTTTGCTTGAAGGTGGTAGAACAGCTCATTCAGCACTAAAATTACCATTAAACATGCAAAGCAACGAAACTCCAACCTGCAACATTTCGAAGAACTCTGCAATGGCAAAGGTTTTGCAGCAATGTGGATTGATTGTTTGGGATGAATGCACGATGGCACATAAAAAATCTTTGGAGGCTTTAGATAGAACCTTACAAGATCTCCGGAGCAATAATAACCCATTTGGTGGTGCAATGATTTTATTAGCAGGAGATTTTCGTCAAACATTGCCAGTGATTCCACGATCAACGCCAGCTGATGAACTTAATGCCTGTTTAAAGTCCTCCAATTTGTGGAAACATGTGAAGGTATTACACTTAAGCAAGAATATGCGTATCAAGTTGCAAATTGACAAATCTGGAGACATATTCTCTAAACAACTCATTGACATTGGTAATGGCAAATTTCCTATAGACACCTTGACTGGTTGCATTAACTTTCCTCAAGGTTTTTGTCAGTTAACTAGATCAAAAGATGAACTTATTCAAAAGGTGTTTCCAGATGTTGCTCAAAATTATAGAAACCATGATTGGTTGAGCGAACGGGCTATATTGGCTGCAAAAAACATAGATGTAAGTGAATTAAATTTCAAAATTCAAGAACAAATTACAGGCGAATTGAGGATATATAAATCAGTTGATTCGGCTACTAACCAAGATGATGTCGTTAACTATCCGCCTGAATTTTTAAACTCGCTGGATTTACCAGGATTGCCACCTCACAATCTTCAATTAAAGGTTGGTTCGGTAGTAATAATGTTGAGAAATATCAACCAACCGCGTCTTTGCAACGGCACACGGTTAGCGATAAAAAAATTATTGAACAACGTGATAGAAGCAACTATACTGAAAGGAAAGTATAAAGGAGAAGACGTTTTGATACCACGCATCCCAATGATTCCGACTGATGTACCATTTGAATTTAAACGACTACAATTTCCAGTGCGGCTTGCTTTTGCTATGACCATAAATAAGTCCCAGGGGCAATCATTAGGTGTTTGTGGTATTAATCTAGAAAACCCATGTTTCTCACATGGTCAATTGTATGTTGCCTGTTCCCGTGTTGGAAAACCATCAGATTTATTTATATATTCACCAGGTAATCAAACAAAAAACATTGTGTATCATAAAGCACTAAAATAAAAATAAAACAGATTTTTGTTAATAATTATGATTCACTGGATTTACAATAACGCGATTACTGAAAATACTTATGTACGTTTTATTTCATTATTTTTTATTTCATCGGTTATGAACCCTATGTTAATAATAATAGTAATAAATAATTAATTATCTCTATACTTTGTAATTGAAGCACCCACTTTATAAATATTTGTCACCTTTAGGTTCCCACTATCCCTTTAGATTATTTTTCAATCAGGTTTGAACCTTAAGTTCCCCTCTTGGTTTGAAGCCCTCTGGCAGACATCCCAATCGGGGTTTTTAGTGGGTCTCAAAAGGGTGACCAAAGTTAGTGGAAGCTAAGATACTTAAGTCACCCGAGCTGACCTTTTTCTTTAATTCTCCTGAACAGAACCGTCACCATGATGATAGGGCGATGTGTGAGGATCAGCAGAGTAAAAACGTCTAAAGGTCGAAATATAAACTGCCACATTCCAAATCTATTTGACAGAACGAATTCTGCCGAGTTGTATAAAAATTGTATTTATTAAAAAAAAAAAAATCTTTTAAAATTTAAATGTTTTGAGTTTAACTTTCATTGTATGTATTAGTAAAAACCACCAAATACTTTTAATTATGAACGTCTTAATAAAATGATAAAGTAACATATTAAAAAAAAGGAAAATTTTACGATTTAATTTTAACTGAGCAAGCACACGTTTTGCAGCGGTGGGCGGAATTCTATAAGGAGATGTATGAACGTGAGGACGCCTCGGTCTTGACTACCAGCGTAATGCTGAGTCAAGATGTAGCCGATGGTGAAATCAGTTTAGAAGAAGTAGAGAACGTGATTCGAAGTCTGAAATGTGGTAAGGCTGCGGGAGCAGATGAAGTTACTGCCGAGATGATCAAATATGGTGGGCCACGCGTCTGGGACTTTTTCTGGTTTTTATGCAATTTATGCTGGAAATCTGGGGAGGTCCCAGACGATTGGCGAAGTGCAGTCATCGTACCTTTGTATAAAGGCAAAGGTTCACAGATAGACTATGCAAGCTATAGGGCCATCAGTTTGATTAGCTTGGGCGGTAAAGTTTATGCTAAAATTTTAGCGAGAAGAATGCAAGAGAGATCTGAAAGGCTGTTGTGGGAGGCACAAGGAGGTTTTAGACCTGGAAGAGGGTGTATAGATCAGATCTTTTCCCTCCGCATGATCACGAAAAAGTTTTTGGCCCTAAACCAAAAGGTTTTCTGTGCTTTTGTGGATTTGGAAAAGGCGTTTGACAGGGTTGTGAGAAAGAAGTTATGGGAGATACTGCCCCGATACAATGTGAACGGACCCTTGCTACAGGCTGTAAGGTCTCTTTACCGAGATCACTCAGCCTGTGTGCGAGTAGGAGCTGGCATGTCGCCCTGGTTTGACATCCAATCGGGTGTTAAGCAAGGTTGCGCTATGTCAGCTTGGTTGTTCAATTTGTATTTGGATAGTTGTCTCCAAGGAGTGAAAGATAGTGACATGGGAGTGAAAGTAGGTGACCTTAAGGTCAATTGCTTACTATATGCAGATGATGCAGTGCTCATTGCATCATCAGAATGCAATTTGCAGGCATTGGTCACCACTCTGAAAGATGGGTGTTAAATTAATGGTCTTAACCTGAATGTAGATAAGACGAAGGTTCTGATATTTGAAAGAAATGAAGAAAGAACAGAATGTAAGATCAACGTGAATGATAAGATAATAGAACAAGTGAATGAAGTGGTATATTTGGGAAGTATGTTTAGCAGAGACGGAAGATACGAAATGGATGTGGAAAGGCGTATTGCTGCTGGTAACAGAGTCAATGGTGCTTTGACTGCATTGTTGAGACGGCAAAACGTCAGTATAGCTGCACGTTTGGCTGTACACAATGCAGTTTTGCTACCGACACTGTTATACGGCAGCCAAACGTGGGTAACACAGAAGAAGAATGTAAGAAAGATGAATGCTGTGGAGATGCGATCTCTTCGCAGAATATGCGGAGTCAATCTAGCTGATCGAATCCGCAATGAAGAGATCCACAGAATGGCAGGTACTAGCGAAGATGTCACGGTGAGAATGAAGAAGAACGTGCTCAGGTGGTTTGGGCACGTTGAACGAATGAGTGATGAAAGAATGGTAAAAAAGATTTATATGGGAAAAGTGAGCGGTAAGAGAGACAGGGGGAGGCCTCGAGTGACCTTCGAAAACACAGTAGCTACGATACTGGAGGAAGGTCACGTAAAAAGCATGAGGACCCCCCGGAGGGCATGTATGAAGAAGTTGATGTCTGTGGCCGAGGCGAAAGAGGTATGCAGAGACCGTAGCGTTTGGCGCTCCGTCGTCTCTGGCTACCCCGCAAGGGATATGGCGTGAAGGTAAATTATAATTATAATTATTAATTAATTAATTATAATTAAATTAAAATTAAATTATAATTTTAATTATAATTAAAATATTAAATGATAAAAAAAATCCACCAGAATTCTTAATATATATAAATCACGTGTCGCGTTATTTGTCCGCGATGGACTCCTAAACTACTTAACTGATTTAAATAAATTTACACACCACGTTACACGTACAGTTTGACCTAACTTAAAAGATATAATAATTTTCAACACAATTCATAGTCGCAGTATTATTTTATTGCAAATTATTAGTTTATCATTTTGCAGTTAGCTCTTAACAATTCTAAAAGATGGCGGTATCTATTGACTGGATTGAGTAATTACGAATGAGATATCTACCCTACCTACCTCATTCGTAAGTTTAGTGTTCCAAGTTATTTACTAAAAACTTTGTAATATACAAATAGTGTTATAAACTTGGATAAAATTAAAAAAATAATTATAATTATTTTGTTTTGATTTTTGCTTAATATCGACTATAAGAAAACATTATGGTTTTCATGACAGATGTACTCTGAACGTTACCCCTTAAATAGTTTAGTACAATGTATATATCAAAAATAATAGTCACAGCAACGCGTGACCGGGTCTGCTAGTACTAGAATAGAAATAGAAGATGGATTGAACTTAATTTCAAGCAGATGTTCAACATTTGTGGTACTTACTATTGAATCATGAGTGTCGGTGAGTTGATAAGAGATACGAAGCTTTGTTGTAGTAAAAGTATCTAATCCCTAAGAATTTATTTTTTAAAAAGACAAAATTGAAAATTTATTTAAAATTTATAAATGATACAATTGATTTTGCTTTGGCACCATAATAAGAAGACTCTGCCTCTCGGTAAAAGGAGCTTTCGTCTGAACCTTTTATCTCTTGTAAATGGAAGTTAAATCTATCATTTTAATAAGACCACTTTAAACATTTACCTCGGTATAAACAAACTTTATTTTTTATAAAATAAGTTATATACATTATATTTACAAGGTATTTATTTATTTATGTTAACATTTACTTAATGGTATGGTATACAGAGACGCAGACAAGAGCGAGGTTTTTGATGACCGATATATTCACGACTTTCAAATTCTCCTTTTTGTGCTTCCAGGTGTAAACCCTTAACTGACCCCATAAAGGGTTTACAAACATGGGATCAGCTTTCAAAAACATGATTTGTTTTAACAGAGTTGAATCTTATTTAAGTAATTCTACACATGTACATATAAAAGAATTATAAAAAAAATATTATTTTATCTTCCTTAAAACCTTCCATGAGTGCTTTTAAATAATTGAGCTGACTTAGCTTACCACTGGGAAGTGCAACATACTCGTATATACGAGTATCACTATCGTGCTTGTATATACACTAAATTCAGTGTGACTTACAAAATACTTTTGGATAGTATCTACGATCTAACGTAACCCCTTGATGGCTATTACATAATAAAAAATCTCAGTTCTGATTATTATTTAACAACGCGTTCATTTAACTGATTGGTAAGCTTCATAAGATTATGATGATGACATGATTCGGAGTGAGTAGATTATTGCACTCAATTAATTAAAATATTTGTAAATAATAAATCCCGAGCGGCGCGTCATTAATTAGAGGTAATGATGTCATAAGCTACTTATACATTTGTAACAAATAATAAAAATCATAATAACTAACAAAAACATGGTAATTATAATATACAATTTACAATATTCTTTCCGAATAAACATTTTTATAATTCGCTTCAAACCACCCTCAGTTTTCGTTTTCAGAAAACGTGAAGTTGATGGAAAAAGGCAAGGCTTTGGATCTACGAAATGCTATTAAAAAAATTATCGTTCAAAATACGAGACCAGCTTTATTTCTATTCTGTTCGGAAACTGAAGAAAATCTTTTAAATGAAGTGGCGACAGAAAATAATAGCAATTTAAAATTTTTGGTGTTCGGTTTAAATGATAATTATATTTAAAGGAAACAAAACATGTACCATTCATATGAATAAGCGAATCATTCAATTGTGTAATAGAACTACTGTACTGTGTAACTTTAATTTATATATTAAAGTTACAACACATTTCATATAAATATTACTAGTTTATTTCCAGTTAACGTTCCAAAAACTACTGAAATATTTAAAATGTCAATTTTTAACGATAATTCCGTTAAAGTTGTTGGTAGCTCTCTAGCTAAAATTTTCTTAATGGTCAGGTAAAAATTTTTTTTTTAATGTTATTTCTTTAAAATAATATGCGGGTAAATTCGTGAATATCTAATAAAATACAACTGAACAGTTTCGATGAAATAACTTCGTAAAGTCGCGCTGCATTCATCATGCGGCTGGTCATCTATCAATGAGCTCCTGTAGTCGCCGGCTCTCTCACGGGTCATGTCGATTTCAATAAAGGCAAAGTTTTCAACAAAATCAAAAGATCAAAACAATTTATAAATAGGGACAAAGATTCTCAGAAACTACGAAAACATATATATTCTTATTAATTTTTTTATGTTGGCTGATTAATATTGGATGTATATAAATGCTTTAAAATAAGCCTAGGACGGTATAACCGTATAGAATGACACTGGTACGAGCAAACATATGATTTCACAAAACACCTTGTAAAATACCTTATTAAGCTGTTTATTATCATGCTTAATTGATTAAATATAATGAAAATATAAAATTCATATTATTAAAGATATATATAAAATAAATTAATAAATGTATTTTTATTATAACTAGTATTAATTTAACAAGTTCTTTAAATCTACTTACGGTGTTTGTCGACTTCAGAAATGTTTAAATTAGTAAGATCAACAACAACAAACAACGCAATCAGATTTTTTCATTCAAGCTGGAGTGATAGAGATCCTAAAGACGTGTAATAACCATTTATTCCCAACCGCTACTGAGTAATTACTTGACCTAAAATTGAAAGACTGCATTTATGCAAGATTAAAAACGACAAAACGGTCATCCAAAGGAATTTATTAAAGAAACTATTCCTCTTATTTCGTAAGTAATGTACTTTTTGTGAATTTTTTTTCAAAAAAAAAACATTAAATCCAATTATTCGAAATAAATATTGTTATTAAAGTAGTAAACTATATAAGTGTTGCAATCATCATCTGTTAATAGTTTTACGACACTCAGTCTGGAAGCTTTTGTTAATGGATGTGAGAAGGAGTAATAAATAATTCTTACTTACTTCAAAATCTCATCTACCTGAGATGAGACTTTTGGTAAGAATTGTATTTCGGCACTGGAGAAAAGAACCCAGTAATAATTTATAATATTAGGATGTCTTAATGCAAATTTTTATTTGTACCTATGTTGACCTAAATAAAATATTTAAAAAGGTACGTTTATAATTTTTTTTTTATTTTGCGTGAACTTATATAATATATTTATCCTTTAAAACTTCCTTTTGGATTTTCTTTTTAGTTAATAAACAAGTGTGTATAGTCTCAACTACTTTTCTTATTTCCTCTCAATACGTCCTTGTCATGACGACGCCCGGCTATTAAGTCAGCGCTCTTCAATTTCCTGTTCCCTGACGAGTCATGTGTCACTCGATTGTTTTGACGAGGAAAACTATAATAGCCTATCAGAACAGTCGCGTCTACGTATTGTATTGTACTGTATTGTGTTTTGCTGTGAATATGGAAAAAGGTTGATCATGAACGCATAAAGAAAAAAAATATTTTGTTGCGAATATAAGAATTTGAATAAATTAATCTGTAATTATTATACCTATGTTGAAAGTAATAAAATGTCTTCATTATATTTACCAAGTATATTTACATGTCCTTAAAAAAACTTTAATCACGAATTTTTACTTTCAAAACTAATTTCAATACCTCCAATACCAATACAGTTACGTCAACGAGCTGCTCTCAATATTTATATTTTATGCTTCCGAATGCTTTTCTTATTGCTACTGTTATTCTAAATTATATAATGTGTATATTGTAATAAATAATGTCATACATGGTAATAATGTCTCTAAAACTGGTTTTACCCAATAATTAAAACCAATTTGCCGTCTCAATTGTTCTAATGAACGTAATTTAAACATCATGTGGGCCATGAGCGTTAATAGACTGTCCCAAAGAATAATTGGTATTTGCTTATTATAACGGCCTCTTTCGATAATTATCCTACGATGGAAATATACTTTTGCTGAATGCAGAAAACAATAAATTGTTAACTATAATGTAGCAAATATCGATACGAATGTTGCGTTTAAATATCAATATTGAAGTTGAAGTAGAAATACTCCTATGGTAGCCGGTGGTAATACGCAATTTTGTTACTTAATTATCTCATCTCATTAATGCGTGGGTAAATAGAGAAGTATACTAATATTAAAATAACATTATAATATGCCCTATTCTATCTAGACTACTATTATTAGAATATAATAATGGGTGATGGAAGATAACAGTTGTATTGCATTGAGCAATTATCTACTTTTCATCTAAGAGCAGCAAAACTTTTGTGATTTCTCTGTCCCGTTAGAATGATAGCAACAGCAGACCGTGCGCGGCGGGGGAGATTACTTTCCACCAGGGAGTCTATATACTTGGTTGGTTGCCCAACTTTTGCAATTAAAAGAAGAATGCCGTAGAGTAAACAATTATATATAATGAGATGGTTGTATAACATATTTTATATGCAATGGAAGATTCAATATTTCACTCTCAGCCTTAATCTTTTTCATTTCCTTTTACATCATCCAAAATATTCCCCATTTCATCTATTAAAAAAAGACGTCAGCGTTTGGTGTAAGTAATGTTCTGTTTGACACTCTAATGCCCGTTGGCCTGTTATTCACTTTCCACATTGACAATTATCATGGAGCACCTATCACACGTCAATTAACTGATCAATCACCATCTGATCAAATGACAGTGTGCAGTTAAAACAATAAAAGCAGACTACAAATATAATTTCAATGCAAAATAAAGCTTCGCGTGCTTTACCCTAAAAAGTTTCAAACATCGCTTTTCTGGAGAGACAAGATAATATATTACATTTTTAGGAATCAGGTGGAAATTTAATAAAAAAAAATGATTTATATAAAAACATTTATATATTTCAACTAATTAAATAATGATTAGACGCTTAAATCCAATCACTAAATATTAAACACATCTTAAAGCTACCCTAAGCTTACTTGTAACAATATATATATTATTTTCTTTCTTTTATCCATCACCATTCATTTTTACATTTATGGCTGGGGTTGCTGTCTATCTGTTTATTTATCTATTTTGTCTTTTCTTTAATTTTATTTATTTTTGTTTTTACTTATTTGCTATGGGGTTTGCGAAATAACTTGACACTGCTTTTTTTTTTATGTCTTATCCTTACACGACTGGTTTTTACTTAATACTATCTCAAATCTAGTTACGGTTACAATAAATATTATCTTCAATATTTTGCCAATGTATTTTACTGATTCTACTTATTTCTTTTATTTACTTTCTTAACTATTTCTACACAGTAATCTAAAAAAATATTTTTATCTTTTTGTAACATTATTTTACTAACATTTTCTTTGCTTAATTTAAACCCTAATTGGTGTTCTATATTTATTCGCTCCTTCATATACGAAGAACATTCAGTGCATCTTCTTAGTGCTCTCTTGACGAATGAGATGGGACACTTGTCGTAGTGTGGTGCGATTTTGCTACGCAGCGCAGCCTCTTTTGCCTGCTGGTCTGCCCTTTCGTTCCCTTGCAAGCCCACATGGGTCTTTATCCAGTATAAATGTATTATATTATGCTGTGATAAATCTGCAATATTTTTTCAGGCTTGTACGGCAAGGGGATGGGACGAGCCGGGGTTTGCGACAGCTTGCACAGCCGCGATTCTATCGCTGTATATCGCAGATCGGGGTTCTCCCTTGCGCAATGCGACTTTAGTGGCCTCGCAGATGGCCAGGAGCTCTGCCTGTTAGACTGTACAATACGATAACAGGCTAACTTTGACGACTTTAGTTTCGGCCTCCCTATTCCATAAGGATAGCGAGGCTCCAACTTTCGCCCAATCTTACTGCCATCGGTAAAAATGCGGACATCGTAGTCGTTGTTTTCGTCAACTTGTACTTGGTTTACTAATACGCGGTACTCCAAGCTGATCTGTACGGCTGGATGTGGCTGTTTTAGTGATGGATAGCGAGTCTCCACCTCCCTGTCTTTCAACCCGGGTATCGGTATCCCCCTCTTCGTCTCATATAAAGAAGCCACCTCTCTGACTCTGACATCCAGAGGGAATATCCCCGTTAGAATTAATACTGAGTTTAAAGAAACCGTCCGGTACGCTTTGCAAATTTTTAAGAGAAACCTCCTCTGGACAGCATTCCATTTTTTCCGAACGCAGACTTTTTTAGTGGCCGGTGCCCAGGCACTACACAGTTGTTTGTACGCGGCTATTGCCCGTTCACTTAGCTGTTTAAGTGGGAGTGAAAGTTTAGTTTTTTGTCGATGATTACTCCCAGGGTTTTGATTTCCGACGAGTTTTGATTGGTGGTGGAATTGGTGTGCCTCCCATGCTGAGGCGAGGGAAATCGTACTTTAGCTTGTTCGTTAAAAGCATAGATTTAGTTTTGCCCCATGCCCAGACATAATTTAGTATCGTGTTGCCTAGTCTTTCAATCTCCAGGGCCGTGTCGCCGTGGAAGATCATAACGACATCGTCAGCAAATGCCTGTCCAAATACATCTCTAGCGTCGAGTCCCTTTAGTAAAGGATCTAGAAGAATGTTCCAGAGAGTAGGACCACCCACTGATCCCTGTACGCAACCTTTTTGGGTTTCTTTTTTAAATTCATCACCAGCGTATCTTACTTCAACCTTTCTGTCTTTAAGATAGCTACCCATAACGCATCTTAGATTGATAGGGCAGTTTTCTTTCGCTAGTCAGATTTTGATTTTCGGCCACCAGGCGCTATGAAAGGCTCCCTCTATGTCGAGTGAAACGATAGTAGTAATTGTCTTTTGTGCAAGCTTGGCTCTTAAGTGCTTCACCAGATCATAGAGGGAGTCCTCGGTACCCCTTTGAGGCATAAATCCATACTGCCTAGTACTCAGTTTTGGCAAGACGTGATATCTAATTCTTGCCACTAACATCTTTTCAAAGATTCTACCCAGTACTGGAAGCAGACCTATAGGTCGGTACGCTTTTGGGGTTTCGTAGTTATCCTTTCCTGGTTTCCTTAATACCATCACCGTCGCTTCTTTCCACAGTCTAGGGAAGTAATGTAGTTCAAGACACTTATTTGTTATAGCCAAGAAAAGTTCTGGGTCGGTGGTTATGGCGTTCTGGCAAATGTCCGATGTGAACCCATCTGACCCTGGGGCTTTTTTGGATTAAAGGTAGCTAGGCTAATTTTTAGCTCCGCGTGCGGTAAATGGTGAATCTGTCGGTTCTTTACCGTCACAGCTAACGTTCATCTCCTCGGCGAGAGCACTAACACGGCGATGTTCCTCATTGTCTTGAGTTGAGCTGTCTTTCGGGTAAAAAGTTTTTGCGAGGAGTTTTACTGAGCCAACAGAGTCCAACCTTTTACCGTCCACTTTAAGTGGAAGGTCCTCTTCCCTTTTCCACGTTTTACCTATAACTCTGTATATGCTGTAGGCTTTCCCGATCTTGTTTCCTGCAGAACTCCTTCCAACTTTCCACTTGTGCTTTTGCTGCTTCTTTCTCATATATTTCTTTCTTTTCTAGGTACCATCGGACCACCATGGGCCGCCGTACTGGTAAAGTTCGTGGAATCCTGTTCTTCAGTGTGGTTACTTCCTTCTTCAGCGCATCGAGTCTCCCGGACCACCAAGGTAGGTTGCTCATTTCTTTATTTTTAATTTTCAGGATAGTTTTATTGCATGTTTCTGTAATGATCATCGTGTAAGTCGTTATCGCTTTCTCTATTTGCTGCTCTCTGTTTATGGTGTTAATTTTCTCAGAGGTAAGTTCATTTTCCCTGAACAATTGACCAAGTTTCATACAAAACACCGCCCTATTTGCTTTCCGGGTATTAAATGTTCGCGTTGTCCTGTTAATTCCGATGGCTTTAGATTTTTCTAATTCCATCGAGAAGGTGATCCCGTTGTGATCCGAACTCGTCAAGCCCGTGTCGACTCTCCATCCGTCGATCCTATTTAACATATCGGTCGAACATGAACAATGTCGATATGGTTGGTGTATCGTATCTCACCCCTTACCGTATCGTACGTGGGTGTGTTACCAGTATTTATGATGTATGCGCCCATTTCATCCACAGCATCTGCGAAGTCTTGGACTCTAGAGACTCTAGAGAACTCTGGTTTTGGCACCCCACCAGATGTTCTTGGCGTTTGAGTCACCGCACATGAGCAGATGTTCTGTTCCCAGGGTATCGCCTATTTTCTTTAGGTGTTCGAGATAGGGCCCAATTGGTTTGCTGGGTTTCAAATGGAATGAAGCGAGGTTGATGTTGAGTGCGCCTGCACGTGCTCCCACCACCACTATGTTGGGTGTAGTGAGGTCTGGGTGCTGTGTTATGGCGATGTCCGGGTTAAATACCATTATCGTTGCTGGCGCACTGGAAGACCCTTGTTCCTTTGTAGGTTCTCAGCTGCCCTATTCCCCCGACATATGGCTCTTGTATTAGTGCCAGTGCTGCCCGTCTTTTCGCAGCTTCCATTACTATTTCCTCCGTGGCTAGCTTTTTGCGTTGTAGATTGGCTTGAAGAATTTGGTATCTTTCTAACAATATATAAAGATGCATTTATTTCAAGGACATGTGGTCGTTGATTTTGTATTTTAAAACTGTTATTACTTGTGATTTTATACGAATCAGGCACAAAGCTACAAAGTATGTATAAGTAATTTTTTTTGTTTTTTTTTTAATCTTGACCTTAACATTGAAAAAGTATATAAACAAAAAAAAAAGAAACTGAAAATTGTATTATTTTCCCATTTTCTTTTATATGTATCTCTTTCGCATAAAAAAGAGTACTATATAAAATTACATAATAGGTATTAATATTGACTTAGAATACCAGCAAGACAAACTGCAGTGTACATAACTGTCGCTGTCTGATATTCATTAAATTTTCGTAACATCTATTCCTTAATATTCGCACTTCGATGTGACTTCAAAACAAAGTTCTATATAATTACAGGATTAATATCCATCTAAATTAAAATTTTAATAAAATAAGTATTTAATATACAACTATAAAATATTGCCTTTTGCTTAACACTCTCATTATAATTAGACATTAAATAAGCGCAGGTCCTCGGAAGAAATCATGTCGTTAAAAAACTAATAAAATTATACAGATTCTAGAACCCTAAATCTAACTTATATTACTTATATTATTAAAAGCTTACAAATAAAATCTCATAAGTGTTGTAAACTTATACTAAAGTAGTAATCTATGTCTTCTCTCCCGCTGCATATAAAAGGATTTAATCCAAATGGAAGTCTAGTGTCTTTTTTATGACGTAACTCGAGTTCTTAACAACAGACGCAAGTAGAATAACTAATGAGAAAATGCAAGTAAAATATCAACCTGATATATATATTTATTAATACTACATTTTTACTATATATATATAGTTTAGTCATTTTCAGAACAAAATTAATAAATATATATTTCATGAGAATATATTTTTACTAGTATTTTTCTGACATTTTATCGTAATTCATTTTAAAAAGTGACATCAAATCATTGAGATAATTTATTAAAACGACCAATGTCATTGTGACACCATTTGTAGTCTTTTCTTATTACGCCGATAAAGCTAACTTTGAAAGAAAATGTTTTCATTCTTACACTGTGATGCTTCTCATAGACGATATTTTGCATTATACGAGTATATATATAATACGTTTGTTTGGGAATATTTGTTAAATAATAACCATGTGTTGCTCTGTAAAAACAAAGTTAAATTTTAGCATAAACGTAATAATTATATTTGATTATAAATAACAAATTAATATCTTACCTGTAAAAACAAAGAAACGACGATTAAAGTGTATTATTTGAATTTCATATTCCCTTTTTAAATGTTCTTTAATTTCCAATACTGCGTCACAAATTTTACGAGTTTCTTGTTTTTGACAGACTTATAATTCTTTTCTTTTGCATAACTATTAGT
Organism: Melinaea menophilus ssp. n. AW-2005; assembly: GCA_918358695.1. Taxonomy (NCBI): domain Eukaryota; kingdom Metazoa; phylum Arthropoda; class Insecta; order Lepidoptera; family Nymphalidae; genus Melinaea; species Melinaea menophilus. Next base: position 282,110 of record OU911039.1, read on the forward strand.
ACTACTGATAATAATATAATAATCATACTACGAACATACTGTTAACGCCATCTATGTTAACCTGTGTGTAAACATAGGTTTCAACTTAAATAATTTAGGACACTAAAATAAAGGAAATATATTTTCTTTACATATATATATATATATATTAAAACATTTTCGTTCAAAGTTTTTTTTTTTTTTATTTATGTTAGAGGAGGGCAAACGAGCTTGCGGGTCACCGTTGGTATGTGATCACCGCCGCCCATGAACTCTTGCAACATCCGAGGATACACAAGAGTGTTGCCGGCCTTGGAGAAAGGAATATATGCCTTTTTTGAAGGTACCCATGTCGTATCGATCTTGAAATACCGCCGAAGGAAGTTCGTTCCACATTTGAGTGGTACGTGGGAAACAAGTCCTTGAAAACCGCACAGTTGAAGATCGCCAAGCGTCCAGGTGGTATGGATGATAAAGGAGGCGATGGCGAGCTGTTAGCTTTATCTTATTATTTTATTTTTTATTTTTTTTATAATATATATATATATATATATATATATATATATATATATATATATATATATATATATATAGTTTTCAATTATATCGAATTCTGACTTTGAATCAGGGGAATTTAGGCAGCAATATGTCAGACTTAAGAGAATGTTCAGAGAAGAAACAATCAATTCTTATATTTCACAGTAAAATATGAGCGGCATTCACTTACTATAATCAGCTCCGTCTCGAGTGTTTGTTCCAGAGTCATGTGTGCTCTGCATTCAACTATGATTAAGCTGAGCACACTCTATATTCATATTTGAACTATCTTACTAACTAATTAGGTCAAATAATATTGCACTTTGTTATAATGACTTTAATTATTGATCGGTGTAGCAATTTCACGATTTTTTTTTAATACACTCTATAAAGTATAAAGTAAACAGCGAGGTGGTAATTATTCTTGATATGACATACCCAAAACTTATTGAATTTTAAAAATATGTACCTTAATATAGTATAAAGTAATGTAATCAGAATATATGTTGAAGAATATAATTAAAAGCCTATTCATTAATATGAACTGGACAAATTATTTGTTTCCTTGTTGCTTATTGTTGCTTATGCATTGCGAAAAATTTTAAAGTCACTGATAACAGTTAACAGATTTAGATTATCGTAGTTGGCTTCTTTTGTACTTACGAAATACAAGATGTATTTTTATAGTAGTAAATTACACCGCTACGGTGACAAACAGCTTGTGGTGATGAAGTCACCTGGCTAGTGATCAAGGCTAGTGTTATTATTCCACATGATAACATAATTCCTATTTTATATTAAAACAAAGAGAAAAATGTGTCCGCTGGATACTACAAGGGGCTTGTTATTTTGTATTATTAATAATTTAATTTTGTCTAATGGACTATATTTAATTTAATTAATTTAATAATCTAATGGATAACACATAGTTATTGTTAAATTTTCTCACTAGTGCGGTCTGCAGTGCTCGGTGCTCGAATACAATTACTGAGCCTTTGTACCCTACTTTTATAATTATGAGAATTTTACGAGAAAAGAATATTGTCACAGTAGTGGGAATGCCATTTATTATATTCTTTGATTTATATGCACAATAAATTACAATCAAAATTACTAATAATACTACTCGTAAGTTTAACAAAACACTTGATCTGCCGATCTCTATAATATTACTTAGAATATATTACCAACATCTTAAAGCAATCTATTTCCTCTCCTGGTTGAGTTGTTTTGTATTGGAAAACTGAATTCTTGGCTCTGAAAGTTTAGTTCTGGATTTTTTCGTTTTTTTTAAATTTCAATATAATGATTAGACTTATACTGTTTTTCACAAATTTCTCTATTTATTTTAATGCCATTGGTATAAACATTTCTTCCAAAAGAAATACGTTTTTACTTTATATTTTTTATTTGCTACATACGAAAAATATTCGGTATAAAATTCTATAACGGAAAGGAGTAAAATAAAACTTATTTACAACTTACTACTTGTTGAATAACTATTTTATATTTTCATAATATACATACTATAATTTTAAAATATAAATTTTAATAAAACTAGGAAGGTTCAAGGAACAATTCCGATAACTAATTTTGAATAGCAACAATAAATTACTTATCACTGAGCGCGAGTAGAGTACCTACGATAATATTCATTTAGAAAAAGACAAACAAATATAATTTTTGTAATCTGGAAGTTATTATTAATACAATTTTAACAACAGCCTTTAGTCAATTTGAAAATAGTTAATATCCTGTCTTAATTGTGTGGAACCTACCAACATTGAAATGTTCACGAGTCGTTCAAATATTACGTTTATATTTAAAGACGGAGCTGTGTACTCGGCACTCCTTGAAAAACAATCTTTTAAAAATAATTTTCTCTGGGAACGATTCTAAGTTTTATGGTTTATTTTATTAGTACAATAAATAAATACGAAGCGATATTAAAGACTCATAATCGTTTGAATTAGCTTAAATATAAGCTTTTTGTTTATATATTTTATATCAAAAGCAAACATAATATTAACAAGATTTAATTATAAATGTTCAAATGTGTATTATTTTCACAACATACCTAATAAATGACTACCTTCGTAATGTTTCTAAAGCTTATAGGTCAGATGTGTATAGTAAGTGTCTGGTCTGAGCATAGTGCGGCGCATTGTTAACTGTTGGAAAGATTTAAAGGAAAAGTTTCCACCGCGAGCCTGTTGTAGTCGATTCAAGTTAATGTTAATTTCTGTATTGAATTACTTTTACTTACGAGGTTTTTCTTTTTTCATACTTGTCTCTTTGGAGATGTAACTTTTGCGTACTATTTGTGTACTTATTCCAGTTTATCGCTTATTTAATGTTATTCACGTTACTGTTTGTTATTTAACTGCTGCTAGTTAGTCCATGTATGCGAAGTTTATGAAGCAGAAAATAAAAATAAAATTTGACCTGACTCATTTTCCGAGTTAATGTTTTAAGAGAAAGTGCTGTGATGTGAGTGATCATCGTCACTGATGTGATGAAAGAAGGTATATCATTTACTATGCCTCTTGATAGTAATTTTACTGGCGTCGTGTGTCCGAGTTTAAGTAAAGTTGTTAACGCATTTCAAGAGGATTTTGTCTTTTAAATGGCAGAGTTTAGAGTTCGAGAGCGTGTTTTATTCGATTCCATTTAACATTCACAGTCAATGTCCAATTGTTTAACTGATCTTATTAAACACTCATTTATTATGGGTTTATTTAGATTTATATTATCAGAAGAAAAAAATGAAAATGGACAGATATGGAATCGACGATGCCTTATGAGTATTATTTTTAAATACAACTATATAAAAAATTAAACCTCAGAAAAACTTTTATTGACTTACTTTAGGAATACATGTTACAGAGGTTATTACAATAATCGTGTGAATATGTCTTATTTATTACTGGGGCATTTGATATACATTGAATGTATTAGATATTTTTATTTATGAAAATAGCAAATAATATAATCTATACGAAGCTCTTATATATAGTTACAAATGAGAAATGCTTTGGAATGGAGGAGCGATTAAGTTTCTTAAAATTAAAAATTAAACTAAATAAAACTTGGTCATATTGTTAAAAACAGTTTGAATGCCAAAATAGAGCGATCATCACAATCATAAGTTTGGTCATTGTATAGATACACACAAACACTTAAAAATAATAATAATTTCTTTTCTTAATGGCCTGAACTCTAGAGCTTAGAATAAATCGCCACAAGACAAGTAACCAGTGTCCCGCAGCGGGACTTGAATCGCGTCGTTTAAAAAACCTTACTTTGCATTCCTGACTACTTTTAGTTGTGTTTTTCCGTTCATGAATTTTAATTGTAAGTAGAAGAGAAAAACATTATTATTTCAGTTTGTGTTTAAAACAATAGTATTTAAATCCTAAAAGGGGTTGAAAACAAGTGCAATGATTATTTAATTGTACATGAAACCACAGCGGCGGATGGAGAAACATACAGAGCATTCATTATAGCTACGGTTTAAACTAAATACAAGCTGCAATCAATTCCTTCTCGCTATGTTGTACCACAATAAATATAACTAAAAGAACGAAAAAATATAAACTAAATTGTAATAAATACTGACTTCCAATTAAATTTCATTATTTTCACGTTTTAATTAAATAAAAAAAAGGTTATAATTTTGAACGTAATATTATATGTGATAAATTATTATAGTAAAGAAATATAACTTATAATATTTAGATGTTATGAATTCAAAATACCAAACATTTAATTCTTATATCCACTATTTAAATCTAACAAAATGAGCAGATGGTAAGACGGGAAATGCCTTCCACTTCTTACCGAAGAGAACAGTCCAGCATTTCTCAATAAATAATAAAGAAAACGTAGATTTTATACATCAAAATATATTTTGTAAAATAATAAATATGACAACTAATAAATTTAATTTATAAATAACTTCCAAAAGGACGATCGGTCCTAGCGTGAGTTCTAAACTCAAGTATGTTTAACACTTTAGAGACAAAATATTTCAACAACCCTTACATCGTATTTTCTCAAACGTCTGCAGCAAACACACCGAACAACATTATAATATTAGCAAGCTATCTGATGACAGCTGTACAGACGTAGACTTAGTACGCTATAGTTAAAAAATTAATAATGTATGTTAAAATTATTTTATTATGTATATAATAAAATAGGTACAACAAAACAAACAAACAAAGTTATCAGAATGCATTGTAAGAAATATTTCTTCCAAAACGACCGATAATTTAATATTCAAGAAATATGTATGAAAGGAATATTGAATTTAATGAGATTCTCATGTACGTCATTTAAAGATTAACTATCTATATATATGTATGTATGTATGTATGTATGTAAAAATGAGGTACATGAATAAATAAACAAAGAAATCAATAAATATATAAATCAATAACTTATAGATAATCATGAGAAAACTATTTGTGTTGATGAAACAGTTACTTTTAAATATTTGTTTTGTGAAGTGAGGCGGATCCACATGAAACTTCTTTGCTCAGTCGATGAAGGGTTAACACGTGAAGACGTAAGGTCAAGTAAGTTATGTTAAACTTTTCTATAGCTTAATACCGAGGTCCCGATATACAGAAACCGTGATTTGTTTTTTTTAATTAAAGAGTCGGGAGAAATTAATTAATCATTGACAATCATCAATGACAAAAATCGTGCCTTCATCAAAAATTCCATTATTCATCATCAGCAAAAGACTTTATTATATTTCATCTGAATAACACAATAACAGTCTGTTTACTGACACAAAATAAAAATGTTATTCCTTCTTTAAAATGAATTGAATGGAAAATATTGTTCTATTGTTAAACAGTTTTTAGTACCCGGTGTAGTGTTACTAAAGTATTCGTACCCATTGGTTTATATCATGTTCAGTCTGCTGTGACAACTCTTTATGGTTTTTTCCGAAATATTTTTTTTTCTAAATATAATAATAATAATGTAATTTTTTTTTCTAAATATATGTCAATGGTTATTAAATATTCATTTAATATATTTAAATGAATTTAAATCCATATTTATTGTCTATCCAATCTCACCTTCTAGCGCAGATAAGAGCCCGATCATAAACACACAATTTGGGTTTCGACAAGTTTTTTTTTTTTTTTTTTTTTTTTTTTATATTAGAGGAGGGCAAACGAGCTTGCGGGTCACCGTTAAAGGAATATATGCCTTTTTTGAAGGTACCCATGTCGTATCGATCTGGAAATACCGCCGAAGGAAGTTCGTTCCACATTTGAGTGGTACGTGGGAAAAAAGTCCTTGAAAACCGCACAGTTGAAGATCGCCACGCGTCCAGGTGGATGGATGATAAGGAGGCGATGCCGAGCTGTGCGGTAGTGAAATTCGGCGGTAGGCATCAGATCGAATAGTTCTTCGGAACACTCCCCGTTGTAAATGCGGTAGAAGACGCACAAAGAAGCCACGTCTCTACGCAATGCCAAAGAGTCCAGCCGTTCACAGAGCACTGGGTTCCCGACAATCCGAACGGCTCTCCGTTGTACGCGGTCAAATGGTAGAAGCTGATATTGAGGTGATCCGGACCAGAGATGAGAACAGTACTCCAGTGAGGCCGGACCTGCGCCTTATAGAGCGCAAGTCTTTGGCCAGGTTTGAAATACTGCCTCGCTCTATTGATCACTCCCAATTTCATCGAGGCCAACTTGGCCTTGCTCTCCAGATGACCACGAAACTGACAATCGCTCGAAATGTCGAGACCCAGTATTCTGATACTTGGCGAGGCAATAAGAGGAGTGCTCTCGAAGAGCGGTGATACGACAAATGGGGTTTTCTTAGTGGTTACCTGTGTCTTTAGGGGATTGAACTGAACGTGGTTCAGTCCACCCCACTCAGAGACCATCCCCAGGGAGGTCTCTATTGATGACACAAGATTCTTTCGGCACTCGTCGACGTTTTCCCGAGAGAGACCTGCACGACCGGAATATACCGCATCCCCAGTACTGTCATCCGCATAACAATGTATGTTGGAAATATCCAACATATCATTGATATGCAGGAGGAACAGAGTTGGGGATAGCACGCAGCCTTGGGGTACACCAGCATTCACGGGCTTGGGGTCCGAGCAAAAACCGTCGAGAACGACCTGTATGCTCCGCCCAGTGAGAAAACTGGTGATCCACTTGCATAAACCCTCGGGAAGCCCATAGGAAGGTAGCTTCGAAAGAAGCCCCTTGTGCCATACACGATCAAAGGCTTTTGCCATATCCAGACTAACTGCCAGACCTTCTCCCTTGCTTTCAATAACCGCTGCCCAACGGTGCGTAAGGTATAACAGAAGATCACCAGCTGATCGACAATGGCGAAAGCCATACTGCCGGTCATTGATCAACTGGTGATCCTCTAGGTACGTTAGGAGCTGTCGGTTTATGATAATCTCCATTATTTTGGAGAGAAGGGAGGTAATGGCGATAGGTCTGTAGTTAGCTGGGTCCGAGCTATCACCTTTTTTAGGGATCGGATGGACAAGGGCACGCTTCCATGAGACCGGGACTACGCCTCTAAGGTAGGAGTACCGAAATAGACGCGTTAGCACTGGAGTCAACTCAGGGGCACACGTTCGTAGCACCAATGGAGAAATGCCATCCGGCCCACTCGACTTATGAACGTCCAAGGAAAATAGAGACTGCCTGATAGTTTTTTGGCGAAAAACTATTTCCGGCATTGAACTCTGACACCGCGGGATGGTAGGCGGTGTCTTCCCTTGGTCGTCCAAAGTCGAGTTGGAGGCGAAAAGAGTGCCCAAGAGATCGGCTTTCTCTTTTGCCGTGTGGGCCAGAGAGTCATTCCGCATGTGCAACGGCGGTAGGGAAGGCTGGCTAAAGTTGCCCAGAGTGGCCTTGGAAAGCGCCCAGAATTTGCGCGTGCCAGGCGGGTACTTTGCCAGCTGATCCCCAATTTTGACGACATGCTTAAACTTTGCTCTAGCGATTTGCCGTTTGAAGAATCTGGAGGCGCGGTTGTATTTCCTCTTCAGAACTCTAGAGTTCGGATCCTTAGTGACTAACGCATTAGCCCAAGCTTGATAAGCCTGCCGTTTGCCAGCTGCTGCAGCCCTGACAGACGCATCAAACCAAGGCCGCGATCTGCCGCCAAGCGGTACCACAGAGCTTGGTACAAATAGTTCCATGCCCTGAAGTATCACATCAGCTACAGCCGCAGCGCAGTCACTAGGATCATTGGAAGGGAAACAAATCGGCCACCATGGGTAGGATGCAAAAAAGGACCGCATTCCATCCCAATCCGCTGACTTGTAGTGCCAAACGCGTCGAGTCGCAGGTCTTGTGCGATCAGGACGTCGAATGGGCACTACACTCCGTACCAGACAGTGATCAGAGGAACCTAAGGGAGCCTCGACAGTGATCTGGTACTTTTCTGGACGTGTAGTCAGCAGAAGATCCAACAAAGAGGGCGTGTGGCTGTCCACGTCCGGTAGACGGGTGTGCGTCTTTACCAACTGGGACAGACCATTTGCCAGAGCAAAGTCAAACACAGATCTCCCCGCGTAGTCGGTGGCACGTGACCCTAGCCAATCGGCATGGTGCGCATTAAAGTCCCCGAGGACTACGACTTCGGCGGAGGGAGTCTGTGAAAGCAGATCGTCAATCTTCGCCTGAATATGGCCCAAGAGTTGATCCGTTTCTGCATTACCACTATGGGACCTGTAGAGGCACGCGTAGACTCTGACATGGTCGTCCATTTCCACGCTTAGCCAGAGTACAGACAGGTCCCGACCTTCAAAAACCTGAAGGCGACGGTAGCAGATATCCTCCCTTACGAACACAGATACCCCGGCGTGTGGTATAAAATGATGTTCTAGTTTATACCCGGGGTATGACAGGTACGCTGTGTCGCTAGGTTGAGATATCTGCGTCTCCGTCAAAAACAACAAGGCCGGCTGCGCCGTCTCAAGGTGGTAGTGGACGGCGTTTAGGTTCGAGTGAAACCCCCGGATGTTGCAAAAGTCCACATCTAGAGTGGAGCGGGGTGCCGCTGTTTGTCGTCGTTTGCCCTCAGAAAACACAAAAGGCGATACTTTGCCCGCCCCAGATACGACGGGCAGCCCGAGCAAAATCCGAGGATCATTCCCCCGATTTTGCTCGGGGAGGGGGTCCCCGGCTTCATCAAAGCCGGTACCCTCCTGGGGTATACTTTTTGGAGGCATCGCTATCATGTTTGGCAGGGGGGGGGGAGTTGGGCTTCCGGATTCTCTCACTCACCGACGGAACATAACCAAATGAATTTGGTTACTACACGTCGGTCTTCTGTGAGAGGGTGGTCCTTCCCCGGTCGAGCCAGCCCAATACGAGCTGCAGTCGGAAAACTACAGCTAGGCTCTACCACTAGTAAATCGATGTCGTTGTTTTTTGTTACGATAAGGTAAACCGTGCATCTAGACTTTGACGTTATAAGTGTATATTAAGCCATAAGTGTATTACATTTGATGGCATGGCGCAATTAGAAATAAGTGTTGGCGTCTTTTAAAAAAACTAAAAATAATAAAATTAAAGACTCGAACCCAAAACAACGCAACCTCGAAAATCTATCTATCTAATTTAGTTCTAAATAGGCAGCGACGCAACTTCGTAAAAACGCAAAACGAAATGACCCAAGTCGAGATATTGGGTACTATACGAGTATTAGGTACTTCATGAAAAATTTAAGTTATTCCAAAATATCGATTGCAACGTTCTTCGAGCTATAGACAACAGCCCCTCACTATAGACACAGTGGGACTGTGACATGTTGTGGGTAGTTTCAAATTGATTGGTAAACTTATAAAAACCATATTTGGTAAATAAAGTCCAGTGGGACGAGTAATAAATATCCCGCAGCGATAACAAAATATGCTCACCATAATTGAAATTGTTCGACCGCCGCTATTTGTTGCTGTCGTTTTTAACTGCAAATATTGAGTTCAGAAATATGACTCATGCTATTTTTATACCAATATTGATTTTTTTTTTTATTTAAATAACGCTATAGTTAATCTTTGATTGTATGTATCAGGTCTTCCATTTCAAGGAAAGGTAGAGTAGGCTATCAGTATGATTCATTATTATAGAATCTTATATATATAAGAAATTATGATTCAATATTATAATAATTACATATACTTTGGATTTTATAACGCATATCTCATAACCCTAGATACCAACTTCTTTTTTTAAAATCTGAAATGGGTTGCGGAGAAAATATACAAAAAGGGCTTTATTCGAAAAATACGATTAATTATTTTTAACTTTTTATTTACCAAATATGGTTCAAAAAGCAATACATTCGAGTAAAATAAATGGATAATAGCCATGAAACATAATTAAGTGAAAATAAAAATACTTTAAGCCTGATCGACATTTATGCAAATCAACCCCACATTTACTGATCATCTGTACATTATGTATTTGTGTCATTGGCGAGTCGAAACTAAAAGTTTCTTCTGTACAATTCTATAAATTGCTAATGTGCAAATGGCGATATGACTTATTTTGCTCATGGTAAAAATATTATCATCAGTAATCCAACTGTTTAGACTTATCACGGGTTTTAAGTAATAAAAATGAATGACATAGATATATCTACATTAAAAACACTACATCCTAAAGATAAAATTTTAAGTAAATATACTACAGTTTTTTTCCTTAAAGTAATGTTTGCTAAAATTTACAAATAAATAAAATGATCATAACTAGGTAAAAACTTTTTAAAAATAATATAATATATTCTTTCAATTTGAGACAATAATTTGGCACAATCATACACAAACTGAATATCTTAATATGAAGCACTAAACTAATGGTATGGAGCTAATTTATAATGTATTTCCTTACTAAAGCGCATTACGCATATATTGTGATTGACAATTGTCACTCATTACTAAAATGTACATACATTTAGTAATGAAGGTAATATGTAGCGATGTGTGAATATTTATTTCGTCAGATTAAATATGTAACTAACACTGAAAACTATATATGCTTACTATACTTAATTACTATACTATACTTAATATACTTCATTTACAATTCGGCATATGTGATAGTTTCCGGAGCGCAAAGGACAGAAATTGTAGGTGACTGTCGCTTCAATACTTATTTTTGACAGTAAATAAAAGAAGTTTCTTACTTAAATAAATACTACGCACTTTCCTTGTACCCAATACAATAATTCAGACTGCTCATAGTGTTATCACGGTACGGCACATTTAAATTTTAATTGCAAGAACAGTCTCGCTGCGTTTAGATGTACAGACGTTTAAACACAGTAAGTTTTTCTTTAAATGGTTGTACTAAGATAAATAATTATAATCGTCGTTATAACAAGGACGTATTAAGAAAAAATAAGATAGTTAGTTGACACCCGAGGCGTTATGGTTCCGATCAGTGACCGTCGAGACTTTAAATTCTATTCTTTTTCTTAGATAAATAGCGAAGCCAGCAATTATATGGTAAACTTAATACGATAAAAAATGATTTAATTTATCCTTTTTGTAATGTTATAAAAAGCTTTAATTATTTAAAGACAAGAATTTTTTTTATTGAACTAAAAGATTTTAAATATGAGTAATTTGTACTACAGAGATAGGAGTAGTCTATACTAAGTTACTTCTGGAACTCCATATTTAAATTAATGAAACAAGTATCACCCTACACCTTCAATGTGTGTTGGATAATCGTAGAGCCTGTCTGGTTTTACTGTACTCGTAATACTGCAATGTAAAGACCGAACTTCAAATGTAACGTTTCTGTATTTGTTGTGTTGTTTGGCCTTGGCGCGGTTTAAATGTATTTTATTTTATATTATGGACAATTTTCTTTACATATACATATATTTTAATATTAGAGAGGTTTATATAGAGACCTGACCTTATTTTATAGTCCAATTCCAGTGGGATGAAGCTCCATCTTTTGAATGTCCAAACCTTCCATCTTACTTTCCATGTGTTTAAATCATCTGCAATTTTGGCTAAATATTATTTATAACTACTAAAATTGTTACATCTTCTAAAAAACTATTGAAATAAAACCTAACAAGGTTTGTGTACTTTAAAAAAAAAGTACGACCAGTGAGAGTAAAAAGTGCCACGTGTTTAAATATTATATAAATAATATTGAAAAACGGACTTATGAGGAACAATAAAACTATTTCAGAATTTTAGGAAATTTTTGTAGATTTTCTAAGACAAATATGAATATGTAAACAGAATGAAATTGGAGTGCGACGACAACCTGATACAATAATATGTTACACATCAGCGCTTGAGAGACGAGAGTGTTATTACAGGTCTTTATTATCGAAACTATCCTGAAGCTAAGGAATAAAAACTCCTTACAACATGAATCATGATACAATTTTACAACTTAAAAGCTCCATGTGTTATGATCAGCATATAATGCGAAACTCTGATTGCTTAATAACTGTTGACTGTTTTGGATAACTCCCACATTGCAAAGATCTGTACTTTTGTATTATAATAAATAAATTAAATAATTAAATAAGCATAATAAGCAAATTAGTTTTATTTAAACTTAGAATGCCAGGTAGTTAAATAATCACTTCAATGTATAATAAACCATAAATATAAAAAAATAGGTTTCAATTCTACAGCTTCGAGTATTTTCATTAAACGACTAAGGTGAAGTTGAGACGACATACTTCTGTTAAGTGCTATTTCTCGAGTATTTGCTAACTCATATTATTGACATAGGAACCTTGATAAAAATTAGTAATTCGTAGGAATCAAAGAATAATATCTTATATTTCTGTTATGACTGTTTTATAAGTAAATAGAAATAAATAAAATGTTAAATGTTGTACTATGGCTTAACGCCCATCTGTTAGGAAACAAAAAAAAAGGAGTTCAATTTACCTTACCTAATGGAAAAAGTCAAAACCAATGTACAATTAAATAACTAGGGGCGCCAAAAGAACCTCAATTTCGACTCGCTGCGCTCGCGAAATCTCTGGTGCCGTTTGCATATTGTGCGAAGCGAGCCCAGTGTAATGACTAATCATTACCCATTGACTTCAATGGGATATCAGTTTTTTGACATGACAAATATCAAATTTTTCGATTTTTTTTTAAACCATCGCCTAATGTGTGTCTTTTTGATTGCAAAATTTCATAACTTTCCGTCAAATATCGAGCCTATTCGTGACCAAAAATGTTAAAAAAGTTCCTAGTAGAACGCTAAGCTCGCTACGCTCGCTTCGCTCAATGATTTCGTGAATTGTACTGTTTCATTAGGGATTAACTAGTAACCTTTACAATTTTTTCGGAACCTTCATGTTTTCTGTTACTCTTGTTAGATATACTATCTGCATCACACCGCTTGCTTCAAGTCATTACTTGTGGTAGCGCTGGGGGCTGACCCTTGCGTTATGCTCGTGAACGGCTGCTGCTTGTGGTGACTAGTCGTCTTGTTAGCTACGGATTTATTTTTTTTATAATTAATAACTAATCATTAGGCCAGCTTAACGAATTGATAGCGATGATTCTAGTTCTTCACTAAATATATTTTTGCGTCACTGAAACAGTAAACACAATTAAAAAAAACCCAGTTGAGTGTGGTTTTTCTCAGACCTTGTTTGGACCTTGTAGACTTATTTTAAGTTCGAGAGTATCTTTACAGAAGGACTTATTTCGATAAATATGGTAAGAAAATAGTGTTTCCTGCCACTCCCATTTGACTTACTCAAGTGATCACCGGTATTGATTCAAAGTGGACCAGATATAAAATTATAAAATGAAAGCATTATTTTAACCACCTTAATCGTTATAAATTGAAATTGCAGTAGTGACCAACTACAAGGAAGCAGCGGCTAGGAAAATCAGATCTGTCTGGTTTTAGTAACATAAGTGAAATTACTATTTAAACTCATGTTTGTGGTGTAATTAAAAAAAGGAATCTTAGAAATATTGTCAAATGTCAAATTATTTAAGTTCAGAGCAATTTAAATTTTTTTAATTGGTACATATTTGAGAAAAGTACTGTACAGCCTTGGCCGCAACTAGAGATTGATGAAATCACATATGATACGCACATTTACACCTTCGTCCATCAATGATAAACGAACTATTGCGCAGTGTACACGTTAAATTTAACATAAAGGGAGACATCCCTTAACAAAATCAAATCAAATCAAATCAAATCAAATCAAAAATCTTTATTGAAAATAAGTTTCATACAAAACATTTTTTCCATTGTCAAAGCTACCACCAGCTCGGAAAATTATTTCCACAGACCTGAGAAGAGCTGGCGACAGAAACTCAGCGGGATTGTCATGATTTGTTTTTTTTTTTTTTGTTTAAATTCTAAATAACATAAATTACACTATACTAAATAAATAATCTTGAAGCAGCCTGGCAGCGATCGCTTCATACCCACGGTGCATTATCCTCTAAGTATTCAGATACGTTGTAGTATCCTTTTGCACACAAACGTTCCTTAGCTATTCTCTTAAATTTGTTAAATGGTAATACTTGAACGTTTGCTGGGACTTTTTGCCCCATGAAAGATTTACTCACTTTTTTAAGACGAGTAACAGGTAGCGCGAGCTTGTGTTTGTTCCTGGTATTTATAGTGTGTATATCACTATGCTTAATAAAATTGTCAGTATTTTTATGTACATATTTAAGATTTTCAAAAATATACTATGGCGACCGTAAGTACATTAATTTGCTTAAACTTATTTCTTAAAGAATCTCTAGGGCCCAGATTGTAAATTGCACGGACAACTCTTTTTTGTATAACGAAAATGGTATTTATATCAGTAGCACTACCCCACAGTAGGATACCATAAGACATTATGCTATGAAAATAACTATAATACACTAACTTAGCAGTAGTCTCGTCAGTTAGGGATCTAATTTTTTTAACAGCGTACGCGGCAGAGCTAAGTTTACTAGCTAATCCTAATAAAATAGTTATCTCATATAAACTTTTGGTTTTGTTAGTGATTTTGTGAAATAGCATCGAGTTATATCATAAGTGAACTTAATCCGAATTTTAAAAAAATCTCCCTATGAATAAATGTAAGTGGAAATGCCCGACATGTATGCCATCAAAAAGACCTAATATCAGCCCAAAATTAACATCGGGCTCTGGTAAAATACATGATGACCCAACCCAACCTCAGTCACTGTTTCAAACTGATGCTAAATCATTGATTTCATACTTTGATGATCGTTTGAATGGTTAAGAATTTTTAATAAATTCATTTAAATCCCTGATTACTGATGAATTTAAGAAATTTTCTGATGCCGTCGGCATGTGGTCAACGAGGATAATTGCAGTGGAATCTTCTATGATTTCTGTGACTGAGAGGTTAATTGAATTGGATAAGGAGATCAAAGGGGTTGATGACATCAAATTAGAACTCGAGGAATATAAATCAAAGGTCAGGGAATTTACGGAGTATAAGGATAGGAATAACCACTGGGTGCGTCGTTCGAATATTCAAATTAATGGAATTCTACAGAAGAACGGTGAAAATTTAAATGAAATAATGAAAAATATTGCAACTAAATGTGGGTATGCTTTGAATATTGATTCCGATGTTGTCAAAAATGATACTTCTGATAATAAGATAAGACCTATTATCGTTAAAATGCAGTCAAGAGACAAAAAAGATGATTTCTTAACACTATTGCGCAAGTTTAAGAGTTGTACGGCAAAGGATATCGGTTTTACCGGTATTCAAGGCAATAATAGAATTTATTTTAATGATCATCTATCTACGAAAAATAAATTTCTACTCAAAAGAACGAAACAGATTGCAAAGGAAAGGAAAAAAATATACTTTCTGCTGGGTCCGGAACTGTACAATAATGGTACGATGCAACGAACAGTCACCTATTATTCACGAAATATCAGAGGAATCTTTAAACAAGATTATATAGGAGATAAGCGAAAATTGTTGTTCTTATGTTTTATTACTTGTATTTATTTGCTTGAGTTGATGTGTATTGCTCGCTGCTTGATTTATAATTTGGAATGTATGTTGGTTCTATTTAAATATACTCATAATTATTTATACGAATTTAAAAATTATTTTCTTAATTTAACTTTTGTTTCACTGAGTTATATTAATTCTACGTTTCTTATTTTCGGGCTAGAATCTCGGTACAATATTTTTATAATAATTGTCACGGTAGTTTGTAATCAGCGTTTAATTATTGATTTCTTTAATAATGGTACTTAACATTTTTTATCAAAATGTACGCGGGTTAAGGTCAAAAACTAAAACATTTTATAGTAATGTGTTCCACGTGGATTATAATATAATTTGCTTCACTGAAACCTGGCTATTGCCAGGAATCTTTGATGGGGAATTGTTTGACTCGCGATACATTGTTTACCGAACAGATCGTAATTATGAAAAAATAAATATTACGAGGGGGGGTGGTGTCCTCATAGCTGTCCCTCGTGGCCTGGCAGTGAGTATGTCGAGATTAACACCTTTACCTCTTTTATACGATGCCGACGTAACTTGTACACATTGTATTCAAACAAATATCACGAACATATTTGTTGACACTATATTGTTGTTACTTCCCACAAACACATAGTCAGGGACCAGCACAGCTTTCGTTATACGAACATATTTCAAATTTAAAATTAAATTATCCTAATGATAAGTTTTTGGTTATTGGTGATTTTAATATGCGATTTGCTGAATGGTGTTCTGGGCCTGCTATTTCTTCTACTTTAAATAACTCGTAGCTATTAGTAAATGCCTAAGAAGATTATTTAACTTCACATTAATTTACAAGTTACCTTAATTCTATCCAATCCAGAATCCGTTTCTTTTATAACTTGGAGGTAGACATATTATTTTATTATTGAAAATGTAATTAAATGTAACTGAAAATAGTATCTTAGGACACACAATACACAGAAAACTAAACTACACGGTATCTAAATGTATTTTACACACAGACACTTAAATACCTATTTACACCGTCATCTGCAATTCTTAGTGACTGTGTGAGCGGTTGTTATTTAACTGCTCGTAAACGGATAGATTGCTGGCCTTTAAGGTTTTTTATTTTATATTGGTGGATCAATGTATACTCTGGGTTTGTAATTACATTAACTAAGTAGCGGTATGTTTTCATTTTAGGACTTACTTTTATTTTCAGGGCAGCTTAACATCCGCAGAGCAGAGCCCGCTGATCTTATACAATATAAAGAACACTGTATGGATTTGTCAGATTCAACTACTATTAAATACTTTAACTATTGTTATAATGTTTAATTATTATTTCACTCTTCCCTCGTAATATGATTATTGATATATAGTGTTTTAATATACTTCATCAATATATAATTTCTATTGGAATAAAAAAATATGCGCTTGATTTATGTTTCTTATTTACTCAGAAACGAGTCTTTAGGAATTGAATGTAATCGATAGTCTTTTGTTAATAATGAAATTTACAATTTAGAAAGAAAAAGAAAATTCCTGCAAAAAGTAAATAAAAGTATTTCTAAAGCATAAATAAAAAATGGTTTCTCAGCTTATGGATGAGGCGATTCACATTCACATTCATTCTACGGGTCCATTCACTCAATCATTTACGGGCCCCGTGTATACACGCCTTTGGAGGTTTTATTCAATTTCCGAACGAGTAGCTCGCCGCAGCTGGAAATGTAAATCTATTTGCACGAAATATTTGCCCTCAAATATGTGTAATTTGCCTTATTAAACTAAAGTAAAATAAAGCAATAATGGCAATTTATTGCATATTGAACAGGTCTATAAGAATATGAAAAGATTATAATATTAATAAGTAAATACAAAACACGCAGCCGTAGAAAAAAGTAATACAAATGAATCCGACAATATTTATCCGTTACAATTCATTCGGTTTAAGACTTATAATTAAATACAGATTTTTAGATTAAATGCAGATTTTTTAGAAGGTATTTTAAAGCAACGTACATTTACAACAAATGTACTCTTATTTTAGTCTAGATTAGTGCTAAGTATTAACTTAACCCAGAAAACTTTCCGTGTGATTAATAAGATAAGTACCCAAATATTATTCTTTACAATATAATTTTAAGAGACTCCGACTAAGTCCCAACTACAATAGATTGATAATATGTACTTAACTTGTAAATCATTATTATAATTGTGCTGGAGGTTGCTCTTCTGTCTGAAGCACTGTCAGTTGTCTATATTCATATTTAAGTTAATGTTACAAAATTTCAAAATACTGTTATCTTTTGTTCTCCTTTCAGAACCCTGTCTATCGCCTCTCAATCTCAAGTTCTCTCAATGAAGAGAAACTTTTAAAGATATTTTTTCTTTGACAGTCGTATCTTAATTAATCTCTTTGGGGAAATTTCGATAAAATTCGCAATTATATATCTTATATATCACATGTTTCCGAAGACTTTTTGCAGTTGTTATCTGACTCTATTACGTAACGTAGGTTTGTAAATTACAAGTTGCTTGAAACCTTAGAATAATTATTTATTTCTAGTAAAACTACGTAACATCAATTTATTAAAGTTTATTATTATTGTATTAATTAGAGTTAAGACGGCTACGAGCCCCCATTTGATTCTAAATAAGAGTATCCTTACTGGACATCCGATAAGCTAAATATTTTTATACTTCTATTATCTTTAATATTATAATTTTGTTTCTATTTAAATATATTGTGTAATTAGTAATTCAATAAAGAATTGTGAATATTTTATATTATTTTATACTGAGTATATTTTATACTTATTAAGTACGCTATATAGTATTCTTTTCTTTTAAATAAGTACCACCTTTCTTATCGTATATTTTCAATCTATCATTTGTATTTGTAGAGTTTTAAGTAATGTAACTCATGCACTTTTCCTGAGGGATCGATTCTTCTCGAAAAAAACTTCAATACTGCTACGGGTAGATCATGTGGTCGCGCAGTTATTCCATTTTCCATAGTTTGCGCCGTCTCTTTTACAATACCAATTTTTCGTTATCGTTACATTTTGATCAATTTAAGCAATATTTTTTATAAATTATAGCTCTTACGTGATTCTGATATTTGAGGTATATTTTCTGTGGGAAAGCCTAATAAAAATCCATTCTCGCATTTCTTTCTCCATAGCTATTGCATTCAAATATTTTATATAATTTACTAACATTCCTTGCTTTAGGACTCTTCCACTCTGCATCTTGTACCTGTGTTACATTTATTTGTCTCCTTTTTAATACATCCTCGGGCTCTGTCTTTCAGATGCACCTAAAAAATAAAACTTTAGTTATAAAATAGTTTTTTATATAGTTAGTAAATACTTTCAATGGTAGTGGTCATAAAGTTGCTATATTAAATACGGTTTAAAGATAAACATGATTCTTGTGTTCCAAAAATATTATTCAATAACACTTTACTTGACTAAAACATGGTGTCCAATTCAAGCGTTATCAATGTCAAAATAGGTTCTAAGCAACACAGTTTATGTTCGAGACTTTAGTTGAGCAAACTTCGACGCTGGTTTGATGGCAAATTGTTGGCAGTTAAACAATCGTGTAATTTATACACAGCTGCTGTAAATGCGTTGAACAAGAATGGTAATATTTGCTATACTACTCGTATGTTTGGCAAATGATTGGTAAATATATTTCCATCAACTATATGATTAAGTTCTTATTCTATAGCATTATATATACTTTATGAATAGTAAGTATAGTTCATTTTTAACTAAAATTTAGAGACGAAAAAAAAAATATCTCTACATATAATAAATCTGTAACTATTGGCTGTATGATAATATAGAAAATATTTTAGAGAAATCATTACTGGGTCTTTAGTAACGAATAGAAGAGACTAACTAACTATTAGAGTTAGAATTTTTATCTGTGCGTCTGTTTGTCAGTGCCCTTGTACTTACTGAATTATCCAACTTTGTGTTTTGTTGTTACCTTCATTTACGATTTAGTATTTTATTTAAATAGGTGATTACATAAAATAATTATGTGAATTTTTAAATGTTCCGTACTACCATAATTTTACGTTCAGCAATGTACCGTTACGAGTCATGGGTTTCATTCAGCAATCCATAAAAAAATTTGAGTATAATGATCATTTATTATCATACGATAACATATTGCGGAAAAAATCTACCTTCAGTACAACTGAGTACAACTGAGTACAACCAAAACTGAGGTTACTTAGATTGAATATCGTTGTAAACAAATAAGCTAAATATAGTTATGTAATTACATCAATGTAATTTTCTGGTAATTCCTATACGTTCATTCATGTTCAAACATGTGCGCAAGCTATTGTTCCATTAGGTTAAAAAATATATCGGTTATTAAAATAACTCAGTCCTATCACGCCTGATGATTTCAATCATTAGAATTTACCGTTTTTTTTTTTGCAAACTACTGCGCTACCAGCGGTCATTAAGACCCGCTTCCTTTGTAGCTAGTATGTAAATGTGTATTCTTTGCACTGCTTAGGTATATTTGAGATTTTATTTTTCTTTACCATCGGTAAATTTCTTATCATTTTATTTTCTCAAGATTAAAAAGCAAAAGAACCACACTTTTATTAATATTTCTAATGAACAGAAAGAATACATCGAGTATAGATATATCCATATTTTATATTTCTAATATTGTGTTGTGTTCCTACAGATAAAAGTGCATCCAATGTTATGGTATACATACTAAACTTCGTACACATAAAAGCTTCTAAGGGAATCCACTTTAACAGACGGACGGACGGAAGCGTTGAGTGATTTAAATCCGTTTTCCATTTCCCTTTAAGAAAAGAAACCATGTAAAAATTCACCAAATGAATTGATATAACTAAACAGATTAGTAATGTAAGTATTTTTAAATTTTTGAAATATTTATAAACTGGTTTATGTATTCTATTGTCATTAAAGTAATTGTTTGTGTGATGTTATTTATTTTGTAAGTACCACATGACTTGACAGTTTGATCTAGTATTAACAGAATACTTATTAGAATATTCACTTTTTTAGGATATACATCATACGGAAAGGTTTTTGAAATACGGCTCTTCATCTTGCTGTACAAAATATAGCTATAATTATATAATTAACTATTTTACAGCAATCTTCCATGATGTGTGGTACCACCAGCGGCCAGTTCGTTCGCATACAAGCTGTAATCGAATGACTACAGTGAGATCTCATTACCTTAAAATATATTATATTTTAATACCTGAAGGTCTGAAGGTTAGAAGGAGGAAGGTAATATATATTAATTTGCGATTTTAGGTAGATTCCATAGATGAATCTACCTATTGCAATCGATGCGATGACGGGACCCAGACCCCTGAGTAGGGGCGCTACGCCGTTTATGAACTGGAGATTGAGAATCCGTCGAAAAAAAAAATTATATATCCCTCTATATATATATGTATATATGATCCATCAGTCCAAATTCATCGTAGGCAAAATCTGACTTCACAGGTCGATAGGATAAATTAGTAGGACAAACGTAGCATCTCGTTTTTTTGGAAAAAGTGAAAGGGGGGGCTGGGAGGGGGTGTGAAAGTGCAAACCTTTGGGACACGCTACAGGTCGCAAATATTGACGGAGGATTTTCAAACTTGGTATATACATTTTTAAGGACAAAATAAAGGTTAAGTTCTTGGACGGGGGAAATCGGTCGGGGAGTTGGAGGGCTGAGGGGGTTGAAAGTTAAAAACCGAAAAAAGTCAAAGAAGAAGGCAAAATGTTGCCGTCGGAAAAATCTTAGAAAATTAACAAATTAAAAGAGGAAACTTTTTCGTCCGAAAAATTTTTTGATGGGACCCCCCGTTTAGGAGAGGGGGGGGGGGGGGGGTTCCCCACTCACCCAATATATGCAGAATGACCCGTCATAAGACTCGTAATGATCTCTAGAATACTGCTGGCTAGTTTTTCTTTGTCAATGCGACCGACGGGAATCTACCTAACACGATCGACCCTGTCGAACGAGGTATTTATAATACACTTTCAAAGACTATTAAATATTGTGTATTATTATTGGAGCTTACATTTTTTTTTGCAAAAATTTTACTTTTGATTGATTAAATAAATTAGACAATGAAACCGAAAAATTGTTACAAACTTCAATATAAGACAAAATAGTAATATATAATAGTAAAATTTGTTATGATTTATACTCTCATTTCTCTTAATATATATTTTTATAGCTGCATTCAAGTTTGTTAATAGGGACCTGGTAACCTGTGATACTGGTTTATCGTAGGATAAACGGACAGCGTAGACGGGCACCCTCCTTCCTCAAACGATCTTTTGTCTACGTATTTAATTTAATATTATATCTTGTACAAATAATTTTCATTAAATAAACAAGCAATACCTTAACTACTGACACCTCTCAGTAAATCTCCAACAATAATACATCTTATAAAATAAATAACTATAATTCTTTTCAATTAAACCAGAGCTCTCATGTAAGCGACTAGCTTTTATTAGATGCGATTACGTCGTGTAGGCTTCTGAGCCGTCGCCAAGTGCTGTACATTGAACTGGTCCTGCAGACCAGATCCTACATTACGGTGCCATATAATCATTTCGAGATTCAAATTGTTTTCTTTCTTTATCCTTAAATTTTAGTTATATTTTATTTGTTGGTAATACTGGTTTATTTACAAGTTACTTTCGTGATTTCTATTTAGTTGACTCGCTTTTGTAACTTAGTATGTAACTTTTAGAACCCAGGTGTTGAAATTATTTTTTTTAATAGTTATAAAATCTTCTCGTAAAATAAAAAGTTGTAGGTTAATGTATATTAAAGTAAGTATTTACATTTACATATGTTTATGGTAGAACTAAGAAGACAAATTGTAAGGAAAAAAGACAATAAGATGGATTTCTTTCTCATTCATATTCCCAAAAGACATCCATCCTTGAAAAAAGATTGGGCTCTGAAAAGCTTTTACTCAAACTGATCTCGAGCGAGAATCCTCAAATAATGTTGTCTTGTTTAAACAGGTATTTTAGGGAGTTGCTACTCTATAAATATTAAAATTTTGATAAGTTCCGCTTGGTTTGTACAGGGTATTAACAATCTACTGATTTGTCGGCTGAATCATCAATGACTGAAACATTTTTGTGTAATTTCATATCTAACGCTCATCGCAACGATGGCTCGTTTTATTTGCAATAACTTTGACTCTTAATAAACAGTGATTCGGTGGTCAATTATTATTTTCAAAAAAACACGTCTATTTAAATAGTATTTTGTGTGAAAACAGTGCTTCATATTTTACATTCTATAAGAATATTAGTTTCACAAAATGTCACAATATGATTTAGTATTCAGTTTTCCTATGCACTGGTAATATTTAAATCAGTCTTAATTAATAAAAAACTATTAGGGAGTTGTATTTAAGAAGCTGACTTTATCGGCACCGGACACCGGATGTCCCTGAATAACTGATATAAATTATATTTTCACAAAATATTACTATATTCACAAAATATAGAAATTACTGAATTATAGAATTAATTATTAAATTCTTATTATCTAACATTTATGCTATTACATTTTTAGTTTAAACTAATTTTAACCAGGATCGGTCTGAAGGTTCTTGAATTATAGAAAGACATACTGATAGCTACACAGAAAAACCGACAGTCAGACAGCGAGACTGGCACACAGACAATAATGATGAACAAATGTTTATCACATAATGACATAAAACAATCAAATTAACATACAACCAAGGATTTATAAAGATATTATCTTTAATAATAGTTCAAAGCTACATCTGATTTGAATACAAAGCATCTAGTAATTTCATTGTATAGTAATTAGACTTCAAATGAGTTTTCCTATTACCCCGTGAAAATGAAAAAAAAAAAACAGAGTAAAAAGCAACAAATTGTATGAAAATGCTTGATATAATTTTAGCTTATGATCAAACTAACAAATAGATAAATAGACAAAGAATAAAAACGTTAAAACTAATGATTTCAATTCTGTATCGTACTGAATACATATTTTTAATATAAAAAAGTTGCAATGTACAATTTTTCGTAGCTATTTAAGTATATGTTTTGATTAAGTTTTTTTAAACCAAACAAAGTAGTTTATTAAACGTTTGAGCTTTACTAAATATATATAACAAAAAATTACACTTGTTCCATCATGACATGTTTTCAAAAATAAATAATTTAGGGTAGGCAATTGATTACAAGTTTCGTTAATGTTTCTTTGTAAAACGCGATAACGTTTTTTGCCTATTATTTTTGTCTCGAGATCTAAACTGAATACAGAACAGTTCAAATCTAGAAAACTGTAATAGTATATACTATATATGACAAACGAGTTCTCGAAGAATGCAGCCATTTTGCACATCTTTTATTCTTCTTTTATGAGCCGGGATGCTTTTTAACATCTGTGCCGTCTGGATCTTTTTATTTCATTTATTTATAGCATTTTATAACCGCTTTTCAATTGCTGAAAAATATAGAAAAATATTTAAAATATTTATTATTAATCTCCTGTAGACATTTCTTTATACGACCCGATCAACCAATAAGTCAATAATAGTAAAAACTTAACGTTATAAACTGACCCATCAATTTCCTCGTTTAGAAAGTTTTAAGGCCATACAAACATGCTAATGATGGTAAAGAAGATTATTATAATTTTTTTAACGTAACCTTCTGTCTTATTGACATGTATAATATATATTTAGATGTATGCAAAGGAACTTAAACAGACTTTGTTTCTGATATTCGTATATAAATATTTTATAGACAACAAGAATAATATTTTTCTGAATTCACGACAACGGATGTGCGGACAAAAACAACGACAACAATAAATAGTAAACTACGACCTATTTTAATTATGGCGACCATTATGTTATTTGAAATTAGAGATTTAAATTGTTCGTTTAACGTGTCGCCTTCATCCTCGCTGCTTCGGTCTTGTTTGAGGCAGTTCAATCAAGTTTTGATCTTTTTAAGCGATTGAGCAAAGGCACCGAATAACGGCGCGAAACGGTAAGGAAACACTTTTCTACTATCATTCTACTAATTGCTATTTTACTACTAGTGGTTAAAAATTACATTCAATATGTACATTTTAAGTTCAAACATAACCCTTTTTTAACAATTAAATTAAAAACTTATTAATAATTTCTTTAATGTCACTGAAAGTTTAACGTAAATCATATACAAAATATTTACGGAAAATATTTGGATAGAGGGACGGAATATGTTGATCGCAAGAAAAAAAATAGAATTTGACGAGCTCTTGGTCTTATTGATAGTGAATGCCTGTTTTATTTTTCCTTTAATAGATGTAAAAATAATAAGACTTCGGTCGTAAAATAAATATAAGCTCCACTGCATGACTTCGATTTTCTTGTTTATACACAATCTTAGGTTTTCATACAGAGGTTATTTATATTTACCATGTCCCATTCTCAGATACGATTTCATTTATATGTAGTACTGTCTCTTAGAAATACTATCACCATAGTTGACGTAACGATATTAACAGCAATAGTATCCACCGAGCTCTCCCATTCTCTCATTCTAGCATGAGCTTTCAAATGTTTATATAGTTTTTGCTGCTGTTCCAGTGAAAAATATTTGATGCAAAATTTAAAAGTATTTGAGTGTTGCAGTCTGAGGCCAACAGCGAGGCTTTGTCATCTTAATTATATCACAAACTATTATTTTTTTATCTTTTATTACATCGTGTTGCTTTTGATGATCATTATGATCATTAGCCTCTTCTGCAACATTTTTTGTGTTTCTTGAACTTTGACAATATACTAACTTAATACATATTCCTTTTATATGAGTTGGCATCAGCTTACTTGTAATTTAGAACTTAACTTATAAAATTACTCAGAAATCAATTACGTTATTATTCAAAAATTTATAATATCTAAATCTACACAAGTAACAAAATAAGTCACTGCACATTCAACGTTCACCTCAAGTACTAGATAATAATAATAGTTTAAAATGAATAATAAAAAATCTTGGTTTGAAAAGAATATCGAATGCCATATTTTTGTTATTTCATATTTTATACAAAACTATAAGTAGCATATGTCATTGCTATCTATCTTAGTAATCTCACACCATTTGGGATTTATTATTTCCAAATATTTACGACTATTTTATTAATTGAGTGCCATTATCTACAAATACGTTTCACCGAATCATGAACTGTAATCTGACAGACCCGCAACCAATCAGTTCAATGAACCCGTTGTCGAATATTAAACAGAACTGATGTATTATATTACGTGATAACGATCAAGCGGTCACGATGCATCGTACCTGTTAATGTTTGCATTTACAACTCATACTCATATTGATATAGTGTACATACGAGTATACCAGACTGATACATACGAGCATTTTGCACTTCCAACTGGTTAGCTTCGTTAGCTTAATTTTTCATTTTGTTTTTTTACGTTATCATAGTGTTACGTTATCATATTATCACAATATATTTAATAGGATAATTATTATTTCATTACCAACTATACACCATCTACTTATAATTATTATAATGATAAGGTAACCCTAAAAATGAGAACTTTATTCAAAAAAGTGTTAATGGTAAGATACATTTACCTAACAACCCCAAACGACACCAACATTCAGACATATATATTTTTTGGTTTGTTGATTTGATTCGAGTATTTTTATTACACGCCTCAGGCTGAGTTGAGAGATGAATTATCACTTACAAAATTTTACGTGAAAAGAATACGTTTTTGGACCTACTCCCAAGCCCAAAGATATTTAAACCACTTCACAATTACTCACTCTGGTACCTGACCCGCACTGTAGGTATATATATATATTCCTATTTCTAAAGATCATCTCAATTGCAAAACAATCCCATAACTTTATCCAGTATTATACTTTGTATCAAACAATGAATGAATCGAATATTTCTCAACAACAAGACACATATTTCTGAACGAGATTTGAGCAAAAAAAACTGAGAGAATAAGAAATAACCTTATGAACCTTTTTACGATCTTTATCGGATATACTTGTGTTTGTATATTATATCGTAATAACAATTAATGCAGCAATTTGGCACTTTCCCACTTGCCGTAGCGGACAGCTGAGTGCTCGTTCAAAATGTTTTTTAAAGACTTATATATGTTAAAGAGTTTTGTTGTAAAGGAGGATTTGAATTATCCTTTATTTATTATAAATACAATGTAACATGTGAATAGCATTATAACTGTATTTGATGATACATACACACACACTTCATAATTGTTGTGGTTAATACAATGTGCACTTATAACTGAGTTGGTCTCTAGTTTGATTTCCCTCGCGGCGTGGTGTCGTCGCACGGTATCGCTCCGTACACGAGCACGCTCTGTGCAGATAATGTCTATAATATTTATATTTATTAATATTTAATTACATCTTGATACTTATACGTCGGTATTTTTTTAAATACACTTACGTTATTAAAAAAATAATATAGTTTTAGAATTTTGACCAAAGTTTCTCCGCCTAAGGAACGCCACAACATTAACTTTTGAATTATTTTATGTCTTAAACTGAGCTTATGTCACTTTAATGTTAAGTAATAATTGTTTCTTAATTAAAACATTAACTAAACTTGAACCCACTGACCACAACAACTCATTTCATGTTTCATATATAGGCAGATCGTGGTCTAAATATGTGGAAATTACATAGAAATTCATGCAGTAATTTTGCGTATATCACGGAAAACATTCCCACAATAAACAATTATTTAAACTCTTAGTCGCTTTTATAAAATGCAGTATCAAGTTCATTTAATGTACGAAATATTATTTTGTTATAAATTAGTGTTTTTTTTTCTTTTCTTTTCAGATAGCTCATTCTACTATCAAAATATATAAGTCTTCAAAGTTCAGAATTTAAAGTCATAATTCCTTATTATACTACAAATTGTGAATTTTAAAAACTTTCAAAGTTTTTTTTCTTTGAAAACATTACACATTGTGTAATGGTGAGGGAGATGACTTAGATTAACTTCCTATTTGATTAAAAAAGGCCAATAAGTCTATAAAAATAATGAAAAGAAAACATACTGTGTTTTATATCTCATTTTATGCACCCAGAGATACAAAGTACGTTTCAGAAGGGAGAATTTTCTGAAAAACGTTTATTCGATTTTATCTCAAGGCTTGTGTAAATCATTTCATCTTGTTTAAAACACAAGTATTTTCAGAAATCATAAAAAGATAACATAATTGAATAATATAATAATAACAAAGATTGTAGCATGATATTTATTCCATTTAATGAACTGAATTATTTTATGATTTCAAGAGATAAGTAATAATTCAACCATTGCTTTAAAAAGTGTCCGAACATAAAAGCTTAAATTCGTTATCAGACTCGTCATGTAGTTCAAAAAGTTGAGATTATTCACTAAGTTTAAGGTACAATAATATAATAGTTTGTAATGTATCCATAAATGTACGTACAACCGCTCTACAGGATCTCGTTATCAAACTTACTTCCCAACGAGTCTAATGTCGTCTGCTCCGATATGCACATAGCACTTTATAATACGATGAAACAAATGTTGTTAACAACTCGAAGCTTTGTTGTTTTCTTCTTCAACAATAAACTATAACATTACACGGACAGTAATATTTTTATCCAAAATTAACATTTACTCGTTCGAAGTAACAGTTACTGTAGTCGTTCTGTCCTGCTGTGATTATAGTTAAAAAAATAAGCCAATGATTAAAATATAATTTTTGATTTTTACCCGATCATCCTCAAGTAAGATACGGACAGACCGAAATTAATATAAGCATTTAATTTTTTTAATAAAAACGTATAAACAAACAGTTACAACTTTAATGTAATTATCCTCAAATAAAACTATAAATGTTCAATGACTATGTACATCATACATACATACATACATCTCTATGTATATTATTTTCTTATTGCACACTTCGCCTGGATCGCCCATACTCCATTTTTCTTCACAGACTGAAATCGTAATCATCATATCATCACTTTTAATTTCTACAAATCCATTTATCTTTAGTTTTAGTTCATATTTTTGGTATTTTACACTGAGTATGATAACCTATTTTCTATTTTTTAAGAAGTGAGTGTCGGGGGTGAAAATTTGTATAAGAAGAAAAATTCAAAATAGTAAGACACAAACGACTTAGAAAATAATTTATGAGGAAACTGGAAGACCTACTTCTGACCTTGGGGTTACAATAGTTTTTAAAACTTACTTTACTGATATTCCAGTTACTCCATTACTAAATCTTTAAACTCCTCGACCGCTACCGCTCTGACGTTACTTGCCGACAATGTTAATCAATGTTGTGTTAATTTTATTTTATAGTTAATATCCAAAAAATATAAATTGTTTTTAAATTAATTAGTGTTAAGAAGACAAGTGATATATAGGGAATATCCTTATATATAATTAACATTTTTAAATCACTAGTAGACATTGTTGAGCTTACCATACATTAGCATTAATATTCAGTAACTGTATTGATTGTGGTATTTTCCTGATCTAATAAACTCTCCAGAAAAGCCTTAACTTACTCGTTAAATAAATTTGATAAAAAGTTATTATGGTGTATAGTGTTAAGGATTACATTATTATATTAAAGGCAGCCTAGGACGAGGACCTACACACTACTAGTAACTAGTAACCTAGTAACTAGTAGCGATGAGGACCGAGTTGCCCCCAAATCATTAAGCCGGCTTATCGAATTGATTACGATAAATATCTGGCCGAGCTTGTTGTATGATTCTTCTTAGACCAGAGCATATTTGGAACCCCCATAGCCATCATTTTAAGTTAGAGAGTGTCTTTACTGAAGAGCTTATTTCAATAACATGGTATGGTGTCAAAGTAGGTCTTCCTGCAACTCCCATTTGATATACACAAGTGAATGTCAGTGGACATTGATTCAAAGTGGAAAAGATACAAATGAAAAGTATAGAACATGAGAATTATATAATTTTATCTTAATTTGTGTAGTAGATGCGTCATGTGCGAACCATTAAACAGACCTAATAATATTAAACTGGTCATGTACTGAACCCTTAGTTTAGTTATTATATATGTATATGTATCTTAGGTTGCCTTAGTTCTGTTGTATTGTATACTACATAAAGTAACAACGTATTAAATACTAAAAACAGCTCGATGACCAAACATTTAAATGCTTTTTGATATGGATAGTTCATTAGATTTAAATAAATTGCACTTTAAACCAATCCAAACCAAATGCGTAAAAGATAATAATAATGTAAATCGGATCGATCGGACTGCAGGTGTATTTTCGTTACAATAAAATGATTTTGAGGCAATGCACAAATAACCTTACTTTCTTTCTTTCCAATTTGAACTTTATATGATGACTACTAAGCTTCAAATTATACATTAATTTCTATCGCTTTAGAAAACTCTCAGTCACCGAGCGTCCGGTCTCAATTAAGCTTACAATGAGAAATTTTCTTTGAGGACCATTCGTAATCAATTCCTATGATAAGAGTACTTGTCATCACGGACTCGACGGTCAATGGTACACCTTCTTACATTAATTAAAGTTATTGCACTAACCGAGGATATTAATGAACATATACTCGCAAGTGTAATTTATTAAAAACAAGAATGAAATTTAAAGAAAGTTAAAAATCATTATCTTCACTTCTGTCTTTCTCCGTGATGTAAATTATATGTTATTATATACGAGTACATTACCTTTTCATGCTTTTATCTTTATATTATATTACCTCTTATTTTTATTCTGTTTTAAGAATGAACATATCCAATAAAGTTTCTCCTGTAAATATTACAGTTTTATGTATTTTATTTGTTTATGTAAGATCTTATCTCTTTTTGGTCTACAAAGAATTCTCCCACTTAATTTTTTAATAGTTTAGTTCGGCAGTGAAGTCTCTAACCCCCTAGATTATTTTTTATAACTTTCCACTACATACATAGTTTGTATCTATTTTATCATATAGTAATTTCACATAGAAATACTAAAAAGAAAACAAACAATTTGAGCTGCGCTGTCTAGAATAAAATATGAACTAACTAAATAACTAAATAAACAAACAAAACAGGCAAGAGTCTATTTACAGATCATTAATATCTATATGGTCTTATAAAAGCAGAACCAACCCTTTGTGAAATATTTAAGGGTTTCAAGTTGCAGTTTAAGTGAACATTTAAGCAATATGAAGCTGTGCTGAGCCTCTACCCAAATACCTTCACATGACGTATATAGAATATAATTATATAAGTAAAAAACATAAAAACCAGTGAAGATGCAAATACCCAGGGTATTTCCCGAACAAACTTAGACGAAATTATAAATGTTAATAAAAAAACAATTTTTTTTAAGTAAAATGATTATTATTTATTGAAGAAAAGAAAATGTTGAATACATGTTTATTTAAAAAAATACAAAAAAGTGTGATTAATAATAATACAAAATAGTAATGTAATTAAATATGAAAATAAACAAAAATAATAATAAAAAAAGACTTAAGTAACTGAAAATACTTTAAACAGATTTAAAGAAAGATGACTGAGATTGACGTAATGCGACTTTTGCAATACGGATTGTGAGATAACTAGGAAATTACTAATTACGAATTAAATTGTGTTCACTTTCCTTTTACTCAGGTTTAATAAAAAATAAAAATAATTAATAAATTTATTGAAATATTTATTGAAATAGGGAACAAAAAGACTAAATGATTAGCATTG
This sequence comes from Melinaea menophilus ssp. n. AW-2005, assembly GCA_918358695.1. Classification (NCBI taxonomy): domain Eukaryota; kingdom Metazoa; phylum Arthropoda; class Insecta; order Lepidoptera; family Nymphalidae; genus Melinaea; species Melinaea menophilus. The sequence continues at coordinate 313,457 of OU911039.1, forward strand.
CAAATAGCCGTTCTCGTACGAACTTTGCCTGCCTAAAAGAAATGGCCGCCCTGGCCCCCACCGATCGACCTCGACGATTCGTTTGTTGAAAATAATATGAAAATCCTGTTCACTGATTTTGATCTATAAAACTATTAGTTATATATAGATATCTGATTGCGAGTTCATGTATGAGTGATGAAGTGATTCCAAGGGTTTATCTTGATATGTTACTGAAACTAAGACGGTCACTAATATGTACACGGTACATGTTGTATAAGAGACACGTAACGAATTCCACTGCATGAAAGATAAATAAGAGATGTAAAAGAGATTACCGAAATGTTTGCTACTCGGAATTGAACTTAAAGGATTTATATAGCCCATAAAAATAATAAGAACAATATAGATTTAATATTTTTTACAGTATGACTAAATAATAGTATATGTAACACATACATTTTTCTTTTAAGATAATGTTTTTAAATAGAGTACATCTTCGATAGGTCCCTGATCCTTCTAATTTCGAGGGTGATGTTTTCATTTGTATTATCTCTTGGCAGTTGTTCCCCTTCCACTGTTAGTTAATAACGATAATAATGTCATTAATCATCAGGTTTGCAGTAGAATTTATTGCTAACTCAAGTGTTTTTTAGGTTACATAAGGTATCGGCCCTTTTATTATTTTTGATAAAAATGTATTTATTTGGGTTTCTCAATTTATGAGAAAAAACAAATAAATACAATAAAGATATATTTATATCGCACCGAAGTAAAATTTTATCAAAAGCATAAAAGTTAAAACTTTACCAAACCTCGCCTCCATTAGCAGTGTCCACTTGGAATGAAGTCATTGTATTAATTATCTAGTATTTTCTTATAATTGAACAACTTATTTAACGAGGTTTTCATAGGCTTTAACATGTTTTTTTTTAATATTAATAAAACAAAAAAAACTATCAGTCTTAAGCACAACTGTTTAATTATTTTATCATATTAAATTTACCCACACACTGACGACAATGAAAAATGTATATTATTGAGCGAAGCGAACGAAGTGAGCGGAGCGTTTTACTGGAGACTTTTTGCATTCTTTGTCACGAATTGCCTCGAAAACTACTTGACGGTGAATTATGAAACTTTGCAATCAAAAAGACACACATCAGGTGATAGTATTAAAAAAAATAATTTAAAAATGTCCTCAAAATATATATATTTATAATTAATATCATGTCAAAAAACTGATATCCCATTGAAGTCAATGGGAAACGATGAGTCAATACAATACACTGGGCTCGCTTCGGTCAATATGCAAACGGCACCCGAGATTTCGCGAGCGAAGCGAGTCGAAATTGAGGGTTTGTTGGCGCCCCTAGTTATTTTACCTTACCTTTTTTTAGGTTATTTAAAATAATATATAAACATATATACAAATGTGCCCAGTCGTTGACAAGAGATGCTCAATTGTGAATAATTGTAGATTATTTAACAATACTTTATTCTGTCAGTCTGTTTGTTGAGGAGGTCAGAATAGCAAAATAAATATACCAAGTAATATGTTAATGCCTTATCACATTACTAATACGTCTCTCCTGTCTCTGATCTCAATTCCGGTACACCACAAGCAATTGCTTTTGAGGATTTAATCTCCGGAGACATTGCGGTTTATTCATCTCTGAGAACTATTTGGATTATATTTTATAAATATAAATTATTTATTTAATTAAAATAACAGAAAACTATTTTACATCATATTTTTTACAAATAGTTTAATTATAATGTAACATCATTAAAATCATTAAGACAAGGATAAATTAAATACTGTCTAATATAAAATGACAAAATATTTAATATTATTATCGACTTGTTGGAGGTCTTCTTAAAATCAATCAAGCACAGACAAAGATAAAACATATTTTTATTCAGTATTGAGACACACATTTGTACTCACTTCACCTTTAAAATAATTTTTAACACTCCATCCTACCTTTAATATTTTATATTATCAGCGATTACCTTTACTTACACTTTATAGTATATATTTTTTATTATTTGCTCTTGATGCTGTCAGGTAAAACCTCAAGGGAAATCAAACTTGAATGAATAATATAGTTTTAACAGTGCTTCATGTTAGATTGCACGTCAACATTACACATTGCTTCTATATATTTCTAAAACCGCAGGCTCTTAACTGCACACATAAAAACTGCCACAAGACTTATAGAGGAGACATAAATCACGGTCCTGAAGCGATACAACAGCGGACTTAGTAGATCTACATGAAATATATTTTGTAGTAAATAGTTTACCATAAAATAAATTTGATAAACCATCAAAGCAAAATAAGGCACTATTCCGATAACATTTAAAATAGTTTTCTTAAAACTTATATATTCTACCTCAATACAATTAAGCTTAAGATGTGTAATTATAACATAGATATAGATATAGAATATAACATTCATTTTATTTGTATATTTTATAGAACTACATATCCTAACATCAACTTCCAAAATTATATTGCTTAAAGACATAATGATTTTGCGCTTGGATAAACAATTTATATATTTTGCATTGAATTTGTATAAAATAGTAATAAATAAAAAAAATAAAAAAATATTGTTTGATTTGTCTATTGTTTAATTCCACGTAGTGAAGGTTTTCATGCTAAATAAATAAACTGAATCAAATATGTGGATACTGAACTTTAAATAACATTTAATATTTTAATGACATGGTTCAGTATCTATAATTTTTGAATAACACTTTAGTTGGTGCTAAAGAAGAAGAAGTGCTCTGCCAAGTAATGAAAGGCAGAGAAAAAAAATGAAGGCAATTTGTATAGTAGATACTTTGACTGGGATACAATTTTTCATGCTAAGACCTTCGATGAAAAGAAAGATATTTTCAACTCTTTCTTACCAAATAATTTTGATAGACACGCTCCGTTTCTTCTTATCAAGCTTAAATATCTACCTGCACCATGGCTAAAAATATTATGATGAAACACAAAAAGTCAAAATCTAAGTATACCTACAAACGACAATCTCTATAAATATAAACAGATAAGTAACAATTGCAATAAGGTATGCAGAGATGCTGCAACCTTTCTTAAATCGTACCATTTAGAACAATAACTCTGCTAGAATATTTGAAAAGTTTTGAATTCTCTTGATATTGGTCACGTCACGTCAATCATCTAAAAGTTTGAGCAATCTAGACCTCGAAGTTTCTTCACAACTGCAGTACAAATGGACTGTAATTTAAAGCAAACTACTCTCGCTCAACATGGACATCTTCAAAAACGCATATACTCTCACCTTCAAGACCGACAACGCCTTTGCGATTACCCGGATATTGTAAGAGTGGGTAGCGGTGATCCCTTGACATCAATGACCCGTACTCTCGTTTGTGCTACTCTAGCATAAAAAAAAGAAAAAAAAACGCACCATTGTAAATAACTCGAATACAATAAGACTCCAGCGGAAGAGAAAATACTACTAATACTTCTTAAAAGCTAATATTTAAATGACACCAAATTGTTTAAATTTAAGAAAACAAACAAGTAAAAGAATTGTTTGCGGTTCTTGTATCGATAGTAATCATGTGATTTAGTAAACCCTTTGTTTGTTTGTTTGTTTAATGAAGATGTAGTATGATGCAGTGTGACAGATGGCTTTCCAATTAAGACCAGGATTTTTTTATCGCCTCTCGTTAGGTTTACACAAGCGTCGGTTGTTTAAAGAAAAGTAAAATAAATAATCACATTTCTACTATGATATCAAATCATTTACAATTGCAACAAAAGAATTCTTTAAATATAAATGATATCACCATGTACTGGAGACATTATAAATCTTGCATCGCATTAATAAGGATTTAATTGATAATAAATCAAATCAAATCAAATCAAATTTAAATGTATATCTTAGCAACATGTAATCTCAGCAATAATTCAGGTTTGACTTACGACCAACTTATTGGAATCAGCGAATTTGTTTCATAATTAAACTTAAGTCACTCAGGATATATACACATAAAATAGCTTCCTCAATATTGAACAGAGATAAATAGCTTAAATATCATTTATACACCTTGAATCAACTCCTATTAAGATTTTAAAACGTTTCACCATGATGGTTATTAAGTAGGATTACAATACATACTAAAAAATTTACTGGGAATCCATTTAAATAAAATAAATAATTCATAAGGCTTCATGAGCCAATATCGGATAGGTTGTACAAAAAATAATTATTACAACACAAATAACCAGCCATCGGATCACAATCAGTACACAGAATTGTCATTATTAAAACGTCGTTTTTGCTATTTTCGTAGAATATAAAAAAAATACAGTTTATTAACAGTTTACTATCGTTATATAAAATATATCGCCGGTATATAACCTCACGTGTTATGGATGGGGTGGACTATATTCCGCACCGATAATAAAAACGCTCGGCTCGTCGATAATGAAAGTGAGTAAGAATGTATGTACTTGAGATGACATATGTTATGTTATCTTCAAAAGCTAAGAAATGTTTACTCAGCTTGATACAAGCGCATAAGTGTGAGTATATCAGCTTTGAAAAAGAGGCACTATCACAATATAAATAAGAATGTATTTGTAATTCCGTTCAGAGGATAGGGAGAATGTTATTGAAAAGCATTCAGAAGCATAAAACAAAATATTGAGAGCAGCTCATCGGCGTAAAATGTGTCCACTGAAACAAGTTTTAACGCTAGAATAATCGATGAAAGATTTTTCGAGGACAACAAAAAACGATGTATACGGAAATTGTAATGATATGTCTTAAATAGTACCAAATATTTTATATAATAATTATCATATATTTATTAAGAATTTCAAAATGGTACCACAATATACTATTTTATACTGTTCGCGATGCAATCAGTCATTACAAGTTCTTTACGATCTCCATTATCCTGACGTAAAAAAATAAGGGTATTTTTTACACCTTGAATTATGATCCAATTATAAATATAAAAGGTTCATCCACTATACTCCAGGCTTAAGGAGAACATTTGATTGCTTCATTGCTGTCGTTGATTGTACTAATTTAATCATTTCAGAGATCGACATTGTACGTGAGCATGTTTTATACTTATTATATTAATAACTCCCTATTTATAAACAGTTACAAAACACACAAATAATTTCCATTTTACTGGCAGTGGGTGCTCCGGGTGAAATGTACAATATTTTTATTTAAAAGCAATTTTTCCGCAAACTATTTTTAGGAATTAACATTTAAAATATAACTTTAATTTTAACCTCAATCTTTAGAATGATTTAAAGGAATTATGTTCACGAAAAGACGAGATACATCTGATATAGGAGTTTAATAAATAGTACAGTTTAGATTATACCAGAGAACGAAATGATTCTTTTAACAGAATTACCTGAGATAGTACTGTACTTTTAGGAAACAATAACTGCAAATTCTCATACGAAATATTTTTTTTTATGTATTAAAGTTTACATTGTTTTACAGATGAATGATTTGCATATTCAATTTAATGGTAAAATTTTTCTTTATATATACGAATGCCTACAAAGTTATTTTTCAAACAGAATTAAAATAAAACCGGTCTCTTATATTGAACGATATATATTTTGATAGTATTTTGTAAGTCCGAAGCCTGGCCAAGATTTCTCAACCATCTGATCTGAAATATAAGAATAGTTTGAAGTGAATGATAAAAATGTTTAAGGTTTGAAAAGAATATCGGATACCATATTTTTGTTATTTTATATTTATGACAAAACTACAAATAGCGTTTGACAGTACTATCTATCTTATTAATCGCACGTCACTCGGAATTTATTATTAACAAATATTAACCAATATTTTAATTAATTCAGTGCAGTAATCTACAAATACGTTTCACCGAATCATGAACTGTAATCTGACAGACCCGCGTTCAGACAGTTCAATGAACCCGTTGTCGAATATTAAACAAAACTGATGTATTTTATTACGCGATAACGATCAAGCGATCACGATGTATCGTATATGTTAATGTTATTAATATTGCATTCGTAACTCACACTCCCATTGATACTAGTATATGATACTGATACATACAAGTACACCATACTGATATACACGAGTATTATGCCTCCACCTCCACCTCCAGCTTGTTAGCTCAGTTGGCTCAATTTTTCATTTTAATATCTAACATATTTATATATAATACGTTAGGTATTATTAACCCCAAACGACACCAACATTCAGAGATATATATTTTTTATTTTGTTGATTTGATTCGAGTATTTTTATTACACGCCTCAGACGGAGATGAGATATGATTCACATTCTCGTCGTTGGTATACTCTTCCTCGAGCAGTTACTAGCTCGTATTGTCGAAATTAGGATATATTATTCATGCGAAAAAAATTAAACAATGAAAAAGTAAGTGTTTTGCTTTAGTAAAAATGTACACAAAATAACTAAATAATAAGAAACGATTTTACATAATGTTAAAATTAAACCAACGAATCGATGGATTCTTAAAACTTACAATATACTGTTTTTGGAATCTTTTGGAAACTTCATATACTCTGATAACACAACATTCTCGTATATTTATCTAATAACATCAGTAACTCACAATAATAAATAACATGAAAGTAGATCAACATAGATCAAGATCTTTAATATTAATATTTTTTAAGATACCATCCATCCATCAGATAAGATATGTATCTTATTTTTGCTTTTAAATTATGTTATTTAAAAGCAAAAATTCACTGGCTCTAAAACTCAAACACGAACAGTTATTATTAGGTGCGGGATCACAAAAAGTTGTAAACTATACAAATTATTCTCTTTTTGAGCTGTAATCAAGTTGTATTTCGATCACTGGTTTGAAGAAAAAATGTCGAGAGCTAAACAATGTTACATTAAGACACAGCTAATGTTACACAATAACTAATATATTATGTTTTCATTTCTATGAAAATGTAACATTATATCAATAACTAAAAAAATGAAGACTCTTTCACCATTTCAATAATAATCTTTAAACAAATATTTATATTATCCGTTACCTAAATTTAATTGAGCGAAGCGAACGAAGTGAGCGGAGCGTTTTACTGGAGACTTTTTACATTCTTTGTCACGAATTGGCTCGAAAACTACTTGACGGAAAATAATGAAACTTTGCAATTAAAAAGACACACATCAGATGATGGTTTTAAAAACAAAAAATTTTGAAAAATGTTCTCTAAAAAAATTGTTTTTTTTGTAATATCATGTCAAAAAACTGATATCCCATTGAAGGCAATGGGAAACTATGAGTCAATACATTGGGCTCGCTTCGCTCAATATGCAAACGGCACCCGAGATTTCGCGAGCGCAGCGAGTCGAAATTAAGGGTTTGTTGGTGCCCCTAGTAGTTAACATCGACAAAGAGAGGAAACTTTTAACAGAAACCAACAACTATCTAAAAGCACTTACCAAAAATATTATTGAGCGAAGCGAACGAAGTGAGCGGAGCGTTTTACTGGAGACTTTTTGCATTCTTTGTCACGAATTGGCTCAAAAACTACTTGACGGAAAATTATGAAACTTTGCAAACAAAAAGAGACACTTTAGGTGATGGTTTTAAGAAAAAAAAAATTGAAAAATGTCCTCAAAAAAAATTTTTTTTTTTAATGTCATGTCGAAAAAGTGATATCCCATTGAAGTCAATGGGAAACGATGAGTGAATACATTGGGCTCGCTTCGCTCAATATGCAAACGGCACCTGAGATTTCGCGAGCGCAGCGAGCCGAAATTGAGGGTTTGTTGGCGCCCCTAGTATAAAGTGTTTATGACAATTTTTTTATATGTACGTGTGTAGATATACTTTAATAAGAATCAACTCTGTTAAATCAATAAAATTTTTGAAAGTCAAACCCCATGCACGTAAACCCTTTTGGTGGTCGATGCAGGGTTAACACCTGAAGGGACAAAGAGGAGTGTTGAAAGTCGTGAATGCGGCTACGTCGGACATTAAAACTTCCCTCTTGAGGTTAGTATGTGGATCTATAGACTCTACTATCAGTACGTCGCAAATAAAAAGATAAGAAATATAGAGAAAAATACTTAACTAGAATATTTTTAATAACAAATTAAGTTTAATCATTCCGATGTTTCTTATGACAAAATTCTTTAAGCTTATTTCCTAGACATTAAATGTTGAAAGATTTCATCAATTTGTAGGAAAAAATCTAAGGGGTTAAATACATTTATTAACTGACACACATTATTCAGAAGGAAGTTCTAAAAATCAAAACAGTAATCAATTATATTATATTCGCACCTGACCTGGCCCTTTTCAGATTAAGAATTAAGCTTTGGTTGAAAAGTACTAAGTACTAAGTAAGTAAGTAAAAGATTTGTGGTAATATCAACCTCATGCTATAAAATAATAAATTAAAAAATTACATATTTGATTATATTCTTTCAAACCGACCTCCATGGTCCGTGAGTCACAGTGAAAAAAATAAAAGAGATATTTGACGGTTGGTTGTGATTATTTCCTTGAACACCTCGACAATATTCACAGTTATAATAAACAGACAGTAACAGGTAATTCAAGGAAGTCCTTTTTAAAAATGTTTGGGATTTTCACAATTTTTGTGTGTTGGTGTGTTCAAAGTATAGCGCAGTATGTATTTGACTGCGCTGAGTATGTTAAATTATTTGAGTTTGAAACTGTAGATATGATCTATATGTTCTGTTATAAACTTGATGTGAAAAAACATTGTACAAATTAATATATAAAAGGATGAATTAACAAAAAAATTAAGGTTACGGATAAAATTAAATTTAACAAAAAAAAAAGCTTTTTCTTCTTATTATACAGATCACAAATATCAAAATAAACAACGTGATCGATCGCATGCAGTATTGAAATACATTTTTTAAAATTCAATAAGTAAATTATGTAAGTAATGCGAAATAAAGAAAACAAAATAATCAATTCATATTAATTATCAAATCCTTACGAGGTGCAACTTATTTATGTTGACAACAAGTTATAAGAATTCAGATGAATGGCTCCATCGCGGCAATTCAGACAGGAATTAACAGCCATAGGAAAACAAACTCTCAGGGATTTTTTCTATATTTTTACCTAATTATAAAAGATATTTTAACTGAGATCAAAATAAATATAAGTAAAGATATTATCTATATTTTAACTGAGCAAGCACACGTTTTGCAGCGGTGGGCGGAATTCTACAAGGAGATGTATGAACGTGAGGACGCCTCGGTCTTGACTACCAGCGTAATGCTGAGTCCAGATGTAGCCGATGGTGAAATCAGTTGGGAAAAAGTAGAGAGCGTGATTCGAAGTCTGAAATGTGGTAAGGCTGCGGGAGCAGATGAAGTTACTGCTGAGATGATCAAATATGGTGGGCCCCGCATCTTAGACTTTTTCTGGTTTTTGTGCAATTTATGCTGGAAATCGGTGGAGGTATCAGACGATTGGCGAAGTGCAGTCATGTACCTTTGTATAAAGGCAAAGGGTCACAGATAGACTGTGCAAGCTATAGGGCTATCAGTTTGATTAGCTTGGGCGGTAAGGTTTATGCTAAAATATTAGCCAGAAGAATGCAAGAGAGATCTAAAAGGCTGTTGTGGGAGGCCCAAGGAGGTTTTAGACCTGGAAGAGGGTGTATAGATCAGGTCTTTTCCCTCCGCATGATCACGGAAAAGTTTTTGGCCCTAAACCAAAAGGTTTTCTGTGCTTTTGTGGATTTGGAAAAGGCGTTTGACAGGGTTGTGAGAAAGAAGTTATGGGAGATACTGCCCCGATACAATGTGAACGGACCCTTGCTACAGGCTGTAAAGTCTCTTTATAGAGATCACTCAGCCTGTGTGCGAGTAGGAGCTGACATGTCGCCCTGGTTTGATATCCAATCGGGTGTTAAGCAAAGTTGCGCTATGTCAGCTTGGTTTTACTTAGAGGACAATGCACCGTGGGTATGAAGCGATCGCTGCCAGGCTGCTTCAAAATTATTTATTTAGTATTGTGTAATGTATTTATGTAATTTAAAATTTAAGAAAAAAAAAAGAAATCATGACAATCCCGCTGAGTTTCTGTCGCCAGCTCTTCTCAGGTCTGTGGAAATAATTTTCCGAGCTGGTGGTAGCTTTGACAATGGAAAATGTTTTGTATGAAACTTATTTTGCAATAAAGATTTTTGATTTGATTGATTTGATTTGATTTGATTTGGTTGTTCAATTTGTATTTGGATAGTTGTCTCCAAGGCGTGAAAGACAGTGACATGGGAGTGAAAGTAGGTGACCTTAAGGTCAATTCCTTGCTATATGCAGATGATGCAGTGGTCATTGCATCATCGGTATGCAATTTGCAGGCATTGGTCACCACTCTGAAAGATGGGTGTGAAATTAATGGTCTAAATTTGAATGTAGATAAGACGAAGAAATGATATTTGAAAGAAATGAAGAAAGAACAGAATGTAAGATCAACGTGAATGATAAGATAATAGAACAAGTGAATGTTTAGCAGAGACGGAAGATACGAAATGGATGTGGAAAGGCGTATTGCTGCCGGTAACAGAGTCAATGGTGCTTTGACTGCATTGTTGAGACGGCAAAACGTCAGTATAGCTGCACGTTTGGCTGTACACAATGCAGTTTTGCTACCGACGCTGTTATACGGCAGCCAAACACAGAAGAAGAATGTAGGAAAGATGAATGTAGAGATGCGATCTCTACGCAGAATATGCGGAGTCAGTCTAGCTAATCGAATCCGCAATGAAGAGATCCACAGAATGGCAGGTACTAGCGAAGATGTCACGGTGAGAATGAAGAAGAACGTGCTCAGGTGGTTTGGGCACGTCAAACGAATGAGTAATGAAAAAATGGTAATAAAGATTTATATAAGAAAATTGAGCGGTAAGAGAGACAGAGGGAGGCCTCGAGTGACCTTCAAAAACACAGTACCTATGATACTGGAGGAAGAACACGTAAAAAGCATGAGGACCGTTCGGAGGGCATGTATGAAGAGGTTGATGTCTGTGGCCGAGGCGAAAGAGGTATGCAGGGACCGTAGCATTTGGCGCTCCGTCGTCACTGGCTACCCCGTAAGGGATATGGCGTGAAGCTAAATAAACAAATAAATAAATAAATATAAAAGATATTAGGAACCCTTAATAAGTGCCACTCTAAAAAGTGCCGCACTCTCCAATCTCGAGTGTCGTAGCGATCCGGTATAGCGTTCTAAAGTCCTCCTCCACGTTCTTCATCGGTATTGCATGTTTTGTTTGTTCCATGTCACCTTTTACTCGTTCAAAATAAAACGTAATAAATGGAAGTAAATACTGATTGTTTTCAAAATATAAAAAATTTACTGAATATATCGTTTACGTATATCAAGTAAATATACCACATCTTAAATACAAGTAATAGGTACTCAGGCCAAAAGCGAGAAGTCGTACAACTTTTAACTAAACTTGATTACACGTGTATTCCTAGATTCCAAAAGCCCCGACGGGTTTCATTTTAACTAAAACTCAACCTACCTTGTCTTTGCTCAGTTGTTTCTATTAAATTTCATTTATTGCATACTATTGTAACACGGCCATGTAAGCTTGTATTGTGGTTCTATTTGATGTTACATCTTGCACCATATTAAGGCTTAAAATGTTTAAATTGATTCTTATAATGTACGCTGGTCTTGTTGGTACGGGGGAATAATACATATATCGGAAATTTATTTAATTATTAATAAAAAAAAGGGCAGAATCGCTGATTATGTAGTAGTCATCGATTCTATTGTAACTATAACTATAATAAGATATACCAACTATACTTCTATGATTTTATATTAGTTAAGTGAGTGACAATTATCATAGTCAATCAATATTAACAAAATGCAACAAGTTAATTATTATTATAAATCAAATTTAAACAAACTGACATAGATTCTACTTACCTCGAAACTTACTGTATTCTTCGAAAATTTCATAAAACAGAGTTTTTTGTACAACGATCCTCGTCTTGAAGTGAATCGTTCCTAGTCAATCACAATACTTTTTCACATAATACTATCAAACACTCTATTTAAGCAACTCTTATTCGGATAGCTTTAGGTATTACAATTCTTAAAATAATGTTATAAAGAAAGAATAATTATTTAAGAAGTTGCTTAAACACACACAACATTAAATTTAACATCCATCAATTTATTATTGCAGTCGCTGTTTTGTCCGCGTATCATTTGTCATAAGCTTAGAATAATATTTATCTTGTAGTCTTTAAAATATATTTGAATATCTGAAACAAAGTGTGTTTGTGTTGCTTTGAATGCACGTAAATAAATAATATACATTTCAAATAGACAGAAAGTTACTAAACAAGAAAAAAAACTATTTTAAAATATTTTAAAATTTCACTACCGCACAGCTCGCCAGCGCCTCCTTTATCATCCATACCACCTGGACGCGTGGCGATCTTCAACTGTGCGGTTTTCAAGGACTTTTTTCCCACGTACCACTCAAATGTGGAACCAACTTCCTTCGGCGGTATTTCCAGATCGATACGACATGGGTACCTTCAAAAAAGGCATATATTCCTTTCTCCAAGACCGGCAACGCTCTTGTGTATCCTCGGATGTTGCAAGAGTTCATGGGCGGCGGTGATCACATACCAACGGTGACCCGCAAGCTCGTTTGCCCTCCTCTAACATAAAAAAAAAAAAAAAAAAAAAAAAAATTATCTTCTTTATGATTATTAGCTTGTGTGGCGTGACAATTTTTTAAAAAGTTAGCCAATCGCTCTGTTGATAAAGGTGATGATTTACTATTATTGACTTGTCGATTGATCGGCGTTTTTAAAAAAACGACTTCAGGGAATTAATAATAGAAACTGTTTCAATATTTTGCAGCAAAAAAAGATAATCCAAACGGCACAGATGTTAAAAAGGATCCCGGCGCATAAAACAAAAATAAAACATTTACAAAATGGCTGCAGTCTTCGAGAACTCGTTTGTCAGAACTATTTATTACAGTTCTCTAGATTTCAACCGCCCTGCACTCAGTTCAGATCTCTAGTCGGAAAGAGAGTACAAAAAATGTTCTCGTATTTTACAACGAAACATTTACGAAACTCGGATGCAATTGTCTTTTCTAAAATGGTTATTTATATTTTATTTTATTAACATATTTGTGTATCGAAAGTGTATCATGATGGAACGAGTCTAATTTTGTGTAATATTATTATTGCTCCTGTATTCTTTTATTTGTGATTCTATTTGACGTCACATCTTACACCATGCCAACGTTTAAAACACTTTTATTGATTCATAGAATGTATTTTCTTTCTTTACAAGTGCGGCGGCACAATATATATATATATATATATATATATATATATATATATATATAAATATTGTGAGATTTATTTGTATAAAGTGTATAAAATTAAATAAATTTAATAGGTATTAAAAAATCAGAAACTGAATTCTCGTATAAACTCGCTGCAATATCATATCGATATCCCGCAGAACAAAAATTGTCGCCATAATTAAAATTAATTATAATTTACTATTTATTGTCGTCATTTTTGTCCTCATTTCTATAAATTTTTTAAATGTAAATATCGGTAACGAATTATCTTTGTGTTGCTTTGAAAGCATCTAAATAACGCATATCAAATAGACTGAATTGTACTGTGAAAAACAACCATTTCAAATTATTAACTTGTCGGTTAATCGACTCATTTGAAGAAAAGAAAAGGAAATTTTTCTCTTACATTTTGAAGCAATCAAAAGCATTTATAAAATGCTCAGATTCAAATTCAAATTCAAAATATCTTTATTCAAGTAGGCATTTACGCGTACTTTTGAATCGTCAATTACTACAATACAAAAAAAGGTCAGTGTAGTCAGTCCGTAAGTAAGCTACCATCGGCTCGGAATGCTGCTCTGTTGAGAAGAGCCGCCCAGAAACTCAACAGTTGCTCTTTTCAAAAGAAATATAACAATAGGTGATGTACATTATAATATAAATCCTGCAAATGATTCAACAACTTAAGTTCCATATATTTCGATCCACTAAAAACACTTAAAAGTTATAATAAGCTTTATTTAAAAATAAACTTTTGATTTTAGATTTAAAACTAAGAAATGGAAGGTCTAAGATATCTTGTGGAACTTTATTATATATGCGTATACTCAAACCCATGAAGGATTTATTAACCTTTTGAAGCCGAACATTAAATAATAAAGTCCAGACGAGACATGAGCTTCCTGGGATCTTAAAGAAAAAATAAAACCTTTACAAAATATTTGCAGATTCCCGTCACGCGATTCTCGATATGCAATATGCGAAGGTAACAATGAAACCGAGAATGCGTTAAACTTGTAATGTATGATAAAAGATGGTACCACACCAATAATTTCACCGCACTTGTCCTGAAACGAAAATAAATCATTTGTTTCCAGTCAACAACAGGAGATATAGTTCACCTTCTTAAGATTGAATGATTTACTTTAGTTGTGGGAGGGGGGGAGGGGTGGTCGGATCGACAAAGGAAAACTAGCCAGCAGTATTCTACTGATCATTACGAGGTTTTTGACGGGTCACTCTGCATATAGTGGGTGAGGGGGGAACCGCCCCCTACCCCGATCTCATAAACGGGGGGAGTCAGATCAAAACTCTTCGGACAAAAAAGTTACTTCTTTTAATTGGTTAATTTTCTAGGATTTTTCCGACACCAACATTTTGCCTCCTTATGTGACTTTTTTTGGTTTTTAACTTTCAACTCCCCCAGCCCCCCAACCCCCCGACCGATTTCGCCCGTTCAAGAACTTAACCTTCATTTTGTCCTTAAGAATGTGTATACCGAGTTTGAAAATCATCCGTCAATATTTGCGACCTGTAGCGTGTCCCAAAGGTTTGCACTTTCACCCCCCCTCCCAGCCACCCCTTTCACTTTTTCCAAAAAATCGAGATGTTTCGTTTGTCTTACTAATTTATCCTATCGACCTGTGAAGACAGATTTCGCCTACGATGAATTTGGACTGATGGATCATATATACATATATATATAGGGGGATATATAAATTTTTTTTTCGACAGATTCTCAATCTCCAGTTCAAAAACGGCGTAGCGCCCCTACTCTGGGGTCTGGGTCCCGTCTTCGCATCGATTGCAATAGGTAGATTCATGTATGAAATCTACCTAAAAAAATAAAAAACCTTTACAAAATATTTGCAGTCTTCGAGAGCTCGTTTTTCAGAAATATTTATTTTTCTAGATTTCATCTGCCCTGCAATCAATTCAGATCTCGAATCAGAAAGAAGGTATAATAGACGTTCCTGTATTTTATGGTATAACGAAAATTTTACGAAACTTGAAAGCAATTCCCTTAAAATATTTTTATTTGTGTGAAACAATGTCATGAAAGAAGTCGAATTTTGTGTTTTATATAGTAAGTAAGTTATTTTAAATAAGAAAGGTAGATTCATCTATGGAATCTACCTAAAATATCGTAAACTTCTGGATGGAATTGAGTATACGATTCTAAAAGATGCAGAGATCTTATGAGTATTGACTATGATAAATACATTTGTAATATACGAGTAGATAACGTAGAAAGAAGCATTGACAGGAGTTCTCATTATTTTTACTCTTATTTAAAATACCTTCGTAAAAATAATGTGATAACCCTGTTTAATGGGGTTAGAAATTTACTATTATATTTTACAGATGGTCAGGATATTTGCAATCAGTTATGAGTCAAAATATTTTTAAAGTACATATACAAAAGTGATAAATAAACTATGGAATCAGGGTGCATATTTACATATATAATTTACATGAAAGTTTTAACGCTATTAAAATCTCTAGATATAAATAAATGAGCAGGTGTGAATGGTAAAGTGACAATTTTTATTAAACAAAGTGTACAAACTCTTGTGAAATAATTTTCATTAATTTATCAAAGATCGTTGGAGGATAGTAAATTCCTAACGCTTTCGAAAAAAGCACGCATTTTATGCTTTTGTTCACTCTTAATAAATAATAGACTAATAAATGTTTTGTTCATTTTATGAAAGGTTTTTAAATCATTAGTATGTAAAATTTTAACGTGGTCAATAATAACAATTAAGTTGCTGTTTTTGTTAACGATAAGTTTATTTTGTTCTTATTTTCATCTGATAAGTTATTTTAATCTTCTGTTAATGAAATTAATAAACAACTTTAAAATCCTACGTCTAATTACTAAATAATCCATAATTTCTACGTTGAGGGTGGTACACGAACTTTTCTTTCATTGCTGAGTTTTATTCTGTAAAGAACTTTAATAAAAAATTTAAAAGAAAATCCCAGTGAACCCAATAATATAATTAATGAATTCCCAATTACCACCTCAGGTATAGTTAATAGTACTAGTACTGTCGCGTACATTTTTCTAACAAGTATGTCCTTATTATTCCTAAATAAATTACAAACAATTTTCAGGTATTTTAAACTATATTGCGTTCTGTGTCATTTACTAAGTACGTAGCAATTAGTTTCAAAACGTTATATTAAATGCACGAGTAGATTCGTTACTATTGTATTAGAAGTATAGATGTATAATAAATAATTGTTTTGTTTGCAGACACGCTTATTAAAATAAATGTCACTGAGATGAAATTTCCTTCGACGTTAAAAACCAAGGCCCGATGGCGGTTTTCATTTCATGTCGATTAATGAGTTTTGTTAGAAGAAATATTTTGTTACTGTAACTTTCGGATTCCGACCGTCTAAATAGCATTGTCATTGTGATGTACTTAAGCTACATACTTAACATTACAGATTAACGTTAATAATTGTATTTATTGTCCCTTAAATAAAAATCGTATATCTTACGTTCAAATAAGCTTCAATCTGTTCACAATACTAATAAGTCATTTATAATATTTACACATAGTTTAACTAAGTGTATTCTGACATTTTCCATCACAGGACAAAACAAAAAAACACTTTAAATATACTATTACGGTTTGATGTTAGCTTATTATCTCCATCAGTACAGATATATTTATTTATTTTTATCTTTTCCTTTTTGAATCAGTGAGCAGTTGTAATAATAAAAGATCTACATCTGAATTTATGAATATTTTAAAGCAATATTTAAGGATCATAGAAATATAATTAATAATTGAACATAATGTCATAAACTGTTATTTATTTTCCTACATTTGTGCAAAACGAAGCCTAAAATTGTGAAGGTTTTTCTAATTATGTCCTTAATATGCACATGAAATTGTAAGCTGCTACCCAGTGTGACATTTAAGTCTTTAATGTCTTGTTAAGTATTCACTGGGTTCTTATTTCTGGTAAATCACACACATTGCACTGGTCCAGATTTAAGTTCATACCGTTGGATACGTACAAGACAAAGTTGTCCAGATCCACCTGAAAAAGTATTTTAAAGTAAAATAAACACATAGACCACGTCTCAATATCAGTGAACCGAACATGAGGAAGTCGTCTTCAGTTAGGTCTTAACACTCAATGTGAATGTGTTTGATAGATTTCATTATTATTTTAATATAAAATATATGAAAGTGATCTTTGATTAGAAACTGCATTTTTAAACAACATGAAGAACATGAACTTTAATAACTTGTATTAAATTTTTAATAATATTTAAGACAATGTAAATCTTATATAATATCAAATTTTAAAGCATAATATTATCAAATACAAAACTTTAAACAATTAACATTTTAACAGTAATAAAACACTTGTATCGTATGTACATTGTACTTTAACTAAAAATATAATTTCACGTCGTTGTACTTGTTGTCAATTTACTCGCACTTAGTTGTGATAACTTTTATTGTCACTTATTTTTCGCTTTTGTTTTCTCAATTGTATGACTGAAAAGTAACTGATAATGAAACCCAGCATTCCCATCCTTTTTATACTCATTAACTAACAAAGAACCATCTAATTTAACTATTAAATGGTATTTAATTGTATTACATGTTAATATTATAATTAAAATGTTACATTAGTTTTAATAATATTATATAATGAAATGGATATCAGTAATTTTAATATTATATTCAATATTTCTTATAATTTATAATTCATCCATTTAGTGACAATATCTTAACTCTGACTTAAGTGATTAATTAATAACACGTAATTTCAGATTTACAATACAACTTCATGTCCATTATCTATTATAGTTATAATACATAATATTATTTATTTATTATTTTCAACTTTATTCGTACATTTACACATCCAATTCATATTTAAAATAATAAATAATGATATGACAATTTTACAGTGTAGTCAAATCATTGCTGAACCCAATATTACAGCAGATTAATACTAATAACAGAAGATAAATAAATAAATATCATATATGTCGGCGGGTAGCCGTACTTTGAATATCAACATCATGCTATTTGATTTAGATTATTATTATGATTGTTTATTTTTAGATTAAGAACATTTCTTTGATGTAAAGAATAGTTTTAGATGAAAGGGTGGGTGCTTTATTCGAACGAATGACACACCCAGTCTTTCTATAAAAGGCCGAGCGCGCGCCGGCTCGAGGCATTCTACCTCGGACCGGCGTAGCGAACGGAGCTCTTGGGAAATAAAAGCGAAGAAATTATTTACGCCGTTTCTATTTTACACCAAGTATGGGAGATAGCCCTGCTCATGAAGGTCGTCACGTCAACAATGCTGACGTTACGCTTTTTAAAAACAACCGCCGCGAGGCTACTTCGTCATATATAATTTCAGATTTATTTTAAATATACATATATTTTTTATATTTTTACACCTATATATCTCTATTCTACCACGATCAAATAACACTGTAACTTTAGATGTATAGTATTAAGCTTAACATACTTACTTCTACTGGTAATATAAAAATAAAAAGTAAGACAAATATAAATAAAAAAGCTATAAAAAAACAAGAACGCCTTATGGACCTTTTAAGCTACTCGTGTTCTTTTAAATATCTGTTGCTACGAAGATATACTCGTAGCTCTGTATTACCGTTAATAGCCGGCCCTCGCTATATAATATACATCATTGCATTCATTACATCTCACTTGAGGTAGAAATACAAAGCGCAAACTACAGCGAGTAAAATATAAATAATGGAGATATTAATAATGTCTGTCCTAATACATTTATATATTATGAAGTCACGAATGTCAATATATATGCCTTTATATGCCAATTTAATATCAGAGAGCATTTATTTATAACTGTTAAAATTTGATGTGATAGTGGAGGTAGATGAGGACATCGACTCCATTAATACTTGGAGCCCTTTATCCACACAGAGACAATCTATATCCACATATAAACCATACATACAAAATGTCTATGTACCTGTTCAAAAACAAGACGTTCTATCGAATTAGTTCTCATAAATATTCTTGAGATCTCGTTGTGGTTGTATGATGTAAATAATGTTTGATTGTTTGTTCTCAGAGCACACGAGCGTCCAATGCTTTAGTACCTTTAGAGAGAAACAGCACGTAAGCTCATTATTTTCTACATGTGTATCTTATATTCAAAACGTAGACTTTTCTCACGCTATATCTTCTGTCAAATGTCGCCTCCTTCTATTGTTATAAAATAGAGAAAATATAATAGTGTCTTTGATAAAGAACAAAAACTAAAAATTCATTTTACAGATTGAGGCTAAAATTTTAAATACATGTCAAATTTATTATTTAAAATTATGACATTAGCGGTTTAAAGTTAAAGTGAAGATGAAGAGTTAAAGTTAATATCCACTCTCAAGAAGCGGATCCAAGTTAGCTGTAAATTGTTTAGGTTTCTGCACGCACATGGACACACATGGATTCTTTTAGGGGATTTTGGTACGTCAATTAACAACCTAGTGTAATAAGTGTTTTGTTAAATATTATTATTTTTTTTGTTTTGATACGATCTGTAGTCTTTCTTGTTTGTGGTCAAATATTTAGAGATTAAATACATATGATAATAAAAGTGGGAGCTCGAGTTTTAATTCCGGTAAGTTCGAAAGTTTTACAATATGACCACATATTGTAAAACTTTCGAATATATTACTTTGTGCAGTTTGAAATTGAATTATTATTCCTTTTTGATGTCATGTTTAAGAAACTTGAAATCGGTAATTCTATAGTTAGAAGAGGTTAGAGGTTTTGTGAATTATCGATTTTATATAATTTACAATATACATCGATATTGTATAACATCGAAAAAGTATACATTTTGTACCAATGTTAAAAAAGCATCAACAACGAAACAGTCAAAAATTTAATTTCAAATATCAAATTAAACCATTTTCCAATGTTGCAGTAGCGGGTGGTACAAACATAAAGTGATGATGTTAAAAAAAAAAATGTCTTGCGTTACCAGGACCGTACCGACATGAAGCTGCTGAATCGCAGATTCCCACGCCGAGTCGAAGAATACATAATGCTTATTTAGAGAAATCATCATTAATTATTTAATTCTTTTATTTGTCACTCTTGTCCCAGATATAGTTAGGAAAGCACGTTTATTGATATTGTAATTATAAAATAAATAATTCATTTTTAAAAAAACTCTTTCCTTATCGTCGGAACATAACTGGCGCAGTCGGTAGGATCGCGGCAGTTTCAAACTCAAGTGTACGGTTCTAATCGTAGAAACCGCGATCTATTAAAGAAACCTGTGAAGACGATAAATCTACGGGAAATTCCGGAAAAAAGGAGATCCTGTTCTGAGACGAGGTCCGGCAAGAGATGCAGAGCTTGTGGTAAGTACGCTTTTACTCCCAAGTTCCTCTGCTCTATTTCCTGTCGTTATTTTAGTAGTATTGACTAAAAATTTATATAATAAATATATTATTCTTATTTAAAATCAATTTGAATAATTATATTGTTTGGTTTGTAGTTAGGATAAAATCGCCACAGCATTCCACCGTTATTCATACAGAGTATCGGATTACTCTATTGTTAATATTTGTTATCTTTAAAGTATTCGTACAGTAAAACCTTTAACATGTCGCTTAAAGATTGCGATAATGTAATTAAATCTATTGGAGACTTAATTCCGAGATGAAATGGTAATCCTAAAATTTTAAATTATTATATAAGGGAGGTAGAGAGTGTTATTAATTTAATAGATGTTAACTGGCAATCTCACCCCCTAGTTATAAGTTTAATAAAGAGTAAACTTAGTGGCGCAGCTATAGATGCTATCGCTTACGAAAATTCGCTCGATACATGGAACGAGATTAAGTAAGCTTTATTAAGACGATTAGGAGAAACAAGAAATGAGATCCAAGTTATGCAAGAGCTAACACGGATGCGTCGCCTAAAATCGGAAGATGCAGAAGCGTTTGGCAAGCGATAAAGAGATATTTTAGATACCTTATATACAGTAGGTAAACATTCAGATAAATGTTATTATGATTCTATGGTTATAGAACACTATATAAGCCAATTAGAATTTAACGTAGGCATAGGTGTTAGAGTTAATAAACCAACAACCTTAGAGTTAGCTATTGTATCAGCTAGACAAGAAGAAGCTAAGCTAATATATTATAAACAAGCAAATCCGAGTGCAAATACTGTATCTACTTCTTAATTAAAACCTAAATATGATCAACTTAGATAGATCAACTTAGATAGATCATTCCAACCTAATAATTTGACACGTTCTTTTAATAACAACCCTTCACGATTTGTCAATCCTAATTTTATGCCCCAACGAAATAATTTGACACCACAACAGCGTCAACAATGGGTAAATTCCATGTTGCCCTGGAAAAATACACCTCAAGGACAGTTCAGACTTTCAGCTAATAATAGTAATAATTTTAGACGACCTAATGTACTTCAACAACCAATAAATCCACCTCAAAATGTATCAGACGTAAGTATGAGATCAATAAATAAACCCGAGAAACCACAGTTTGTGTTCGAAGAGCTTTTTTATACCCCAGAAGATTTTGATCAGGTAGGTTACCCGTATGAATATAATGAACAACAGTATTTTGAAGAACAACAACCCTCTGAAGAAATCGAAGGTAATGTTTGTGAAAATCAATTAGAAGATGAAACTACTGAGCAGGATTTTCACAATGGCAAAATACAAGACATAAACAAATAGTAAAACTTAATCACTATAAAGATCATTTACCTTACATCGAAATACCTGAATATAAAGGTAAGTTTCTCATAGATACCGGAGCATCCCGCTCTATGATTTCCCCAGAAGTTATAATAGACACTATTTTTGAATATTGTATAGAACATGAACCATTTGAAGTAAAAACAGCTCATGGTAGCACACGTCATGATCTTGTAGCTCATTTACCGTTACCACCTATTTTTAATACTGAAATATTTCATAAATTCTTATTATTTGATTTTGATCCTAAATATAAAGGGCTCATAGGACTAAACCTACTAAAATTATTATCCAGTAACATTGATATAAAAAATGAACTTCTATGTACAACAGATGCCAAAATACCTATACATTTCGATTATCCAAATAAAAAGATTTGCATTGAACCAAGATGTGAAAAGATAATAAAAATAAAAACACACTATTTAGATGGTGAGTATTCACATGATGATTACTTTTGGAATAAAAATTTATTTTCCCCTGCTGCTATTGTACAAGTTAAAAATGGTTACTTTCATACATCTATTTCAAATTTAAATACAAATAAAAAATATATAACCATTCCAGCACCACTTACACTAGATCGTTACTGTAATAAAAATCAAAACAAAAACTTCTCAGCGAAGTAAATACCGAGTGACGAAAGCGAATCCACTGACACAAAACTCCTGATATGAATTTTGCGACGAAAAAAACCACGAACATTTTTATTCACAAACGTAAACAAACACAAGAATGTGAATGTGCTCGAAACGTTTTTTTCGTCGCAAAATTCATATCAGGAGTTTTGTGTCAGTGGATTCGCTTTCGTCACTCGGTATTTACTTCGTTGAGAAGTTTTTTGTTTTGATATCAATAGTTTTGTAAAAGGATTGGAAACAAAATGCTGTGCGATTATTTTTCATGCAAATATATACTCATTTATATGGAATAGTTGCGTCTGACAAAATGAGAGTGTTTTGGCTCAGAGGATGAGCGTTGTAATGACAAAGACGAGACCTCGGGTTCGATTCCCACAGGTGCCCGATTTTTTTTCATTTGATTTTTTCAGTTTCCATTTATTTTTTAACTCATTGCTTCAAAACTGATTTTCTTCAGCATTCGGATTTTTTTCTGTAAATTTTGTTTTATTGTCACAGTTGGCAATGCGTTAGTGAGTTTATTCACTTTGCAACTAGTAAAATTATCATGAAAATTTTGCCGACGTCAGCAACAAAACAAAATGTACAGAAAAAAAAGTTCGAATGCTGAAAAAAAACAATTTTAAAACCAATATCCATTGAACAATTGAAAAATTAAAAAAAATCAGCGGGAAAAATCCGACATTCAAGAATCTACTCACTACAATACCCATGTCTCAATTTAAATGAAACAATAGCCTCTCAGAGAATATATCTAGATGGCTCAGTGGATGAGTTACGCATCGAACAAGGAGAAACCATCGATTTTATACTAGACTAATCGAATTTTGGTGAAAATTTCAAATTTTAAATTTTCAACAAATCGCATCACTTATGGTGCTCATTAGTTGGTGTTTGTTAGAAATACACATGAGTGGGAATCGGTATCTTATGGAATATATTTTTTTTCGATGTTAATTGAATTTTAACCGTGTTGTGAATACGATTCTGGCTTTAAAAGTCATTTTTTGGCCATTTTTGGTAATTTTTCATGATTTTTTTAAATTCTTACGGCAATATCTCAAAATGACGAGTTTTTCCAGATATATGCTATATACCAAATTTTAGCTCAAATTTGGGGCTACAAATGAGGAAATTTTAAATAAAATTGTTGGCGCAGTTTTCGAGAAAATGGCCGATATGTCCCCGGCCGGCCATTTTTTGGTTTTTGACCAAAAATGTCACACCAACAAATGTTTTTGCCATCAAAATGGATATCATTCAAAAGATGAGCTTAAGACCTTTTCAATGTCATTTGTCAATGTACGTCAACTGGTTTGGCCACAGTGCCTCTACAAAAAATGGCCATTTTTGGCCTTTTTAAGGTGGAAATAATAATTTTATACTGGTGCGGAGCCAAAAACTAAATTTTAGTCTCATTTTTCAAATGGCCGTAGAGGTGGAGGCGGTGGGTATATTGCTAAGTGTAAATGCATTTTCTGGGTCTATGGGCCAAGGGCTTTCTAAAAATACCACACTCATACCAGAAAGTGTCCTGTATAAAAAGTTCGATATTGCGCGTATATATACCCGAGTTAGACTTTCAGCACTATGGGTGCTTTCGTCACTCGGAGCTAGCTGACGCCCGCTTTGATAATGACTACTAGAACAGATTTAAATTAAGAACTTTGTAATAATTTAGAGAAAATTAGGACAGAACATATGAACGAAGAAGAAAAGCGAGAAATAATGCGTTTATGTTATCAACACAGAGAGCTTTTCTATTCAGAGAATATTCCTCTATCATTTACAAATTCAGTAAAACACCAACTAAGATTAACTGATAATACCCCTATATTTATTAGAAATTACAGGCAGTCTATAGGACAACTTAAACAAATTAAAGAGCAAGTAGATAATCTTCTTAAACAAGGAATAATCCGTGAAAGCATTTCCCCGTGGTCATGCCCTGTTCACATAGTTTTTAAAAAACTCGATGCGTCTGGAAACGTAAAATGGAGATTAGTAATAGATTATAGGAGACTCAATGATCGTATAATTGAAGATAAATATCCTCTCCCAAATATTCACGACATCTTAGACCGGCTAGGTAGAGCTCAATATTTTAGTACACTAGATTTAGCTAGCGGCTATCACCAAATTGAAATGCATCCAGATGATGTGGAAAAGACAGCGTTCACTACGGAAAGAGTTCATTACGAATTTCTTAGAATGCCTTTTGGTCTTAAAAACGCACCAAGTACTTTTCAGCGTCTTATGGATCACATTTTACGCGGTATAACTAACGTATTCACTTATCTTGATGACGTAATTATAGCATCTACGGCATTACAAGAACATATCTCTAAATTGGAACAGGTGTTTCAACGTTTTAAATTACATAATCTTAAAATACAAGTAGATAAATCTGAATTTTTTCAAAAACATGTCAAATTCTTAGGTCATGAACTTACTGATCAAGGCTTAAAACCCAACCAGGATAAAATTAAAGTTGTTTTAAATTTTCCACTTCCCAAAACTCAAAAGGAAATCAAATCATTCCTTGGTTTGGTAGGCTATTACAGGAAGTTTATAAAAGACTTTGCGAAGCTCACGAAACCAATGACCATATGTCTTAAGAAAAATCATAAAGTAATTCATTCATCAGAGTTCATAGATGCATTTATTAAATGTAAAGAAATATTAACGAATACACCTTTATTAGAATACCCAAATTTTGATGAACCTTTTATTTTACCGACGGATGCATCTGATGTCGCCCTTGGAGCCGTATTATCACAAGGTCACATTGGTTCAGATAAACCAGTAGCATATGCATCTCGAACACTATCTGAAACTGAAACTAGATACTCTACAATAGAAAAAGAGTTAATAGCTATTGTATGGGCAGTTAAGTATTTTAGACCATACTTATATGGTAGAAAATTTACAATTTACACTGATCATCGCCCATTAACGTGGTTAATGTCCTTAAAGGATCCCAACTCGAAATTATCCCGCTGGCGGTTAAAACTAGCAGAATATGATTACCAAATAATATATAAAAAGGGAAGTCAAAATACAAATGCAGACACATTATCTAGATTTAAAGTTTTTCATAATAGTGTAGATTCTTTAGCCGTAAACTTTGATGATAATGATAATGACGAAATTATAAATAGAATATTTGATAATGTACGTAGAGAACAAGAGAAGGAACTCCCAGTTGAAAACGTAGCAAACAACATTAACGAAGATATACCACTATCAGTCCCAGAAACTGAATGTATTATTTCAGTAGAAAATAATCCGGAAGAATTAATATCCACGAATCATACTCAACCAGATAATGAAAATAGAGGCATACCTATAGTATCTGATGCTATCGATAGGCAACAAAAGCAATTTCATGTCAGATCAACACCAGGCTCAACTTATCGTGTTGAAGATAGGTCAACAAATTCTAAGCAAATTATTAAAGATGTTTTTATTCCTGTAAATAATACAGAAATAGAAATAATTAGATTCCTGGAAGAACACACCATAGCCGACCGTGTGTTTCATTGTTATTTTCATAGCGAAGATCTATATTTAGCTTTTTCGCGTGTATATACCACAGTCTTTAATGAAAGAGGTCCCAAATTATTCAAATGTACATCTCGTGTTATAACAGTAGATAGTAAAATAGAACAAGAACAATTAATTATGAACTATTACATAGGTAAAACTATTCACAGAGGTATACAAGAAACTTATAAGCAACTTCATAGAAAGTATCATTGGCAAAACATGCTACTTAGCATTCAAAAATTTATTAATCATTGTGATGTATGTTTACGAGCTAAATATGAGAGAAACCCTCTTAAACCACCCTTAGCTTTGACAGATACACCTAATAAACCTATGGAACATCTTTTTATGGATCTATATTCCACAGGAGGAGCAACATTTTTAACTATTATAGATATTTTTGGAATAGGAGGCGCCACCGCGACACGTTAAACATCAACTCCGTTATAAAGTAAAGATATAATTTTAAAAAGTGACTTTTAACAAATAACAAATAAATGTGTACAGAGTCATAGTGCTTAGTGAACAGGACAAGATAAAGTTTAGTGGAACATTTATTATTAAGTTCGTAAAAACTCAAAAAAAACGGATGCAAACGAACCATTATATTCCGAACTCGAACGCCTGCAGAAAGCATATTGCGTCTTCATAAGACCTAACATCTCAAGATGGAAAAGTTTCGTATGTGCAATAGTGAAAATAGGGGATCACAAGGAAAAAAAAAGAGGTACAAATTAACATAACCTCGAAATTATTATTTTTCCAATCATAATTCAAGCTGTGTACGATTACACACACAGCGCCATCTACCAGAACAGGGATGCATTACCTCGTAACACTGATTGAGATCGATATCTAGAACCCATACATAATACTGAACGTCAACGAGCCAACTAATACGCAAACGCACCACTAGAGGGAAATACTAGTACCAAAACAAACTACACAAAAGCAAATATGATGGAAGAAGTTTTGAACACATTAAAAGCGATACAAAAGGAGATGGACGAACAAAGAAACGAAATTAGAGAAACTGGAAAAAGTGTAACAGAACAAGTCACACAAAATATTAACAGTATATTCGAAAAAAAATTTTTGGCATGGGAAGGAAAACTTGAGGAAATGGAGGAAGTAGTGGAAAATCAGGAAAAAAGAATTTATTATCTGGAAAAACAAGCAAGAGTAAGAAATTTGATATTTTTCGGGATAGATGAAAACGAAACATCGTATGAGAGTTTTGAAAAAAATATAATTAAATGGATAGAACAATATCTTTCCATTAAAATTACCTACAATAATATTCAAGAGTTAAAGAGACTAGGAAGGAAAGGACAGAGACCACGTCCAACAATAATAACTTTCACAACCCTTGGCATAAAAATTAAAATATTGAAACAAAAAGGAGCGCTGAAAGATACACAATATTACATAAAAGAAGACTTTCCTAAATATGTACTTGAAAAAAGAAAGGAACTACAAGAACAACTTAAAATAGAGAGAGAAGAAGGAAATACAGCTATAATTAAATATGATAAATTAATTGTATCAAAATACAACAGTAAACGAAAACTCCCAACATCTCCAGACAATGTAACGCTAACCAAACCGTATAAACATATTCAAACTAGTAAAGAAAACAAGACACAACAACCTAACAAAACAGTCACTAGGTCAAACAGCATCTCAGAAGGAGTTTTAAAGCCTAGCATGCTCAACTTCCTGGTTAACAAAAATACAACCAACAGCCAAGTAAGTAAAGATGAGCACATATAGCAATCACAGCCCTCCTACCATACAGATACCGCAATTAATCAAAACTATGGCCAAAAACATCTTCCAACCCGGCTGGTCACCGTGGAAGAATACGACCAAAACCCTCCAATGAATACACCAATAGAAAATAATTATACCAAACACAAATATCAACTATCGATTGCAACGTACAACGTCCGGACTCTGTCATCATCGCTTACTTGAACTTGAGGAGGCTATAAGAAATATAAAATATGATGTAATTGGGATATCGGAAATGAGAAGATATGGAAACAAAATAGAGGAATACGAAAACTTTATAATGTACTACATAGGACAAACTCCTGGTAAATATGGCGTCGGTTTCATAGTCAACAAGTCTCTTAAAACCAATATATTAAGTTTTAATGGATTAACAGAGCGAGTCGCAATACTAAATATGAATATACAAGGTCATAAACTATCCTTAATTCAAGTTTATGCACCAACGGAATCAGCAAGCGAATATGATATTGAAGCATTTTACAACACAATAGTATACAACCTATAAAATCAAAATACTGATGGGAGATTTTAACGCTAAGATTGGCATTCCCAAACCGGAAGAATACTTAGTTACTAAAAAGCACGGATACGGGGAAAGAAACGAAAGAGGACAGAAACTAGTAGATTTTGCGCTCCAACATAAACTGATGATAATAAACACATGCTTTAAAAAAAATGTAAATCGAAGATGGACCTGGTGATCCCCTAACGGCAAATACAAGAATGAAATCGACTTCATCATATCAAACCAGCCAAAAATATTCCAAAACATTGAGACGCTGAACCTGAACTACAATTCGGACCATAATAATAATAATAATAATAATAATAATAATAATAATCTTTTAATTGCAGAAAACATGGCATACATGACATAATATTGTTAATATATATGTACATGTTTAGTCAACGGCGTGACATGCAAAAATTTATTACAGACTATTTTAACTTCATAAAAATAACATTAACTAAAATTATCAAATTAAATTGTATTATATAAAATTACATTTAATTAACTAAATAAATTAAAATAAATTATACAAGATTAAATTAAGTCAAATAATTGTATGTCAAGTCTGAAAATTATTGTCTTGTATTTTATCTATATTAATCTCAATTTAGACACATGAAGAAGAATTTCAGATAAGCAATCCCTTTTTTTTTTTATTTAATTATTTATATATATTTTTACATCAAAATCACATATTACAAAATTCTTTTACGGAGTAAAAGCATTTGTCAACCAACCAGTCACGAAGTTTCACCTTAAATCTACAGTATGGCAAATTTCTAATCGCAGAAGGCAATTTGTTATAGATGACTATCATCATGTGATAGCAGTTTTTAGAACCAAGAGCAGTCCTAATTTGAGGGTAGTAGATTTTATTTTTATCCCTAGTATTAAATGCTATAACATTTCCACGAGTCTCATAGTAGTCATGGCCAAATCTCTTCATAAAACACCCAAGTTCGTATATATAAATGCCTGGCAACGTAAGAATTTTAAGATGCTTAAATTTTGGTTTACATGATTGCATCGGATCCATATTGCAGATTGCCCTGATGCACTTTTTCTGTATGAGAAATACTTTATTTATGTCTGAGCCATTTCCCCAAACCAAAATCCCGTAACGAAGATTTGATTCAACGTAACCATGATATGCCAATAGTGCTGTGCTCTGATCAGCAATCCTTGAAATTTTTCTTAACGCATAGACAAATTTATTAATTTTTTGACATAAGGTTGCTATATGAGGACTCCAGGAACAAAATTCGTCTAAACGTACACCTAAGAAACTTAGTTCTGTAACTTGTTCTATTCGTTCATGGGCACATGTTATTACGTTACCTTTAATAGACATTTTCCTATTCCTAAGCATCATATATTTGGTTTTTTTTAGGTTTATAGACAAATTGTTCATTTTTAGCCATTCGTGCACGTCTTTTAAAGTGTTGTTTATTTCTATACAATTATTATAATTTTTTATACACGGTACTGTTATATCCCTTGTATTTATGTAAATAATGTCTATTATACAATATTCGTAACTCTGTATTCCTAGTGTACTTTTCCACATTATTGTGTCAGCGCTTTTAATTATATTGTTTTAAATGTACATCATATTTTTAGTTCAGTGTTACTCTGGACGTCGTTGAGACTGGTAGTGGTCCCAGTAATTGTAAAACCATATTTTAAGTTTCCCAAAATTGTGACCATTTAATAAACGGGTGTGTTAATTAAATTGAGTTTTTTTTAAAAAGTCTTTCGGGGTCGGCCGTCTTACAAATTGGTGTCAGAAGTGGGATGTCAGACAGAAAACCTTCAAACGGTACTGACATCTCGAATTACAAGGCCCCCGAATTTTGAGACTAGTTGGTCGACAATAAGACTTAGCCGCGTCTAAGCCTGCACCACGAAAAACTCAACGTCAAGAAGACAACGACAATTGGACGACGTTAAGTCTCCGCTTCTTAGCTTGAGCCCGCTCCAGCATCCGCAGCAGCAGACTTATCGACAGCAAGGTACAACTCATCTTCATTCCTTCTTCACCTACATTCTACATTTTCTATTTTCCACGTGTACGACGACGACCGTGCTAGCGACGGTGCAACGTGAGCCGCAGCATCGGATTACAGCGCCTGGGAACACGGCGTTACACAACGTTTCCGCTAATGTCGCTGACTCAAATTTTAGTAATCCTGCAAGTTACTAAACTTATTAGATATATATATATATATATATATATATATATATATATTTTTCTCTTTTTGTAATATTTAAAATCGTATTTTCTATATTTTTGTTTTTCTATTTTGATTATTTCACTGATTATTTTTGTAATATGTCGCTAAAAGTAGAAAAGGAAAGTGTAGCTGACAAAATAACCCTTACTTTTTTAACAAAATTTATTAAAACCTACAACGGTGACAAGGAAGGTCTACCGGCTTTCCTCACTAATTGTGACAATGCTATGTCTCTTGCAAGTACCGAACAACAGTCAGTACTTTGCAAATACATTCTCTCTCAATTAGAAGGAAAAGCTCAAGTAGCCTGTAGTCTAAAAACATTTGAAAAATGGCTAGATTTAAAAGCCTTTCTAAGGAAAAATTTCGGTGAGAAAAAACATGCCACGCATTTATTACTTGATTTACAAAATTGTAAACAGGAAGCATCCGAAGATGTTACTAAATTTTCCTTAAGAATTGAACAGTTTCTTACTCATACATACAGCAATTGAATGTTACAAGAAAAAGCCTTATAATTCTAATTTTAATTCTAATTCTAATGAAAATACTACTCATAAATCTTCTACATCTAGCACAAAAATTTGTAAATATTGTAAACACATTGGGCATACTATTGACCAATGTCGCAAACGAAAATTCAATATGCAAAATCGCGAGAATTCTTACTCTAACCCTTCTACTTTTAATTCAAAGCCTAGCTCTAGTAGTCCTCTTGTGAATTTAACATATCTTTGTGCCGAAACCGAGAATTCAGAACATTTAAACTAAATGGAATTTCGGCTACGTGTCTACCGAAAGTTCCTAATTCTAATGACACGATTATTCCTCCTAAATCTACTATACCTCGGTTACCCTATAAGGAACCGAGTCCTAAATCTACTATATCTCGATTACCCTACAAGGAACCGAGTCCTAAATCTTCTATATCTCGATTACCCTATAAGGAATCGAGTCCTTATGAATGTTTTTCATCTCAGTTACCCAGCGAGGAACTGAGTCATACTAAATCTAATACTATTTCTACATCTCAAGAGCCCAAAAGGGAACTGAGCCCTACTAATTCTAACTCTCACACGAATTTTTATAATAAATTAGATATTAATCTTTCTAGTTCCTATAATTGTAAACTCGATCCAACTCCTATTTTTGAAACGAGTATAAACACATATAAAATATCCTTACGATATACAAATATGCTTACTAAGAATTCAAATAAACCACTTACTTTTCTTATCGATACTGGCGCGAGCATCAGTATTATTAAATCTTCAAGTTTAAATATTCCTATAACAAATTCTGATAAGGTTAAAATAAAAGGAATAAATGACAAGGATACTTACTGTGAATCCTTAGGTTCTACTTACTTAACTTTGCTTATATCTCCAAAGTCCTATGAACATAAATTTCATGTCATAAATGATACGATTAATCTAAAATTTGACGGTATAATAGGTACAGATTTTCTTCGAATTTTTAAAGTTAATATTGATTATAATACTAAACTATTAACAATAGATGGTTGTAAATTGCCCATTATGTTTTATCAACCGATTTATATCATTCCGGCACGTTCCGAGGTCGTTATCGAGTGCACTGTATCAAATTACTCTGCCGAGCTTTATCATAACAATGAAGCTCTCGTACTAGATCAAACCTTATGTGATGGTGTTTATGTCGCGAATTGTGTAGTATTTATCAAACCAAATAAAAAGGTTAATGTTACTATATTAAATACCACCGACACTGACCTAGAGTTCAAAGATTATGTAGTAGAACTGTCACCTATTGAGGTGTTTAAATACTCCGAATCTTTTCATAAGATTAATTCTATATCTTTTTCTAAATCTAATAGGGCAGATCACGTTTTAAGCTTAATTCGCTCTTCACATCTTAATAATGAGGAGGAAAAAGCTCTTCTTGATTGTTGTTTGGAGTATACAGATATTTTTTATGTCGAAGGTGAACCTTTATCTTCTACTAATGCTGTCGAACACAATATAGATACAGGTAACGCACCTCCTATACATGTTAAGTCGTATCGCTTCCCCGAATGCCATAAAAAGGAAGTTGACACTCAAATTCGTAAAATGCTAGATCAAAATATTATTCGCCCTTCTATTTCACCTTGGAGCGCCCCTGTATGGGTAGTTCCCAAAAAGCTAGACGCCTCTGGCAAAAGGAAATGGCGAATAGTCATTGACTATCGTCGTCGTAACGATGTCACTGTTTCCGAGAGTTATCCTTTGCCTCTCATCACTGATATCCTTGACCAATTAGGTCACTCTAAATATTTTAGCACACTAGATCTGGCTAGTGGCTTTCACCAACTTAAAATGTCCCCCAAGGACGCCCCAAAAACGGGTTTCACAATAAATTCTAATTCAAGCATATCTGGACACTATGAATTTACCAGAATGCCTTTTGGGCTGAAAAATGCTCCTGTAACCTTCCAACGACTCATGAACACCGTGTTATCAGGTTTACAAGGTATACATTGTTATATATACTTGGATGATTGTATTTTGTACAGTTCGACCTTGGAATCCCATATACAAAAGCTAAAATTAGTATTTGATAAAATACGAGAATATAATTTAAAACTCCAGCCTGATAAATGCGAGTTCTTGAGACGTGAAGTAACTTACCTTGGCCATATTATTACCGATAAAGGTGTTTCTCCAAATCCTGAAAAAGTCGAGGCCGTCTCCCAATTTCCAGTTCCTAAAAATCCTAAGAAAATCAAATCGTTTCTAGGTCTTATAGGTTATTATCGCCGTTTCATAAATAATTTTTCTAAACTTACTAAGCCACTTACCTCTCTGCTAAAGAAAGATGTAGCATATCGCTGGTCTGTCGAACAGCAAACTGCTTTCGATATCCTGAAAGAAAAACTACTTACTGCTCCGATTCTGCAATACCCAGATTTTTCACAACCATTCTTAGTTACCACGGATGCTAGTAACTACGCTGTAGGCGCTATTCTTTCTCAAGGTTTTGTCGGAAAAGACAAGCCGATCGCGTTTGCTTCGCGTACACTTAATCGCGCCGAAGGCAACTATTCCACAACCGAAAAGGAATTATTAGCTATTTTATTTGCTGTAAAAACATTTCGTCCTTATTTATATGGAAACAAATTTAAAATAATTACAGACCACCGTCCTTTAGTGTGGTTATTTAATGTCAAGGACCCAGGTAGCAGACTCATTCGTTGGCGTCTTAAGCTTGAAGAATACAATTATGAAATTGTTTACAAACAAGGTCGACTCAATACAAATGCTGAAGCGCTATCTCGTTGTCCAGTTAATGCTATTGATATTTCTAATTTAAATAACTTGTCTTATGAAAACTATTTCAAGGCTCAATTTACTAACCGTATTTCCACATCTGATACTGTTATCGAAGAATGCACACAGGCCTTACATTTAACTAAATTAAAAACAATAGTCTGTCCCGTATCATTAGACTTCGATTATTCTATTCCTCACTGTGAAGAGATATTATCTCAGTTAACAAACCGTGATGAATTATTAAACTCTGAACGTGAACCATTCACGATTCGATCTGTAGCTGATAATAATAAAACTTATTATTTATTGTATACTAAAATTCACCATTATGAGGATACCAAATTTAGAGATATTTATAATCTGTTAATAAAACTTAGAGATAAAATAATAATCGAAAGTCCTGAAATAAATGACCTAGCAATATCTGATTTTTCAGATCCTTTTTCAAAACTAGCTTATACTAAGGTCTATAATATGATTTCTTACGTTTTTCATAGCACACATATAAAAATTTATATTTATAAAAATAAGTTGATTTACCCAACCCCAGTTGAAGTGCCTAAAATTTTAAAAGAAAATCACGACTCCCCTGTCGCGGGTCACCCAGGGTCAAATCGAATGTTTAAAAGAATCAAAGCTGCTTATTACTGGAAAGGTATGCGATCTGACATAGAAAACTATGTTAAGAAATGTCAATTATGCCAAATAAATAAACCATTAAGAATGTCAAATAAAGCTCCAATGGAGATCACATCTACTTCAACTAGACCGTTTGAACGTCTAGCTCTTGATATCGTAGGTCCCCTACCTGAAGCGGGTTTCCAAAAGTTTAAATTTATTTTAACGCTCCAGGACGATTTGACTAAATTCTCCTCTGCTTATCCCATGATAACAGCCACTAGTGAAGAGATAGCACGAAATCTTGTTCATTTCATATCTCTCTTCGGCTTCCCTGAAACTATTTTAGGCACATGTTTTACCTCTGACTTATTCAAACAACTAACAAGTATTTTAAAAATTAAAGCTCTTTTTACTACTCCTTATCACCCCCAAACAAATGGCGCTTTAGAACGCTCTCATGCGACTTTAAAAGAATATTTAAAGTCATTTATAAACGAAGACCAAGATGATTGGCACTGTTTTTTATTTACCGCTATATTAGCATACAATACTACTCCTCACACTACAACTAACTTTGCACCCCATGAATTATTATATGGTTATAAACCAAATATTCCTAACTCTTTATACGATACTAATACTAATACTACGTATAATGAATATATCCGAGCTTTACAATATAGAATGCGTTTTAGCCGTGAAAAAGCTATACAAAATATAAATAATAGCAAAGGAAGATCTAAAAAATATTACGATTCTAGTTCACGTGAAGTAACGTATAAAGTTGGCGATTTAGTTTATCTTAAGCATCACCACAGACTCCGTAAAGCCTTATCCCCAGTATGGAAAGGTCCTTACAAAATCATAAAAGTACATAATAAGCAAAATGTTACATTGCAAATTGGTAGAAAACATGTAAAACACCATGTCAATGAAATTAAGCCCGCTGTATCTTCATAATCTTTATAATATTTCATATAAATATTTATTTTCAGAGCTTATTGCTATGGATGCCACGCTGAATCAAGTATCATCCCCATCATTCATAGTCCAGGAATTTATTTTGAACCTATTACGCATATACAATTTTATAATGACTATTGGAAAGTTATTACCCATGTGGATATACTTACATTGGATCCATATCTTTACAAAATTGAAACATTATTACAATCAACTTTAGATCTTTGTAATAAAATTGAACCTGAAAATTTATCACAGTGTAAAGATTTTTCTAGCCCTGCTGAAGTTCTAATACAATCAAACCAAATAAAGTTACAATCTCTTTCTCATATTATCTGTAATAAAGCCAATAACAAGGTCAAGAGATCCTTGGAATTTGGTGGTGAAATTCTTAAATTTTTCTTCGGCACTTTAGATGCTGATGATGCCAGAAAATACGATGCCGCCATAGCATCTTGTCAAAAAAGTGACTCCGAATTATTTCATTTGTTTAAAGATAACCTACATATAATTAAATCTACAATTAATAACTTTAATCGTACAATTTCTAAATTAAACCAGAATGAAATAAAATTAAATACACAAATAAATACTATGAACGGTATTTTATCTCAAATAACTAAAAGGGATAATTTACTATTTTATACTTCTAAGATTCATAACTTGCTTAATATTATTGAAAGTTCGTTAATGTCTGTTTCTAATTTGTTAGAGACAACATTAAATGCAATTTTATTTTCTAAGTTAAATGTTCTACATCCTAGTGTTATAAGTCCTACTTATCTTTTAAGTGAACTGTCTAAACATAGCAATCAGATTAATAAGAGATATGATTTTCCAGTTCCATTAGATATTGATCATATCAGCTCATTAATAGACGTTTCCGAACTGAGTTCTTATTATTTTAATAAGAAGATAGTTTTTATTTTGCAAATTCCGTTAATAACAATAGAAAAATTTATTGTTTACAAAAGTATTCCATTACCGACTCCTCATGATAATTCTCAATCATACTCTCCTACTTTTGCTCTTATCCAACCTTCACATTCCTTTATTGCTTTAAGCGATGATAGGATGCATTATACATTTTTAGATAATTTAAATACTTGTAAGTTTATAAATAAGAACTACTCTATTTGCGGATTAATTTCTATATTTTCTACGATAAATTATCCTAGTTGTGAATCGAAACTATTAACTGAAGTGATTCTCACACTTCCATCAGAATGTAATACTAAATTTTTAGTTGGTAAAATAGACATATGGCAGAAGCTACAAAATAACAAATGGATTTATGTTCAATCCAACGCTAATAAATTAACTGTAAAATGTGACAATCATATAATTGACTATTCTATTTCTGGCACAGGAATTGTTAAATTAACTGAAAATTGTATTGGATTCTCAAAAACTATTCAACTATTGCCAACAAGTAGTTATACACTAAATATAAAACCTTATTTAGACATAAGTTTTGATATTACGTCAGATGACTGTTGTATGAAATCCATATTTAATAAAACGCTACCATTTCTAACGCCTCTTTCTCTAAGTAAAATCGACTTAGAATCTTTAAAATATCAAAATCATCAATTAGATAATCTTGAAAAAGAACTTAATAATTTAGAAGAACAATCGCATTTTATTAAGTATGGACACTATTATTCTACGTTTACTTATATTGTAATTGTAATAATATTTCTAAGCCTATTTTATAAATTATTGCGATGTTACAGAAAACGAAAAAATTCATCCAATTATTGTATCCAAATATTTAATCAATGTCACAATAAGAAATTATCCAAGTATAATTCTAAAGTATCAACTTCTATTGAAATGAATGAAATCTCAACTTCCGATGATGATGTTAACTCAATTAAATCTTTACCTAATCCAGAATATTGTAAACCTTCTCTTAAAATTAATAAATGTCAATCTCCCTCAAGCAGGAACTTATGTAACCATTAATTTGAAGTTATTATTTTACTTATTACTATTTCGTAATTTACTTATTACTAGTTTTATATTCAAGACACATCTTTTATTAAAATGATTATTTTAAATTGTAACTTCGCATTCATCTTAAGTTCGGAATGCTCCGTCTTAAGGGGGGAGGTGTTATATCCCTTGTATTTATGTAAATAATGTCTATTATACAATATTCGTAACTCTGTATTCCTAGTGTACTTTTCCACATTATTGTGTCAGCGCTTTTAATTATATTGTTTTAAATGTACATCATATTTTTAGTTCAGTGGTACTCTGGACGTCGTTGAGACTGGTAGTAGTCCCAGTAATTGTAAAACCATATTTTAAGTTTCCCAAAATTGTGACCATTTAATAAACGGGTGTGTTAATTAAATTGAGTTTTTTTTAAAAAGTCTTTCGGGGTCGGCCGTCTTACAGTACGATGATTGATACATCATCTGCAAACAAAATACATTTGTGTTTTGTGCAATTAGGAAGATCATTAATATATATTAAAAACAATAGTGGCCCAAGAACACTACCCTGGGGTACGCCAAAAGCATTTATTTCGAAAGACGAGTTAAAATTTGTTAATATCTTTTTCTCGTTTAATTTTGAAATTTGAACAAACTGTTTTCTGTCTTTAAGATAGCTTTCCAACCATTCATTGCATACGCCACGAAGCCTATAGCATTCACATTTTTTCAATAATAAGTCATGCGACACATAATCAAAAGCCTTTGTCATGTCGCAGAACATAACACAGGCTGGACTACCGCTGTCAATACACGATATAACGTTTTTGAGCAACATAAAAAGTGCCAATGTCGTTGATTTCTCTTTTTGAAATCCATTTTGCTCATTTTTAATTGTCTTGCATTTCGTAAGGAAAGTAATAATACGTTTGTGCATAATTCTTTCAAACACTTTAGAGATAACTGAGGTAAGTGATATAGGACGATAATTACACAGGCACACAAAAAAAAAAAGTCATGAACCAGAGGGAAGACGCCATTATTCTAAGGTTTTTGGGATCGCTGAAACCGAATATGACAATAAAAACTAATTTTAAATGCCCGTTTTCCCGCTAGCACCCCCTTACTACCTCTTAAGGGGTGAAAATTTAAATTTTTGTATAAAATCAAGATAGATGTGTATTTCTATGTTTTTTGGGATGCTGAAACCGAAAATGATAACCAAAAATTAATTCAAGACCTCCATAACCCATTAACACTTTCTTACTACCCCTTATGGGGAGTGAAGTTTCCATTTTTGTATAAAATAAAGATGAATGTGTATTTCTATGTTTTTTGGTATGATGAAACCGAAAATGACAACCAAAAGTGAATTTGATACCTCTTTTACTCAATACCACCCCCTAACCACCCCTAACGGGGAGGGGGGGGGGGTAGTTTCAATTTTGTATAAAATCAAGATGTATGTAGAAATTTTAACGATTTACAGTAAATGACATGTTTCTCAAACTAGTTTGAGGTTACTCTTAGCTCTTATATTAGAAATTCAAATGCTTTATCGATCAGAAGTATCTGATATATATTTATGATTTAATTCTACTCTTAGCGTAACCCAGGAACAACGGCGTGGAAGTAGTATATTTCTGTTCCCTTTTGGGGGGCTGGATTAAAGTGAGTCCCCTTGTCAGGAAAATAGTTTCTTCTATTTTCGAGGCATAGAATTAGGTTTAGCATCTTTTAAGCGTTTTACAAGACTGCCGGATGGATAACAGTATAAGTAGAATTAAATAGAAAACAAAAAAAAAACAAAAAATGAAAAAACTTGTTAAGAATAGGACAAAAATCATGATTCAGTCTTAGCATCATAATAACAAATATATGCATACAATAAGGTTACCATATACTTTATAATAATTTTTTCTCGCAGCATCTTAAAAAACATAGAAATTCACATCCATCTTGATTTTATATAAAAATTGAAATGTTCACCCCCCGTAAGGGTTGGTGAGGGATGTTAGTGGGTGATAGAGGTCTTAAATTTATTTTTAGTAATCACTTTCGGTTCCAGCATCCCAAAAAACGTAGAAATACAAATCTATCTTGATTTTATATAAAAATTGAAATTTTCACCCCCCGTAAGGGTTGGTGAGGGGTGTTAATGGGTGATAGAGGTCTTAAATTTATTTTTAGTAATCACTTTCGGTTCCAGCATCCCAAAAAACGTAGAAATACACATCTATCTTGATTTTATAGAAAAATTGAAATTTTCACCCCCTGTAAGGGGTGGTAGGGGGTGATAGTGGTCATGAATTCATTTTTAGTTATCATTTTCGGTTTCAGCTTCACAAAAACGTAGAAATACACATCTGTCTTGATTTTATAGAAAAAATTGATATTTTCACCCCCTGTAAGGGATGGTAGGGGGTGATAGTGGTCATGAATTTATTTTTAGTTATCATTTTCGGTTTCAGCATCACAAAAAACATAGAAATACACATCTATCTTGATTTTATACAAAAATTTCAATTTTCACCCCTTAAGAGGTAGTAAGGGGGTGGGTGCTAGCGGGAAAACGGGCATTTAAAATTAGTTTTTATTGTCATATTCGGTTTTAGCGATCCCAAAAACCTAAGAATAATGGGGTCTCCCCTCTGGTTCATGACTTTTTTTTTTGTGTGCCTGTGTTATTGATGTCAGTAATATTACCCTTTTTATGAACTGGCTTTACAATGGACGTTTTTGAATTTGACGGAAAAGTGCCACAGATAAAAGACAAATTAATCAAATAGCACAATATTGGCGACAACTCTTCAACAGCTACTTTTAGCACCATAGTACTTATACCATCCTGTCCGACCGATTTTGTGTTTTTTAAGGATTTTATAGTAGTAGTAACCTCTTGTGTGCTGCATGGCTCTAAGAAAGTAGTTTTGCTGACTTCATTTCCTGTCAGGGTCATTTTATTGTGTTTCATTAAGTCACACTTATTTTTTTTGTCGACAAAGAGGTCGTTGAACTTATTTGCAACATCAACAGGATTTTTAATACTCTTACTATCAATCACTATTTCTTCCAGATCTTTAAGTTGATTGAAGTTATTATGATCGCATCCTTTAATAATAGTCCAAGCAGCTTTGCATTTGTTAACTGACGCAGCAATATATTTTCTTGTCTTTTTTTGGGCTTGATTAATACAAGATTTTAATATTTTAGTGAACTTCAAATAATTATCTTTATCTTCTATTTTTTCCGTTTTATAGCTCTTATATCGCAATTTTCTTTTTGTTTTTGCTGATTTTTTTATTCCACTTGTTATCCATTTTATAGTTTTGGGTTGATTTGTAATTTTTATCTGTATGTGAGGAAAACAGAGTTCATAGAATAACAAAAGTTCATTGAAAAATATGTTGAAGATTTTATTGTAATTTTGTTTTACAGTGTCAGTATCAGCATGATCGGTGATGTCTGTTATTTGTTTCCATGTAATAGCTTTCATGCAGTCCTTAAATTTTTTTTATGTTAGAATAATAAGATCAACAATAACACTAAATAAACAAAAAATATCTAGAGCCAAATTCATACATAGCCAAATTAGCCAACTTAAGAGCGAAGAAGAAATAAATAAATACAATAAAACTCTATTATCACAGCTGTCAACAACTCTAACGCCACTTGACGGCTCCTCAATACAACACTGCTACGACAGAATAGAAAAGGCCATCACTTTCAGTCTAAAACAAGCTCACAAAAAGAGAGAAGAAAACAAACATCACAAAATATTATCAAGAAGTACAGTAAGGCTATTTATTAGAAAGAAGAAAGGAACTACAGAGAACGAAAAATAAATCACGAAGCGAAAAAAATGAACTTTCCGCACTATATAAAGTAGTGAACAAATATATAAAAGCAGACTACACAAAATATAGACAAAACACAATAAAAGAACACGTACAGCGCACTGGAAGTACAAAGAAGGCCTTTAGAAAACTGAAAACTAATACAACATGGATAGAAGGACTGAGAAAACAAGACTCAGAATTGTACACTAGAAGTGATATCATTACCACCGCAACAGAATTTTACAGAAACCTCTACAGAAACAAAGACCCAGCGACCATAAGCTACGACAGAGAAATAGTTAATACACAAAAAAGAAACATTAAAGAGATAGACGCAACAGAAATTATAGAAGCAATAAAGAAACTTAAGCCAGAAAAAAGCCCTGGCTCAGATAATATCACGAATGAAGCATTGAAAAAAGCACACGTAACTCTAACTGCGACATTAGCTGAACTGTTTAACATGATTCTGCAAAACTCTAAAACACCGTCGCAGTGGTCCGAATCCAACATCATATTATTATATAAAAAAGGCGACCCGAAGGATATTGGAAACTACAGACCTATCAGCTTGCTACCGAGCCTATACAAATTATTCTCCGCAATTATAAATACAAGGATTAGTGACACATTAGAAAAAATACAACCGGTAGAGCAAGCAGGCTTCAGAAAGGGCTTTTCAACGGTAGACCACATTCACACGCTTGAATTAATTATGGAGAAGTATCAAGAAAAACAAAGGACACTTTATATGACATTCATTGATTACCAAAAAGCTTTTGATACGGTAAGACATACAAGCATCTGGGAAAGCCTGA
The DNA here is from genome assembly GCA_918358695.1 of Melinaea menophilus ssp. n. AW-2005. NCBI lineage: Eukaryota > Metazoa > Arthropoda > Insecta > Lepidoptera > Nymphalidae > Melinaea > Melinaea menophilus. The sequence continues at coordinate 355,828 of OU911039.1, forward strand.
AGGAACAAGGAGTAGAGGAAACATATGTGAAAATAATCAAATCCATTTACAACGACAATAAGGGGAAAATAAAGTTAGAAACCTTAGGACCAAACTTTCCAATAGAAAGGGGAGTCAGGCAAGGTGATCCGATGTCTCCAATGTTATTTATAGCTGTCCTCGAGACGATCATAAGCAAGCTAGACTGGAGCAAACAAAGACTATACATAAACGATACCTACTTAAGCCACTTAAAATTCGCAGATGATCTAGTACTACTATCAGAGTCATCCTCCCAGCTTCAAATCATGGCAGAAACTTTACACCTAGCTAGTGCAAAAGTGGGACTAGAAATGAATATTACAAAAACTAAGACAATGACAAATAGTTTGAAAATACCAATAATAATTAATAGCAAACTATTGCAATACGTTGAAAATTATGTCTACTTGGGAAAAATGATTAGTTTCGACAGGAAAAATAGAAACACAGAAATAGAAAGAAGAATACAATTGACATGGAACAAGTACTGGAGTCTTAAAGACATTTTTAAAAGTAATATGCCACAAGATGTTAAAACAAAAGTCATGAATACAAGCCTCTTGCCATGTTTGACATATGGCTGCCAAACGTGGAAGTTCACTGTCGAAATAAGAAAAAAGATCAGCGTCTGTCAAAGTGGACTCGAACGAAGCATGTTAAATATAAGGAAGGTGGATAAAATACGGCTAACTAAAATAAGAAAAATAACAAAAGCAACGCATTAAAATCGAAATGGAAGTGGGCACTACATGTTGCACGGCTAACTGATTCTAGATGGACAAATAGAGATGGACATTTTGGAATGGTCCAATAGGCAAGAGAACAAGAGGGAGACCTATTGCAAGATGGGAAGATGACATTAAAACAATAGCTGGTCCAAACTGGAGACAAGTAGCTCAAGACAGAGCCGAATGGGCATCACTGGAGGAGGCCTTTACCCATTTTGGGGTTCCGGTAGATTAAATAAAAGTAGATTAGTTAAATAATTAGTTAAGTAAAGATAAACCAAATTAAATCTTGCATAGATTGTAAGAACTGTAAATTTACAGGAAATAAAAGGCTTTTTTATTATTATTTTTTATTTTTTATTTTATTTATTTATTTATAGATATTTTTTCCAAATTTGCACAAGCTTTTCATTTAACTGCATCTAGTAGTATTCACGTAGCAGACGCGTTGTTACAAATGTTTTCAGTTTTTGGTTTACCACTGAAAATAACTACTGACTCAGATACTATGTTCGAAAACGATCTTATAAAAGAGATATTTTTCTTTACACGATGTTAATATTCATTTTACAACACCATATAACCCTAATTCTAACTCTCCTATTGAACGTTTTCATTCAACTATTGCTGAAATAATAACAATACAAAGAATGACAAATACAGATCCTATTCCTTTATTAATAAGATATGCAGTAATCGCCTATAATAATTCAATTCATTCTAGCACTAGTTATACACCACATGAGTTAATGTTTGGTCATACAGCATCTAGAAATCCCTTAGAAGTATATTACCCCAAAGAGTTTTATCAAAACTATGTTCTAAAACATAAAACTAATACTGAAGCAGAACCAGAATGCGTAGCAGCATATGTATCCAAAAATAAGGAACAAATTATAGTAAGAGGAATCAAGCAGCTAAAGAAATAGAATTCAAGGTAGGTGAGATGGTATATAAGCAGGTCAGCAAGACAGCACGTAATGACAAGACAAAACCAACATATAAAGGTCCGTATAAAATTATCCATTTACACCCTAATAATATAGCTGAAATAATAGGTAGTCACCCTAATTCAAAATCAATTAGAGTCCATTTCAAACTTATTAGGAGGCCTCATCTTGTTGCAGGACCTTCATCGCAGGAGCCCTCGTGCTCTACGCAGGAGCCGACATAGTCATAGATCCCATAGATAACACAAATGGTATAATATTTTGCTTATTAAAGAAGGGCAAGTTTTTAAACAAGTAGATTCCTTTAACCTTGTTTGTATTTACAATATTACAGAACTTCATATTTCCTCTGTAAGATTACTAACACTTTTCTTATATACAAAATCAAAAGAAGTAAATACAGTTTCTAATGATTTACATAAGAATTATAAGGATCAATTAGAATATTCGTTTAGCTTAATTGATAAAAAACTAAGTTTATTTAGATCTTTAGGTAATAGTAAGAGAGTAAAGCGAGGACTAATAAATGGTCTAGGTTCGATAGTTAAAGCAGTAACAGGCAATTTAGATAACGATGATGCAGAAAAGATAGAGCAAGAGATTTCTTATCTACAAAATAAATTAAATAATATTAATAATAAACAACAAAAAACAATTATTTTAGCTGAAAATACTATTAAAGAATTTACATCAGTTTTAAATAAAATAAATAATAATCAATTGAAACTATCGGCCTTAGTTTATAATGTCACTAATAGTAGTAATGTAGTTTTTAATCAATTACGTTTTCTAGAGATATACGTACAGATAAGTTTTAGCTTGCAGTTAGTTTTAAATAAACTGATAATTTTAGAAAACGCAGTAACATTCTCTCGAATGGGAATAATGCATCCCAGTATAATAAATGGGCAAAATTTAATTAACGAATTATTGAATATAAAACAAAATTATCTATTTAACCCGATCTCGGAAATAGGTATCAATGCAATAGATAACATAGAAAAATCTGTGGTGGTCAAGGCCTGTAGTACAAAGCATACACTTAATTTTGTACTAGAAATACCCCCAGTTGATCCTAGTGTATATGACCTTGTCCATATCTATTCCATCCCTGATAAACAAAACCTTACAATAATTCCCAAATCCAAATACCTTGTACTTGGAAGTGAAGTGTACTCTTACCACAACGATGGATGTCGCCACATCTCTGAGAAGAATCTTCTATGCAGTCAACTAGATGAAGTATCTACAAAAGACTCTGAAGACTGTATCATCAACTTGGTGCAGCACCATGCAAATTGCTTAAGAGCCAGGATGGTTGTAAGAAGAGAAAAAATTCAGAAAATCAAGGATAACAGCTGGATAGTCATACCAACTAAAGAAGAACTTGTTAGGAAAAAATGCAAAGGAAGAACTCAGTACGAGAAAATAGAAGAACCTCATATAGTAACCATTGCGGAAGGATGTATATTAACCTTGATGAATGTAACACTGCAAGCACAAAGAATAACATTAAATATTAATGAATTTATACCGTTACTACTTCAAAATAACTACAAGTCTGAATCTCCAGTTGAATATACATTGCATCTGGAAGACATACCGCTGGATAGCATTCGTAACCCGGTTAACCAGGCTCAGAAGGTGCAGGATACAGAGGATGTCGATTGGCCTCTTGTGATGGCAACCCCTAGTTGGACTACATTAATCCTATACGCTATTGGCTTCATTTTTATCTCCTGGAAACTGGTCCAATGTATCAGAAGAAAGTGGACCAAATCAAATGCAGAGGTCAGCGAGGACGCTGCAGGAAACTCCAAAATTAGCTTCCTTCTTAAGGGGGGAGGCGTTACCAGGACCGTACCGACATGAAGCTGCTGAATCGCAGATTCCCACGCCGAGTCGAAGAATACATAATGCTTATTTAGAGAAATCATTATTAATTATTTAATTCTTTTATTTGTCACTCTTGTCCCAGATATAGTTAGGAAAGCACGTTTATTGATATTGTAATTATAAAATAAATAATTCATTTTTTAAAAAACACTTTCCTTATCGTCGGAACATAACTCTTGTCGTTGAGGAATAATCGTCAAAAAACTGATATCCCATTGAAGTCAATCGGAAACGATGAGTCATTACACTGGGCTCGCTTCGCTCAATGTGCAAACGGCACCCGAGATTTCGCAAGCGCAACGAGTCGAAATTGACGTTCTGTTGGCGCCCCTAGTATAAATGAATCTATCGTAGTAATTACATTAAACGTAGGATATGACGAACCCTTCCTACTAACACGAGTGACTACGATCAACCTCTGTAATTAACTCTTGAATGCTTTACTTTAAAGAACATCCCAAATCAAATGTAAAGATTTTCGACGTTAGCGACATTTCGCTATATGATTATTCTCATATTTCCTGAAATTGTGGTAAATTATTAATTCCATTACGTACTAAACTCGCAATCATTATTGAGCCCGTACTATCAAAGGAATAACTTGTGTGCTCGTTTGACAACCAGTTTTAATAGAAAACCGCTGAAATAAATGGACATACAGAATTACTTCGTTCCATTCTGAAACAAGGAATAAATAAAACCGCACTCGGATTAATTAAAGTACCTAACAAGCTCCAAATACAAATGTACATTTACAACATTACTGTTTAATATTTTTTCACTTCAAGTATAATAATATAATGCAACTTTTCATCCTTCAAGTCTTCACTTTATTGTGTAGTTTAGCGTTTAGTAACTAGTTTAATATTAAATTAGTAGTAGTAATTAGTTTAATATTAAATTAAAATTTTAAGAGTCAATGCAATTACAAATAACTATTTTTACTTATTTATTAAACTCGTAACTAAATACTTCATTATTTTTTTTGCACGCCTACAGATATCTTATCTTTCACATTCAAAGGTTGTCTGTTAGAGAGTGCTTTTTAACTTTAAGAACGCTTTTTGACCTAAAGTTATGTTGAAATTAAAAAGTTTGATAAATAAAAAAAAGTAACCAGTGCCGAGTGAATCTTGACGGAGTGACGGATAAATATTCTATTAAGGTTTTGTTGGCAGTAAACTTTATATACGAAGAAACATGTAAGCCATTCATTCCATTGTAAACATTCGTTTGTATTACTTGGTCTACGGCTGAGTGTTTTGTAGTTCCTTATGAATTGAGGCTATCTCTTCGTCCTTATAAAGACCTTTTCAATATGCATAATGAATTTATATTTTTTCTGTATAGGCCCCTCTGCAGACTGCACGTCGTATAACACGAAAAATACAAAAATACATTATAATAAAACAAATTACCCATATTTGAGAGAAAATATTTCGTGCAAATGGATTTATATTTCCAGCTGTGACGCGCTACTCGTTCGGAAATTGAATAAGCCATCCAAAGGCGTGTATACAAAGGGAAAGTAAATGATAGAGTGAATGGACTTATCAAGTGGTGAGTGAAGTATTGCCTCATCAATCAGCTGAGAAACGAGATTATTTATGCCTTTGAAATGTTTATATTGCTTTTATAGGACTTTTTTTCTTTTTAAGAGATGCATTCTAGATAGAATTCGGGTAACTTGGCCGCTAATAAGTGTATTAAACAAATTATTACGCAGATTAAAACAAACATAAATATATTTTCTAGAATATACCATTTTGTACAAATAATTTTGAAGTATTAAGTGATAGCTGAAGTTCTAATGTGTTACTCTGGAGTCCAGACATCGAGACACACGGAATAGATAAATAACATGTCTGTATCCAGGTCAGCAGTGAATGTCGATGAGTTTCCGTGACGTGAAAACTTTTACAAAATACTTTTTGAAACAGATTTTCTTCGTGTGCATTGTTAGTTATTTCTAAATTTTTAACTATTCGCTTTATTCACTAAATAATATTCGACAGGCGCAACGAAACACAGTACGTGTATCATGGAAATAGTAATACAATCCAATGCCAAATGGAAGGGAAAAGTTTGAGAGGCAGTGACGGTTTTTCTGACCGTCCGATAATATTCATAATAACGGAAGACGGAAGGTTTTTGCTTGCCCATAAGCTCCCTCTTCTTAACTTCTAGAGTTTTTATATAAAAACTAAGAATGAAAAACATTGCCCAACGCCCAACATTGACGTTTTAGTAGTATCAAATTATTTCGATGTTCCGTCAAATGTTAATTAGCGGTTTCTCGACAGCACATATTGGTTTTAAAAAGACGCATTTCGCTTAAAAATAGTAATTAATAATAATATACTAATTAAAAAAAGTAATCCATAATACAGTCACAAACAATTTGTTATAGAAGACGAAAAATGTTGTTCTTAGCAAAAAAATAACAACCCGAAACATTAATAAATTGCTTTTCTTTCTAAATTAATATTTTACTAAATTTTCAAAAGAACTTCGTCTAAATAACACTCGAATTTTCAAGCATATTTGAGAAAAATTAAAAAAAATGGATGGTTAATTAAATATTAAAGACTACTTTACACACATTTATTTAACTAGTTTTCAAATCTATTTAGACAAACATCTACACACAGTAGGACGGAGTACTGCTGCGTTGGCTCGTCGTCTGCCCTCAGTAAAGATAAAAGCCGATAATTTGCCCACCCTAGATACGACTGGCAGCCCGTGCAAAATTCAAGAATTCCCCCGATTTTGCTCGGTGTTGGGTTCTCCGGCTTCGTCAAAGCCGATACCTTGCTGGGGAAATTTTTTAGAGACATCGCTTTCATGTTTGGCGGGAGGCTGCCGGATTTTTCTACTCACCGACGAAACATAACCAAATAAATTTACTTACTAAACGTACGATCTTCCCTGAGAGGGTGGTCCTTCCCCGCTCAAGCCAGCCCAAATAATTTCAAAGGCCAACAAAACTCTACTGAGTCGTCACTCAGTACAGCATCCTACGTGTGCCTTCGCACATGTAGGATACCCCGGGAATGAACGCGCAGACAAACTCGCCAAGGTAGCTGCACAGAGAATGAGAACAGCATCTAACTATGACGCTTGTCCCATTTCCTATGTCAAAACATGGATTATAATGGATATGAATGAAGAGTAAGTAAAATCACACTAAAATAACTAATACTAGATAAAACATTAAAAAATATATACAATATTGCACCGAAGTAGCCAAACAGACTTTATGCAAATTAAGGATATATAAATAGAAATGTAGACTGTAAATACAAGGAACATCATCATATATGTGACACAAATGTAATATAAGTATAAATAATGAAAACAAATATAAATAATTCAAAAAAAGAGATAAGAAAATCTGTCTGTGTGTGTAAATAATATGTATAACTTAAAATGTAAGTGTGTAGAAAAGTAAGGAATGCAATAATATAAAGTAGCAATATGTAAGATAAGTGTAGTAGCTAACGTAATTAGAGTGATGTGTTGCGGTTTGGTTCAGTTTGTGATCTGAGAAACGTCTTCCTTCTAAATGGAATTCAAGGGACAATTTTCCAAGCGGAGTCGCATCCTATCGCTCTATCACAGTTCTATGTCAATGGCCTGCTCATTTAGATGTTAATTTTTTTAGCGTAGGTTTAGGTAGGTAGCGTATCGTATTATTATCTAATTTTTTTTTGTTTTCTTTAAACTTATTAAATTGAAGTAACGAAAAGATACCTAACAAGTAAAGTAATATTAAGCAAACCCTAACTGCAAGCTAATTCTACAAAATATATAATTACATTAATAAGTAGCACAATACCTTTATTCAAGTATACAGTTTTAGTAGTTAAATGATGGGATTTCACTCAATTTAACTAGTTCCAGCTCGTGTATTTGTTTCCGACTCGCGTAATAGGTGCGGCGTCATGTGTGCATTCAACTCGTATTGAGCTGAGCACACTCTTGACGTGTTTGTTCTTCACATTGCACTTTGTACTCTATTACTATTTGATAACTGAATAAAATAAATCAATTGGTTTAAAACTTGGCTAAATTGACTTTAACAATTCTTCTAAATTTTGAAATGATGCCAAGCTGTCGTATCAGTTAGGAAAGACGAGGAACTATCAACTCTGTCAGGTATGCCATAGTTGATATTTTGTCATTTATTTATAGAGTTTATATTGTAAAGTTTTAAATCAGGGAGGAGAGAGAGAGAGGGCGGTAGACAAAGTCGCCAGCGGCGGTTAGTTTTTTAGTTTCAGTTTAAGTTTTAGTTTTTAACTTTAGTTTAGTTCTTAAAACATATAACTGTAATAAGATTAAATTAATATAAAATTATTAAAATATAAAATAACAATAAGTTTAAATATCAAACAAATGCACACAGTAGTACTGTACCGAGTCACACCGAGCACACATTACGAAGAGAACATGTAATACGTGTAAGAAAAGGCCGATTAAAAAGGCCGACTCAAATTATAGCGGGTTGATATCGTCAGGTTGGATAAAGAAAATATTAAAAAGCAATTTGAAGTTCTGAATATTTTAATACCTAACTAAACAATATAATATCATAATTATATCATATTTGTAGTAAGTAAATATCCCTCGATAGCAGAAAATGATTAAAAAACTCTAATACATCCTCATATTAATTCACAAATATGTCGCTTGTACTATTTTAAATGTTTAAATCATTGTCTTTTCAACATTGATGTACAAAAAATAAATCAAATCATTACATTATAACATTTCAACGCGTGAAATTAACGCGCTTCGAACAGAAGTAAAATAAATAAAAATTCTATCCTATTAAGGTGTATCGCTGTGGTACTCATAATAAAACTAAATAATAAACTCGTAATAAAAATAAACTGTCCTTAACTTACTTACGTGTTATACAATAACTATGAATTGTATCTCTTCCAAATATTTACAGTGTATTACAATACTGTAACATATTATATTTTGAATTCATAATCATAAATAAATCTTGAAAATAAATAAATTTAATTGGAATTGGAATTGTAAGTAATTATTATAATTTCGTTTATATTTATTTGCACTTTTAGTTATATATGTTGCGGTAGAACCTAGCGAGACGGAACTGATTGCAGCTCGTATTCGGTTTAAATCACCAGTTGCTCTGGTTTTCCCCGTGTTTGTCAATCCAATCGCCGCTGTGTGTTTCGTGTAGAAGTAAATAATTATTGCACTTGTTTTCAACGCCTTTTAGGATATAGATAATATTATTATGAAGTTTTTCTTTTATATTTTCGTCTTGTTTAAATATAAACATAATCTACAACTTGAGACTCCTAAACATTTCAATGTTGGTAGGATCCGCTCACATAAGACAGGATATTGAGTATTTGTAAATCGATTAAGGGCTGTTGTTAAAATTGTATTAATAATAACTTCCAGTTTAAAAACTTTTATATATTTTTTTGTATTTTTCTAAACAAATATTAGTATTAACTACCCTGCTCAGAGATAAGTCATTTGTTATTGGAATTGTTGTGAGAATCGTTATTTTCCTAGTTTAATTGAAACAAAATCTTAAAAGTTATGAGTTTCACATTTAATATTATTCCAACAAGTTATAAATTTTAACCGAACCGTAACCCGCTTATTTATAAACACTTATGTAAATGTAATTAATTGAAGTATTAAAGAACATAAAATAATTTAAGATTAAATAACAGTATTCATTATAATACTAACGATGTTACACTATAAAGAAATAATAATATGAACAGATTTGTGGAACAAGGAAGTCAAGACAGGTAAAAGCACGAACAGCGGATTTCAACAGAAGTCCCTGAATAAACTTCAACTCAAAAATTAAGTACTAGTTTGGTGAAACCAGTAGAGGTACTCAGAAAACAAGTGAACAAACACGAACTATACTCATCACTAAGTATGTGTATCTGCGGCTTCCTAAAGCTATATCTTTACGAGTGATGGGCACCGGGTGATAATACTGCACAAGGGACTTGATTATTATTATTATATGGATTTCATTTGTAACGAAATCTAATTAATCTATCTTTTGCGGTTGTGTCGACGTCTTACATGTGAAGAAAAATATGGTATTTTACTTCCTTCCGTTATAAAATTGTATACCGTAGCAATTAAAAAATAACATTAAGCTAATAAAAAAGTATTTCTTTTTGAAACGAGGGTCGTTACCAATGATATAAATATAAATGGGGGGTTTTAAGAAAAACAGTATAGACCTAATTATTAGATTGAAATCTTCAGAAAACGAAAAACGTAGAAATAAAATTTCAGAGCGAAGGATTCAGTTTTCCAATTTAAGATACAACGCCACCTTGAGAGAAGTGAGATTACTTTAGAGTCTTAGGAATATATCCCAAGTAATATTACTTTACAGAGATCGGGAGATGCAAGTTCAAGTGTTTTGATATATTATAAAATTTTCATATAAGAAATTGTTAATTTGTTGTAATTTTGTGTATTTTAACTTAGGTACATTGAAGAGTGACCCGACCTGACATACTGACTTCACGAGTTGTTCAAATATATTATATAACATTGATTGAAGCCGAGAGTGCAGTTGGATTAGGCTGAGCTGAATACAGAGCAAATTTGAAGAGAGTGCAACATGCCAGTGGGATCAGGTGGTGGAGATGGTGATGTGACTTTGATAAAAAAACAGTACATCATACTTATATACCTCGCTGTTTAGGAATTGATAAATAATGAACTATACGTTTAATATTATATTTAACTGTAAATGTAATTTAAGTACTTTTTATTTTGGCACAATTGTAATTACAAATGAAATGAAAAGATAAACTTATTCCCTATAACAGCATTGCGTAGATTTAACAAGTAGAGTCAACAAGCCCGGAGGGGCGCGACGTGACGTGAACTTTGATAGCGAAAATCTGTCACACGCTAAGTTTGCGTACAATTATAAATACATTCTGAAGTATTATTAAATGGAATGTCAAAACTTAATGAACTCTTAATAAATGTTAGATTCCTTCAACTTTTCAAACTACCTGATGATAGGTTCATAAAATTGATACAATTAAAATTTCAGTGAAAATAACTATAATTGTTGGAATATCTTGTTTTTTTTTATATATATAATGTATTTCAGTTCAGATGCTTTGTTTTTCCGAACGTTATTTATTTTATTCACAAACACACGTCTCGTAAAGATAATTAACATATCTTAAACACCGCTTGTTATTTTTATTAAATTGGCACTTTGACGATTCATATATTTATATCATAATATCAGGTTTAATGCAGTTCATATTATTATTAACATTTATAAAATTACATTAAGAGTATTTTATAAATCTGTCAAGTTAAATAACAACAAAATGTATATACATATTTATTTGTTTTGATCTAACTCAAATGAACATTGAAAAACTATTAGATAATGAGATATAAATTGTATATTGTAACTTTCCATTTTTATGTTTGTGTAACCAGTAGGTAGGTCATCTTATACCAAATTTCTAATTTAATATTTAGGAACCATTTAATTTATAAATAACCTTAATATAATGGTCTCTTAAGTTAAAATCATAGGTGCCACTGATAATGGACCAGCGAAGACATATAGACGGCCCCCTTGTTTGTCATTACCACAATACTGAAGTCAAATATTAATATACAGCGTTGAATAAATATATATAAAATGGAATATCGCCCGAAAAATTCTGAAAATTTTATCAAGGATTCGGCATTTCAAAAAAGGCTTCAAATTCAGCTACAGCTACAGATCAAAAAACTAAACATCTAAGTCAACGCTCCAAAGTTATTAGTATACCCGCGGTAAAAATATATTCCAGCTTTGGTCACTGCTGATGGCAGAAATATGACAAATGTTGAAATTATGCAAAGTAAAGTATTAAAGAAAGTTATGAAACTAAACTCCTCCGAATATGTAGTGAGAATTCAAATAACTTACTATATACCTTTCAAATTAACTTTAAAACTGCTCGAGAATGCCCGACAATACGAATTATGGTTAATCCGATACGAATACGAGTTAGTATTAATCTTGTAATAATAAACATGAATACGCACACGGACCAACGCCGTATAACTATTATTAAGACCACTAATTACAACAATACTCATCGGAGGCTAATTAAAAAGTGAATCTCGATAGTGCTTCCGATAGAAAGAACTATAAAGAAACATCGAAACAATCTTACGTTTCATTTAACTAACAATGAGAAGATGGCGTAGTTTTAATTAAAAATAAACCCTGCCTTCCCCCGGGTCTCTATTCGAGCGCTCTTATAAAGTAATCCTTACAAGCAATGCAATTCATTAAACTTTATTAGAACTAACGTATTAATTTTGCTCCGGTTCTCTTACGGATGCACTTTCGTTTAAGATATTACAAGAAACGATATTGATAACCTTTTCCTTATAACTGTTATCTATGTAATTATGAGTGAGTTATCAAGTGTTGCCAAGGATATATGTTAATATGTTACCGAAACTAAGACGGTCACTAATATGTACACGGTACACATTGTATGAGAGGCATGTAACGAACATGATAGTAATACTTTTAGAATTGAAAAGCATTTCACGGGGTTAAAGACAAAACAGAGAAGTATAGAAAAAAGTTTTACAATGTGTTTGCTATTTTTGGAATTCAATTTAAAGGATTTATGTAACTAATAAAAATAACAATTTATATATTCTGCATACGACTTTGTATAAAACAGCGGTGAGTAAAACATTTCAGTTATTGGATTTTTCCCGCAGATTGCTGGTTTTGAATTCCTCGTAGTGAAGATGTCGATGTTAAATAAATAAATTGTATCAAATATGTTAGTACTATATTTTAAATAACATTAAATGTTTTAACGATATGGTTGGGTGCCTATAATGTGTTGTAAGGTTGAATAACCGAACCTAAGAACCTAACAGATAAGACAAATAAAGAGAAAAAAATGAAGGCTGTTTCGCATATTATATAAAAAATTTTGCTGAAAAGATTCTAACAGGACATGAACCACTGAAGGAACGATGGAGAGGATATTTTTGTATTTAAACTGTATTTTTTTTATATGTATTTAACCGGCTGGACCCACGTTTATTTATCGGAAATACATATATAATAATGAAAAGAATACTTTGAACATTAATGAAGATCTAGAATTAATAGGATAGGGAACCGTAGAAGATATAGATCCGAATATGTATATTGTGGTAAAATTTAGCATAAATGGAGTGAAAAGGGCGATGCGTAGCGTGAAAAACGGGAAAGCAGAGGGACTATATGGCATACGTGTAGAGGTATGGACTAGGCTATATAAGTACACTAATATCGGTGCCGTCTTTAAAACTAATGGCGAGTGATTATCGAGTAAAATTAACTGAAACGTGTGATTAAAAACAAAGTTGTCAAGTTCATATTTTGGAATAGATTTGAAATTAGATTCTTTAAAATATATTCTAATTACATTACTTATATTTATTTCAATACAGTAAGCTTTGGTTATGTAACATAAAGAACTGTTATGTCCTTGTAATTTACTTCATGTACTTTATACTTTTTGGGTTACATTAAGAAATAATAATAACAATTCAATAATTAAACCTTTTAACGAAGTGCAATATTAATTGACCTAATTCACTCAGTTAGTTGAAATGTTGGTTAGCAAATATGAATATAGTATCAAGTGCGGTGTGAGCAAGCACGTCGAGAGTGTGTTCAGCTTAATCCGAGTTGAACGCAGATCACACATGACTTTGAAACTAACACGCGACTCGCGAACAAACACTCGAGACGGAACTGATTATATAGTAAGTGAATTCCGGTCATATTTTACTGTAAACAAAATTATTCATAAGATACTAAGCTAATTTAGATATAAGAATTGATTGTTCCTTCTCTTAACATTCTCTCAATTCCGCCTTATTGCTGCAAAAATTCCCATGATTGAAAGTCTGAATTCGATATGATTAAAAACTAGTAATTAAGTAAGTAACTAGATTAATATATATATATGTGGGATATGATGAGAGTGAAACTTCTTTTAATTTAGCAGTTATTTTTATTCTTTAAGTGAAGTAATTCTACGCGTCTTTTGTCTTATGCCTTGTCTAATCGACTGACAGCCCGATCGGCGGGTTGCCATTCTAATAAAATACTAGGATCCGCCGTCGTGCGCTGCGGGAGTTGAGCTGAGCGCCCTCCCTTTCTTTAATGCTAACAAACTTAGCATATAATACTGCTATATAACATGCTCAGCAACTATCAGTTTAGAATGTCAATCGAAAAGAAAATCAGTTCATCATCAATAAAATTATAGCCATACATCTGTCTTTTAAATGAATCTCAATCAAAAATGAAAATTTTAATTTTAACTTTTTTTCTAGACAGATTTTTTTTGTTCTGTTTTTTGCAGAACCATCTTTAGTAAAAGATCTAGCCATGTGCAAAATTCTAAAAAAATACATCCATAGGTTTTTAAATTACCGATGTCGTAAAACAGCAAAATAAACGGTTAAGAGCTTCGCTTACGCTCGGCTCAATTAAACATATTCTACAAAATAATAAAATTAACAAATTATTGAAACATAAAATTAAATATAACACCACATATATATATAAGAGAAAAACATAAAATGTAAGAAGTAAATGCTTTTCTTTCAAACCTAGCTTCTTCCTCGTTTTAGTCTGCGGGAGGGCTGCAAATCGTGTCACGGCGACATTGGTTGTTTTAATAATGTCGAGAAGCTTGGATGAAAGTGTCACTTTTAAAATTTGTTCTTATGAAATATACCTTTGTTAATATTTTTTTGATATTGATCAAACTACCTTCTACTTTTTATATACGAGATTGATATTTTACTTGCATTTTCTCATTGGTTATTCCAGTTGCGTCGGTTGTTAAGAACTACTTGTTACGTCATAAAAAAGACACTAGACTTCCAATTTGGATCAATTTCATTTATATCAGGCTGGAAAGGAAAATAAAGAGTAAATTAATTTTTAGTATAAGTATTACAACAGTTATGAGATTTTATTTATAAGCTTTTAACAATTTCAATAAGATAAGTTATATTTAGGGTTATTGATTTCACAGATGTATTATTAGCTTTTTTTATATTTTAATTAGTTTTTTTACGGCAAAATCTCTTCCGAGAACCTGCGTTTATGGGTCTATTCACAAAAAATTTACAAAGTAAAGATAAAATGTCAAAAAAATTAGGGTTTAATTTGTTATTTATTAAAATATTTAAAAATAGCAGAATTAATTATTCGAATTATGAATTTCTCGATATATGATTATTTTAAAGCCTCTAGGTTCCAAAATTATTCCATTCCGTGACCACTATAAATACTCGGATTAATTAAATAAAACGTAATTTGAAATTGTTTCACGTAGTGTATTTTAATAAACCTAAATACAAAATTTAATAAAAAAACAACAAGAGAGTAATTAGCAATCGTAGCTTCATTATTAATTTCCAATCCGTTACTCTTTGGATAAAACAATCACAATTTTTCTTATTTAAGGAACATTTAGCATATTAGGAACTTTTTATCAATTACACAATCCAGAACACACCATACATTAATACCATCTTTTCTACCATCTACCATTCTTGCTATCATCATAGCCAAAGTGCTTGACGGCTTGCTTGATACTCAACTTAGAAAAACAATTAACATACACGATGCGCAGTTCGGTTTTAGATCAGAGCTGTCAACTGAGAGCGCAGTATTGTGTCTCAAGCAAGCTGTAAGGTACTACACGGATAGAAAGACCCATGTGTTTGCGTGTTTTTTGGATCTGTCTAAGGCATGACCTCGTATCCTATAAAATTTTATGGCAGAAGCTTGAAAAGGATAGCAGTTTAAGACCGGAGTTGATATCACTATTAAAGTACTGGTATGGTATGGTATGGTGCCCAAAGTAATGTGGTAAGATGGGGTGATGAACTTAGTGAACCATATAAATTAGAGTGTGGAATAAGACAAGGGGGCTTGACGTCACCCAGGTTGTTCAATCTTTACATAAACGGGCTTATAGAGAGGCTTAGCGAGGCAAGCGTCGGTTGTTCGATAGATGGTGTAATTATAAACAATTTTAGTTACGCAGACGATATGATTCTGTTGAGCCGGTCGGTCAGTGGTCTTCAAAGACTGATACAAATCTGTGAGGAATATGTACAGGAGAATGGACTCAAATTACATTAACAATTTGATCTAAAAAAATAGGACAAAAGAGATTATCAGAATTAAGGATATGGCATTGGTCAAAAAATGGTTTTGTAATGAAAAACATGGACAGATATTTTCTTTATTCATTTCACAAAAGCAACTACCTAAACTCTTTAAAATACGTTTCTCTTTTTATAAATTTCTCAAAGTGCACACTCCATGTCTTCTTCTCTGGCTCTCATTTTAGTTATTCTATTTTCTAAGTTATTGCTATTCTTTATAGATTGTTTTTTAAGACGGTAAAATTTTTTTCTTAAATTTTCTATATGTCTATGAAGTTTTTAATTTTTAATAATCGTGTTTTTGTACATTCTTTGTAACTTCTTAATAGTGCATATGTGATTTTTGTTATAACAATTTATTTCACTGCTGTATGTTTCCGAAGACGAATTGGATTTCAATAGATCATTTTCAGTCTTTTGCTCTTCATTTTGGATTGTTTTTTGCATTATTTTCTTTCTGCCTCGCTTTTTGATCTCTCCATTTCTTTCTTTGGTCTAATTTCTCATTTCTGATAGTTCTATAATTTTTTTTATTCTTTCCCCTTATCCTACTCAAATCTTTTTTTTGTACTCCTCATATCTCTTCAGATCTCTTTTTAGTTTTTCTCTATACCTTTTCATTTTCTTAGCTGACTGACGTAAGTGGCATCTTAAAATGAAAAAAAGACATTGTTTTATTGTTAATGTTGGATTTTTAAAAAAATATAAAATTATTAATTACAATAATCGCATTCATCTTGACAATAGTAATCATATTTAGTATTAATAGTGCATCGTTGACACCTAAAAAATTCAAAATCCAGTAAATCCTTTAGTTTAACTCTATTATATACTACAAAATGCTCCGGTTTGTTATCAATTGAAGAAGGATAGTTACACCCGTAACATTTATCTGAGAGACAGAAATGTGTAATTTTCCAAAGCCACAAAACTTTTTCGAGTGATATAAAATCACTTTTGGTTAAGAAACCATCAATATCTGCTATTGCGATCATTATTGTGAATCAATGAGACAATCAGTTTTGTATTAGGATGATCCTGAAATTAAACCTAATGAATAATTGTAAATGTCGTTAAAAAAATTGGCACAAAATATAAATTATATCATTCCTTAAGAATTCTGCTCCAATACGTTTGAGTTCCACGTTATACGTTACCAGTGTTTTGGTTTCAGAATGGAAGTAACGGAAACTTATCTTGTTTTGAATTTAATTAAATAACTTTTAAGGAACTAATAAAATGAACTATTAAACTATTTAAATTTATTGCAAATCTATAAATAATTAGCATAATTTGAAAAGAAATTTACTAAACATCTTACCATAGGTTTCTATTTATGGAACATTGAAACTGGACCACCGCGGCCGATAGTCCTATTTCAAACAATTGTCGCCAAAAAAATAATGAATAACAAGAACAGTTTCCTTTAAAAATTAATGCTTAAGTTGCCATGCAAAATTAAACAACTTTTATTGATTGTTTTTTTAACAGGTTCAATAAATTACGGTTCCGGAATGGAATTTTCCATAGGGACGAATTTTGTGTTTCGGAGTAATTTTATAATTAAAATTACCTATTCTACCTTTTAACCGAAGCATTTCAATAGAATACAATAGAAAGTTATAAATTATCTAAAAATACTAATTTCAACGTCATATATTTATAACAAAAGCCGATACTGTTATTCTAACTCCGCTGAACTGATACGGAACAATGACTGCTATTACTAAGTGTTATAAAATTAAAAAATAAATACTTTTGACGTAAAAATCTAAGCGACATATCTTAAATTTAAAAGAAAATGCACCATATATTTGATTATACTAAAATTTTGATGATACTTACCAAAAAAATATGTAACGAAACTTTAACAAAGTTATAGGATAGCCCAAAAACCTAATGTACAATTTTTGTGAAACTGACCCTTATACAATGTTTGAAAACTTTATTTAATGCTTTGTCAATTGCTATATATTAAATTTAAATATTTAACTATTTTTAATTAAATTTTATATTAGATAGACATTACTTTTATAATTATATAGGTTTCTACTAAACTCTCCTTTTTAACTATTAACAAACAAAAATACAAAATTTTGTTAAGTATTCTGTTAGTTTCTTTTCCAAAAGATTGTAATATAATAATATGTATTTGATCCAGAGTTATTCAATTAATTATTCAGTAGCTCGGGATTCGTAAATAACATTGTTTGAAGTCACATCGAAGTGCGAACATTAAGGAATAGATTTTACGAAAATTTAATGAATATCAGACAGTGACAATTATGTACACTGCAGTTTGTCTTGCTGATATTATAAGTCAATATTAATACCTATTGTGTAATTTTACATAGTATTAATTTTTCACGTAAAAGAGATACATATAAAAGAAAATAGGAGAAAATTAAAAATTTCAGTTTCTTTTTCTGTATGTTTTAGATAACTCCAATATAAGAGTAAACAAAAATGCAATTACTTATACATAATTTGTAGCTTTGATACTTTCAGAAACGAGTATTAATGATTTGATAATACGAAACGAAAGAGCACATCACTTTGAGATAAATGCATCTTTATATACATTTCCTGTTCCGTGAGGAGACTCAACAGCGATGTTTGGAAACTTTTAAAGCATGTGAAGCAGTATTTCACTTTGAAATTACATTTGCAGTCTGCTTGTATTGTTTTTACTGCCATTGTCATTTGATAACCAAGGTAATTGACATGTGATAGGTGCTCTATGATATTTGTTGACGTTTAAAGTGAATAGCGTGTTAACGGCCTTTTGAGTGTGAGACAGCACATTACTTACATCAAGCTGGATGGATGACTAAGCCTATTCTAATTAATCGATTACAAAATATCAATAAACTGTGATATGATATATGATTAATATAAATAGATTACGCTAACGTGTCTTTTTAGTTGATGAAATAGAGAAGATGATGGGGAAATAAATGAAAAAGACTGCTCGGCTGAGAGTGAGATACCCAATCTTCCATTATATGTAACATATATATATGCTTATAGTAATCTCATTATATGTAATTGTTAGCTCTAAGACATACTTCTTTTAATTTCAAGATTCTTTGGTGCAGATTCCCTGGAGGGAAGTAATCACCGCCGCCGTCCACGTCTGCTGTTTGTGTCATTCTGGCGTGTTTGAGGAATCACTAAAGCTTTGCGGGCAACATAAAAAAGTTAGAAGATATTTCAATGTAATGCATCTGTTATGGTAAAAAAGTCGAGGAATATGAATTGATCCAAGCAATGGCTTTGAAATATCAAAGCAATGCATCTGTTAGGTACAATCACTCGTTTTTCTATCTTAATAGTAGTAGTTTTGATAAGAGTAGGCCATATTATTTTTTAATTTCAATATTGGTATACTTCTCTATTTTTCCACATATTTATAAGATGTTTTAATTAACAATAATTCTTCTTCAGCTGCAATATTGATACTTAAACACACACTCTTACCGACATTAGCGATATCATAATAATTTTTTTCAATTCTCAAAAAGGTGTTTTCACGGTACATTTGTACATTTAATTTTATCATCAGTCATGCATTATATGAAAAATTGATGTTAAATTAATGAAGAATACGTTTCTAATGATGTTAGAAGAAATTTGCTCTTCCACAACATTTATCAACTTCGACGCAACGCTAGTCTTTCATAACAAAACATAAGAGTTATATAAAAAGTTTGCAGATTGTTTATAATATATATATTACAAAAGACACAGATTAATATCGTCATACAACACACAATGCAAGAGCATTGCATTAAACAACTAAAACAAACAACTATATACACGGATACAATAAAACTCAAGGGGAGGAGAGAATTTATATTTTTTTTAAATCTTCACTTCTGTGCCATAACATATATATAAGATATATTATGCTACACCTTAAAACAAATATAAAAATTAATTAATTAATAATGTTTAATATCAAGAACGCTAACAATTTAAAGAATTGTTTGCAGTATCAAATCAAAGTGATTGTTCTCCTTGCTTGTTTGATGAAAGTGTGTGCAGTGTGAAAGATCGCTCTCAGATAATCATAAAGAAATATTGACATGCATACTGGGAAATTTAAAATTACGCAGCTTACAAAACTTCATGACTATGTATTTGATAACTTGTACAATAATTGTTGCGATACAAAATAACCATTCATCTGAACGCAATCAGTACACAGAACAGTAATTACTAAAACGTAGTTTTTGCTGCTATATAAGAATATAATAAAATGTATTTTACTATAGTTATTTGACAATTATGTGAATTATATTCCGAAATAATAACAAAAACGATTGCCGTAATTGAAATTGTTTGAAGATGCCTCTTTTTTAATTCACGCTAGATTTTTGTTTGTTATATACAAATTGGGTTCAAACATAATCACTATTTTATTACGAACTCAGTAAATCATATATCGTTATAAAATGAGAATAGGGAAGAAAGTATGTACTTGAGTTGACATTTAATCTACAAAAGCTACAAAAGTATTAATTCAGCTTCATCCAAGCGACATATGCAGCACTTCCTACATCACTATGACTATCACATCAATTTCATACTAAATGAACTATCCATATTATTTATTCAGATTCCTTTGTTCGTATACAAATTTTTATCTTTCGTTATGCGTTCATGATCAACCTTTTTCCTATATTCACAGCAAAACACAATACAGTACAATACAATACGTAGACGCGACTGTTCTGATAGGCTATTATAGTTTTCCTCGTCAAAACAATCGAGTGACACATGACTCGTCAGGGAACAGGAAATTGAAGAGCGCTGACTTAATAGCAGGGCGTCGTCATGACAAGGACGTATTGAGAGGAAATAAGAAAAGTAGTTGAGACTATACACACTTGTTTATTAACTAAAAAGAAAATCCAAAAGGATGTGTTTATAAGATAAATATATTATACGAATTTACTCAAAATAAAAATAAAAAAATAACTAGGGGCGCTAACAAACCCTCAATTTCGACTCGCTGCGCTCGCGAAATCTCGAGTGCCGTTTGCATATTGAGCGAAGCGTGCCCAGTGTATTCAGCGACTCTCATCAATGACTTCAATGGGATATCAGTTTTTTGATAAAATAACAAAAAAAAAATTTTTTTTGAGGACATTTTTCAAAATATATTTTTTAAAAACCATCACCTAATGTGTGTCTTTTTGATTTCAAAGTTTCATAATTTTCCGTCTAGTAGTTTTCGAGCCAATTCGTGACAAAGAATGTAAAAAGTCTCCAGTAAAACGCTCCGCTCACTTCGTTCGCTTCGCTCAAAAAATTATAAACTTACCTTTTACGAATAAAAGTATACATTAAAACACACTATTCTTCATATTTTATTTTCGAGTTTTTTTGTGGACTGCCGGAATATAGTTCTTACTAATAGTCTCATCTCAGATAAATGAGATTTTTGAAGTAAGTAAGAATTATTTATCATTCCAGTTATTCTCCTCTCTGTTAACAAAAGCTTCCAGACTAGATGTTATAAAATTATTAATCTCTTTCCATTAATAAATGACGATAATAATACTTATATAGTGTACTACTTTAATAAATACTTTCAAGAAATAAGATTTAATGTTTTTTGATTTAATAATATTTCCCAAAAACTACATGAAAGATTATTCACTAATTAAAAATCAGGGGCTAATTTGTTTAATAAATTCTGTTGGAGGACATTTTGTCGTTTTTAATCTTATATAAATGCAATCTTTCAAATAGAAGTCAAGTAATTACTCAGTAGCGGTTGAGAATAAATGGTTATTATACGTCTTTAGGATCTCTATTATCCTGACGCTAAAGAATAAGGATTTTTTAAACTTGAATTATGATCCAATTATGAACATAATGGGTTCATCCAGTATTCTGATTATACGTGGAGTATACTGCGAGTTTAATTAGAAAATTATCTGATTGTTTTAACGCTGATGTTGATTGTACTAATTTCAACATTGTACGTGAGTATGTTTCACACTTATTACATTAATAACTCCCTTCTTATAAACAGTTACAAATCACACACATAATTGCTAATTTTATATCGAATAAGAGGAACATCTAGAATAATTGTACAATAAGTTCTTTGATGACGATTATAAAGATTATTAAACACAGATTTAGGAACTTCTAAATTGATATTCTAAAAATATACCTACAAATTGTTTAAGGACACCGTAGACAAACGACCCATTACTCAATGAGACATTTATCTTCTTTTAATTAGATTAATACATTATCATCTGACCACTATGGCCAATTTATTAAATTCAGTTGTAGCAAGATAGAAAAATCAAAACAGAAAGTAAGTTTCATACCAGTGACTGTAGAACGTATTAGTCAAATTAAAAATGATTTAATATACTATTTGCCCTCGTTGAAAAATTTAAATCCCAATATTATGTATAATGAGTTTGTCAATACTTTGATTAAATTATTTAACTTTGTATTTACCACAAAAACAGTGGTTGTTAATGAGAAATTAGTATTTAGTAAGTTTTTTTATGTAAGAGGAGGGCAAACGAGCTGGCGGGTCACGGATGGACGTGAGCACCGCCGCCCATGAATTCTTGCAACATCCGAGGATTTACAAGAGTGTTGCCGGCCTTGTAGGTAGGAATAAACGCCTTTTTTGAAGGTACCCATGTCGTACCGATCTGGAAATACCGCCGAAGGGAGTTCGTTCCACATTTGAGTGGTACGTGGAAAAAATGTCCTTGAGAACCGCACAGTGGAGGATCGCCACGCATCCAGGTGGTAAGGATTTACAAAAAAATACAGAAAAATTATACAATATGTATGGTGAATTGATGTATAAGACTAGTAATGAGTTTAGGAATGAGGTAAAATTATTTTCCAAATCTTTTAAAAAACAATGTTAAATAGCTAAATCTCAACATATTAATAATAAAATAGGAACTAGCAATAATAAAATAAAAACAACTTGGAAAATAATTAATGAGGAAACTGGAAGAGCTAAATCCCAGAGGATCGACTTTAAATTAAATATAGATAATAAATATGTTACGTCTGACCTCAAGGTTGCTACTGCTTTTGAAACCTTTTTTATTAATATTCCAGTGACTACAACGTTATTTTTAAATTCTTCTCCCGCTGCAGCTATAGGTTTACTTAGATATAATGTAGATCAATGTGTTAGCAGTTTTAATTTTTAAAAAGTGAATGCTCAAGAAGTAATCAAAGTATTTAAATTAATTACCGTTAAAAAGATTAGTGATCTTTGGGGAATATCTGTTGACGTACTTAAGTCCATTCAAATTCAATTGCCATTGTTTCGCCAGCATTTATATTTAATAATTGTTTAGAATGTGGTATATTTCCTGATCTAATGAAACAAAGTTAAATAACTCCATTATTTAAATCTGTCAGTTCATTAGATCCTAGTAATTATAGACCTATTTCAGTCTTACCCACATTTAGCAAGATCTTTGAAAAAATAATTCTTAATCAACTTGTTGAATTTTTCAGTAAAAGTAGTCTCTTACACAAAAACCAGTTTGGTTTCACTGCTGGTCGCTCTACAACAGATGCTGGTGTTGAGCTATTACTCAATATATTTGAAGCCTGGGAAGGATCCCAGGATGCACTTGGCATTTTCTGTGATCTATCTAAGGCGTTTGACTGCGTTCAACACGAAATCCTTATAAAAAAGTTAGAACATTATGGGTTTAAGAACAAGTCCCTAGATTTGATCATGGATATGAATGAAATGTATACGTTTTTATAATAAGCTCCCAAATGAAGCCTCCAGTTTATCATTAAATAAATTTAAATTATTTATAAAAATTTATTTGATAAAAAAATCCTACTATAGTTTACAGGATTACTTCAATGACCGTATGGCCTGGGAATGAATTGTATGGTATTGCGAATAACTAGTAATCTCCGCAATTTGTTTTTTGTTGTAGATTAATTTCGTTTTATCGACCTGTTTCATCATACCGATTCCTTAGAAGTCATTACTTGCGGTAGCGTCGGGAGCCGGGTTGCGCTCCTCCCTCAAATATGGCGAAGGGGGTAATGGCTGGTTCTTGCGTTATGCTCGTGAACGGGTGCTGCTTGCGGTGACTGGTTGTGTAGCAGGCCCATTTTTATTATTTTTTCATTATTATTATTCTTTTTACTATTATTATTATTATTTTTTCATTTTCGTTGCCTGAAATCTTTGGGATTTATTTCCGATTTATTGCGACGGTTCTAGTTGTTCCAAAATAGCTTTTAAGATTGACGTTTGTGAAACAGTGATCACAATATAAAAAAAATATATCCGGCTGAGTTTGATGTGTGGTTTTTCTCAGACCAGGACGCGTTTGGAACCCTCATAGCTTTGAAGACATTAAGTTGGAAAGTGCTTTTACAGAAGGGCTTATTACAATAAATCTGGTATCGAAATGAGCCCGCCCTCCTGACACTTTCATTTTGACGTGCACAAGTGATCACTGATAATGATTCAAAGTGGAAAAGATATAAATAAATAAATAATTAAATTAATAAAATATTTATAATAAGCATATATTTATTTATTCAATTTATTTTATATGCTTAATAAAATAAATGTTATATTTTCATTATCTTAAACCAAAAAAAATGAGAAACTAAATTATTGCTCTTACTAGTGTGATCGTGATAAATTTTATATGATTATACCGCCATAAATTTATTTTAAAGTATTTATATATTCCTAATATCAGTCAATATTAAAACAACAAATATGTTCGACACAATTCCCAAGTTTAATAATAATTTACACTATGTATTTAAGATAACATTACTTTTTTTGTTACTTTCCAAGAAATTTGTCCGTATTTATAGATTTTTTAAGACTTTTAACATTTTGTTGAAAATTTTACCTTTGCCTTTATTGAATTTTGCCTTTTCCCTTATTGAATTTTATTGAAACATGGTCAGTGAGTAAGCGGGCGAGTACTGGCGCTCATGTCTAAGTTGAGTTATTTCGTAGAAATTGTGTTGAGTGTGTTAGTTGTATAATTACATAATGAAGAATAACGACAGTGTGAGAATGGAATCTAGGAGCAATTATTTTAAATTTAAGCAAAATTTAATAAGACCATTCAAAACTTTAATACATTTCTGTTTTATGCACTGTGTGACGTATGAAGAAAGGGCAAGGGACGCGCATACGGTCGCGGGTGAAGGGGGCATTGCTTATATGACTGCTGCAGTACCTAAGTGGCTAACGAGCCACACTTAGAAGTCATTAATATTAGTTATAAAATAATAAAATTTTAAATAACATTAAAGTAGTAAATACGTTAAAAATTTAATGTTTAGTAATGTTATATGATATTATTATATCATGACGATTTAATATAGATTGCCGATAGCATAAAATCAGGTAGGAATCAGTAATTAGCATTTCACTAGAACCTTAAATGCTAAAAACCCCGAATCCAAAGGCGACAAGGGTGCAATACAAGCATAGTGACATTATTCCAGGTTACCCAAAATGTCCAATTTACCTCCTATGGAATCATTACAATACGATGGTGCTCCAATGCCACTGGGATTACGCTACTACAAATGGATGAGACCCTTAGAAATATACTTTCTTGCAGCAGGCGTAGATACGCCTATTAAAAAAAGAGCTACTCTCCTCCACATGGGAGGAACAGCCCTATAAGAAATTTATTATAACATACCGGGAGCACACATCTCTGATATGGATATTACGGAAATAATTGATGTCTACAAAACGGCGATAGATAAATTAAATGAGTTTTTCTTACCAAAGCAAAGCAAGGTGTTTGAACGCCATTTATTTAGGTTACTTAAACAGGAATCAGGCAAAAAATTTTATAAATTTCTTGTAAGGCTGCGACAACAAAGTAGAAAATGTCAATTCACTAATGAAGAGGATGAACTTGTAGATCAGATTACATGAGACACGATTATATATGAAAAATGTAACTCAGTAGAACTCAAGAAGAAAATGTTAACTTTAGGTGATGCTATTACCTTGGGCAAGGTTATAGCCGAATCTAATACAATAGAATCCGTACAAAGTCAGTTATCTGATTTAAGTAATAATGATCATCGAACTCCGTCAACAGTAAATACAATAGAGTTTAAACGCGATGCGATTTTAAAAAGAAGGGTTGCTCTCGTTGTGGTAATGAAAACACAACCAAGATAGTCCATCCTGCCCCGCTAAAGATAAAAAACGTTCAAAATGTGGTTATATCGGTCACTACATGGCAAAATGTCAAACTCTTGTTTCGTGACATCGTGCCATGTAGTGCTCTTGCATATAAACGCAAATCGACTACCAATACCCAGTGAAAGAAGTATACAATCTCTTAACCTAAGAAACTTGACAAAAACTAACGAAGACGAGAAAAAGTCCAGCTCATCATCATCATCGTTTAAAATAAACTACATATTTTACCTTGGTGAGGATGATAAGATAAAATGTAGTTTAGGCGGAGTCGACAATGTTGCGTTGTTAATCGATTCTGGAAGTAATTCTAATATAATTACTGACAAAACCTGGAATTGTTTAAAAAAATGCGACAAAATATTCATGGCGTATGATAGCAACGTGTCATTGACTGTCCTTGGTTGATTGGAAGCTATGGTTAAAATCGGTTCTGAAGCGAAGCAAAGTACATTCTATGTCATTAAAGACGGCACTCGAGACCTGCTTGGGAAAGAAACAGCCGTAGACACCTCGAAGTATTGAAAGGAATTGGCAAAATTAGATATTATCGAGCCTGTTGATAAACCTTCTAAATGCATTTTGCCAATAGTCCCAGTACTAAAAAGTGATGGCGAAGTTCGCGTTTGTGTAGATACGAGAGTTACTGTTAGCAAAACGGTACTTCGAGAACATTACCCTCTCCTTAATATGGAACATCTCCTTCCAACATTCAGGAAAACTCGGTTATTCTTGAAATTAGACGTTAAGAATGCATTTCATCAACTTGACATAAACGAAGACAGTCGTCATATTACAACTTTTATAACGCCTAGGAGTCTTTTTCGTTAGAAAAGACTAATGTTTGGTATCTCTTCCGCACGAGATTTATTTCAAAAGATGTTAGAAAAAATATTACTACCGTGCGAAGGAACCCTGAATTTTATTGATGATATTAGTTTTTGGCCAGAAGGAAAGCGAGCACGATACCCGACTAAATCATTCCCTTAAAGTTTTTAAGAGTTACAATGTAGTACTTAATCAAAAATAATGCATTTACAACGCCAAATTTGAACAGTTTTTCACGAGCTATCAGGGGAAGGAGTAAAACCCCTAAATACATACATAAAAAGCTTTAGTACGCTTCGAGAATCAAAAACAATTGAGGAAATACAAAGTTTTCTTGGACTCGTGAACTGTGTAACCAAATGGATCCCCAATTTTTCAACGTTGACGGAACCAAATAGGCAACTCTTAACTTTTAAGATTGATCAGAAAGCAGATATATCAGGGCATTGGAAATCCGAACAAAAAACTGCTTTTTGCGAACTTAAAATTAAACTTAATAAAATTCCCACCAGGGTATTACGACCTGAATGAATGAATGATATGAAGATAAAACACAAGTCCTAGCAGACGCTAGTCTAGTGTATCTTGGAGCGATATTAGTACAAACCGATTCCAAAGGACCCCGTATAATAGTGTTCGGGAACAAGAGTTTATCTGACGTTGAAACACGATACTGCCAAACGAAGAAGGAGGCTCTGGCACTAGTGTGGGCGGTGGAGCATTTCCACATCTATCTTTATGGCTGGAAAATCTTCGAACTAATTACCGACCACAAACCACTCGAAGTTAAGTCACATACAATACCTATGCAAAGGCTAATTGAGGCTAAGGCTGACGAAGAGATACAGTTCACTCAAGAAGCTTTAAATACAAATGTTTGAGACTATGGAGTCAACAACTATCTTGTCTTTCAAACAGAACTTTGTTTTCATAATGGCATTCTCCTTAGACGTGACAAAATTCTTATTCCTGTAAAACTTAGAAGACGGATATTAGACGCAGCTCATGAAGGTCACCATCATCAACAAGTCATCAAGGTCATCAAGCCTGGCAAGACAGCGATGGATTTTTTAGTAGTCATTGATTACTATAGTAGAGATACAAAGAAGTAAAAACAATGAAATCAATAACTTCACACGATACGGTAAAAGTAAAAGACTTGGTATTCCATTATCGATCACCCCGGGTAATGAAAAACAGTTGACTAGTCACGACTTCAAAGAATTTTGTTTGGAACTAGGTATTAAGTTACTTAGCACTACCCCGTTTACTCCTCGAGAAAACGGGGAAGTCGAACGCCAAAATCGAGATATTCTTAAAAAGTTACAAATAAGTCAATGTATGAAATCAGATTGACAGTCTGATCTTTTAGACTATTTGATAATGTAAAACAGTACTCCACATAGTACTACAGGTAAAAGTTCGGGTGAACTTTTCTTCTACAGGAAATTTAGAGACAAAATTTCATCAATAATTGGAACTAGGAGTGAGGTTAATTGTGCAATTAGAGATAGAGATAAATTAATGAAAGAGAAGGGGAAGACATACGAAGACCAGAAACAAAAAGCTACTACCAAAAAAAAACTACTTATGAAATAGAAAAAGGTGAGAAAGTTTATGTTATAAATATGGTCTAAGACAATAAGCTCACAACCACATTTAACCCTGCTCCACATACTGTACTAAGTTCTAGTGGAAACGAATATAACGTTAGGAATGATGAAACGGGCCATGAATTTAGAAGAAAACTGATACATCTCAAAAAGGTGTAGGGAAAATGGCAGATTCAACATCCTGAAATTGGCGAACAAACAGAATACTCAGAAGATGAAAGTGATCTGATAGAAGAACGAAAAGATAATCAATAATTTTGTAGTAAGTAATAAGATAGTACCTAATTACTTGTTCAACAAATATTCCATATTGTTAGTAATTGATCCGTAAATTTATTAACTAGGTTTATATGTTATTAAAATGATTCATAATATGATTATAAATGATTGATCAAATTTTTATGTAAAGGGAGAGGTATGACGTATGAATTAAGGGAAAGGGACAAGCATACGGACGCGGTGGCAGGGGGGCATTGCTTATACGACTGCTGGCACGTGCTGACGTCTGCCGGTCTCTTGATGAACTGATTGTTTACGTTTTATTTACCTAATAACACACTAGACCAGGACACCACCCACTGCAATCAAAAAAATCATGCAAAAGGTACGTTTAATATTATTCGTACTTTTAATGTTTGGTACTTCAAAATGAAATTCAAAACTGAATTTCATCGCTAATTGTTATAATAAAGATATTGCTTTATAAAAATTGTATATCATTTTGTAATAGCTCTTACGATCCTGTGATACAAGCACAAATACAAGTACAAGAACGGACGAAGCGCTGTCTTAAGGCAAACTCCGTAAATTGTAAAACTAATTGTAAAAAAATATTTACAAAAAACCTTGCTGGTAATCAGCTTGAACAAAATCTTTTCAGAGGCCTATTTATTTACCAGAACAGATGTCCTTTCAGAGTATAAAATGAAACAAAAAAATAAGAATTATCTTTTTTTTTCTTACAATTTGTCTTCTAACTTTATTTTACCAAAATGTAAATTAACATTACATTGCACATTAGCCTACAACCCTGAAATTTTAAGCACTATTAATAAAAATAAGTGATCTGTTTTAATTACCATTTAATTTTAACATCTGTTCCTTAAAAATAACATAATGAGTTATAAAAGTGAGCCAACTAAATTAAAATCACATCAATAACTTGTAAATAAATCAGTATTGTTAAGAAGTAAACCATAATAATTATACAAGGATAAATAAAGAAAACGACGCGAATATCAAATTGATTATGTCTGCCACAACGTAGAAGCTGCATTTTAAGACCAGTTTACCGCGCAGCAGACATGGCGCTGGTATAGAAGTCTACACGAACGCAATCACATCACAGGCTGTTAAAAGCTAGTTGCTTTCATGAGAGGTTTTATTTATTTAGAATAATGGTAATTATGTCTCATATAAAATTTATTATTTCGAAAATTTTTGTCAGTACTACTTACTAACAGGCGTCAATGGTTGAGGCATTGTATTTAATGAAAGTATCTGCAGTGTAACGGATCGCGGTCCTTTCCAATTACGAGGGCGATATGTTATTTGTATTGCCTTTTCTTAGTGATTCCATTTGCGTCGGTTGTTTAGGAACTCGAGTCGACTCATTAATGCAAATCACCTTTTAAAACCGGGTTTATATCTTTTTTATTACATTAACAAAAATCAGGGTTGTATATTTGTTCGAATATTTCTAAAAAGGTTATTATGTGCATTGGTATTTTATGTGTATATATGTTAAAACAAAATCCTTTAAACGAAATAAAATTTATTGTACTTTAAGATTAACAAAATATGAATTATACGTAGAACGATTTCAAAATCGAAGCGCCCTTTCAATTAAAACCAAAATAACAAAAATCTTTTTTTATTATAGTTATAACTACTCATAATTTCTATCGTCGTACCTTCATAGTAAATTTAATAATTATTACCAGTAAAATCTTCTGTTATTGAAAATAATATAATAATAAAAACCTTATGACAAAGACTACTACTATATTACATGTATAGATGTATAATAAATAATTATTTTGTTTGCAACACGCTTATTGAAATAAATGTGACTGAGATGAAATTTTCTTCGACGTTAAAAACCAAGGCCCGAGGTGGCGGATCTCATTTCATGTC
This sequence comes from Melinaea menophilus ssp. n. AW-2005, assembly GCA_918358695.1. Lineage (NCBI taxonomy): Eukaryota > Metazoa > Arthropoda > Insecta > Lepidoptera > Nymphalidae > Melinaea > Melinaea menophilus. The sequence goes on from OU911039.1 coordinate 386,498, forward strand.
AATTAATGAGATGTGTTGGAAGAAATGTTTTATAACTGTAACTTCTAACTTCATCTAAATAACATTGTCATTGTGATATTATAATGTAATAAAGCATCAGATAACATTACAGATAGTAGTACCGTTAGTACTTTAGCTTAGTGTCATATTAATGTGATTTGAAATATCAAATTTAAACATTATTTACACGCAGTTAAAAAATAATAAAAAAGTTACCAAGTGTATCTAAAGTTTTTCATTACTCGACAAAACTTCTCCGTCGTCTCTGGCTACCCCGCAAGGGATATGGCGTGAAGATAAATAAATAAATAAATACTTAAAATAATAATTTAATAATTTGACATAAGTTTGTTACCTCATTCAGTATATAGCATCGTTTATCTGTTTAAATGTCTGTGTAATATCTGTTTACTCTGTGTAAATATTTGTGTATATTAATTGAGTAATTGCTTTACAAGGTTGGCAACCACTAGTTACTACAGCGATAACAAAAATATAATTAGCAGCTGCGGGATTGCTTGTCCACTAATAAGTAAACCGTTCTTTCATGACTTTGCAATTTATGGTTAGTAGCAGTTAGGTTTAATGCTGTAATATAATTTTACTTATATTTCCTCAGTGTGCAATCAAAACTGCGGAAACCACAACAAATTGGTTCTTGGTAGTAATCTCCGGAGACATTGCTTTTCAGTTTCATCACTGAGCCGTGTGGTAAATAATTATAAGATATTTAGAAGTGCAATGGTATCACCGAATAGAGATATGACAAGCATGTTATGAACAAAAATGGAATTTACGTCACTTTGTGAATACGGTATGAGCTGTTTGAGCTCGGTATTCGATTTTTTTTCTCGTTTCCACTGTTCTACTCTAACATAAAAATTCTAAATCTAACATAAAGAAGACAGTGAATAAGAAGATATTAATTTTCAGTGATGGAACTGTTTACGGACTTTTTGATAAAAAGGAATTTCAAACTTAAAGTTTTTCGAACGACAAAGTTTTCGTACTTTCACATAAATTATTTTTTCGTTTTGATAAAATGCAATAGATTAAATCTCATCAAACTTGTAACATTTAAGTGTTCGAATCGACAAGAGGCGAGAAGCTGCGATCGCAAGGAAAACTGGAGGTAAGAAATAGACCTAAGATGTATAAAAGTATCCTAGAAAATATCGATCAAGTAGCGTTCAAAATAATGGTTGTTGAAATGAAAAAAATCATTACGGTTCCTGTAACACAACACCTTATTCATTATTGATTACAATTAATTAAATTTAAATTAATTTAAAAATTAAATTAAATCGATTAAAGATAAAAACCTAACTACTTTAAAGATTGAATTAATAAATTCAAAATTGCTACAACCAACAATTTTGAAATGAATATTCTGTCGATGAAAACTTTTTATAAACTAAATTTAAAACTTTCTTTTTGATGATTTAGTACTAATTGATATTGATATTATTATTTATTATATAATTATAACTAGAAGTAAAAAAAATAGACTGTAGTTTATAGTTTATAAGTTACATGTATTCTTTTAAATATTTATTGCTATGAAGATACACTCGTAGCAATAGTAACAGCATCGTCCGTACCCATACTTAGACATTGGACCTTCATGCACATTATACCGTCTAACCGAACAGCTAAATAATTAGAATCTTTAAATCATTTTAAACATAATTAGTGTGAAATAGTGAAAAATGATTTCGAGGAATGAATGTTTTTTGATTAATTTGATTTTTATTATGTGTGTATGTTTTGCAATTTATTTGTTTTTGTAATTTAATTTTTGACTTTGATATTAATCTTAATTTGGTTTGATTTTATTTATATTTGTTTACAATTTTGATTTTAATTTTAATGATGATTTTGTTTTTGATTTTTATTTGAAATAATTTAAATGTCACTAACCCTGTTTTGAAATTAAGTATATTGTTACTAACACACTTTTATATGGATGGATTATCTGAAATAAAATGCTTATTATTATTATTATTATTATTATACATCATTGTGTCAAGTATATCTCATTTGAGTTAAAAATACAGAACGCAAGCTACAGTACGTAGTGCAATACTGATGTCAATATTATGAATAACATTTGTGAAACGAAATATTGTAATATTATCAAAATCAAAATCAAAATCAAAATCAAAAATCTTTATTGAAAATAAGTTTCATACAAAATATTTTTTCATTGTCAAAGCTACCACCAGCTCGGAAAATTATTTCCACAGACCTGAGAAGAGCTGGCGACAGAAACTCAGCGGGATTGTCATGATTTGTTTATTTTTTTTTTTTTTTCTCCTTAAATTCTAAATAACATAAATACATTACACAATATTAAATAAATAATCTTGAAGCAGCCTGGCAGCGATCGCTTCATACCCACGGTGCATTATCCTCTAAGTATTCAGATACATTGTAATATCCTTTTGCACACAAACGTTCCTTAGCTATTCTCTTAAATTTGTTAAATGGTAATACTTGAACGTTTGCTGGGACTTTGTTGTAAAACTGTATACATTGCCCCATGAAAGATTTACTCACTTTTTTAAGTCGAGTAACAGGTAGCGCGAGCTTGTGTTTGTTCCTGGTATTTATAGTGTGTATATCACTATGCTTAATAAAATTGTCAGTATTTTTATGTACATATTTAAGATTTTCAAAAATATACTGACTGGCGACCGTAAGTACATTAATTTGCTTAAACTTATTTCTTAAAGAATCTCTAGGGCCCAGATTGTAACTATAATACACTAACTTAGCAGTAGTCTCGTCAGTTAGGGATCTAATTTTTTTAACAGCGTACGCGGCAGAGCTAAGTTTACTAGCCAATCCAGCTATATGAGGGCCCCATTGTAGCTTAGCATCAACAGTGATTCCTAGAAAAACTGTGGATTCCACCACTTCCATCGCTTCCTCCTTCCTATCAATTTAAAATGCCAATGTTTAAGGTGAGAGGGCATTTATTTTTAATAGTTAATATAAATATTAACCATTTAAGTTTTTATTTTGTTTATAAAATAATAAAAAGTCATTGGTTTTAAAAATTTTAAAACTAAAAGTGATAAAGATATGTTAACAGCAATATATTAAACCTTCAATCATTCCTTCCCTCAGAGATATCACAATTGTAATAGTTGTGGTAAGTGAGGACATCGACCCCGATAAATATTCGACTTGATTTAATCTTATAAGACAATCTATTATCGCAAATAAACCAGAATTAAAGTTGTTTAATACATACATATACATTTTATTAATTGATGTCAGTACTCTAACATTTGCAATAAATAGAACATAAAAATTCTCATACATACAACATCTGTATTACATCTACTTGTTCAAAAGCTAGTATTCTATCGAAATAGTTCTCATAATCCCTATTCTGATCTCGTTCTGTTTTTTTATGATAAAAATAATGTTTTATTATTTGTTCACGCACACAAGTGTCTAACACTTTAGTACTCAATAGGTAGAAACTGTGTGTAAGCTAATTATTTTATAACTATGTATCTTACATTCAAAAAGTAGAATTTTTTCACGCTATATCTGTCAAATGTACCTTCCATCACTATAAAGTAGAGGAAATGTAATAGTTTTTTATAGAGAATAAGAACTAAAAATTATTTTTTTAGATTAAGGTGAAAATTTAAATACAAATGAAATTTATGAATTAAAATCATAACAATATGTTTTTAATGATTTCCCGATGAAAAAGTTAATGTCATCTCTCAAGAAGCGGATCCAACCTAAATTGAAATCATTATAAATCGTTTAAGGTTCTGAACCCAATTGATACATAGTAGTCCTTCAAACAATAAACCAATAAGAATTTTTTTTTGTTAAATAGAAAAAAAATGTATTTTAAATACAAAAAACTACTTACTGTCTAATAGTATAAATTGAGAAGATTTTTTGTTTGTTTCTCCACCAGACAAAAACTAATTAACACATTTATATAAAAATGGAACAAGAGTTCATTTGAATTTGATTTATTATTTAGTGATCTATGAAAATAATATTATGAAATACTACAATATAAAGTTACATTTCTAACATACTGTTGTTTCCATCATTACTTAAATTAGATAAATATAGTTTAGACACATTGTACGTCATTAAAAGTGGGAGCTCTAGTTTTAATTACTTTAAGTTTGAGCAGCAGTTTATCTGAAACTAAACTATTATTTAAAGTTGTAGAGACGCAAAATGAAATATTTTTAATAGTTTAATATAGATACAATATTTAGTTTTTTTTCCTATCTGTTGTCGTATTTCAGAAACTTAAAATAAGTGGTTTTATAGTTAGGTAATGATTTTGTGATCTTCTCTGAAGAACGTTCGTCGATTTTTTTAAAAGTTTACGTTGTTAAAAACCATCAGCAATTTAAAATTTCATTTTAAACAGTTTTCCAATATGTCAGTAGTAGGTAGAGCAAAAAACCTATTTAGGTCGCTGCGAAAACAAAAAGGGCATAAATATTTTCGCAATAATTAAAAAGTCATACATCAATTTCATCAATCCTCTCGCGTTTTTGTGAACATTATGCCGATTTCTAGGAAATACGAGATGTATATTCACACATGACTTGTTTTATTAATTCTTAATAGAAACGAAAAGTAGTATATCATATAAAATAAAGAATATTAAATTTTTACACAAGCAGGTAGTTCTTATTAATGAAAGAAGACATAAGTAGCTATGTTTGTAGATATTATTATTATATATTATTATGATGTTTTTATTTAAGAGTGATATACCAATATACAGGAGTATAGTTATAATATGAATAATTGTATATTTATTACTTACTCCTCTGTATTTCCACTCAGTGATACATAGAAAAACATATAATTTCAAATACAGCGTCGAAATAACCATGATGCTTTTAATCAGTACACTTATAGGAAGAACTAATGGTCTTTCTCTACAGAGTATTTTCACGTTATTCATCAGGTAATAACAATCAGTAATCAACGTCTATAAATAAAATTATAATTTAAAGAACTTTCCACGTCAAATGTACGAAAGATTTTGCGACATTTCGCTGTATTTCGACATTCTCATATTTCCTAAAATTGAAGCAAATTATTAATTCCATTACGCACCGAGCCCGCAATCACGACTAATAAAGGGACAATCCTCTTGGGTGTTCGTTTTACATCCAATTTTTTTAGAACCGCCTAAATTAAGTGGACACACACAATTACTTTAGTCCACGCTGAAGAAAAGAAAAAATGAAACCGCACTTCGACATATTTAAAGTACCTAACAAGCTCCAATTATACATGTATATATATAAACATGTATATATATATACATGTATATATGTACATTTAAAAAACATTTTTTCAATTCAAGTTAGAATCTATTAAAATTTTTCACTTCGTAAACGTTCATTTTATTATGTAGTCTGGCGTTTCATAAAATAACATAATGACAGTTATTTTAATGCAAATAAAAATAACAAATATTTACTAAACTCATAATTAATCTTACCTAATAAGGGTACATTGTTGCAACTGTGAACTTTACTTAATTTAGCGAAGCATAACATTGTGTGTAATTGCTTTTGGGTCGCGACGGCATATCGTTCAACACAGCAATTATCCTCATTGAATCCTTCACTGGAACTGCTGTTGAGTTCAGTAATTAAAATCTCTTTAAAACTTGTGATGTAACTTTTCTTTTAATGTGAGAGTAGCGTAACCAATAGGATTTAAATATTGTCCTTGTTTAGGTATTTTGAATCACATGTCCCTCGCGTGGACAGCCATTGTCTGTCGTAGTCGAAATGAGTACTATCACCGAATCAAGCAGAAAACAAACAGACAGACATGTATAATATGTGAAATTCATACTTTAGATATAACTATTATCGGTACTGTCTAATTTTAAAAACAAATTTAGCTAAAATTTACTCAATAAAATAATTTCCACAAAATTATAGAAAATAAATAAAACTCCATTTTTTTTATCATTCAAATCAATCATTAAATAACTTTAAGTTTTTTATTACGAAAACTTCTTAATAGGACGGACGTGCTCTTGGTGTACGAATTAAGACATCAATGACATATCAGCTGTTAATAACAACACCTGCTTCTGTCCACAACAGCAATGTTAGATATTGACCACAGCGTACAGCGTACAGCGTACAGCGTACAGCGTACAGCGTACAGCGTATCTATGTAATATTGTTATCACGAGAGTAATCATTGATCTGCTTTGAACAATCAGTCAGGATTTATTAGATGTGAAGTAATCTAACACTCCTTGGTAATTAAAGGATGTATTTCAAAAGAGAACTCCTTTTAAATAACTTGAAAGAGATTTGTTAATTTAGACAATAATTATAGCTCATTATTCCCAAGCCTTGTTTTTAATATTGCTGTCGTATATTTTGTAAATACGTAGTTTCATCATGTTTTATACAACGCATTATTTTATAATGGATGCAAAAGATTATAATTGTTTTCCAACGTTAGTTATAATTGTTGTATATATTAAAAACAGAAAGAAGGATTCCAATCGTACTTACGATTGACTGACTATACACGAACTGACTCAGCGATTGAAATTTCTCAAGTGTATATATATATTCATTGTTGTGTATTTTGATAATAAAGACTTCATTTATATATTACTACTAATCTAATTTTTACCTTATAATTAAAGGTTTTGATGGTTCTTTGATCACATATGTATTTGTTCCTTGATATTAAAATATATTTATTTATTATTTGTTCTTGAAATAATTTTGGTTCCATAAATAATTTTCTCATGTAACATGAATTATTTAAAGCCGCAAGTGCAGTTTTTTTAGTTTTGTGAATACAAATTAAATCCACTATTATTCGTATATTTCATAAGATCAGGTCGCTCCTTTGTGATGACTTTTAATGATCGAGTGTTAATGTAAGCTGTAATAACATTCTAGAAACACGTTAAGATAATACTACGTAATACTTATTAATCTTAAAAATTTTATTATAAAAATATATTATAAATTAATATATTTTACCTTGATTTAGTACAAGGACTGGTCAACCTTTAAGTATTGTTCAAAGCCACGTATCAAAATATAGTATATTTTAAGGTGATGTGGTCTAACTATCATCATTCGACTGCAGCTTGTATACAAGTGTGCTAGATGTTGGCGGTGCCGCCCTCCCACAGAAGATTGTCGCAAAATAGCTAGTATAGCTACATTTTGTACAACGAGTGTAAGAGACATATTCCAAAAATCTCCTATCCGCATGAGGGATATCCTTAAAAAGTAAGTATTCTGTTAATACAAGCTCAATCTTCGAAGTCATGCGGTATTTACATAAAAATAGAATATATAAACAAATTTTCGAAAATATTTTAAAGTTCAGAAAGTACCTACTTACGCTACCAATCTATTTAGTTATATCAATTCATTGGGTTGAGGTTTTACAAAGTTCTTAAAGAGAAATTGAAAACGGATTTAAATCACTCAACGCTTCCGTCCGTCCGTCTGTTAAAGTGAATTGTCTTAGAAGCTTTTATGTGTACGGAGTAGATGTTTTGTATATATACCATAACATAGGATGTACTTTTATGTGTGGGAACACAACGTGACATAATAATCAGACAGTTGCCATGAATTAATTATGTAACTATATTTAGCTTGTATCGATATCCAATCTTAGTAACCTCGTTTTTGGTTACAGTTGTGTTGAAGAAAGTTTTATTTCCTGCAATATGTTATCGTATGAATGATAAAACCCATGACCCGTAACGGTACATTGCCTATCCCTTTCACCGCATCTCCTGATCACGGACCTGTCATGATCCGTATCAAACCTTAAGTGACTACACAATCTGCGTAGATTAGATTTTGTGATTAAAATATCAGCCACCAGTTTAGAACTAAAAAAACAATATTGAAGTATCCTTATTCCTTCCTATATTAATGCCATACGCTTTATATATAATTATTTAGAAACTAATATTATTTAAATGAATATAATGTTTTGTCTTTCCAGATTCTAAATCTATCAAACAGTTGTCCAATTTATATAAGTCCAATTATATAATTGTGATTTATTTTTTTATAAATAGAATAACAAAATTATGAACACGATCAGAACTCTTACTTCTTGGACGCCATTTTGAAATTAAAATCCCAAATATTATGTTTGCAGTTCTCGGTAAACATGTTGACTGTGTTATGTTTTTAAATGAATATAGAATGAACAAATTCGTCAGTATGGGCATGACTGCATTAAAATGATATTATTTGTATTTGGTTAACAGGTATTAAACTAATCCAATATTATTATTTACAAATCTACTGTCTTAAAAAAAAACATTTAATCGTTATTGTATAACAAATTTTATATTGAAATAACAAATTTTAAATTGCACAACATTTTATTAGTTTTCATTCAAAAGTTTCTGAGTAAGCTCCTAGAACTGAACTAGAATATTTAAACTAAACCTTTTATATGACAATGTACGGTTTTTTTACCGAGAGCTTTATAAAAATACAAATATCAGAGACTGCCATTGATGCATGGACGAGTATTACCAGCTCATCTGACTAAATGTCCAGTAGTGAAGCGAATCTATAGGATGACTATAAAAATAAATATTTTTTATAATATTGCAATCTTAAAATCTTAAATGTTATTAATAAACCAAATAAATCAAATCCTAAATGAAGGTGACAACAAAGATTCTCTAACGCATACAAATTTGATAATACCGCACTCACAAGCGTATACAAACCGATACACAGATAAAAAGTCTAACAATAAATGCTTGGATTCTATTTGTTACTAATGATTTATTTTTGACTATTTTTAAAGTATATATAATACCTATAGGATAAACACAAATTTATGTAGTTTATGGATATATATTCAAAAACCATTTGCCAAACGTCGCATAGCAAATATTACCATTCCTGTTCAACGCATTTACAGCAGCTGTGTATAAATTACATGATTGTTTAACTTAACATGATTGCTGGACTATAGTCCCGAACATAAACTGTGTTGTTTAGAACCTATTCTGACCAATAAATAAAAATAAATTAAAAAATTTGTAGAACAATATATACGGGACAATCTTTGTGAAAGTGAAATCAAAACGATTAGAATTGTTGATCAGGGTAGTAATACAAATAAAATTAATAAAATTCTTTATATTAGATATTAGAATAGCAAACATTGAATTGAATTAAGAACTGTAATAACTGATACTCAATCATAGGTTACAATATAATTCTACTGGATGGTGAAACTAGCCTTACTTTAAATGAACAAAAAAAAACATTCCATAATCTTTCTAGTTAACAAATAAATGAAGCACTGATGTGTAAAAATCTGTGAACTGAATCTACAAATAATTGATGGACAGGAATTAATAATAAACACCATTTATTACTTCACCGAGCTGCCACAAAAGAAGAACGGAATAATCTGTACTTTTTACAGTAACTATAGCTTATGCTACAGCATGTGTGTAATTTTTAAATAAAATGCAACATCTTGTAGCTAAATTCTTTATATTATTGTTCGAATTGTAGTATTTGTGAAAATAAAATAAATCGTATTTATCAACCTGAACTTAAAAATCGACATGAAAACTTATTTTTTAGACTATAGTTTTGAGATTTCTATGAATTTGTATTTTATTCCCTAATATAGAATGATTATTCTATATTAAGGAACATAAAATTTGTGTATAAGGTACGTATAATAATATAGTTAATAAAAGTAGTTATGAAGAATTCTCCAAATGAAAATATTTGTAATATGGTAAAAAAAAAACTTTTCATGATATGAGCTCGTAATAAACCTATCACTGGCACATATTCGCATATCTTCGACATCGCTGACATTCACTCTTGACTATCCATAAGTGTCAGTCACTTGAGTTGTAATGCAGTGGTTTACGAGTGTGATAGAAATGTGGAATGAGTGAACATCGGTGGACTTGTGAAACTTAAATGTCTTTAAAGTACCTTTTAATTTTAAAATTCATACTGCATATTCTTGTTCCTTTCCATGTCAGCCCGTAGACGCCCACTGCAAGGCATAGGCCTCCAACAAAGATCACGTCCATGAAATTAAATATATTACATTCATCATCAAAGCGCACAGCTCTTTTACTTCCTTTTCGGGATATGATCAAGATTTGGAAAACATTTTAATTACACCTTCACCATGGTTCTTCTACATGCACCAAAGTTAACAAAATGTAGTGGCGTGGTGGTGTAGTCATTTATATAATAACGAAGATCGAAGGTACACGGAGTTATGATTATTATAAAATAATGATAATAATTTGATATAAAATGAAACAACTAATTGATATTAAATTAAATTAACTGCATATTATACAAATATAATATTTAAGGATTGTTGTTGATTTTTATTCTATCATCGCTTTAAACCATAACTTAGACAAAGAGTGAATATTTAAACAACAAATTTTAACTATTGGCTAATGGACACAACTATTTTTAACTATTAGTTAAAGTGTATCTACGGATTAAAAATAAAAAATAGCATAAAAGGTAACAAAAGTATATATTCGTAACTGAAAATAAAGTGTGTAAATACAAGTAGGCTACATACTATCGTAAAGGGGAAAGGTGTTAACGACCGATTCCCTTAGCACTCGTTGCTAATCCTTCTCTATACGCCAAAGACCTGACGCATTAGCTTCTATTTATAAAGCTCTCTACAGTAAATCGACACGAAAAGTTTATTTTTATATGAAATTTCTTTTTTTATATATGAAATAGATATATACATAAATTTATTTTATGGGAATATCTAAGAAACAAGCAGATGGATCTGACAATATCGCAGTGAAATGTGTTCGTAACATTTTTGAATCATACTTTTATTATTTTAATTGTAATGTCTTCAGAGAACTGTTACGAGAGAATATGTTACGTAACGCTAACAGTTGATGAATAGGAACTACTTTAAAATCATAACCACATTCGAATATTTTTAAAGAATTTCTGAGTAGTATTCAATTTCATAAATATAATTAATTAATGCTCCATGTAGATGACACGATTGTCATAGCGACGACCAGTGACTAAGGTTTGCTCCACTAAAGTACCTACCGTTTATCATCCCTAGTATTCGGGGGTTAGAGCCCTAACCTACACGTTTTTGAATCCTAATTAGTAGAATAATTCATATTTGTTTATTGTTATTAAAATATCTTGATCTTTCTATTATATTTCAAAAATGTTGCGTTCTAAAGATTTGATTACCTTTGTAAGAGTATATTAAACACTGAAATAAAACTAAAATACATTACCTCAACCGTTGTTACTTGATATAGATGTACTCATGTTAGTTTACAATCGTAGATTTGAGAGTATTAATCTCGTGTCGAATTTAAATAAAGCGACTTTCCTGTTTCTGTCCGTGACATATCAATATTTTACACCTAACGGACAGAAGCTAATGTACTGCAGTCTCTACAGAACATTCTCTCATTGTATAATACTATTAAATTAGATTGGATGAGCTTGAGTAGAATATTCTGATTATTTATGAATCTCAGCAGCTATTTTAAATAAATTATTAATTTATTGATATTGATGTAGATTAGTTTTTTTGTTATATTATTATATATTGTATAATTAGTTTTATTATTACATTATTTTATGAAATAGGAAACAAAATATTAAATTGAACCCTGTTTTCATAACATATTAAATTTATATTGCGCGGAGCTCAAATGAGGTCCACAGCCATGTTTGTGAGTGCTCTTTCGTCTCCTTTTCAGGTGTGATTGATAATTTATTATTTATTTTTATCTGCGGTTGCCGCCGTTTCACCAGATGGTGCCATGGCGACAAATAAAAGAATAGACACAATGCCACCGTTGCTTATCAGTGTAACCACTTATGATATAGCGTAAACACCACCAGTCGCCGATCTAAATATGCTTCTAGTCTCCATTACTTTTTCATTCTGCATTATCTTAATACATAAAGCACAAAGACACTTACTCATACAACCCAAACCGTAATACCTAGAAAGCTGAAATTTAGACACAAGTCTTCTGACATATTGAATAGGTGTAAAAAGAAAGGATTTTGTAAAGGTCTAAACCGTTCCAAAGTTACAGCTAAAATATTGCAAGAAATATAACGCGCCTGTTTGATATCTCCTAGGTGGTGTGGAAATTCAAACAAAATGTTTGATCACTTTCGCCGTCGTCGCGAAGCACGCATATCTTAATACATAAAGCACAAAGATACTTACTCAGTGACTCATTCATCGCTCTATAGCCCAAACCGTAATACCTAGAAAGCTGAAATTTGGACACAAGACTCCTGACATATTGAATAGATGCAATAAGAAAGGATTTTGCAAAGGTCCAAACCGTTCCAAAGTTACAGCTAAAAAACTGCAAAAAATATAACGCGCCTGTTTGATACCTCCTAGATGGTGTGGAAATTCAAACAAAATGTTTGATCTCTTTCGCCGTCGTCGCGAAGCACGCATATCTTAATACATAAAACACAAAGACACTCACTGACTCATTCATCGCTCTACAGCCCAAACCGTAGTACCTAGAAAGCTGAAATTTGGGCACAAGGCTCCTGACATATTGAATAGGCGCAATAAGAAAAGATTTTGCAAAGGTCCAAACTGTTCCAGAGTTACAGCTAAAAACTGCAAAGTTTACCCCCCGTTTCCTCTCTTCTCCCATTGCATTGCAGTAGAAATGAAAATTATTTGCCCAGTCACTATGTTTATTCTCAACACGCTGCGATGTGAGAAACAAGAGTGTACCAATAACCCGATAGGAATGAATCTCTGTAGTTATCAAATTCAAGGCTTTCTCGCACTGATGGGTTACAGGATAGAGTGTGTATGTGTGAAGTGTAGGGTCATTGGTTCAATACTCACGAAAGTCAGTTTTTTTTTGTTTATGCCCGTTGCGAAGCACGGGTAACCTGCTAGTTATTTATAAGTGATAAATTTTACATATAATAAGCTACGCTAATACGCTAATTTTTTTTTTTATTAAAGAAGCTCATTGTGGCGATCTTATTTTAGTAGTGACCAGTTCGTTCCACGGAAAGTGGTAGATCAGACCAAAATAATCATATATGAACTGTTTATTATGAATTATTCAATTACAATGAAAAACATCGTAAGCATGCATACATATAATATAAAAGAAATAAAAGGTAAAGTTTTAAGACTAATTTGTTAACCGTAACCATACAATTTATACTTTAATGTTTAGGGGAAATTTAATACATAGGTAAATATATTTCGTGTATGCTAATTAATTGTAGATCTGATTACTTTAATTAATTAATTAAAATGCCTGTCTCGTAAATATAAAAGAATATTTAGGATATTAAATAACGCAGCCTAGAAACAGTATCTTATTGCAAAATGTGTAGGAAACGTAGGCAGAGTATATAGTTACTACACAACAATCTTCTGTGATACGATAATGCACCACTTCACCTCATTTCATACTTCCGCTCGAACGTTTTCGTATATATGCGGGATACAAGAAGATTGGTTAGGTTAGAGCTATACTCTGTAACTTTAGTTGAATTTATTAATATTCTAGGGTTTGAAGCATCTTAAACCTACGTTACTTCGTTACAGAATACCCGTCATCAACAGATCTCACATGTGATATATAAGACATGTAATTCCGAAAGTTGTTGTAGTGTCGAAAGAAATTAATTTAGATACAGTCATCAAAGAAAATTTATCTTAATTGATCTGATCTGATCTGATCTGCGGAGCGCTCGGCGGTGGACAGTCCTGAAAGGAAAAAAAAACAAGAATAATATTTTAAAGTTTTGCAATTTTAACTTAATGCAATTAGCAGAGGGGCAACTTCAGCATGATTAGAATTTGAGTTGATTCACAACTTAAGCACATATTATCGATCGATTGTAATTGCGTCTTAGTTGGAGTGTCTCTTAAAATGATACCGGAACAAAAATTATTTATTTAATATTTTGTTACTTGTCTTATTAAGCACATGAAAAGTTTTCTCGGGGAAATTGATACTGACCACTACACTGTTTCGTAGTTACTTATGAATTGAGGTCACCTTTTCATCCTCATATAAGTTTAATCAATAAGCAATGAATTGGTATTCTTTGTACATTAGTCCTTCCGCTGATTGCATATAACACGAAAAATACATCGATAATAAAACAGATTACCCATATTTGAGAGCAAATAATTCATGTAAATGGATTTCCAGCTGCGGCGCGCTACTCGTTCGGAAATTGAATAAGCCATCCAAAGGCGTGTATACACGGGACGCACAAATGATTGAGTGAACGGAATCATCGATCACCTTAGAACCGACATTATTTATGCCTTTGAAATTTTTATATTACTTTTTACAATATTTTTTTTTTCTTTGTGGGTGATGAATTTCAGACTCACATTAATAATATATTTAATAATATAATTATTAATAGTAATTAATGTGTTTTATAATTATTAAATTTGACAAATCAATAATCCTGGGTTCTTTACATAAGACAAGTGGACCCTGCAGAAGTGATCTGCGCTGATAATAAAAAGACCTTAAGTGAGGCCGTACCGTCACGTAAGATATTATTTACAGTCACATTTAATTACATTTACAACGAAAACTAATCTATCTACCTCAAACTCCTATGTGAAGCAGATACTAAGATGCATAGAATTCTGCCGCAACACAGTTTTAAAAAGATATTTAACCTTTATTTGTAATCGCGACCTGTTAAGAAATTTTAAAGTGTGTCAAGTAACTATAATTTAAAAATGTGTCATGTTGTGCTCTAAAAATTTTCGGTATGATATTAAGAGGCTCACTTTTTATTACTTTCTTCTGTTATTAGCGTATAAGCGTTTATAATTAACCCCAAAGGAATTTCCTCTTTTATGGAGCCTAGTGGTGGGCATAGCAAGTTTTTATTTCTAGTAATAATTTTGTGTACATCATAATAATCATAATTTTTTATTGAATTTTAAAATATTTGTGTGCACAAACTAAATTTGGGGCCGTCCTTAAATTACGTAACGCTCTGAGGGGGGGGGAGGGGGTCTAAGCTCGCGTTATGAGTCGTTACAGGGGGGTCGGGGGGTGTTTTTTGAAACGTTACGTAACGCAATATTTTAACTTTTGTGTTTTAAAGTACTCTCAGAACACAAAATTCACAGGCATTGAATTCGAGTATCGTTATTTATTTTCAACTATCATGTTCGAATGTTAATTGTTTTTGTAAAACAAGTAGGAAAATGAGATTTTAATTCTCAAGAGTGATCTGCTCAGTTTGCAGACCAAAAAATCACTCAATTACTTGACAAATGATGAATCTTATTTACTGAAAAAAAAATTAGAAGTTCTTGAATTGAAAGAAAAAAATCTGAAAACATTACAGTACAACCAGCAACGTCAATTGAAGTTCCGTCAAAAGCGAAAAAAAGAGATGAATTCTCTCTTTGAAGAAAACCCGGAATTAAGAGCTGAAATTCCATCTCTTCGTGAAAAACGAGGACGGCCAAGGTTAGATCATAATAGATGAATTAATTTTCAATTAACGATAATTAAAATATCGTTTATATTTATAATAATACAAAAACATTGCTTATGCTTACAGATTAGAGGAAGATCAGCCGGAACTGATGAAAACCATCACAGAAATTGCCATTGACGGATCTGCTGCAGAAGAGAGACGGAGAAACGAATCGATCAGAAGCATCAAAACATTGGAGCAAATGGTAGCGGAATTGAAGAACCGCGGATTCAATATATCGCGAAATGGTCTTTATATTCGAATGTTGCCAAAAAGAAGCGGTACTGTTGAAGGAAGAAGACACGTCGTCACAGTTCCCGTAAAGTTGATGCGTGCCAGCAACGACAAACATGTGAATCACATCGACGGTAAATTTTGTGCGGCCACAATACACAACTTGGAAGAAATCGCTTCATTACTTGGACCGAAGCAAGTATTTTTCCTCAGCCAGGACGACAAGGCGCGGGTACCGATAGGATTATACTACTAGAAGCGATTATTTAAGGATTGTACCGAAACGATTTTTACCACCTCCTATTCCGTTAATTCAATCAGAAAGAGGTCTCGCAACCCCCGATTTTCCCCTTTCAAACTCAGACACCAACGTTTACAAATTTCCCTCTCTGTTTGTAAATTTAAACCTTTCCTCAGACATGTTGCCAATGAACGCTAGGTCGATGAAAACCATCCCGTATGATTTATATTGTCCGAGTGTGCAAAGCGTCCTGATGAGGAGAATCTGCAATAAGTGTAGTGTGTATCATTCTTCAATAGTAAGAGCAGCGGTGCATCAACGAGCTTGTGGCAAAGAAGAGAACGAACGAAGTTCTGTTTTTGTTCCAAAGATTAGGCCTTTACGTGCTGCTGCAAAGCGTGCGTGGAAATTCCATAAAGATACTAATTGTACACCGTCATAATTTTTTAATCTTTAAATTTATTTTTTAATGTTTATCGAGGCCTCGTTTTGTATACTGATCGAACAGCCCTCTTCTGCAGTACAAAGATAGTATCCAAATCTGATGCATTATCCCATAATAGTATGCCGTATGACGTAACACTAGGGCAGTAGCTAAAATAAACTATTCTAGTTGTTTGGACGTTTTTCAACCGACTTATTCTTTTATTCGTGTATGTGGAAGAATTAAATCTGTTCAATAAGTCACAGATATGTGAGCCCCACTGCAATTTTGTATCTAAGGTAGTAGTCAACTGTAGCATTCACTAAATCCAGTTCCTCATTATTTAATTGTACATTGATTTTGACTTTGTTCTCATTGGGAATGGTAAATTAATAAATTTTGTTTTTTTTTGTCGTATTGTAAGAGATTATTGGAGTTAAACCATTGTACAATATCAGAGAGAGCGTTGTTTACATCCTTAATTCATACGAACTGATATCTATTAATTTTGAAAATAAGAGAAATATCATCAACAAACAACACTGTCGCATGTTTTTCTCTCACAAGTTAATACAAGCCATTTTTATGCCAATAAGGAATAAGAAAGGCCAATAAGGAATAAAAACTAATATAGAGCCGTGCTACAAGGCTTTTATCATCGGAAAATTATTTTACATCATTTTTAAACTCTCCACTAATAAATTGCTTTGCTACATATATGGTAGTCGATACAATTTTATCAATTTTTATGTAACTCTGATGATGTCCTTTCACTGAAGACTAATGCATCAGTAAAAAAGCCAAATTTTCGGTAAATACTGTTTTTTTTTTTAATTCAATAAAAGTATTACAAAATCATTATACTTAATATTGGAGTTTGAATATTTTAATAATGGTAAACAGCAAACTAAGTTATTTTTCATTTTACTTATTCAGTTAGCAGTAACTAGTACAAAAGTTACTTTACTTTTTAAATTTGTTCTTTTGTTACTTTTGACCTTAATAAATTGGCCACAGTAGTCAAAATGTAGTGTATTTATTAAACATTTGGAACATTTCCGCACATTAAGTAAATTATTGCGGGAAATGTTTTTATAATTCTAGTATCAAGTTAAGATTATCTTTATACTTAAATAAAGACATTCTTTTTAAGCTGGTACGTTTATTTTAACAAATTATTACGCAGATTAAAATATATAATACATATTTTTCAGAATATAAAATTTCGTACAAATAGTTGGTAATAACTTGGTTATTCTGGAGTCCAGACACCGAGACACACGGAATGTAGAAATAGGATGTCTGTATCGGCGTTAGTGGTAAACGTCGGTGAGATTCCGTGTTGAAAATTTTTACCTATTTGCTTTACAAGAAACTTATTAAATATAGTGGTACGGGTCACTAAAGGATGTTGGAGAGGAGCAACAAAAACCTGTATTTGTATGAGGGAAATAGTAATGAAATCGCACGCCAATGTGAGGGAAAAGTTACAGAGGCAGTGACGGTTTTTCCGATAATATAATAATAGAAGAAAGATTTTCTTAAATTCTAGCTCAATATATAAACTTCTAGAGTTTGTATATAAAAACTAAGAAAATAAGGTATGCTCAAAAGTGACGTTTAAGCTGTATCCAATTATCTCGTCAGGTGTTAATCGTATCTCGACATGTGTATACGTTAATCTGTGCAGATCAATAAGCATTACGCTTAAAAAATACTGAATTAAAAGAAGTAATCCATACTATCCATAATCCAGAGTCACAAACAATTTATTATAGAAGATAAAAAATGTTGTTCTACAGCAAAACTAAAATACTAACACAAAACATTAACATAAGATTGCTTTTCTTTCTAAATTAATATTTTGCTAATTTGAATAGTTTGTGATCTTGTGTTTGAGAGCGTTCGGTTTAAAATAATTGACTTTCTCTTCGGCAAGTGTTTTTTTATAATAATCAAGATACATCATACATTAATAATAATACATTAATAATACATTAATAATAATCATACATTAACATTAATATAAAAGTATTTCGTTCTCAATATAACATTACTGCAAAGGTCAGCAAAGGGACTATTGATGGGCGAACGGGTAAATGTGGGTTCACGAATGTCTAGTTGCAGCCAAGGCTGAATAACACTTTACTCAAATAACAATATAGCGCTTAATTGCTAAAAAATTATTTCCTTGGTTGCTATGTTTTAGAGTAAAAGATTCCTTTTTTAAATAACACGACAATTATGAGTTTACATAGTAATTTATTTGGCCGCTCAGGCAAGACATGTGGATTTTCGTACGAGTTTTTCTGCGCGACTGCTTTCATGTATTTGGTTAGAAGAAGTGCGGCAAAATAATGGTCTAATTTCCAAACATCTTTGAGAAAAATCTTTTTTTTCTATATACGTACAAAACAATCAACCCAGAAATTTAAGATATTATACTTACATTCACACAAAATGCGAATTTCCGTCAAGGTTCCTATGTATATTATTGACATAGGAACCTTGAAGGAGTAAGCAAATACTCGAGAATTAGCACTTACCAAAAATAAGTCGTCTCAACGTCGCCTTAATAGTGTTATTACGTAGAAAATTTATATCTGTAGTAATCTAAATCACACATTCTACCTAAGACATTCCGTACTATTTTACAAATTCGATGTTGCCAGCTTGAGGATGCTTTTTATTATATCTATTTTATTATTTAGATTAATTCTTATTCTTTTGTCATAAATTATATAAATTGATAGTATACTGCTGTATATTTCTTTTCAAATTAGCTGTCATTCGTTTCAGATGTTTAGAGGCCGTCTACGTTGACTTATTGATATATTTAGATTATATTACAATGTTGTCAAAGACATTTAGTTATTTAATTTAATATCACTAAATTATTTATTTTAATATTTAAGAATGTACCTACATTTAGTTTGACGCTCGGCGTGGGGTTCTGCGTGGGGTGGTTTCACCATTCGAGTATTTGTTGTGTAGAATTCACTATTACGACCGTTCTATCGGAAGCACTTCCGATATTTCTTGTTTCATTAGTCTCCGGTGAGTGTGGTTGAAATTAGTGTTCTTATTAACGCTTACAAGGCGTTGATATTTTTAATCATATATATATATATATATATGTAAGAGCGTCGGGAGAAGCCTCATAGCGGTCTTGGCTGTTATTGTTTATAATGGGCGTTGTAACGATAGGAATTAAAAATAGAAGTACACTCGTATTCTTCAAAACGTTATTATTAATTCTTTTAAAACTGTTTAACAAAATATTACACAATCAATAAGATTAAACGGGATTTAGAGCCAATAGGTTAGCAAATGTGCACTTCTTGCAAAACAGCTGTCAACTCCATGACAACCGCCATTACCAGTGTCGACACCTACTACCCTATTCGGGATTATCCGCTCATATTTTAATATTTTTTATAACAATCCATTACATAATCAAGTAATATAATTGCGTAACTTATATTTTAAAATAAACTTCAATCAACGCGCCGTCACGGCCGTCCTGCATTGTCACACGTCCTCGTGTGTACTATTCTCATCTGTGGACAATAAATATAGCGCTTTATACTATATCACGATCGGTCTTCCTGACCACACAATATTCTTATTTCTTCATGTCATACAACTTACAGCGATTACATTTTTTTTTAATAGTATTAAATATTTGGTAAAAGTCACACTCAACGTATGACATATGTCACATACATCAGTTAATGCTACATAGGTCATTTGCTACACAGGCAGTTTTCTGCCACACAGGTTAGTCGTTGACACACAGGCCAGTCGTTGCCACACAGGCCAGTCGTTGCCACACAGGCCAGTCTTTGCCACACAGGCCAGTCTTTGCCACACAGGCCAGTCTTTGCCACACAGGCCAGTCTTTGCCACACAGGCCAGTCTTTGCCACACAGGCCAGTCTTTGCCACACAGGCCAGTCTTTACCACACAGGCCAGTCCATGCCACACAGGCCAGTTCATGCACCACAGGCCAGTTCATGCCACACAGGCCAGATGCCACACAGGCCAGATGCCACACAGGCCAGATGCCACACAGGCTTCCCATTGTCTCGTAGACTAAAAAGTAGGATGCACAGGTTATGTAATTACTTACCATGGCCGTCATCGGCACATTCTGACTGGATTGGAATCTCTAGTCCACCACTCAACTCTAATGGAACATAACATTCGCCCGTACACGGTCGTGTGCGTACTTAGTTGTACTATACTACTACTACTATTAGAATTAAGGGTCCGAAGTAAATTTACTGTTACCATCCAACAGCTCAACTACTTTAAAAGGGCCTTTAAATTTTGGGTCAAGTTTGGTTTTGTTATGCTCGTGGTTTTCAAGTAGCACATAATCACCTACTTCAAACTTTTTTAATTTTGCTTTACTTTTATCAAACCTTACTTTCTCCGAAAAAGCATTAGCTTCTATTGCTCGTGTCGATTGCTCTCTTATAAGATTTAAATCAACTTCTATGTCATCTGTTTCTAATGTCATTAAGTTTGGGAGCCTAGCAACCTTTCCTATTAACGATTCTAAAGGACTCGCTTTTATAACCCTAATCATAATACAGTTGATGGATAGCTGTATATCAGGCAGTGCAGCTTGCCATGACTTATTATTATCTACCTCGACAGCAGTTAACATATTCTTTAATGTGGACGTGACACGTTCTACTTGCTCATTTGCACGATTTGTACCGGTAGCTATAAGATGTAGGTTAATGTTGTATGCATTGCAAAAGTCCCTAAACTCTTTTCCAGCAAAACATCGACCCTGGTCAGCTATAACGCATGTAGGGGCACAAAACAAAGACACATTGAATTTTAATGCCTTAATGGCACTATTTGTGTCTATATTGCGTGTATGATACAATATCACATATTTAGTAAAGGCGTCTATTGATACAAAAACATACTCTTTGGCATCTATGTGAATGGTATGCTATGGGATAGAAGTTTTAAGGAATCTACATTTCTTTATGTTCAACGAAAATCCTGAATCAGTTAACGCTTTAAGAACTATCTGTAAACGTTTAATACCCTCGCCTACTGTCCGTGATGGAATGATGACGTCACCACAATCTATACTTTCGAATTTGTTTTCCTTTGTACCTATGTCACAAATAGAAACGGCCCTATTATTTTTAAGGATAAGATTATTTTCAAAAATCTCTATTGAAAACCCTAATGAAAGTAGATCCCTCCTGATCATTATATCATTTGAAATACACGAATCGGGCACCACATGAAATAGTAATTGAATTGAAACTGTAGAAAGAATTTGGACGTTACAATTAAGAAGCGCATTACTTATTCCTAACAATAATACTGCATCATACTGCCGTTTACCTAGAAATCTATCAGATAGAACTCGTTTTATTAACGAGTGTTCGGCACCTGAGTCAAAGCAAAATGAAAACTTCTCACCGGTTTCATCTAAAAGTTTATCAATGGCAGGTTGGATGGATCAGACATTCACTCGTCGTTCAGTTCGTGCATCGCTGGCCTTGACATCCGCACTGTGGCAACGGGGCGCGATGTGGCCTCGTTCCCCACACTTGAAGCATGTTGGAGTAATTGTCTTCTTCTGCGAGCTAGCGTCCTTCGAATGCTGAGAGGAGGTAGTATCTGAAATCTCAAATTGTGTAGTAGTATTGCTGTCACGACTACTATTTCCTCGACATTCCCGAGATACGTGACCCGGCCACAGTTATAGCATCGCTGTGCATTATCTGTACGCGGCTTCTTTAATTCAGTCGGAGTAGTCTTCTCACTAGTCGGGGGTCCTCTTTTTCTAAAGCCGAAAGCCATAAGTTCCTGTTGCAATTTATTACGAGTGTCAATCTCAGTAGTAAATGCTATTCTTTGCAATCGTGACCTAATTTTTGAAGTATGTGCTAAAGTAAGCGCGATCGCAATCTGTTATTTCGATAAAGACTTCCATCTTGCTAATATAGTGCTCATAAATCGCCCGGCAAACGCAGATAAACACTCTCCTTCCCTTGGACTACTATTGAGTAGTCGCCATAAGTTCGCAGCTGGTGTCTCAATAGTATCAAATCTAGCTAAGAAGAGATCTTTTAATTGCGGCCACGTAATACCGGTAAAACTAGATTGTACAAGCCATGCTGACGCCGTTCCCTTGAGTGCCTTGCTCATAGTGATTACTAAATCACTGCCGGCAATAGGTTTTTCTTGTAAGCATATGTCCACGGTTTCACACCACGCTCGAGCGTCGTACTCAGGAGTATCAGGGTTAAACTCGGGTAATGTTATTTTAGTACTAGATACAAATAGTTCTCGTATAGTGCGAATTAATTTCATCATATTCTGTTGTTGCACTTCAAAGAGATATTTCCAACGTTCACACTCGTTATTTAGAGAAATATTAACGTTCTGACCTCTATTCTGTTCCTTATTCGTCGCTGGTAATCCCACTTCTGATGTAAGAGCGTCGGGAGAAGCCTCATAGCGGTCTTGGCTGTTATTGTTTATAATGGGCGTTGTAACGATAGGAATTAAAAATAGAAGTACACTCGTATTCTTCAAAACGTTATTATTAATTCTTTTAAAACTGTTTAACAAAATATTACACAATCAATAAGATTAAACGGGATTTAGAGCCAATAGGTTAGCAAATGTGCACTTCTTGCAAAACAGCTGTCAACTCCATGACAACCGCCATTACCAGTGTCGACACCTACTACCCTATTCGGGATTATCCGCTCATATTTTAATATTTTTTATAACAATCCATTACATAATCAAGTAATATAATTGCGTAACTTATATTTTAAAATAAACTTCAATCAACGCGCCGTCATATATATATATATATATTATTGCAGGGTAGATTAAAAATTAAGGATTAACCGTAAATCGTATTGCCAGCATTTCTGGGTCACTTTAAATGTTTGTGTTAGGAACTTGTGGTAAATAATTTCAATTTTCACTATAAATTAGTTCTTTAGTTTTCAAAACTTTCTTTAATGCTTTACGTAGCATAATTTCAGTATTTATCCTCTTTCGACAATTGGAGTCAACATACGCCATAGTATTGCTTGTGAGGTCTTTTTTCTTCATAAAGTATTATAATTTTATATTATTTGAATAAATTGCGGCGTGATTATTGCTATTTCGTAATTTAACCTGTATATTGTTCATTACAAGAGTTTTTATTCTTGTAATAAATCTTTACTTCGTGCATACGTGTGTGTAATTTCGAGTGTCGACCTGCATGTCCTGCTTCTGAACTGTTGCTGTAGCTGCATGTGAGGTCTGCCTTTGAATACCTACTCCTTGTTAAATATAAAGAAGCTATCTGGTGATGTACTACCTAATATATAATTAATATACACTCTAACACAATCTAATAAATATTTGAAGATCAAGTGTTTGACTTTGTATATGTCTTCACTTGTCCATTGTCAGTGGCGCCTAGGAATTTAATTTAAGAGACTAATTTTAAGGATCTTATTTCATATAAGTATTTCAGTTTTGTTTACCTCGAGTAACCCACCGCTGAGTCTAGCTGGCAAAATATTTATTGTATTGATTTAAATTTAAGTCTTAAATATTGAATAGGATACTTGATTTAAAACGACCTGCTGGTAACCAAAACATCATATTACTAAGGTTGCAGTGTAATGAAAATACTTGAAGCTATATAATTAGAACCATTTTTTTTTATATTCATTGTTTATGATACATTGCGATTAATTAACTATGTGGCATTTAAAGTTTAAATAAAACTGTCTTCTTTTTTTTTAAAGTAATACAATTTATTTATAAAATGTAACGTTAGGTTTAGTTTAAATAATTTGAAAGATAAGTAACCAGACCATCACATTGCAATCCAAGGAGTTGACAGTACACCTGATGGTAAACCTGTAGGTCGTCATCGAGGAAACAAAAGGTCTCAACATAAGAAGTTGTTGATACAATAATTTAGAGGTATGTATAGTTAAATTATTAGTAACAGTAATTATTAGTAACAATAATTAATATAAACAAAAATATATATTATTCACCTGAAATTATTCCTAAAATGTAGAAGAATTTCTAATTAAAAAAAATATTGAAGGTTATTTAAATATTAAAGAACACACTACATAGATTTAATTTACTAGATTTCCAGTCTATGTCGTGCACAGATGTAGAATACATAAATTCTTATATACATTTCAATAAATTACCTTCTGGTGTCTCAAGTGCACTTAGATGGCGCCACTCTTAGTCGCTTTCTTAAGCTAGCAATGTCACGTGGTTTATGGATGAGCTCATGGAACAGTACGTGGAGTCGTGGAGAGAGTATTCTTTTAGAATTATTCAAAACTATTGTGTACTTATAACTATTATATGCTTATTTAATTATATGACCTGTTTATTATATTAATATAAAGCGCAGACCTTTGCAATGGGTAAATTATCCGTAACCGGTCAATAGTTATTAAGTAATCAGAGTTTCGCATTAAAGGTTGAGTCTAACGGAAGGAGCTTTTAAGTTGTAAAATTGTACCATGATGCCCGTTGTAAGGAGCATTTATTCCTTAGCTTCAGAATAATGGCGATAATAAAAACCTGGAGTTGGAGTGCTGCCACCGCAGGGTAAACATACTTTTGCTTTTCTTGTGACAAAAATAATTGTGTACGCCGGACTTAAGTTGGATATTAGCAAATATAGTATAAAACAGAACTTTTGATCTATTTATCTTTCGTGTATTTGATTCAGTTCTCAGTTTAAACGTGTACTATATCTCAAAAATTGTGTTAAAGGAAAAAAGTGCTGTGAACTTGTGTTATAATTTTATTAATTTACCCACATCAAATGTTTTTTACGTGGAAGCGAACTGGATACGCATTACAAAATTCGCTTTACTGACTGTCCGAAGTTTAGTGAAACGGTTACACATTGGCATAGAAAACGTGTAATCGCGAATTCGATCCCCACATGATTTCAACTTTTTAACAATTTTTTTTCACAATCTTAAGATTGGACTTAATAAATACAAGAATTTTAAGTAACATCAAAACAGAAATTTAAACAAGTGTACAAGTTAAAATGAAATAAAAGTAAAGCGTGGTTAAGAAATTCTGTAACTGATATTTTTTGAAATAATTAGCATTTTTCTGTGAAGACAAAGCAATGTAGCCGATTTGATCGAAAACAAACCCTGCCTATTGAGGCATATGAGGCAATTTGTATTGACAAAGCAAAGATGCTAACCAAATGTGACAGTGAAAGGGAACTCCTCAACTACTTCATGGTGCATTTCTGGAAGTTGGATCCAGATTTAGTTGTGGGACTCGGCATTCAGCAAGACTATTAATATCAATATTGTTATATCTATTTGTATTGAAATTTTACTTTATTTTTTATTTATTTTTTTTGGATTGTGGTGACATTTTATTTTTTCGAGTTATTTTTTTTTTCTGACATTTATTAATTTTTATTTTTTTATTTTTATTTTTGGAAATTTTTAATTGATTTATAGAATTGTTGTGACATTTATTGTACTTTTTTTTAAGTTATTTTTTTTGTGACATTTATTAATTTTTATTTTTTGTAATTTTGTTGTTATGTTCCGAACGGCGGGAGGTGGAGGACGGAACTACAAATAGCTACGTGGAATGTAAGAGGAGGAATGGAACAGAAGATGGATGAATGAATTATCAGATGTGTAACAACGTAAAAAATCTTGGCCTAACGATGGATCGTTGTCTTGGCTGGAGCTGTCAAATAAAAGAAGTGTCTCGGAAATTTTATGCTTATTTACACTCACTAATGCGCCTCAAATATTTTCTTCCCATTAAAACTAAAATATAGCTTGCCAACAGTCTACTGTTGCCGATTATTGACTACGGTAATATTTGCTACGTAAATTTAAACGAAGACTTGCTCAACAAGCTTGATCGCATGTTGAATACTGCTATAAGATTTATTTTCAACCTTCGAAAGTTTGACCACGTTTTGCGTTATCGCTCGCAATTAAACTGGCTACCGATTCACGAACGTAGGTACATGAGAATTCTTTGCACCTTATACTCTATTCTTTACAATCCCTCTTATCCCAAATATCTTCTAAATAAATTCCTACTTCGTACGCATGCCAACGAAAGGCCTCTGCGCTCGAGTGAAAACCAACTCCTTACTGTTGCCACTCATCACACTGGTTTCATGTCTGACTCCTTCTCTGTTGTCGCTGTCCGACTCTGCAACCAATTGCCTGAAAATATTCGTAAGGCACCGTCACGAAACTCTTTCAAGAGACAGGTGAAACAGTTCTACCTCAATAGCTTATAATCTTTTATTTTCCCATCTGAGTATATCTAAGTATATGTATAAAACTTATTTATTTATATATTTGTAGCTTTGTATATATGTATGTTAGTATTTATGTACGTTTATGCATGTATACAGTTTATATATTATATCTATATATCGATATCTAGTTTGTATATATATATATTTTTTTTCACTCCGCCTTCGTACGTATTTTCTTGCACGTTTTGGGTTGGCTGGTAGAAAATGCTTTAGCGTTAAGCCCACCCTTTGTACCTTGTTAGGCAATAAAGAATTTAAATAAAATAAAAATGTGATGGATGACAAAAATCTGGATGTTATTTGTGTGTCTGAGACCAAACGAAAAGGCAATAATGCCACCAATTTGCCTGGCAACCGGATCGCTTTCTGGGCTGGGGTTCCAGAGGGTGAACGAGGTTGCCAAGGTGTAGGCATGTTGTTGTCCTCTCGAATGGTTAATGCAATGGTAGAATACAAGGCTATCAACCCGAGGCTTCTTTGGGTTCGCTTTAAGCTGGGGATAACAAGAGTATTCTTGTTGGCCATTTATGCGCCAGTATCCTCAGCTCCAGTAAGCGAGCTCGAGGAGTTTTGGGAGAGTGTCAGGGATCTTCTAAGTAGTGTCAGAGATAATGAAAAGTTGATAGTATGTGGAGATATGAATGAATGGGGTTGGAACCGCGCGAAGTGGTTACGAAAGCGTGCTAGGCAAGTGGGGTGATAAGAGAGTAAATGAGGCTGGAAAGCTTATTTTGGAATTTTGTAAGGAGAGAAATTTGTTTGTGGCAAACACGATGTTTGATCATAAACAAATTCACAAGTACACATGGGAGTGAGCGGAAGAAAGAAGTATGATTGATTTATTTCTGGTGGATCAGCGAATTCGAAGCCAAGTTATGGACACGCGAGTGTTTAGGGGTGCTGATCTGGGAACAGACCATTATCTAGTCGTTGCTAGAATAAGAGGCCTGTTTGCAGGTTGGCGTAGCCGCACAACGTGTCCTAGCTTGGAATCGAATTACCGCATAAGAAGCTGGAAGCTTCAAGATCCACCGATCAGAGAGGAAAATCAAGAAAGGGTTTCCAAGAAGTTCGAAAGCTGTGATTCTGCAAATGAAAGTACTGAAGTATGCTAGCAAAACCTTAGGAATGCTATAGTGAAAGTAGCGACACAGGTATGTGGTAAAAGGAAAAGAGATTTTAGTAAAAAACGCTATGAATGGTGGGATGATGATGTGAAAGATGCTGTGGAGTTAAAGAAGAAAGCATGACTGAATTATAAAGCCTCGGGTAAGGATAAAAGTATGAGGGAGATAAGAAAAAGAGAGTACAAGCTGCAAAAGCACAAAACGAAAGCACTTATAGAGATGAAGCGTGAAAATTCTGAGAAAGAAAGGGATGACAGGTTGACGAACAACTTCGGGAAAAACACGAAGCTTTTCTGGCGAGAAGTTAGTGATTACCGGGGTTGTTCGGTAACTTGTAGAATGAAAGAGGAGCTTTCGAAGAGCGGTGAAATTTTAACCGAACAAACACACGTTTTGCAGCGGTGGGCGGAATTCTACAAGGAGACGTATGAATGTGAGGATGCCTCGGCCTTGAGTACCAGAAAAATGCTGAGTGCGGATGTAGCCGATGGTGAAATCAGTTTGAAAGAGGTGGAAAGAGTGATTCGGAGTCTGAAATGTGGTAAGGCTGCGGGAGCAGATGAAGTTACTGCCGAGATGATCACATATGGTGGGCCGCGCGTCTTGGACTTGCTGCTATTTTGGATTTATGCTGGAAATCAGGAGAGGTCCCAGACGATTGGCAAGGTGCAGTCATCGTACCTTTGTATAAAGGCAAAGGTTCACAGATAGACTGTACAAGCTATAGGGCTATCAGTTTGATCAGCTTGGGTAGTAAAGTTTATGCTAAAATATTAGCGAGAAGAATGCAAGAGAGATCTGAAAGGCTGTTGTGGGAGGCCCAAGGAGGTTTTAGACCTGGAAGAGGGTGTATAGATAAAATCTTTTCCCTCTGCAAGATGACGGAAAAGTTTTTGGCCCTAAACCAAAAGTTTGTCTCTGCTTTTGTGGATTTGAAAAAGGCGTTTGACAGGATTGTGAGAAAAAAAAATTGGGAGATACTGCCCCGATACAATGTGAGCGGACCCTTGCTACAGGCTGTAAATTCTCTTTACAGAGATCACTCAGCCTGTTTGCGAGTAGGAGCTGACATGTCGCCCCGGTTTGACATCCAATCGGGTGTTAAGCAAGGTTGCGCTATGTCATATTGATTGTTCAATTTGTATTTGAATAGTTGTCTCTAAGGCGTGAAAGACAGAGACATGGGAATGAAAGCAGGTGACCTTAAGGTCATTTGCTTGCTATACGCAGATGATGCAGTGCTCATTGCATCATCAGAATGCGATCTGCAGGCATTGGTCACCATTCTGAAAGATGAGTGTGAAAATAATGGTCTAAACCTGAATGCAGATAAGACGAATGTTTTGTTATTTGAAAGAAATTAAAAAAGAACAGAATATAAGACTAACGTGAATGGTAAGATAATAGAACAAGTGAATGAAGTGGTATATTTGGGAATGTTATGTTTAGTAGAGACGGAAGATACGAAATGTATGTAGAAAGACGTATTGCTGCCGGTAACAGACTCAACGGTGCTTTGGCTGCATTGTTGAAACGGCGAAACGTCAGCAAAGCTGCACGTTTTTCTGTACAAAATGCGGTTTTGCTATCGACGCTGTTATACGGCAGCCAAACGTGGGTAACACAGAAGAAGAATGTAAGAATGATGAATGCTGTGGAGACGCGATCTCTTCGCAGAATATGCGGAGTCAGTCTAGCTGACCGAATCCGCAATGAAGAGATCCACAGAATGACAGGTACTATCGAAGATGTCACGGTGAGAATGAAGAAGAACGTGCTCAGGTGGTTTGGGCACGTCGAACGAATGAGTGATGAAAAAATGGTAAAAAAGATTTATACAGGAAAAGTGAGCAGTAAGAGAGAAAGGGGGAGGCCTCGAGTGACCTGTGTCTGTGGCCGAGGCGAAAGAGGTATGCAGGAACCGTAGCGTTTGGCGCTCCGTCGTCTCTGGCTACCCCGCAAGGGATATGGCGTGAAGCTAAATAAAATAAATAAATAAAAACCTGTAATAGGGCTCTCATCTCTCAAAAGCTGTTAAACTGTGATTGTATGAGGGGTTGTAATTAAAATATTCCTTTCGGAACAAAGCCATTTATAAAAGTTTTTTAAATTTCTTTATTAATTATATTGGACGACATTTATCATTATACATATAATATATTATTATATCATCGCACTAATTTCGTTCTATATAGATATTCAACGACCATTTGTGTATTTAAGTAGATATTCAAAAATTTTGAAATAGTTATTCTTATAATTTTATTTTAAAATATACTTCGGTATAAGACTCTTATCTTAAACAAACTAACTATAAAATTACATACGACGTGGCATTTCATTTCAGCTGTTTTAAAAATATAGTTATTTTATTTAAACACAAATAAATTGACTAGTTCTACGTTTTGATTCATGCCATGATCCAAAACATAAAGAAAGATTTATAATTTCGAAGCCTCTATCTTATTCTAAGGTTGGTTTCTTAAGTTGTCGTTACAGCGTGCACGCGGTGGATATATACTCTCATATTTTTAATAAAGCCTCCCTTCGCGTATTTTCCTCTTTGTTTAGTGTTTGAAATGTCCACAAAAGTATGTTTTTCTATATTATTTATATAACATAGAATCTACTCGTGGCACAAATTATTCTCACTGCTCGTACAATTTCTTAAAAAATAGTACACATAATTTGTTAAGTTTTATGGTAATAGTTTTTAAGAAGATGTATAACGTTTAATAAATAATAGAATTCTACTATATAATAATCTCTATACAAACCTGTCTAATATAAAAACATAGATTAATTTGGTTATGTTTCGTCGGTGAGTGAGAGAATCCGGAAGCCCACCCCCCCCCCCCCCACGCCAAACATGAAAGCGATGCCTACAAGAAAAATACCCCAGGAGGGTACCGGCTTTAATGAAGTCGGGGACCCCCTCCCCGAGCAAAATCGGGGAAATGATTCTCGGATTTTGCTCGGGCTGCCCGTCGTATCTGGGGCGGGCAAAGTATCGCCTTTTGTGTTTTATGAGGGCAAACGACGAGTCAACGCAGCGGCACCCCGACCCACTCTAAATGTGGACTTTTGCAACATCCGGGGACTTCATTCCAACTTGAACGCCGTCCATTATCATCTAGAGACGGCGCAGCCGGCCTTGTTGTTTCTGACGGAAACGCAGATATCTCGACCTAGCGACACAGCGTACCTGTCATACCCCGGGTATAAACTAGAACACCATTTTATACCACACGCCGGGGTATCTGTGTTCGTAAGGGAGGATATCTGCTACCGTCGCCTTCAGGTTTTTGAAGGTCGGGACCTGTCTATACTCTGGCTACGCGTGGACATGGACGACCATGTCAGAGTCTACGCGTGCCTCTACAGGTCCCATAGTGGTAATGCAGAAACGGGTCAACTCATGGGCCATGTTCAGGCGACGATTGACGATCTGCTTTCACAGACTCCCTCCGCCGAAGTCGTAGTCCTAGGGGACTTTAATGCGCACCATGCCGATTGGCTAGGGTCACGTGCCACCGACTACGCGGGGAGATCTGTGTTTGACTTTGCTCTGGCAAATGGTCTGTCCCAGCTGGTAAAGACGCACACTCGTCTACCGGACGTGGACAGCCACACGCCCTCTTTGTTGGATCTTCTGCTGACTACACATCCAGAAAAGTACCAGATCACTGTCGAGGCTCCCTTAGGTACCTCTGATCACTGTCTGGTACGGAGTGTAGTGCCCATTCAACGGTCGGCTCGCACAACACCTGCGACTCGACGCGTTTGGCACTACAAGTCAGCGGATTGGGATGGAATGCGGTCCTTTTTTGCATCCTACCCATGGGGGCCGATTTGTTTCCCTTCCGATGATCCTAGTGATTGCACTGCGGCTGTAGTTGATGTGATACTACAGAGCATGGAACTATTTGTACCAAGCTCTGTGGTACCACTTGGTGGCAGATCGCGGCCTTGGTTTGATGCGTCTGTCAGGGCTGCAGCGGCTGGCAAACGGCAGGCTTATCAAGCTTGGGCCAATGCGTTAGTCACTAAGGATCCGAACTCTAGAGTTCTGAAGAGGAAATACAACCGTGCCTCCAGATTCTTCAAACGGTAAATCTCTAGAGCAGAATTCAAGCATGTCGTCAAAATTGGGGATCAGCTGGCAAAGTACCCGCCTGGCACGCGCAAATTTTGGGCGCTTTCAAAGGCCACTCTGGGAAACTTTAGCCAGCCGTCCCTACCGCCGTTGCACATGGGGAATGACTCTCTGGCCCACACGGCAAAAGAGAAAGTCGATCTCTTGGGCACTCTTTTCGCCTCCAACTCGACTTTGGACGACCAGGGGAAGACACCGCCTATCATCCCGCGGTGTCAGAGCTCAATGCCGGAAATAGTTTTTCGGCAAAAAACTATCAGGCATTCTCTATTTTCCTTGGACGTTCATAAGTCGAGTGGGCCGGATGGTAGTTCTCCATTGGTGCTACGAACGTGTGCCCCTGAGTTGACTCCGGTGCTAATGCCTCTATTTCAGCACTCCTACCTTAAAGGAGTAGTCCCGGTCTCATGGAAGCGTGCCCTTGTCCATCCGATCCCTAAAAAAGGTGATAGCTCGGAACCAGCTAACTACAGACCTATCGCCATTACCTCTCTGCTCTCCAAAGTAATGGAGAGCATTATCAATAAACAGCTCCTAACCTACCTCGAGGATCACCAGTTGGTCAATGACCGGCAATATGGCTTTCGCCATGGTCGATCGGCTGGTGATCTTCTGTTGTATCTTACACACCGTTGGGCAGCTGTTATTGAAAGCAAGGGAGAGGGTCTGGCAGTTAGTCTGGATATGGCGAAAGCCTTCGATCGTGTATGGCACAAGGGGCTTCTTTCGAAGCTACCTTCCTATGGGCTTCCCGAGAGTTTATGCAAGTGGATCACCAGCTTCCTCACTGGGCGGAGCATACAGGTTGTTCTCGACGGTTTTTGCTCGGACCCCAAGCCCGTGAACGCTGGTGTACCCCAAGGCTGCGTGCTATCCCCAACTCTATTCCTCTTGCACATGAATGATATGTTGGATATCTCCAACATACATTGTTATGCGGATGACAGCACTGGGGATGCGGTGTATTCCGGCCGTGCAGGTCTCTCTCGGGAAAACGTCGACGAGTGCCGAAAGAAACTTGTGTCTTCTATAGAGACTTCCTTGGGGATGGTCTCTGAGTGGGGTGAACTGAACCACGTTCAGTTCAATCCCCTGAAGACACAAGTTTGCGCGTTTACCACTAAGAAAACCCCATTTGTCGTATCACCGCTCTTCGAGAGCACCCCCCTCATTGCCTCGCCAAGTATCAGAATACTGGGTCTCGACATTTCGAGCGACTGTCAGTTTCGTGGTCATCTGGAGAGAGAAGGCCAAGTTGGCCTCGATGAAATTGGGAGTGATCAATAGAGCGAGGCAGTACTTCAAACCTGGCCAAAGACTTGCGCTCTATAAGGCGCAGGTCCGGCCTCACATGGACTACTGTTCTCATCTCTGGTCCGGATCACCCCAATATCAGCTTCTACCATTTGACCGCGTACAACGGAGAGCCGCTCGGATTGTCGGGGACCCGGTGCTCTGCGAACGGCTGGACTCTTTGGCATTGCGTAGAGACGTGGCTTCTTTGTGCGTCTTCTACCGCATTTACAACGGGGAGTGTTCCGAACTATTCGATCTGATGCCTGCCGCCGAATTTCATCACCGCACAGCGCGCCATCGACTTCTTTACCATCCCTATCACCTGGATGCGTGGCGATCCTCCACTGTGCGGTTCTCAAGGACCTTTTTTCCACGTTCCACTCGCTTGTGGAACGAACTCCCTTCGGCGGTATTTCCAGATCGGTACGACATGGGTACCTTCAAAAAAGGCGTCTACTTCTACCTACAAGGCCGGCAACACTCTCCTCCTAAATAAATCCTCGGATGTTGCAAGAGTTCATGGGCGGCGGTGATCACAAGTCATCTGTGACCCGCTAGCTCGTTTGCCCTCCTCTTTCATAAAAAAAAAAAAAAAAAAAAAAAAATAGATGTGCAAAGAATAGTTCTTTATATAGAATAAAAATAAATAATATTGATACCGCGCCGACGTCATAATGCAAATACGAACATGTTATATCACTACTCTCCAAGTCTTGACATTGTAGTATTGCATAAAAAACCAGAACCGCTCAACCACTATCCTTCACACTTTGATCGAGCAGGCCGATACTCGTTTTATTATTATTTTTTAATATTCAATTTGATTCCGATTTTGACTGCTTGCTTTATTTTATCGTATTAAATTTATTGTATATTTGCTGTTGATTATAATAATCTATCAAAGTACAACCTTTTAAAGAAAAACTGTACTGTAACTGTATTCAAATGTACAGTCTTGCAATTATAATTTATATGTAATGTGCTGTGTTTGGGCACAAAGAAAGTGCCTAATATTAATTTAAGCAAGAAAGTTTCTTTTAGTCTGAGTCACACACCTACCTACCTACGGCACCGCGGCGCCGAGCAGCGGGAGGTTTCATCGCCTTGATACTACCTTCGCGACGACATATAATTATAATACATTATGTGGTTGTAATTGAAATACAATAGTTAAATTTGTTTGAGTATTCCATTTATCTCTTAATTATCTTGTGTAATAAATGAAAGCACAAGACATAAAACTTAAAAAAATTTAGCAAAATGATGAACAAAAGCCCTGTTTAAAAATTATCATACAAATACAGAGTACTTAATATATGTCAATGATATGATTCTGTGTATCATTCTGTTCAACATACTGCGATACGGTTCTATGTGTCAATTTGCTGAAGCTACATGCTTAAGTACCGCACATCATAACATAGAATATTTTATTATTTATTTATTTATTTAGCTTCACGCCATATCCCTTGTGAGGTAGCCAGAGACGACGGAGCTCCAAACGCTACGGTCCCTGCATACCTCTTTCGCCTCGGCCACAGACATCAACCACTTCACGTATGCCCTCCGGGGGGTCCTCATACTTTTAATAATAATAACATAGAATGGGCTTATAATATGATGCAAACAGATTTTGATAATCCGTGTAGATGGGCGCATGACTTTGGCCTTTATATAAATTATTAAAAAACGAAGTTTATGTACATACATCACCACATAGAACGGTTAACTTCATACCTAGCGTTTTGCCGCAAGACTATAGTTGTTGAGAAAAAAAGGAAAAGTTAAAATTATATTTCAGATAACATGTACGCTAAGAGTCACACTCTGAGATAATTGATCAATAAACTATGTTGTTCGGGTCAATTACTCAACATTTCTCTGAATCGGATACAATGAATTGGTCCGATAGTTGATGTCATCTAGATTTCCTAAACAAGAAACGGAAGAGATAATATAAATACAACGTATCTTGTTTGTAATTGGAGGCGACCATCACCCATCACACTGGAGACACTTTAATTACATGTACAAAGTCAGCTTCATACTGTTGTTACTTAAAGACTCGCTTTTAATATTGTATCCTTAAAAAAAAAATCATTTTTCCTCAATTAATAGAAAACATCACCAAAGTAAACAAAACTTAAGGTCTGATGTCACCAATATATGTCTTAACTGTGTTTATATATAACCAAATATATTTACTTTTAAAGTAATTATAAGACCCATTACATCAATAAAATGAATGTAATATTAATTTATAACAATGAAAGTTATTATTATTGCATAAAACAAAAAAAAAGCATTACGAATGGCTATAAATTAATTTACTATCCTAGTTCTTGATTTGATTTTGTGCTATAGTATTTCGATAAAATATAACACTGAGTTAGCGAGGTCTTAAAGTTGGCGCATTGCCTAAAATGACGCCATGAAAGTCGCCTCGTCTAAATACTTCGGTATATGTTCTACAACTAAACACTTCGATCAACTAAACAGATTCGAGTTTCAATTTTAAATTGACTTGTCCTTATGTTATTAAACATACCTAAGTCGTAAAGCGAGTATAAATTATCAATGTATAACATTATTGCCTCCGACGCGTACAAAGCGTCATAGCATCTATTCAGTAATGTTCGTACGATGTGACCTCGAGCAATAATTCACACGCTACTGAATAATTCATTGACGCGCTCTGAAATAATGAGACAACATTAAATATCAAGGAGACGGGATTGTATGGTAGCATTCAATTAAATTTAATCAATAAAAAATAATTATGTCTTCTATTATAATTTATTATATTACATTCTGCAATAATATATATTCATTAACAGACGAAATAAATAAATCAACGCTTAGGCTTCTATTTCATTATTAGTCCAGAGCGAGGCGTCCGACTACAACGTTAAATAGTTTGATAATAGTTGTTTAAATGACTTTGTCAGTAACTTATATTTGGAGAACATTAAAAAAAACCAAGTTGACTTTTTTTAAATTAAATTGTAAAATATTTTATTATAAAATATTAATTGAAATAAAAAATATTTAAATTTCTGCATTTCACCTTGCTTTTATTTTTGTTCCTCAGTACAATTCACATCTGTATGTAAGTCCCATATCGATGTAGATGGCCTCCAATAAACTAAGTTACTATTACATCTTAATTATACTCAGTGATGAAACTCGATAATCCAAAGGTCGCTTCAAATTTGAAGCTGCATTCAGAGGACATTTATATTCCATCTCAAGAGTGCGGTCTGCAGGTGCTCGAATACAATTATTGTGCCTTTGTAGAATACAAGTACTTTCATATTTCTGTGAATTTCACGGGAATAGAATACTATCAGTTGCGAATATGTTATAATTTTGGTGATCGGGCACAATGAGTATAACTATATTTAAAATCTTTAATAACAATTCAACACATTTCATATAAAACATTCTAAAAAGCTATAAAATTCAAAATGCTTTCATTGCGACTTCTTTGTGTGCCGCTCGGTTGTGACATAGTTTGTGTCTAAAAAGCTCTTTTTAATAATAGATGTAAGGATCGCAATTTGTTGTTATTTAGCGGATAACATTTTCAAATAAATCAGCTTTGAATGCAAAAAAAAATACACTGATGACTGCAGAGATTAGCGCATTCAAATTTCATAACAAATTCCTTAACTATATTTTACTAGCACAGATTACACATGCATTTAACATACGACTATTGTAAAGTATTATCATAGTAGTGACAGTATTCTATTATTTCGCAAATGGTATTTGAACAAAAGATAAATCGAAACAATAAATAGTCGCAATGGAATGAATGTTACGATATAACCTAATGGGTACGAATACTTCAGCAACACGAGACTAGCGCCTAAAATAAGGTGGTAGAGCTTAGCTGTAGTTATCTGACTTCAGCTCGTATTGGGCTGGCTCGACCGGGGAAGGACCACCCTCTCACAGAAAACCGACATGTAGTAACCAAATTCATTTGGTTATGTTTCGTCGGTGAGTGAGAGAATCCGGAAGCCCAACCCCCCCCCCCCCCCACCCTTGCCAAACATGATAGCGATACCTCCAAAAAGTAGCCGGGGACCCCCTCCCCGAGCACAATCGGGGGGAGATTGTCGGAAATCGGAGAATGATTTTCGGATTTTGGTCGTCGTATCTGGGGCGGGCAAAGTATCGTAGTTTGTGTTTTCTGAGGGCAAACGACGGCAAACAGCGACACCTCGCTCGACTCTAGATGTGGACTTTTACAACATCCGGGGGTTTCACTCGAACTTAAACGCCGTCCACTACCACCTTGAAACGGCGCAGCCGGCCTTGTTGTTTTTGACTGAGACGCAGATATCTCAACCAAGCGACACAGCGTACCTATCATACCTCGGGTATAAATTAGAACATCATATTATACTACACGCCAGGATATCTGTGTCCGTAAGGGAGGATATCTGTTACCGTCGCTTTCCGATTTTTGAAGGTCGGGACTTGTCCGTGCTCTGGCTGTACGTGGACATGGACGATCACGTCAGAGTCTACGCGTGCCGCTACAGGTCCCATAGTGGTAATGCAGAAACAGATCTTCTGTTGGGCCACATTCAAGCGAAGATTGACGACCTGCTTTTACCGACTCCCTCCGCCGCAGTCGTAATCCTCGGGGACTTTAACGCCCACAATACCGAATGGTTAGGGTCATGTGCAACCGACTACGCGGGGAGATCTGTGTTTAACTTTGCTCTGGCAAATGATCTGTCCCAGCTGGTAAGGACGCACACTCGTCTACCGGACGTGGACAGTTACACGACACGCCCTCTTTGTTTGATCTTCTGCTGACTACACATCCAGAAAAGTACCAGGTCACTGTCGAGGCTCCCTTAGGGTCCTCTGTTCACTGTCTGGTACGGAGTGTAGTGCCCATTCAACGTCCGGCTCGCACTAGATCTGCGACTCGACGCGTTTGGCACTAAAAGTCAGCGGATTGGGATGGAATGCGGTCCTTTTTTGCATCCTACCCATGAGGACCGATTTGTTTCCCTTCCGATGATCCTAGTGATTGCACTGCGGCTGTAGTTGATGTGATACTACAGAGCATGGAACTATTTGTACCAAGCTCTGTGGTACCACTTGGTGGCAGATCGCGGCCTTGGTTTGATGCGTCTGTCAGGGCTGCAGCGGCTGGCAAACGGCAGGCTTATCAAGCTTGGGCCAATGCGTTAGTCACTAAGGATCCGAACTCTAGAGTTCTGAAGAGGAAATACAACCGTGCCTCCAGATTCTTCAAACGGTAAATCTCTAGAGCAGAATTCAAGCATGTCGTCAAAATTGGGGATCAGCTGGCAAAGTACCCGCCTGGCACGCGCAAATTTTGGGCGCTTTCAAAGGCCACTCTGGGAAACTTTAGCCAGCCGTCCCTACCGCCGTTGCACATGGGGAATGACTCTCTGGCCCACACGGCAAAAGAGAAAGTCGATCTCTTGGGCACTCTTTTCGCCTCCAACTCGACTTTGGACGACCAGGGGAAGACACCGCCTATCATCCCGCGGTGTCAGAGCTCAATGCCGGAAATAGTTTTTCGGCAAAAAACTATCAGGCATTCTCTATTTTCCTTGGACGTTCATAAGTCGAGTGGGCCGGATGGTAGTTCTCCATTGGTGCTACGAACGTGTGCCCCTGAGTTGACTCCGGTGCTAATGCCTCTATTTCAGCACTCCTACCTTAAAGGAGTAGTCCCGGTCTCATGGAAGCGTGCCCTTGTCCATCCGATCCCTAAAAAAGGTGATAGCTCGGACCCAGCTAACTATAGACCTATCGCCATTACCTCCCTTCTCTCAAAATTATGGAAATAATTATCAACCACAGACAGGTCCTAACGTATCTCGAGGATCACTAGTTAATCAATGACCGACAGTATGGCTTTCGCCATGGTCTATCAGCTGGTGATCTTCTGTTATACCTTACGCACCGTTGGGCAGCGGTTATTGAAAGCAAGCGAGAGGGTCTGGCAGTTAGTCTGGATATGGAAAAAGCCTTCGATCTTGTATGTCACAAAGGGCTTCTTTCGAAGCTACCTTCCTATGGGTTTCCCGAGATTTATGCAAGTGGATCACCAATTTTCTCACTGGGCGGAGCATACAGGTCGTTTTTGACGTTTTTGCTCGGAACCCAAGACCGTGAACGCTGGTGTACCCCAAGGCTGCGTGCTATCCTCAACTCTGTTCCTCCTGCACATCAATGATATGTTGGATATTTCCAACATACATTGTTATGCGGATGACAGTACTGGGAATGCGGTATATTACGGTCGTGCAGGTCTCTCTCGGGAAAACGTCGATGAGTGTCGAAAGAAACTTCTGTCTTCAATAGAGACTTCCTTGGGGATGGTCTCTGAGTGGGATGAACTGAACCACGTTCAGCTCAATCTCCTTAAGACATAAGTTTGCGCGTTTACCACTAAGAAAACCCCATTTGTCGTATCACCGCTCTTCGAGAGCACTCCCCTCATTGCCTCGTCAAGTATACTGGGTCTCGACGTTTCGAGCGATTGTCAGTTTCGTGGTCATCTGGAGAGTAAGGCCAAGTTGGCCTCGAAGAAATTGGGAGTGATCAATAGAGCGAGACAGTATTTCAAACCTGGCCAAAGACTTGCGCTCTACAAGGCGCAGGTCCGGCCACACATGGAGTACTGTTCCCATCTCTGGTCCGGATCATCCCAATATCACCTTCTCCCATTTGACCGCGTACACCGGAGAGCCGTTCGGATTGTCGGGGACCCGGTGCTCTGCGAACGGCTGGACACTTTGGCATTGCGTAGTACGTGGCTTCTTTGTGCGTCTTCTACCTCATTTACAACGGGGAGTGTTCCGAGAAACTATTCGATCTGATGCCTACCGCCGAACTTCACCACCGCACAGCTCGCCATCGCCTCCTTTACCACCCATACCACCTGGATGCGTGGCGATCTTCCACTATGCGGTTTTCAAGGACTTTTTTCCCACGTTCCACTCGAATATGCAATGAACTTCCTTCGGCGGTATTTCCAGATCGATAAGATATGGGTACCTTCAAAAAAGGCTTATATTCCTTTTTCCAAGACCGGCAACGCTCTTGTGAATCCTCGGATCTTGAAAGAGTTTATGGGTGGCGGTGATCACATATCAACTGTGACCCGCAAGCTCGTTTGCCCTCCTCTAACATGAAAAAAAAAAACTTTTCTAACAATAAAACAATATTTTCTATTTAATGCGTTTTAAAGAATGAATAACATTTTTATTTTGTGTCAATAATGGCGCCCCTAGCGCGAATCGGATCTCGATTTTGACTCACTGCGCTCGCAAAATCTCGGTAGAGTTCAGCAAATTGAGCGAAGCGAGTAACCACCCATCTTCAATTCAGCGTTCAAAGCTGAAACCGACAGGCAAAAAATATAAAATAATCAAATAGCACATAGTGAAATTTTTGTCATTGAAGTCCAGGCAGTGCCATAGTAAATAAAATATAAGAATAATGATAAAGTCCCAAAATAAAATACAGGAATAATCATCAAAACTGGCAGTATGGACTCAACGACATGAGTTTTAAACCATCGCAATAAATGTCATGTTTTAAACCATCGCAATAAATGTCAAAATATCATGAAATTCGGTAACCCCTTTTTCACGCCAACCCCGGACATGGAATGCAAAAAGTTGCACATAGAGCGCTCCGCTGGCTTCGCTCAATTAAATAATAAAGGCTTTTGCTGATACCATATTTCAAGAATGCACGATCCGTGTCATTGAGAATGATTCATTTCTCCCGACTCTTACATTAAAAAACCACACTTTCTGTATGTCGGAACACATCGGAATTAGAGCCACAGAAAAATTTATCTTATTGTCATAATTAAAAAATATATATTTTTGCTTTCTTTATAATTATAGAGATATGTATTTTTGTTTTCTTTTAATACCGGAACGAGTTACTCCCACCCAAACCTAACATTATAATAAATCAATATATTTAGTATATGTTATCAATATGTCGATGTTCACAGACAAATTCCATCCTCGTATTGTGACAAAAGCGAAAATAATATTTTAATAAAAAAGCAAATACATCACTCATATCGGTTTCGAAATATTTTGCGTAAACGGACGTATATTTCTATCATCAGCGCGCCATACGTTTGGAAATTCAATAAGCCATCTAAAGCCGTGGACGAACAGGTCGTGTAAATGGCTGAGTGAGTGGTCGCACAGAGCGGTGACTGAACGAGTGCAGCATCAATCAGAACGGAACACTATTTTTGCTTTTGAAATCCTCTCTGTGATTTATTGTGGATGTATATATTTTTTCTTTCACCGTGTTAGTCTGTTTGTGTTATTCTGTAGGTTTAACTGTCTGATTATGTCATGTACCTAAATATTTTTATTACTTTTTAGAAGGAGTACTGAAAGTTGAAAGTGCATATAATCATGACGTAATGATTGTTTTATAAAGTGATAAGTGGTATAAAGTACAAAGTTTAGAATCGCTGAAGGAACTATCAGAAAATTAACATTTCCATTCAGAATCTGTGATGACAATCTTGTACTTTTATTAAGTAATAACGTACTATGTTATAAGTACGAGTATGTGTTGTAACTCATCACATATCCACAATTTGTTTATTGTTATAAATACACAAAAATAAATACCTAGACTATTTCTACAAAATAAAATATCTAACACATAAAATGTATAAAAAATTCTAGGAATCAATTTGATGTTTTCTGTGCAATTTTTGTAACAATCTCTATTCAGTAATTGATATATCAAGCGGATTATTATAACTAGTTATCCGTCATTAACCCTACAAAGTACTTTTATTGCCAAAGCCATTCAATAAAAGTTTTTACTGAAGTTTAATTATTTTTTATACAATTGGGTTCTTTACAATTTTTGTATTTAAAAATAATACTTTACAATTTTTGTATTTAAAAATAATACTTATAAGTTTTGGTCAATCCAATATCAATTTTCAATTTAAATTGTTTTTTGTAATAATATAAATTTAAGTAAAGCCGTATAGAGTTATTATGATGCTGTGTTTTTAATAAAATCAATTCAACAGATGGCCGTAGACTGTAAATGTTAAAAAAATAGAATATAAATACGCCATTTGACATTAAAAAGATATAAAGTCAATTGAATTGAGTTAATAACTTTACTCAAACTCTGAACACACGAAGCCAGTAGAATTACTGAACAAGGGCCATTATAAATGATATATCGTTGTTCATCACATCATCATCATCACACATATCACATCACTTTCTCCGAAAACTTTAATTTGAAAATGATTCAGGAAAATTTTTATTTTTGGCTTCATAAATTTTGTATACATAGACTAATAGTAATATGAATAAATTAAAAAAGTGATAAACTGGAATAAAAAAACACAAATAGTACGTATAAGTTACATCTCCAAAGATATGTGTAAACAAGATAAACCTTGTAATTAAAAGTAATTCAACACAAAAATTAACATTAAATTTAAATAACTACAATAAACGCGGTAGAAACTTTTCCAATAAATCTCATCAACATTTAACAATGCGCCGTATTCTCCTTAGACCAGATACTTAATACATCTCTTCTATAAGATTTAGAAAGATTAGAGAGGTAGGTATTTGTTAGTTATGTTGTGAAGTTAATATATATTTAAACATTAATAATTATTTATTGTTATTAATATTATGTTTACTTTCAATATAAAAAAAGGAAGAATGGTATTATATACGAGTATAAGCTAATTCAAACAGTTATACTTACTTACTTCTTTAGCTTCACGCCATATCCCATGTCCCTGCATACCTCTTTCGCCTCGGCCACAAATATTAACTTCTTCATACATGCCCTCCGGGGGGTCCTCATGCTTTTTACGTGACCTTCCTCCAGTATCATAGATACTGTGATTTCGAAGGTCACTCTAGGCCTTTCCCTGTCTCCCTTACCGCTCACTTTTCCTGTATAAATCTTTTTTTACCATTACCATTCTTTCATCACTCATTCGTTCGACGTGTCCAAACCACCTGAGCACGTTCTTCTTCATCTCTCACCGTGACAACTTCACTAGTACCTGCCATTCTGTGGATCTTTTCATTGCGGATTTGGTCACCTAAACTGACTCCGCATATTCTGCGATGAGATCGCATCTCCACAGCATTCATCTTTCTTACATTCTTCTTCCGTATTAACCACGTTTGGCTGCCGTAAAAGAGCGTCGGTAGCAAAACCGCATTACGTACAGCCAAACATGCAGCTATGCTCACGTTTCGCCGTCTCAACAATGCAGCCAAAGCATCGTTGACTCTGTTACCGGCAGCAATACGCCTTTCCACATCCATTTCATATCTTCCGTGTCTGCTAAACATCGCAAACTGATGTTGCAATAAGCACTGCATCATTTGCATATAGCAAGCAATTGACCTTAAGGTCACCTACTTACACTCATATGTCACTATCTTTCACGCCTTGGAGACAACTATCCCAATACAAATTGAAAAACCAAGCTGACATAGCGCAACCTTACTTAACACCCGATTGGATGTTAAACCGGGGCGACATGTCAGCTCCTACTCGCAAACAGGCTGAGTGATCTCTGTAAAGAGAATTTACAGCCTGTAGCAAGGGTCCGCTCACATTGTATCGGGGCAGTATCTCTCATAATTTTTTTCTCACAACCCTGTCAAACGCCTTTTCCAAATCCACAAAAGCACAGAAAACCTTTTGGCTTAGGGCCAAAAATTTTCTTTTCCGTGATCATGCCGAGGGAAAAGATCTGATCTATACACCCTCTTCCAGGTCCAAAACCTCCTTGGGCCTCCCACAACAGCCTTTCAGATCTCTCTTGCATTATTCTCGCTAATATTATAGCATAAACTTTACTGCCCAAGCTGATCAAACTGATAGCCCTATAGCTTGCACAGTCTATTTGTGAACCTTTGCCTTTATACAAAGGTACGATGATTGCATCTCGCCAATCGTCTGGGACCTCCCCTGATTTCCACCAGAAATTGCACAAAAACCAGAACAAGTTCAAGTCGCGTGGTCCACCATATTTGATCATCTCGGCAGTAACTTCATCTGCTCCCGCAGCCTAACCACATTTCTGGCTTCGAATCGCGCTCTCCACCTCTTCCAAATTGATTTCACCATCGGCTACATCCAGAATCAGTATTTCGCTGGTACTCAAGGCCGCGGCGTCCTCACATTCATATGTCTCCTTGTAGAATTCCGCCCACCGCTGCAAAACGTGTGCTGGCTCTGTTAAAATTTTACTACTCTTCGAAAACACCCTTTTCATTCTACAGGTTACCAAACAACCCCGGCAATCACTAACTTCTCTTCTCTAGAAAAGCTTCGTGTTTTCCCCGAAGTTGTTCGTCAACCCGTCAAAGAGAAAGGCTCTCTCAGAATTTTCACTCAGAAGTGCTTTCGTTTTGTGCTTT
Source organism: Melinaea menophilus ssp. n. AW-2005 (assembly GCA_918358695.1). Lineage (NCBI taxonomy): Eukaryota > Metazoa > Arthropoda > Insecta > Lepidoptera > Nymphalidae > Melinaea > Melinaea menophilus. The sequence goes on from OU911039.1 coordinate 431,379, forward strand.
TTCTTATCTCTCTCATACTTTATCCTTTCCCGAGGCTTCATAATCTAGCCATGCTTTCTTCTTTAACTCCACAACGTCTTTCACTTCATCATCCTACCATTCATCGTGCTTTTTACTAAAACCTCTTTTCCTTTTACCACATACCTCTATCGCTACTTTCACCATATCATTCCTAAGATTCTGCCAGCATTCTTCAACACTTTCATTTCCAGAATCACAGATTTCAAGCTACTTGGAAACCCTTTCTTTATATTCTTCTCTGATTTGTGGATCTTGAAGCTTCCAGCTTCTTATGCGATAATTCGACTCCAAGCTTGGACAAGTCATGCGGCTGCGCCAACCTGATAACAGACCTCTTATTCTAGCAACTACTAGGTAATGGTCCGTTCCCAGATCAGCACCCCTAAACACTCTCGGGTCTATAACTTGGCTTCGAATACGCTGATCCACTAGGAATAAATCAATCATACTTATTTCTTCCGCTCGCTCCCATGTGTATATGTGAATTCGTTTGTGATCAAACATAGTATTTGCTACAAACAAATTTTTCTCCTTACCAAATTCCAAAATCAGCTTTCCAGCCTCATTTACTCTCTAATCACCGTACTTGCCTCGCACGCTCTCGTAACCACTTCGCACGGTTCCACTGACACTACTTAGAGCATTCCTGACACTACCAAAACATACTATATATTACATATTATATTACATACATAGTATATTACATATTACATACATACATTTTTATTTTAACATACAATAATATAATCTAAGTTCAAAATACAAAATTTTAAATACAAAATACAAAATTATAATTATTATTAAATTATTCACTTCACTTATTTAAAAGTATATATGTATATAATGCAAACATGTCAAAAATTAATTAATGTATAAATATATATTAAATTAATTAATAATACAAATCAACAAAACTAAATTTATATGCAAATTTATAATATTTAAGCAGGTATTTAATAAAAACTTTTAACATTTAATTAACACTGTATATTACAACAGTTATGAATCATTAATAACGTTCCATTTTTATTTTTTGTACTAATGAAAGAAACCATAAACTGGAAAGTCATTCGCAGAGAAAAATATATATAAAATATTGTTTTTCAAGGAGCGTCGTGTATACAGCTACGTCTTGTTTAAATATAAACGTAATCTACAACTTAAGACTCGTGAGTATTTCAATGTTGGTAAGTTCAGCTCGTTTATCTGTAAATAGACTAAAGGCTTTTGTTAGTTTTATATTAATAATAATTTAAAAAATCCGTGCCCGCAGGGGGACACGTGTGGGTAGACCTCGTGTGTAACTCGTTTAAAATATAACTCACTACCTAAGAATAGCACATGATGCCGTTGTTTACACCAAAACTTTTAAAGCAAAAAGCGGTTTTAATTTTTTTTCTCAGAAAATGCATCTTTTTTGGAAATACTTTTGATACTTAAATTTAGAGTAAAAAATAACCTTTCTATTAAAAATATTTGCGAGAAAGGAATGTTTACCAGAAGAAAGTTGCCGTGGTTCTACCTTAAATTTTCAAGCTAAAAGTGGTTTTTTTTTTTTCGGAAACGGTGCCTTTTACAGAAAAACTTTTGATACCTAAATTTAGAATAAAAAATAATCTTTCTATTAAAAATACTTATGATGTAAGAATGTTTACCAGAAGAAAGTTATGAATTTTTTTCCAAAAAATTTCGGTTTTTTCACCCCCACCCCTAAGTTATTGAAGTTCGGTTTTCGGTTTATCTAAATTAGTTATAGGTATTCATCAAAGACATCATATAATATGAACGCGATTGACCTACTTTGTATAGGGAAAAAGTTATGGTCAAAAAACTGAAATCAGAAAAAGTGAGGCCCTAGCGCCCCCTGTGGCCGGATTTCTCTGGTTAACGAACTTGACCTTTATTTTTGGATGATTGATTTTTGTGCAAAGTTTGAAAGCGATCCGAGCGAAACTGCGGCCGCTATCGTGCTGACAAAAGTCGAATCTGCACGCAAGCACGCCTATATATATATAAACTTTTTGACCAATGGTCTAAAAAAATTCTAAAAAGTGATAAATGAATAACCTGTTTACACGTGTCTGTTATTTACAATACATTCCAAGAAATACCAATTAACATAAACATATCTTTTGACTTTTTATATTTCCATCATTTAACATTACATTATTATGTTAGTAAAATAATTTATATAATATTGGATTAAATACATAATCCAAATACATATTAAATATATATTTGATTAATCTGTTAAGCTTTTTCAGTTAGTCAAAGTTTTATGACATACTTTATAAGAATGTTAATATGAATGAAAAGTTTCTAAGTTTGGTGTGTGCCTGTGACACAATGTACCTGAAGATATTGTTATTTCTTACCTAACGGTTAGATAATAATTGAAGATTAAAAACAATGTAAATATATTTGAGAAATAGAAAATAAAAATATGTCTGTTAACAACAGCTCGTGTATTCTCATATTCTGACATATTCTGCTTCAGAGCCAAATGCTTCTATGTGACCCAACTTATCTAAATTATCTGAATCGTAATAGTGGTGTTGTATCTAATAATATATTTTCTTCTTCAGTTTAAATTGAAAATTCGTTATTTTGTTTCCAGGTTCCTTTAGTGAATTGGAAACTTACCCGGATATGTGTTTTTGCAAATCCATCCTGAAGGATTAAATGGGTAATACAATAGTTGTATGGAAATCTGTAATATAGTACGAAAAAAGAATATATCCAGAGACAGACGACGCCTTGTAAATAAGTAAATTCATCGTATTACCCATCGATACATGATAACTGAGGGTAAATGTAAACATGAGGTCGTAGAAATAGATTTACCGCAAAGGCGTTAAGCGTTATGCGAAGTGAGGTCGCCTTTGTTCCTGAATACCGAGAACAGTTTGTCTTTTTTTCCTCTCTTATAATGTATGTGACAAGTTTCGCAACAATGAAAAAGTTAGACTTTCATATGTACATTCATTTATAGCTTATTAATTGACAAAACAATGAGATTACAGTGTTATTATAAAAAGATGTTAATGAGTTGAATGAAATGAGCATCAATATGTTTGATGAATTAATTATTATGTTATCACCACATGTGACTAATCAGTTGACACAGAAGATAGTGTTATAATATGTTCACAAAAATTACAATATTTAATATTATACTTTTAGGAAAAATATAAATAATCCTTCAGGATAATATTAGAAAATCAAGTAAAAAGAGAAATAACAGCTTCGAGACATCACATAGTGTCTATATACACTACATGTCAGTAACTATTTCCGTCATCAAAAAGGTAAATCCTAACATAAATACGTTAAAGTTAATTACTACATTCATTTGATTTTATGACTTTATGGTTTCCATTAGAACTTAAAATTTATTGTAATGGCAATGTTACCGAAAGGACTGAAAACAATTAATAAACTAATTATTTGAACCATACTCAGCAACATTGCTAAGAAAATGAAATGACAAAGTTAAATGAAAAATCTTAAAGTTCAGAAAATTTATAATAATAAACTTGACGAGCTGATAATATATAAACATTTAGAGATAATATAATTGCAATTGCAATGGTAAGATGGACGATTTGATTAAAAATAAATTTAAAGTTCAAAAATGGTTAAAAAAAACGTTACTCAAGTAAAAAAAAAAGAAATTCTTCACCTTTAATGCAATTTAATGCACATTGATCATAAACATAAAAAAAATAGTATGTGTATGTGTAGTATATGTATATGTAGTATATGTATGTGTAGTATGTGTATGTGTAGTATATGTATATGTAGTATATGTATATGTAGTATATGTATATGTAGTATATGTATATGTAGTATATGTATATGTAGTATATGTATATGTAGTATATGTATATGTAGTATATGTATATGTAGTATATGTATATGTAGTATATGTATATGTAGTATATGTGTATGTAGTATATGTATATGTAGTATATGTATATGTAGTATATGTATATGTAGTATATGTATATGTAGTATATGTATATGTAGTATATGTATATGTAGTATATGTATATGTAGTATATGTATATGTAGTATATGTATATGTAGTATATGTATATGTAGTATATGTATATGTAGTATATGTATATGTAGTATATGTATATGTAGTATATGTATATGTAGTATATGTATATGTAGTATATGTATATGTAGTATATGTATATGTAGTATATGTGTATGTAGTATATGTATATGTAGTATATGTATATGTAGTATATGTATATGTAGTATATGTATATGTAGTATATGTATATGTAGTATATGTATATGTAGTATATGTATATGTAGTATATGTATATGTAGTATATGTATATGTAGTATATGTATATGTAGTATATGTGTATGTAGTATATGTGTATGTAGTATATGTATATGTAGTATATGTATATGTAGTATATGTATATGTAGTATATGTATATGTAGTATATGTATATGTAGTATATGTATATGTAGTATATGTATATGTAGTATATGTATATGTAGTATATGTATATGTAGTATATGTATATGTAGTATATGTGTATGTAGTATATGTATATGTAGTATATGTATATGTAGTATATGTATATGTAGTATATGTATATGTAGTATATGTATATGTAGTATATGTATATGTAGTATATGTATATGTAGTATATGTATATGTAGTATATGTATATGTAGTATATGTATATGTAGTATATGTATATGTAGTATATGTGTATGTAGTATATGTATATGTAGTATATGTATATGTAGTATATGTATATGTAGTATATGTATATGTAGTATATGTATATGTAGTATATGTATATGTAGTATATGTATATGTAGTATATGTATATGTAGTATATGTATATGTAGTATATGTATATGTAGTATATGTGTATGTAGTATATGTGTATGTAGTATATGTATATGTAGTATATGTATATGTAGTATATGTATATGTAGTATATGTATATGTAGTATATGTATATGTAGTATATGTATATGTAGTATATGTATATGTAGTATATGTATATGTAGTATATGTATATGTAGTATATGTATATGTAGTATATGTGTATGTAGTATATGTATATGTAGTATATGTATATGTAGTATATGTATATGTAGTATATGTATATGTAGTATATGTATATGTAGTATATGTATATGTAGTATATGTATATGTAGTATATGTATATGTAGTATATGTATATGTAGTATATGTGTATGTAGTATATGTATATGTAGTATATGTATATGTAGTATATGTATATGTAGTATATGTATATGTAGTATATGTATATGTAGTATATGTATATGTAGTATATGTATATGTAGTATATGTATATGTAGTATATGTATATGTAGTATATGTATATGTAGTATATGTGTATGTAGTATATGTGTATGTAGTATATGTATATGTAGTATATGTATATGTAGTATATGTATATGTAGTATATGTATATGTAGTATATGTATATGTAGTATATGTATATGTAGTATATGTATATGTAGTATATGTATATGTAGTATATGTATATGTAGTATATGTATATGTAGTATATGTGTATGTAGTATATGTATATGTAGTATATGTATATGTAGTATATGTATATGTAGTATATGTATATGTAGTATATGTATATGTAGTATATGTATATGTAGTATATGTATATGTAGTATATGTATATGTAGTATATGTATATGTAGTATATGTATATGTAGTATATGTATATGTAGTATATGTATATGTAGTATATGTATATGTAGTATATGTATATGTAGTATATGTATATGTAGTATATGTGTATGGACAGTCATTGGCACAGATTAATGATATTTATTACATCAGGATAACATTTCACTTCTTCGTCTTAATTTCTCTAAAACTTGTTTTTGTTTAAAAATATAAATGACAAAATATCGTTTTACACACTTGATGCATGTGTATTGCTGCTGCATGTACTACTCGTAGTAACAAACAACTACAGTAGGTATTTTTGTGTCTGCATTCGAGATTCGGAATGAATTTAAAAACGACTTAAATATATATTTTTTCCCTTGTTGCTAAAGTGTAACAAAATATAACAATAATGAAAAATCTGTAAGACCCAGATTGATTATATATTTTTTTATTATCGTCTTAAGAATTTGAAAATGCTGCATTTCATGTTGAATGCCAAATAATATTTGATTAAAATCTTGTATCAGCCTCTTTTTATTCTATTTAATACGAAGAAACTTTCTATAAATTCGAACATCCCATTTTTATTGCTGTGTAATATGACTTTGAAGTCGTACTATAAGATGTGTTTAAAAGAACCCTTCGAGAATATAAAACTGATGACAATAAATTTAAAGTATTAAATATTTTTTTAAGATATAATTTTTGGCGGTTGAGATGTAAAGGTAGACATATTTAATGTTGCGCTTCTCAACTACAATGTATGAAAGAGAGAGTGCTTTATTATTTTTATTTATACAGGCATGTGCATATAGATTAGGTTACAATAATTCAAAATAATAATCGCTTAATTTATTTTTATTGTAGTATTTAAATTCATTTCATTAGAACTATTTTATTTTATTAATAAATCAACAAAATAATCTCCTTTTTATCTTTCGAGGTATATATAAGAAATAAGACTCCAAAGATAACATGTAAGATATTATCAGTGGCAGAGAAATGTTTTAAAACAGGAGAAATCTTGATAAGGTAGTTATTGGATGGGTTCCAAATTCGTTGTCGCTCGGACGAGTGACGCTCACCTCACGACGTCATAGCGCCCTCGTATCGGTGAAATATGTTTCAGTGTTCTTAAATGTTACATCATTTGAGCGACTTTTATGAGATTTGTCATTGCTATGTAATGTTGAGAAAAACTGACTGATATGACACTATTTTTTTATTGATATATAAAATAATATTTACATAACGTAAAATACTGGCGTTCAGTTCTGTAATTATATTATTCTCACGAAAAAATTTAAGTACTCTCGAAACCATATTTGTTGCAAGCACGAGCACTACGAGTCAGTTGGTGATTAATTTAATTCTTTTAAAGTATAAAGTATAAAACAATACCTTATACTTAAAATTAATAAATTATAAAATTATTTACAATACGATTTTTAAATTGTATTAGGTCACTTCAAATCACATTGGCGTCTGTTACCACCACTACCACCGGGTGAAAACAAACAGGTGTCATATTAAGTAAGCTTCGAATAACGGTCAAGTCAAATTAATAGCAGCGTTTTTCCTGTAACATAAAACGTATAATAATTTACTTTGAAAACAGAAATACCATAATTTTAAAGGCTTATTTTCAATTAAATTTAAAAAGGCATCGATTTTATTAACAACATATTAAACATAACGAGTAAATGACTTATCACTGAGCATGGTAGGTAATACTAATATTTATTTAGAAAAAGTAAAAAAAAAAATAAGTTTGTAAATTGGAAGTTATTATTTATAAAATTTAACAACAGTCCCTAGTCAACTTACAAATAGTAAATATCCTGTCTTAAGCTAAGTGACGCCTACCAAAAGTGAAATATTTACGAGTCTCAAGCTGCAGGTTACGTTTATATTTAAACAAGACGAGACTCTTTAAAAACAATATTTTATTAGTAGAAAAAATAAATATTAAGTGATATTAACGACTCATAGCGGTCATAGCTTGCTTATATATAATCCCATACTTCGTGCTTATATATCAAATGTTCAAATATATATTAATTTCACCACATACCTAACAAATGACTACCTCTGTAATCTTTCTAAGGCTTATAGGAGAGATGAAGTAACAGTCTGGTCTGAGGAGAGTACGGCGCATTGTTAAATATTGATAAGATTTATTGGAAAAGTTTTAATGGCGGGCCTATTGTAGTCGATTTAATTTAATGTTAAGTTCTGTACCGCCTTACTTTTATTTATAAGGTTTTGACGTGACAACGTCTTATAATTCGATGGAGCCGGCTGCACGCACGAAAAAACATGACTCATGCGGCGTTACCTCGCTCTGAGGCGTTCCATGTAAGGCTTGAAGTGCAAGCGAGAGCGCGGAACGAGCGACAAAGAGGCACAATCGGCCTTCGCGTCCGGCAGCGTTCGACATCCGTCTCTCTCCTACTTGAGTGAACGATGCGTCTGCGTGGACAGCTGCTATACTATAGTACATTTACATGTTTTGGTCGAGTATCAAGTGCAGTGAAAAGTGAATGTGGTGTCAATTGTTTATAGCAACGATAATTGCAGCGATAAAGGTAATAATTCTTTCGATATTAATTATATGCTCAGTGATATATTGTCGAATATTCGTGCTTTCATCATTAAAATAAATAGTATCGGTCCGCTAGTGCAGCGATTGTAGGTTATGCTATAATTGACAAAATTAAAACAATAAGTTAATAGAACTATTTCACGATAAGTAAAAAATCGATGGCGTTACTATTTAATCGAAATAATTATCGAGAGTAGCTACGATTAAAAAAAAATTAAACATAAATATTAAATCTTCCACATATCACAACAGCGTGTCTGACCGTCAAAGGGAACATTTTCTCCTATATCAAACACATTGAGGCGGGCTTTTTAAAAACTAGATTTACGAAAATTTTAATGTTTCCAAATTTTAAATTTATAAACAATAATTCAATCATAATATTTTTTTATAACAAATTACAATTAAATTTGCAAAAATAATTAAGTAACTATTAAAAAAAATAATTATATTATTAAAATAATAAAATCAAAATTTAAATTTTAACAGTTGAGTAGAAATTTAAACAATAAATTTTATTCAAGTATTTTGTTGTATTTTTATTTTTTTAAATTTAAAATGATTTTCTGAATGAAGAATTTTATGTTTTTTTTTTTAATTGTTTCGAACGACGTTTTATTTTGCAGAACTGCTTACAATCGCACCATGGAAAAAAAGCCTGACGAACCAGAGGATGTTACGAATAAGCCTTTACCTTCAACGAGTGAACCCATGGAAGTTCAAGACGCCTTAGCATCTACTTTAGCAACGCCATTCGCGCAGCCAATAATCGCTGCTTCAAAATCGAAAGCCCAAAAACAACGTCAGTACAGACAGCGTATCACAGCATCTAAAACTCCTGCTCAGGCGGCTGCTGCGAGAAAATCGAAAAACGAAAGACAACGCAACAACAGATTACGCCAAGCTGCTAACTTGGCTATTGCCAGTAATTCTCTTGAAACGACAACTACATCTCCATCTCGTTCAGGGGAAGAGTCAAACAATGTCTTAACTAGAAGTCAACGACAACACGCGCAACAACAATCTACCACCACTGCAGACCAACCTGATGAGCGTGTCAATCTCACAAATGAGCCACTCTTTCCTGCAATTCCTGTTTCCATGGAGGTTCAAGAAGCTGTTGCATCTACCTCTGCGACGCCATTTGCAGAACCAATAACTGCTGCTCCAAAAACAAGGGCACAAATACAACGTGAGTACAGACAGCGGATTGCTGCATCCAAAACTCCTGCACAGGCAGCAGCTGCAAGAGAAGCACGTAATGTAAGAGATCGAAACAACAGATTACGCCAAGCTGCTAACTTTGTTAAACATGTGTAATACATATAAAAAGTTGTAAAACAATTGCTCAACGCACAATTATACTTGTAAAAACTATTAAATTGTAAAAAAAATTGACATAATTGTATTTATGCGTATAAATAAATGTAACTTGATTCATTTCATTGTGATTTCCAATTATTACCTCCTTCTCTATATACACACAAATCTATTAAACAAATGAAATTAAAATTTTCTTTTGTGAAATGCTACCAGTCCATCAGTATTTTCTTAAGACGTTGTCACGCTCAACTGTCGTCAGTAAACTGACTTTACAGACAACCGATTTTTCTTATATTAACTATTTCTGTATTTATTCCAGTTTATCGCTTATTTAATGTTATTAACGTTACTGTTAGTTATTTAACTGCTGCTAGTTAGTCCATGTATGCGAAATTTAAATAAGTCAAAAATAAAAATAAGATTTCGATCTGACTCATTTTCTAAGTTAATGTTTTCGGAGAAAGTGAAGTGATGTGTGTGTGGCGATGTTGATGTTGTTGTTGTTGTTGATGTGACGAACAAAGATGTACCATTTATAATACTTTCAATTTAATTGGCCTCTTGTTAGTAATTTTACTTGAATTAATTATTATATTGTTGAATTATTCAAACAGTTTTTAATTGACTTTATATCTTTTTAGTGGCAAAATGAAGTGTTTATATTTGATTCTATTTTACATTCACAATCTATGAAAGTTATTTTCTTATTCTAAAAATAAAAAATAATAAAATTTATGTGAAGCTCTTTTTTTACTGTTATAAAAAAGAATCGCTTTGGGCAGTAAGAATCATAAAGATTCTTAAAATGAAAGAGTACAAAACTTTTAATATTAACAAAACGTGGTCATGTTGATAAAAACAGTTAGAATGACGAAACAGAGCGATCATCATAATTATAAGTTGGGTTATTATATAGATATATACACGATTACTTAAAAACAATGTCCTGATTTCTATAAAATAAAATAGGGAGAATAGAGTAAATAAAAATCGGACACAAGACAAATAACCAGTCTCCCGCGGCGGGGATTAAGACGCTTCATTAAAAAACCTTCCTTTTGCATTATTACTGACTACTTTTAGTTGTTTTTTATACAGTACGAATCTAAGATAATGGTAATGTACAGTACAAAGATTTTCTCATTTTCCGAATGTTTCTTTGTTCATGATTTTAATTTTAAGTATATGAGAAAAATATTATTATTTATTTGTGTTTAAAACTTATTATTTATTCTAAAAGGCGTTGGAAACAAGTGTAATAAATATTCAATTTTACATGAAACCACAATCGCGGATGGAGTTACATGCACGCATGTATCCAGAACAATATAGTTAGTGATTTAAAAATAGCACAAGCTGCAATTAATTCGATCTCACTAGGTTTTACCACAATAAATATAAGTGAAAGAAAGAATAATTATAAATGAAATTGTAACAAATAATGACTTCCAATTAGATTCGCCATGGTCGATCGGCTGGTGATCTTCTGTTATATCTTACGCACCGTTGGGCAGCTGTTATTGAAAGCAAGGGAGAGGGTCTGGCAGTTAGTCTAGATATGGCAAAAGCTTTCGATCTTGTATGGTACAAGGGGCTTCTTTCGAAGCTACCTTCCTATGGGCTTCCCGAGACTTTATGCAAGTGGATCACCAGTTTTCTCACTGGGCGGAGCATACAGGTCGTTCTCGACGGTTTTTGCTCAGACCCCAAGCCCGTGAACGCTGGTGTACCCCAAGGCTGCGTGCTATCCCCAACTCTGTTCCTCCTGCACATCAATGATATGTTGGATATCTCCAACATACATTGTTATGCGTATACATGACAGCACTGGGGATGTGGTATATTCCGGCCGTGCAGGTTTCTCTCGGGATAATGTCTTTTATAGAGTGCCGAAAGAAACTTGTATCTTCTATAGAGACTTCCTTGGGGATGGTCTCTGAGTGGGGTGAACTGAACCACGTTCAGTTCAATCTCCTTAAGACACAAGTTTGCGCGTTTACCACTAAGAAAACCCCATTTGTCGTATCACCGCTCTTCGAGAGAACTCCCCTCATTGCCTCGTCAAGTATCAGAATACTGGGTCTCGACGTTTCGAGCGATTGTCAGTTTCGTGGTCATCTGGAGAGCAAGGCCAAGTTGGCCTCGAAGAAATTGGGAGTGATCAATAGAGCGAGGCAGTACTTCAAACCTGGCCAAAGACTTGCGCTCTATAAGGCGCAGGTCCGGCCACACATGGAGTACTGTTCTCATCTATGGTCCGGATCACCCCAATATCAGCTTCTACCATTTGGTCGCGTAAAACGGAGAGCCGCTCGGATTGTCGGGGACCCGGTGATCTGCGAACGGCTGGACTCGTTGGCATTGCGTAGAGACGTGGCTTCTTTGTGCGTCTTCTACCGCATTTACAACGGGGAGTGTTCCAAAGAACTATTCGTTCTGATGCCTGCCGCCGAATTTCATCACCGCACAGCGCGCCATCGCCTCCAATACCATCCTTACCACCTGGATGCGTGGTGATCCTCCACTGTGCGGTTCTCAAGGAAATTTTTTCCACGTTCCACTCGCTTGTGGAACGGACTCACTTCTGCGGTATTTCCAGATCGGTACGACATGGGTATCTTCAAAAAAGGCGTCTACTCTTACCTACAAGGCCGGCAACACTCTTGTAAATCCTCGGATGTTGCAAGAATTCATAGGCGGCGGTGATCACAAGTCATCTGTGACCCGCCAGCTCGTTTCCCCTCCTCTTCCACAAAAAAAAAAGAAAAAAAAAAGATTTCATTATTTTTACGACTTCTGTAATGCAAAAAGAAAAGTTCATAATTTTCAACGTAATATTGTACGTATTATGTCATTATTGTAAAAAATATATTATTTTTAATAAAATGTAGATAACACCTACCTATGTTATGTATTTAAAAAAATAAAACAACATTATAATATTAGCAAGCTGCCTGATGACAGCTGTAGATATGACATATGACAACGTATATATTATATATATATATATATATATATATATATATATATATATATATATATATATATATATATTTGTTAAATTATAATAAAACTGTTTTAATGTATTTATAATAAGAAAATATATAACAAAACAAACAAACATAGGTAATTTCATTCTAGGGCCGCGCCAGCGGGTGGAGCTGAGCGATCTCAAACTCGCGTGCTTAAACTAAAAAGCAATGCAAATTAAAAAAACAACGGTTCTTAACATATGTTACAGATTAATAAAAAAATAATATAAAAAAAGAGATAAATATTTCAAACAGCGCGTGACGCAATCGTTAGTTTTGTCAGTCTGCTCTCCATGCAACATATTGACTTTTGAAACTTTCAAAACTTTTTTAATGATATTTGCAAATTCCGGTGCTTGTCGATTTTGCCCAAGATTTACGCCCGACTATTCTGCTGTAAGTGGATCGAAAACTTGCAGTTTCTCGTAAGACTTAAAATATACAACATAAGTGTGACATCGTTCCCATGCAATAAACACATTAGGAGTCAGTTCTTTAATTTTGTCGTTAGTTAGTTTGCCAAAGTATATGTCAGGATAGTGCTTCTTCAGATCAGAATTGTTGGCACCGCGATCTCTCACATACCACTTGAGTAACTTTGCGCTGCCGTTCTCTATGTAACTTGCGAAAATATCTAACGTACTCGTATCATACTACAAATGTCTCTACATCCCCAGCGTTTCTAAGTAATCCCGACCGTCCTTCAATGACTTGACCATGATTCTCAAAATTTTATCCACGTGTTTACTTATCAATACGCCTACAGGTTCATGGTTCTCTTTATTTTGAATCCTAATATCTTTCTTCACCAAATCTTTCCAATCTTTCTTTGCCTTGTGTTTTCTTTGGTAAACATTATTAAGTGTATGCCGTCCGATTTGCTTTCGAGGTGTACGGGTCATGTTTAATGCAACAATATAATTGAACAACAATAATAGATGAACAAATGTAAATAAATAGAATGAACTGCATTGCCGCCAAAATAATTATCGCTGACTGAACATGTTCTGTAATAATCATAGAGAAACGCGGCGTGCAGTAGCGAACAGTGGAGTAGAGTTGTTTTTTTGTACTAAAATTGGCGTACGTTGCCCCGGGGCGTCGGACAGTGGTGTAGAGTACCTAGCAGATGCTGTCAGTTCAGTGTGTTGCTCCGGGACGGTTGACAGTGGCGTACAGCGAACAGATGATGCTGGCACTTGAGTGTGTTGCCCCGGGGCGGCAGATAGTGGTCAAGAGTGCCCAGCTGATGCTGTCAGTTGAGTGTGTTGCCCCGGGACGGCCGACAGTGGCGTATAATGTCCGGATGATGCTGTCAGTTGACTGCTTTGCCCCGGGGTGGCCGACAGTGGCGTAGAGTGCTTAGATGAGGCTGTTAGTTGAGTGCTTTGCCCCGGGATGGCCGACAGTAGCGTAGAGCGCCCAGATGATGCTAGCAGTTGAGTGTGTTGCCCCGGGGCGTCGGACAGTGGTGTAGAGTACCTAGCAGATGATGTCAGTTCAGTGTGTTGCTCCGGGACGGTTGACAGTGGCGTACAGCGAACAGATGATGCTGGCAGTTGAGTGTTTTGCCCCGGGGCGGCAGATAGTGGTGAAGAGTGCCCAGCTGATGCTGTCAGTTGAGTGTGTTGCCCCGGGATGGCCGACAGTGGCGTAGAATGTCCGGATGATGCTGTCAGTTGACTGCTTTGCTCCGGGGTGGCCGACAGTGGCGTAGAGTGCTTAGATGAGGCTGTTAGTTGAGTGCTTTGCCCCGGGATAGCCGACAGTAGCGTAGAGCGCCCAGATGATGCTAGCAGTTGAGTGTGTTGCCCCGGGGCGTCGGACAGTGGTGTAGAGTACCTAGCAGATGATGTCAGTTGAGTGTATTGCCCCGGGACGGCCGACAGTGGCGTAGAGTTATTTGATCATGCTAATATATGTTAAAAACATCCAGAAGGGATTGCTGCAACAGGGTGGAAAATTTTATCATGATAGGACGAGTCGTTCAAAAGTTAGAACCTTATTAACACAACATTACGATATGTAATGTTTTGTGCACATAAAATTACAAATTTATTAAAGTGACGTGCAATACAATGTAAACTTATTCTTTATTAGTAATATGCTTAGTAGTAATAATTAATATTGATTCTCGATATGATTAAGAATTATGATGATAAAATCTGAAAAATGAGCTAAAAAAGATATGCACATAAAATTAGTTATTCGTCTGTAATCTAGCCGCTAGTCTAGCTATCTAGTCGCTCATTCTCCGCACGCTTAGCTGACCAAGTTGAGTGGTTGTTGATTGCCAGCAAACGTTGAAGGTTAAATGGTTCAATGACAAGGCCTTTAATTGTTTTCACTCATGAGAGAGTGACGTATGATAAGCCAAGTGAAAATTCTTTCGATCCTATATCCATAATTGCCTTATCAAGTTATTCCTTGGGACCTGTGTACGCTAATAGCATGTGCTAAATTCAATGGAAATTGTTTCCTAGATGACATCGTTGCGTTTGAAGTTTACAGTCAGCGGAAGGATAGGGACAACGCTGTCATATATTGTAGGGCCAGTGTATTTATCAAATTGTACTAACACACATAGTGGTAATATAACAATATGGCTGGCATCGTCTTCTCGCTTGTATATGACTTGTCTCACATTTCCAAGGCTCCCATTGCACAAACCACAAGCAGTCCACAAGTTCAATCGGAGTATGACACGTGAGCCAAGAGAGTTTTATTTTTACAATTAAGTTCATAATTTTACCAATATTTATGCCCAATAAAATTAACTAAGAAAATTTTAATATAAATATATAAACAATATATTTCGATATTTAATAATATGTTATGTATATTAAATGTAGGCTTCTTTGCATAAAATATTTTCTATTCTATCAAATTCAAAGTTCTAATAATGACGTAAAAAGTCTGTCGCGTATCTAATGTAATAATCTGAAAGTACTTTAACTGGACAGGAAACTAATTAAAACCTTTTATTATATAACTCATACAAAAATGGTATAACTAATGCATTAATACATTAATCCTTTAAAACACCTTTTGTTTTATAGTGCAATTTTATAGTACATCAAATTTAACTGCGGAACTCAACAGTTACGAAACCGCACTGACTCATTTATGAATGTTAAAATAGAAAGATAACTTTACTGAAAAATTATAATAAAAGTGACGTAAAAGTTTTCCTTAATTTGTTGATTAAATACACAATTGAGGGAATTCTGAATCAGATTATCTGTTATAAGTGAAAGTGGAACTTGTATAACAATTAAAAATAACCGTTGAAGTTATTAAAATTACGAGTAGCAGTCAAACACGTCACTAAAACGTACAAAAGAATGCCCTTGTGAGTGGTCCTATGCAATATCTATTAATTATATTTTGACGCCTGTCACAATTATTATAGCAAAGTTATGGTATAGAGAATTGCTAAGTTAAATATATATATATTGATCTATGGGACACTTTTTTACCATTTAATCAAAATCTACAATCACGAATGTCACCAAAGAACTGCTAAACGAGCGAGACACTTTCTTGAATGCATATGCAAAATTTTAAAGCTCTAGCTCAAATGGCTTAGGAGGAGTAGGCGAATATCGAAACACACTTTTGACCAGTAAGAGAGACTGATGAGTGATGACCAATTAAGGTAATATGTATGAAAGGACTGTTGAAGTTGAAAGAGAATGTAACGGCGGACCCATCACTATACGTTGAACAAATTTCCTAAGCGATATTAAATATTAACACTAATGTTGTACCTATTCATGAAATACTGAATAACCTACAAATAATCATATGAAAGATATCTGTGTTGATGAAACAGTTCCTTTTAATTTATTGTTTTGTGAACTGAGGCAGTTATATGTAAAACCTATCTGTTCAGTCAGTCAGTCAGTTTAAAACATGAAGACATAAGCTCAAGTAACTTTTCAGTTTGAAGTTGTTGATGCGCCGTTTCAGTCATTGAAGCCCTTATTTTATTATGATATGCTTTATGCTAGATACAAACTAAGTATTTAAAATAAAGATAAATAAAAAATTATCAGCATTATATCTTAAAACAATAATTGAAATAGACTGTATGATTCCAGAAATTTGTTACTATTTTGCTTACAATATTATTTATTAATGTTGACGATTACTATTTATTCAATGTCTTGTCTTTGGAAAAGTGCAACTTTTATTTTTTTCAATGGAACTTTATTGAGGAATATAATGAAATCTATTTGAGGAATTTAATTGAAATTGAAAATAAAAAGTATATTTAAATTTATTAAAGATTAAATTATATTTTCTAAATATTTTAAAATATCTTAAAGTTGGACAAGTTGCGAGTCACTAAGAAGGAGTTTCGAGTTATTCCTGAAATTCAGCTTTCCAAACGGTATTTCTTTTTATCTTTTTCAATCATTGTAAAAAAATTATATATTTTTTTGAATATCGACATCAAGATAAAGATGAGCAGACAGACAGACGGCCAACACAGTGTTCTAACAATGGTTCAAATTTTACCTTACGTATGGAATCATAGAAATTAATCATTTGGTGTAAAAATATTCTTTAAGTTTACATCAAATAAAATTGTCTAGAACTTAATTAATGACACGAAATACTATAATATAGATAGATATAGATTTTCACAAACGAAATTTGTTCACTCTGTATTGTTTTCACTTTTTTGGATGGATCCATCCATGCGGATGTCTGTGGGCAGGAAAAATTTTCATTACTGTCGAGAGATGGCGATGTTTATAATTTACCGATTTAGATCATTTTCATATTTAATTATATTACTATTTTGTAATATTATTAATCACACTTTTTTGTATTTTTTTAGTAACTATAAATAAATATGTATTTAACATTTTCTTTTCTTCGTTTCGTCAAAGTTCGCTCGAGAAATACCCTGGGTAGTGAAGATGCAAACATCTTCACTGGTTTGTATTTATAATAACAAAGAAACTAAGTGCATGTGTTACGACAATTACGACACAAAATTATAACACAATACGTCATTACTTAATAAAAGTAACCGATAGCGGTCATCGAAGAGTGTGAAAGGACTGCCTTGGAATGTTTTTCCAATCGTTCAAACATTAATAATTAATTATTATATGCACTTTCTTAAGTTTAGCTACGTATTCGTAGGAAGTACTAAAACATTTATAACATAAATGATGAAGAACACAAACAGAATTATACGGTGAAAATAAAAGAAAATAATGCATTCACACTAAGTCACAGACAGGATTTCAATATAAAAAAAGGTTTCTGTTCTGATTGATGCTGCACTCGTTCAGTCACCGCTCTGTGCGACCACTCACTCAATCATTTACACGACCTGTACGTGCACGGCTTTAGATGGCTTATTGAATTACCGAACTTATTGAGCGCTGATAAAAATATTTGAAACCGATATGAGTGGTGTATTTGATTTTTTTAATATAATTTTTAGCATACTCTTATAACAACAGGAATGGAATTTGTCTTTAAACATAGATTTTTGAAATTGTTATTGATAACTGTATTTTTTTCCTAAATATGTACGTTAAAACTTTTTAAAAAAACTTTTTAAAAAATAATAATAAGTAATAAGTTTTGTTGTGAATAATTCATTTCCGCATAAAAAGTAAACAAAAATACATATCTGCATGTTACACAAGCATAGCCAAGGGCAATTGTTATAGTAAGCACCAACTTGGTTTCACACGGTTAAATGCTGACACCACGC
This sequence comes from Melinaea menophilus ssp. n. AW-2005, assembly GCA_918358695.1. NCBI lineage: Eukaryota > Metazoa > Arthropoda > Insecta > Lepidoptera > Nymphalidae > Melinaea > Melinaea menophilus. The sequence continues at coordinate 449,801 of OU911039.1, forward strand.
TTCGAGTATCCTGAAGACGACACCATACGGCTTGCGTTCTCACCATCGATGGGAATCGAGGATAAAATATATTCACTCTTGTGTCAATCGCTGACTTACAAGCACCTTACCTTAGTTTTAATTAATTGTAATTTTATTTCAATATATTTTATCAAGTAAATTGGTTTTTTTTGCATCCTTCGCTGCCACCAAACTTAATTGGCGCAGTCGGTAGGATATTCGAGATATATTCGGTACGCGTCGCGTCAAGATTTCCCCTAATATCGGTGCGAGATCCCGCGTGACTAACCGATTTCGAGTATCCGAATCTACATACATCGTGGAGGCCAGCGGAGGTGAATCAAAATATCGATTCGGCAAAGAAAATCATGTACATGTAAGTACTCTGAAGCTTTCAAGTCTTTACCTATCCTAATTTTTAACATTATTCTTATCCTTTCAATTTATTTTATTTTTCCATTAGATTGTCCAAGTAATTTTATATATAAGTACTATTATATATAATTTTTAGAGTGTAAGATTAGTGTTCAAAATTTTTCATCCGAGAGAAAACAGTAGCCGTAGTTCGTGTAAGAGTAGATCTAGCAGGCTCGATACTATAGACGAATTTAGGCAATTAACAAAAATTGTTATACCTAATATTAAAATGTCTCAAGATATAATGGGTGAGATATACAAGTCACTTAGAGTTTTGCCTGATTTTGACGGTAACCCCCATGTTTTAACAAGATTTATAAATCTATGTGATCAATTAGTACTTGCATATTTTAAAACAGAACCGGGTTATGAGTTAACCAATTTGGCCCTTATTAATGGTATATTAAATAAGATTACAGGCTCTGCAGCTCGATTGATAAATTCCAACGGTATTCCTGAAAATTGGTTCGGTATTCGTAGTGCACTTATTAACAATTTTGCTGACCATCGAGACGAGACCGCTTTATTTAACGATTTATCATTACAAACCCAGGGGTCTTCAACCCCACAGGAATTTTACGAACGGGTTCAAAATTTATTCAGCACTATCATGACATACATTACGTTGCATGAAACCGTGGCTACTACAGTTGAAGCTAAACGTAATCTTTATAAGAAATTAACTCTACAGTGCTACTTTCGTGGTCTTAAGGATCCCTTAGGCTCTAGGATACGTTGCATGCGTCCCGAAACGATAGAAAAGGCTTTAGAATTTGTACAAGAAGAGCTAAATACACTATATATGCAGCAGCGTGCTGAGGGTATACCTAATAAAAAGGATAATTTGAATAATCAACAGTCTCTAAAATCTTATTTTAATTTACCTTTAAATAATTTTATGCAATATACAGGTAATGCATTCAATAGTAGTTCTTTTAAACAACCATATAATATGTCAGGCCCCTCGCGTCCTCATCAATTTAACTATCAACAAAATCAAGGTTGGCGATCTAATATGCCTCCAACACAACAATTTTGTGGTCCCACAAGGACTCAACAAATAATCCGTGCTCCACCTCCAAATTATAATGCGAGCAGTAACGTTTTTAGGATTCCAAATAGACCATTCATGCAACCGAATAATAATTCTAATAATGTACCTCGTCCTATGAGTGGTGTTAGTCACTTCGTACCTAAACCATTACCATTGTCTGGGCACGACTGGCGTAGAAGTGGCAACCCGCCCCCAAATAATTACTTTAAAACTCGAGAAATTAACAATTATGAATGTGACTATGAACCCTATTACGACTATGACTATACTGATTACTACCAAAACTGTGACTCTTACCAGGAAAATGGAGATTACTTTCCAAATTATGAGCAATGTGAATCTCCAGTAGTAGAGGAGCTTAACTCAAACACTGATGAGATAAAAGATCAAAATTTTTTCGAAGCTACGAAGTCAGAAAAGCAAAAATAGATGTAAATTTTAATATTCAAAGACAACTCGGATATATACAAATTCAAAACCCACCTTTAAAATTTCTTATAGACACGGGAGCCAATCAGTCGTTTATATCCCCTCAAGTAGTTGAAAAATACTTTTCTCATCTACCTCTTAATTATACTCCATTTGAATTTACGAATAATCATAATGTGTATAGACAAGACTATTCTATTACTTTACCTAGTTTCTCGGAATTTAAAGAAAATGATGACGTAACCTTTTTTATTCTAGTTTTCATAATTATTTTGATGGCATTATTGGTTTTGATTTTTTAGATTCGTGGGACACTAACATTGATTTTAGACGCAAGAAATTAATTACTAAAAGTACCGAATTGCCTATTATTATGTATGACGCTCGAAATACAAATCTTTATGAAGAAATAATACCAGCTCAGTCATCCAAATTAGTGAAATTGCCAATAAATTCCAAGGACGGAGATGTATTTGTTCCTGATCAGATAATAAGTAATTGTTTAATTTCTTATTGCTTTACAAATGTGAAAAACAGTCGAGGTTTAGTACAAATTTCAAATAATTCAAAGAATGCTGAAATCTTTTCAATGGATCGGCCTATTACAGCTGAGGTATTCAATATTGAATCTAAGCAATTAAAACAATTATCCGATCGTACAAAAGAAGTTCTATCGCGTCTCCGTACAGATCATTTGAACCCAGAGGAAATAGCTAATTTAAAAACCTTATATGCACGTTATTCGGATGTGGTTTAACTTGACGGAGAACCCTTAACATTTACGAACAAAATTAAGCATAAAATTAAAACAAATGATGAGATCCCAGTTCATGTTAAAAGCTATAGGTACCCGTATGTCCATAAACAAGAGGTTAGAAGTCAAATCAATAAAACGCTTGAACAAAATATAATTAGACCTTCGGATTCCGCGTGGAGCTCTCCTATTTGGGTGGTCCCTAAAAAGGCAGATGCTTCGGGTAAAACCAAATGGCGTTTAGTAATAGATTTCCGAAAGGTAAATGAAAAGACAATTAGTGATAAGTATCCAATACCCAATATTTCGGACATATTAGACAAATTAGGGAAATGCCAATATTTCACCATTCTTGACCTTGCTAGCGGATTTTATCAAGTAGAATTAGACCCTACTGACATACATAAAACTGCTTTTAATGTTGAAAACGGCCATTATGAATTTTTAAGAATGCCAATGGGTTTAAAAAACTCTCCCGCAACATTTCAAAGGGTAATGGATAACATTCTTAAAGATTTACAAGATATCTGTTTAGTTTATCTAGATGACGTCATCATTTTTAGTACGCCATTACAGGAACACATGGTTAATTATGGTTAATTTTGAAAAAGTTCTAAAACGTTTGCGCGAATCTAACTTCAAGATCCAGATGGATAAGTCTGAGTTCTTAAAGTTAGAGACGGAATTTTTAGGACATGTCGTGTGTAGGGATGGAGTTAAGCCCAATCCTAATAAAATAAGTATTATACAAAGTTATCCGCTACCTAAAACTACTACAGAAATTAAACGGTTTCTTGGCCTTTTGGGATATTATCGAAAATTTATTCCGGGTTTTGCACGGATAACAAAACCTTTAACCTAGTGTTTAAAAAAAGGATCTAAGATAGTTTGTGATCAGAATTATATTAATTGTTTTGAGCATTGTAAGAATTTATTGACAAATGACCCTATTTTACAGTACCCGGACTTTAATAAAGAGTTTTTACTGACAACTGACGCATCGAACGTTGCAATAGGCGCCGTATTATCCCAAGGTTGTATTGGTTCAGACAAACCTATTGCATACGCTTCTAGAACCCTAAATTCAAGCGAGCTTAATTATAGCACTATAGAAAAAGAACTACTAGCAATTGTGTGGGCTTGTAAATATTTCAGACCATACTTATTTGGCAGAACATTTAAAATTATAACCGACCATAAACCTTTACAATGGGTCATGAGTCTTAAAGAACCAAATTCGAGACTTACAAGATGGCGATTAAAATTATCCGAATACGATTTCTCAGTCATTTATAAGCCAGGTAAATATAATACAAATGCTGATGCCTTATCCCGTTTAGTAATTCATAACGAAGAACTAAGTTCAATAGCAGTAAATGCATCTGAAAATGACTCTAGCACTATTACAGCTTCGGAAGCTGATAGAGATAATTCTAATACCCTAACAGTTCATTCCGACAATGAAAATCCTATTTTGGAAATCCCGATTTCTGACGAACCCCTAAATAAATTCACGTAACAGCTAGTTTTAACAATTGTAAGCAATATTAAAGGAAGACCAATAGTTTCAAAACCTTTTGAAACACACACACGTACCAATGTTCAATTGTCAGAAAATAATCTCGAAGAAGATATCATTAATGTTATCAAAGAATATGTTCATCCCAAAATTAAAACAGGCTTACTCATAAATCCCCCATTAGCAATGTACTCGGTTATTCCCATAATACAAAAAGCTTTTAAAAGTTCAGCTATGAATTTAATACTAGTTAAAAAGGAATTGGAAAACATAAAAGAATACTTAAAGGAACAAGAAATAATAAGCAAATACCACTTAGGTAAAACTAATCATAGGGGTGTTAATGAATGTCATCTCGCCCTATCTCATAGGTGTTATTGGCCAAAACTGCGAGAGCATATAACCAAGTTCATTAACGAATGTATAATTTGTGGTCAAGCGAAATATGATCGCAACCCTATTAGACAACAATTTCGTATTGTCCCTCCACCGTGTAAGCCTTTCGAAGTTGTTCACCTAGATTTATTATCTATGCAGAGTGAAAAATTTTTGACTATCATAGATGCGTTTTCAAAGTATGCGCAAGCATATTCTTTAAGGGATGGAACAGCAGTAAGTGTCGTGCAGACGTTATTAAAATTTAGTACTCATCATGGTATACCATATACTCTAGTTACAGATAATGGCCCTGAGTTCACTAATCAATTATTTGCTGAATTTGTAAGAGTACACAAAATTCAACACCATAGAATAGCACCCTACACTCCCAATGAGAATGGAATCGTTGAACGATTCCACTCAACAATTTTAGAACCTCTACGCATATTAAAACTTGAACTTAAGAATGAATCTGTTATTAATTTAATAAATTATGCCCTATTAGCATATAATAGTTCGATACATAGTTTTACAAAATGCCGACCAATTGACATTATTACTGGACATTTTGATCCGCGAGACCCATTAGACATAGACTTAACCACCCATTTACTCCAACAATATATGGTAGAACATAAAAATAAAATGACCAAAGCTTTTAATTTAATTCATGAGTCTAGTTCAAGTTACAGAAATGAATTAACAAATACTCATAATAAGTCTAGAGAGCCCGAAAAGCAATTCTCTCTTGATCAACAAATATTTATTAGAAACCCTTTTGCTGTTCGTCAAAAGATAGCGCCGCGTTACACGCATGATACAGTTATAGCTGATCTCCCGATACATATATATACGCGCAAAAAAGGCGGGCCAATTGCTAAGTCTAGATTAAAGAGAGTTCCTAAAAGCGTTTAATTGTTCCCGGACTCTCCTATTACTCCAACTGTTCCTGCATCCGGTTCTAATGCAGGAAATAAAACTTGAAAATCTGGATAATGGTCCCGGCATTTTACCTTTTAAACTAGGTCCTTGTCACATAGTGTCTCATTATCACTCATTCTTAAAGTATATCGATATCCACGAATTGCAAGACAAAGTAAATACAGTTCATATCCAATTAAGCAATATAATCTCTAATCTTAATAATAAAACTTTTTCTTTGTTTGAGCCCCATACTAACTATTTGAAAGAAAAGCTTCAAGTCGTTATAGATCAATTGCAGTCATTTGAAATTAGCCGCTCTAAAAGAGGTCTCGTTGATAGTCTCGGGCCCGTAATAAAAAGTATTACCGGTAATCTTGATTATACAGATGCGTTACAGTTTAATAACGCAATAAGATCACTGCAAGAAAACGATAATAAATTAGTTACGGCATTTAACAGTCATGTAAGCCTGACCAAAGATTGGATAACTCAGCACTCTAAAATAATAGATAAAATAGTAGATAATCAGAACAAATTAGCGGAACTAGTAAAAAACATTAGTCTAAGTTTGGAAAAAGGTATCTATGAATCCAATCAATATGCTCATTTAGGACAAACTATTCTCATAGTCGATGGTAATGTTGACAAGTTGTCACAAGAGATAACTAAGTTACAGAATGTGCTAGCATTTATATTATATTTATGTATAAGGACATCCACGGCTCATCATGATGTCATTAGTTTAAGTTCTATTAGAAATATAATTAGAAAGCTACGTAGTATGTATGGTAGTAATAAAGTACTAGATATAGAGGCCCGAGAGTATTATGACGTAATAAAATTAGGTTCATATTATGTAGGAATGAAATAGTTATAGTATATAAATTCCCAATTATAAAATCCCAAATATATAATTTATATAAGATATCCATAATCCCTAACAAAAATCATGAAATTCTTGTTCCCCAACACCAATTCCTTGCAATCCATTTGAAAGATTTCAAGTACATAGAGGCTGAATGCCCGAAGTTCACTAAAGGGTATCTATGTGAAGAGATACATAACATACATTGTCGTACATCGCCGGATTGCGTAACAGCCCTCGTTACTACGCAGCAAAAACTCCCCGAATGTAAACCAGTCACCGTATCCCTACTTACGTCAGCCTACGAGAAACTCGACAATCGACACTACACCATCAGCTTTCCAACCCTTACTAAAGTACGCTTGTCCTGCGATCAAGATATCTACAAGATGTTGCAAGGAAGTTATCTAGCTATAATTCCATATGATTGTTTCATTCAAACAACAGAATTTATCATCTCGAACCTCAACGATCGACTAAAAGGTCAAGCCTTGAAGATAATAGATGTCCCTAATGAAAAAACACTCAGTTCAGCAGCACATCTGATATTCAAATTAAACTCCATTAATTTGACTAATCTTCACGCTACCAATAGAGAGGTTATTCTACAGTCACCAGTAAACTTGAGCAAGACCAACGATATAAGCGTCTACCATACAACAATACCTTTATATACGTTACTATTCGGTGCATGTGTACTAATTAGCGGCCTTGCATACCGGAAATACCGACTTAAACATACGAAACACACCATCCAAAAAACTCAAAGGGATGAATCAGAACTTCCAACGCAATTTACAACGAAGGTCTTCAATAGTCGCTGTTCTACGGGGGGAGGTGTTACGCAAGCATAGCCAAGGGCAATTGTTATAGTAAGCACCAACTTGGTTTCACACGGTTAAATGCTGACACCACGCTTCGAGTATTCTGAAGACGACACCATACGGCTTGCGTTCTCACCATCGATGGGAATCGAGGATAAAATATATTCACTCTTGTGTCAATCGCTGACTTACAAGCACCTTACCTTAGTTTTAATTAATTGTAATTTTATTTCAATATATTTTATTAAGTAAATTGTTTTTTTTTGCATCGTTCGCTGCCACCAAACTTAATTTGCATAATTACAAAGCAAGCAAATACATATACATATTTTAAACTTCAATCTTTTTATTATAAAAATAACTTAAACTTTTCTGTGGCTCTAGATTCCGATGTGTTCTGACTTACAGAAATAGTGGTTTGTTTTGGGTAGACCTCGAAGAATTCGGTCTGCCCATTCATTTGTACCCGACTTTCGAATTTTGGAAAAATTTCTTCACAGGAGGTCTTCTTATGACCCCCAGAGTCCGAAATGACCATTGGTCAAAAAGTTTGCATATATATATATATATATATGCGTGCGTGTGTCCAGATTCGACTTTTGTCAGCACGATAGCGGCCGCAGTTTCGCTCGGATCGCTTTCAAACTTTGCACAAAAATCAACCATCCAAAAATAAAGGTCAAGTTCGATAACCAGAGAAATCCGGCCACAGGGGGTGCTAGGGCCTCACTTTTTCTGATTTCAGTTTTTCGACCATAACTTTTTCCCTATACAAAGAAGATCAATCGCGTTCATATCATATGATGTCTTTGATGAATACCTATAACTAATGTACATAAACCGAAAACCTAACTTCAATATTCAATATTATAGATATTATCTATCTTCATCTATTAAAAGACAGGTAGCTGTATCGCTATCATATTTTTTTACAATGACAGCCAATAATTTGGCTAAACAAACTGCTTTTATTGAGCAATATATAGATGTAAGTAAGACAAGTTTGGATGTTATCCCAAACAACATTAGTTTAAACTAGATTCTAAGACAGAAGAGATATTCTCTAGCCGAATAAATGAAATGTCCAATCACAATAATTTTTATAGAAAAGATAATATTGTCAATATGAGTAATAAAAATAATAATGTAAATTATATCAGCCTGGTGCATCAGAATATCCAGTGTATGAGAAATAAAGAATTAGAAATAGAGTTATTTTTGAATAATTTTAATATTAATATTTTTTGTGTAATTGAACACTGGCTTAAAAATGATGAAATAATGTTTAATTTTAATAACCACCAGGTTGGTAGTTCGTTCAACAGAGTTAATTCCATACATGGTGGCTCTTTAATTCTTTTAAATAAACAATTAAACTTCAAAGAACGTAAGGACATAGTGAGCCATTCTGTTGAGCGAACAGCTGAACTAGCATCAGTTGAATTAGAGGAATTAATAATTGTAAACGTATATAGGCCACCGTCATCTAGCTTTGAATAATTTGAAAAGATTATGGATGAGGTATTGTTTAAACTATCACATTCTAGTAAAAAGCTAATCATTTGTGGAGACTTCAATATTAATATTCTTGAAAAAAATTCAACAAGTATAAAATTTTTAAATTTATTCAAATCTTATAATCTTTTACACATGTTTATGGAGCCTACTAGAATCACAAGCACTAGTGCCACTTGTATTGATGATATTTTTACAAGTGTTATTCCAAATTTTAAATGTTTATTCAATACATTAGATTCTGACCACTATGGCCAATTTATTAAATTCAGTTGTAACAAGATAGAAAAATCAAAACAGAAAGTAAGTTTTATACCAGTGACTGTAGAACGTATTAGTCAAATTAAAAATGATTTAATACACTATTTGCCCTCGTTGAAAAAATCAAATCCAAATGTTATGTATAATGAGATTTTCAATACTTTCATTAAATTATTTAACTTTGTATTTACCACAAAAACAGTGGTTGTTAATGATAAATTAGTATTTAGTGAGTGGGCATCTGCTGAGTTACACAAAAATAGAGAGAAATTATACAATATGTATAGTGAATTGATGTATAATACTATACTATAGTAATGAGTTTAGGGATGAGGTAAAATTATTTTCCAAATCTTTTAAAAAACAATGTAAAATAGCTAAATCTCAACATATCAATAAAAAAAAATCCGTGCCCGCAGGGGGACACGCGTGGGTAGACCTTGCGTGTAACTCGTTTAAAATATAACTCACTACCTAAGAATAACACATAATGCCGTTGTTTACATCAAAAATTTTCAAGCAAAAAGCGGTTTTTATTTTATTTCTCGGAATAGGTATCTTTTTTGGAAATACTTTTGATACTTTAATTTAAAGTAAAAAATAACCTTTCTATTAAAAATATTTGCGAGGAGGAAATGTTTACCAGAAAAAAGTTGCCGTGGTTTTACCTACCTTAAATTTTCAAGCTAAAAGTGGTTTTTATTTTTTTTCTCGGAAACGGTACCTTTTACTTAAAAACTTTTGGTACCTTAATTTAGAGTAAAAAATAACCTTTCTATTAAAAATACTTGTGATGTAAGAATGTTTACCAGAAAAAAGTTATGAACTTTTTTCCAAAAATTTTCGGTTTTTTTACCACCACCCCTAAGTTATTGAAGTTAGGTTTTCGGTTTATCTACATTAGTTATAGGTATTCATCAAAGACATCATATAATATAAACGCGATTGATCTACTTTGTATAGGGAAAAAGTTATGGTCGAAAAACTGAAATCGGAAAAAATGAGGCCCTAGCGCCCCCTGTGGCCGGATTTCTCTGGTTAACGAACTTGACCTTCATTTTTGGATGGTTGATTTTTGTGCAAAGTTTGAAAGCAATCCGAGCGAAACTGTGGCCGCTATCGTGCTGACAAAAGTCGAATCTGGACGCACGCACGCATATATATATATATATATATATATATATATAAACTTTTTGACCAATGGTCATTTCGGTCTCAGGCGGTCATAAGAAGACCTCCTGTGAAGAAATTTTTCCAAAATTCGAAAGTAGGGGACAAATGAATGGGCAGACCGAATTCTTCGAGGTCTACCCAATAGGAAATAGCAATAATAAAATAAAAACAACTTGGAAAATAATTAATGAGGAAACTGGAAGAGCTAAATCCCAGAGGATCGACTTTAAATTAAATATAGATAATAAATATGTTACGTCTGACCTCGAGGTTGCTACTGCTTTTGAAACCTTTTTTACTAATATTCCAATGACTACAACGTTATCTTTAAATTCTTCTCCCGCTGCAGCTATAGGATTACTTAGAGATAATGTAGATCGATGTGTTAGCATTTTTAATTTTAAAAAAGTGAATGCTCAAGAAGTAATCAAAGTATTTAAATTAATTAGCGTTAAAAAAACTAGTGATCTTTGGGGAATATCTGTTGACGTACTCAAGTCCATAATTGACATTGTAGCGCCAGACTTAGCATTGATATTTAATAATTGTTTAGAATGTGGTATATTTCCTGATCTAATGAAACAAAGTAAAATAACTCCATTATTTAAATCTGGCAGTTCATTAGATCCTAGTAATTATAGACCAATTTCAGTCTTACCCACATTTAGCAAGATTTTTGAAAAAATAATTCTTAATCAACTTGTTGATTTTTTCAGTAAAAACAATCTCTTGCACAAAAACCAGTTTGGTTTCACTGCCGGACGCTCTACAACAGATGCTGGGGTTGAGCTATTACTCAATATATTTGAAGCCTGGGAAGGATCCCAGGCTGCACTTGGCATTTTCTGTGATCTATCTAAGGCGTTTGATTGCGTTCAACACGAAATCCTTATAAAAAAATTAGAACATTATGGAGTTAAGAATAAGTCCCTAGATTTGATCAGTTCATATCTTAATGATAGAATTCAAAAAGTAGACGTAAATGGAATACGTTCCCCCGGTTCTTTGGTAAAAATAGGTGTGCCTCAGGGCTCTATCTTAGGGCCTTTCTTGTTCCTCATTTACATAAATGACTTACCTCACCTAGTGAGGGAAATATATGGGATAGTGTTGTTTGCTGATGATACTTCTCTTACTTTTAAAGTTAGCAGAAGGCAATCTGTTATTGACGATGTAAATAACGCTCTCTCAGATGTTGTACAATGGTTTAACGCCAATAATTTGTTGCTCAATAAAAAAAAGACGAAATGTGTTAAATTTACTTTACCAAATGTTAAAAATGTTAAAACCAATGTACAATTAAACAATGAGGAATTGGACTTGGTCAAATCTACTACTTTCTTGGGCATTACCTTAGATGAAAAATTGCAATGGGGTCCTCATATATTTGATTTATCAAGTAGACTTAGTTCTGCTATATACGCGGTTAAAAAAATACGTCGATTAACAAATATGGAAACTGCTCGATTAGTTTACTTTAGTTACTTTCATAGTATAATGTCATACGGTATACTCTTATGGGGTAATGCAGCCGACATCGATACCATATTCACACTACAGAAGAGGGCTGTTCGAGCAATATATAATATGAGACCTAGAGAATCCTTAAGAAACAAATTTAAAGAATTTAAAATAATGACGGTTTATAATCAATATATTTATGAAAATTTAATTTACGTTCATAAAAATATTTCTAAATTCAAAAAAAATTGTGATTTTCATAAAATTAATACGAGAAATAAAAATAAACTCGCTATGCCCAACACTAGGCTCCATAAAATAGGTAAATCCTTTAAGGTTAATTGTATACGTTTTTATAATAAGCTCCCAAATGAAGCCTTAAGTTTATCATTAAATAAATTTAAATTATATATAAAAATAAATTTGATAAAAAAATCCTACTATAGTGTACAGGATTACATTAACGACGGAATGGCCTGGGAATGAATTGTATTATATTGCGAATAACTAGTAATCTCCGCAATTTGTTTTTTGTTGTAGATTAATTTCGTTTTATCGACTTGTTGCATCACACCGATTCCTTAGAAGTCATTACTTGCGGTAGCGTCGGGAGTCGGGTTGCGCTCCTCCCTCAAATATGTGCGAAGAGGGTGATGGCTGGCTCTTGCGTTATGCTCGTGAACGGGTGCTGCTTGCGGTGACTGGTTGTGTAGCAGGCCTAATTTTATTTTTTATTATTATTATCATTATTATTATTTTTTTCATTATATTGCGACGGTTCTAGTTGTTCCAAAATAGCTTTTAAGATTGACATTTGTGAAACAGTGATCACAATATAAAAAAATATATATCCGGCTGAGTTTGATGTGTGGTTCTTCTCAGACCAGGACGCGTTTGGAACCCTCATAGATTTAACATTAAGTTGGACAGTGCTTTTACAGAAGGGCTTATTACGATAAATCTGGTATCGAAATAGGCCCTCCTGACACTTCCATTTTGACGTACACAAGTGATCACTGATAATGATTCAAAGTGGAAAAGATATAAATAAATAAAATAAATAAATAAATAAAATAAAATAACTTAGGAGTGGCGGTAAAAAAACCTAAAATTTTTGGAAAAAAATTCATAACTTTTTTCTGGTAAACATTGTTACATCACAAGTATTTTTAGTAGAAAGGTTATTTTTTACTCTAAATTTAGGTACCAAAAGTTTTTCCGTAGAAAGTACCGTTTCGGAGAAAAAAAATAAAAACCACTTTTAGTTTGAAAATTTAAGGTAGGTAAAACCACGGCAACTTTTTTCTGATAAACAGTCCCTCCTCGCTAATATTTTTAAAAGAAAGTTTATTTTTTACTCTAAATTTAAGTACCAAAAATATTTCCAAAAAAGATACCTTTTCCGAGAAAAAAAATAAAAACCGCTTTTTGCTTAAAAATTTTAGATGTATACAACGGCATCATGTGTTATTCTTAGGTAGTGAGTTATATTTTAAGCGAGTTACACACGAGGTCTACCCACGCGTGTCCCCCTGCGGTCACGGATTTTTTAAATGAAAGAATCGGGCCAAATGAATCATTGTCAATGATAAGGATCGTGCATACAGCAAAAGGTTATATCAGCAACAACCTTTATTGTTTTTCATCTAAATAACACACACAGTAACAGTCAGTTTACTGATACAATTAACTGGAACAAAAAAAAATCATTATTTAAAAAGAATTGGATAGAAAATATTGTTCTATTGTTAAAACAGTTTTTAATCACCAGTCTCGTGTTACTGCAGTATTCGTACCCGTTAGACGACTCTTTATTGCTTTCAAATTATCTTTTTGTGAAATAATAGAATACTGACACTACTATGATAATATTTTAAAATAGTTGCAAATATGCATCTATCAAATATCATGCATAACTAATAAGTTACATCTATAGTCTATACTAGTAAAGTATAGAGGAGCAATTTGTTTTGATATTCGAACGCGCTATTCTCTATCATCAGTGCGATTTAAATACTTTTTTTGCATTTGAAAACGTTATCGACTAAATAACAAAAAAAATCGAGCTTTACATCTAATATTAAAGAGAACTTTTGAGACACAAACTTCGCCACAACGAGCGGCCTTCGAAGAACTCGCAATGAAACAAAATTTATTATTTTACAGTTTTCTACAAGATTTAATATGAAATGTGGCGGATTTTAATTAAAGATTATAAATTATTTTGTGAGCTGGAATATACAAGACTTCTGAATGCAACTTCAAATTTAAACCGAGTTTCGGATTTTCAAGTTTCATCGTTGAATTTAAGTAAGATGTAACAGTAACTTAGTTTGTTGGAGGCCATCTACATTGAGATGGGACTTACATACAGATGTGAATTATACTGAGGAACAAAAATATTGAAAAGCAGAAATTGTATGAGTAGATATTGGTATGTATCTAGCCAATCTTACCCACAACGCAAATAATAAACTGCTTTTACATACACATACATTTTCAATTTAGATTATTAAAAGTTGATTTTTTTTACAACGATAAGGTAAATGATATTGCACTTATGACGTCAAAGTCTGGATGCATGGTTCTAAAAAGTAGTTTGATGGTTTATTTTTAATTCTGGTTTCATGGTTCGTATCTAATTTGTTTTTAAAAATCATTCATGTGTGATTCAGCCGTCGATACTGTAACAGAAATGGTAATTAGGTTATATAATATCCACGGAGTCTGTTGAATTTAATTTGCTGACTCTGGAACCAGTTTTTGTTATCAGCAACGACTTCAAAAACTATTTTTATTTTCAATAAATAGTTGTAATTTAAGGTATTTTATTATATATAAGAGTTCGGTATGTACCGTACATGGAATACTTATTAAATTCTAATCAAGTATCATAATAATATATTCAAAAATATTCCTGGGGCCATAAAAAGATGGGACGAGGCAGAAAGAGCGCCACGTTACGAAACCGTAAAAACGTTAGTTTGGGATTCAACGATTATTTAGGGGCTACTGTATATTATATTTTTGATAAATTATAAAAAAAGGGTTAAATATTTTGATTACATTGTTGGGTTTATTATATTTTTCTTTGCAATACGAGGACATATTATAAATCTTTTAAATCATAACTATATAAATAAATCCGTGCCCGCAGGGGGACACGCGTGGGTAGACCTACTGTTTAACACGTTTAAAATATAACTTACTACCTAAGAATAACACATGATGCCGTTGTTTACATCAAAAATTTTCAAGCAAAAAGGTTTTTATTTTTTTTCTCGGAAAAGGTATCTTTTTTGGAAATACTTTTGATACTTAAATTTAGAGTAAAAAATAAACTTTCTATTAAAAATATTTGCGAGGAGGGAATGTTTACCAGAAAAAAGTTGCCGTGGTTTTACCTACCTTAAACTTTCAAGCTAAAAGTGGTTTTTATTTTTTTTCTCGGAAACGGTACCTTCTACGGAAAATCTTTTGATACCTAAATTTAGAATAAAAAATAACCTTTCTATTAAAAATACTTGTGATGTAACAATGTTTACCAGAAAAAAGTTATGAATTTTTTTCCAAAAATTTTTGGTTTTTTTACCCCCACCCCTAAGTTATTGAAGTTAGGTTTTCGGTTTATGTACATTAATTATAGGTACTCATCAAACACATCATATAATATGAACGCGATTGATCTACTTTGTATAGGGAAAAAGTTATGGTCGAAAAACTGAAATCAGAAAAAGTGAGGCCCTAGCGTCCCCTGTGGCCGGATTTCTCTGGTTAACGAACTTGACCTTTATTTTTGAATGGTTGATTTTTGTGCAAAGTTTGGAAGCGATCCGAGTGAAACTGCGGCCACTATCGTGCTGACAAAAGTCAAATCTGGACGCACGCACGCATATATATATATATATATATATATATATATATATGTATATATATATAATATATATATATAATATATATATATATATATATATATATATATATTTATATAAACATTTTGACCAATGGTCATTTCGGACTCAGGGGGTCATAAGAATACCTCCTGTGAAGAAATTTTTCCAAAATTCGAAAGTCGGGTACAAATGAATGGGCAGACCGAATTCTTCGAGGTCTACCCAAAACTTCACAACTTATTTGAAAACACGAGAGTTGACGAATGGGAAAGAACGGGGATATATTGTATAAACCTATTCTTTAGGTGTAGTTACGTTTTCTCATCTTCTAAAAGAGAAAAAATCACGTATCTATCTTCTTAATAGAGTATAAAATATTTTTTTCAAATGATTTACATATGCCGAGTTTATAAGCATGGATAGTACTTTGTTAGCGATG
Source organism: Melinaea menophilus ssp. n. AW-2005 (assembly GCA_918358695.1). Lineage (NCBI taxonomy): Eukaryota > Metazoa > Arthropoda > Insecta > Lepidoptera > Nymphalidae > Melinaea > Melinaea menophilus. The sequence continues at coordinate 465,707 of OU911039.1, forward strand.
TTGTTTGAAACGAACTCAAATGTACTCTTGATTGAGTCTCGATAACTGGTAAGTTTAAATTTAATAGAGAAAAATTTTCGCATGCTTAAAAGTTTCGTACCTAAATATTTTAATTCCAATGGTAAGGAACAGATCAACTAAATCGCCATTATAATAGAACGATAATATATACTTAACTTATAAATTATTATTTTAATTATGCTGGAAGTTGCTTCACTGTTTCAATTACTATCAGTTGCATTTCTTTTCATTTTAACTTTAAGTTAAAAAAACAAAGATCCAAAATAACAATCTCGTTTTTTCTCTTTTCAAACCCTTGTCCGTCGCCGTGATCTCCGCAGATCACTCTCAATTAAGTGAAAAATACATTATCTTGGACGATCGTATCTTAATTAATTCCTTTAAGGAACACTTCGACAACATTCGCAGTAATGTATCTTATATATCACATGTGAAATCTGTTGATGACTGGTATTCTGTTATTACTGATGTAATTAATCAATCAGTCAAACCCATGAGTACTGTACCTCATCCTATCCTCTGTACTACTGTACTGTACTATATCTGTATCCTCTAGAGAAATGAAAAAGTAAAGTGAGAAAAAGTGAAGTATTATCGTATCACAGAAGATTGTTGTGAAGTAACTATAATGCCTTTAATATACTTCACGTATAAGCTGTATTTTTTCAGATCGTAATTATAGTTTTACATTTACACCATAGATATTATAGTTAATTAAATTAATAAACCTGATAGATCTCCAATTAAATAGCTTTCACGCAATATATTTACCTATGTATTAAATATTTAAAATAGGTGCAGAGATTCACAAATGCCCAGGATGCCCAAGCTCATTCAATATAATCTAATAGTACAATGAGAGCGTGTTCTGCGGAGACTGCAGTTCCGTCTGTCCATTAGGTATAAAATATTGATATGTCATGGACAGAAACAGGATAGTCGCCTTATTTAAATTCAACACGAGATAATACTCTCAAATGTCCACGATTGTAAACAAGCTGAATATATCTACATTTACCAAGTAAAACTGAGGTAACGTATTTTGGCTTTATTTCATGAATAATCAAACTCTTTAAAAGGTTCATAAATTCTTAAGAATGCACTTATTTTTAATATATAATAAATATGTCAGAATATTTTTTTAATCGTAATAAACAAATTATATTATTCTAATATTCAGAATTAACAACTTGTAAAGATAGGTTTTACTTGTCATAGTGTCTTCAATAAAACTTAAACGTTATCATTAATATATATAAACTGAAAGCTTACAGCCCTAACATACTTGTGTATATGTTCGGGTTATAAGCTTCTAACATTTAGCATCTAACATAACGAGCGGTAGTTAGGGCAGTGGAGCACATTTTAGACATTGGAATAGTAATATTTATCAGTTCTCAGAAGACATCATAATAAAAAATTATAGAAGTGTTATTCAAAACTGTTGTGGGCATACATAAAATACTCATATTTATGTTGTATTTGCGAGATTCATTTTTATTTCTTAGATATTCAAATTAAAATATATTTTTATTTTATTTTAATATAAAATTAAACAATATTTTTTCGGGACGATTTACTATAAAGAACTTTATAAATAGATCAATATCTTTTACATTATAAGACAAAAGATAATATTTAATGAGTTATAGCAAAATTAAAACTTTCGGGCGAGAAATTAAACGTCGACGAAGCGTAGCCATGGCGTCGCTCACTGGCTATTACTTTCCCTGGAGACGTAGTTGAAAATATATGCTTCCAATTATTAGTGATAAAAGTAAACTCCATATAATTTCATTTGCGATATATCCAGTTTGAAATCGTAAGTAATAAGTATGTATGACGTCAGTTAGTCATAACTAACTCACTGAATGTTTAAGTCTCAACAAAACCCGGACAAAGTCGGGGCGGACTGCTAGTATATAATATAATCTAATCGACGAATATTAAAATTAAAATAAACTTTAAAGACATTTAAATTTAACAAGTTCATCGGTGTTGAGTAGGCATGTCTGCGGTGTTAAAACACTCCTATCACACTCGTAAAGCACTGCATTACAACTCAAGTGACCGACACTTATGGATAGTCAAGAGAGATTGTCAGCGATGTTGAAGATATACGGATATGTGCTTCTGATAAACCATTCTATAGTAGGTAATACACTACTTATGTAAAATTAACGTATAGTTAATAAAAGTAGTTATAATGAAAGAAAAAAATCACATTTCAGACAAATCTCAAAATAAAAATAATTATAATATGATATAAAAATTAACTTTTATAGTGGCTGCTTACAATACTACTTAAAACTTCAATTTGTTTATATTCTTACACATACAACAATTCAAACAAAATTTTAAAAATTTAGTTACAAGAAGTCACATTTCATTTATAAAATTTTCCCATACTGTAGCTTAAGCTATAGTTATTACAAACAGTACAGATTAATCTTCTACTGTGGCAGCTTCGTGGACTTATAAAAGGTGTTTATTATTTATTTCTATTCATCAATTATTTGTAGATTCAGTTAATGGATTTTTTCACATCAGTACTTCATGTTTTTTCTGTTCATTTAATGTAAGGCTAGTGTCATCATCCGGTAGAATTATATTGTAACCAATAATTGAGAGAAGATTTTTATACAGCTTTTATAAATATCAAATAACAGACATACATATAATATTGTTTTATATATATTAAATTATTTATTTATACTATACAAATATTTTATCGTATTATATTATATATTGAATTATACGTTTATTATGTCCGATAGTGAGTCTTATTACTCTGCTTGTAGCACTGGTTCGTTTCTCTCTCTAAATTCGACAGATACTTCTATCTCATCTTTGAGCGAAGAACTTTCTTCTAAATTATCACTTCACCAAAATTCCTTTAACTGTTGTCATCTTAACGCTCAAAGTATTCCTCAACATTACCCCGATTTATTGAACACTTTTTATAATACTAAATTTCATGCAATTCTTATCTCAGAAACTTGGCTGAAACCTAATCTTTGCTCCACCGCTTACCCCTTACCTGGTTTTATATTAATCCGATGCGACCGTATTATTAAAAGAGGCGGTGGAGTTGCGATATATCTTCGAAGATACCTTATCAAATTTTAAACATGTCACAGGGTCCTTATTCTGCTTCAGCCGAATTTCTTTTCCTACACATTAGCTTTATAGGAGTAAAGGCTGTTCTTGGTGTCGTGTACTGTCCTCCTTCTACTAACTATTTTTCTAACTTAGAGCCTGCGCTTGAAAGCATTAGCTCAGAGTACATGCATCAGATAGTTATGGGTGATTTTAACACTAACCTTCTCTTGGATTCTCCTACCTCTCAAAAATTAAGATCCTTTCTTAGTTCCGTTAGTTTAAATATTCTATCTTTGGACCCTACCCACTTTAACCTTAATGTTCCTGATACATGGATTGACCTGATGCTCACCGCTTCTCCCGATAAGGTGATAAATCATGGTCAGTTACCCGCTCTAAATTTTTCTAGACACGACCTATTATTTCTTTCTTATAACCTTAAGCCTCCTAAACTCAAACCTTTAATACTGCACTTACGGAGTTTTTCTAAATTAAATATTGAATGTATTTTAAGGGATGCCTCTCATATAAACTGGAGTGACATTTGGGACGTCACGGACGTCGACACGAAAATTGCTATGTTAAACAAAAATATCTTGGGACTCTTTGACAAACATGCGCCAATAAAAACTGTAAAGTTGAAACGTCCACCTGCTCCTTGGCTTACCGATAACGTGAGGGCAGTCATGCGGAGACGGGATCGGGCTTTCCGTAAATTTAAACTAAACCGAAACGAAGTTAACTGGTGCAATTACAAAATTTTAAGAAATCGTTGCAATCAGATGGTAAGAGCTGCCAAACGGCTCCATATCCATAATAAATTATCATTTTCGTCCTCGGCAGCGACACGGAGGTTTCTTGACACTCTAGGTGCAGTGCCATCTAAAAGTTGCACTGGTCTAACTTTATTTTCTTCTGATGAATTGAATCGTCATTTTTCTAAAGTTTCTACTCTAAACTCTAATATTAAATTCAAAACCATTTCATATATATCTTCCCTGCCAAATCTTACTAATGTCGCATTTTCTTTTTCTTTAGTCTTCGAGGAAGAAATTAAAAGAGTTTTGATGTCTATTAAATCAAATGCTGTTGGCGAGGACGATATTAGCCGGCGTATGACTGTCACATTGCTAGATTTTATCCTGCCCACTCTGACTCATATCATTAATACTTCCTTATCCAATGGGTATTTTCCTAATCTTTGGCGGAGCGCCCATGTCCTTCCTCTTCCAAAAGTTTCTAATCCCACTGCTTGCAATGATTTTCGACCCATATCTATATTACCCTATCTGTCCAAAATCCTTGAAGCAATTGTTCACAAACAATTTTCTGACTACATTTTAAAGAACAATCTTCTAAGTAGTTTTCAGTCTGGCTTTCGTCCTGGTCACAGTACTTCCTCAGCTCTTCTCAAAGTTACTGAAGATGTCCGAGAAGCGATGGAGCATTGTCAGTTAACTGTTTTAGTTTTAATTGATTTTTGTAACGCTTTTAATGCAGTTAATCATGACATACTTCTGGCTTCATTAAGATATCTTAATATTTCTTCCAAGGAACTAAACTGTTTCTCCTCTTACCTTCGAGACCGCCAGCAGGCCGTCTGCATTGACAAAATTTTGTCAGAGTGGTACATCTTGGTATCTAGTGTCCCGCAAGGTGGCATTCTCTCCCCGCTTCTTTTTTCTGTTTTCATAAATTTTATAACTTTTAACCTCTCTTCCTCTTACCATTTGTATGCCGATGATCTACAAATTTATGCTCATGCCACACCTGACTCTATTAACTCCACTATCGATTGTGTTAACATGGACTTGATTCGAATCGATGATTGGTGTAAGAGCTTTGGAATTTCTGTTAACCCACAAAAGTGTCAAGCGATAATTATCGGCAGTAAGCACGGTCTTAACAAGATAGACTACAGCGCCCTAACACCAGTGACTTATAATACTGTTAGGATACCACTTACGCAGTCCGTAAAAAATCTTGGCCTTCATATAGATAATACGCTCAGTTGGAGTGTCCATATAACTGAGTTATGTCGAAAAGTTACGTAGTCGTTACGTTCACTTTATCGGCACAAAAACATTTTACCCATTCGAACCAAAACTCTGTTGGTGCAGTCCCTTATTCTTCCACTTATTGACTATGGTGATGTATGTTACTCGAATATCTCTGAAGCCAATCTAAATAAATTGGACCGTCTCGTCAATAATTGCATTCGCTTTATTTTTAACTTACGTAAATATGATCATATATCTGAATACCGTTCTAAGCTGGACTGGCTTCCCATCCGTAAAAGAAGAATTTCAAGAACTCTCTGTCAGTTATTTTCTATTCTAAACAATTCATCTTCTCCTCTCTACCTGAAGTCCAAATTTCAACTACTGAGTACAACTCATGACTTTCATCTCCGTTCATCATCGAACTTAAGTTTATGTATCCCTTCGCACCATACTGGTTTTATGTCAAATTCCTTCACGGTACACGCCATTAAACTGTGGAATAGCCTTCCTGATACACTTCGTCGTGCTCCCAACCGACAAATATTTAAGAAGCGCATTTGTGAATTTCTTCATGAGAGAACGCAGTGAATATTTATTCGTCATTTACTACCTGACTGTTAAATTTGAGTCTTTGTACGTATTTACACTTTCGTATTTAGTTTATTTTATAGCTAAAGATAATTATGTTGTATTTATTATTCTTTCTTTTAGTTTAGTGTAGTATGTTATTATTTTAGTATAGTATAGTTTATTTCATGTATATGTGATTTTCTTTTATTAATTTTTTCATGTTTACTTGTTACCCTCATTGTTTTTATTTTTTCTGCTAACATTGTTGGTTGACTGGTAGATAATGCCTAGATTGCATTAAGTCCGCCAATTGTACCATTTTTTGTGCAATGAAGTTTTAATAAATAAATAAATAAAATATTTACTTATTCCGTATAAAGATAAGTCTCATTTTATCTATTAATAAAATAGAAAAAGCCATATAGTTTTAAAATTTTTGAAGCTAAATTTACATTATTTTTTCATACATTCCCAACGCTATCATAATATTTATTCTCGAAGAAAAGAGCTAAAATAATAATAGAATGTCTCATGTAACAGATCTATACGCATCGCTACCTCTGTCTGTCTCTCGGTTTTCTGTTAGAAGTTAATGATACGCTTTTAATAGTATTACTAAAAGTCTGCACGACGTCAGCACGGGATACGCGTTTCTACTGACTCAATCTAATTTAGAACCCATCATGTCAAGCATTGTATGAAGAATATCTATCGACACTGATAGACAACATCTTTACACTACACAATATACTTACTAGTTTTGATTTATTTCGTTGCTAAGATAAAAAGAATAAAATTAAAGTACGAGGATGCAATTATTAAATTAGAGCACCTTCAAGCCAGCTCATGACTCTAGAATATAAATGTTCTAACATTTTTATCATTTTAAGGAAGTTCCGGAGTAAAGAATTTTCTTTTTTATGTAAAGAATCGTGTACCAAAAATAATATATTCCGGTTTAAACTCTCACAGCCATATTGCATGCGGTTACGCCGGCTGCGTTCTTAATTGGAAAATTGAATTCATACAACGATTCTGGCTCTTGTATGACTAACAAACAAATAATTACGAGTCCTTCACACAGATTCACAATATAAAATAAAAGAGAAACATAATTAGAGGCGCGAACCGGACCTCGATTATGACTCGCTGTGCTCGCTAAATCTCGGTAGAATTCGGCAGATTGAGCGAAGCGAAGAATTCAATTCAGCGTTCAAAGCTGAAACCGACAGGCAAAAAATATAGAATAATCAAATATCACATAGCGAATTTTTATTACATTGAAGTTGGGACTGTCGTTTTTTTGTTGTTACTCCTTTTTATTATTATTTTTATAAACCATCGCAATAACCATCGCTATAAATGTGTAAATTTCATGAAGATCGGTAAAGCCGTTTTCACGCTAACCCCGGACATGGGATGTAAAAAGTCGCACATAGAGCGCTTCGCTCAATTATAAATTTAATTTATCATTATATTACACTAATAGTATTATATATAGCAGGTTTAATTTGTTGCTTTAAATATAATTAGATAATGATATAATATTATTGTTATAACAAAAAATTTGTTACAAGTAAAATGCTCATAATTCTGGTTTTGCTTTTTAAGATGCTTATAATCTGTAATACAACTTAATGATAGTCTTAACGTACTTATGTTTTATAGCTGCATTATTTAAATAACTACCTTTAAACTAACTAACTTTAAAAACATAAAATAATGTTAAAGATAATAAAAAAATATATTAAAAAATAAACCGATAATATAATTATAGCACTCGAGGGTCAGTAACAACAATAATGTCTAAAAAGGTTTTACAACTCCACTTCGAAAGATTATTATGATTTCATAATATACATGATTATAAGAATGATAAGATGATAAGAACATTACTTTGAACCACATTCACCGGATACTAATTAAAAAAGGAATATCAGAAGTGCTTGCAATAGAACTAGGAAGGTCATGGCGCGGAATTCAAAACTACAAATAAGCAAATTATATTATTACACCACGTAGAACGTCAAAATAGTTTATTAGAAAAGAAAATAATTAATTTAGTAATATTCAACTAAAGAACTGTATGTCTTTAGAAACAAATAAGCTTTACTAATTAAACTAAATATATCGATAAGACAGTGTAGGCGGCATCTGAACATCTCAAACGAATGACAGCTATTTTTAAACAATATGCAAGAGTATGCTATCAATTTATATGACATAAGAAAAACACTAAATCTAAATAATAAAACAATATGATATTTTAAGGAATCCAAAGCATCTTCAAGCTTAAGGCTTAATTTAATTACTTATTTAAGCTTAATAATACGAAATGTCACAGACTATTTAACTTTTAAAAAGATAATTAATCAACCTAACAACAGACAAACAACTGAATGTGTGACTTAATAATTAAATTACTACAGAAATTATATTTCTACGTAACAGATTGATTATGAGAATTAAAAACTCTAACCAAAATGTATACGTTATGTCTAACGCCTAGAAAATACATTTCAATTAAACGATTCCCAGTCTTATGAGATTGCGAGTCTACCAACATTTTTAATGACATTTTTTTTTATAAGTACCGTTTTTTAATGTGACTACTTAAATAATTTTCATAAAACATGAATTACATGAAACATTCTTGCAGACTTGCAATATTTTTTTTTTATAAAATTTTTAAAACATTTGTAAATTTAACTTATTTGCTATTCTTTGCTATAACGAAAGTCGTAGATATGATTCCAAAAATAAAATACAACACCAAAAGGACCAGAACTTGTAATTTCTGAAGTACTGTCCATGACACTGACAATTCGAATAGTATTTGCCTAGCTGAATATAGGAATTTGTATATTTAAGTAAAAATCAAAGTAAGCGTGACATTCAATGGAAAATTTTAAATACGTGGAATATATAATATTATATTTAAAGATCTCAGTTTCATTATTGTATTATTTGCTACTCAAATAACCGTATAATTTCTAAATTTTATTTGTTATTCCTTGATATTATTGAGCGAAGCGAGCGGAGCGCTCTACTGGAGACTTTTTCACGTTCTTTGTCACGAATAGGCTCGAAAATTAGTTGACGGCAAATTATGAAATTTTGCAATCAAAAAGAAACATATTAGGTGAGGGTCATTACACTGGGCTCGCTTCACTCAATATGTAAACGGCACCCGAGATTTCGCAAGCGCAGCACGAGTCGTAATTGAGGGTCTGTTCGTGCCCTTAGTATTTATAATAAATTTAACATAGGATTAATATTGTACTACTTTCAATAGACAATTTAGCTAAGTTTAAAGTCTATTGACCTACTCTACTAAATTAGTCCAAATAGTTTGCTTACCTAATTTTAATCTGAATGCAGATGCAAAAATATTTCGAGTACACCAAAAAATAGAAGGCGAGAAGGAAAACAGAAGCCACATTTTAATACAATAGTTTCATAAATTGCACTCTTAGATCGTATTTAGTCGATAAAGAGCTCACATCAAGAAAATGTTTGATGATTTTTGTATAGGTTTTTGAATTTCAATTTGAAATAAAAATATGATGAACTTGAAAAATGTACTCAACATACCGTTTATGAGCAAACTGGATATGATAGGACATGGTAATACATATGAAATGGATTTTTGACATTTCCCAGATCTTAAATTGATTCTTAGGAAACATTCCATAACATTGTAGGTACATTTGAAATGTAATCACTTCTAAACTTTAATATTTTTTTCATATTCCGGTCCAAATCGTACCTGGACACCTGAAACCTGAAGTCCCCCAGTGAAACAATTGTCTAAATTGGACCAGCCGTTGCTGAGATATAGTATGTCGGTACCAGTCTAAGTACCTGAAAGTACCTTAAAAGTAGGTATATCGAAAAAAAAGCTTTTATATATTTAGACACCTCTTGTGTTACATAATATCTCTTGCTCTTGTGTATATATGATTTATTTATAAATTAACATTAAGGCAAAAACTAGAGCCATGATAACTTTAATATTTTGTAAACTCGACTGACGACACCTTAATATTCAAAGATTTCTTTAATTCACATTTATGCATAAATCAAAATCTTACGATCTTTTTCCAACTCTATACAATCTACTGAGTTGCAACATAAAAAAATAACGTGCTAAGTATTTTTTTTGTCTTTTAGTTAAATACCCTGTAGTTTGTATTTAGACCTGTAAGCAAACCTAAGATACAGAGAATAATATCTAAAATTACTTTAAGGTTTTTTAAAATGACTTATCTTGCCAGGAAGTAATCCTTATAGAAAAGACTGTATGTCTTTGCTCTTGCAATTTTCTCTATTTCAATGGTAGCGGTTTCAATTTACTTACTTACACTACTATTGTATTTGAAAATCTTTTCTTGTTCAATACTGATTTCTTTGACCATAGAATTTAGATTGCTTCCAGTCAAGTACAATCATTGGTATATTAGACGACTTCTTTGTATTTATAACTGTTGTATTTTTAATTATATAACAATAAAAATAAAATATTGGAGAAGAATTATTTTGAAATCATCACAATGCCTTCCTGGATTGCTAGTAGAGGAGGTATTGTTCTGTTAAAATATATAGATTTTAAAATTACTTTAAAATAACTTATATAGATTCAAATATGTAATAAATACTTGTTTCTTGCTCAATCTACAATTTCAAATACAAATAAAATTTCTTTGTGTTTAAAAATTCAATGATATGTTATATTTAAATGTTATGTTACTCGTTCTGAAATAAATGCATGTAACGAGATTGGTGACGTCCAGTATTACTTCCACCCTCGCGTCACTCTAAACATTGATCCCAGGATTTGGCTGCTTAAATATTCATAACTCACTCACCGCACTTTATTTAATAAATCGTCATGGTTACCAGTTTAAAGAGATTTCCTGAAGTAGAGTTTCCTTCTTTAAAATTGTTTCTTCTTTTGTTGGTTTAATATTTTACTTGAAACACATTTTTTTTCGATGTCCTTATAGAAAATTATAAACCTTAAGGAATAAGAATACATGGAAGAAGCCATCTTTGGCGATTTTATCTTTTAATAAACATAATACTGTGGAACTTTAGTAACATTCTCATACATTAGTAGCAATATTTTTAACAATTATAACCCTTATATTATTCTGCAATTTTTCTCATAAGGTCCGGCGATGCTCCTGAGCATCGCGAGCATATAATTTTACATCTACCCGTCTAGGAAATACCTTCAGACACAAACAAATCAACACTTTCCTTTCCTTATAACCTTGAAAAAATATGGAAGGGTTCTATTGCATATTCTTGAAATGTTAAGTTCTGCAAAATTTGCATATAAGTAATAAGTTGATACTTAATGCAATTATTGAACCGTTGCAATTTAAAAATACGTTTAAATTATTAATTCAGAAATATCATTATAGTAGATTTTGTTTGCACGCGAACAAACAAACAGTCAAAGTGATAAATTATTTTAAAATGACATATGAAGAAGAGTGATAAATGAACATCTTCTGGACTCACTCGTCAATGATAACATAGTACTGAAATTTATTATTTCCAGATGACGAGACGGAAACAGGCGACCCTCAGGCGACTTAGACCACTATTATCCGTCTACAGTTTTCCTCTGTAAGTCTTTATTGATTTCATTTAAATCTTACATTAAATGTTGGATAATTCATTTCCAAAGCAGATAGCATACGTTTTTTTTTTCTTTCGAAAAGAAGTAAATTTTTTTAATATATTATTTTATATAATTTTAAGTTATGTTTAAATAGAGATTAATAAATACACTAAAATTTGTATTAATGGACTGCACTGATCTATGAAATTAGTTTTACCGAACCACGAACTGTAATTCGATTCATAGACAACTAATCAGCTTATAAAAGCTATTGTCGAATAACAGAAGGGACAAATTTAAATTAATTGAGAACTGGGAGTAAATTGACGAATTATACTGATGCGTTCAACAATCAACAAGTATGGACAAAAATTCAAGCAAACAAATCAGCCAAAAGCTTTAAATCTACTTTAGAATCCACTTTTTTTTTTTAAATTTTACATGGTTCAAGCATATTTGAAACAGAATATCTCCCTTAAATTGTAATTTATACTTTTTTTTGTTAACTATTAAAAAACAGTTTACTTCTTATTAATACAATATTTGTTATTTCTACATTAAACCTTAATGGGAGTTTATAACATTACCTTAGTTTGTTTCTTAGTGTGCTTTAGAAAAAAAAGTAACCAAACTTAAGGAAGTTAAATATCTAAATTAGTTTTATTTAATAGTTCGTCAATGTGAAACCACTTTTAAGAGTTATTAAATGACAAAACAAAAATATATTATTATTTTTAAAATGCGTTATGTTATTTATATGATATTTAAATTCAGTTCATCCAACCTCATGTGACAAATAAGAGCACATAGCAATGAGACTGCCTTCGGGCCGTCCTTGAACTATAAAATATAGTAAACTTAACCTCATGTTTTTTTAATCAAAGAAAAGCATAGCTGCTGTAGTCGTAGCTTCCATGTATATCTAGTAGTAGGAATGATCACATTATTATTAGATAGCATTAAATCGTCCCTCCTTAATTTTGTTACGTCACTATGGTTATAACAAAACATGTAAACAATGCAATTTAAAGAAATAACAGATTATCTCTTTAAATTCGCTTTCAGCTGCCCTGAGATGTGAAAGGAGTTTATTTATAAAATCGTTTTTTACATAGTAAATATCTTGAATGATAGTAGTCATAAAGTTGTTATTTTAAATACGGTTTAAAAATGAACACGACCCTTGTGTTCCAAAAATATTATTCAACAACAACGACATAATAGCATTACTTGACTAAAACATGGAGTCCCAACTCAAGCGTTATCAACAATTTATGCGCGTTAGGTCAAAATAGGCTCTAAACAACACAGTTTATGTTCGGGACTATAGTTGAATACACTTCGTCGCTGGTCTGATGGCATATTGTTGGCAGTTAAACAATCATGTAATTTATACACAGCTGCTGTAAATGCGTTGAACAAGAATGGTAATATTTGCTATCCCATGTTTTGGCAAATGATTGGTGAATATATTCCATTTACTATATGGTTTTGTTCTTATCCTTTAGATATTATATATACCTAATGAATAATAAGTATAGCGCACTTTTGATTATGAACTAGCAACGTAAAAAATTTAATACATTCTAATTTCGTACTGTCAACATCGTACTTGCGTTTTAAATAACTTTTTAAAAATGTTTAATTGCGTTAACCTGTAGTGTAACTTAAAACAATACGAGTATATGACCAGTGACAACTATTTAAAACAATATAAAGTAACAGTATAAAAGCAGGGTATTTTAGTTAAAAGTGCAAAATACGATCCAACAAAGAAAGTTATTTTGAAACACGTTTAAACAAATAACAAGATTATTATTAAACAGAAGTGGAGTGCTTATAAGGCAAGACAAGACAAGACAAATTATGACTATTTATGTTCACAATAAAACTATTTTAAAAAAGATATAAAGGAATCAGTGTAAATAGTACGAATATCAACGACATTAAACTAACGAAAAGTATAATAATAGTGAAATGCGTGGACGAAGAAGTATACATAGTGCAATCCAAGAAGACGCGCCCCACTATTTCTCCTAACCGTTTATAGTATAAGAGCTATCTTTTGACAATGTGTGAGTGTTGTCGGTACACACTAATTACCTATGAGTGCACACGCACACTACAATGAATAGACTAATCAGGAGAGAGCGTCATAGTTAAAGTGAAAGATGCTCTACTTCAATTTTATATTTTTTACCCAACTGAAAGGAAAGGGTAATGTTTTTTTCTATTTTTACTTGCTTCTTTTTTCATAAAATCCTAAACTTTAGAAATAATTTATCTTGCCTAAAATTAAAAAGTAAACATTAAACAGTTTTTATTATTTTCCAAGATGAAATGAAGTCTTAGTAATACTAATTTCAAACTTAAATTACTTCGCTTTTTTATGTGTTTTTAGTAACTACAAACTTCCAAACAATAATTTGCCTACCTGGCTCTTAAGTACAACACGCTGAGATTTTCTCGACATTAAAAAAATATAAAGTAGAGCAACTTTTAACAATTTATTAACGCCGTGATCTGCCATCTATTGCCAATTAGCGACAACACCTAACATGCTTCCATAGACCGATCAATAAATATGCTAGAAAACGCCCATAGATGGCACCACAAGCCTCATAGCAAAATAAAATATGAAATATTTAAAGAATATGCAATTTAGCATGCATCAAGATATAAAACAATACAGTCCAGATATGTTAGGGAAGTAAGAAGACATTAAAATTTTAATTACAATTACAATAATTAATAGACTTAAGGATAAATTTGATATAATTTAATATGAGATTTAATTTTCTAAACATTGAATATAGGTATGTAAATAACATTTGATATTGTTTTTTTATAAATAAGCATGTAATTGTTATTTTTGTCAAATACTTGTATACGTGTGTAGGCCATGTACCAATGTTTCCTTCCTAATGTTAAAACTACTCGTCAGGATATTTAAATGCTGTAACTTATATTTTATTCATTACTGTTGATATAAATATTATTTTTTATGTATATTTCTGTAAAACTATTATAAAAGTAGTAGTAATAATAACCTTTATTAAAATTATAATTTTAACAAATTTAACAAATTAAACATTCCCAAGGATTTTTGCAGATCTTTTCCTCGTTGGGCTTTCAAGCGTCTGGGGATCGGGAAATGGCCACGGAGGCTGCCATCGTACAAGGCTGGGCCTTTCCCGATCCGCCTAATGAGGAGACCGTGACAGACGTGGAGGAAAGGGCTGGCCGCATGCGCGAAGCTCGGGTTTGCGATGCTGCCATGCCGAGGGTGAGGTCTAGGCCTCGGCGCAGAGCAGTGTGCTGGTGGTCACCCGAAATTGCCGAACTTCGGGCGACCTGTTGCAGGGCTCGCAGGGCTTTCGTTCGGTGTGGCCGCCGTCAAGGCTTAGACCCGGATTTGGAGGCCCAGCTGCGGAGTTGATATCGCGAAGCAAAATTGACTCTGCGGCTCGCGATTTGGAAGGCGAAGGACCTTGCTCGGGAGGAGATCCTAGCAGGTCTCGATAGGGACCCGTGGGAGCGCCCGTATCACGCTACGCGGAACAAATTCCGCGCCGCGTGCGTCCCGGTCATGGAGTCCCTTAAGCCGGATTTTCTCGAGCGGTTGGAGTGGGATTTATTGCCAGAGTCCACCGGCTAGTCACCTCTCGTGATGGCTCCCCCTTTTCCTATTGAGGTGGTAGGTTCCATCCCGGACATTACGGAGACAGAGCTGGAGGTCGCTCTAAATCGCCTTGGAGCCCGCAACACTGCGCCGGGGCCAGACGGTATTCCGGGGCGGGTTCTGTTCCTCGCCCTGGAATACTTGAGAGGCAGGCTTCGGGAACTGTTCAACCTCTGCTTGCGCACTGAACAGTTCCCGAAGGCCTGGAAGGAGGCCAGGTTGTGCCTGTTGCGGAAGGTGGGCCGTTCTGCCGCCTCCCCTTCCGCATATAGACCAATTGTGCTGCTTGACGAGATGGGTAAACTCTTTGAGACAATTCTCTCTGCCCGTCTCGTCCGGCAGCTCGATGAGGTGGGTCCCGGTCTCTGGAATGCTCAGTTCGGCTTCAGTGCCTCCTTATCTCCGTAGACTGGTGGGGGTCCTGCAGGTCAAGGTGGTTCTGAGGGAAGGCGGCGACCGGCGGGTCTATCGACGTAGAGTTTGCCGTGGGTTTCCACAGGGGTTCCTTGTTGGGACTGGTTTTGTGGAACCTCGGCTACGATTGGCTGCTCCGCTTTCCTCTCCTGCCCCAGATGAGAGTGTTATGTTATGGGGATGACACCCTCGTCACCTGCAGGGGTAGGAACTTTGTAGAGGCAGCCCGTCTGGCTACCGTCGGCGCTACGTTGGTAGCGGACCGAATAGGGCTGTTGAGATTGGAGGTCTCCGTCACAAAAACGGAGGCCATCCTATTCCACAGCCCTCGCCGGGTCCCCCTCGTCGGGTGTCCATCTCCGTCCAGGGTTCGGAGATAGTGGTGAAGACCCAGATGAAGTATCTGGATCTCACCTTGGACTAAAGATGGAACTTCGGGACCCATTTCTCCCTTTTGGCCCGAAAGTTGCTTTCCACAGCAGTTGCCTTGGGGAGGCTTTTGCCCAACGTCGGTGGGCCGCAGGCTTCTTACCGGCCCCTATATGCCGGCATCGTAAGGAGCATGGCTTTGTACGGTGCTCCCATTTGGTCAGGAGCTCTTACCGCCGAATTCAGGAACCTCCTGCGAAGAATGCAGAGCAGATCCTAGCGGTGAAGCGGTGAGGGTGATCAGGGGGTACCGTACGGTGTCGTACACTGCGGCCAAACTTCTGGCGAGCGATCTGCTTTGGAAGCTACACCTACAGAAGTGCTCGCCGGGGTGTATTGGCACCGGTCAGAAGCCAGTGTCGGGGGGGTAAGGCCCGAGGCGGTTCGGGTCAGGGCTCTAGCTCACCGAGCCTTGATTCGACAGTGGAAGTTCGACCCAGGGTCCCCTACCGCCGGACTGACGACTGTGGGGGTGATTCGTCCCTCCCAAGATCGTTGGATCAACCGGCGGCAAGGAACACTTAAGTTCCTTCTTGTGCAGTTGCTCACGGGGCATCAGTGCTTCGGTGAGTATCTACACAAGATCACACGAAGAGAGGCGACCCCATCCTGCCACTACTATGACGAGGCCGTGGATTCGGTTCGTCATACCAGCGTGTTGAGCGGGTTGCCGTGTTGGGCGGGGACCTCTCGCTACTGAGCCTTATAGACGCAATGATCGGCCGCGAAGGGTGTTGCGTCACAACGGCCTCCTTTTGCGAGCAAGTCATCGCTGCGAAATCGGCCGCGGAGCGAATTAGGGAGCAGGCCTTTACCGCTGACCCACTCCGTAGGGGAAGGCTGGGAAGAAGAAGGTGGGAGTACGCCCGCCGCTTCCTTCCACAGTTGCTCGGAGCGCCCTTACATGAGGGGTTATCGTTACGGTGAGTGCGCAAGCGATCCCGTATCGTCCCATTAAGGCGTTGAGGGCAACCGTTGGTTTTTTAGTAAGTAGCCTTAAAAATGGCAGCTTCCTCTATGCTGCCGGGTAGTCCCGCATAACCCTCATCCGGTGATGAAGGTGATGACCTTCTTGGCTGGTGGGTATATGTAACGGATCTTAACAATTAGAAAAAAACAAAAAAAAAGAAAAAAGGCGGCCGGCCGGAAAACAAAGCCAAATCTTTTAGCAGTATGTGAATACCAGTGCGGCGCAAGAAGCTAGACCGGAAACAAAGGGATATGAGACTGAGGTTTGAAAGTTGGATAATTGATACGATGACTGAAAGAAGCCAAGAAATTACGGACGTGTTGAAAAGAAGACGACTAAATGTAACATGTTTATAGGAGACGAAATAGAAGGGATCAAAAGCGAAAGAAATTAGTGAAGAGTACAAGTTTTATTATTGCGGGAGAGATGGAAAATGAAATGGTGTTGGAATTATGCTTGATGAGAAATTAAAAGGTGTGGTGGGGTTGAAAACGGTGAGGGCTATTTATAACTTAAAAGCTACAGATTTTCTGAGAGATTTTTTGAATGTAATAGGTATTCTTACAGTCACTCGCAATACATATTTAATAACATATTATATATACGCCACAATTTACATAGTTATATAAAAAACAGTGACACGCGATAAATACGAGTATGTGGAGTTCGTTTGTGCAATGTACAGTCAATCTAGTACATGTACAATCTAGTACATATGGCAGTAGGTTTGCATGAAGGTTCAGAACTGAGTCCCTACCTCTTCTTGTTAAGAATGGATGCTTTGACATTGGAAATACAGGAAAGGCACCCTGGTGTATGCAATTTGCTGATGACATTGTTCTTGTAGGCGGGAAAGAACTTGAGGTACTTAGGTTTACTGAAAAAATTTCAAAAGTTGGAGAGTGTTGGCCTGAAAATAAGCAGAACCAAAACGGAGCACATGTTTTGCGCTTTCGGCGGTGTTTCCGGTTCTGTTCCTACTTTGTTGGATGGAGTACCAGTCTGCTCGGACTTTCGCTACTTTGGTTCTCTCATCCAAAGCGGTGGCAATATTGAGCGTGACGTAAAGCACAGAATTAACACGGGATAGTTGTAATGGCAACAAGTCACCGTGACTACGTGTGATGCCCGAATCCTCCTTAAACAAATGGAGAGAATCTATAAGACCATCATTATACCTGTCTTTGTTTATGGACCGAGTGCTGGGCGATGAAGGTGAAAGATGAAAAGGACAGAAAGATAATGATATTCTAATATCATAATAAATCTGTATCTAGTTGCTGTCGGTCCATACACGTTATTTGGGAGAAATTAATACACGGGATTTATAGGTACGAATAGAATCCAAAGCAATTATTGTTAGAATTTTTATCTTTGTGTCTTTTTTTCAGTACATTGTGAGTGCTGAATTATTCAATTGGTAAGCGGTTAGATTAGGGATGTTTTGATAAAAAAGGGATGTGTTGATGTCAACGTCATTAGAATTTGGTGCTTTCTTTAAATCTGTGATTAAACAAAAGAATTTACCATATTATAAACAATTTAAATATTATTTTTATGGTCGCCCTACTATAGATGCATTGATACTTATAATAAATTAAAAAATATATTTATTTAACCTTCGAGTAAATTACAAAAAGAGATAATGATTCTTTATGGATCTTCTTTTTAGTTCTAAACAAGTTGTTAATATTTTAATCACAAAATCTAATCCCTGCAAATTGTGTAGTCACTTAAGGGTTGACACAGACCACAACAGGTCCGGAATCCCGGGATGCGTTAAAAGGGTGGGCAATGTACCGTTACGTGTCGTGGTATGTATCGTTCAGCTGTCCATCAAAAGTTTTAGTATCATGGTAATTTGTTATAATATGATAACATTTTGGAGAAAAGGAAATCTTTTTTTTTAATACATCTGCTACCAAAAACGTCGCTGAGTAACCTCGTTTTTGGTTACAGTAGTATTGAATGTCGTCAATAAGATAAATACAGTTAACAAAGAAGATAAATAGAGTTATATAATTGAATCATTGTATTTTCTAAGCATTAATTTAGGGTCGAATACGTATGCGAGTGATTATTCAACAGTTGGATTTTGTAACGAAGTAAACATAATATATATGAATACTATTAATTTCCCAGTGAAAGCAAAGCCTTTGTGCGGTCGGCAGAAAGTAAATACGTAAAAAAATACAACAGCTACCAGCGCTACCAGCAATCATTAGGATTAAAAAGCTACGGAATTACACTTTTACATTAATATATCGAAAATACATAAAGGATGTATCAAGAATAGATAATAACATATTTCTTTTTGCTTCTCATTACTAATTATATTACTAATATCATGTTGTGTACCTACCTCAACCTATTTTATAATACGAGTACGTTGGCAATTTTAGACCTAAAATAATTTTCATTAATTGGTATTTATATTCTATTTTTCTTCTTTATATAACTAATGGTTTGTTAAATGTTATTTATTATGTAAAAATACCGCATGAGTTCAAAGCTGAGCTTGTATTAACAGAACACTTACTAGGATATTACTGTATTAGGATATCCATCGTACGGTTAGAAGGACATTTTTAGAATATGGCTCTTCCACTGATCGTATGAACTAAACCACTGTCGAATGACAACAGTTAGACCCTATCACCTTAAAATATATTTTATTTCGATACATGGCTTATTTCTTAAAAAAATAGTTTATAACTAAAACAATTTTAAGGACTAGTAAGTATTGTGTATTATTAACGTGTGTCTAGAGTGTTATTTCAGCTTTTGCAAATCCATGTTTTTTAAAAATATTAAAACAAAGAGTAACTCTGAATTAATAAAAAGTCATCACAGCGGAACGAGCGATACGATCTGAACTTATGAAATGTACGAATCGTTTGTGGATTTAATTTGTATTCACAAAACTAAAAATGCTGCACTTGCGGTTTTAAATGATTTCATGTCACAACGACAACTATTTATGAAATAGAATAAATCATAAATAAATATTAATTGATATTTGAGAACAAATGCATATATGATAAAAGGACATTTAAAATCTTTTAATAAAAAAATAGATTAGTAGCAATACGAGTATATAAGTGAACTCTTTCTTATCAAAATACACAACAATTTATAATCAACATATTCTTTACGTGTAAAGGCGGTCGTGTATAGGCGTGAGTTCGACTCGCACTCGGATCCTACTTTTTGTTTTTTAATACTTATAATAATTTTTACTCAACTTTGGAAAACAATTATAACAGGTGCGGATAAAATATGGTGCACGCAAGCACTGCATCTAATTTCGACGTAAAAGAAAATTACCATAACATTTGTATAATTTAAACATTTTTAATATGTTTACTTTCTTAAGCTTATTTATAAAGAAAACTAGTGTAATATTTATTCCTCTTAAAATATACTACAGCGACTTTAAAGCAAGGCTCTTTCTCTTTATTTAAAAGTAGCTTTCTTATCAAAACACATCGTTTAATTATAATAGATGTCAATTATAATTTTTCACATATATAATAAATCCTGACTGATTGTTTAAAGCAGATCAATGATTATTCAGTGTCTCGTGATTGGTGAGTTCCTGCGTGAGGTCATATCGCAGCGATAACAATATTACATAGATACCCTGTACGCTGTACGCTGTACGCTGTACGCTGTGGTCAATATCTAACATTACTGTTGTGGACAGAAGCCGGTGTTGTTATTAGCAGTTGATATGCTATTGATGTTTTAATCCCTCCTAATAAGAAGTTTTTGTAATGGAAAACTATTATTAAATGACGGACCACAAAACTTAAATATTTAGACAAATTTGTATAATTTTGTCGTTTTATTTTTTTTTATATTTTTGTGGTAAATAATTTATTGAGTAAATTTTAGCTAAATGTAGGTTTAAAAATAAATAGTACCTCCAATATATATATCTAGTGTACGATTTTCAAATAATATAAATGTCTCTGTGTTTGTTAGTCCGCTTGATTCTTCCATAGTACTTTGACTTCGATAGATTGTATCGCATAAAATAAATTTTAAATATTAGTAAAGTTTAATTTTCGCAAGGTTTTAAAACATCTCGAACAAGTGTTAAGGTGTCTAATCTATACAAATCATACAATGCTGTACTTAAATGTTGTACTAAACAATGTTAGATCTTACAATTACTTATTATTATTTTTTAATGTAAAACACATTGTCCGAGCTAAATAAACTTCACAAAAAGATGAAATCTTAATGTGCTAAGTGCTAACGAATACATGCAGTGAATAAGTTTGAACAGAAAATAAAGTTTGCTTATTAAAAGTAAATAAGACCATGACTGTTAATACCACCCACGCGAAGAACAGTAATTCAAAATACCTAGACAAGGACAATATTTAAATCGCAATGGATTCGCTACTATCACAATAAACATTACTTTACACGTTGTAATGAGCTTCTAATAGTTGAACTGAACAACAATTATAGTGAAGACTGAGCTGAACCGACTGAACATTCCATCGCGACCCAAAAGCGATTACACACAATGTAATGCGTCACTAAATTAAGAAAACTACGCAGTTTCAACAATAGGCCATGTTCAAGTAAGTTTAATTATGAGTTTAATAAATATGATTACAATTAATTGCGTTGACTATTCAAATCTAAATTTAATATTAAAATAATTGTCACTATGTTATTTTATTACACAACGCCAGACTAGGAAATAAAGTGAAGGTTTTGTAAGGTTTTTATAACTCTAATATTTTATTATGAATATATGGCGTTGCGTCGAAGTCGATACATCTTGTGGAAGAACGAGTTTCTTCTAACTTCATCAGCAACTTATTCTTCAGCAATTCAACCTCTATTTTTCTATACATACATACATCTTTACAAATAAAATATATTTATGAATAAATTAATAAATTATTATCTATAATATTACTAATATTGGTATGAGTGTTTCGTTTACATACCACTATTGAAGTTGAGGAAGAAATATTCCTATGTTATTCAATGATAATATAATAATTATCTCATCTCATAAGTGCTCAGTAAATAGAGAAGTATACTAATATTGATAT
The DNA here is from genome assembly GCA_918358695.1 of Melinaea menophilus ssp. n. AW-2005. Classification (NCBI taxonomy): domain Eukaryota; kingdom Metazoa; phylum Arthropoda; class Insecta; order Lepidoptera; family Nymphalidae; genus Melinaea; species Melinaea menophilus. The sequence goes on from OU911039.1 coordinate 487,611, forward strand.
AAAATCATAATATATTCTATTTCTATCTAGACTGCTAGTATTACAAAATAAAAATGAGTTACAGTAAATAACAGTTGTATTGCATTGAAAAATCGTCTACTTTCCCCAAAGAGCAGCAAAGCTTTTGTGACTCTGATCCATCAGAATAACAGCAACAGCAGACCGTGGGCGGCGGCACTGATTACTTCCTACCAGGGACTGCACTGAACTGCACTGTCATATATCATATGATAGTTTATTGATATTTTGTAATCGACTAAATTACAATACGCTTGGTCATCAATCCAGCTCAATGTAAGTAATATGCTGTGTCACACTTGAATAACCGATGGCACACTACTCACTCTTAACATTGACAATTATCATAGTGCACCTATCATATGTCAATTAACAGCTTGGTGATCAAATGACAATGGCAATTAAAATAATACACAAATACCACTACAAATGTCATTTCAAAGTGAAATAACGCCTCAAGTGCTTTAACCTTTTTTTTATGTTAGTGAAGGGCAAACGAGCTTGCGGGTCACCGTTGATATGTGATCACCGCCGCCCGTGAACTCTTGCAATATTCGAGGATTCACAGGTCTTGGAGGTTTTTTTTTTAATTATAAATTAACATCCATAGACATTCGTCCATGTTCTTCATTGTTTTTTATACATCAATATTGCCATGATTATAATTGGTGTACAAAATTGTTTTAAGTAAATGAATGACTGATAACCACGAACAATTAAAACACTAAAATGTTATTATACTGATATTATAATTGCAGAGTGATACCCGTTACACATTAAGCAGGTAAAATAACTTTGTTATTGTGTTTCTGATGAACACACGTGAGATAAATTTAAGAAAATGTATTGAAAGTAGAATAAACATCGTAATAATAACAAAAAATCGTAGTACAGAGTGAAAATTAATTGTAAGAATATGCTTGTTCATTCCAAAAAGATTAGCAAATGAAGGTAAGGCTGAGGTTGCTGTAGAGGCTTGAGAAAAAGTTTTGCTGCGTGTCGCTTATAATGCCAGTGAAATCAATAAATAGTAATGTTTTAACAACTAACCTCTGAAGAAAAAAAGACCGTCATTACTCAATAACTTCAGGATGCAAGAGCTCATCAGGCGATATCTTCATCTACAAACACATCAACATTCACCTAAATTTGATTAAACTAACTCGGAACTTGAAATATTTGTTTATAAAAGATTTGTCCTATTTATTTATTTATTTGCGGGAGTACTCAATGAACCGAGTAAGTAATATGATGATCGAAGAAATAAAATTAATATGTATAAGATTACTTTAATTGTACACTTTCAATATATTTAGTGTTACTATAGAAACAATAAAATCAATATTATTCGAGTTGTTATTTTTCTTGGCTTCATCTGTGAAATCGAATTCCGAAAATAGAAAACATTTTGGTAAACACTTTTATGTCCTCTTTTATTTATCTTTCATGCCGTGGAATGCTTTTCCAAAAGTATTACTATAATGTTCGTTACGTGCCTCTCACACACTACCGTATGTACCGTGTACATATTAGTGACTGTTGAAACGCCTGTCGGTTTTGAGAGAGCAATTACTCTTATTGTAAATATTGACTACCTATGCACTTGTTTTTTATTGTTGTTCACCGTCATCTTTTACTTTTTTACTTTGTTACAAGTTATTCTAGAACATTCGTTAATAAATGTCCATCATCCAAACCAGCAGCAAGTTATTTTTACTAATCTTCCTAATTAATCCTTCATGTGGTCCTTCGAGCCGGATATTGTTTAAAGAAGAATCAGCTGCTATATTTGAGAAATATTATTTCAAAAGGATTTAAAAGAAGAAATTTTCATGTGGAATTGGAATGTGGATTTATTCAATGGTGTTAAATATTGAACTTAATTTAAATTTACTAATCATAACCCAACACTCAGGTAACATAAATTAGCATTAGCTTATTTTATAAGGTGAGTTTGCCATTATATTATACTATATTGAAAGATTGTGTTACATTATTCACTGTACACCTGCAGCATTGTCAAGAAGTGTTAACAATAAAGTTAAAACGTACCATTTATTAATACATTTATTAGGTACAGTAAGAATTAGCGCTTACATTATTTTAACTATTATAATATTGTGTTTAAGTTAAAACATGTGCCTAGTTTTAAGGTACAGTAAGTTTATATGCTTACATTATTTTAGCTTAGTTTGTCTTATGAAACAATATTAATTATTGTTAAATAACTTTGCACGGGTATTTATTTGTAACATAATAAAATAAATATAGTTCTCGTTGGGTATTTCTAGTAGGTTTAGCGGCGACCGTAGTTAAAATTGTCATATCATTGCGAATTGAGTTTATTTAATCACCCTCAATATATTTTGCGTTGCGTTAAGTTATACAATTAATTAATTTCTACTGTTACAATTATATGCCCTTATAACATAGGTACATGCTACTTATTCTTACAAAATTCTAAAAACAAGTACAGTAAGCTAGTATTGTGGTTACTTTCATTACAGACTGTCAATTTGTGAATCTTATTAAAGATTTATGTTGAATATAAATTTGTATTCACTTTACTTACGAAATTTGAGTTGCTTAGCTTGGATTGTGTACCTACCTAATTATAATTTATACTAGCCATAGTTACTATAGATTTCTGTTAATCATCATTATTATTTAATTGTTTGTTTAACCTGACTATTATATAAATTCCAGGTTGACTGCACTCGACTCCCAGAATGTCAGAGGAACGAGAATTAATGAAAAAGCGAGGGAGCTTTAAAGGCTGATTAACTACCTTTATTCATTATTTCGATGCCCTCAATGTTAAAACAGTGAATGAGTCCGATGTAACTGAGATACAATTACGACTGGGTAAGATGGAATCCTTGTACGAACAATACGATGAGGTACAGACGCGGTTAGAATGCATCGTCGAAGATGTTCAGGTACAGTTCTCTGAGCGATCCGAGTTTGAGTCGAAGTATTATAAATATTTAGCACAGGCTCAGAGTCTGTTAACTAAGTTTAATAAAGACAATAATTCGACTATTAGTAAAAAAGGTACTCATGCTAGTAATCATAAACTTGTTAAGCTGCCTACTATACGATTGCCAAAATTTAGCGGGTCTTATGAAACTTGGTTGGAGTTTCACGACACCTTCACTAGCCTCATTCATTCTAACGATGAAATAGATGAAATTAATAAATTTCATTATTTACGCGCTTCTTTGGAGGGAACTGCTGCCGTGGTAATTCAATCAATCGAATTCTCAGCGAGTAACTATTCAGTGGCTTGGCAGTTATTGTGCGATAGGTTTGACAATAAACGGTTATTAATTCAAAATCACATCTCTGCCTTGTTTAATGTTGAACCGATTGTAAAGGAATCCTCGTTAACTTTAAAACGTCTCATTGATCAATTAAATAAAAACCTGCGAGCGTTAGAATCGCTTGGTGAACCTGTGAAGCACTGGGACACACTTTTAATTTACATTGTTGCACGCAAGTTAGATCAAAAAACATTTCGTGAATGGGAGGAATTCAAGGGACGCAGAGATAAGGACAATCGTATAATGTTTGAGGATTTCATTAGTTTTATGCATAACCGTGCTGATTTAATTGAAACAATAGAACTATCGCGAAACAATGTATCCAATCCACTTGTAAGGGGTTCTAAGTTGAAGTCGATGGTGGCTCAAAGTCCCATCATTTCCGACACAGATTTGGTTACGAGAATTTGCCCTAAATGTAAAAGTGACCATAATCTAAACACGTGCCCACAGTTTCTTTCGTTGAGTAACATTGATCGTTTTAAATTGTTGCCAGATTATAAGGTGTGTTATAACTGTTTTCATAAGGGTCATTTTGCTAACCGTTGTAAAAAACCGGGTTGTAAATTATGTAAGCGTAAGCATAATACGCTCATTCATATTTCGGAATCTAAAGGTATGTTAAACTTTCGCAACGAAAACACGTTTAATAATGTAACCGATAGACAGTCTTCCTCACCATCATCACCATGTACTAAGAGCGACACAAATAATGTAGTCCTGGCAGCTCACGTCGCATCCTGCGGTGACCCTAAGCAGTGCGAAGTGTTGTTATCAACCGCTTTAATAAATCTGCATGACCGTAATAATACCATAATTGTGTGCATACTGTTCGCGCCGTTCTTGACAGTGGCAGTACTTCGAGTTTCATAACTGAGAGGTTGTGTAAAAGATTAAATTTAGCAACTAGTCAGATAAGTAGGTCAATCTTAGGCATAAATAACGTGAGCTCTCACGTAGGTAAAACATGTCGTGTTACCATGACGTCATTAGATAACAGTTTTTCTGCCGATGTTTATTGTTTTGTTTTACCATTAATTACTACTCAAGTGCCAAATTATCAAATAAACATATCTAATTTAAATATTCCCTCTGAGATTTGTTTAGCTTATGTTTTATAAGCCCTCTGATGTAGATATCCTAATAGGCGCTGACCTATTCTAGGACTTATTAGGGTCACACAAAATAAAGTTAGGTGATGGAAAACCTATGCTGTGTGAAACCAGATTAGGTTGGATAGTCTCTGGCACTATCAGTAACAAGCATGTGACATTATTTTCAAAAAATGTATGTTGCAATTTTAGCAATATTGATTCTTCATCTATTAGCGATATGGACGAAATTAGAGCCGATTTATCGCGCTTCTGGCAATTGGAAGAGATACTGATGGAGTCCTCAAATTATTCTCCAGAAGAAAGGAGGTGCGAGGAGCATTTTATTCAAAATACGTCACGCTTAGCGGACGGACGTTTTTGCGTTCGTATACCACTTAAACAAAGCACTTCTGTTCTTGGTCATTCACTTCAAGGAGCTACCAGGTGTTTACTGTCTCTTGAGCGCAGGTTGAAGGCTAATCCTGATCTTCAGAAAATTTACCGCCAATTCATGTCCGAATATGAGTTGTTAGGTCACATGATAGAATGTAAACGTGAGATAAACAACAGTGGTAATTTTATACCGCATCACGGCGTTTTACGCAGATGTAATGCTAATACTAAATTTCGTGCAGTGTTTAATGCAAGTTGCCCTACTTCGTCGGGTGTTACCTTTAATGACATACAGATGGTAGGACCTACCATTCAGGATGATCTGTTGTCTATTCTTCTTCGGTTCAGACAACATAAATACGTCTTAACGGCTGACGTCGAGAAAATGTATAGACAGGTGGTTGTCCATCCAGCTGACAGGTACTTGCAAAAAATACTTTGGCGTGATAATACATCTGAACCTTTTAAGATTTACGCTTTAAATACCGTCACATACGGTACGGCCAGTGCGCCTTTTCTTGCGACGCGATGCCTTAGGCAAATAGGTCTTGACTGTAAGGACAATATGATTGCCAAGATTATCAAACACGACTTCTATGTGGATGACATGCTTACCGGAGGTGACGAACTAAATCAAGTTCAGTTAATTCGTACGGAAGTTACAAAGGCACTCTTGTCAGTGTGTATGCCATTGAGAAAATGGATGTCAAATGAACCAAGCCTGGTGTCAGAATCTGAATCTCTGAAATCTGAAGGATCAGGTAACTTAAATATTGGATGTAATGAGCCCAATAAGTTACTAGGTCTAAGCTGGTATGCTACTTCTGATGAGTTTGGATTTTCCATAGACTCATCGATGACTTGTCATGGTAATACTAAACGGGATTTACTTTCAATCATCGCTCGTATTTTTGGTCCTTTAGGGCTGTTATCCCCATGTGTCATTAGAATGAAAATGCTATTGCAACAAATGTGGTTAGACAAGTTATCATGGGATGACACATTGCCGCCTAAAATTAGCGTACATTGGCAAAGCATTGTCAAGGATTTGCATCTTTTAAACAATTTCCGCAAACCTCGCATTATAGTCTGTGATTCATACAAGGAATTAGAGCTTCACATTTTTACGGATGCATCTGAGCGCGCATATGGGGCGTGCGTTTATGTTCGTTCCTTAAATGCATCCTTAAAACCATTGCATGGTTCGTTTGTTAGTGGCTAAAAGTCGAGTAGCACCAATCGGACCCACTACAATACCACGACTAGAATTGTGTGGAGCCTTGATAGGAGCCCGTTTGTATGATAAGGTCATAAACTCGCTTCGGGCAAAAATAAGTCGTGTCTATTGCTGGACCGATTCGACGATAGTGCTGGGTTGGTTACAGATGTTGCCTTGTAAACTTCAGCCATTTGTACGCAACCGCGTTGCTGATATTTTAGAAAAGACAGACACTTGTATATGGAGACACGTTCTAACCTCCATGAACCCGGCAGACCTAATATCTCGTGGTGTCGATATCAGTACTTTACACAGACTTGACTTGTGGTGGTCTGGTCCTGAATTTTTAATGGACGACTTGTCTCGTTGGCCTTCTCAAGTCAAGCATGTTGAGCTCTTACCAGAAACTCGACCTGATGTTTCGTTAGGCGCTGTCATTGACATCGGTACATTGCGTGGTGGATTGGTTCAGTTTGAGCGTTTTTCTAACTATTTACGTCTCGTTCGTTCCGTAGCCTATGTATTGCGGTTTGTTACATTTTGCAAAAAACAATTACCAGCTCATAAGTTTTTATCAGAAGATGAATTAAAGGATGCATTAAATTTAATTATTTTGAAATGTCAAAACGAATCCTTTTCAGAATATAATTTATTGATTAAAAAACAAGGTTTACCAAAAAGTAGTCCTCTCTTAAAGTTTAATGTTTATTTAGACGAAAATAATTTAATGCGTGTTGGAGGACGTCTTGACAATTCCAATTTTCCTTATAATAAAAAGCACCCATTATTGTTACAGTCCACTCATCATTTCACGAAAATATTATTTGATCACGAGCATAAAAGATTAATGCATGCTGGTCCACAGTTATTGTTAGCTTCAATTAGAGAAAACTATACAAGGCTTAGGTGGCAAGGAGTCGGAAGTGGAACTTTTTGTTAAAAAATTCAATATTAGTTTATTGTGCATTACAGAGCACTGGTTGTCAAAGAGCAACAATATTATAAATATCGAAAATTATAAATTGTCAAGTTCGTTCTGTAGAGAGAAAGCTATTCGCGGTGGCTCACTTATCTTAGCTCGTAGTGATGTAGTTTTTAAGTCTCGTTCAGACATAGTGGCGCTCTCTGTCGAGCGAATTATTGAGCTGTCCTGCATTGAACTCAATGAATATATTATCTTATGCGTGTACCGACCCCCCTCTGGAGACTTTGATGAATTTGAAAATAAAATGGAGGATATTTTAACAACACTTTGTAATAAAAACAAATCGGTGATAGTGTGCGGCGACTTCAATATAGATATATTACAAGTAACTTCGTGTAGTGTTCGTTTATTAAATTTGTTTAAATCCTATAACCTGTTAAACGTCTTTTCGGAACCTACTCGAATAACTAGTGTTTCCGCGACTTGTATTGATAATGTGTTCTGTCACTGTAACGTATATAAAGAGAGGATAATATCGAATTTAAGTTCAGACCACTGTGGTCAACAATTTTCTCTCTTAATTAATCATGAAATTGCAAGACCCCAAAAATTCACTTGTAGACCAATAACAAAAAATAGAATGCTCACTTTTAAAAAAAATGTTGCAAAAATAGTGGTTAAAGAAAATGTAACCAATGATAATCCGAACAATTTATATAATAAAGTTTTCGATTTATTGTTAAATGAATTTAATAATATTTTTAAGCCAAAAACGTTTACGAAATACTTTAAAATTAAATTTAGTGATTGGGCTACCGTAGGAATATATAGAAGCAGAGAAAGATTATATGATTTATATGGTGAGAGGCAATGGAATCATGATCCGGTGTTCTTAAATAGAGTCAGAAATTTCTCTAAAATATTTAAGAACGTTTGCGTACAAGCCAAGTCCATTTATATAAAAAATAAAATTTTAAATTCAGAAGATAAAATAAAGGCAACTTGGGATGTTTTATCTAGCTTTACTGGAAAATCTAGGGCTTCCAATGGACCTATAAAGTTAAAAATTGATAATATTGAAATAAATAAAGAATCAAAGGTGGCGGCTGTTTTTGAGACCTTTTTTACTGAAATCCCAATAACAGTCACACGTAATTTAAATTCCTCATCATCTGTTGCAATCGCAGAATTGAACAAAAATGTTAAAGTCAATAATAAATATTTTGCTTTTAAACCTGTTTCATCAGATGAAATAGTTAACACATTTAGAACCTTAAATTCGAAGAGAACCGGTGATCTCTGGGGTATGTCAGTTAAATTGCTTAGTACTATTATAAATGATATTGCCCCTCAATTATCCCTTATTTTTAACAAATGTATCGAAACCGGTATATTTCCAGATTTGATGAAAAACAGTAAAATAGTTCCTTTGTTTAAAAGTGGCGATAGATTGGATCCCGAAAATTATAGGCCTATCTCGGTTTTACCGACCTTGAGTAAGGTCTTCGAGAAAATAATTTTAAATCAGATTTCAGAGTTTATGTATAGCAGTGGGATCATGCATAGTGAACAATATGGTTTCACCAAAGGAAAATCAACGACTGATGCGGGTGCTGCGCTTCTTAAGCACATTTACGACGCGTGGGAGAAGTCGCAGAATGCAATTGGGGTGTTTTGCGATTTGTCCAAAGCCTTTGATTGTGTGGACCATCGGACGTTACTATGCAAACTAAACCACTACGGTGTACGTAGCGGTGCGCTTGATCTTATTGCCTCTTACCTGAATCAAAGAATCCAGACAGTTTACGTAAATAATTCTAAATCGTCTGGTTCTCACCTAAAGATGGGTGTTCCACAAGGATCTATTCTGGGCCCCTTTTTGTTTTTACTTTATATTAATGACTTGCCCTTTTTTGTTAAGGGTCTGTGTGACATTGTACTCTTTGCTGATGACACCTCGCTTATTTTTAAAGTTGAGCGTGATAGGATTAATTATGACGAAGTAAACAGTACTTTGTCACGAGTCCTGCATTGGTTCGAAATTAATAATTTAGTGTTAAATGCTAAGAAAACTAAATGCGTAGAGTTTACACTTCCTAATGTAAAAAGTAAAAATTTTAACTTGCTCCTAAACAATGAAGTGTTAGAATTGATTGACTCAACAAAATTCTTAGGTTTAACATTAGATAGAAAGCTCCAGTGGAATCCCCATCTCTCAACACTCGCAGCCAAACTCAGCTCCGCCGTCTTTGCAATTAGAAAAGTTAGACAATTAACGGACATAAATACGGCTCGACTTGTTTATTTTAGTTATTTTCACAGCATTTTATCTTACGGTATTTTATTATGGGGCAGTGCTGTCGAAATTAATTCTATATTCATTTTACAAAAAAGAGCTGTGCGGGCTATTTATAACTTAAAAGCTAGAGATTCTCTGAGAGATGTTTTTAAAGAAATAGGTATTCTTACAGTCGCTTCCCAATACATATTTAATAACATTTTATATATACGTCAAAATTTAAATAGTTATATAAAAAACAGTGACAGACACGCGATAAATACGAGAAATAAAAACAAACTCGTAACGCCAAAGTTTCGGCTTCAAAAAGTTAATAAATCCTTCATGGGTTTGAGTATACGCATATATAATAAAGTTCCACAAGATATCTTAGACCTTCCATTTCTTAGTTTTAAATGTAAAATCAAAAGTTTATTGTTAAATAAAGCTTATTATAACGTTCAAGAGTTTTTAGTGGATCGAAATATGTGGAACTTAAGTTTTTGAATCATTTGCAGGATTTATATTATATTATAATATACATCACCTATTGTTATATTTCTTTTGAAAAGAGCAACTGTTGAGTTTCTGGCCGGCTCTTCTCAACAGAGCAGCATTCCGAGCCGGTGGTAGCTTGCTTACGGACGGACTACACTGACCTTTTTTTGTATTGTAATAATTGACGATTCAAAAGTGCGTGTAAATGCCTACTTGAATAAAGATATTTTGAATTTGAATTTGAATTTGAATTGGCCAATAGGTGGTCGCAATTTAGCGAAGGCTTGTTATCATAAATGTGTGCGGTGTCATCGAATGAAAGGTAGGGTTGTTACTCCTTTAATGGGTAACTTACCACGCAAGCGCGTCCTTCCAGGTGGTCATCCCTTTGAGACAACCGGAATAGATTACGCCGGCCCTATGATGTGCGCTAGTCGCCAAGGTCGCGGATGTAGGTTGGTTAAGGTGTATATAGCAATTTTTATTTGCTTCACCACCAAGGCTATTCATTTGGAGCTTGTGGGTGACTTAACATGTACAACCTTTTTACTAGCATTATATAGATTTATTTCGCGAAGGGGAAGACCGACTGATATTTATTCTGACAACGGTACCTCATTTGTTGGTGCGTACAATGAGCTTTCTAAATTCTTAAAAACTAATAGCGATTCTTTGAGTGAAAGTATGGCCAACGATGGAATAAAGTTCCATTTCATTCCCGCATATACTCCTCATTTTGGCGGTCTCTGGGAGGCGGGTGGTAAGTCAACAAAGTATCATCTTCAACGAGTGTTGGGAAATTGTAATTTGACGTACGAGCAATTTAACACCATTTTAATTCAAATCGAAGCAATTTTAAACTCTCGTCCACTAACACCGCTATCTTCAGATCCTGCTGACTACACGCCGTTGACTCCAGGTCATTTCCTCATCGGTCGTCCGCTTACTTCCATATCACAGCCAAATTATGAAGATAACTCCACCAGTCAATTAACTCGTTTTCAAAGAATTGAGCAACTACGCCAACATTTCTGGTCGAGATGGAATAAGGAGTATGTTGCTGAATTGCAGCAACGCATTAAGTGGCGTTCCTGTAGGGACATGATACAGCTTAATTCTTTGGTGGTGATAAAGGAAGAAAATCTACCACCTCTGAAATGGAAATTGGGACGAATTGTTGCAGTCCATCCGGGGACCGATGGAGTTGTTCGTGTTGCTGATATACAGACGTCAACGGGAGTACTAAGAAGAGCATTTAACAGAATCTGCCCGTTACCAGTAGTGAGTCCTAGTTGAAAGTTCCGCTTTCAACGCCCGGGGGCATGTTGAAACGCCTGTCGGTTTTGAGAGAGCAATTACTCTTATTGTAAATATTGACTACCTATGCACTTGTTTTTTATTGTTGTTCACCGTCATCTTTTACTTTTTTACTTTGTTACAAGTTCTTCTAGAATATTCGTTAATAAATGTCCATCATCCAAACCAGCAGCAAGTTATTTTTACTAATCTTCCTAATTAATCCTTCAGTGACCGTCTTAGTTTCAGTAACATATCTTTGGAAACACTTCATAAGTTACACAGTAACTTGCACTCAGATATTTATTTATAATAGCTTTGTAAACCAGATTCAGAAAAAGATCTTTCATATTATTTTCAAACAAACGAGTCGTCAAGGTCGTTTTAGACATATGAAGTTTGCACGAGAATAACACTTTTCAAAGCTAATCATTTAGTTTTTTATTTCTCTATTTTAATACATTTGTTATTTATTATTATTTGTGTAGATATCTGTAAATTGTCTCTTGCCTTTTGTTAAATTATTTTTTTTATTTAGATTATTTTATTTTAGATAACGCAGCTCAAATTATTTGTTTCTTTTTTAGTAATTTTATGTTAAGTAAGTAGAATAAAATAGATATAATACATACTTTGGTTGCAATGGACGGTAAAAATCTAGGGGTAGTAAACATAATTCTTGAACTAAAGTACTTAAAAATTACTTGGAAAAATTCGTTGTATATCACACAGATTTTTTTACTGTTGGGTCATACTTTGTATCCTATATTGACAGGTTTGTGTAATTCTTCGACAAAGTTTTTATATATCTTTAAAATTCACCCTTGAGTTAAAACCATTAAACTTATACATTCATAGATATTTTAGGTTAGAACTATAGCTAGAATTAGAAGAAGCCCTACCGTCGACCAACGACTCTATGTATGACATCAAATAGACGCATATTACCAATGTGCTTCACAGAGGAATTGATTACGAACGGCCTGCAAAGAAAATTTCTCTTTGTGAGCTTAATTGAGACCTGCGCATCGACTGTGGCTGAGAGTTTTCTAAAGCAATAGAAGTGAGTGTGTAATATGAAGCGTAGCGGTAATGATATAAAGTTGAAAATGCAAAAAAAAGGATGTTAGTGAATGCAACACCATACGTGGTGTGCCATACGGCAAACCTCAAGTTCTTTTTATTGTTACGAAAATACACTTGCAGTCTGATTTGATTTAATTGAATTATTATAATTGGCTAAAAGTGTTTTTTTTATAATTTAATGAAGCATCAATATAAAAAAGTATTAAAATATTGGCACTCGAGCTATGTACAATGTACAACAGTAATATGGCAACAAATTATGTATACAAATTATATAAAATATCTGAACTAAGCGTTCAGCACATTAAAAATTTTTGGATTTGTTTAATTGTTCGCACATGACAAACTTACTAAACAAATTTCATAAAATTATATAATTTACATGTTTCGTTACTTTTCATTTAAAGATATTTTCCACTTTGAATCAATGTCAGTAGTTATTTGTGTATATCAAATGGGAGTATTTTGATGCCATACTTATTGAAATAAGCTTTTCTGTAAAGACACTCTCCAGCTTAAGTAAGACTATGCAGCCGGTAGATCTCACCAGAATAACAAATGGCAACACAAAATTGCGTAGGTTACTAGTTAATCGCTAAAATACAATTCATTCTCTGGTAAACTACCGGGCCGTCGTCAAAGTAATCCTTAAAAATTTAATAACTTTCATTATCAAATATATTTAACTAGAAATTGAAGACTTTATTGGATAATTTGTTGTAAAAACGTAAACAATTAACTTTAAAGAAATTGTCTGCTTTATGAAGCACTTAATTTTTTTTTTAATTTCTATTGTCACTGTCATCTTAACACTTCTTAATTAACTTTAAAACATTTTTTAGACTCTTTCTTAAAATGAAAATTAATACAATAACATTGGTTTACATTGTCTGTAAGTAATGTTAGAGCTGTAGCGGTTGAGGAGTTTGAAAGGTCTAGAAGTGTAGTCGTAACTCGAACTCGAAAATACAATATTTGTTTTACAATTAGAATACTACAACGCTACTGAGCAATGTTTTATGAAATTTATTAGCTCATTATTTATGAAAACATATACTGCTTTTCACTTTTGAAAACTTTTATATTCACAAAAATTTTAGATATAATATAACTAAAACTAAGAAAAGATAAATGGATTTGTAAAATAAAAGTGATGATGTGATGATTACGTTTTCAGTCTGTGAAGAAAAAGGGAGTATGGGCGACCCAGGCCACGTCGCTGGCAACAGCTAGTATGCAATAATAAAACAATGTACATAGAGATGTATTAACATAGTCATTGAACATTTACGGTGTTATTTGAGGATAATTACATTAAAGTTGTAACTGTTTGTTTATACGTTTATATTTAAGAAAATAAGTGTTTAGCTAATTTTGGTCTGTCTGTCTGTATCTTACTTGAGGATGATCGGATAATAATCAAATATTATATTATAATCATTGGATTATTTTTAACTATGATCACTGAAGGACAGAACTACTACAGTAACTGTTACTGGGAAAGAGTAAATGTTAGTTTTGGATAAAAATAGAACTGTCCATGTGATATTACAGTTTAATGTTGAAGAAGACAACTACAACAAAGCCTCGAGTTGTTAACAAAATATGTTTCATCGTATTATACAATGTTATGTGCATATCGGAGCAGAAGACATTAGACTCGTTGGGAAGTAAGTTTGATAACGAGATCCTGTAACGAGGTTGTGTGTATATTTATAAATACATCACAAACTATTATATAATTGTATCTTAAAGCCTTGTGAACAATTTCAACTTCTAGAACTACATGGCGGGACTGATAACGAAATTGAGCTTTGCGTTCTTACTCTTTTTTAAGAAATGTTTAAGTCCCTAATTTATCTCTTGAAATTATAAAATAATTCATTTCATTACACAACAACTAAAAACATTTTATTATTTAATTATGTTGTCTTTCAGTGAGTGGTCAGACGGTTTGTTTGTTCGAGCGTTATTTGTTCTATTCACAAACACACGTCTCGTAAGGATAAACAAAATACTTAATCGAACACGCCTTGCTAGTTTTATTAAATTGTCCCCCTAGCGATTTAGATATTATTTAGATAGTTTACATATAGCCAATATTATTTGGTTATATTTATTGAATTCCATTTAGAGTAGTATAGACATACTTAAAATTATACAACAACAATAATGTATAAATATTTATACAAATTTTTTGATAATGTCTAAAAATGATCCTATTTCTAAAAATACCTTATTGCGGTTTATACAATGTAAGATTATTTACACATTACTGTAAACGCTTTACAGAAAACAATCTTTTAAAACGTACTCCTTTGGGTGTATAAAATGAGATATAGGTTATATTATGTTTTTTTTCATTATCTTTATCCGCCTGCTGGCCTTTTTTATAAAGAGGAGTAATAGGAATCATCTCTCTTACCGTTACACTATCGGTTTTAAAGAAATAAACCCTAGAAGGGCTACTGTAAGCTTTCAATCTTAAAAATATAATTAGGAATTATGACTTTAAATTATGAACTTTGAAGATAATAAATAAACTCTCATGAAAATCCTCCTTTACGGATACAAACCTCTATATATATAAATGCTTTTAAAACTAAATAAATCCGTGCCCGCAGGGGGACACGCGTGGGTGGACCTCGTGTGTAACTCGTTTAAAATATAACTCACTACCTAAGAATAACATAAGATGCCGTTGTTTACATCAAAAATTTTCAAGCAAAAAGAGGTTTTTATTTTTTTTATCGGAAAAGGTATCTTTTTTGGAAATACTTTTGATACTTAAATTTAGAGTAAAAAATAACCTTTCTACAAAAAATATTTGCGAGGAGGGAATGTTTACCAGAAAAAAGTTGTCGTGGTTTTACCTACCTAAAATTTTCAAGCTAAAAGTGGTTTTTATTTTTTTTCTCGGAAACGTTACCTTTTACGGAAAAACTTTTGGTACTTAAATTTAGAGTAAAAAATAACCTTTCTATTAAAAATACTTGTGATGTAAGAATATTTACCAGAAAAAAGTTATGATTTTTTTTCCAAAAATTTTCGGTTTTTTTACCCCCACCCCCACATTAGTTATAGGTATTCATCAAATACATCATATAATATGAACGCGATTGATCTACTTCGTATAGGGAAAAAGTTATGGTCGAAAAACTGAAATCAGAAAAATTGAGGCCCTAGCGCCCCCTGTGGCCGGATTTCTCTGGTTAACGACCTTGACCTTCATTTTTGGATTATTGATTTTTGTGCAAAGTTTGAAAGCGATCCGAGCGAAACTGCGGCCGCTATCGTGCTGACAAAACTGAATCTGGACGCACGCACGCATATATATATATATATATATATATATATATATATACATATATACATATATATATATATATAAACTTTTTGACCAATGGTCATTTCGGACTCAGGGGGTCATAAGAAGACCTCCTGTGAAGAAATTTTTCCAAAATTCGAAAGTCGGGTACAAATGAATGGGCAGACCGAATTCTTCGAGGTCTACCCAAAATAAGTATAATATAAAAACATTATTATTTTGCTTTGTGTATAAAACAACATTATTTAAATCCTTAAAGTGCAATAAATATTTAACTCTACATGAAACACTCAGCGGGTAATGGAGTGACATACACAGGGAAAACCACAGCAATATGTCTAGTGATTTAAATCGGGCACGAGATGTGCAATCAATTCCTTCTCGCTAGGTTCCACCGCAATACATATAACTGAAATAACGAATAAATATAAATGAAAGTATAATAACTAGGGGCGCCAACAAACCCTCAATTTCGACTCACTGCGCTCGCGAAATCTCGGGTGCCGTTTGCATATTGAGCGAAGCGAGCCGAGTGTATTGACTCATCGTTTTCCATTGACTTCAATGGGATATCAGTTTTTTGACATGACATTAAAAAAAAAATATTTTTTTTAGGATATTTTTCAAAATTTTTTTTTTAAGAACCATTACCTAATGTGTGTCTTTTTGATTGCAAAGTTTCATAATTTTCCGTCAAGTAGTTTTCGAGCCAATTCGTGACAAAGAATGTAAAAAGTCTCCAGTAAAACGCTCCGCACACTTCGTTCGCTTCGCTCAATTAGTAACAATTCCAATTACATTTCTTTGTTTTTGTGAAATAAAAGAACAGTTTATAATTTGGAACGTAATATTATACGTGTTAAGTAATTGTAACTTATAATAAGATTCAGATGTTATGATTGCAAAACACAAAACTTTTCACTCTTTAACCGACTAGACAGGACAAGAAGTGCTCTCATCTCATTTCTCAAGTAATTAAAACAGAATGCTTAGATTTTATAAATGAGACATATAATTTATAAAATAATAAATATGACAACTAATATATTAAATTTATAAGTGACTACCAAGTGACTTCTAAGCTTTTACTTGAGTTTAACACTTTGAAGACAAAATATTTCAAACAACCGTTACATCGCATGTTCTCACACGTCTGCAGCAAACACACCGAACAACATTATAATATTTGCAAGCTATGTGATGATGATGATGGCAGCTGTAACGACAGCTGCAAACGTGGAGTTAGTACGCCTTAGTTAAAATATTTTAATAACGTTTGTTAAGTAACAGTAAAACTGTTAATGTATACAACAAAACAAACAAATTTATCGAAACTCATTGTAAGGAATATTTCTTCAAAAACGACCGGTAATTTAGTGTTCAAATAATATGTATGAAAGCAATGTTGAATCTGAATGATACTGTAACGGCATATCAATCTCTTGAGCGAATTAAAATATGTGATATATTGTTGCCAATGTTGTACCTATTAATGAAATATTGAATAACTTATAAATAATCATTAGAAAGCTATCAGTGTTTAATCATTTAAAGAGATCTTAGATCTGTTGTATGTATTGTATTGACAAGACAAAATTTAAATATCGACAACGCGAACAACAGTCTCGATTCACTTTCGCCAATCTTAGTAAAATCGTAATGAAACTTGTGGTCTTATAAAACCCACACGAATCGCGAAACGTACAATCTTTTGTATTTATTTAAGATTTATTCTACTCTTTACTTAATCAGTTAATCGGGCTCATACTTAACCTGTTTTGTTTGATTTTAAAGTACTAGATTTAATGTACTTATTGTTCTCCGGAATAGTACATCTTACAAACATCTTGCGTACATCTTCGCTAGTACCTGCCATTCTGTGGATCTCTTCATTGCGGATTCGATCACCTAGACTGACTCCACATATTCTGCAAAGAGAACGCATCTCCACAGTATTTATCTTTCTTACATTCTTCTTCTGTATCACCCACATTTGGCTGCCGTATGACAGCGTCGGTAGCAAAACCGCATTGTGTACAGCCAAACGTGCAGCTATGCTGACGTTTTGCCGTCCCAACAATGCAGCCAAAGTACCGTTGACTCTGTTACCGGCAGCAATACGCCTTTCCAAATCCATTTCGTATCTTCCATCTCTGCTAAACATACTTCCCAAATATACCACTTCATTCACTTGTTCTATTATCTTACCATCCACGTTGATCTTACATTCTTTTCTTTCTTTATTTCTTTCAAATATCAGAACCTTTGTCTTATTTGCATTCAGGTTTAGACCATTATTTTCACACCCATCTTTCTGAGTGTTGACCAATGAAATATTACTCGTGCAGTTTTATACCATTATTGTTTATTTTATTTATAAAAATTATGTGATATTTTTGGTTGTATGCAATTATATCAGGCTCCCATTTCAAGAAAAGATAGAGCAGATTATCAGGTGTAAAGAAAGTTTGATTCATTATTATAACATTCAATTTATAATTTGGATATTTTATAACATATATCTCATAACCCAGAAACCAATTCCTTTTTTTACCATCTTAAATATCAAAGAGTAATAAACTCATTTTGTTGAATTATTGAAATCTATATGAACTGTATTCCGAGACCGCTTCTGGAACGGGTTGCAGGGAAAATATCTCGTTCGACAGGGTCGATCGTGTTAGGTAGATTCCCGTCGGTCGGATCGACAAAGAAAAACTAGCCAGCAGTATTCTACTGGTCATTACGAGTCTTATGACGGGTCACTCTGCATATATTTGGTGAGCGAGGAACCACCCCCCATCCCTATTTCCTAAATTTATTGTTTAATTGTTTCCAAAAAAACGAGATGCTACGTTTGTCCTACTAATTTATCCTATCGACCTGTAAAGTCAGATTTTGCCTACGATGAATTTGGACTGATGGATCATATATACATATATATATAGAGGGATATATAATTTTTTTTTTCGACGGATTCTCAATCTCCAGTTCATAAACGGCGTAGCGCCCCTACCCTGGGGTCTGGGTCCCGTCATCGCATCGATTGCAATAGGTAGATTCATCTTTGGAATCTACCTAATATGCCTACAGGTTTTATATAAAAAAAAACGATTATTTATTATTATACTTTTTACTTACCAAATATGGTTCAAAAAACGATACATTAGAATAATATAAATAGAAAAACCGTCAGCACGTAAAACAAAAAATTTACGTGAAATATTAATATTTTACAGTTCTTTAAGTGTTTTTGTGTTAATGGACGTCTAGACTAAAAGTGGGCGTGGAGTCGGAACTAAACGTTTTTATGAAAATTGTAATAAAAAGTAAGGGCAATATAACTCACTGAAAAAGGTAACATCATCTGCATCAAACTGTTTACATTTATCACGAGTTCTAAGTGACAACGACAAGAAAAAATATTTAAAATTTAAAACTGACATTATAATATTTTAATGTCAGTTTTAAAGTAATAAAACTGACATTAAAATATTATATAATAATAATACATTTATGAATAAATAAACTGCATTTCTCACTTAAAATAATGTTTTCTAAAATTTACAAATAAATAAAATTATAAAAAATAGTGTAAAACTGTTTAGTTAAAACATATATTCTTTCAATTTTGACAAATATTTGGCAGAATCATGCACATACTCGTACTGAATATCTTAATATGAAGCAGTCAAGCAAGCAGCTGATTTATAATGTATTTTATATATTGTATATCGTGATTGACAATTATCACTCATTACTAAAATGTACATACATTTAGTAATGAAGGATAACAGTTAGTTGGTAATATTGATGATATGAAATCTGGATTCATCGAGTAAAACGCTTAACTGGCGACATGATTTATCCATTCTCTTAGTAGGAGCACTGAAGATGGACAACATATGATAAAAAACATTTAACCTAATTGAATAATGGAATTTATTATAACGTATAAATATTTACATATGAAACCTTAGCACTAGTTATGACAGCATAAACAGTGATTCCCGCTTACGTTGAATCATCATTTATTATTGTTTGTTAATATTGTTTGTTAGATTTAATTATAATATTTTAATTCAGTCTTGTAGTAGATTTAAGACAGTAAATTTGTATCTTTAATAAATAAATATATTTTTTATTAACTTCGTTGTCTGCCAATACATAACTCACATCTTAACATTTTATTATTTTCAGCAGATAATTATTGTGTTACATGTAACCAATACTGCACACTTTACATGCTTACTTTCCTTAATTTATAATTCAGCTTAAGGTTCCCGAAAGGCATGTCGGAGTACAAGGGACAAATTGAAGGTGACCTGTCGCGTACATTCCAAAACAGTGTTTGAAACTTCACATTGACACTTTGGTAAATATAAGATTGTTTTTTTTTATTTAAATGAATGTTAAGAACATTCCTCGTGCCTAATAAAATAGTTATTAAATGTTACTCATAGTGTTATTACAGTATAATACATTTAAAAGTTAATTACACTACTGTACACTGAAACACAATTAATTTTTCTACACGTGATTATCTGATGTCTGATAGGTTATTATAATTACGTGACACATATCAATCTTGTTATAACACGGATATATTGAAAAAACATAAGACAATTAGTTGACCCAATAAATGAGGTCAAAATAATACGGGGCTTCGCATTATATTTTGTTATTTTTCGTGGACGTATAGCGAGGCGCGCAAATATATAATAATTTCAATACGATGATGTAAAGCAAACATTTAAAAGCAGCATCATTTTGATATATTAAAAAAAAGATGTTCTTACCATTCCTTTTTTTAAATGTAATTAAAATCACTCTTATTTTGAAATATATTATACACAAAAAAAATGCATATATTTTACTATAAGAAGCTATGAAATCCTATCTCTGGAACTTCATATTTAAATTTTGAAACAAGTATCGCCCTGCACGTACCAAGTGTGATGGATAACGGCAGAGCGTGTCTCTTTTTAATGTAATATTGCAATGTAAAGACTGAACTTTAAACAGTCGTTGTAATATTTCTGTATAGTTTTTTTTAGTTTTCTTCTTTAACATTAGCAACAAAACTCCAGGTTTTATATAAAGCTACTGACACCATTTTATTACGTATTTTGACTATTTAAATTATGACTACTACTTTTTTTAGCTTTCCTATACTATCAAAACTAAAACGAAAAATGTTATACTATTTCCAATAAAAGAGATTGATAATAGACGCAAGTGCGTTATAATTCAATTTTACTGTTCAACGTTGTAATTGTAAATCTTATAATGACTTAAAGTACTATATCTTCTTAAAAACTATTGAAGTAGAACGTAACAAGTTAGGTGTAAAATGGTATGAGCTGTGAGAATAACTAGTCCCACGTGTGGTTTACATACAATATAAATAAAGTTAAAAAACATACTTGTAACGACAGCTCAAATACTAAAATACAGTAAAATATGCGTAAGGAGGCTTCATTAAAAATATGAGAATAGCATTCCGCGTGCACGCCATGACGACTACTGAAGAAATCAACCCGATGAGAATAAAAAGACACAAGCTTTGAAATTATAATTCTTTCTGTATTTCTTAGAGCACGTTATTAATAAAATGTGTTATATTTTCTCTCTAGTTAAAACATAGCATTAGTAAATTAATTTAAAATGTTAAATTTAATCAATACGACATGTAATATATGCGGGTTGAATTTACATGTCTTATTTAATTTTGTTGACACTTTCTTTAAGACTGCGGCATATTTTAGTGATATCATTGGTATTTAATTTAAAAATTAATACTATATTTATTTACTCATGTACCTGATTATTTCATATATACCTATAAATAAAATTATGTAAAAAATATTACATGCTTATATAATGCAAAGAATAAATATATATACTAAGATATTAATAAATTATATATATTATATATATATATATATATATATATATATATAT
This sequence comes from Melinaea menophilus ssp. n. AW-2005, assembly GCA_918358695.1. Taxonomy (NCBI): domain Eukaryota; kingdom Metazoa; phylum Arthropoda; class Insecta; order Lepidoptera; family Nymphalidae; genus Melinaea; species Melinaea menophilus. The sequence goes on from OU911039.1 coordinate 509,033, forward strand.
ATTGTGTGTATATATATATATATATATATATATACAAACATATATACTTACACAAATTCATTTTTATATATACATCAGACGCACTGCTTGCACTGTAAAGGTACACATGAACGCAAAAGTCTGTAATTTGTAATCGACGTTCTAATCCGCTCAATAAGGTATTTCGCCCCAGAGTTTTTAATTATATTGAAGAGATTATATTATTTAAGATATGCATATTCCGGCGACGAGGAATTGGTAGCCACTTTAATTGACGTCGGTAGTCTGATATGTGATCGTATTTCTGCAATCCATATCTAAATCTTATACACAAGTTTTGAAGCCGATCTAGTTTGTCAAGTAGCTCATGTGTAGCATATAGATTGCATATGTCAGCATAATCGAGGAAAGGAAGTAATAAGGTTTGAGTTAAAAACTTACGCTTACTTATGTCATTTACATGTGACGACCAAGACAGATTGTAGTCCATTGTTAAACCTAAGTTTTTAACAGTGTCAGTAAAAGGTATAACAGTTGAATAATAAACAATTTGTGGGATGGTATTAAACTCAAATTTGTGACGTAGTTGTCTACTTCCAATAAGTATAGCCTGAGTCTTACTTGGATTAACTGAGAGACCAATAGAATAGGTCCATTCCTTAATCTGCTTCATATCTTTATTAATCATTTCAATCTCTGAGTCAAGTACCGCAAGTGTGCGTGTCTGTATAAATGCAAATCATCAGCATAGACATGGTAGCAAGAGGATATAATTTTAGTGACTTTATTTATGAATATAGAAAAAATAAGTGGAGATAAAACGGCGCCTTGTAGAACACCAGCTATTAGATCAGCCCAATCCGAGGAACCCCTTGTTAGAGTGAACCATTTGCCGGCAACCATGAAAATAAGATTGAAACCATTCAATCACAGGTGGAGATATGTTAAGGGAACGCAGGATGGAAAGTAAAATACCGAAATCAACTGAGTTGAAGGCATTGCTAAAATCCAGTTAAACTAGAATGGTAAGTGATTTGTTGTCCATAGCAAGCCTTATGTCTTCAGTGATTTTAAGTATTAATTTGATGAAAAGTGATTTTAATTGCTAAAACTTAACTGGTGAGAACAAATTTTTTTGTGGCTAAAAAATATGAAAGTTGCTTGCAAACAATATTTTCGAGGATTTTAGATAGAAACGGCAGTATAGATATGGGGCGGAAGTGCATGGGAGTGGAGGGATATTTACTTTAGGTAAAGGTATAATATAGGCTACCTTCCAAGCTGTAGGAAAGGTATTGGAATAAGGGAAAAAATTATAATGTGAGTAATTACTGCCAGTATACTATCTAAAATCGGTAAGAGCATGTCACGACTTATACCATCGCTACCAACAGCTTTTGACGTGAAAGATAGTACGCTCACCTTAACATCACACTCTGTGATCTCACGAAATATAAATGGCGTACAGTCGGGCTTCAGGACATTAAAAATTTCATGAAGCGTAGTTATATAGGTAGAAGCTATATTAAAATATCTGCAAAATTTAGTTATAAAATTATAATCGACGTATATCTCAACATTATATTGCACATGCAATATTATAATTGATTTAATAAAGCCATTTAATTATGTTTTTCTAATGGTTTGTTTTCGAAGAATTATTTCAATTACAACCCCTCATACAATCACGGTTTAAAAGAGGTTGAGTGATGAGAACATTATTTTAGGACTTTATGATTGCCAGTATCCCTCAGCTAAGGAATAAAAACTCCTTACATTATAAATTATGATACAATTTTATAACTTAAAATCCTCAATCGCAATCCATTTAACTCAATCTTTAATGCGAAACTCTAATTGCTTAATAACAGCTGTTGACTGTTATTGATAGTTACTATTAATAATAATACAATAATAATAGCACAGGTTTCTACTTTTTATATTGAAATAAACAAATTATATAATTAAATAAGCATTAATGTGAGTATATAGTAGTATTGAATAAGCCTAAGAATCCACGTACTTTTTTTCCATGAGCTCATCCATAAACCACGTGACATTGCTAGCTTAAGAAAGCGACTGGTAATATCAATTATTCTGAACAGTGGCGCCATAACTATAGTTGAGGTATCTCAAGTATAGAAGCTAAAGTTAAACCAAATTTAATGTTACATTTTATGTATAAGTTGTATTCTTATTACCTAAAAAAATATTAAATCAGTTTAATTTTTGAACTTTGAACGTCAGGTAATTAATTATATATTCAGTTTAATGTATAAAAATAAAAATTAACAAATCATTAGATTTCAATAATATTGTTTCAAGTAGTTTCATTTCACAACTAAGACGTTTGAGACGAGGTAGTTTTGGTAAGTATTTTTCTTGAGTATTTACCAACTTATACTATTGACATAGCGATCTCGAAAAAAGTGTACGATGAATGAAAATAAATATAATGTTTTAAATTTCTGTCTGAATGTACAGAGAAATTAACATTAATAAAATTTTTTAACCTTTTGGAAGCGAATATTATTTTTTTGCTTAACAACAAAGTATTAAATCTTCTAAAATAAATCTAAATTTACTTTAGTGGTTTTTCAATCAAAATCTATATTTTTAAAACGAATTTGTGCTGTCGAGGAACGATTAACACTTCAAGGAACATCGAGAAAATTTGATATAGTTAAAACGTTACCTTTGGCTTTTATATGTATCTATATGTAAACTGGAAGTTGATAAATGTGAGATTATGGGCACGGTAAAATGTTCTGTTATTTTTATCCGATAGTTAGAAAAACCGCTTGCTTCTGTTGAAGAATCCCTTACTGACCCGTAACACCCTGTTAAATAAATAACTTTTATTGTAAAGAGAATAGAAAAAGAAACCCTTTACTAACAAGTACAATTTAAATAACTGTGCCTAAGAACATATAATAAATAATACATACTTAAAAATTGTTTCAATAAGTATTTTGTAAATGACATTTCCTGAATCACGGCATCTCAACGACATTCGCCGCTGATGCGAATACATCTTGCGATCATCATCATCGTGCGTGTCAATGTCTGGACCCCAAACTAACTACATTCGAATTTCAGTTATCACTTAATGCTCCAAAGTGATCTCTACGAGATGGTTTTAGTGGGAAAGTATGTATGTTACTCTTAATCTCCGTAACAGATTGTTTTACACGTACTCGTACCAGCTTGAAAATAATGTCTTTATTTAGGTATAACATAATCTTAACTTGGTGCTAGGGATTATAAACACATTTCCCCCAAAACTTTATTTTTTATAATAATTGAAAATAAAAAAACTTATACTACATCAAATTTTGTGTATTGTTTATATTTTTTTAGTTACAAAATTAATTAAATTCCTATCTACGTCAATTTGCGTTACAATATTTAATGAAATTAATTTAAAAACACTGACGTGCTGTAGCACTGGAGGAAAAATGTTACTCACAGATATACCTTTAGATATTTGTCTTTGAAATAATCTATTGTTTTTGCTCTATATATATGAATAAATGTATTTATATAAGTCAAGTCGCAAATGTTACATGTAACTTTTTTAAACTATATGATAACTATAGCAACTTATTAAAATTAAAAGATAAATATTTTGTTATTACCCTATTCTGTGGTCGAATTTGGAAGTCACCTGAATTCTATCCAGCATCCTTTTCAAACATGTGAATGGAGGTAGTCAGATTATTTTCGATCTAAATGTAATTAAATATAATTGGAAAATCATATCGAAGTTCACACAATATACAGAAAACTAACCTACAAGGTATGTAAATGTATATTAACAAAGTTATTATTATTATTATTTAAAGTTTTAAAGTTTTTTATTAGTGGGTCACTGAATGGCTTTGGTTTACAATTATATTAACTAGACAAGGTTACAATCACATTTAAGAGCCTCTTTTTATTTTCAGGACAGCTCAATGTCTGAACGGACCACTGGTCTTATATAAAAACACAGGATTGTTTATTTTTCAAATTCAAAAACTATTAAATACTGTAACTATTATTATTAATATACTATTAAAAATATAACTCTAAGTATGAAATTCATCAGCTATAAAGAAAAAACAATCCTGTTAAAAATATAAAAGTATTTCAAAGGCATAAATAATCTCGTTTCTCCGCTGATTGATGAGGCAATACTTCACTCACCACTCGATAAGTTAATTCACTCTATGATTTACAAGATTTCATTTCACAATTTTCGAACCAATAGTAGGCCGCTGTTGGAAATGAAAATTTTAAAAATATGTGTAATTTACTTTATTTTGTAATTTGCTTTATTTTGTATTTTTCGTGTTATAAGATATGCAGTCTGTAGACGGACTGATGCAGAAGGAATAACAATTCATTTTATATTGAAGGGATCTTCTATATGAGGATGAAAAGATGACCTGAATTCATAAGTAACCGCGTAACAGTCAGCTGTAGACGAAGTAATGCAAACGAATGGCTTTTACATGTTTATTCATATATAAGGTTTCCTGCCAACAAAACATTTCTACAATATTTATCCGTCGCTCCGTCACGATTCACTCGGCACTGGTTTTTTTTTATTTATCCAACATTTTAATCTCAACATAACTTTGGCCCCATGATTGAAACTCAGACAAAAGTCTGATAATAGTTATAAAAAATCAGGCTTGCTAACTAAAAAGTTAGCAAGCCTGATTTTTTATAAGGTATTTTACAACAGCACTTACTTACTTACTTTATCTTCAAAATTAGCAAGATTCAAAATATGTTTTTTTCTCCTTTCGGAACCCCATCGTCGTAAGCTCCACAGATCAGACAGGCCGTATCTCGCCGTAATAATCGCAATTATAAGTCTAATTTAGTGAAAATGAAGAATTGATCTGATCTGAAGTGTGAAGTGAGGTAAAATTAAGTATTATCGTATCACAGAAGATTGTTGTGTAGTAGTTACTACGCAGGTATAGTTTATAGTTAAAAACTATACCTGCGCTCGTACTACACATTTTGTATACACTGCTGGAAGGTTAATTAGCTTACACGAAATATGTTTATTTACCTATATATTATATTTCACAGACATTAAAATATAAATTGTGGAATTATGTTAATGTGGTAGCGGTGACGGTAAACAAATTAGTTTGAACACTGTACATTTTATTGTCGTTTAATATATGTATGCTTCTGATGTTTTTCATTGTAACTCAATAATTTATAATAAACAATTCATCATTTAGTTTAATTGCCAGAAATAAGCAATTATAATTATTTTGTTAGGATTAAAACAATTCATGTGAAACAAACAGGTCCACAATAAGCAGTTTTACTAGATAATAACTTGTATGTATATTATTACATTTAAAATTTAGGATTCTTAAATATTAATGTAGAAAGAAAAAGAAATGGAGACAAAAAGCACGTCGAACCTGCGACTGACAGCGTACCGCTTCTGGACTCCGCCAACTGAGCTATGATTTTGCTACTAGTTTTGACGAATTTAACATTTTATAATACCGTTTCAATTTATAATTGTTTTTTTTTCCTATTTCATAAAATAAAATAAAAATAAAATGATTTATATAAAACAATGTTCTATTACAATAAGTACCTAATAAGTAAATGAATATTAATAAAATATTTGCAGAGATTCATAAATGGTAAGGACATTACACTCAAGCTCGTCCAATCCAGTTTAACAGTGAGTTCATGTTCCGTAGAGAATGCAGTTCCATCTGTGCATTAGATGTAAAATATTGATATGTTTCAGCCAGAATCCTGATAATCGGTTTATTTAAATTCAACCCGAGATAATTCTCTCAAATATCTATGATCTTAAACTAACACGATATATCAAATATTTACGATCTTAAACTTGATCTAGATCAAGATCTAACAAAGGTCGAAGTAATGTATCTAAGCTTTATTTCATTAATTATTAAATTGTTATAAATGTTATAAGTATAAATTCTTTACAATATAAGTTGTCGAAATATAATAAATATATCAAATCAGAAAATATCACAATAAACAAATTTAAATTATTGTAATACTTTATTATATAATAATTGTAACTCCTACTTCGAAACAAAAAACAATATTAAGTAAAGATGTGTTTTAGTTTTCATGTTGTATGCAATAAATTCAATATTTATTGTTAGGTTATTTATAGTGAAAAAGCTTATAATCCTAACATTAGAGTACTGAGCCTCAAACGTTAATGGAGTGGAGCGGAGCGACCTTAGACACTAGATGTCGGATTATCAATCGTGTTATTTTCATAGGGTGTTAAGTGATTATATTTAATTTGTTATGATTTTAAAGAAGTTCCTGTCCATCATTGGTTGTCGTTACATAACGAATATCAGTTCTCCGATGATATTACAATGAACAATAAAAAGAATATGATTTATCTATTTTAATAATATAATAAATAAGAGAAGACTATTCGTATCGATTTAATATAGAGAGCTATATAAATCGAAGCTAATGCAGGTCAGGTCAGGTCTTTAGCAGATAGAGAAGGATTAGCAACGAGCGGTGAGGGAGTCGATCATTAACACCTTTCCCCTTTACGATAAGTATTTAGCCTATTGTTTGGACACTTGAAGTTTATTTTCACTTGCGAATCGATGAAAGTTAAGCTTAGATACTATACTTTTGTAGAGTGTATACTTTTGTTATCTTTTATGCTATTATTTTATTCTTAATCAATAGAAACAAATAAAGTACAAATAAGTAAAGATGCTTTTAAATGAATAATAACCTTTCAACGCCGGGAGACAATGACTTTTACTCAGCCAACATTCACTGAGTATAAGCACGTCAAAAACCAAGTTTGTTCTTTTTAGCAATAATTGAAATTGATCAAAATTACAGCTAACACTTCTAATATTTAAGTGCAAAATTAGGATTTTATTATTTATATTTTAAAAATACTCCAAGCTATTTTCCGAAACACAACCATATGACTGAGATATAGACATTCGTTCAATGTCATTGTTAATTGTTAAGGAACTATCCACAATGACTGAATAATATAACACATGTTTAATGATTTTTTACCCATAAAAACGAGGAAATAAAATAATATATACGCCATTTGCCATACTGAGTGTGATAAGACATGTGTGTGAATGTGAAGTGTAAAATTGTACATGTATAGTGTAAAGATTGTTAATGTTATTATGAACATAAAATTTAATTAAAATTAATAAAATTTTATTATATAAAAAAGAATTACAAAAATAATTGGGATGGCAGCGGTGCCCTCTTTCTTTCTAAGGAATATTTTCCCGTTTGATACCCAAGAGAAGTCGTAGTTGTTTGTTCTTACGTAGTCCTTGCTTAGATATAGTAATCTTTTAATTTTAGCAGACAAATTTTCAGAGATGAAGACGGGTTTACGTGGGCCACGTATCTGCATAGATTCCGTGCTTAGTTTATTTGTTTTATTGTATTTATTATATTTCCGTATAATAAATACAATAAAACAAATAAACTATTTATATTTCCGTATATAATAAGTTCCTTCGTTTACACACTTGTGAAGTCTACAATAATTGTTTTATCTTCAGATCTCTCTTGCTAACGCGAAAAATATCTCTAACGGAAATCTGGTCAGTGTGCGTATTCAGAACTTTAGCCATAGTGGAAACATGACAGAAGATCCTATTTAGTTTCGCCAGGTGCATATGGAATATTTTTAATTTCAATATAAGAGGCTCGTTTGTGGCGTTGTGTATGTGGCTACGTTTTCAAGCTTATCTTCCAGTCCTTGAATCATATTCAATCAATCAATCAAATCAATCAATCAATCAAATTTTAAATAAACAGATGTAAAAGAATAGACAGTGCAATAGTTATATTTAATACGAATTTCACATATTATAGACGTCTATTTGTTTTTGTGCTTAATTCCTTTACAGCGCTCATATCATAAACATCGAATTTTGAACTATCGAATACAATTAAATTTATGTATAAAAAGTTAGTATTTTGTAGCATCTAAAAAAACATATCGATTGTGGTAGTTAATCTGTATAATGTAATAATAATGTACCTAAATATAGTATTGAAAAAACAATGTATTCCACAATAAACAAATAAAACAAAAAACATATGAGATAAAAAACTTTTCCAAAAGATTAAATCTTAATGTGATAGAGTTAACGAATGAATGAATTGAATAAGTTTGAAGCAGATAAATGATGTTGGTTCTTAAAAATAAATAGAATCATGTTTGTAAATAACACACACGCGAAGACCACTTTATACATAATGCTTACACAGGGACATTATTTACATCGCAATGATTCCACTACTATCATATTAAAAGAAACATCACATCAGAAGTTGTAATGAACTTCTAATAGTTGAACTAAACAACAATTACAGTCAAGGCTTCAATGAGGACAAAGGCTGTGCTGAACGATATCCCATCGCGACCCAAAAGCAATTACACACAATGTAGTGCGTCACTAAATTAAGTATACTGCGTAGCTGCAAAAATGAGCCTTTAATAAGTAAGTTTAGTAAATATGAGGGTTTGTGCGCCGTCTGTCTTACTATACGTACGGTCACGTATTTTATTCATTTATACATATCGTTATTATTAGTAATTGAATTGACAATTAAATATAAACTTAATATTAAACTAGTTATTATATCATTATGTGATTTTATTAAACGCCAAACTATAGTATTAAAGTGAAGACAGGATGAAAAATTGCAATATAATTTTTTTGTTGTAAACGTACCTTTAAACTTGGAACTTGTTAGGGTACTTTAATTATTTCGTGTGCGGTTTATTCCTTGTTTCACCAGGGAACGAAGTAATTGCGTATGTCCACTTAATTTCGGCGGTTTTTAAATAAAATTGGTTTTATAACCAACACACAACCACACACACACGTTCCTTCGTTAGTCGTGATTGCGGGCTCGGTGCGTAATGGAATTAATAATTTGCCTCAATTTCAGGAAATATGAGAATAATCGTATTACGAAATGTCGGAAAATTCTTCGTACATTTCCGACGAATAAATTCTTTAAAGTATATCGTTTAAATGTTTTAATTATAGATGTTGATTAGTCACTCGTGGGGTAGGAAGAGTTCGAAGCGTCCGACTACATGTAAAGTAATTATCTGACTGACTGAATAACGTGCCAATGCTCTTCAGAGAAAACAAGTAGTTCTTATTACAAGTGTTGTTATTAGAAGCTTAATGTAATTAATGGTCATGATTATTTATTTTCGACAGTATATTTCAAATTATTATATTTTTCTAAACACACACAGCGTTTGTGTGTTTTTTAACATTCAAAACTGCATGTCATGTATGAATACGAGGTGTGTTCAAAAAGTATCTCGAATTTTGAATTTTCACGGGTTACGTATATTCGAATTTCGATTTTTTTGTGGCGTTATGTTGGTACTCATGTCCCTCACTTTATACCGATAAGCTCGGCCATATTGAATGTTCACTTAATTGTTGACAACTGCTTTGCTTGCAAGTGTTTTGGATCGTTTTCGATTTTTACCTATTCAAAAAAATGGAGCAAAGAACCTGTATCAAATTTTGTGTGAAAAACGAAATTAAGTGCGCAGATGCATTCCGAATTGTGACTGTGGCATACGGAGAAGCTACTTTGGACCGAAGCAACGTTATATGGACGAGCTGAAAAAGAAAAAAAAAAAGGTTTTTTTGAAGTTCTTCGAAGATTGGAAAGACCGTTGGCACAAGTGTATAATATCTCATGGGGATTACTTTGAAGGGGACAAAATAGATATTCATGAATAAATAAATAATTTTTGAAAAAACACAAAATTCGCGATACTTTTTGAACACACCTTGTATACATCTTTTCGTAATTTTCACAACTCGGTACAAGGTTCACAAAAAAGTCATGTGAAAATTGATGAAATTGTACCGTGGAATTTTTAATTATTGCAAAAATATTGATGCCGTTTTTGTTCTCGCAGCGGCCTAAATAGGTTTTCTGTTCCACCTGCTGTTGTCACATTTTAAATTACTTTCTGCGTTGTAATATTTCTGATGATTTTTTAACAACGTTACCTTTAAAGGCATACTTTTTTGTTATTGTACATTCTTCAGGGCTGACCACAAAACCATTACCTAGCCAGGTAATCACTGATTTTAGGTTTCTCCAGGATGAGGAGAGAAAAAATAAAAAGATAATTAACCAATATTATGCGAATATAATTTATTTATTTATTTATTTAACATTTATGTACACACAGAATATATAAAAAACAGAGTTATTTAAAAGATTCGTACAAAGGCACTGCTTATTTCCAAATGAAATCTCTTCCAGCAGATCTGTGAAAGGAGAGTAGAAAATGAAAGGCAGTGAAAGTGCGCACCGCATACAAAAGATTTGAAAATCAGATAAACATAAAATTACAAATACTGTTATAATAAATAAAAACATACAAAGTATAATAATCTATATAACTATAATAAATAAAGTTTGGAATAAATAAACACATACAAATACGTTGAATATATTTACATCTATATAGAAAGGTGAAAGTTTTCGATGACTCGTTTTTTAAAAATTGAGAAAAATTTTTTTTTAGAAATTATTTTTCATCCTTAAATTTTTATAAATAAAAATGAAGTTCTGGACAAACTGCTGCAACAAAGCTTGCTGATTGCTAAAAGTTATGTTTAACTTTTATTTTTTTATTTATTTTTTATTTATTAATTTTCACATAGACACAAACTATAAATTATGTACATGGGACAGCTTATTTCTTCGAAGATATCTCCCAGATATTATTAATATAACCAGATATTTTACTTACCCCAATTTATCATATATATTCAATTACTAAATATTTGACCATTTACAAGAAAGACCAAAGAAAATAAATCGATGGATAGAATATCAACCTAATGTAAATAATGATGGGGGAAATAATGGTATGTTGGAAATTTACTTTTATTTTCTAGTTTTCAATATTATAATATTCATAGATCACCAAATAAATTCAATTGAACTCTTTTTCCAATTTTCATGTAAATGATTTAATTCTTTTTGTGTGGTGAAGAATAGACATTAAAATATTTATTATATTATAAAGTAAAATTTGAGTAACATTTTCATTTGAAATACGTTTCTTTTTGTATTTAACAGAACACTTTATTCTTATTTGTTTAGTAGTTGAATGACCACCAACGAGAACCACAAACAAGAATCCGCTTTTGTCCGTTGGGTGCAGACCCCTAAACAATTTATATCGACTTGAGACTTCAATTTACTTTGGATCCGCTTCTTGAGAGATGATATTAACTTTAACGCTCCAGAGGGAAATCGTTAATACCATATTTTCATGATAATAGACAAAAATAAAAATAAAAAAATCACTTCACTTTGTAAAGTTTCAGCGTGATCTAAATAAAGAAATTTAAAATTTTGGTTCTATGTCAAAGGCACCTTTGTCTACTTTGTATTAATGGAAGGAGGGATCTTTTGACAGAGTTGACTGAAAATGTACCGGGAGAAAAATAGACTTTTAATATAAGAGTATAAATGTAGAAAATAATTAGCTTACGGTGCATTTGTACGTTTACAATAATAAAACAATAACAACGTAATTTTTACCATTTAAAACAATAGAAGATCAGAACAATGTTCACGAGAACTATTTCGTCATAAAGTGTTTTTGAACAAGTACAAATAGATGTTTCGTTTTACTAACGTTATTTATAATATTGGCATCAGTATTTTACTACTCGCTGTAGTTTGCAATCTGTATTCCTATCTCAAGTGAGTACTAGATACAATTAGTGTAGCTAAGGGTGTGTCTTCGTACAACAAATATTTAAAAGAATATATGTAACTTAACAACTCCATAAAGCGTTCTTACTCTTTTATAGCTTTTCTTTTTTTATGTCTCAATTTTTTATATTACTTTTTCGAGGTTAATTAATCTGTATCATATAAAATGGTCTCTTAAAGTTGAAATGTTTTTCGAGTGTGGTCACAGTGAGTATTCTAAGGTTAAACTAAACTTTACAACTTCCTCATATTCACTTCACTGTTATTGACGAGGTCTACATTTAAGCATAGAGGACTTGATGTTTATTTTAATTTATTTTACTTAAAAAGTTAATTGTAGTAATTTTACTTTTACTTTGTAGTACGTTTACTTTTATTATTAGCATTGCTGCAAGACATGTATTAAAGTGTGCCATACGTAGCGTCAACGGTCTAGCTCCATTATACGGGAGAAGACTTGTAAGACTAACGCTGTCTCCACATCGCATGTGATCTAAATACGATCTGGATCATAATTTATAGTAATTAATCCTAGAGACACTATTGTATTAGATAGAAGACTTTAAACTCTAGGGAACTATAATAACACCTATTGTTGAATGACTATTTCAAGATAATATCGAAACACCAGGCGATTGATTGTCTCTAACACGCTTCTCATATCTGCTATTGGGTAATAAAACATCCCTTATATATGATTCATTACTATTACCACACGGCTCAGTGATGAATCATGAAAAAATGACTTACTTATTAGAGGACAAGCAAACTCGCAGCTTCACTTGTATTTAAATAGATTCTCGAAAAAAAAAACCACCACATTTGTAATATTAATTAGATAATAGCTTACCGTAACAATTACACAAATAACAGTTTAACTCCTTCCATTAATTAGTTTGAGATAATATCTCAAACTTAATTATTAATTATTGGACAATAGCTTCTGCAAACTGATTAGTTATAAACCTGCCGGATTACATTACTCGGGGAGATTATGATTAGTACCTAGCAATTAACCAATATGTCTATGATCCTTTAATATTCTTTAAAAATAATTATAAGTTCAGATTTAGGTCTTTTGTTAAATATTTATATTTTGGTCTGTCGCTGACTACAGCGAGTAACCACTAGTTACTAAGCTGGTTGTTTTCTACTATTTTAAATAGTTAATCAATTAATATTCACAGATAATTAAACAGAGTAAATCATTCTACTCGTATATACTGAATGAGATAATAAGGTAATACTAAATTTTGTCTAAGTTTTTTATTTGTTTTGTCAAGTAATGTAAAAATTTCGAATATACTTAGAAACTCTTTTTTACCTTTTATTATTTTTACTGTGTGTAAAAAAAAAATAAATTGTGATATTTTTAAATCATAATATAATATTATATAGTAGTAACAGTTTTCGTTAACAGAAGAGTGTACTGGCATAAGTTAAAAACATTAAATTTAATATGAAAATATAATATGATTTTGGTTATGTTGTTTTTAATCGAAAGTGCCTTTCGATTTTGAAATAGTGCTATGTATCATGTCATATATGTATCATTCATAATTTGTGAATTTCAAATGACCATTTGAATAGACTTTACTTGACCTTACTTAAGTTCCTAAATAACCCACGCAAGTGGCATCACTGAGAAGAAGTAATACAAATAAAATATCATATGGAGAGGCCCGCGAGCTGTGATGCTCCAGTCACATATTAAATAAACAAACAATTAAATTCCATTAAACACTGATGCCTGAACTTACTAAAATCATCGCAATAATACATTTTATATAAGAACTAGTTACCATTCTTTTAAATTGAATAAAAGCTCTCACGTACTAACCACTAACTTTTAATAGACCGAAGCGATTGCGTTCGTGTACACTTATGAGCCATCATCATGTCTCCTGCACTGTAGCCGGTTGTGAAGCCATGTTCTTTCTTACATGCCATAGTCATTTGATATTCATATTGTTTTCTTTATTTATCCTGATTCTTATGGTATACATCATATTACGGTTTATATCGATTTACATTTTTATTTAGTTGGCTAAGTCTTGGAGAAAAGATGATGAAATTAAGAGATGATTAAACAGATTTTTTTTATATTGTGGTACTTAAAACTTCAATGTTGTGGGTTAATTTCATTTTATGTGTTTGTTGAAATGAAGATATTTTTTTCTCATTCCACACTCCCAAAGGACATCCGTCCTTATAAAAAGATTGGATTCTGAAAAGATTTTATTCAAACTGCTCTCGAGCGAGCTTCTGTAAATAATCTTTTCCTGTTTAAAAAAGTATTTTTAGTGACTTGTTACTTTATAAATATTACAATTTTGATAAGTGGCACTTGATTTGTACAGGATATTAACAATCTAAGGATTTGCAGAGTGAATCAGCAATGAGTATTTTTTTTAATATTTTTATATCTAAAGCTAATTGCAACGACAGCTGCTGCTCTAGTGACAATGTTGCTATTTCTATCATTACATAACAGGTTATGATGTCGTTCATCTATTGAGTCAGCGGTCTTCAATTCCCTGTCTTGGGGCATGTCCTGTATTCCAAAATTGTCTTTATAAAGCACTAGCAGGTTACCCGTGCTTCGCAACGGGAATAAACAAAAAAAAAACTGACTTTCGTGAGTATTGAACCCATGACCCTACCCTTCACACATACACGCTCTATCCTCCAACCCATCATGACTCGCTATCAGTGCGAGAAAACCTTGAGTTTCATAACTACAGAGTTTCATTCCTATCTGGTCATAGGTACACTCTTGTTTCTCACATCGCAGCGTGTTGAGAATAAACATAGTGACTGGCCACATAATTTTAATTTCTACTGCAATGGAATGGGAGAAGAGAGGGAGCGGGGGGGGGGGGGGGTAAACTTTGCAGTTTTTTAGCTGTAACTTTGGAGCGGTTTGGACCTTTGCAAAATCCTTTCTTATTGCACCTATTCAATATGTCAGGAGTCTTGTGTCCAAATTTCAGCTTTCTAGGTATTACGGTTTGGGCTGTAGAGCGATGAATGAGTCAGTGAGTGAGTGTCTTTGTACTTTATATATTAAGATTTCTAATATTATTAATTTAACAATGTAACAATATGATACGGTATTCAGTCAGGTATAAACCAACTGTCACTACACTAAATATAAATACACCAATCCTTTTTGTGTTTTTCCGTTAAAATAAGATAATTTTGACATTATAATTATTAAAATTAATTAAATAATGAAATCTATCAATCGGGGATGGTTTTTGTTGTTGGAATAATTAAAACAGATATAATTCAACCCAACCGTCTACCAGCGAGACTTTAGCATCACATTATTTTTTATGCTTAAATTATTTAGTTAGTTAATGGGAGTTATTCTTGTTCTCGTTATAGCTATGGCACTACGTTTAGCTCGTTCTAATTCTGTTGTTCTCACTTACCAATATTTTTGATGGTCTCCTAATTTAAAAGAGTGTCCATGGCGTTTCTTACCGGTTCCTCTAAGTGGAGTTATGTTTGTAACCGTGTAGCTAGAGCTCACTGACTTTGATCTGGACAGTTATCGACTTCAAGAGTCAGGTTGTTACGTAGAAATTTTATTTCTCTAATAATTTAAAAATATATGAACGCATATTTATATGTTTTCGATATATTATAGTATAAGCTTTTAGACGTGATGAAATAAAATAGATTATAGACCTTAGTCTTATTGCGGAGATTAATGAATTATCTCCTACACGAGCAATTTTGTAGATATGGCTGAAATGTACTTTTATCAAGGATAAATATGAAATTTCGAAATATATAAGTCTGATATTTTAGATTTCCGATCCTATAGAAGTTAAAGAAATACATATATAGATACGAGGGAGGTCCAAAAGTTCCTGGAATGAAAAGGATCTAAATAAAATACAACAACAAAACTATTTTTCCTTTTCAATATAATCACCCTTAAGCTCAATACATTTATTAGACCTATGAATAATTTTTTCTAAACCACTATAAAAAAAATCCGTGCCCGCAGGGGGACACGCGTGGGTAGACCTCGTGTGTAACTCATTTAAAATATAACTCACTACCTAAGAATAATACATGATGCCGTTGTTTACATCAAAAATTTTCAAGCAAAAAGTGGTTTTAATTTTTTTTCTCGGAAAAGGTATCTTTTTTGGAAATACTTTTGACACTTAAATTTAGAGTAAAAAATAACCTTTCTATTAAAAATATTTGCGAGGAGGGAATGTTAACCAGAAAAAAGTTGCCGTGGTTTTACCTACCTAAAATTTTCAAGCTAAAAGTGGTTTTAATTTTTTTTCTCGGAAACGGTACCTTTTACGGAAAAACTTTTGATACCTAAATTTAGAGTAAAAAATAACCTTTCTATTAAAAATACTTGTAATGCAAGAATGTTTACCAGAAAAAAGTTATGATTTTTTTTCCAAAAAATTTCGGTTCTTTTACCCCCACCCCTAAGTTATTGAAGTTAGGTTTTCGGTTTATCTACATTAGTTATAGGTATTTATCAAAGACATCATATAATATGAACGCGATTGATCTTCTTTGTATAGGGACAAAGTTATGGTCAAAAAACTGAAATCAGAAAAAGTGAGGCGCTAGCGCCCCCTGTGACCGGATTTCTCTGGTTAACGAACGAATTTTGTGCAAAGTTTGAAAGCGATCCGAGCGAAACTACGGCCGCTATCATGCTGACAAAAGTCGAATCTGGACGCACGCACGCCTATATATATATATATATATATATATATATATATATATATATATATATATATATAAACTTTTTGACCAATGGTCATTTCGGACTCAGACGGTCATAAGAAGACCTCCTGTGAAGAAATTTTTCCAAAATTCGAAAGTAGGGGACAAATGAATGGGCAGACCGAATTCTTCGAGGTCTACCCAATATGTTTTATCTTTTCCGTCAAAACGAGCCGAAATTGTCTCCCTTACCGCATTGGCGTCGGAAAATTTCCTTCCCCTTAAGTCTTTTTTTAAATAGGGGAATAAAAAAAAGTCACTTGGGGCCAGGTCTGGACTGTAGGGTGGGTGAACTAGGGATTTGTCAATTTTCCTCGCCGCTTTTCCTTGATGGCATCCTTTAATTTTTCTAATATCGTTGCGTAGTATTCTCCGGTTATAGTCCTTCCCTTTTCTTTGTAATCAATCAAGATTATCCCCTCACAATCCCAAAAAACAGTAGCCATCATCTTTCCAGCCGACTCCGTCACCTTGAATTTCTTTGTCGGTTGTGTCCCCTTTTTATGCCATTGTGTGGACTCTTGTTTGGACTCAGGCTCAAAGTGATGAACCCATGTTTCATCTCCCGTAACAATTCGGTCCAAAATCTGTGCAGGTTTATCTTCACACAACTCCAAAAAAATACTTTGACGCATCGACGCGCTGCTCTTTCTGAAACGGCGTGAGCATTTTCGGTACCCATTTTGCACTGACTTTTGTGATACCCAGGTGATCATGTAGGATTCGCAAAATGGTGGTATCTGTTACTCCAACTAATGCAGATAATTGTTTTTTCTTCAAACGGACATCCTCTAGTACAATTTTCTTCACTTTTTCGACGATGTCCAATGTGGTGGCCTCAACTGGCCTTCCTGAAAGGGGTCGTCTTCAATTGACTCTCAACCATGTCTATAAAGACCATGCCACTTGTAAATCATTGATTTACTAGGGCACTGTTCCCTATAAACGACTCCCATTTCATTCAAATGGTTTGAGCGTTCTTTTCTTGCTTGGTAAGGAATTTTATCACAGCGCGGTGTTCAATTTTCTCTATAGTTTCAGTTTTCTTCCGGATTGACTTGTTCAGCAGGCGACTGTTCGTAAACGAATGACGCAATCGGGTTGAAACTCGGTATTTATACTAATGATGAGTCTCCAATTCGTATGACACCAAGCAAGCGCCCCTAGCCCCGCTCCATCCTCTCCATTTCAAGAACTTTTGGACCTCCCCTCGTATGTCATTGTCACAAATTTGTCTGCAAGTTTTCTAAAGCTATTTTAGAAATTGATAATGATAATAAATAAAGTAAATAGTAGTAGTAGTAAGCTAGGTTATTAAGTTCACTAGCTTTTTCATAGCGTCGGAGTCACGGTGAGAAATTGCCATCTTGAGGTTGTACTCTACAAGAGTTCTATCGGAGGTATCGCCGGCCCGCCTAATGAATCTCACAATGGCGTCTTCGTCGATATCCGTGTAGTACGTAGAACTTCTTGTGTGCCTAGATAAAGCCACCACTGCGTGTGGGACACTTGTCAGGTACGATTTTGGTTTGGATTTCGTTTGGATGATTATTACCGACTCGTATGTTAATCCCTGAGCTTCATTGATAGTGAGGATGCGCGAGTTTTCCCCTTTTCCGTACCCTAGGTTTGTAAGGTCCGCTTTTTCAGTCTGTGTGTGGACCAGGTACAGGGTATTAGGAAAGTCAGCTTCGATGGTAGCACCCGTAAACCTGACTGTTCTCAGAGAGCGAGTCAATGAATGGGCTGAGTATATGCCGTTGTATACCTCGTTTAGAGCATAGCTTACGTCCAGGGGACATCGGTAGGTTCTTAAGAGCTCTTGACTGATAGACGTCACGAGGTATGGGCTATTATATTTCATATGGAACAGATTTAGCCGGTCTATATAAGGAATCTGGTTTGTGTCTCCGATTAGTGTGACTGCTTTGGCCTCTGTTAGTCGGGCCGCCATAACGATCGCTCCGAAATGGTTCATCAAGGCCTCGTCAACGATAAGTCGTTCAGGCTTTTCTTTGACGCCATTTATTAATATTGAAGCGATCGTTCGGACTTTGGTCTTCCCGTCCTTTGGACAACTGAGGGCGAGTTTGTTCCTGAGCTCTAATGCTGCCTCAGTCGTCGTTGTTGCTATCAAGTCACTTTCAAATACGAAGTTGTTTACTACCCAAGTCGATTTTCCACATCCAGGAACGCCGTTGACCCAGTGGAAAATTGGTGCTTCCCAGTCTTCCCAGGGTCTTGCTGAATCCTCTACGGCTGTAGCCATTTGGAGGATGTTATCTTCCAGCCAGACCTCTGTGCAGCGGGCTACTACAAGTATTGAGTCTTCAGAGTGTTTACCTGTGTATTCCTGGAAAGTTTCTTTAACTTATAATGGTAATAAAATAAATGTTTTGATCAATAAATTTAATAACTATTAATACTGAATTATATTTAAATAAAGTCTAAACAATTATGATGCTACCTGGAAGACACTTGGATGCGTGGCGATCCTCTACTGTGCGGTTTTCAACGATCTTTCTTCCACATACTACTAAAATGTGGAATGAAAATCCTTCGGCCGTATTTTCGGATTGATACAGCCCAGGTGCCTTCAAGAAAGGCGTATACTCCCAACTCCAAGGTCGTTAATCCTCTTGCAAATCCTCGGATGTTGCAAGAGTTCATGGGCGGCGGTGATAAGTTACCATTTCTGGCCCGTCAGCTCGTTTGCCCTCCTCTTACATGAAGAAAAGAAAATGCATTTCGTACAGTGATACATAATTGGTATCTATTAGTATTAATATATCTATTGCAGCTATAAAACGAATAGTTGGTTAAAGAATTTACGTATTTTTAACGTATATCAATCCCAAAAAAAGGAGGAGAGGAGGAGTAAGTATTTCTTAGCGACCAGTAATCTCACACATAATTCAGGTTTCTTTTACGACCGATCAAACTTATTGCATATGAGAGAACTTGTTTCATAATTATACTTAAGTCACTCAGGAGATATGGATATATAAACATAAAATAATTTTCTTTATATTGAAGAGAGATAAAGAGCTTAATTATAATTATTATAGTTTGAAATAACTCCTACTAAGAATTTAAAACGTTACAGTTATGTAGTAAATAGTATTATGTCAAGATGTTTTCAGTTTCTTGCCGCTAGAGGCGCTTATGTTGCTTTTATTATCTATGTCCTTATCTATACTGTTTCGTCTGTAGTTTTTCTTCAACATTAAAAGTACATTTATCATATCAGACTACTTTCTTTCATTAATATCCGTTAATAATAATAACCTAAACCAATAGTTTCACCATGATTGTTCATTTGATATAAACGACTTAAGAAGTCCTCCCTACATCTATTTCACACAATTTTGAACTAAATAAAATATTCCAGTACTACGAATTAGCTACAATTAGCTTACGAATGAATATTACACAAGACCATGATTAGCAACCATCGATTAGTATTTGTTACAGTCGGTTAATGCTAGGGGCTGCCCACGTGATGTTAAAATTATGTTAATTACATCGTCGAGACGGAAAATTAGTTTTGATTATTTGGTAATAATCAGTTTTAATGAAAGTGTTACCATGTAGGACCTTACTAATTTGATCTATAGACTTAAGAATAGGATCATAGAATAATAAAGCAAAAAAAATACATTATATTAACGATTTTAAAAAGAGGCAGTATCACATTATAAATAAATATACATATTTGAAATTTCGTACAGACGACAGGCAGAATGTCAATGAAAAGCATTCAGAAGCACAAAACAAAATATTGAAAGCATCTCAGTGGCGTAAATTGTACCTACGTATTGAAATGGGTTATGACAAGAAAAAAGACACTTACACATACGGTAAAAGTCACATATTATTCATAGACACATTTATTGGGTTTTATTCCTATATAATAAAAATATATTTATTTTGCGAATGAACGTAAATAAAAATATATTTACAATATTTTTAACAAATATGCATGCATGATAATGCATTTTATAAAATATTTTTGGGAAATCATACATTTTCTCTTAGTTCTATCGTTCTATACCGTTCCAGACTTATTTTAAAATATTCCTATATTTTCAGCAATATGTTTGACGCCCATCCCAATATTAACAATAAAATAAAGAGTTTCAATTATTTATAAAAAAAACCTTATCTTTATCTATATTTACAGATTTAGGTCTTTTAAAAATTTGTTTAAAACTTTGCCTCCATATTAAAAATGCAATATTTTTAACGCAGCACTTTGACATGACTGAGCCGACCAGTGGGTGAGCCTGCAGTTGCTCACTTATCACAATGTGATTTTATCAAGTTATTTCATACTAATTGTTCAATCAATAACTTACTTACTACTTACTTACTTACTCAATAACTTTAACAAGAACGAGAAATGAGACACAGGTGTCTATTAGTGAGTTTAATTATTATACTTTCAACGGTTTCTTAGGTTTCGAAATACAAAAAATAACATTCAGAATGCATACAAAATGCACTGACAGTATCTTGAGCTCTCGCAGTGCGGTCACAGACACTGGAATTGATAAAATACTCTAAATTATACTGGAGTTAATTCCTTTAAAAATAGTCAGCGCAAATTTTAGAGCAGTTTTTTGCCCGTGACTGTAAATACAGATAAACAATAATCACTGAAACAAAACTTTTAATATTTTAAATTGTTATTATTTTCTGTCGTCATTTCGCTGAAAACATCTCGTATTCATTTCCCAAAAGAATTGAAGTGCAGATGGTTTCTTATTTAGAACGATAAATATTTTAATAGCATCTCGTACACTAAAAGTCTTGCCAAGATTTCTTAACCATTTTATCGTTTTTGCTGCAAAGGAAATCAAACACGGTGAATACAGTGAAACAAAGTAAATAATCAAAATATTTAAAAACAGCATCTTAAATAATTTAATTGCGACAGATAAAATAAGATAATATGAAAATAAGATAAATTGTATATAATAAGTAATTGTGGTATTACATATTATTATTACAAAACTAAACTAAAAGTAAATTATGATATTATAATCTATTTTATTAATCGCACGTCACTCGGCATTTATTATTTCCAGATATGAGCAAATATTTTAATTGGTTGAGTCCAATAATGTGTAAATATGTTTCACCGAATCATGAAATATAATCTGATGGACCTGCGACCACTCATTGCAACGAACCCGTTGTTGGACTTATGTTTATCTTTCGCGCTGTGTTTTTTAATAATAAAATAAAAGTAGCCTAAGTTACGCCTTAAACGCTGATGAGCTTTGAGTAAAAGTCCTCGGTCTATTCATTTCAGAGATTAGCCAGATCAAACAGAGAGATTTTGTTATGTAAGTATATTTAGTGAAAGCTGTTAAATATATATATATATTTAACAGCTTATATTATATATCGGATCAGGATGCCGATCAGATGGAAAATCTTGGCTCTTGTCCATGATTAAGAAGTGAAACGTAGAACAGTTTCTAGGCAGATGTTGTTCGCACGGTGTCTTCAGATCGAATGTGTCTTCGTTCGGTGCTGTCTCCACCACCAAGCCTACGCCATCTTGGTCGTACGAACTTCTGTCTAGACTCTGTCAAAGCGCAGTGACGTCACTCACAATCGATTGACTGAGTATGCAAATGAAAATATTAATGTATGAAATCAAATTATTATTTAAAAAACAACAACAATGTAACCTAATAACCTGCTAGTCCCTGTGACGCTGTTACGACTTGGGAATTCAATTTGAACAATTTCTGAACTGAACGGATTTTCGTATGATTTTTAATAAAGGATAGAATAATTTTTGAGGATCGTTACGTGAATACAACGATTACTGTAAAGAGTTCGTGCGCTCGTAAATTATCCAAGAGAAGTATATAAGAGAAGTTCAAAAGGCTAAATAAGCTTAGTATATAAAGCAAGTACATCAAAAATAAAAATCTACATAGGTAGGTATTGCATGTGGGAAAATTATTGATACGCATATTAGAGAGATAACGAATATGGGCATATTTTCTTATGTTCGCATTCGCATTCGAGAAATATTTTTTTACAATCGTACATTAATTGTATACATAAGTATAATAATTTTTAATTCAAAATATATTGATTGATTTTTTTTCATTTTATTTTACTTCGAACACTTAAAGCATTTTTTTTTTACATTTTAATGCATACAAATTTATTTTATAGTATTTGTTTTTGAAGTTAGTGATTTTTGTAAAAAAATAGTTTATTTGTTGGTTTTAGTGAATTGTGCTTAAGATTAAGGAGCAGAGGAGCGACATGGCACTCGACTCAACGTGATCTACGAGTTTTTATCCCAAGAGACGGAGGAGCTCCGTGCCCACCGACTCAGCATCAGTTATACGACATAGCATTATACTCAGCATTAAATACAGTTTGTATAATAAATGCAGATATGTATAGTATACTTTTACCTGTAAAAGATGAATCGATTACTTTAAGTACAATAACTACGTGCTCTCCATGTTACAATAATATTAGAAAATGGAAAATGCCAACAACTGCAAATCGGAACAAAATAATGCATGCATGCCGCTTTAATTTGTTCAAGTAATGAGCGTTAGAGACCGATTTTTAAATTGCACTACACCGTTTTTAAAGATTGTTAAACTTTATAACGTTTCAGTCAAAATTGGTGTAAAGGAGCAGGTCATTTTTAGGCAAAAAAAAAATTTGTGAGCATTTTCATAAACATCCTTTGCAAATAATATAAACGCTTACCACTGAAACCACATCAAGTTGACTTAGTTTTGGTAGTAGAAAATCTCGAGTTATTTATTTTCGTAGATAAACAAAGACTGAAACGAGCATTAACTTGGTTTATTTTAAAAAACCAACTTTACGAAGATGTTGAGCACCGTATGCTGCCTCTGCTCTGCTGGGTGATTACAGTCCACAAACTACAGAGTATCACCCTCGAAAGACCATATATATTTTGTAACAAGTCATGTTAAAAGTCTGAAAGGCATAGCTTTATCAGATATGAATACTAAAAATATTAAATAGACCACAAGACACTGGAACACTGACGAAGATAATAAGACTACGTAATCTGTCTTCCGACCATGAAGGTTCAACATAATACAGCTTAAGTAACGCAATTAGAACATGAACAAATTAGTTTACGTTGACGATATCATGTGAATAGTTTTCTAATATATCTATCAACTTGAAGGTCATCAACAATAAAATTTATAAAAGAACGCATGAAAACTATTAGCTTTTGAATAAAAAAAAAAAGAATCATCAAATCGTCCGTCGAAATCAGAACATTTTTTTAAGTCGGTTAAAATCAACATGCAGTAACTTTTTTATATTTTTTGAATACAAGAAAAACTGACTTAACCTCGTTATCTTATCATCAGTCTTCACTGTATTATTTACAACACGCAACTCGTTTGAACGGGACTGCCACCAAGCTGCTGCTGCTGGTGACAATGTCGGTAGCAGATATTTGCGTTCGTAGTCACTAATCTTCAACTAACGACATTCGTTATATCTCTAATACATATACAGTGATAATTACATACAAGAAAGGCTTTGTGAACATCACCAAGGAGTAATATATTGAAATATGAACTTTCAATTACAGCTTAAGACTTTATTTTCTCTTCGAGAGTTGGAGTTTGGTTCCAATCCCAAATGTTTAAAGCGAGCCAATATTTTTTGTTATAATAATTTCAAAAATCGCTGATTAAACAGATATACACAAGTGAAATTGCAGTCCTATGTCACGTGAATACTGAATTATTTTTAATTTTTTTTATTAAAGAGATAAGAAGAGCTGAAATCTTTCATGTTATTGTCATTTGGGGGCTTGTTTTTCAATCATTTTACGTTTTATAAGTATATGAGCTTAGAGTACCTTATATGAATAAGGAACCAAATGGTTAAAGTATTTTAAGACTAAACTAAATCTATAGATAGATTCACAGTTCAAATGACGTTATTGTTGCTGGTGGAAAATCGAGACTATGTAGACACTTTTCTGAAAAATCAAATCGTACTCGTATCAAGCCAACAATATACATTACTTGAGAAAATCTCCTTAAACTGGTACCCACGACGAATTATTAAAATTGTGCGGTGACTAAGTTACAAACAGCCTCATCCTGGGATCAATGTTCAGAGTGACGCGAGGGCGGAAGTACCGGACCGGACGCCACTAGTCTCAGGAATACACCTCCTTAAATGCTTTAGATTGATGGCGACGATCGAATATTTTTTTTTTCTTTTTTTATTATAATTTAAAATCTGGAAACTAAGTTTTACAAACTTTCTTCAACGATATTCTCGCAAAATAAATCTTGTTGATATTTGTTACGATGTTTGTATTATTATTAATTAAAAGTAGACCCAAATATATTAATAAAGTACAGTGTATTAGTATTTACACCTACGCGTTTAAAATATTGTATATTGCAAAGAGTGTCAAAATTATAATTCGAAATTGATATTGGACTTATCAAGTTTTTTATTTCTAAAGATTTAGACTAAATGCCTTCCCGTACTCTGGAAACTGAAAAGAAATACTGACAAAAGATTAATCTGTATCTATTAGTTGAAAAAATACAATAAAAATGACGGATTATAACAAAATTTCACTAACCAAGTTCGGTGTATATTATCGAGGTGATAGAGATTCAAACATTGACCATCCTCCTTTATGTTTACTTAACATATTCTGAACTTATAGAATTTATTTTACAATGCAGATATTGTTAAGTACATACGACTTATTTATTTTTATTGTAGTCTCAGATGGGTTGCCATTATAAAATATTAATATATATGTTTGATAAATGTATCAAACGTATATATTTTTTCAACAGAATAGTACCTCGTTTATTGACAATCGAGGAAGGCATTGTGATGATTAACAATAAAAATATATAAAGATAAATATATATATGTATATATATATATATATATATATATACATACTTTAGTTGACAAGAAGTAATCCAAATTCTATGTTCAAAGAGACCAGTATTGTACAAGAAAATCCTTTCAAATATAAAAGTAGGATAAGTAAGTAAATTGCAGCTACAATAGAAATACAGAACATTGCAGGAGCAAAGACGTACAGATTTTTATAAGGTTTAAATTCAGATAACATAATAGATTTAAAAAAAACTTAAAGTAATACGATATCATTACTGTATCTAAAGTTATATTACAGGAAATATATATTATGTATACAATTAAGTTTTAATAAATTATTCTAGTGAAAGTTTTTACAAAATTAATGACAAAAAAAAATATCTTGCAACTCATTAAATTAGAGTTCTGTATCTTATCTGTATCTTTAGTATAATTAATTGCTTTTCTTGGGTTTGAGGCGTTTTTATAATTTACAAACCTACGTTAGTCATATAACATCTGCTTACAATTCTCATCTGATTACATCAGTAATTACAGAATAGTCGTCTTCAACAGACCCCAAATGTGATATATAAATCCTATAATTGCGAATGTTGTCGAAATGTTCCCTAAAGGAATTAATTAAGATACGAAAGTCAACGAAAATGTCTCTTTTGTGCACTTAATTGAGAGAGATCTGCAGAGCGCATGGCAACGGACAGGGTTCTGAAAGGAAAAAAAACGATAGTGATATTTTGGAGATTTGTAATTTTAGCAAAAACAATAATGATGGTTTTTTAAATTTGTAAAAAAATTTGCAGAAAGGCGATTTTCAACGAGGAGAGGAGCAACTTTCAGCATAATTAGAATAACAACAAGTTAAGTACATATTATCATTCCATTGTAATTGCAACTTACTTAAAATGTCCCTTACAATTATGTTTGAACAAAAATATTTGGGTTCTAAACTAATTAAGCACACAGGAAAATTTTTTGATTACAGTTAAACTTATCAAGACTCAAATACGTACTCTACATTTGTTGAGTAGGTTTCTTTTAACCTAACCAACCAAACCATCCTATGAAGACTAGTACTGCTCCCCAGCAACTGTCATACGTTTCGTTTATTGAAGACTAGTGCAGATATTGAAGATTGGGTATTACATTTTATGTCATTTTCTCGATTAAACAACACACCGCCAACGTGATGTTTGTCGAAAGAAATAACAACGAAGTTTATCCAATTACTATTTAGTTGTCAAACATGTTTATAATAATTTTTGAATACAGTGAAACAGAAATTTAAGATATCTTTACATTTATTTACCGTACATTGTTCTTTAAGGTCCCTATTTACATCAATATTCCTATGTCAATAATATGAGTTAGCAAAAAGAAATAGAACTTACCAAAAATACGTTCTCGCAACTTCGCCTCAGCTATCTAATAAAAATACTTGAACCTTATTTTTTTGTTTATATTTGTTGTTTATTATATAATGAATTGATTATTTAAATACTTGGAATTTTGAATTGCTGAACACCGTGTTCGGCGATAGTGGCCTGTCGGGTTCGAGGTCGGACCCCTCTTTAAGTGGCTGTCTTGCGCGGCAGCGGAGTGTTGGTAGTCCTCCCTGCCAACCAGCCGGGTTGTGCTTGGCTGTCCACTCATATGGGGTCCGAACGGTAGTCTTCCTTCGAGAATATCACCGCCGAGGGCGCTGGGCCTGGACGAAGTTCTCAGGCATTTTGGGGTTGAGCCTAGACTCCCCCGGACGTCTGGGTTACGGATCGGGTCTGGCTTGAAGAGGGCTAACAAGCCTGCCAACTATGGAGGGGGCCTCTAGATGGGGTTGCCCTCTACATGGTGTTCGTCGGAGCGCCGCAGTTGTATGCGCAAGCGGTCCCGCGGTTTCCCATTAAGACGGCGACGGCAACCGTCTAGTTTAGCCTTTAATCACCTTCCTCCCCTGGAATGCAGTGTGTACTCAACACGAGTTCCAGAAAAAAAAAGATATGTTACATGTCAGGTTAGGTTAACGTTGGCGTCGCCGCTTCCTCTGCCACCCGTAGGCCTTGGTGAGAGGGGGGGTGACCCCTCTCACCTGTCATAGGCCTACGCCGTGAGGGTACCCTAAGTTGCTCGAGCCACCGTCAAACGGGGGGTAACCGCCGGGGCGGCACGGTGACTGCTAACGCGATCCCGTGTCGTCTCATTAAGGCGTTGAGGTCAACCGTTGATTTTTTAGTGGGTAGCCTTAAAAATTGTAGCGTCCTCTATGCCGCCGAGTAGTCCCACATAACCCTCCGATTATCACCTTCCTGGCCGGCGTAACGGATTTTTCCAACGTAAAAAAAAAGGTTAACGTTGTCATAGCGTTTGGCGCTCCGTCGTCTCTGGCTACCACGCAAGGGATATGGCGTGAAGATAAATTAAGTTAAGTTATAGGTTAGTTTAGTGTCTTTTTATTTTTGTTTTTAATTTAGTGTTAAATGCTAAGAAAACTAAATGCATGCAGTTTACACTTCCTAATGTAAAAAATAAAAATTTTAACTTGCTCCTTAACAATGAAGTATTAGAATTGATTGACTCAACAAATTTCTTAGGTTATAACATTAGATAAAAAGCTCCAGTGGAACCCCCATCTCTCAACACTCGCAGCCAAACTCAGCTCTGCCGTCTTTGCAATTAGAAAAGTTAGACAAATAATGGACATTAATACGGCTCGACTTGTTTATTTTAGTTATTTTCACAGTATTTTATCCTACGGTACTTTATTATGGGGCAGTGCTGCCGAAATTAATTCTATATTTATTTTACAAAAAAGAGCTGTACGGGCTATTTATAACTTAAAAGCTAGAGATTCTCTGAGAGTTGTTTTTAAAGAAATAGGTATTCTTACAGTCACTTCGCAATACATATTTAATAACATATTATATATACGTCAAAATTTAAATAGTTACATAAAAACAGTAACAGACACGCGATAAATACGAGAAATAAAAACAAACTCGTAACGCCAAAGTTTCGGCTTCAAAAAGTTAATAAATCCTTCATGAGTTTGAGTATACGCATATATAATAAAGTTCCACAAGATATCTTAGACCTTCCTTTTCTTAGTTTTAAATCTAAAATCAAAAGTTTATTATTAAAGAAAGCTTATTATACCGTTCAAAAGTTTTTAGTTGCTCGAAATATGTGGAACTTAAGTTGTTGAATCATTTGCACGTTTTATATTATAATGTACATCACCTATTGTTATATTTCTTGTCAAAAGAGCAACTGTTGAGTTTCTGTCCGGCTCTTCTCAACAGAGCAGCATTCATAGCCGGTGGTAGCTTACTTACGGACTGACTACACTGACCTTTTTTTGTATTGTAGTAATTGACGATTCAAAAGCGCGTGTAAATGCCTACTTGAATAAAGATATTTTGAATTTGAATTTGAATTTAAAGAGACGAAACTTCTTAGCATTCCATGGATTCACCGTGCGGGTGCCGGGCCCATCGCGTTGCAAGAAGAAGAGCGCAAACAATGCGTGGGACTTGTGACCCAGGTGTAGGTTTAAGACCCCTTTACTATGCGCATACACGCTCACCTTCACTGTTCACGCTGCTCTCCTTACAAGTATCGTAAGAACCTACTAAAGATGCCTTTGAAATACGTTCTAGAAATGAATTGATGATCGTTCTAGAAATGAATTGATGATCGTCTTGCAAATATGGAAGGTTACATCCAGTATTTGAAATTCAGTCTTTCCATAAAAAACTAGACATGGCCAATGATTTTCCATCACACTTTGAATGATATTATACATGTTTACGGTGATATTTATTTCATTAATGTAAAAACGGAGTTAGGATTTTAGAACGGAGAGATAGGATGAGATTTCTTTATATGCTTAAATACAGTAATTTTTTTATTATGTATTAGTATATTTTAAAATATGAGTGACTATAAGTACATTATAAATTTGTAAATGATCCTTCTTTTGAATAATAAAATAATTGAATTCTCCTTTTAAATTTTTGTTTTACATTGTCTTGAAAATTTATTTGTCGGGTCCATAACGCCTTCGGTTTCAACTACTTATCAAATTTTTCAATTTCATGTTACCAGGCGAGTCATGTGTCATGTGCTTATTATCAGACTAATTATTGTAAGACATGACTATTAGACAAAATCCACTTAAAGAAAAACTGATTGGATTTAATGTAATAATAATAATAATAATAATAATAATAATAATAATAATAATACTCTTTATTGTACACTAAAAGTAAAAAGTAACAAAAGGAATTAAATAAAAATAAAACAAAAAAATCCGTGCCCGCAGGGGGACACGCGTGGGTAGACCTCGTGTGTAACTCGTTTAAAATATAACTCACTACCTAAGAATAATACATGATGCCGTTGTTTACATCGAAAATTTTCAAGCAAAAAGCGGTTTTAAATTTTTTTCTCGGAAGAGATATCTTTTTTGGAAATACTTTTGGTACTTAAATTTAGAGTAAAAAATAACCTTTTTATTAAAAAATATTTGCGAGGAGGGAATGTATACCAGAAAGAAGTTGTCGTGGTTTTACCTACCTAAAATTTACAAGCTCAAAGTGGTTTTAATTTTTTTTCTCGGAAACGGTACCTTTTACGGAAAAACTTTTGGTACCGAAATTTAGAGTAAAAAATAACCTTTCTATTAAAAATACTTGTGATGCAAGAATGTTTACCAGAAAAAAGTTATGAGTTTTTTTCGAAAAATTTTCGGTTTTTTTACCCCCACCCCTAAGTTATTGAAGTTAGGTTTTCGGTTTATCTACATTAGTTATAGGTATTTATCAAAGACATCATATAATATGAACGCGATTGATCTCCTTTGTATAAGGACACAGTTATGGTCAAAAAACTGAAATCAGAAAAAGTGAGGCCCTAGCGCCCCCTGTGACCGGATTTCTCTGGTTAACGAACGAATTTTGTGCAAAGTTTGAAAGCGATCCGAGCGAAACTGCGGCCGCTATCGTGCTGACAAAAGTCGAATCTGGACGCACGCACGCATATATATATATATATATATATATAAACTTTTTGACCAATGGTCATTTCGGACTCAGGCGGTCATAAGAAGACCTCCTGTGAAGAAATTTTTCCAAAATTAGAAAGTAGGGGACAAATGAATGGGCAGACCGAATTCTTCGATCGTATTCGATTCGTAAGCAGCGATCTCTGCCAGGCAACCTTGGGGTACAGAACCTTAAATAATTTAAAAACTAATGTTTGCGAGTAGGAGTGAAACAATTAAATAAAATTACAATACAATAAAAAGCACATACATCATAACAGAACACAGAAGCATACCTACATACATAAATAAATTTATTAATATAAAAAAAAACCATACACATACATACACACATATACACATATACATATATATATATATATACATATATTTCTTTTTATTATTTACATGTAATCCTGTAATTAAGATTTAAATATACTGTAAGTCTGTAGTCTCTTAAATTAAAGTCCTAGGCGCCACTGATAATGGGCTAGTGAAGACATTTACACAGCCCCCTTGTTTGTCCCCTTATTACAAGAAGACTACAGTCAAAAATTTATTCTTCAAATATTAATCTATAATGTAGAACAATTATATATAAAGTACAAGTTAACTTCTTAATATTTAACGTAACGAGGATCAGGCATTTCAAAGCAAAACTCAGATGCAGCTATAGTTACAGGAACAAGTCAGGAGTTTGTCGCAGACCCGCGATAAAAAATGTATTCGAATAAAATGTATCTCCGTAGCAACCTCCTGTAAAATATAATATACCGGTTAACCTACAAAATAACATTAATCACTCAATAATATTTTTTAAATATTATATAGATATTTAAATAATATCAAATTATAATATATCAAGGCGGTCGACGAACATCATAAAAATTATAATGTGTTATATCTTAAATTACTACGGAAATTAAATTTCTATGCAACAAGCTATGGCAAGAGTTTTTAGGTTTTTAACCTATAATTTAATTTACCTGTCTTTATTAGTGGTTTTAAATATCAAGCCGGTTGACTAACATGGGGTGACGGTATTTATTAAATACTTGTGAACATTATAATTCTATAATTCTTAGATATTCTATTTCCTAATTTTAATATAAAATTTACGTAAGGTTTAACTTCTCAGAACTATTTATATTTAAACAAAATAATGTTTATGTCTTTCTTAGTGTTTGTGAATAATTAAATTGTTTCTTTAATGAAAGAATGTATTTTAAGAAACAGAATTGCGAAAAACTTTAAAATGAAACAATCTTACATTTCATTAAACTAACAATGAGATGGAGACGGCGTAGTTTTAATTACAAATAAAACAACCTTTTCAACCTACAGGAACTGTCCTCGAGCGCTCTTATAAAGTAATTTTTACAAGCAATACAATTCATTAAACTTTATTAGAACTAACGTTATAATTTGATTTGGTTTCCCTTACTCATGTATTTTCTTTTAAGATATTACCGCAAACAATTTTAATAACGCTCTTGTTATAAGTATATTAAGATAAAAAATAGGTTAATTAAATATAAACAATCTTAGTATCGATACGAGAAGATTGTGTTAGTACAGCTGGAACATCACCGCCGAAGAGTGTCGACAGCACGAGTGAGCCTCTACTTCTCGGCTAAAGGACGAGCTCAGGGTTGTTAGTATTAAAGTTATTATAATATTTATTATTTAAAATATATATTAAAATAAAGTTAGTCTATATTTACCTTGGACTGATGTGAAGCTAGTAACTATTGATGAATTTAATTTTAAAAATGATACAGTTCACGTAGAGTACATTGTACGAGGCACCGTAAGAGAGAGATAACGTATCTACCTAATTGTATAAAATTTCTGACGACAGCCACAGCCCTATTGGACATGAACTCCGAATGAGACTTTCAATATCTAGAATCTGACATACGATGGTTTCGATATCTCTTACCTAATTATTTCGGTGCTCGGCTCGTTTGTGTAGACATGTACTCGTATGTCAACTTGTTCTAGCTCCCGTGTGACTACGACACTGCACTACCGCACTCTACACTAAATTATTATTTATTAATAGAAATAATAATA
The DNA here is from genome assembly GCA_918358695.1 of Melinaea menophilus ssp. n. AW-2005. Lineage (NCBI taxonomy): Eukaryota > Metazoa > Arthropoda > Insecta > Lepidoptera > Nymphalidae > Melinaea > Melinaea menophilus. Next base: position 541,626 of record OU911039.1, read on the forward strand.
TCTTATAACTATGATCTTAAATTCTAAAGATGATAAAAATAAAATTAAAAACGACAATTGCAAGATTAATTCTCAGTATTACAGTTGCAAACATAAATATTAAATTGTTTCTCCGATTATCGACATTGTAATCCTATAATTGGGTATTAAATATTAGTCAAATTAAAAATGATTAAATACACTATTTGCCTTCGTTGAAAAAATCAAATCTCAATGTTATGTATAATGAGTTTTTCAATACTTTCATTAAATTATTTAACTTTGTATTTACCAACAAAACAGTGGTTGTTAATGATAAATTAGTATTTAGTGAGTGGGCATCTGCTGAGTTACACAAAAATAGAGAAAAATTATACAATATGTATAGTGAATTGATGTATAATACTATACTATAGTAATGAGTTTAGGGATGAGGTAAAATTATTTTCCAAATCTTTTAAAAAACAATGTAAAATAGCTAAATCTCAACATATCAATAAAAAAATAGGAAATAGCAATAATAAAATTAAAACAACTTGGAAAATAATTAATGAGGAAACTGGAAGAGCTAAATCCCAGAGGATCGACTTTAAATTAAATATAGATAATAAATATGTTACGTCTGACCTCGAGGTTGCTACTGCTTTTGAAACCTTTTTTACTAATATTCCAATGACTACAACGTTATCTTTAAATTCTTCTCCCGCTGCAGCTATAGGATTACTTAGAGATAATGTAGATCGATGTGTTAGCATTTTTAATTTTAAAAAAGTGAATGCTCAAGAAGTAATCTAAGTATTTTAATTAATTAGCGTTAAAAAGACTAGTGATCTTTGGGGAATATCTGTTGACGTACTCAAGTCCATAATTGACATTGTAGCGCCAGACTTAGCATTGATATTTAATAATTGTTTAGAATGTGGTATATTTCCTGATCTAATGAAACAAAGTAAAATAACTCCATTATTTAAATCTGGCAGTTCATTAGATCCTAGTAATTATAGACCAATTTCAGTCTTACCCACATTTAGCAAGATTTTTGAAAAAATAATTCTTAATCAACTTGTTGATTTTTTCAGTAAAAACAATCTCTTGCACAAAAACCAGTTTGGTTTCACTGCCGGACGCTCTACAACAGATGCTGGGGTTGAGCTATTACTCAATATATTTGAAGCCTGGGAAGGATCCCAGGCTGCACTTGGCATTTTCTGTGATCTATCTAAGGCGTTTGATTGCGTTCAACACGAAATCCTTATAAAAAAATTAGAACATTATGGAGTTAAGAATAAGTCCCTAGATTTGATCAGTTCATATCTTAATGATAGAATTCAAAAAGTAGACGTAAATGGTATACGTTCCCCCGGTTCTTTGGTAAAAATAGGTGTGCCACAGGGCTCTATCTTAGGGCCTTCCTTTTTTTTTTTTTTTTTTTTTTTTTTAAGTGGAGGGCAAACGAGCTGGCGGGTCACGGATGGACGTGATCACCGCCGCCCATGAACTCTTGCAACATCCGAGGATTTACAAGAGTGTTGCCGGCCTTGTAGGTAGGAATAAACGCCTTTTTTGAAGGTACCCATGTCGTACCGATCTGGAAATACCGCCGAAGGGAGTTCGTTCCACATTCGAGTGGTACGTGGAAAAAATGTCCTTGAGAACCGCACACTGGAGGATCGCCACGCATCCAGGTGGTAAGAATGGTATTGGAGGCGATGGCGCGCTGTGCGGTGATGTAATTCGGCGGCAGGCATCAGATCGAATAGTACTTCGGAACACTCCCCGTTGTAAATGCGGTAGAAGACGCACAAAGAAGCCACATCTCTACGCAATGCCAAAGAGTCCAGCCTTTCGCAGAACACCGGGTCCCCGACAATTCGAACGGATCTCCGTTGTACGCGGTCAAATGGTAGATGTTGATATTGGGGTGATCTGGACCAGAGATGAGAACAGTACTCCATGTGTGGCCGGACCTGCGCCTTATAGAACGCAAGTCTTTGGCCAGGTTTGAAGTACTGCCTCGCTCTATTGATCACTCCCAATTTCATCAAGGCCAACTTGGCCTTGCTCTCCAGATGACCTCGAAACTGACAGTCGCTCGAAATGTCGAGACCCAGTATTCTGATACTTGGCGAGGCAATGAGGGGAGTGCTCTCGAAGAGCGGTGATACGACAAATGGGGTTTTCATGGTGCAGTTCACCCCACTCAGTAACCATCCCCAGGGCGGTCTATATTGAAGACACAAGTTTCTTTCGACACTCCTCGACGTTTTCCCGAGAGAGACCTGCACGACCGGAATATACCGCATCCCCAGTGCTGTCATCCGCATAACAATGTATGTTGGGAATATCCAACATATCATTGATGTGCAGGAGGAACAGAGTTGGGGATAGCACGCAGCCTTGGGGTACACCAGCGTTCACGGGCTTGGGGTCTACGCCTTTAAGGTAGGAGTACCGAAATAGAAGCTTTAGCATTGGAGTCAACTCAGGGGCACACGTTCGTAGCACCAATGGAGAAATGCCATCCGGCCCACTCGACTTATGAACGTCCAAGGAAAATAGAGACTGCCTAATAGTTTTCTGCCGAAAAACTATTTCCGGCATTGAGCTCTGACACCGCGGGATGATAGGCGGTGTCTTCCCCTGGTCGTCCAAAGTCGAGTTGGAGGCGAAAAGAGTACCCAAGAGATCGGCTTTCTCTTTTGCCGTGTGGGCCAGAGAGTCATTCCCCATGTGCAACGGCGGTAGGGACGGCTGGCTAAAGTTTCCCAGAGTGGCCTTTGAAAGCGCCCAGAATTAGCGCGTGCCAGGCGGGTACTGTGCCAGCTGATCCCCAATTTTGACGACAAGCTTGAACTTTGCTCTAGCGATTTGCCGTTTGAAGAATCTGGAGGCACGATTATATTTCCTCTTCAGAACTCTAGAGTTTGGATCCTTAGTGACTAACGCATTGACCCAAGCTTGATAAGCCTGCCGTTTGCCAGCTGCTGCAGCCCTGACAGACGCATCAAACCAAGGCCGCGATCTGCCACCAAGTGGTACCACAGAGCTTGGTACAAATAGTTCCATGCCCTGTAGTATCACATCAGCTACAGCCGCAGCGCAGTCACTAGGATCATCAGAAGGGAAACAAATCGGCCCCCATGGGTAGGATGCAAAAAAGGACCGCATTCCATCCCAATCCGCTGACTTGTAGTGCCAAACGCGTCGAGTCGCAGGTGTTGTGCGAGCCGACCGTTGAATGGGCACTACACTCCGTACCAGACAGTGATCAGAGGAACCTAAGGGAGCCTCGAAAGTGATCTGGTACGTTTTTGAATGTGTAGTCAGCTGAAGATCCAACAAAAAGGGCGTGTGGCTGTCCACGTCCGGTAGACGAGTGTGCGTCTTTACCAGCTGGGACAGACCATTTACCAGAGCAAAGTCAAACACAGATCTCCCCGCGTAGTCGGTGGCACGTGACCCTAGCCAATCGGCATGGTGCGCATTAAAGTCCCCTAGGACTACGACTTCGGCGGAGGGAGTCTGTGAAAGCAGATCGTCAATCTTCGCCTGAACATGGCCCAAGAGTTGATCCGTTTCTGCGTTACCACTATGGGACCTGTAGAGGCACGCGTAGACTCTGACATGGTCGTCCATGTCCAGACAGGTCCCGACCTTCAAAAACCTGAAGGCGACGGTAGCAGATATCCTCCCTTACGAACACAGATACCCCGGCGTGTGGTATAAAATGGTGTTCTAGTTTATACCCGGGGTATGACAGGTACGCTGTGTCGCTAGGTTGAGATATCTGCGTTTCCGTCAGAAACAACAAGGCCGGCTGCGCCGTCTCTAGATGATAATGGACGGCGTTCAAGTTGGAATGAAGTCCCCGGATGTTGCAAAAGTCCACATTTAGAGTGGGTCGGGTTGCCGCTGCGTTGACTCGTCGTTTGCCCTTACACAAAAGGCGATACTTTGCCCGCCCCAGATACGACGGGCAGCCCGAGCAAAATCCGAGAATCATTTCCCCGATTTTGCTCGGGGAGGGGGTCCCCGGCTTCATCAAAACCGGTACCCTCCTGGGGTATTTTTCTTCTAGGCATCGCTTTCATGTTGGGCTTCCGGATTCTCTCACTCACCGACGGAACATAACCAAATGAATTTGGTTACTACACATCGGTCTTCTGTGAGAGGGTGGTCCTTCCCCGGTCGAGCCAGCCCAATACGAGCTGTAGTCGGATAACTACAGCTAGGCTCTACCACCTAAAATAGTTTCTTGTTCCTCCTTTACATAAATGACTTACCTCACCTAGTGAGGGAAAAACATGGGATAGTGTTGTTTGCTGATGATACTTCTCTTACTTTTAAAGTTACCAGAAGGCAATCTGTTATGTATGACGATGTAAATAATGCTCTCTCAGATGTTGTAGAATGGTTTAACGCCAATAATTTGTAGCTCAATAAAAAAAAGACGAAATGTGTTAAATTTACTTTACCAAATGTTAAAAATGTTAAAACCAATGTACAATTAAACAATGAGGAATTGGACTTGGTCAAATCTACTACTTTCTTTGGCATTACCTTAGATGAAAAATTGCAATGAGGACCCCTTATATATTTGATTTATCAAGTAGACTTAGTTCTGCTATATACACGGTTAAAAAAATACGTCGATTGACAAATATGGAAACTGCTAGATTAGTTTACTTTAGTTACTTTCATAGTATAATGTCTTACGGTATACTCTTATGGGGTAATGCAGCCGACATCGATACGTCATGTATACGTTTTTATAATAAGCTCCCAAATGAAGCCTTAAATTTATCATTAAATAAATTTATAGTGTACAGGATTACATCAACGACGGTATGGCCTGGGAATGAATTGTTTTATATTGCGAGTAACTAGTAATCTCCGCAATTTGTTTTTTGTTGTAGATTAATTTCGTTTTATTGATGCAACAGCATCACACCGATTCCTTAGAAGTCATTACTTGCGGTAGCGTCGGGAGTCGGGTTGCGCTCGTCCCTCAAACATTTGCGAAGGGGGTGATGGCTGGCTCTTGCGTTATGCTCGTGAACGGGTGCTGCTTGCGGTGACTGGTTGTGTAGCAGGCCTATTTTTATTTTTTATTATTATTATCATTATTTTTTTTTTTGCTATTATTATTTATTTATTTTTCATTATATTGCGACGGTTCTAGTTGTTCAAAAATAGCTTTTAAGATTGACATTTGTGAAACAGTGATCACAATATAAAAAAATATATATCCGGCTGAGTTTGTTGTGTGGTTCTTCTCAGACTAGAACGCGTTTGGAACCCTCATAGCTTTAACATTAAGTTGGACAGTGCTTTTACAGAAGGGCTTATTACGATAAATCTTTTATCGAAATAGGCCCTCCTGACACTTCCATTTTGACGTACACAAGTGATCGCTGATAATGATTCAAAGTGGAAAAGATATAAATAAAATAAAAAATAATAAAAATAAATATTTAAACATATTTAACTTGTAATTTAGTTTTTAAAAATGAGAATGACTTAAAGGATATAATTTTATTAGAAAATACAATGACATTGTCAGAAGTCAATACAGATACTTGATTTCATTATCAAAGTAAAATTATAAATTACACTAAAAATTATAATAAATTGTGAGTAATTACATTAAAATATTTTAATAATAAATATTTGAATTATTCACTCCAGTTCGTCTTCACTTCACTTTATGTTATTTTGTTAATTTCTAAGTTTGAAACAATCAAATCAGTTTGATATCAATAATAGAAACTCAGATCCACAGTTCAGTGCCAATGATCAGTCATAACATCTTTATTATTTTTTAATTTATGGTGATTTGTTGTTTTCGATCTTAGATAAATGAAGATTGAAAAATGACTTGCCCTCACTTGACCTCCTGAATGTACGAGTAGTTGTAATTAATGATATATACGTAATTACAATTTATAATTTTATTTATTAATAACATTAGTTAGTTCCACAAGATATCTTAGACCTTCGTTGTCTTAGTTTTAAATATAAAATCAAAAGTTTATTATTGAATATATCTTATTATAACGTTCAAAAGTTTTTAGTGGATCAAAATATGTGGAATTTAAGTTGTTGAATCATTTGCAGGGTTTATATTGTAATGTACATCATCTAAGATTGTTATATTTCTTTTGAAAGGAGCAGCTGTTGAGTTTCTGGCCGGCTGTTCCCAACAGAGCAGCATTCCGAGTCGGTGGTAGCTTACTTACAGACTGACTACAGCTGACCTTTTTTTATATTGTAATAATTGACGATTTAAAAGGGCGTGTTAAAGATATTTTGATTTTGAATTTATAATAATATACATCTGTATTGTATGTGTTTTTAAAGTAAACTTACTTTATTAAAAAAATTATATAGTTTTAGAATTTTAACTGCAGTTTCTCCACATAAGGAACGCTTTAACTTTACTTTTCAAATTTTGAATTGTTTTATGCCATAAACTGAGTTTATATCACTTTAAAGTTAATTTATAAAAATACCTAAAAAATTGAACTAAACTTGTACCAAACCAAAAAAACAACAACTCATTGGATGGTTGGTTCAAGTTTAGTTAACAACATTAACTAAACAGACCAAAACAACTCATTTCATGTGTGTCTCTATAAGTGCAGAACATGGTCTAAATACTCGTATGTGCAAATTCCATATAAATCCATGCAGTATATTTTGCGTATTTGATGGACAAACATATAAACAACAAACAATTATGCAGCTTTAATAAAATGTTAATAATGTGAATTTGACAGTTCATGTCATGTACAAACTTTTTTTGTTATAAGTTAGCGTTTCTTCTTTTCTGTTCAATAAGCTAATTCTACTACCAAACATTAATCTTCAGAGTTCATGAATTTAAAGGCATAATTCTTAATTTAACGTAAAAAAGTTTACGTTAACCTTTCCAGGGTTTATTTCTTTAAAAAACGATACTTATTGTGTAATGTTAAGAGAGACGACTCGGATTAACTTCCTGTTTAAGTAAAAAGGGCCAGGAGGCTTATAAAGATAATGAACAGAAAACATAACATGATCTATATCTCATTTCATACACCTAGAGGTCTTACCTTTTACAACGTACTTTAACGTTGTAAAAGGATGTTTTCTGAGAAACGTTTACTCGATTTTATCTCTAAGTATTGTTTAAAAAAATCATTATCCTGTTTAACCTCCTATAATGAACAATAAACAGGTTAGACTACGAAATAGGTCTCAACACGCTGTAGTGTATTCAACTAATATCAAATAATCAAACACCTTATGGAGGCAAAAGCCTCTCCAGCAATACTATATTACCGCAATTTACGTTTCAGTGTTTTAATTGTATGCGGTTATCATTAATTTATTTACCTTGTAAACAATGTTATACAACATACATAATATGATTTATTTTTATTACCTTTCTCTTTTTCAAGAGGCATTTGAGATTTAAACAATTTACTTGAAGTTTATTTTTTTGGAATTTATGTGACATTTATTGTATTTTTTTTAAGTTAATTTTTTGTGACATTTATTAATTTTTATTGAAATTGAAATTGAATTGTTATCGAAATTTTATTTTATTTTGTATTTTTGTTTTAATTTTTTTTTTATTATTTTTTTTGGAATTGTTGTGACATTTATTGTATTGTTTTAAGTTAATTTTTTGTGACATTTATTGATTTTTATTTTTTATTTTTATTTTTTGTAAATTTTTATTGATTGATAGTGAATTATTTATTTTTTAAATAATGATTTAATTTATTAAAATTTAATTGTAAAATGAACGAATGCGGCGTTGAGGACCGCCAACCAATACGCCATGTTCCGAACGGCGGAAGGTGGAGGACGGAGCTGCAAATAGCTACGTGGAATGTAAGAGGAGGACTGGAACAGAAGATGAATGAATTATTAGATGTGATGGATGACAAAGATCTGGGTGTTATTTGTAAGTCTGACACCAAACGAAACAGCAATGATGCGACCGATTTGCCTGGCAACCGGGTCGCTTTCAGGACTGGGGTTCCAGAGGGTGAGCGAGGTTGCCAAGGTGTAGGCGTGTTGTTGTCCTCTCGAATGGTTAATGCAATGGTAGAATACAAGGCTATCAACCCGAGGCTTCTTTGGGTTCGCTTTAAGCTGGGGATAATAAGAGTATTCTTGTTAGCCGTTTACGCACCAGTATCCTCAGCTCTAGTGAGCGGACTCGAGGAGTTTTGGGAGAGTGTCAGTGATGTTCTAAGTAGTGTCAGAAGCAAAGAAAAGTTGATAGTATGTGGGGATATTAATGGATGGGTTGGAACCGCGCGAAGTGGTTACGCAAGCATGCTAGGCAAGTACGGTGATAAGAGAGTAAATGAGGCTGGAAAGCTTATTTTGGAATTTTGTAAGGAGAGAAATTTGTTTGTGGCAAACACGATGTTTGATCATAAACAAATTCACATGTACACATAGGAGCGAGCGGAAGAAAGAAGTATGATTGATTAATTCCTAGTGGATCAGCGAATTCGAAGCCAAGTTATGGACACCCGAGTGTTTAGGGGTGCTGATCTGGGAAGGGACCATTATCTAGTCGTTGCTAGAATAAGAGGTCTGTTTGCAGGTTGGCGTAGCCGCAAGGTTCACAGATAGACTGTGCAAGCTATAGGGTTATCAGTTTGATTAGCTTGGGCGATAAAGTTTATGCTAAAATATTAGCGAGAAGAATACAAGAGAGATCTGTAAGGCTGTTGTGGGAGGCCCAATGAGGTATTAGACCTGGAAGAGGGTGTATAGATCAGATCTTTTCCCTCCGCATGATCATGGAAAAGTTTTTGGCCATAAAACCAAAAGATTTTCTGTGCTTTTGTGGATTTGGAAAAGGCGTTTGACAGGGTTGTGAGAAAGAAATTATGGGAGATACTGCCCCGATACAATGTGAGCGGACCCTTGCTACAGGCTGTAATGTCTCTTTACAGAGATCACTCAGCCTGTGTGCGAGTAGGAGCTGGCATGTCGCCCCGGTTTGACATCCAATCGGGTATTAAGCAAGGTTGCGCTATGTCAACTCGGTTGTTCAATTTATATTTGGATAGTTGTCTCCAAGGCGTGACAAACAATGACATGGGAGTGAAAGTAGGTGACCTTAAAGTCAATTGCTTGCTATACGCAGTTGATGCAGTGCTCATTGCATCATCAGAATGCGATCTGCAGGCATTGGTCACCACTCTGAAAGATGGGTGTGAAAATAATGGTCTAAACCTGAATGCAAATAAGACGAAGGTTCTGATATTTGTAAGAAATGAAGAAAAAACAGAATGTAAGATCAACGAGAATGGAAAGATAATAAAACAAGTGAATCAAGTGGTATATTTGGGAAGTATGTTTAGCAAAGACGGAAGATACGAAATGGATGTGGAAAGGCGTATTGCCGCCGATAACAGAGTCAACGATGCTGGCTGCATTATTGAGACCGCGAAACGTCAGCATAGTAGCACGTTTGGCTGTACACAATGCGGTTTTGATACCGACGCTCTTATACGGCAGCCAAACGTGGGTAACACAGAAGAAGAATGTAAGAAAGATGAATGCTGTGGAGATGCGATCTCTTCGCAGAATAGGCGGAGTCAGCCTAGCTGATCGAATCCGCAATAAAGAGATCCACAGAATGGCAGGTACTAGTGAAGATGTTACAGTGAGAATGAAGAAGAACGTGCTCATATGGTTTGGGCACGTCGAACGAATGAGTAATGAAAGAATGGTAAAAAAGATTTATACAGGTGGTTAAAGTGAGTGGTAAGAGAGACAGGGAGAGGCCTCGAGTGACCTTCGAAAACACTGTATCTATGATACTGGAGGAAGGTCACGTAAAAAACATGAGGATCCCCCGGAGGGCATGTATGAAGAGGTTGAGGTCTGTGGCTGAGGCGAAAGAAGTATGCAGGAACCGTAGCGTTTGGCGCTCCGTCGTCTCGGGCTACCCCGTAAGGGATATGGCGTGAAGCTAAATAAATAAATAAATAATATAAATATGTAAAACTTGAAGTTTGATTGAACTACGTAAGGAGTATTATTTTTCGTAATTAAAAATCATGTCGTAGTAATCATATCGATGTAAAATTTTAACTTAAGCAAAAATTGTTTAAAGATACAAAGAAACAAACTAAAAGGTATTTCTGTAATAAAAATTCATTATTTTAGTAACAGTGGCAATACATCACATACCATTACAACAAAAAAGTTTTACGCAGAACTGTTCAATTATTTTATCATATGAAGTTTACCCACACAATGGCTTATTTGTGTTATGTATTATAAAGTAACAACACACACAAAAATGGACCCAGTCGTTAACAAGGAATGTTATTACCGACTGTGACTAATTGTAGTTTATTGAATAATACTTTATTATGTCAGTGTGTTTATTGAGGAAGTCAGAATAGCAAATGTTAATACCTTATCACATTACTAATATCTCTATCGTGTGTCTGATCTCAACTCCGTGACGCCACAAGCAATTGATGTATTAATCTCCGGAGACATTGGTCTGCGGTTGTTTCATTTCTGAAAATTATTTGAACTATATAAAAAAAGTATTAATTAATTAAGATAGTACAAAACCGATTTATATAATATATTTTCTAAATAATTTACATAAAATAAAACATCATTAAAGTTGTTAAGATAAAAGTCAATTAAATGCTTTCTGAAATAAAAATACCAAATATCAAAGATAATGAGTAGAGACACAAAGATAATAAATATTTTGATTCAGTGTTGAGATTCGTATCTCATATACACATTCGCACTCACTTCACCTTAAAAATTATGATTATGGTTTAACACACCGTGCTACCATTGATGTTTTATTAATTTTAACCATTAAGTTTAGTCATACTTTATAATATATGTGTTAGGCCCGAAGACCGAAAACGCTCAGTGGACGGAAAAAACGGCCACATCGCGTTCTGGCTGTCTTCAGATGCGCAGAACGCGTTTTGGCTTCTATTAAACGCTCGCAATGCATTCTGGTAATTATCGAACGGCCAGAAAGCGTTTTGTCATTCGTCAAGCGCTCAGAACGCGATCTTAATGTTTGAATCGTATTATATGCCACTTCCTCCTGCATACAATTGCATGCGTATTTTGGGATTTTTTCAACTAATTTTGAACAATAGAGGCTTACCGTTATTGGAATAGTTATAAATTTTAGGTACTAGAAATGTACAACTTTTCTTTTCTAATCATTTCATATATGTTTACAGAACTTGAATCAATGGAAACAACATTAAGGATTCCAGCGAGAACAAGGAAAACGTCGAAGACACAAGTAAAGTGTACTGTGTAATCTGCGAGCAAGAATCTTCAGGAGCGCACAAATGTTCAGAATGTCATAACTACGTCCATACGATTTGTGGAAAGACCATGAGCTAAGGGTTCGGAAAATCAGTCATTTGCAACATTTGTGTTAGAAAAAGTTCTATTAGTCAGGAACAAAGCAATGCAAAAAAGAATTTACAAAAACAAGCAGAGAAAATGGTAGCATTGTCCAATTCAAAATTTCCAGCAGCTGAAATCGTAACAAGTGTTGTCGTAAGAGTGCCCGATGTTAATCGGAAATCGATGTTAATGTTAAGCGGACGATTAGCTCCCAGAAACGTGCTAGCAGTTGTCACTCAGGTTGATCCTCCGGTCTTTACACATTAGGTACAAAAAATGGAACTCTCGAACGTCTTTATGCTCGCAATGAATTTACAATCGCCGACAGTAATTTTGTTAAAGAAAGTGAGGTATCCGCGGAAAAAACTATTTCTTTACGATCAGCTTCAACTCTATCTTCAGGAAGCAAACAAGGTTTTGTTTATTGTAAGTGTAAACGATATTGTACTAATAAGAAATGCACTTGTTGAAATTTGAACTTAAAATGTTATTCGAAATGTCATTCAAGCAGTATTTGTAAAATAAGTAATGTTCTGATGTAATAAAAAGTTCGAAAAACATACGTCCTATGTATTTAATTGTAGTCGTAGAGGATTCAATTATTTAAAATTAACTGAAAAGATCATAAATATAAGTATATTTCCTACCCCGAAATAACTTATGTGTGTAGAACAATAATCAAAATTCATTTTGTACTTATAAAACAAATGATGTTTTATAAGTACAAAATGAATTTGATTGTACCCAGGTAGAGAGTGAGGAGGATGAAGATGAGGAGACATAATACGACTCAAACATTAAAATCGCGTTCTGAGCGCTTGACGAATGACAAAACGCGTTCTGGCCGTTCCACAATTACCAGAACGCGTTGCGAGCTTTAAATAGCAGCCAAAACGCGTTTTGCGCATTTGAAGACAGCCAGAACGCGTTGTGGCCGTTTTTTCCGTCCACTGAGCGTTTTCGGTCTTTGGGCCTAACATATGTACACCTAAGTCTGTTTTTACACGGTTTTGAAATAACACGGTTTGAAAATAAAATATTTTTAAATTTTTTACACGATTTTATTCCATTTAGCACGATTAAAAATTTTATGGCCTTAATTTTTTTTGTCAAATTTAATTTCTGCGAAATATGTTCATATTACAAATTTAGGGGAATTCCCTTTTTGTGCATACAAGCAAATTTACTGGTCAGAGCAGTTGAAATGTGTTAATATTTTGTGAATAATCTTCAATAACTATGCTTGTAAAAATAAACATTATATATGTGATTTAATTAAATAAACATGAATACTTGTTCTTAAAAAATCCTTGTTTTTCACTAATTTTAATAGGTTTTAGAGATTAGGAACCAATCACCTATTTTTGCATAAGATCAATGTCTTTTTTACACGGTTTTTTCTGGAACCAATTTCCGTGTAAAAACAGACTTAGGTGTATTTTTATTATTGCTCTTGATGCGGTCAGGTGAGAACTAGTGTGATGTGTAATGTAGTTATGACAGTGCTTCGTGTTAGATAGCACATTATCATAATACATTGCTTGCTTATGTTATGTTCTGAAACCGCAAGTTTTTAACTGCACACATAAAACTTCTGTCTTTCTGTTTTGAACTTGGATTGAAGAAGTCAATGTTAGAATTATTAAAGTAGGAATAAAAATGAAATAGTTACTATTCCGCTAACACCTGGGGAATAAAAACAATCTTCTTAAAATTTATGTAAGTTGCTACAATCGTTTACAGATTAACCACACCTAGTGGTCCTCTTGACGTAGGTCCTTAATTAATTCTACTTAATATCATTGTGACACACAAACTAACAGCTAACTATTAGTAACTTTTATAGAGAGAGCTCGCTCTTGTCTCCTCTCGCATGTGTGTTACACTTTTGTTTTCTTACAAATATTTATTTATTATTTTATTTTTAAAATAATTTTTATAGTTTATTTAAAAAAATATATACTTAATAATATTAATAAAATTACTTATGAAATAAACAGTATTTTTTGGATAAAACATGTAAGAAAGGTTTTTGTGTCAGATATCTATCAAAGTATGAACTTTATATATAAATTGTTTTTATGGTTTGAGATGAAGTTAAACTCTTTTGTGAAGTCTGTGAAGAGTTAACACGGAACAAGCGCGGGTTGGAAAACAAGTCGATAATACGTAACCACAGGTCATTAATATCATTTGCGGTTAGTATTTATAATCACGGTAATACAAATTGCAGTTCAAAATAATCTTGTCTTTCAGATTTAGTTTAAAGTGAACTTTAAATTAGCATAACTAAAATGGTTTCTCTAATTGCATGATCTCCAAAAACCCGCTTAAATTAATGGATAGAACACAAATTCCACTTAAAAGCAATGAGTTAAAATATTTATATTTTTCATCGTGGTGTAGCTTAATAAAAATATTTCAATTACTAAATCGTATCTCGCAGTCCAGTGCGATACAATTTTATTGATTCGGAGTTATCTTTTATTACAATAGCATTTCGTAAAATCTTTTGACACTATGGTTTAAGTCCCGGAGAATGTAATTTAATGAATACTATTAACTTGTTTTTACAAGAAACTAAACAGTTATAAGTTACTTATTACTTAATAATAGTCGCCGTATCCAGGAGTTAATTGCAGGTTTCCATTCACAATGGAATACTCTTGCCACTAACGAGCGGTTTGCAAATATAAATGAGGCGCACAAATAAGGAAGTTTGGACATAACATAGTTCATAATAATGGCTTTTTTGAATTCTGCATTCATATTTCTAGGAAAATTTGTGTGTTTGGAAGGGGTCGGTTTTAATTACTTTATCTAGTGAGAAATATTAACCGTGCTTGTATTTATTCTATGTAATATTAAAATGTTATTATATACTTAGTTTTTACTTAGTCAAATATATTCTGTTAAATGTGCCCTAACCTTACTTTCCTAAATTGTCATTGTCTTCAATTGTTTATTAACTTAATATTATATTTCTCTATTATTTGCTCGTGATGGCAGGTTAAAAAGTGTCAAGATATTTAAAAGAGCTATTTAATGTGAAGAAGAGTTATGTAATGTTAAGAATATATAACATATGCAGCACTGACGTTATTCTCTTGTCGTGAAATACCTAGAAATATGAGAGTAGATTACAAACACACAATAATTTAATTTGAGCCCCTGCAAGTCGTAGTCGTGAAATGTTCTCAGAATGCAGCTTCAAAATCTAAGCGAGCTTTGGATTATCAAGTTTCACCACTGAGTTCAATTTAAATATAAGAATAACTTTGTGTGTAACGGAGTTTGTGTATAAAAATATAATCCATTACATAAAATGTATTTATTAATTACAATATAACGAGTCCTCTTGTAGTCTTAAGCAAAAATATCCTTTCAATCGTTCCCTTATTTCTTCATTTATTGTTAGAATAGTTAGAATCTTTCTAGCAACATCATATATTTGTCTCTTTATTTTAATATAAAATTGGCATTTTTATTTAATAACTACGTAATGTTGAAAAATAACAGTTTAGCCTCGACACCGGACTTCTTAACCATAAGTTGTTTATCATCGAAGCGTCGCAGCTTACTACCACGAAACTACGTCTTGTATTACGTAAGCACAAAGGTACCCAACTACACTAATCCAGATCTGCTATGTCTAAATCAGTAATCAGTGATTTCGTAATTGGGCATCGTGATACACAAACAAACAAACAGGATAATAAAAACGTTCATGACTTTGTTTTAAGTTCTGTATCGTGTACTGAACAATTAGAATCTAATGTGTATATTTTGGCTCCGTACTATCGATATTTATATATAAGCGGTTTACTAGTCACTGACTCACCACGAAATCTCCGAAACTATGCGTCCGGTTAACTTAAAATGTTACACAGTTACTTACTTACTTACTTACTTTGTCTTTTGTGATATAGATATAGATCACTAAGAACGGATTTTAGGGAATTGATGTCCTAACGGATTTCAACTTTTTGCATCTCACCAAGTTTTAAACCCCTAGGAACTTATGACAACGGTTACCATAGCAACGGTTACCATGGCAACCAGAGTTTAGATGAGGTTGGGGGGGAGGGTAGCAAAAAGTTGAAATTTGAATATTGACATAAATAAAAAGTCAATGACGTAAAAATCTAATTCATTACGAAATTTAATTTGGTATATTTAAAAAAAAAATCAAAATTTGTCCTTAGTTCTTAGCTGGCAATTTTTCGTCGTGTAGGCCTACTGGGGATCCCGCCACATTACATAATGAGAACGCCTCCCAATACACAGTACCTCATAGGTGATGTAGAAATCCGTGTATTCACTGACAGTCAATATTTAAAATTTAAAACATTTACATTAAATATAAAATACAAATTAAACATTTTGTCAATACAAGAAGTCTAAGTTCACATCCAAATTAACAGTGTGCCCAGCGAAGCGGGCGGGAATCAGCTAGTTTTATTGATTATACGAGGGCCAAACTGAAAGTTTTTAGAACTGGCCACTTAAAAGCATTATATTAAAAAAAAATTTTTGAATTTTGAAAATAGAACTCTTTACCAATATTATTGAGTGTACATTTCATTCATTTGTCATTTGTTTTACGATTTGGCGGCAAATTGAAAATTGTCTGTGCACGTCAGAATGAATTTAAGCCGAGAAAATTTTCGTGCAATGATTTTTTATGACTTTCGATGTCATTTAAGTCAACAAGAAAGTTATGATAGACTTCGATTGGCTTTTCACGATGAAGCCCCATCTCGTGCCACAGTTTAAAATTGGTTTAATGAATTCAAACGTGGTTGAACTAATCTCACCGATGATTTGCGTGAGGGACGGCCTTCTACAGCGACGACTGAAGATAACATCAGTGTTGTGCGGCGTATGATAGAGACTGACAAAAGAGTGACCTATCAGCAGATTCGAACAAGTCTAGGCATAGGTATGAGTCAAGTACACAAAATCCTCCATGAACATTTAGCGGTCAGGAAGCTTTGTGCCCGCTGGATACCGCATAATTTGACCGAGGCTCAAAAACTCCGCCGTGTTGATTGGTGCCGAGAAATGATCCAAAAATTTAACGGAGGTGACTCAAATGCTGTGTTCGACATACTATTGGGTGACGAAAGCTGGATTTACTGTTATGATCCGGAAACCAAAAGACAGTCTGCTCAGTGGGTGTTTCCTTCCGAAGAGTTGCCAACTAAAGTGAAGAGAGGTCGAAGTGTTGGAAAAAAGATGGTGGCCTCGTTCTTCGGAAAGACAGGTCATTACGCGACAGTAGTCTTAGAGGATCAGAAAACGGTTAATGCAGAGTGGTATACTAACAATTGTTTGCCACTTGTCTTGGAAAAAGTTCGAGAGAAACGACCTCGCAGCAGAATCCTCCTTCATCACGACAATGCCTCGTCGCACACCGCCAGGCAAACGATCGACTATTTGGTGACCTCAGACGTGGAATTACTGGGTCACCCGCCGTATAGCCCCGACCTCGCACCCTGCGATTTTTATTTATTTCCGAAAATAAAAGAAAAACTTCGAGGAAAACGTTTTATAGACGCCGAAGAAGCAGTGGCTGCGTTTCAAAACGCCGTCGAAGAGACCACTAAGGCCGAGTGGGCAAGGTGCTTTTCTCAATGGTTCCATCGAATGCAGCGATGTATTGATGTAAATGGACGCTATTTTGAAAAGTTAAAATAAAACTAATAACTTGCTAGAATGCTTAGTTTTTGATTTTCTAAGAACTTTCAGTTTGACCCTCGTACCTATGGGTTTGGAATAAAAAACATTTATTTACATTCATGTTATTTGTTTATAACATAGAACTACATATCCTGTCATCAACTTCCAAAATTTAATTGCTGAAAGCCGCAGTGATTATTCGCTTCAGCAAACAATTTATATATTCCGCATATGAATTTGTATAAAATAGAAGTGAGTTTTAAAAAAGCATATCGGTTTTTGATTTATCCAGCAGTTTGCTTGTTTTGAATTCCACGTAGTAAAGGTATCGATGCTAACTAAATACTCTGAATCAATATGTTGCTACTAAGGTACTAAATTTTAAATAAAATTTAATATTTAACATTATTATTTAAATGATATGGTTTGATCTAATAGCTAATTTATTTAACTTATACTATATCATCGTTTGCAGAAGAATTTCTGTCTTGGAGGCGAGGCAACCCATTGAATAGGTATGATTTAGGAAGGGATTTCCTACAATGGACCATTGTATATTGCTTTTAATGACCATCAAAAAGCTTTTAATACAGTATCATATATGTTATATGGGAAAGCCTCAAAGAATTAGGAGGAGGAGTGACGATAGATATTTAAATATAATCAAAAGTATGTATAACAACAAAACAAGCAGAGTCAAGTTAGAAACCATAGACCTAAACTTTAAGAAGAGGAATAAGACAAGATGACCCTCCTATCACCTAAAATATTAGTTGCTATCCTGAAGAATATCATCAACAAGCTAGATTGGAAATATAAAGGATTATACATACAGGGTACTTCTTTGAGCCACCCAAGATTTGCAGATGATTTGGTCTTGCTATCTGAAAGAAGCTCACAACTACAACCAATGATAGAATCACTCCTCTTAGCGAGAATTGAGGTTGGTCTGGAAATAAACCTCTAAAAGACTATGAAAATGACAGACTCCATAAAAAAGTAATAAAAATAAACAATCTACAAAAATATACTTGAAAATACGTTTACTACGGGAAAAGGATAGGCTTTGATAAAAGAAATAATAAATTCAAAATAAAAAGAAGGGTACAAAATACTTGCAATAAAAACTGAAACCTGAAGAACCTATTCAACCTATAAAACCTGTTAAAAGAAAATTATCTACAAATATAAAAAAAAAGTCATGAACTCAAGTTTATTGTCCTAATATATGGATGTCAGACGTGGAAATACACATTAAAAGCCAAAAATAAAATTACACCTTCCAAAGAGACTTAGAACGTAGCATGACAAATAAAAAAAAAGAGACAAAATAATAACATCAACAAATGTTAAACTATGCCTAAAACTTAAATAGAAATGAGCAGGACCTAGGACCTACTCACACATCGGAGATGGACTATAAGCACAACCACCTGGACAGGCCCACAAGGCAACCAAAGTAAACCAGACCCATGATACGCTGGAAACACAAAATTAAAAAAATAGGGGACCGACAGCGATCAAGTGATCGTTCTCTTTGTTTAGTTGTATGTTTAGTGACAGATGAATCTTCAATTACGATCAGGATATTTTATTTCTATTGCCTCTTGTTACGTTTACACAAGCGGCGACCGTTTAAAAACTTGAGGAGGCTGTAAGAAGAAATGATCACATTTCTACTGTAATAGCATTTTTTTTCAATTGCATCAAAATAATGATTTAAACATACGTAATATCACCATACAGTGAAGACATTATAAGTCTGTATCGCAGTTTTCAGTTTTTATAATAATAAAGGAACAATCTCTAACTTAACTTACTCGTATAGCAGAAAATTAAATTAAACGGTAATTCTTAGCGACATGTTATCTCACCTACAATTCTGGTTTTATATCCGACCTAAACTAATTGCAATCGGAGAACATGTTTTATAATTACCTTTAAGTCACTCCAGATATATACACATTTTTATGTGTACTTTTAGTTAATACCTTAATATTGAGGAGAATAAAATAAGTCCTACTAAAATTTTAAAAAAATATTTTCACCTTGATATTTATTAAGCAATATTAAAATGCTGACTAAAAAATTAACTGGGAATTCATTTAAATTAAATAAATAACTTATAAGGCTTTATGAGCAGGTATCGGATGGTATAGACAATAAATAATTGTTACAACAGAAATAACCAGTCCTCAGATCACAACCATTACACAGGAAAATCATTACTAAATCTGAGTCTTTGCTGTCGTTATATAAAATACATTGCCGGTAAATAGCATCTTATTTGTGGTTAGTGTGAAATAATTGAAATTGTTTGAAGGTGCCTCTTTTTTATTTACACAAAATTGTTGTTTGTATATATTGAGTTCTATTATTATATTTTTTATGATCTCAATGAATCATATTTATTTATAAAATAAAAAAAATACAATGTAGATACTTGGAATGACGTTTACTGTACAAAAAATTATAGAAGTGGTAGCTCAGCCAGTCTATGCGATTTAGGAAGCATTTTCTACACATTTTCGACACAATTTCGTACTGTACTCTTACCATTTTAGTGTTTATATACCCAGTGGATCGCTTTAGATCAAATATCCAACAAAATTTCTTGGAATCAATTTATTGATACTTAAATTTAAATTAATACAATAGTTAATATCCTTGCTAGACTGAGCGGTGCATCACTTGAGGCAAATAAAACCTCAAATACTTATTTTAAAATAATTATTTAATTCCCAAGCGCCACTGACCATTGTCAGTGTGTGTCATTGGGCTGTGTATATGTGTTCCCTGGCCATTGACAAATGAACACATTTACACAGTCCCCTTGTTTGTCAGAACAAGAACATTGCAGTCAAACATTTATTCTTCAAATATTAATTTATAGTTTAGAACGATTATATATAAAGTAGTACATCATCAAAGAGCTTCTTTATATTTAACGAGGATCAGGCACTTAAAGCAGACCTTACATGCAGCCACAGTTACAGCAACAGTTCAGGACGCAGGACATGCAGGTCGACGATGCGAATTTGCGTGTATGCATGTAGTAAAGATTTATTATAAAAATGAAAGAATCTCCTGTAATGAACAATATACAGGTTAAACTACGAAAAAGCACTAATCACGTCTTAGTGTAGTAAAATATTATCAAATTATCATACCTTATGGCGGAAAAAGGCCTCACAAACAATACTGTACTAGAAGTGAAAAAAATTAATTTAGTAATATTAAACTAAATAACTGACTGTCCTTGGAAGCTAATAAGTATTATTAATTGACAACATTTGAAATATGTCATATATTCTAAACATCTAAAACGAGTGACACTAATACTAAAATATTATACAGCAGTATGCTATTAATTTATATAATTTATGACATAAGAATAACACTGAATCTAAATTATAAAATAGTATGATATTTCGAGGAACCCATAGCAACCTCAAGCATCTAATTTTCCTGAATAGTACGAAATATCACAGACTATTAAAGAATATTAAAGTATTTTAAATTTTCTATCAACATATAGTTAGTCAACCTAATCACAGACACACGCCATAGAAGTTTGAATGTGTCACTAAGTAATTAAATTACTACAGATGTGAAATTTCTACACAACAGTACTTAATGACACAATTTTGAAGTAAATAAAATATTGCGGTTCTAGGTTTACAAATAATTATTGTATGGACCGTTATGATAAGCGACTATCGATTATTATTTAAAGCAGGCGATTAATGCTCATGCCTAATGAAGTTCAAAGTACGAGTATGATTAATAGAAATGATGAGACGGAAATTGATTTAACTTATGTGGTTATAACTAGTTTTATATTAATATGATATTCGCCTATACTAATTGGATTTATAGACTTTACAATTAACGATGGACTAACAGTATATCAATGCTTTAAAAAAGATACATTCTCAATGTATAAATATAAATATAAAATAAATATTTGTAATTCCGTAAAGGTGATTGGGAAAATGTTAAAGAAAAGCAATCAGAAAAGAAAAGAAAAGCAATCAGAAAAGAAAACAAATGGAGTTTTCTTAGTGGTAAACGCGCAAACCTGTGTCTTTAGGGAATTGAACTGAACGTGGTTCAGTTCACCCCACTCAGAGACCATCCCCAGGGCGGTCTATATTGAAGACAGAAGTTTCTTTCGACACTCCTCGACGTTTTCCCGAGAGAGACCTGCACGACCGGAATATACCGCATCCCCAGTGCTGTCATCCGCATAACAATGTATGTTGGGAATATCCAACATATCATTGATGTGCAGGAGGAACAGAGTTGGGGATAGCACGCAGCCTTGGGGTACACCAGCGTTCACGGGCTTGGGGTCCGAGCAACAACCGTCGAGAATCACCTGTATTAACCGCTCAGTGAGGAAGCTGGTGATCCACTTGCATAAAGTTTCGGGAAGCCCATAGGAAGGTAGCTTCGAAAGAAGCCCCTTGTGCCATACACGATCGAAGGCTTTCGCCATATCCAGACTAACTGCCAGACCCTCTCCCTTGCTTTCAATAATAGCTGCCCAACGGTGCGTTAGATATAACAGAAGATCACCAGCCGATCGACCACAGCGAAAGCCATATTGCCGGTCATTGATCAACTGGTAATCCTCGAGGTAGGTTAGGAGCTGTTTATTGATAATGCTCTCCATTACTTTGGAGAGAAGAGAGGTAATGGCGATAGGTCTGTAGTTAGCTGGGTCCGAGCTATCACCTTTTTTAGGGATCGGATGGACAAGGGCACGCTTTCAAGAGACCGGGACTACGCCTTTAAGGTAGGAGTACCGAAATAGAAGCTTTAGCACTGGAGTCAACTCAGGGGCACACGTTCGTAGCACCAAAATGGAGCAATGCCATCCTGCCCACTCGACTTATGAACGTCCAAGGAAAATAGAGACTGCCTAATAGTTTTCTGCCGAAAAACTATTTCCGGCATTGAGCTCTGACACCGCGGGATGATAGGCGGTGTCTTCCCCTGGTATAAGTTCCCCTGGTATAAATAGTTCCATGCCCTGAAGTATCACATTCAAGTAAAAAATTATCACATTCCATCCCAATCCGCTGACTTGTAGTGCCAAACGCGTCGAGTCGCAGGTCTTGTGGGAGCCGACCGTTGAATGGGCACTACACTTCGTACCAGACAGTGATCAGAGGAACCTAAGGGAGCCTCGACAGTGATCTGGTACGTTTTTGAATGTGTAGTCAGCTGAAGATCCAACAAAAAGGGCGTGTGGCTGTCCACGTCCGGTAGACGAGTGTGCGTCTTTACCAGCTGGGACAGACCATTTACCAGAGCAAAGTCAAACACAGATCTCCCCGCGTAGTCGGTGGCACGTGACCCTAGCCAATCGGCATGGTGCGCATTAAAGTCCCCTAGGACTACGACTTCGGCGGAGGGAGTCTGTGAAAGCAGATCGTCAATCTTCGCCTGAACATGGCCCAAGAGTTGATCCGTTTCTGCATTACCACTATGGGACCTATAGAGGCACGCGTAGACTCTGACATGGTCGTCCATGTCCACGCGCAGCCAGAGTACAGACAGGTCCCGATCTTCAAAAGCCTGAAGGCGACGGTAGCAGATATCCTCCCTTACGAACACAGATACCCCGGCGTGTGGTATAAAATGGTGTTCTAGTTTGTACCCGAGGTATGATAGGTACGCTGTGTCGCTAGGTTGAGATATCTACGTCTCCATCAGAAACAACAAGGCCGGCTGCGCCGTCTTTAGATGATAGTGGACGGCGTTCAAGTGGGAATGAAATCCCCGGATGTTGCAAAACTCCACATTTAGAGTGGGTCAGGGTGCCGCTGCGTTGACTCGTCGTTTGCCCTCAAAAATCACAAAAGGCGATACTTCGCCCGCCCCAGAAACGGCAGGCAGCCTGAGCAAAATCCTCATATTTACAATACGTTTATATAGTATTATTATATGTATGTTCTTTTTAATTATTTTAGGTATATGTATGTATCGTATTTTATTTAGTATTATTATTATGTATCTGCATATTATTATAAAATATATATGTACCTTTCTCTGCCCTCTTAAACCTCCTCCTCCAACACTCTAAGGGTAGCTGGAAGAGATCTCTTCGTAGAAATAAGTTCATCCTATATATATGTCTTTTTTAATTGCATTTTCTTTTTTCTATGGTGCATAAATAAATAAATAAAAAAAAAAAAATACTACTATTTTCTGATAGGTTATTAAAGTTCTCCTTGTACAAACAATCAAGTGACACCTGACTCGTCAGGAAACAGGAAATTGAAGAGCGCTGACTTAATAGCCGGGCGTCGTCATGACAAGGACGTATTTAGAGGAAATAAGAAAAGTAGTTAAGACTATACTATAAACTAGAAAACAAAAATCAAAAAGATGTGTCTATAAGATACATATAATATATGAGTAGTATTCACAAAAGTACATAAAGGATTATTTAATAATTAAATGTCAAGGACTAATTTGTTTAATAAATTCCATTCGAGGACCATTTGTCGTTTTTAATCTTATATAAATGCAACCTTTTAAATGAAAAACTTGAAGTAATTACTTGGTAGTGATTATTACAAGCGGTTATTACGATCTCGAATATCTGCTGACGAATAAAAATATTTTACTTACTTTTTGTTTAATTCACCTTATTGTTTGTTTATTTATTTATTTTAACTTATTATCTTTAAAATATAATAAGTTAATCCAGTAAACTCAGGTATTAATTCAGTATAATCTAGTATACTCCAATATACTCCCAGTTTAATCAGAAAATCTGATTGCGTGATTTATTGTTGTTGATCTTAATAATTTAAATATTTCAAAAGTCGACATACAATGTAACTATGTATTAATTTTATAATAGCTTTTTAATATCGTTTGTTTTAAAATATGAACCAATTTAGAAACTTCTAAATGAATATAATTATTATACAGGGTGGGCCAAAAATTTTTGCAAATAGCAAAACTTGATTTCTCAAAACCGTGAGAGCAAGGAGCGCGCGGGTGGGGGGGAATTGTGCGTCGTTTAATGCAATTTTAGTCACGATAGAGCGCTTTACTGGACAACAGTGTGCTTTTTGCGTAAAACAATTTTACAAACACAACGATTCCTACGTTACTGTACGACGCCTCTTTAGAGTTGAATACGGATAACAACGTGTAAGTGAGTGTCCAAGTGTTAATTTAATTAAAGCTTGGGTAAAAAAGTTTGAGCAAACGGGATCGACAACGAATATTAAACAAACTGGGCGACCACGTTCAAGAAGAAGCGAAGAGAACATTCGAGAGGTTGAAATTTCTGTAAGGGACGATCCAGAATCATCTACGCGTAAGCGGTCGGCGGCTCTTGCTATACCAAGAACTAGTCTGCGGCGAATCTTGCATTTGGACCTTAAACTGCACCCATATAAGCTTCAAATTGTACAGGAGATGAAACCAAACGACTACATTCACGCAAGTTATTTGCTGACACTATACTGGAGCGATTCGCTAGCATTGAGAATGTATTGTTTACGGACGAGGCCCATTTTCACATTAATGGTCACGTAAATAAACATAATTGTCGATATTGGAGCACGGAAAACCCTCATTATAAACACCAAAAGCCTCTTCATTCACCAAAAACGACAGTGTGGGCTGCCATATCCGCAAAGGGCATAATCGGCCCATACTTCTTTGAAAATAATCAAGGAAATAACGTAACTGTGAACTCAGTGGAATACGTGAAAATGTTGCGAGAGTTTTTGACACCACAGTTGCATGAATTTGAAGGATACAATAGCCGGATGGATGCAACAAGATGGAGCAACATGCCATACATCAAAGGTGACTGTACCGGTGGTCAAAGAAATGTTTCCTAACAAATTGATTTCTCGCAGAGGTGATATCCCATGGCCTCCCAGAAGCCCGGACCTTACACCTTGCGATTTTTTCTTGTGGGGATATCTGAAGATTAGAGTATACTTTAATAAACCGACGACCATATCCCAATTAAAAGAAAACATCCACGAGGAGATAGCCGCGATTCCTCGCAGCATGTATCAACGAGTTTTCCAAAGTTTTCGTAGTCGATTGCAGGAGTGCCAACGACGAGACGAAGCTCATCTCGACGATGTCATTTTTTAAAAATAAATTTTAATAAATGATAATTACGTTAAATAAATCATAAAAAAATTACATTTGTACTTTTATTTCTAGACATGTTTCAAAAGTGCAAAAATTTTTGGCCCACCCTGTACTTTAACAAGAGCGAGATGAGGCATAGGTGTGTGTGAGTGTAAGTCTTTAATTGCTCATCTACTTCCAACGGTTTCCTAGTTTCCGGGCTACAAAAATAACATTCAGAATGCATACAAATAAAATACATCAGCTCTGTTTAATATCTGACAGCGGTTCATTAACCAATCAGTTCAATGACCCGTTGTATTAACCCGGATATTAAACATAACTGATGTATTGTATTATGTAATAACGATCAAGCGTCAAGATTAATAGTATCTGCCAATGATTGCATTTGTAACTCACACTGGAAGTATACATACAAGTGTACGATAGAGATATACACGAGTATTTCGAGTGTCTTTTTAATACCAAGTGGTTAGCTTAGCTTGGCTCAGTTTGATAAATATATTATGTTACGTAAATTTTCATATAATCAAGATATTTATTATCGATGGGTTATTATTTGTAACTGTTAAGTTATATATAAAGTCCTAACAAATATAAATTTTATTTAATTGAAATCGAATTTAACGAAAAATATTAAGTATATATTTATCTTACAACACCACGTCACGTCACCACAGTTTTAGTATTGAAATAAGTAAATGCTTTGCTTTATTTATTAAAGGTTTATATAAAAAAACGTTTGAAAGCCAAACCCTTGTTTCTAAACCCCTTTATGCGGTCGGTGGAGGGTTAACACCTGAAAGGACAAAGTGGAGGGTTGAAAGTCGTTAATGCGGCTACATCGGTCATTAAAACCGTTCCCCTTCGTGGTAATTATGTGGACCTGTATACTATACTATGTTATAACGTATACATTAAGAATAGATTGAAACTGTTAAATCAATATTTCACAAATTGAGATGAGAAATATAGATGCAAGAGGAGAAATATAAGGAAAAATACATAACTAGAATATTTTTAATGACAAATTAACTTTGTATCTCTCGAGCTAAATATATAAGGTGATCTTATAGAAGATACAGATTTCATTCTATACAATCTATACTGTGAGATATTTTATTATAAAGTTCTTTTAGATTCCATGTCCTATATATAAAAGTTTCAATGAATAGGTCCTTTTACAGAGCGGCAAAGTTAATTTTATATGTCAAAGTAAAATCAACTGTATTGCTTAATACTTGCATATTTATTTAGAAACTATATTTTAAATATACCTGCAATATTATCAATTTATGACAAGAAAAATCTAAGGGATTAAGTACTTTTATTACAACAAAGCTTCGTACCTCTTGTCAAGTGACTGACACTCACTGTTCAATAGTGAGTACCACAAATATTGAACTCCTTAAGATTGAGTACAGTCCAGTTTCTATTACAGTAATGATTTGATTTTAGAATACACATTGTTTGTTGTAAGTTATTCAGATGAATTAAATATCAATATTACTCACGGTTTCACTCAGAATATTCCCAGAACGGCATTCCGGTGTTAGTTGTATAATTACATAATGAAGAATAAGGACAGCGTGAAGATGGAGTCTAGGAGCAATTATTTGAAATTTAATCCAAGTTTCATAAGACTATTCGAAACTTTAATATATTTCTGTTTCATACACTGCAATTCTTATGCACGTTTAAGTTTATTCGTTCTTTTAATTTTAACTTCAAGATAAACTTCAAAACTGAATATTATCATCGCTAATTGTGACACTAAAGATATTGCTTAATTAAAATTTTATACAAATCATATAATAGTAGAACTGACCAAGAGTTGACTCCTAAACTTGTTAAACTGTCTGTAAGAATAAAATTGTAGTTACTTACTACTAATTACTATTAAATTTTTCTCATGCTGTTTATAGAAATTAGTAAAATGGCTAATTAATGATCACGAACGAGCAACACGTAGAACATGGAGAAGTTGGACAGCTACGAAAAAATCTGCTTCTATTCTAATGGATGCAGCACTCGATAAGTCACCGCTTTACGCGACCATTCACTCCTTTATTTTTAGACCTGTACATGCACTTGCAGAGTAGAAATTTAAATGATAAAATATTCTATTCAAAGATAAATTGTATTGTTTTCAAGTTACTTATGAATGGCATTATCCACCAGAGAAACGAATTCATTTAATGAATAGCTTAATAGCTATGATTAGATATTAGGAAGAAACTTGAACTCCGTGTACTACTTGCTATGAAGCAGTCATGAATATAAATGTGTTTTAATTATTACGTCTTAAACTTCTTACGACTAAACGTCTAAAATCTTCTCTCAATTTAAACTCAATTGTTAGTATCAGAATACCGGGCCTCGACATTTCGTGTTTGTCATTAGTCAGTTACGTGATACTTGAAAGCAAATCCCTGTTGGCCTCAAAGAAAATGGGAGTGATCAATAAAGCGAGATAATATTTCAAGCCTGGCCAAAGACTTGCTATCTATGTCAAGTCCGGCCATACGTGGAGTACTGTTCTTATCTCTGGGCCAGATCACCCCCATAGTGGTTTCCTCCGCGTCCAACAGAAAGCCGTTCTAATTGTCGGGGACCCGGTGCTCCATGATCTGCTGGAGGCACTGGCAATGCATAGAGACGTGACCTCTTTGTGTCGTTCTCTATCCCATTTACAACAAATGTTCCGTATTGCGTTGACATTTTACTGAGTCTGATGAAAATGAATATCAAACTAAGTTTTCTTCTGACACTTTAAATTGTCACAAATTATTTTTAGCTTTTTGATATAATGCAATAGATTTAATCTCGTTAAATTTTTCATATATTTAAATGTTCAATTGGAGAATAGACGAGAGGTTAGAAGCCCCGGACGCGTGATATACTGGACGAAAGAAATAAACTTGAGTTAACATTTTTTCTTATATAAGATACCTGCGACAAGAACATTGCGGTTCCCTGCGGCACAATACATTATTAAATATTAATTACAATTTATTTCGATTAGAGAAGAAAAAACCTAATTATGAGTACTTTAAACATTAAATCAATAAGTTAATATAACCAACCCATAAAACTTTATTTTTAACACATTACTTCTAATTGAAATGATATTCTTAGTCACTCATATATCCAAATACTGATTTACTTCGTTATTATATATTTAAAATTTACTTATAAAAATGCTGTCAAAATTATAAACTACACAAAGATAATAATTTTGTATCGTTGATAAAGAAGCATGCACTAACTAATTTATCTCACCATTTCAACTCAAGTTTCAACTTCCGTTGTGTCAACATGAGTAATTAAAACTCAGCAAATCAGTCGCCTTGTCTTTTGATATTATCTTGAAACGTTCATTCAATAATAAGCGTTATTACAGTTTCCTAACGTTCAAAGTCTTACGTTAAACACGGTGGTGTCTGTGGGACTACTAGTACTATTACTATGAGTTATGATTCGGATCGTATTTCGATCATATATAATGGAGCAATGTCGTAGACGCAATTGTGCAACGCCTTTATACATTGTTTTGCAACCATAAAAGTAAACGATATATAATTATTACAAATTACATTTTTAACAGCTATATGTATATTTAAGTTTCAATTATTTATTCCCTTACAAAAATTCGAATCGTAATTGACGATTCAAAAGTGCCTACTTGAATAAAGATATTTTGAATTTTAATATTTTTTTACTAATATACTCCTCTTATTAGTTAAAAAAGGCAACATTCAAAATATTTTTTTATTCCAGTAGGCTTAATATATTCACTTTTGAATCGTCAAAAACATAATATATTTTAAGGCGGTGGGGTCTAACTGTAGTTAGTCGTCTGCAATTTGTATATAAGTGAGCTGAACACAGATGGTACCACCCTCTCACAGAAGATTAAAATAGCTACATTTCGTAGGGCGATTGAAAGAGCTGTATTCCAAAAACCTCCTTCTTTTCGTATAATGGTTATCTTAAAAAATTAAGTATCATAGTATTCTATTAACATAAGCTCAAGCTTTTAAGTCATGCGGTATTTACACAATAGTTAACATTACACAAACGATTAGTGGAATATATAAATCAATTTACGAAAACGTTTTAAAGATCTAGAAGTTCCTACTCTTTTTACCAATCTATTTAGTTATAACAATTCATTGAGTTTAGTATTTACTTGGTTCCTATTTTTAAGAAAAATGCAGAATAGATTTAAATCACGCAACACTTTCGCCCGTCCATTTGTTAAAGTGGATTCCCTTAGTAGCTTTTATGTGTACGAAGTAGAAGTTTAGTAATGCAAAGACAAAAAAAGAAATGTTTTATAAACTATATAATATATGACATGTCCTTTCTGTACATTGGAACGGTTAAGGAAAAAAGTGACATTGGTATTTTACCTTTAGTAAAGTAAAATAACATTTGAAATATAAAAGGTGCAGAGTATACACATCTACTTACTGGCTACAAAGGGAGCGGAGCTTAATGACCGCTGGTAGCGCATTAGCGGCTTCCAACCCTCCTTGATGTGTTTATTCTTTTACGTGTTTACTTTCAGCCGACCGCACAAAGCCTTTTGCTTTCACTCTACACACACTCTATGATTTAAAAGCGTTAACACCTAGGACACAGTAGGACGTATTCATGTTATTTTTTCTTCGCCCACAGAGCCTTTAGTTAAAATTACCTTTTTTTAAACAGTGTTCCTATTTTTTACATTATAAACCCCTAAATTCTTATACTTTCAGTCAGGCATGTAACTAATAAGTTATTTAATAAAGCGTGACCTTTTTTAACTTAATAGGCGTGGAATAATCGTTTGGAATCGCTTGCCTACGTATTGAATACGTAGGCAAGCGATTCCAAGCGATTCCAAGCGATTCCAAGCAATTCCAAGCGATTCCAAACGATTCCAACATGAACAAAAAATTGCAATGTTTTAATTATATAACTATATTTATCTTATTTGTTTACAGCGATATTCAATCTGAGTAGTCTCGTTTTTTGGTTACATTAGTATTGAATAATAATAGTATTTGACCAACAGGTACTAAAATATTTCAACATTATTGTTTACAAACATGATGTTTTCAATAACGATTTCGATAATTATTTGAGTTATTTATAGGATTTAAATCTTTAAGTCTTAAATGTTATCAATAAACTGGCTGTGCCCACGACTTCGTTTCAAGTAATTCAACATTGAAACTGTTATTTTATGGAACGTAAAATTATGGTAGTATGGCACATTTTCCAAAACTTACATAAATTTTTAATTACCGATTTAAATATAACACCAAATCAAATGGGTAAAATGTTTTTGTGTCGATAAAGTGAACGTAACGAGTACGTAACTTTTAGACATAACTCAGTTATATGGACACTCCAATTGAGTGTATTATCAATATGAAGTCAGGGATTTTTTACGGACTGCGTGAATGGTATTCTAAAAGTATTCTGAAAAAGTAGTCTGCAAATAATAAATCTTAATACAAAGTTATCATTAACGTGCCAGTCCAGAACATGTTCATTTATCACTCTCCTTCATAGCTCTCTGATATTGGGGTGATCTGGACCAGAGATGAGAACAGTACTCCAGGTGTGGCTGGACCTGCGCCTTATAGAGCGTATGTCTTTTGGGCAGGCTTGAAATACTGCCTCGCTCTAATGTTCATTCCTAGTTTCATCGATGCCAACTTGGCCTTGCTCTTCAGATGACTACAAAACTGACAATCTTTCATGTGTACGCGCACCTAGAGTACTCACAGATTCCATTAAAAAATTGATTTGTGAAGGCTACGATAGTTAAATACTACTACAGCTTGGCTAGTGCCAATTTGCAGTTATTTGTCTCCAGCTTGTATTGGGCTGACTCGACCGGGGAAGGACCAGCCTCTCACAGAAGATCAAAGTGTAGTAACCAAATTCATTTGGTAATGTTCCGTCAGTGAGTAAGAGAATCCGGAAGCCTAACGCCCCCCTCTCCCTGCCAAACATGACAGCGATGCCTCCAAAAAGTATACCCCAGGAGAGTCATTTCCAACATATATTGTTATGCCGATGACATCACTTGGGATGCGGTATATTCCAACTGTGCAGAAAACATTGACGAGTACCTAAAGAAATTAGTGTCTTCTATAGAGACCTCCCTGGGTTAGTGTTAGGGTGAACTGAATTTCGTTAAATGAAATCCCGGAAAGACACAAGTTTGCACGTTTACCAGTAAGAAAACCCCACTTGTTGTATCGCCGCTCTTTAAGTATCAAAATGCTGAGCCTAAACGTTTCGAGCGACTGTCAGTTATGTGGTCACCTTGAGAGCAAGTCCAAGCTGGACTCGAAGAAAATGAGAGTGATATATAGAGTACAGTTTTCAAGGAATTCTCTTCCACGCTCCACTAAGATGGGGAATGAACTTCTTTCGGTGGTGTTTCCGGATCGATACGACATGGGTACCTTAAAAAACAGTCGCATGGAGTATACGACTTTTCCAGCAGCACTTTTGCGATACCTCGGATGTTGCGAGAGATCGTGGGCAGCGGTGATCTCTAATCATTGTTTCGTTTGTTAGCCCTTCTGTGTCATAAAAAAATATAGTTACATAATATTTCATATATCAAGTACGAATTGCTCTTTCATGCATCAAACAAAATCTACTATACATATATTTATGAAATTTGCTCTGCTTAATGAATACTTTCTACTCCAGCAAATTATTGATACAAGGCAATGAAAATTTAACTTACGCTATAATGAAAGTGTAATAAAACTAATTTTTTTTTAAATACAAATATTTCGAAAAACAGACGCAAAAACAAAAATCCTGTATTATAAAATGGTATCATAACTCATTTTGTTAAAATATAAAAGCCTTTTCCAAGCAGTAGGATAATGGCGATCGTAAAACGGATAATAACGCTTTCGCCTCTCCGGCGCTATTGCTTAATTATATTTTTACGATTTTAAATTTATTATGGATAAAGTTTAACGAGATAATAATTTCACGTTTTTAATGAGATGTATTAAATTAATTAAACAGCAAGTTATTTGTTTGAAGTATTGATGATACATATGACATACATATGACATACAAATATATACATCATATATAGATTACTAGGAAAATTTAAAGATATAGGACGTTTAAAGGTATATTATTCTCTGGAAAAAGATAAAACTAGTTGACAGAAGACTTATTACAGAGAGCCAGCGTGCTCAGAAAAGAGAGTAAGCACTATCTTCTAATAAACGAAAAGTATTTGAGTTCAATAATATTGTATTTATATAATTTGAAATAAGCGTACTTTGGTTATGTTAATGTTATGTTTGTTCGATATGATCAGGGTTATCTATTATTAATATTAGGTCTTTACATATGAAGTTTTCATTTTTCCGTACTAGCCAAATTAATCTCCTAATTAATTAGGAATTACAAATTCGAATCTATACAGTTAATTAAACATTTATTTATATTTTGTTAACCTTCATTCATTTGTTTTTTTTTTCTTCTGTTTCTTCTGTTTTTTATTAAAATTTTTGTTTTTGTCTTGGTTGCTTACTAACTAATTTGTCTGAATTCGTGTAGACCCACTAAACACACTGTTTATTAAATATTAATAAACGATAAACATGATTCCTAAAAATACTTTATTGCGTTTTAAATAAGATAAGATTATTTACGCAATCTTAAGAGATAAGATTTAGTCCTTTTAATTTACGAATTTAGATATAAAATACATTATTTTTTTCTTTTCATTATCGCTATAAGTCTTTCTTCTTTCTGGTTTGTTTTAAATAAATAATCAACAAGTTTATCGGAGTCATATCACTTATCATTACACTATAGGTATCGTTTTTAAATAAATAAACCCTGGAAGAGTTATCGTAAAATTTGAGTCTAGATAGAAGATCTGAAGAGTGGTGTTTGGTTGAAGGATAAGCTAATTGACAAAAAAAGAAGAAAGCAGTAAGATATAACAAAATTAATATTGTGTACATAACACGAACATGAACGTAGGCGACGCAATTAGAATATGATTAAAATGTAAATATTGTATTTGTCAACACGAATGGATAGAATGTTTGTCAATATATTTTTAAATTAAACTTGCTTTATAACTATTTTTTTTCCTTTATTTTTTACTACTAATTAGATCGCCTCCTTAATACGTGTATTCGCTTCATTTTCGGCCTTCGTAAGTTTGACCATGTCTCCGACTATAGATCAAAAGTTAAGTGGTTGCCAATTCGTAAACGACGAAATGTACGAATTTTGTGTCTCCTTTACTCGATTTTGTTCAATCCTTCTACTCCTATATTTAAAATGCAATTTCTCCTTCTTAGCAGATGTACATGACAGATTACTTCGTTATTCTAGCAATTTACTGCTCCACACTCCTCTTCATCGGACTGGTTTCTTATCCAACTCTTTTGCTCTAACTGCCGTCAGACTTTGGAACGAGTTACCGGAACATATACGAAAAGCGCCGTCTCGTGACTCCTTCAAACGCCAAATAAAACAACTTTATTTCAATGAATAATTTATAATGTGTATGTTATGCATGTATGTATGTATAAATTAGGGATATTTTATTATTATGTATATTAATATATATAATAATTAATATATGTATATATATATACAATAAGGTATTATTTTAATGTATTGTATTTGTTATTATATTATATGATTGTAGTTATAATTCTGTTTTTTTTTATATTTTCAGCTTTTTTGTTTTTTTTTTTTTTTGGACGCCTTCCAATGGTCTCTTATGTACCTAAGGTTGGCTGGTAGAGAATGTCTTTGTGGCATTAAGCCCGCCTTTTGTGCATTATTTTATGTATTGTGCAATGAATAATTAAATAAATAAATAAACAACTATCTATTCTCAATATTGGCACAATATGTATAATTTACAAAACTTGCATACGTATTGCAATTGTCATATTCATGCCATTCATGCGCATTGCCCCGGGGTTTTGTGGTAT
Source organism: Melinaea menophilus ssp. n. AW-2005 (assembly GCA_918358695.1). Classification (NCBI taxonomy): domain Eukaryota; kingdom Metazoa; phylum Arthropoda; class Insecta; order Lepidoptera; family Nymphalidae; genus Melinaea; species Melinaea menophilus. Next base: position 575,855 of record OU911039.1, read on the forward strand.
TTTCACAATAGGGACATACTTAAAGACTTAATATAGATGTCAACACCATCTCCAAATTATACAAACGCCTCTCGAAGAGTTACTTCGACAGCTATTTGAAAGACGTCGATCACCCCAACTAACTGATGGTGAAAGCCTATTGTGGTGGACCTTTTTTTTTTAGCATCTGGAACGTATCATGGGTACACACCGCATTCCAGGGGAGGAAAGCGGCGGTTATGTGAGACTCCTACTCACTAAACCAGACGGCTGCCGTCGCCGTCGAAATGGGACACCGTGAGAACGCTTGCGTATACAACCGCGGCGCCCCGACGGACTAACTATCGCCGAGCAAAACCGTGGTGTCACGCTCCACGAAGGCTCCAGATGGCTAACGCGACCCCGAAAGATCGAATTAACCGTCCCCCAGGGAGCACCGGCCCGTACTGCTTCCAATCCCACCGGACAAGTCCGAGTGACATTGATAACGGACAAGCACACGAAGAAGTTTCCAGCATGGCCCCCCATTGTGGTGGAACCTCTATTAACCCCTTCCGACCCGTTTAGCTTCCAAAAGAAGACCCATGTCGGACTTTCTCGACTTAGATGACGCCATAACGACTGATTATTTAAACAATACTATACATTTTTACATACACCGTCTTTGGCGGTGGAAGCAAGATCCTAAAATATATAAATTGTATTGGGGGACCTCAGTCTCAATGTACTAACTGTTACTTATCCTATGTATAACATACGCCGTCTCAAACCGAGGTTCACGCTTCTTATAGGTACCTTAAAGACAGACGTGACCCAGGCCTGGATTCATCGCGCAACTTTAGAAGAAATGGAATATTATTAGGACCCTGCCTTTAAGGCTAATTTTGTTGAAAGATATTTTACGAAGAGGCATTAGGCATTAGGTACATAATTGACTGTGGCTTTATTACGTTATTGTCTCATCCTCCTGTTATTTTATTTTTCCTCAAATATTCAAAATCTACTGCATGGATTTAAAAGCACATACTTAGAACATGAGCTGCACTTGTATAGACACAAAAGAAATGAGTTGTTTTGTTAATAGATACAAGTTTAGTTAATGTTGTTTAAATATTCTTATAAATTAACTTAAAAGTGAAATAACGTTAATTTACTGCAAAAATAATTCAAAAGTTGAAAGTAAAAGTTAAGGAGTTCCTTAGGCGTAGAAACTTCAGTAAAAATTCTAAAACTACATTACTTTTTTTATAAAGTAAGTTTACTTTAAAAATATGTACAATACATATACATTTAATTATTAATAAATATGAATATAATAGGCACGTTATATTGCCATGTAGTATTTGCACAGAGCATGCTCATGTCTGGAGCGATACCGTGCGACGACACCACGCCGCGAGGGAAATCAAACTAGAGAGCAACTGAATTATAAGTTCATATTGTATTAACCACAACAATTATGAAGTGTGTGTGTATGTTTCCTCAAATACAGTTATAATGCTATTTACATATTACATGCCTCAATTTCTATATATAATAAACAAAGGTTCATGAAAATCCTCCTTTACGGATACTACAAAATTTTATATTATAACATACATATATCAATTTTATAAAACCACATTTTAAGTGAGCACACTCACACTCTCCGCTTCACCAAGTTATAAAATATATACACCTGCAGTGGGGACAGGTATCAGAGTGACATCTACTTATTAAGAGTGCTACAAAAATCATTGGGTTTGTAAATATTTCAAAAACGTATTCTTTTCTCATTGAAAGTAACATTTTTGTGTCATTGTTTTTTTAGAATGTACAAAGTTATTATCGAGAAGTTAAGTTAAGATCGAAAGTGCTATTAATATATATATTTTTTTTTTGTATTTTACATCCGACATGTTGATTATTTCTCATATTCTAGAAAAGTTAGCTCATTCATTACTTCTAAATTGAGTTATAATATTTAACTGTAATTAGGAAGTTGTGTAATATGAGTGTAAGTAGCGTTAAACGTTCAATAAAAGTTCTTCTTTAAACTCAAACACTTTAATTAATTAAATGACAAATGACTTCAATGACAAACGGATTAAATATATTAGTAACTATCTGATTCCCACCCGCTCCGCTGGGCACACTATTAATTTCTATTTTATATTTAATGTAAATTTTTAAAATTTTTAATAGAGAAATATAATGCCAGTCAGTGAATATACAGATTTCCACATCACCTAAGAGGTATTGTGTATTGGGATGCGTTCACGTTATGTACTTTAGCGGGATCCCCAGTAGGCCTACACCACGAAAAAATTTCCAGCATATAACTAAGGATACATTTTGAGAAATATATATTTATCAATAATATTTATTTATTTTTCAAATATATCAAATTTAATTTCGTTATCAATTATTATTTGACGTCCTTGATTTTTTATTTATGACTAGGTTTAATTTTCAAATTGCAACTTTTTGCACCCCCCCTAAACCACACCTAAACCCTGGTTGCCATGGTAAACATTGTCATAGTATTCGTTGTCAAAGTAACCGTTGTCATGGTAACTGTGGCTATGGTAAACATTGGTATGGTTACCGTTGCTATAGTAACTCTTACTTCCATCTATGTAGCTCCTTCAGGTTTAAAACTTGGCAAAATGCAAAAAGTTGAAATCCGTTGGGATAGGAATTCTATAAAATCCGTACTTAGTAGACGTCTACGTCACAGAAGAAGTAACTATGTAAAACTTTAAGTTAATCGGATAGATAGTTTCGGAGATTTCGTGATGATGACTCATCGTGTGTGGTAAATCGCACAAAATTAATATATACATATATATATAGATTAATAAATGCATATATTAATTTAGTGCGATTATATATATTTATCTATATATATATATATATCTATATATATACATATATATATATATATATATATATATATATATATATAGATTATTTTGTATAGGATTTTTCAATTTCATAATTTGAATTTTTAAAATATGCTGTGTGTAACCAATTGTAACCAATATATAATATATTTGATAAGTTTGAGCGTAAAGTATTATAGCTGCAGAAAATATATCTGTTAATATTTCAATGTATGAGTAAGATAAAAAAAAATATGTATAAACATTTTTATTATCATATAATTTCAAAGACATAAGATACTCAAAATTAAATCAATACATTTTGCCAAACAATATGTACTGTGTGTAAACTAATTGCAAGATATAAATACCTAAACCATCAAAGCGGCCATTTACTACAAGTAACAAACAGTGTTTGATTATTTTTGTATTGCATATATTTATTTTATCACACTAATAAACTCAAATGTTTAATATATAAATAAAAACAATATACAGGAAAATATTTTAAATTAAAGTTATTTTCACCGAAATTTGTATTGCATGTATTTTGTAAGTTTCGTCAGGTTGTTTGAAAAGTTTAATTAATTAATAATAAGTTCACTAGATTTTGACATTCAATTTAATAATACTTTAGAATATATTTATAAATGTAAGTACAATTACTTGTAAGCGCGTGGCAGAATCTCTTTAACAAAGTTATAGCGAGACGAGACGAAGTATCTGCTCCGAGTGTCACGTCACTCCCCTCCGGGCTTGTTCTCCGTATGCGTTAAGTCTACGCAATGCTGTCAAAGAGAATAATAATAAGTATATCTTTTTCGTTTTATTTATAATTAGAATTGTGATAGATATATAGTAGTCACATTTGATTTGTTAAAAAATAATAATAATCATATTGTCCATTATTTATTCATTCGTATAATATTATGATAAGAACTAATTTTTTTTTAACAAATAACGCAATAGTGCTTAACGTTACAAATGGGTAACTGATCTTACCCCGTAAGTACCGTGACTTGTGTGTTGCGGTTTCGTCAAATTTGCTCTGCATTCAGCTCAGATTAAGCCGAGAGTACTCTCGACTCCATTCAATGTTGTGTAATTCATTTCAACCATTCGTACATTCAAGAGGTCAGGTCAGGTCAGATCATTTCTCATCTACCTAAGATTGAAAACAACAAATTAAAAAATGATAATAAAAAAAAACTGTAATTTTGATATAACATATTTTGAAATTATTAAATAACACATACATGCAAACGAACTTAGCAATGAGTATAGTTTGTATGTGTTTGCTTGTTTTTAACAGAAATCAAAGGCTTAATTTTCCAGTTGAAGTTTATTAAGAGACTTCTGTTCGTGCTTTACCTGTCCTGGCTTCTTTGTTCAAAAAACCTGTTTATTGTTATTTCTTTATGAAACAAATATTGCAAGACTGTAATTAAATCTCAAAATATTTGAGTTTCGTTAACACTTGATTTAATTGAATTTACATAAGCATTTATAAATCACTGTTTTACGCTTCAGTTCAAAACTTACTACTTGATATAATAATATGTCGATTAATACCTGTATCTTTATAAACATAAATACCATAAATATAAAGGTATGATTTCAATAAAACTAGGCAAGTAACGATTTGGTTAACAAAATATTGAACACCAAGAGTAAATGACTTAACACTGAGCAGGGTTGGTAATAAAAATTATGGAAGCTACTAAAGTGACAGTAGTTATTAATGAAAATTTAACAATAGCCATTATCAATTTGCAGATAGTTATATATCCTGTCTTAAACGAGCGGAACCTACCAACATTGAAATATTCGCGAGTCTCAAGTTGCAGATTACGTTTATATTTAAACGAGACGGGGCTGTGTACATGGCGCTACTTGAAAAACAATCTTTTATATATATTTTTCTCCGCGAATGACTTTTAATTTTATGGTCTCTTTTATTAATATAAGCAATAAATATGAAGCCATATTAACAACTCATAGTTGATTGAGCTACTTTATATATAACTCCATACTTCTTTTTCTTTGTATATTTTTTATTAAACCAAAAGTAATATTAATAACAAGACATAATTATAAACTTCCAAATATATATATTATTTTCACATCAAGTAACTACCTCTACAATCTTTCTAAAATTTATAAACATGCATTTAGTGTCTGGTCCAAGGAGAGTACGGCGCATTGTTAACTGTTGATAAGATTTATTGGAAAAGTTTCAACCGAGAGTTTATTGTAGTTATTTCAATTTAATGGTAAATACTGTATTGAAATAGTTTTCATTACAAGGTTGTTCTAATTTTAATCTTATCTCTTTGAAAATGAAATTACACGAATTATTTGTGTACCTATTCCTGGTTATCAGTCATTTTATTCATATTACTGTTAGTTATTTAACTGCTGTTACTTAAAATATGTATACAAAATTTTTAAAGTCAAAAATAAAATATATATCTCAACCTGACTCATTTTTGAAATTTTTTTTTTCGCAGAAAGTGACGTGATGATGATGATGTGATGAATAACGATATATCATTTATAATGCTTCTTGGTAGTAATTCCACTGACGTTGCGAGTTCAGAGTTTGGGTAAAGCCATTGAGGATATTAAGATTTTCAATTGTATTTATATCTTTTTATGGAAAATAAAGTTTAATCGCGTATTTTTATTTGATTCTATTTAACATTGTCACGGTCATTCGTTTAATTAATTTTATTAAACACTAATTTATATGAGTTTAGTTAACATGGTCTCAGAAAAATAATTGAAATTGGAAACAAACAAACAATTGACAAAAGCTTAAGACCATTATTTAAAATACATAAATAAATACAATCTAATACTGTTTTACTTTATCAATACAAGTTCATCTTTTATAGCGTTATGACCGATAACTAATTATAATAGATTCCACTGGATGTTGAATCGACTGTTGTACACAGGTTATTACAGCAACCGCATAGAATATGTCCAATTTATTCCTAGGGTTTTTGATATGAAATATATTTAATGTGTTACATATTTTATATTTATGTGAAGCTGGTTTTCATACTGTTACCAATGACAACTATACTTTAAAAGGTGAGAATGATAAAATTAAAAAGTACAAAACATTTATACTAAATAGAACTTGGTTACGTTGGTAAAAACCATAAGTTTGTTTACGATATAGACACACACACGTGTACTGAAAAACAATATTAATTTATTTGTAAATATTCTGGATTTAAAATCTTAAATAAAAACCGTCACAAGACAAGTGAAAGAGTCATAAATCAGTGTCCCGCAGCGGAACTTAAGACGCGTCGGCTACAAAAACTTACTGTGCTTTCCTACTTACTAACTACTTTTAATTGTATTTTTTTATTCAATACGCTTCTAAGATAACGATTATTGATAGAATAAAATATTTTCTCATTTTCCGAATGTTATTCTGTTCATAAATTTTAATTGTAAGTATAAGAGAAAAACATTATTATTGTTTTTAAGAAGTTCAAGGTTTCCGTCGTAGATGAACAAGTATTTTCATTCGTTTGAGGTTGTGACAGAGCTGGTTTCTTGTAGATTTATATGAAGACCAAAATAGTAATGAAAGTAATTTTTAAACTTTTGGAACTTTTAGGAGCGTGCTGTTTAAAGAGAATAATTATTCTACTACTATAAGCTATTACTGTTAAAAAAGTTAACCATTTCATTTATAGTTGTCATTTCCTATGAAGCATTCCAGATAAATAAACTGGAGTTTAGAACTGTTTTATTTATCGCGATGTTATTCAGGTTCCGGAGTATGAGGCACTTAGGTTTAATTAGGCACTTTAGTTCTGTAAGATAGGTAAATTAAATCGTGGTGCGAAAATGCAGGTGCTATTAACTGTCAAAACAAAACATCCGATGTAGCAATTTTGATGAGCAACCTGTGTGATCAGTAGAAGCTAGTTTAAAAATTTTGAAATTAAGTCAATTTACGAGTTGGTGCAATTGAAGAGATCTAGAGTCCTCTTTTTACAAACAAGTATTAAATTCACCCAGAACTATAATATTCACTAGCATACCTATGTGAAAGCAAATTTTCGAGAACTAGTATCAATTTCGAGTAGTAGTTAATATTAGGATGACAGTAAAGTACTCAACCAACCAACCAACGTGATCCCAATAGCTACTTCCATAAAAAGAGACTCGGGAGAATCAAGGACAGATAAAAGTGACTGAACAATAATTTTGAATATTATATGATTATGTAAATAAATAAAAACCCCACCACCGGCTTTTCCTATATGATCGTTTCTAATTAGGTTAAAGTCACATGTAGAAGAGAGAGATGGCTTAATTCAAGATTCAGAAACGAAGACAGCGTGGACAGAGTTAAGGTTTAAAGTGTTAGGAATATTAAAATAATGACTGGAAATGCTTTGAATGTTGATGTGGCAGATATTAAAGTTGTAATGTAATGGTTTCAACTAATTCGATAGCAGGCTTTGTAATGACCCAAAATCCTAAACCAGGCCTTAAAAAGAATCTCCATTAGCTTAAAAATAGGAATCAGAACTAGACTCTATTAGTCATAATAAAAATAATAATGATGAGTAAAATGGCAAAAAAAAAACAATATAAAGTTACCTACTACACAGAATAAAAGTAAGAAATTAAATTATAGAAATAATAATTAATAAAATTATTAAAAATAAATAAGAAAAATAAATAATAATAATCAGAACAAACAACGAAATAATTAATTATTATAAAATAAAACAAACGGAAAATTTGCACATCCAGCTGGCAAAAAAACATTCTCAAAATTAACTAAAAAAATATACAAGACAAAAAAAAAACAATATAATAAAAATATGGCTGCGAAAAGATACCGACAGCAACAAAACTACACAATAACAATATCACATGAAAAAAAAAATAATAAAAGCAGTAAAATAATAATAATAAAAAGAAAAAAAAAACAATCATAACTGTATAATAACGTAAAGCAGTAAGGCTTTGTACTTTTGCCAACATATTAGAGAACTAACTAAATAACAGCACACCATCGTGTACGCCAACTGTCATAAACTTATTAGAGTAAATATATGTAGATATAGTTACACAACTAAGAATTATAGCGAAATGTGTTATTTATTCTTTAAAAAAATACATCGTGTAGCAATTAAAATTATCTGGCAGCTTAATAAAAACGATACCATTACGTGTCCAACAATTAGTAATACAAAAATGTTTCGTGGCCCTTGTAAAGAGATCTCGACGGCGTTTAGTTAAAAATTAGCTTAATACAACGGAGATGCTTTTGGAACCCTTTTATTTTTATATATAAGGTCCCTGACCTTGACATCATTGAAACGTATCTTTGAGTTTAATTGTCAATGTTATCGATTTGAATATCAACGTTATGTATTCAGCAAACCAAGAATATTACACACCAAGGATTTAAAATCACTGAAAACACTGCAGTTTTAGGAGATTGGGCTGATTATTATTTTAATATCTTACTAAATATGTTACACGATATAATATATATATATATATATATATATATATATATACATACTGGCTACCCCGCAAGGGATATGGCGTGAAGCTAAGTAAGTAAGTAAGTACGATTAAACAAACAATCATTTAGGTATACAGTAGTATTGATAAATCCTATAAAACACTTACAATAACTAGACTCCTCTAACTGTTCTATAAACCACGCGACGTAGCTGGATTAACGAAACCACTGATAATATTATAATAATTTATTTGAACATTGGCTACATTTAGATGTACAGTATTTTTGCTTTTGGTATTTCAAGTATACAAAAAGCAAATTTATTGAAAGAGCTAAGTATATAAGTATTTCTGTATAGATCTGAGAGCTGCATAGATTGGAAATGTATTGAAATGCATGTTCTAAAATACTGACGTCACAATATTCTTTTCGGTTTAGCTTTATATTTTTTATCTAGATTTGTTGAGTTTCTACATTTCAACATTCAATTAACTTTCGGTAATTTTTTTACAGAATTTCTAACAGGTTTTAGTAACAATTAAGATTTCGGCGTAATTACCAAAATTTTCTGAACTATTTTTTAATAGAATTAAAGTATTTTTTGGTCTACTATATTATGTATGAAATATTATACTTAATAATGTGTTGTGCATGTCTGTGTTAGAAATCTATTGATGGTTGAATTTCTTTTATAACCTAAATTAATTAAATATATATTACTTAATTTAGTTTTGTATTGTTATCAATGTTAACTCCTTATGCTTTATACTTTACTTTTGTTCCCGGGACGGTATAAATGAAAGAAATAAATAAAAGAAATGTATGATACAAAACTTTAAATTATTTTGCAAAATGTTTTACGAAGAGTGGTAACATATTACAGGTAATAAACTAATTCTGGAAAAGCGATCACTAAAAATTTACGTATTTATACCTCCAAATTATTGTATTTGTAGCTAATGTTAAGACTTCTATGGACCTTGATGATTACCGACCGTCATACCTACTAATCAAGTTACCTGTACTGTCAACAAAATTGACAGATTTTTACGGTGAATTAATATGAATATAATAACTTAAATTTCTGACTGTTTTTATGTATACAAAAATGTATATAAACATTTTTTGATAACTAAATACTTATCGAATCGGCATTCTTATTAGGTCTTTCGTCAGACATTGCAAGGACGATTCGTTAGGTAATCGAGCAATTGAAATGTAATGTAATCTTAAAAATCTGCGTTACCACAGTTCCTAGTCAAGTAGTACTCGTCTTCAGCGTGCTTCGAAAACCAAATATGTTACCGATGCCTCCAAAAAGTATACCCCAGGAGAGCACTGGCTTTAATGAAGCCGGCGAATCCATCCCCGAGCAAAATCGGGGAATGATTTTCAGATTTTTGCTCGGGCTACCCGTCGTGTCTGGGGCGGGCAAAGTATCGCCTTTTATGTTTACTGAGGGCAAACAGCGATACCCAGCTTGACTCTAGATGTGAACTTTTGCAACATCCGGGAGTTTCACTCAAACCTAAACGCCGTCCACTACCACCTTGAGACGGCGCAGCCAGCCTTGTTGTTTTTGACTAAAACGCAGATATCTCAACCTAGCGACACAGCGTACCTATCATACCACGGGCATAAACTTGAACATCATATTATAGTATACGTCAGGATATCTGCGTTCGTAAGGAAGGATATCTGGCACCGTAGCCTTCAGGTTTTTGGAGGTCGGCGAGTACCTGTCTGTACTCTGGCTGCGCGTGGACATGGACGACCATGTCAGAGTCTACGCGTGCCTCTACAGGTCCCATAGTGGCAATGCAGAAACGGATCAACCTTTGGCCCATGTTCAGGCGAAGATTGACGATCTGCTTTCACAGACCCGCCGCCGCCGAAGTTGTAGTCCTTAGGGACTTCAATGCGCACAATGCCGACTGGCTAGGATTACGTGCCACCGACTACGCGGAGAGATCTATATTTGACTTTGCTCTGGCAAATGGTCTGCCCCAGTTAGTCAAGACGCACACTCGTCTACCGGACGTGGACAGCTATAATATGTGCCCTCTTTTCGAGGCTCCCATAGGGTCCTCTGATCATTGTTTTGTACAGATTGTAGTACCCATTGAACGTCCAGTTTACATAAGACTTGCGACTCGACGGGTTTGGCACTACAAGTCAGCGGATTGGGATGGATTGCGATCTTTTTTGCATCCTAACCATGGGGGCCACTTTATTTCCCCTCCAATAATCCTAGTGACTGCGCTGCGGCTGTAGCTGATGTCATACTTCAGGGCATGGAACTATTTGTACCATGTTCTGTGGTACCACTTGGTGACAGATCGCGGCCTTGGTTTTATGCGTCTGTCAGGGCTGCAGCAGCTGGCAAATGGTAGGCTTATCAAGCTTGAGCCAATGCGTTAGTCACTAAGGATCCGAACTCTAGAGTTATGAAGAGGAAATATAACCGTGCCTCCAGATTCTTCAAACGGCAAATCGCTAGAGCAAAGTTCAAGCATGTCGTAAAAATTGGGGATCAGCTGTTGGTCAATGATCGGTAATATGGCTTTCGCCATGGACGATCGGCTGGTGATCTTCTGTTATATCTTACGCACCGTTGAGCAGCTGTTATTGAAAGTAAGGGAGAGGGTCTGGTAGTTAGTCTAAATATGGCGAAAGCCTTCGATCGTGTATGGCACAAGGGGCCTCTTTCGAAGCAACCTTCCTATGGGCTTACCGAGAGTTTACGCAAGTGGATCACCAGCTTTCTCACTGGCCGGAGCATAAAGGTCATTTCCGACGGCTTTTGCTCGGACACCAAGCCCGTGAACGCTGGTGTACTCCAAGATTACGTGCTGTACCCAACTCTGTCGAGTGTCGAAAGAAACTTGTGTCTTCTATAGAGGCTTCCTTGGGGATGGTCTCTGAGTGGGGTGAACTGAATCACGTTTAGTTCAATCCCCTAAAGACACAGGTTTGCGCGTTTACCATTAAGAAAACCCCTTTTGTCATATCACCGCTCTTCGAGAGCACTCCTCTAATTGCCTCGCAATGTATCAGAATAAACAAGAAATATTTATCTGTCAAAAAAAATGTATACGCGCAATAGCGAGTATAAAAATTACAGATAGCTGCCGGCGTTGGTTTGAAAAATTTAAAATATTGATAATGCCTTCCATCTATATCCTAGATATGTTAATGTTTACACGAAAACAACGCCACTTGTTTCACTTAAATGAAACTACGTATAACAGTCGTAGAAAACAACATTTAGATTACCCTCGTGACAAAATAATGGCTTTTGTAAAAAAAGGTTCTTATTGTATGGCTATAAAGACGTACAATAAGTTACTCGTACCAAATCGAATTAAAGAAATTAAAAAGGACACTACTTTTTATAATAAGATCAAACAAATGTTGACATCAAAGGTTTATTAAAGTTATGACGAATTTTTAAAGGATAATTTGAATAATATTGACATACAAATATTTTAATGACACTCGTATTTACAATTTATTATTATGATTTCGGTATTTTACTTTTTTTTTTATTTATTTTTTTTACTTTTTTGACATTTTAGTTTAATTACAATGATTTGAATATTTTAATTGATATAGTTATCAACGTGTTATCAGAGAATGTTAATTAATGTAGTAAAGTGTAAATAATACTTTTGACGACTGATTTGGGACGCCCTAACCGTCAAAATTATATTTTTGGAAATAGTTTTAAGAACATTGTAAAGCAAAAATATTACCAAATAAATATGAATATGAATACTGGGTCTCGACAAATCGAGCGACTGTCAGTTTGGTGGTCATCTGAAGAGCAAGGCCAAGTTGGCCTCGATGAAATTGGGTGTGATCAATAGAACGAGGCAGTATTTCAAACCTGGGCAAAGACTTGGGCTCTATAAGGCGCAGGTCCGGCCACACATGGAGTACTGTTCTCATCTCTAGTCCGGATCACCGCAATATCAACCGGACCATCACAGTCCGGATCACCGCAATACCAGTCACGGAGAGCCGTTCGGATTTTCGGGGATCCGGTGCTCTACGAACGGCTGGACTCTTTGGCATTGCGTAGAGAGTTGCTTCTTCTTGCGTCTTCTACCGCATTTACACCGGGGAGTGCTCCTAAGAACTATACCATCTGATGCCTGATGCCTCCTTTACCATCTATACCGCGTGGATGCCTGGTGGGCTTACACCGTGTGGTTTTCAAGGACTTTTTTCCCACGTACCACTCGAATATGGAACGAACTTCCTTCGGCGGTATTTCCAGATCGATACGACATGGGTATCTTCAAAAAAGGAATATATTCCTATTTCCAAATCCGGCAACGCTCTTGTAAATTCTCGGATGTTGCAAGAGTTCACGGGCGGCAGCGATCACTTATCAACGGTGACCAAGCTCATTTGCCGTCGTCTAACATAAAAATTTTTTAGCACCCACTAAGAAAATTCCTGTAAAAAATTATGTAAAAGTATTTCAAAGAGATAATTAATCTAATTTCTCAGCTGATTGATGAGGCAATAGGCAATATATTTACCGCTCCAAGGGGCCATTGACACAGTCATTTGCATGTCAGATGCACTGTGTATACACGATTTTGGATGGCTAGAATAGCGCGCAGCAGCTGGAAATGTAAATTCATTTGCGCGAAATATTTGCTATCAAAAATGGGTAATTTATTTTATTAACCATATATTTTTCTTGTTATACCAAGGAATACCAATTCATTGCATATTGAACAGATCTATATAAGGATGGAAAGATGACCTCAATTCATAAGTAACTACGTTATAGTCAACCGCAGACGAAGTAATACAAACGAATGGCTTTTACATGTTTATTCATATATAAGGTTTCCTGCCACAAAACGTTCCAACAATATCCGTCGCTCCGTCACGATTCAGTCGGCACTGGTAATTTTTTATTTATCCCACATTTTTATATCAACAACTTAACTTTAGGCATGTGAGCTTAAGTTATGTTGAGGTTTCATTCATTCATGTGATTGAAACTCAATCTTTGATACACAAGCTAGATTTTTTACAGTTGTTACTAATTGAGCGAGCAATATTACTTTATTTTCAAAAGTTGTTTTGCACAATAGGATTACAGGCTTTAAAGTTTCTTTTTGGTAAATTAAAAGAAAATCTTTTAAGTTTTCCCTAGAAATGTACTCTTGTCTTGATCAATGGTAAGTAAATATTTCATCGAGAAGTTTTTTTGTGTGCTTAATAAATTGAGTACAAATTTAAGCAGATATCTCTCAATTAAGTGTATGAGAGGGAAATTTTAATTCCGTTCGGGAACACTTCGACAACACTCACAGCTAAAAGTCTTGTATATTACATGGGAGATCTGTAAATGAAGGGTATTCTGTAATAAATTATATAATCAGCTGATTACTTTTAGCAGTTGTTATATGATTGTATTAGGTAAAGTAGGTTTTTAATTATTTTTATTGTATTTTTCAATATATTTACCAGTGGATATTTTAGTTATATTCACTAGAGTGTAAGAAACACCTAATATTAATATCATTGGAGTTTTGTACATAAATAAGAAATAAAATGTGTTCTAGGTAAACTAAGTTTTATATAAAATGGCATTCTTTAAAAATCATAATTCTGTTCTAAAAGTCAATTATTTGGATAGGATAGAATCGTCATTTAACTCATTTACGAGTAGCATAGTCTTAGAAATAAAAATGTATTTAGATTGGCTTTTTATAGAAGATATTAGAATGTTAGAATAATAATAATAATTATACTATAGAGTTTGTTTAATATAATATCTATAGTTATTGAATTAAACTTGCGCCCATAACGATTATACCGGTCTATCAAATTTAATTATAAGATGCTTGAAACCCCGAAATGTTAATAAATTAAACTTAAGTTACCAAGCCTATCTCTAATCTAGCCCGTCTGTATCTCGCATATGAGTTATCTCGACCGAAAGTGTGAAGTGAGGTGAAGTATTATCGACTCACAGAAGGTTGTTGTGTAGTAACTATAAACCATTCCTGCATCTCTTATACATTTTGTATTAAAACTCTGTTGGTAAGCTGTGTTAATTCATATCCTAATTATGGATTTATATTTACAGGACAGACATTCTAACTAATTAAATTAATGAAAGTAATCTGATAGATATATAAATAATAAGCTTACATGAAATATATTTACTTAAGTATTAAATTTCACAGACACATTAAAATATAAATTGTGGAATTATGTTAATGTACTAGTGGTTTCGGTAAACAAATTTTGTTTTAACACTGTACCACTTATTGTTTTTTTATTATATGTTCATCTACTCGTATGTAATTATTCATGTAACTGGATAATTACTCATAAACAATTAATAATTAGGTTTTAATGCTAAAGATAAATATAATTATAATGAACTCACTTTCTTTGGAGTCTGAGTTCACACACACACTTCACACACACTCAATTCACACTTCCGGTGTAAAATAAGATCGGTACAATAAGCGGCTTTACTAGAGAAAATAAATATATGTATCTTATTACATGTGAAACTTAAATATTAATGCAAAATGAATAAGTAATGGAGACTGGAAGCACATTCGAATCCGCGATGGTCTTTACGTCATTTTACAAATATTATTAAATTGTTCCACTGATAAGCAACGTGTACATCTATGTTTGTATATCCTTCTTCTTACTGCCATGGCACATTTTAGTGAAACGGAGTCCATCGCAAAGAAAAATAGTTGGTATAACTGAGGTTACACCCAAAAAGAAAAGAAGAATCCCGCGTGGACCTCCGACTTATTATAATTGTTTAGTTTAAACTAGGAATAGATTTTGCTGCAACTGGCACATGTCACTGAACTTCCCCAGATGGCGTACTGCGGCCTGACTCTATCGTCTCGCTGTTAGTTTTTATGTATTTAACATTATATAATATACGTCCAATTTATCCTTGTATTTTTTCCTACCTCATAAAATACATACGTAATAACATAAATATTATCAAAAAATAGTATATTAGTATGAGTAATGAGGAAATGAATATTATATTTAAAAAATCTGCAGAGATTCAAAAATGATAAGGATACCCAAGCTCCTCCAATTTAATCTAATAGTACAATGAGAGCGTGTTCTGCGGAGACTGCAGTTCCGTCTGTCCATTAGGTGTAAAATATTAATATACTAGCTTTTGCCCGCGACTTCGTCCGCGTTTCCGTCGTTTTTCGAAAAAAAATTAACAGATGTCCTCCCTCATAGTTTTGACGTAACAGGCAGATTCACTTTCGTATTTTAGAAGGGCAATAGTAATATAATATGCCAATCCACAAAACTGTTGAAAAATATAAGTAACCGCAGAATATTATAATATACCCACGCTATACCCACGACTCGGTCAGCGTGTAACTCCTTGTTTTTTATTAAGATAATATATTGCTAATATTTTTAGATCAAATTAAAATGTTTCAGCGCAAAGCTTCTGGGTAGACTATGTTAAGAGTCGACCCGTCCGGCACGTGAACGTAAAGATTCCTAGAATTGCTAACCCGGGAAAGAGCGACGTATAATTGACCATGCGAGAAACAGCTAACACCGAGATCTACTCCAGCAACACGAAAAGTCTGCCCTTGAGCTTTATTGATAGTCATGGCATAGCACACCGATACTGGGAATTGCGTTCTTTTAAATTGGAATGGAAAATTATTTGGTATTATGGGAATTCTGGGAATAAAGACAGTTTCTCCTGCACCGCAACCTGTTAAAATTTGAGCCTCGATTACATTTTGTTGCAACTGGGTTACTTTTAGCCGAGTTCCATTGCAAAGTTGAGGTGGTCTTAAATTTCGGAGCAGAATTATCGGTATGCCAATTTTTAAACAAATTATATGAGAAGGTAGTCCAGGCATACTTAAAGAATTTAAAAATTCTATCGGGTAATTAGTGGCTTCTTGTTCATCAACCATTCTATTTATTGAACTATAAACTTTGCTTTCTCCCTGTATATTAGACAGTATTTTATTATTAATTTCAGATGCCTGGTCATTGCGAGGAGTCAAAATGGACCTTTCGCAAAGCCAAGAATTGTCCCTATTTAATATAATTGTTATGTCACCGTAAACCGAAGATATAAGATGTTGTTGGGATTGCACTATACAACATAACTCAGGTGTCAGAATAAGTTTTCCTTGGTGTAGTTGTGGATAGGTACCTTCACCAATCTTCAATAATGTATCAGAAAATTCACGATTATCTGCGTTGTCTCCAGTTCTCACTCGCATATTAATAGTCAAATGCACCGATTGTATATCACGCCACAAATAAGAGCTTTTCAGGCAAGCCCTAATCTCATCAGCTCGGGTTCCCCGTGGTATTACCGGTAAGGTTTGTCGGAAATCACCACAAAATAAAACCGTAATACCGCCCATTGGTCGATCATTTTGTCTTATGTCCCTTAGAGTTCTGTCTACTGCTTCTACTCCTTTTCGATGGGCCATCGTACATTCATCCCATACGATTAAATTACACTCACGCAATACCTTAGCTTTGTCGCTATTTCTTGAAATACTACAGGTTGGACTTTCCGTGCGATCTAAATTAATTGGTATTTTAAACATAGTGTGAGCAGTCTTACCTCCTGGTAGCAATGTTGCAGCTATACCTGATGAAGCCACGGCAAGAGCGATTTTACGCTGATTTCGAACATAAGCTAATATTAATTTAGTCAAAAAAGTTTTCCCAGTTCCTCCAGGTGCATCTAAAAACCATATTGTTCCTAAATTATTCTGCACACTCTCGCACACGCGATCATAGACTAAGCGTTGTTCTGCAGTCATCATTGGGACACCGTTTTCTAATGTTACCAGCAGTTCCATTGGGTTGTAACCAATCTCTGCGGAATATTCCCTATTGGTAACTTCTCCGACTGAGGTTGGCGTTGGCAAACCATATTCACCAAGTGATTTACCGCCTACTGCTGTTAAGTCTTCCTGAAGAGCTAATAAGCACTGATTTATAGCCAGATCTCGAAAATTATCATTAGTTGCGCCTTCATTATTGTGAGATAAATTCCAAAGAAAGTTTTCTGCAAATTTTTCTTTATATTTTTCCCATAATTGGACAGGATCAGATAAATTACAAAATGTGAGTAATGTTACAAATAAATGGCGTAACCGTCGTGGATTATCACTAACACAGGATTCTGCTAAAGCGTCATCCCAATGTTGATCATTTTCAAGCAAATGACGCGCTTGGCAAGCTGCATGATAAGTTGGATAAACAACATCGTCTACTTTTCTCAAATCTATAAATGATGTTGGTCCTCGCACTGTATGTAATAATAATCTCAAATAAAAACACTCTGCGTTGTTAGGATGAACAGTATACACTCTACCAAGAACATGTTCTTTGAAAATACCTGTCTCGCCATCTACAGGCCTGCCTCGGCGTCTACGGTTAAAGACACCTCGTTGTTTATCGTAGGTATAATACGATGGAACTTCTTCATACAAAAGAGACTTTGCGAAATTATCAGTTTGGCAAAGTCGAAAGAATGCCAATAAAGTTGTTTGTCTAGGGTTCTCTAATCGTTCTGTAACATTTTCGGCGTTAAAATATATACGTTGACCGCCTTCCAGATGAACATCCAGATGGGTCACAGGTGGATATCTTTCGTGAATATTAAAACTTAAGATCCGCCACACAGCTTCTGAAGAGCTGATCTATCTGCCTGACTGAAATCTAGTAACTTCATCATGTTCATTTCTTAACGCAAACGTAGCTTGGTCACTGCCCTTGTTAATGTACTTACAAATATATTTAATTGACTCTACACTATTACACATTTCTACATTTATGTGAGCTTGAAATGCTCTGGACAATACAGGCGAATACGGAACGACCCACCTATTATCTAAAGTAACCTGTTGTCCAGACATTCGCTTTTCAACAGTAAAACCACCATTGTCTCTTGAACGGCGACGATATAATGGGTATCCATCATGTCCTGTTACAGTTTCATCCACTAATGCTTTTGGATACCTTTTAGTGCAACGACCGTCTTGCATGCAAGGAGCATTTGCGTTAAATGCACCACATGGACCATGTATCATATGAGTTTTAACAATGTCGTATAACAGGGGATCTGCAGTCGGATCTGGAATTTCAGCACTAATTAATCTGTCTACATCATTAGGTCGAACCTTATCTTTTAACCAAAGCAAGATATGTGCGTGAGGTAAGCCGCGTTTTTGCCACTCAACACTATACATATAACACAATACTTCTCCAAAAATGTTATCTTTGGTAAGAAGATCTATCATTGATTTTAATTTTAAATGAAACACTCTTGCAATAATATCATGGCGGTCATGCGGTGCCTGACCCTCAAGAAGCTCCCGAGTGATTTCATCCCACTTGGGATTGGTAGTTACAGTAACAAATAAGTCGGGACGTCCATATTTTCTTACGTAACAAAAAGCGTCTTGAGTACGTTCATGCATGTAGCGTGGACCACCAGTAAAAGAAGAGGGTAAAATAACTAAACGACCCATATTCACAGTATCGTTATCTTGCTGCATGGCATCGCGAAGGTGCACGTATTCTTCAGCGCGCAGCTGCCTTTGATTAGATCGTATATAAACTAATCTTTCGGTTTCAATTTTTGCGTACATGTCAACAATAAACTGATTAAATAAGCCACGAAAACGTTGAAAGTATACCAATCTATTCCGTCTCACTTGCAGGTGGTAACAATAAAATTGAAGGCATGACACCTTTTTATTATAATTAGGTGCGCCTGTGCGCGGATCGGTTTGGTATACAGCGAAATTATAACCATCTTCCCCTCGACAGTATATCATAGGATATTGCAAACTGTCGTAAGCCCTGTGGGTTTCGAAAATACGTTGCAAACGATTGTCTCTGGAACGTATAACGATATCACGCCTATCACATTCCTGGTCGACCAGTACTACAGCAACTTCATTCGTGGATGGAACGTTATGACGCCCAGGGTGTTCCTGAGTTGGACGCTTATCGGCATTTATAACAATTTTATAATTGTTATTACCATCTTGAGAAAGGGCTTCTAATGCCGATTTAAAACTGCATACGTACGAATTAACCTGATGTAACATGTTCTGAAGTTGTGAAATGAGTTCAGTATTTAAATTCGGAAAATATTGATTTCTTATATTCGACTGTTCGTTGTAATCGGATACAAAATATATTTGAAGAAATTTAGGTTGTTCTTCAGGCAAAAGGGACCCTATCAAATGGTAAACCTGACCTTGTACCTTAAAAGTAGGCATGAAAGGGCCTTCTGAGATTTGTTTAGCACCAAAGGATGTCATTTGGAATGCACTATTATAAGTGCGAATATTATCTAAAAACTGTTTGGATTGCAAATGTTCCCCTAAAAGTAGTGATTTTAAAGGTTCCGGTGGGTCTTCGAACGAAGGCAAATTTATTTTACCTCCAGAACAACAGAAACCAGCAGACTCCTTCCTCCACTTCGAAGCATTACAAAAGGAACATACTACGTTCATATCGCCTATTTCAGAAGATGATCTGTAATCAATTGTGAGGTTATAAGCAAACCCACTTTTATATTTATCGGACCACGCCACCGAATTTGTAGATTGATCTACCACGTGTATATCTAAGTCATTAAGACCATGTCGAAATCTATCTGCAGTAAGACGGGCCTCTCGCTGTTCTTCTGTTTCAAGCGACCGAATATTTTCAATTCTTAATCTTTCATTAGATAAAGTAATCAATTGTTCTTGTCTCAAAGAATTGTAATAATCGCGTCCCGACTCTAGTCGTTGTTCATGCTCATGTTCATCTTCAAGAGATCGAATCATGTTATGGTGCGCCCTATCATTTGTCAAACGGTCTTGATATTGAGTAAAAGTTTCAGATTCTCGAGACAAAATATGACGTTCGCGATCAGCTGTAAGCCGTAATTCCCTCTCAGTGAAGGTTTCGGACTCGCGAGATAAAATATGACGTTCGTGGTCAGCTGTAAGCCGTAATTCCCTCTCAGTGAAGGTTTCGGACTCGCGAGATAAAATATGACGTTCGCGGTCAGCTGTAAGCCGTAATTCCCTCTCAGTGAAGGTTTCAGACTCGCGAGATAATGTATGCCGTTCGCGGTCAGCTGTGAGTCGCAATTCTCGTTGTAAAGCAGTTTCAGCTTCTCGGGATAACGCATGTTGTTCCCGGTCAATGGAACGCCTTAGCTCTCGTTGAGAAGAGCTTTGAGAAGCCCGTGTTGTAGCTCGTCTCGCTCTTTCAGCTGCTAATCGCATCTCTCTTTCTGGAGAGCTTTCATTAGCTCGAGATGTTGAGGCACTAACTCTCATAGAGTTTAACCGATGTGCTCTTTCCTCTTCCGATTCTTGAGAACGCGTCATTCTCATTCTCCTAGCTTGACTCGAAGTTCGAGATAAAGATGGTCGTTTTTTAGGTGGCATCGTTTATTTTATTTTTAATCGACGGTAACTTAAATTCTATTTAGTTACCCAACAAAAAACTTACGTCAGAGGTCCTAACTATAGCTAAGTATATAATAAATAGAATATAAATCTAAGTGCCTATTAAAACTAAAATAATATTCTAATCGAATTATAAATATGTACGTAGGTACCTACAAATTACAAAAGAATAAAAAATGAAAATAAAGCTATACTTAATGCGTGTGCAATACTATCTACACTTACCTACTTCACTTAAAAATGAATAATAAGAAATACCTACAACTACTGTAATTAATCAAAGTACCTATGCTAATACAAAAAAAACCTTAGATGTTCTAAGTACAGCTGCTATATAATAAAAAAATATAAATCTAAGTGCCTATTTAAACTTAAATACCTAATATTCTAATAGAATTAAACTAAGAAATATGTACCTACCTACCTACAACTTAGGTACAAAAAAAAAAGAAATGAAAATAAAGCTAAAACACGTGTGCAGTATAGGTAGATAGTAGGCAATATCTACCTATACCTACTTCACTTAAAAATAAATAAAAAATACCTATGAATACTATAATTAATAAAAGTACCTACCTACGCTTTTATCTACTCAATACAAAAAAAACTAAACATAAAATGCCCAAAACTAACCTATCAGTAACTAAAAATCTAACAATAATCTAATCTATCTATCTATTATCTAATCTAAAAATCGAATCTAAATCTACTTAAAAAGAAATAAAATAGGAACTATTAATAGTTAAGAATTTAAACAAAACTAAAACTAATTTAGAAAATAACAACAAAAGAAATTAAAATAAACTATTTAAAGACAAAAAGTCGCGCTGATAAGCACGGTTTATAAAATAACAATTATTGTCTGTCAATAAAGTTCAACACTCTGAACGCATCATCAGCCAAATATTGAATGACGCTTGCGCTCGCCTCCCGCCCCTTTTATACTCTGCCGCCGCGAGCCCCGTCGAGCGCGGCAACCGTTACGCAAAAATAATCCTTATAGCTTGATTCACTATTCACGCGCGATGTCTTGTTGGCGTATTTCATGTAAGTAAGTATAAGTTTGGTGTTTCTATACCAATTTCAATGATTCTTTTTTTATTGAATTGGTGCTAATGTTTATTTTTTTTTTAATTAGGAATGATGGTGAGCATTATTGGTTTTATAAACGTAAAAGTAAACAAATATAATAAGAAATCTTCGAACTGCTAAGCTATCGAGAGTTATGCGTGTTATTGTGAGTTAACTATAAAAGGTAGATATATGCTGTCTTGGAATATTTTTCGTGTATTTTTATGTAGAATATTTCCGTTATACATAGTTTCTATGTAGCTCTAACCATTAAGGCTGCACACGCGACGGAAGCTTAAAAAATCAAGCAACTTCTCCCATTTTCTCAACATTTCCTTTCACTGCTCTGCTCCTATTCATTGTAGTGTGATGAAAAGTATACTATTACCTGCCCAGGAGTATAAAGAATAATTGTACTAAGTTTCGTTAAAATCCGTCGAGTAGTTTTTTTTTCTATAAATAACATACAAACAGACAGACAGACAGACAGACAGACAAAAATTTTTTTAACTGCATTTTTGGCATCAGTATCGAACACTAATCACCCCCTGCTACTTATTTTGTAAATATATTTCATGTACAGAATTGACCTCTCTACAGATTTATTATAAGTATAGATAATATCACGGTCAGAAACAGGTTTATTTAAATTCAAACCGAGGTAATCCTCTCAAATATCTACGATTATAAACTGACATGACTAAAGCTATATCAAGTAACAAAGGTCAAGGTAATTAATTATTAAACTTATAAGGGTTGATTATCACATCTTTAGAACGCAATTATTTTTGAAATTTTATATAATCAATTATTTTTAAACACAATGACCAAATATGAATTATTCTAGTATTTAGAATTTAAAAACTTCTACTTAAAAAATATTAAGTAAAGATATATATTAATTGTCATCTTGTCTGCAATGAATTCATTCGTTATCATGAGTTTATATAAACTGGAAGCTTAGAGACCTAACGTACTCGTTAGGGTTCTTAGCTTCAATCATTAAGGATAACAAGCGGTAGGTTCTACAGTGGAGTAACCTTAGACGCTGGATATCGGTTTAGAAATCGTATAATCTACATAGAGCATACATTAATTATATTTAATTGCAAACTACTCAATTCTTTAAAAATTTGGTTACGAGTATAAGTAGTTCCTGTCCATCAATGGTTATCGTTGCGTAACAAATATCAGTTTTTTATCTTTAAAGATAATTACAATGAAAAATAATAAAAATAATAATATAATAATAATATATAAAATACTCATATTTATGTGGTATTACAAAAGTCGTCTATTTTTTTCCAAGATATTCGAATAAAAATATTATGTATATTTTTCTATTATATCAATATAAAAAGAAAGACTTTTCGTATTGACTTACTGTACAAAGTTTTATAAATCGAAGCTAATGCTACAGTCACTCGCGTATAGTGAAGGATTAGCAACGACTGGTGAGGGAGTCGGTCATTAACACCTTTCCCCTTACGATAAGTACACATGTAGCCTATTTGTATTTGCACACTTCAAGTTTATTTTCATTTGCAAATCGAAGAAGCTTAGATGTGATAAAAGTATATTCTTTTATTAGCCTTTATATATATTTTTTAATCGGTAGATACATTTTCAAATAGACTAGTGGATACGAATAGTTTCGTTCATTAACCGGTACCCGTTAGTTATTTGTCAAACATTTGCTCCTTTTCTAAATTTTGTCTTAATTATTTAATTTTAATTCTGATAGTGGTTAGTTAACAAATATCCTTTAATAATATATTTGTATAATCGATGAATTTAAAAATGTTAAAAAGATACGTCTGTGGTATAAAAATATTTTTAATCATTATGTATTGCATTCCAACTCTAGTGACTGACACATAAGTCACAAGTAAATAGTCTAATAATGTAGGTATGTGGATATGTGGATGTGCTCGTGAAGAACCATTTTATATTAGAGATTAATTGGTTATGTATAATTTAGGTATAATATAAGCTTAAAGTTTTAATGTCGATTTTTAACTTCAGATACTATAACTTAAAATATACTACTTCTACACTATTATGAGCACTCTGTCTACAATATTTTTGATAAGTTCCGTTTCTATTTTCTTACAGATATAACAATTTGAAAAAAAAATAAACAGAATTTAGCCACAAGATTTCTTTTCATCAATTAGACACCTGCCGTCGCTTAAGTTGCTACAAATAGTACAGATTAATTCTTTCTTTCTTTTATTGCATTTTGTTGAACTTACAATAATGTTTATTATTTATTTCTGTCTATCAATTATTTGTAGACTTCGTGTATCGATTTTTTCTCATCAGTGTTTCATTTGTACGGTAACTAGTAAGTTTATGGAATGTTAAGTCTTATCTTTTTCTAATAATAAAATAAAAATTAATTGAGATCTATGAAACTACAATTACATGTTTTTTTCGTACATTCCCAATGGGATGATAATATTTTTTCACGAAAAAAAAATACTATAATGCTAATACATCTCATGTAACAGATCTTTACTCGTCACTATCTCGTCTCTCGTTTTTCTGTTAAAAGTTGTTAACGATGTGCTTTTAATCATGTTAATAAAAGTCTGCACGACGTTAGCACGGGATACGCGTTTCTACTGACTCAATCTAAAATAGAACTCGTCATGTCGCGCATTGTATGAAGAATATCTATGGACACTGGCAGACACATTTAAACTACGCAATACTTTCACAAGTATCGATATTTTTTGTTGCCAAAATAGCACGAGAGCACGAGGAGGTAATCAGTAAATTCGAGCACCTTCAGGCCAGATCGTGATTTCGGAATATAAATGTTTTCAGAATACATTTATATATTTAAAGAAGGTTCCGGGACAAAGAATGTTCTTTTTAAATATAAAAAAATAATATATTCTGTTGTATAATCTCGCAGACCTATTATGCGGTTACACCGGTTGCATTCTTAATTGGTAAATTAAATTCACACAACGTTTCTTGTTATTGTACGATTAACAAACAAATAATTAGAAGGCTGTCACACAAATTCACAATATACAATGAAAAGAAACATAAGTTATTAATTTTAAATTTATCGTTATCAATTGTACAATTGCACAATTCGTAACAGTTTTAGAAACGTTTTTCTAAAACTATTACCATTTTTGCAAAAAGTTTTATGTTTGAAAATTAGAATAATGATAATTTTATAATTAATAATTATCTAAAACAATTTAAAAACAAAAACTCAAAATATTGAAATAATTTATTTGAATTTAATTTATCATTCTCTTACAGTAATAGTGTTATATATATATGGTATAACTTAATAGTAGTACGTAGTTATGTTATACAGCAGCATAATTTGAACTCCTTTTATACACTACATAATATCAAAGATAATTAAAAAAGTAATGAAAAATTAACCGATAATACATTGAGAGCACCCGATGGTGTAATTCTGTCAACAGTATCCGTTAGTATAACAAAAAACGTTGGTCGACTTGTCACAATAGACCCCAATAGACCCCTGTAGCACAACCATACCTATCTCATGTATTGGCTGCCCCATTCGGGTAACCGAACCATACAGATTTCGTTATTATCAATTTTTTTTTTGTAATTTCTACAAAATTTAGACCAAAACTATTTTATTATGGTCATCTTCAGAAATAATCAACAAACAGTAGTGAGTTATTTTATCTGAATAAATTGAAAGAGACAACGATATGTTATCTAACACTTTATAAAGTTTAAGTTGTATTAACTTGAACAACAATTATAATACGCGGTATTGCATTTCTTTAACGTCTTTATCAATGGCGATCGTTGTCATTCTGTCTCTTTATAATAATATTGTTTTATTTTCATGAACATATAATATAATCTGTATTACTAAGGGACGATTGAAAAAATGGAACAAGTGTTTGAAATGGCGAGAGAAGAATTTATAATTATTTAAAGAAAAAATAATTTATGATTAAAATCCTTATTTTATTAATTTCTATTTTAGATTTTCAAATGTATATAACATACTGACATAAGTTCAAATTACAATACGTCTTCGGTACTCGTCGCCGTGTTCCCGAGAGAGCCCTGCACGGTCGGAGTATAACCTACCGCATCCCCAGTGCTGTCATCCGCATAACAATGTTGCACATCATTGATGTGCAGGAACACAGCTGTGATTCCAAAAAAACTGTAACACGAAAAGTTCTCGAACTTGTGATTTCTGGTGCACTGTCCGTGACACTGATAATTGAAATAGTATTTGACTTGTTGATTTTTGAAATATGTGTTTTATGGAACTGTTGATAGTTTTTACTCAACCGATTTTATTATGTCTACTATATCTAAATTATATTTCAATAGACAATTTAGCAAAGTTTGAAGTCTATTGACCTACTCTACTAAGTTAATCCAAATAATAGATATCAAATATTAATATAGTATCAAGTGAAACTGTGAGAGCAAACACGGCGTCGGGAGTATGCTTATAAACTGAATGCAAAGCAAACATGGCGAGTGTACCAACAGCGAGTAAGCAAACACCGGGCGCGTTTTTAATACAGTATTTTCATTTATTACACTCTTAAATCATATTTAATAAAGAAAAAACTTACTTCCGGTGTAGGTTAAATGTCATAGATAAAAAAATCATGAGGTCCTTTTATCTATAACATGTCGTTGTTCTGTTAAATGAGTAAGTATGGAGCATGATTTATTTATAAAAATAACAATTCCTTTTGACTCGAATAACACCTAAATACTCAAAGATTTCTTTGATTCATATTCATACATCAATCAATATCTTAAGATCTTCTAATTCTGGGCTTTCTACTGAGTTACGAATACATACATTGTAGAATCACAGGCTAGGCTTTGTTGTCGTTCAGCTGGGAAATACTTTTACTTGAATAAATTATTAAAAAATATTTAATTGTGTTTGACCCTGTACGAATTGTATTTGATACTGTAAGATACGGAGAATAATATTTAAAATAACTTTAAGGCTTTTTAAACTCATTTATAGTGTCAGAATGTAAACCTTATTATATAAGATTATATATCTTTGCAACTTTCTCTTTTTTTTATTGTAGTGATTCTAATTTACTTACTTATCCTACTTTGTATTTGAAAGGCTTTTCTTGTTCAATACTAGTCGCTTTGTTTATAGAATTTGAATTACTTTGAATCAAGTACGATCATTGTTGTATTAGAAACTGATACAACAATTACGATCATTAGTTCTTTATAAACAAAGTATCCCAGAAAGAATGAATAATCCTGAAACGCTTAATATTACAGCTATAAAGTGGTAAAAAAAATACAGAATAAAGAAAATTAATTGTGGTGGCACAATTATGAAATTTATTGACCTTTCTGTACTTTCATATTCACCACGACCGCACATTAACGAAATTTGTCGCGTTATGATTTTTTTTAATGCGTTATATGTCGCCTAAACAGTATGAATACTTATTGCACTTTTTTTTTAACTTGAACTTCAACTTTGAACATGGACTTTGATAAAAAGATATTATGACACAAGTTTGAGTTCCTGAAAAAAGATTGTATGAAAACATTAGTGGCTAACTATTTCAAAATATGCGCAGTTGATAAAGTTTACAAAAACCATTTCGTACCATAGTATACCAATACTTAACGCATAACTGTAACGTCAAAATGCAGTGCATACTATTAAGATGCAAAACTAGTTAATTTGACAAAAAAATGTTTTCTTAAATTATAATATGTAAAAAAACGTTATGTTGGATATAACAGGTGTTTGAATTATCTATTACTGACTCTCGTAAAAACTCGACATCTCCTGATAAATGCTCTTCTAAGATGTTGTAAGTAGCACCGTTCGGTTATTTTTGTTCGGTTTCGGTTAAAAGGTAAAAATGAGTATCTAATGCTAAGTACAACAAACAATACTTTGAACGCAATGTACTTGATGGCTGGTATCTCATGCCTATAATAATTTTATTTACCTAAAGTCTATTGTTTCGTCCAGTGTCCTCCGCCGCCGGTACGTCTACTGTCTCGTAGATCCTCACCGAGTCAACGCATACAACACATATATATTATAGGTAGATGAGTTTTAATCTATTGCATTGTATCAAAAAGCTAAAATGTATCATGTGAGAATTTGAAAATAAACAGAAAAAATAAAGAAGAAAGAATCTCCTAATTTACTAAAGATAATAATTTAGAAGGTATATGTATATAGTTATGTTAGGTATTAAAAGGAAATTTTTTTAGAGAAGTTATAACAATGGAAAACAGAAAAAAACCTATTATACTGTATTCACAAAGTGCGGTGTATTCGCTGCTTGTCCGTAACACGCTTCATATCTGCAGATATTAGATAATAAAACTTCACCTGTTAATGATTTATTATTATTTAAAACACGGCTCAGTGACGAAACTGCAAAAACAACTTTCCCGGAGATTACTACCAAGAAGCAATTTCTAGTGGCTTCAATTATTTAATTAGATAACAACTTCATGCCGTCGATGAATTGGTTTCTCCATATCCTTGAAAAATTATTATATATTATTAAGATCTTTTATTAAATACTTATATTTTTGCTGTCGCTATTGTAACTGGGAGTTGTCAGTCATTTAAAGTAATCAATTAAGATACATTGAAGTTGACACAATTAAAGTCATCCTCTGTACTGATAGAGATAATGAGCTTACTAATTTCATCACACCCTAAATAGTATATTTAAAGTGATATAAACTTATTTTTGTGTTTACACTTACTTTAAATATATAATAAAGTTCTCATTCGTATTGTAAGCAAATTGAAGGTTCTTTGACGACACACGTAATGTAAGACATATGATTTTTATTTAAAGTGCAATAAATACAATTATTATCATGACCCTGTAATCGTATGTTATCTGATAATACTATTTAGAGAAAGTCATCTCAATAATTTAAAAGAGATGAGATGAGGGTCTTGGTTTTTGACGTCGAAAGAAATTTCATCAGAGCCATTTATATTTAGAAAACAAACCATTATTTATTATACATCTAAACATTTTATAAAAAATGAATCAATATTTTTTAAACTAATTTCTCCGTAATTAGTTCAGGAAGCAGAAATATTTATAAAAATATTTATAAAAAAATGTGTAAATTATTGAAGGAGAAATGTACACGATAGTAAAATGATTTTTGTTAGGATGTTTATAATCGCAAATCGAAAACGCCTATAGTTTTTGATATCGTGCTATAAACCATTTAAAATTTGTGGATTTATATGCAATAAATTTTGTTTAATTTATGGATTTTGTTTGAACATATTATATTAAATACACAGAAAATATATTTAACAACTACCAATAGTAGCATTGGTTGAAAGATTCGAACAAAAATACACCTTTGATTTTTATTAATGCAATAAAAAGAAATAAAACCGATTTTCAATGTGGAGATTGCGTTAATGACCGGACTCGATTTCCTAAACAACCGACGCAAGTGGAATCACTAACAAGAGGCAATACAAATAAAATATCACCCTCGTAATTGGAAAGGACCGCGATCCGTTACACTGCAGACACTTTCATTAAATAAAAAAAAACAATAGAATTCCTCAACCACTGACACCTGTTAGAACTTTTTAAAATCTTCGTAATAATAAGCTTTAGATATGAAATTGACACTATATATTAAATCGGATAAATACTTTCATGTAAGCGACAAATTTTATTAGACTATAATGCTATTACGTTCGTGAATTCTGAGCCATCGCCATGTCTCCTGCACGGTTGACTGGTCTTGAACACCATATCCTACATATCGGTTGCATGTAATCATTTGGACATTCTAATTGTTTTCTTTATTTCTCCTTACATAATTGTTATTGTTCACTTTTTACCAGTATCAATAATGGTTTATTTCAAGTTATTCGTGTGATTTTTATTTAGTTGGCTTACTTTTGTAACTCATTCTGTTACTTTTAAAGATCGGGTATTGAAATAAAAAAAATATTGAAACAACTCGCTGATTAAAGAGAAATAGTACTTAAATATTCAAGGTTATCGGTTAATATACTAACGTTAATATATATTTGGTAAAAATAAGTTTGAAGACAAATTATAAAAAAAACAAAATATTGTGAAAATTTTGTCTCATTTCGTTCTTCCAGAGTTTCTATTCAATCTGATCTCGAGCGAGATATGGTAAATAATATTGCCTGGCTTAAACAACTATTCTTCGCGAGTTGCTACTTTATATATATATAATTTATTTTATTAAATTTGCTTGATTTGTAGAGGATATTAATAATCTACCGGTTTGCTAAAAAAATATTACCTCTAATCGCGATATTTATTTTTTTTCTCACATCTCTCGTAATGCAATAAATTAATAACAATAAATTTTACAAAATAACATAACACCGACATGCCAGTAACGCTTTCCCTTAAAGAAATTTTTACAGAGGAACTGATAAATTAACAAAAAAATAAATCCTAACGTAAAATATTAAATTAAAAGAGCAAAAATTGGAAACGTGTGCTTACTTCATTAATAAAAATAGTGAATAAAGAGGCATGAAAAGAAAGCCCTGCGGTACACCAGAAGTTATGCGAATAAAACTCGCGGTGAATCCTTTAACTGCTACAGTTTGTGACCTATTACGGAAATACGATGTTAGCCACCTACTTAAAGTTTCAAGTACGCCGATATATTCCACTTTCTATATTAAAAGATTATGAGAAACTTTATGAAATGAATGTGAATACTGTGTTTAAATAATATCTACCCTTTGACCTGCATCCATAGCATTTAGTATTATATAAATTGTATCATATATAATCTTCTCAAAAAGTTTAGAAATAATTGATAAATAACTTTGAAATCTCACGATAATTCCATTTCACTTTTGTCGCCTGAAAAAATCTTTAATTATACCAATATTTAAGTATTGGTATAATTAAAAGATTTGCAGTATTGGTATAATTAAAAGGTTTGCAGATGCAGATAAGACAAAGTTTCTGATATTTGAAAGAAATGAAGAAAGAAAAGAATGTAAGATCAACGTGAATGGAAAGATAATAGAACAAGTGAATGAAGCCGTTTCTTTTTGAAGTATGTTTAGCAGAGACTGCCGATACGAAATGGATGTGGAAAGACGAATTGCTGCCAATAACAGAGTCAACGGTGCTTTGGTTGCATTGTTGAGACGGCGAAACGTCAGCATAGCTGAACGTTTGGCTGTACACAATGCGGTTTTGCTACCGACGCTGTTATACGGCAGCCAAACGTGGGTAACACAGAAGAAGAATGTAAGAAAGATAAATACTGAGGAGATGCGATCTCTTCGCAAAAGATGCGGAGTCAGTCTAGCGAACCGAATCCGCAATGAAGAGATCCACATATGGCAGGTACTAGCGAAGATCTCACGGTGAGAATGAAGAAGAACGTGCTCAGATGGTTTGGCCACGTCGAACGAATGAGTGATGAAAGAATGGTAAAAAAGATTTATACAGGAAAAGTGAGTTACACAGGTAAGAGAGACAGGGGGAGGTCTCGAGTGACCTTCGAAAACACAGTATCTGTGATACTGGAGGAAGGTCACGTAAAAAGCATGAGGACCCCCAGGAGGGCATGTATGAAAAGGTTGATGTCTGTGGCCGAGGCGAAAGAGGTATGCAGGGGCCGTAGCGATTAGCGCTCCGTCATCTCTGGCTACACCGCAAGGGATATGGCGTGAAGTTAAATAAATAAATAAATATAACTAAAAGTTTTTCTTCCAGATACGTGGAATAGAACAGATTTGTAATAATTTTATAAAAAGCAAAGTCAAAAGAAAACTAAGATTTTTTCTGTAAATATTTATCTCTTCTCAATAAATTGAGATCAGGCTGAAAATGAGATAAGAAATAGATATTGAACATACTAGCTATGTCTAGCCCCTTTGATTCTTCGTAAGAGTTCAGGTTCCTATTTTAAGAAATATACTATGACTTTTTAGGATCATATCATGATATCATAACGTCAATAAACTTAATCTCACTACAAAGTGGAAGGTACGTTGTACTGTTATTTTAAATAACTTGCAAAATTCATTATGAGGATATATGGAAAATCCTTATAATATACAAATTTTGTAAGAATTGGTCAGAAAATTGAGTTATAGAAAGCCATATGTAAAAACAGACAGGAAAACTAACAAACAGACAAGCAGACAAAAGAAAAACGATAAAATTGTGTATGCAAAAACGAAAAGGATAAAACTGCGTATGCATTGAATACTTTTTTTTACTATTGATTTAGTTTTTTAATTCCAAACATTATAATTTATTAAACGCTTAGACTTTACTACAACAACATAGGCAACATAAAATTAGATTGGCTCCATCACGATATGATTTTACACAAATAAACATTTTAAAAAAGGCAATTGCTTCCAAGTTTCGTTAATGTTTCTTTGTAAAATACGAGAACGTTTTTTGTACCCTCTTTCCGACTCAAGATCTGAACTGAGTGCAGGGCGGTTGAAATCGAGAGATTTCTAATAAATACTCGTAGTTCTGACAAACGAGTTCTTGAAGACTGCAGACATTATTTTTGTTTTATGCGCCGGGATGCTTTTTAACATCTGTTCCATCTGGATTTTTTATTTGTTTTTTATATGATTTACAGAGCATTTTATAAACGCTTTTGAATTGCCGAAATATATATATATATATATATATATATTTTATTATTATTATTATTATTAAATTATTTGAAATATATAATATTTATTAAGATGCATTTAAAGCACTACAAACAGACTTTGTTTCCAATATTCACATATGAATATTTTATAGACCACAAAATAAATATTTTCGTTAACTCACGACGACTTAAATGCGGATAAAAACAACAACAACAATAAATAGTAAACTACGAACTACTTCAATTATGGCGACAGTTTTTGTTGTTCTATGGCATACATACGTATTACTGGAGTGGGTTTACTTTTTTATCTATTATTTAATAGAAACTGAATTCAGCGAGATTAAAATTAGAGTATTTAGGATATTGTATTAGTGGCTTATTTGATATTTAGGTTACATATACACGTAAGTGTTTATATTACGAAAATAATTAGTATACAATACATTTTCTTTCTAGATAATTATATTTTTTTATTTAATATGTGATAAATTAATCCATTACCACCATATGCATGGCCGGGTCAGATAATTACATACTTAATTCTAAGAAAGAAATGGGAGGTTCAAATAGTCGTGTGATGTAGCGCCTCGTCATCCTCGCTGCCTCGCTGCGTTGATCCTGTGTTTGGCAGTTCAATCTGTTAGAATCAGTTTGAAGGGTCGTGCTAAAGTACCGTATGTCGACGCAAACCGGAAGACGAGCACTTTTAATCGTTAGTGGTGGAAAAATAAATGAAGACAAGGACATTATATACATTGAACATGTAAATTGTTAGTTCAAACATAACCTGAACGTTTAACGTAGTTATGTACAAAATATTTAGGAACAAAATTTTAACAGACAGACAATTTATTTTTCCTACGCCAAAAACATTTTACTTGACGGACTTGACTCTTGGCCTTATTAAGATGATACCCCGATAGTAAAAATTAATTTTATTTTTCGTCTCATAGATGTGAAATAATAAGTCTCCCGTAGAATAAATACAAACCCCGCTACATGGCTTCTGTTTTCATATTTATATTTAGGTTTTCATATAGAGATTAATAATATTTATCATGTCCTCAGAGAGCATTTTAATTTGTAGTACTGCCTTCAAAAGTACTGTCACAATACTCAGTATACAGATACCAACAACAAAAACAGTATCCATCGAGCTATTTCATTCTATAGAGAATGCATTTAACAGAAACTTTATAAAAAGTCCCTACAAAAATCTGGTATATACCACAATTTATTATTTTTAATTGTAAACAATTAAATTTGACATGAAAATAACAAAAGGTACAATACCGATGAAGAACGCGGAGGACGCATACAATATTACATTTTAAAACGCTACTCTGGATCGCTGCGACACTCGGGATTGGAACTCTATAAAGTAAAAAATATTAATAAACATCCAAATATCTTTTTTAATTAAATTTTAGTTAAATATATACAAAATCGCCAAAAGTTTGTTTTCCAATGGTTGTTAATTCTTTGTAAATCGCCGCGACGAAACCATGAATTCAAATTATCACAACGTATCAGTAATATAGATATATAATTTGCACCTCTTACTTATATTCATTATATTTTAATTTAAGACGAAATGAGAATATTTATATTCCACTCTAGAAACCAATTCATTTATCAATAATTAGATTTCCCATGAAAAAGCATTGTTAAAATTACTAATTTTTGAAAATATAAATTTTATCCGTAGCCGAATATTTTAATTAATTTTTTAATGTATAATTGTTTATCAGTACATTACTATTTTTTATAACAAGCTACTAGAAGTCTTGTAATAAAACATATACTTTACTAAGCTCAGCTGATTGCCAACACATGTTACCTATATTTTAAACACAAATACTCAAGAATTGAAAATATTCCACCTGATATTGTATTAGTAAGTAATTACCAATAATTTAGAGGAGTCTTATAAAATACTCCCCGAAATTATTTGTTACATATTATAGGAAATATAACTGTGGATACAGTCGAGGTATTCGTAAAGGAATTAATTAAACCGACCGTCAAAGAAACTACCTCTTTTATATATTTCATTGAGACCCACGGACCGTGCGGAGTTGGTTTGAAACGAATAGAACATGAACGACATTTTACGGTTTTAGTTTATGGCACGAATGTAATTACCATGAGTCGTAATTTACAAGCAAAGAACAGCCTTTAATTTGAGAGGGTCAGGTGTCAATGTTAAATAATTTATTACTTATTAGATTTTAAGAACAAAATTTCAAGAAATTCATATTGTCATAACTTTTTTAAAATGATATTTAATGCTCCATAAAATGATATAAACTTCTAAACATAATACAAACTTCAAGAGCCATAACAATGGAATGAGTGACGCTATTCGAACAAATAAGATAATTTATGCAATTTGTTATATAATTTTTATTTACAAAATTCTGTTAATTACACGTTGAAAACGTTGTTACAACGAGAGAAAATATAATTTTAAATAAAACGTGACGCAAAATGTTTACTGAAACGAGTTATTTAAAAAAAAATGATTTTATGGAAATAAATCATGGATGTATGTTTATGTAATGAATATATAAATGCAGCAGAAAATAAGGACATAAAACGGAAATGTATTAAAGTTTTGCATGCTGTTATTAAATTTGGCCTACATTTCAAATATTTGCTCCTAGATGCCATCTTGAAGCTGTTTTACTGTTCATTATGTAATTATGCAACTAACGCCCGATTGCCTGTCTGGGAATAACGAGTTGAAATCTTGGTGAATATTATTTTTTTTGTCTGGTAACTTCTAACATGCGTATACTAACTTTAAATCCTTACTAGAATAGAAATTAGAGTGGGATTGTACTCAATCTCAGGCAGCTGTTCCACATTGTGATACTTACTATGGAATCATCCTGAGTGTTAGGGTATTGACAATATGTATGAAGCTTTGTTGGAATAACAATTTTTAATCCCTTAGATTGTTCTTCCTATAAATTGACAATATAGAAAA
Source organism: Melinaea menophilus ssp. n. AW-2005 (assembly GCA_918358695.1). Lineage (NCBI taxonomy): Eukaryota > Metazoa > Arthropoda > Insecta > Lepidoptera > Nymphalidae > Melinaea > Melinaea menophilus. The sequence continues at coordinate 611,453 of OU911039.1, forward strand.
TTTGTTTAAAATATAGTGCCTTAATAATATACAAGGTTAATAATACAGTTGACTTGGCTTTGGCTTCATAATATAAAAATAACTCAGCTTCTCGATAACAGGAGCTATTCTTTGAAATTTTATCATAAAATACCTCATAGTATATGGACCCGCATACTGTCCATGAAGGGGGAGGTTTTTAATGACCGATGATGCCGCATTAACGGCATACAACTCTCTTCTTTGGTCAGTCAGTTGTTAAGCCTTTACTGACCCCATAAAAGATTTACGAATGTGGGCTCAAAAATATTATTTGATTTAATAGAGTTGATTATTCTTAAGTAAATCTACACGTACATAAGAGTTGTTATAGATTTTTTTTAAAGACTATCGATGTTTACTTTTACATAATCGTTAATATTTGTTAAAATTTTCATTTGTTTGTCGATATATATACAACAATTAACTTTAGGTAACGGAAAATATAACTACTTGTATTATCCTTAGCTCTCCTGATTTTCATAGGATTAATATAATATTTAAAGAAAGATAGAATCCTTCTTTTTTGGTCCTTGATTTGATCTTACATTTACATAATATGGAAAACACGTATTGGAAATTGTGTCAACATCAGCTGTATTTAAATGTAAGCTATGTTTAGCTCTCAACATTTTTCCTTCAGACCAGTGAATTTTTTGTATAGTTTACAACCTTTTGTGTACCAAACACTATAGACAATTGTTTTTGTTTGAGTTTAAGGGACAGTCAATTTAGGCAATGTCGCATATTATGTATTGTATAACTTGTTACCTGACTGCAACTCGTATTGGTCTGATTCGACCGGAGACGGACCACCCCCTCAGTCCGTTATGTTCCGTCGGTCAGTGATAGAATCTGTAATAAGCGAGTTGATATGGAATCCGGTCCTGATGCGGATGTAATCCTAGCTATGGATGCCGGTTTCTATTCCAGAGACTGCACTGCGGCTGCCTCTGATGTAATACTATAGGGCATGACTTTAGTACCACTGGCAGATCGCAGCCTTGCTTTGATGCGCCTCTCAGAACTACTGCAGTAAGCAAACGGGCTTATGCAAATGCATTAAGCTTGGGCAAATGCGTTAGTCACCAAGGTTCCTAACACAAGAGTTTTGAAGAGGCCATGTAACCGTGCGTCCAAATTGTTCGGCCAGTCGTTGGGCTTTTTAATGCCATTATGAAAAACTTTTGACAGCCATCACAAACACACACGGGAATGACTCTCCGGTCCATACGTCACAAGAGAAAGCTGATCTCTTGGGCACTCTTTTTACCTAAAATTCGGCTTTGAATGACCAAAGCAAAATACTGCCTTGAATCCCCTTGACCTACTTACCTAGACCAGCATGCTTGTTAACTCTTCTCTTCCTTAAAACTTAAAAAATATTAATATCTTGATCTCTGTCGATCTACTTATAATAATAATAATAATAAACCTTTATTTCGGGACCAGCCCATATTTTGTTAGTTACAATTATTCTTAAAAACAGTTAGTATTATAAATCAAAAATTAACAAATTATAACAAGTAATAATTAATAATTAAACCAGCTATTTAAACATGTAGTTTAATCCAATGTTGCAGCATTGGACTCTCCTATCGATCACCAAAATATTTTCAAAATACAGTTTTAGTAACGATGCGCTTCTCTTACGCATAATAGCTTTGAATGAAGTCATAAATGCGTCTTTCTGCAAAATATCAGCGGGGCACTGCAGCGCCACGGCAGCCCCAACAGTACCCTGAGCGCATTATTATATTGCATGCGGAGGTCACTATAAGCACGCAAGCTGTAATCTGTCCGCAAATTACACATGTATAATGATGACAATAGGTCTCAAAAAGCGTTACTTTCACATGTTCGATACATCGTGCTACTCAATGGGCTCAGCAACACCATAAACATCATATTGTTGGCTTAACTAATGTTATTAATACTAACACCGTCCACATGACACTAAGCCGCTGTTACTGAGCTCACCTATCAGACGATTCATACATATGGGTGAAAAGCCGAGGAGAGCTCAGGCCTCCGTCTCACCCCGCAGTCCTACCGATACACATTTGAAAAGGATTCCTGCCACTTTACACTCTTGAGTTGGTTGTTGTACCATTGACAAAGGAAATCGATAACTTCACGTGGTAACGTGGTTTCATGTTAAAGTTTCTGCCACAGAACCTCATAAATGACCAAATTAAAAGCTTTGGAGAGGTCCAAAAAACAAACAAAAACAGGCGTCCGCCTACTAGTGTAGTACTGGATAGTCTGCTTAAGGCATAAAATAGCACTCTCTGCGGATAGACCTGGTCTAAAACCGAACTGATTATCATTTAGTTTAATATTTTTAAGTAATTGTTTGTCAAGTAGACTGTCCAGCACCTTGGCCATGATAGTCGCTAGAAATATTGGCCTATAGTTATTAATAGTTTTACAATTGGCACCACTATGGTATACATAAGTTCATCAGGTAAATAATAATGAGATATACACAAGTTGAAAAACATAGAAAGTATTCTTATCCACTCTTTGTTATTCTAAGTTATCGAAAAAGATCTACCAGATTAATACACGAAGATATTGTACCGTCAAAATATATGTCGTCGAGTCCAAAGAAAGTATATTGAAAGTTTAAAGTGTGTGTACAGTGTGAATTTGTTTCATAGTATTTAATTTTTTGTGTCACCTTTAATAAAGCCAAACATTTACCTATTAATTTTTTTTTCTATTTTCTCTTAATTAAAATATCCTTTTATCCATGATACGAACTAGTAAATACTCGAGAAACACGATAAGTATATGATTCATCTCTCAACTAGGCCGGAGCCGTGTAATAAAAATACTGGAATCAATAAATAATATGGGAGTTTTGGTGACGTGAGGAGTTATAAGGTAAATTTATCATATCATTATTTGTAATTTAAATAGATTGAAATTAGTTGTAATTTTAGGATTGTAAATTTTTAGGATTGTAAAGTATAGAACTTCATTACTGGATGTTGTGTAGCTGATAATGATATAATAATATTATCATTAAAAATATTCATAGAATTGTATGAAAACTTGAGTAACGTAACGTAAGATATCATAATACAAAAATGCTAACTAAAGAAAGAAATCCAAAGACGTTCTAACTACTGGTATATATTAATATCTTCCAGATATACTTAATCCAGTGAGAGCTACAAAAGGAATCATTGGCAGAAACTGCCCATCATGACCGCTTGATCGTTATTTCATAATAAAATATATCAGTTCTGTTTAATATCCTACAACGGGTTCATTGAACTGATGGGTCGCAGCTCCATCAGATTACAGTTTAAATTTATCTGATCCTGAGTCGGTTAAAAGATTAAAATATTCGTATTTTGTAAATAATAAATCCCGAGTGACGTGCGATTAATAAGAGAGATAATAATGTCATAAGCAGCAGCTTATAACTTACTATAAGTATATATGTAATAGTGGTAAATATCAAAGGAAACAATAACTTACAAAACTTATATTACGATGTTTTAACCTTAAACATTTTTAAACATTCACCTCAAATCATTCTTCGATTCCGTTTGCAGAAAACGATAAGACGGTTGAGAATTCGTAGGCCCAAAGTTCTACGAAATGCTATCATAATATTTATCGTTCAAAATACGAGACCGGCTGCACTTCAATTCTGTTTGGAAACTGAATATAAGATGTCTTCAGCGAAGCGTCGACAGAAAATAATAGCAATTTAAAGTATTCGAAATTTTGTTTAAACGATTATTATATTTAAAGAATTTCTTATATGACCGTACCGCAAGAGCTCAAGATGACAAAATGATACTATGATACTAAACTAAGAGTAAAAATATGATTGCCCAAAATATCTTTATTAAAATGCTTTATTAGGCTAGAAATTATTTTGCAAAATGTATTTATTAAAGATAAAATATAACATTTTTTTACATTCACTGGCCAATAAATATCTTTCTATGAAAGGATTAAAATCCAATAAATGTGTTATGATTAATATGTTGTTTGTCTTTGTTAGAAGTTTCCAAATCTGTGCTTATATTGATAGACGATAACAAAAAGCTATTGTGTAGTTCTTCTAAGACTATCTGATCTCAATAATAAAAGCAATAACTTGTATGGTTTCTGTGTGAACAAATTAAAATGAGGGGGTTATTATAGTAATTACTTTAAAATATAGTTACAGAGTATGTCGACTTCTTAAATAACTTAATTAGATTTTCTGGTTAAAGCCTTATTATACAAGATTAAAGTTATGACTTTGTTCATTTGTAAGATTACATTCATTTATAGCGAACGGAATTTATTACACAAAATAAGTCGTTAATTTCTAATTAGTAAATATTTTTTTATTTCCTTTTCGTGAAACGTTATTTAAATAAAACCATTAAATCTAATTTCTCGAAAGAAGTATTCTTATTAAAGTAGTACGCTATATAAGTACTGTAATCGTCATCTATTAATGGAAAGAGGTTAATAATTTTACGACACTCAGTCTGGAAGCCTTTGTTAATAAGAGATTGGAAGGAGTAGTGGAGAATTATTACTTCCTGCAGAATCTCATCTCATCTACATAAGATGAGACATTAGGCCGACCCTAATTATATTCCGGCCGTGAAAAATAAATTATCAAGCTTAGTATGTCTTATTCTAGGTATGCTAACGTTTGTACGTGTTTTATTTGTACGTATGTTGATCTCAATAAAATATTTAATTATGTTTATTTTTTATTTTTTATTTATTTTTGCGTGTAGTCATATAATACATTTTTAATAGACACATTCCTTAGGATTTTCTATTCAAATTGATAAAGAGGTGAGTATATTCTCAACTACTTTTCTTATTTCCTCTCAATACGCCCCTGTTATGACGACGACCGTCTATTAAGTCAGCGCTCTTCAATTTCCTGTTCCCTGATAAGTCATGTGTCACTTGATTGTTTGTGCGAGGAGGACTATAATAACCTATGAGAAAACAGTCGCGTTTACGTATTGTTTTTTTTGGTGAATATGGAAAAAGGTTGTTCCTGATCGCATCACGAAAAATATAATTTTCTGATAGAACATGAAAATATAAATAAATATCAGATAGTTACAGAAATGGTGAAAAATATATATTTTTACATTTATTTCAATTTTCTTGTCAAAAAATCTTTCATCGCGAATTATCGTATTCAAAACCCAATTTAATTCGACCTACATTTTACACCAAAGCTACTGTTAACATTTTTATTTTGTGCTTATTACAATCCTTAAGAATATAAATTGAGATAGAGATCGTTTTGACTTTATTATTATAAATTATAATCCTGAAGAGTGCCACACAAATCTTATGATGTCTGGACTATATGATGGTGTTAGGTATATTTTTTTTTTGTTACAATTGTAAAAGAAATTATATCAATTCTTTGGAAATGTGATTATTTCTTTTAACAGCCTCCTTAAGTTTCTAAATAATCGCCGCTTGTATAAACCTACCAAGGGGCAATACAAATAAAATATCCTGATCGTAATTGGAGAGTCATCTGTCACACTGCGGACACTTTCACTAAACAAATAACTAAACAAAGAGAACGATCACTTGATCGCTGTCGAAAGAAGATCCGCAAACAATTCTTAAACTTATTAGTTTTTTTATTTAAACATTTTGAAGTCATTCTAATAAAATGTATCAAAATTTATTTTTATTTATATATTATGGATTAGAATATAAGATTAAATTAAAATGTTGCGTTGTAATATCAATATTGTAGTTGAATATAAAATGTAATTAGGTTATTCAATAATAACATATAATATCTTATACATGCGTGGAAATGTAGAGAAGTATACTAATATTGAAATGAAATAGACTACTATTATTATAATAAAAAATGTTAAAAATAGCCTACTGTGTCTCTAAAGGCTTTCGAAGCTGTCGTGATTTCTCTGACACGTCAGACTGACAGTAACAGCAGACCGTTGGCAGAGGCGGTGATTACTTCCCACTAGGGAATCTGCACGCTTGATAGAACACCTTTTAATATAAAAAGAAATATATCATAGTGTTAACACTAGTTAATAGTTAAGTTATACGAATGAAATCATTGGCAGAATTTGGAAAAAATTGATTTAAAAATGCATTGTAAAAGTATAATATATGTCGAAAAAAGCAATTATTCGTTATTTGTAAATATCAAATTCTTTACAATCAAAAATTTCGGTCGACCAACTCCAGCAATTTTTTCAGGTGGTAGAGCCTAGCTGTTGTTATCTGACTGCAGCTCGTACTGGGCTCTGGCTCGACCGGGGAAGGACCACCCTCTCACAGAAGACCGACGCGTAGTAACCAAATTCATTTTGTTATGTTCCGTCGGTGAGTGAGAGAATCCGGAAGCCCAAACCCCCCCCCCCCCCTCCCCCCCGCCAAACATGTAAGCGATGCCCACAAGAAAAATACCCCAGGAGGGTACCGGCTTTGATGAAGCCGGAGACCCCCTCCCCGAGCAAAATCGGGGAAATGATTCTCGGATTTTGTTCGGACTGCCCGTCGTATCTGGGGCGGGCAAGTATCGCCTTTTGTGTTTTTTGAGGGCAAACGATGAGTCAACGCAGCGGCACCCCGACCCACTCTAAATGTGGACTTTTGCAACAACCGGGGACTTCATTCCAACTTGAACACTAGAGACGGCGCAGCCGGCCTTGTTGTTTCTGATGGAGACGCAGATATCTCAACCTAGCGACACAGCGTAGGTGTCATATCCCGGGTATAAACTAGAACACCATTTCATACTACACGCCGGGATATCTGTGTTTGTAAGGGAGGATATCTGCTACCATCGCCGTCAGGTTTTTGAAGGTCGGGACCTGTCTATACTCTGGCTGCGCGTGGACATGGACGACCATGTCAGAGTCTACGCGTGCCTCTACAGGTCCCATAGTGGTAATGCAGAAACGGATTAACTCTTGGGCCATTCCCAGGCGAAGATTGACGATCTGCTTTCACAGACTCCCTCCGCCGAAGTCGTAGTCTTCGGGGACTTCAATGCGCACCATATCATGCGGGGAGATCTGTGTTTGACTTTGCTCTGGCAACACGTCTACCGGACGTGGACAGCCCCTTTGCCCTCTTTGCCTTCTTTGTTGGATCTTCTGCTGACTACACATCCCGGAAAGTACCAGATCACTATCGAGGCTCCGTTAGGGTCCTCTGATCATTGTCTGGTACGGAGTGTAGTGCCCATTCAGCGTTCGGCTCGCACAACACCTGCGACTCCACGCGTTTGGCACTACAAGTCAGCGGATTGGGATGAAATGCGGTCCTTAATTTGCATCCTACCCATGGGGGCCGATTTGTTTCCCTTCCGATGATCCTAGTGACTGCGCTGCGGCTGTAGCTGATGTAATATTGTGTGATCAACTGGCAAAGTACCCGCCTGGCACGCGCTAATTCTGGGCGCTTTCAAAGGCAACTCTGGGCAACTTTAGCCAGCCGTCCCTACCGCCGTGGCACATGGGGAATGACTCTCTGGCCCACACGGCAAAAGAGAAAGCCGATCTCTTGGGCAGTCTTTTCGCCTCCAACTCGACTTTGGACGACCAGGGGAAGACACCGCCTATCATCCCGGGGTGTCAGAGCTCAATGCCGGAAATAGTTTTTTGGCAGAAAACTATTAGGCAGTCTCTATTGTCCTTGGACGTTCATAAGTCGAGTGGGCCGGATGGCATTTCTCCATTGGTGCTACGAACGTGTGCGCCTGAGTTGACTCCAGTGCTAACGCGTCTATTTCGGTGCTCCTACCTTAAAGGCGTAGTCCCGGTCTCACCCCTTGTCCATCCGATCCCTGAAAAAGGTGATAGCTCGGACCCAGCTAACTACAGACCTATCGCCATTAACTCTCTGCTCTCCAAAGTAATGGAGAGCATTATCAATAAACAGCTCCTAACCTACCTCGAGAATCACCACTTGGTCAATGACCGGCAATATGGCTTTCGGCCATGGTCGATCGGCTGGTGATTTTCTATTATATCTTACGCACCGTTGGGCAGCTATTATTGAAAGCAAAGGAGAGGGTCTGGCAGTTAGTCTGGATATGGCGAAAGCTTTCGATCGTGTATGGCACAAGGGGCTTCTTTCCAAGCTAGCTACCTATGGGCTTCCCGAGACTTTATGCAAGTGGATCACCAGCTTCTTCACTGGGCGGAGCATACAGGTCGTTCTCAACGGTTTTTGCTCGGACCCCAAGCCCGTGAATGCTGGTGTACCCCAAGGCTGCGTGCTATCCCCAACTCTGTTCCTCCTGCACATCAATGATATGTTGGATATCTCCAACATACATTGTTATGCGGATGACAGCACTGGGGATGCGGTATATTCCAGCCGTGCAGGTCTCTCCCGGGAAAACGTCGACGAGTGCCGAAAGAAACTTGTGTCTTCTATAGAGACTTCCTTGGGGATGGTCTCTGAGTGGGGTGAAATGAACCACGTTCAATTCAATCCCGAGAAGACGCAAGTTTGCGCGTTTACCACAAAGAAAACCCTATTTGTCGTATCACCGTTCTTCGAGAGCACTGCCCTCATTGCCTCGCCAAGTATCAGAATACTGGTTCTCGACATTTCGAGCGGTTGTCAGTTTCGTGGTGATCTGGAGAGCAAGGACAAGTTGGCGTCAAAGAAATTGGGAGTGATCAATAGAGCGAGGTAGTACTTCAAACCTATATAAGGCGCAGGTCCGGCCACACATGGAGTACTGTTCTCATCTCTGGTGCGGATCACCCCAATATCAGCTTCTACCATTTGACCGCGTACAACGGAGAGCCGTTCGAATTGTCGGGGACCGATGCTCTGCGAACGGCTGGACTCTTTGGCATTGCGTAGAGACATGGCTTATTTGTGCGTCTTCTACCGCATTTACAACGGGGAGGGTTCCGAAGAACTATTCGATCTGATGCCTGCCGCCGAATTTCATCACCGCACAGCGCGCCATCGACTTCTTTACCATGCCTACCACCTGGATGCGTGGCGATCCTCCACTGTGCTGTTCTCAAGGACATTTTTTCCACGTTCCCCTCGCTTGTGGGACGAACTCCCTTCGACGGTATTTCCAGATTGGTACAACATGGGTACCTTCAAAAAAGGCGTTTATTCATACCTACAAAGCTGGCAACACTCTTGTAAATCCTCGGATGTTGCAAGATTTCAGGGGCGGCGGTGATCACGTCCATCTGTGACCCGCCAGCTCGTTTGCCTTCCTCTTACATAAAATAATAATAATAATAATAATGACGAATTACTAAATGGCCGGTCGTTTCAAACGTTCAAGATAGAAATAGATTGCAGTGAGGAGGAAATCACTGGGCGATGTGATTCCCAGCGGTCGGTATCTTAATAGTCTCAGTGTGAAATATGAGCATCCAGTGGATAATGTTTCCTTCTTACAATCTGATTGTGGTATTTAAATGTTTACCAAAAAAAACAAACAGATTACACAAAGAAATAGTGTTTTTTTGGTTACAAAGTGTAGTAGAAAATTTATATAATTTTAGAATTAATATCCATTTGTTAGTAAAACTGAATTAAACTAAGTTTTTAATATAAAGCAATAAGTTGTTACATCAACGGTATCCATTACTTAAAGTTTTCGTAATTTGGATTCGACTTTGACGTAAAAAACTTAAAAAATAACCACGTCAAATCTCATCAAAATCTCCTAAATAGATAAATTCCCTAATTATACCTTCATATAATTATTACTTAATAAAACTTATAAGTTTATTAATAAAATCTCATAATTGTTGTTAACGCATATTAACTAAAAAATCCTTTATACATTTTAACTAAAAAAAGCGCATATAAAAGGAATTACCATATGAAAATCTAGTATCTTTTTATCATCTTACTGGAGTTCTTAACAACCGACAATATATAAGAGAAATTTAAAAATGTAATATAATCAATCTCAAAAACAATATTAATAGAAATAAATCTTATAAGAATAAATAAGAATATAATTTCATCGAAACACTTTTTAAAAGTAATATAAAATTCTTTATAGAATCAAAAAAATTTCTCCCAAACTTATCACCATTATTTAAAGGACCAATGTCGTCGTGACACGACTTGTCGCCTTTTCTTATCCCGCACACTAAATCACGGAAGAAGTTAGCTTCGAAAGAAAAGCCTTTAACTCTAACACTGCGGTGCTTCTGTTAGACGATTGTAGGAATAAATTATTTATTTATTTATTTTTATTTGAAACTTTATTGCACGTAACAATGTTATAAAAGAATTTGACAAGGTTTATATAATGCAGTAAAATTACGTGCAAAGACGGTCTTATCGCTTAAAGCAATCTCTCATAGACAATCTTTGATGAACGATGACAAGTAGAGAAGTCACAGGGTAGTGCGAATTAATCTACTTCACAATTATATAAGAGTAACTATCGGCATAAATAAACATATCATAATCTATACAATACATAAACAATTAAATAAACATCCACATATATATACATATATAAAAAAATAAATAATAATATACAATATATAACAATATACACATATATTTATAATTTTATTAATCTATTTAGCTAAATAATATTGTTTCAAATGATTATTGAAAATTGATAATGACTTTAATTTTTTAATTTCTAATGGTACATCATTCCAGAGCAATATAGATTTAACGGTGAAAGAGTTGCTGTACAGACGAGTGTTGAATTTAGGAAGTTTTATTTTGAGTTCGTTAATGATGCGTAAGTTGAATAATGACTGTAAGTTAAGAAAAGTGAAGCGCGCTTTGAGATAATAAGGAGTATGAGTATAGAAAAGGATAGTGTAAAGAAGAGTAAGGGTAAGCATAGTTCGACGCAGTCTAATAGGTAACCAACCTATTTGCGCACGGTGTTGCGACACATAATCAAATTTACGCAGCCTGAAGATAAAACGGATGCACATATTTTGCAAATGTTCTAATTTATTCAGCAACTCCTCAGAAATATCTAGGTAACCGGAGCCAGCATAATCCAATATAAGTAAAAGAAGAGTGTTAACTGGGCAGCTCTTTGTTTTAATAAACATTTCTGAGACAAGTTATAGTGGCAAATAATTTGTGACTAATATATTCAACCTGCGGTGTCCAAGAAAGACAACAATCTATTTGAAGGCCAAGGTTTTTTATTGTAGAAGAATAAGGTAGAATTACATTAGAACTCATTACAAGGGATAAGTTATTAATATCAATTTTATCAATTTGATTTCGATGACCCACAATAGCAACCTGGGATTTTTCAGCATTTACAGTCAGGCCAAAAGCTTCACTCTATTCTAAAACTTTACTAAGCTCTCCGTTTAACTCAGCTACAACATCAACAATAATAGCTATAGAACCTAAAACGTAAACATGTAAATCATATGCATAAAGATGGTAAGACGAGGACAGATAGCTAGTGATAGTGTTAATAAAAATAGAGAAAAGAAAGGAAAAAAGCACACATGAATGCTTTGAACATTGATGTGAATAACATTAAAATATTTAGTACATGTAGAAAAAGTAGAATCCAGTAAGGAATTAAGTGGTAAAGATGACCAACAAGACTGTCATCAGATGAGTTTGTAGATCTACTAATGTTACTATCGTTTGAATGCATAATATTATAATGATAAGTATAATATTTTATAATAAAAATATATAATATAAGCTTAATGAAATAAGTTTATCTATTAAATTAAATATTATTAAATATGTATAAAAAATGCTATTTTCTATAATCTATATTATATAATACAATAAACTACCGGCATTTAATTATTAATTACTTAATAAATTGAGGAATATCAATAGCTAGCACAGGATTAAACAAATATTGCTTTTTATAGTCGATCAAAGATGAAATAAAAATCAATATTGTACCCTATATACATGATATGACATACTTTAATTTAGAATTATATTTCATTTTATTAACAAAATACATATATGAATGTACAATTTTATCTGTGATTATAAGTATAAATAATATTAAGAATATGAGTGTTATAATTAAAATAAATGATAAGACATATCTGTTGGTGTAGTGAAGTCATTAAAGTTATTTCTATTTCTATTTGACAACTAGTTAGGACACTGAGCCATTGTAAAGTGACCGTCAACTTCATATTTGTAATCATAGAATAAAAATAATTAAGAGGGTACTTATATGTTAAGAAACCTATACTGTGCAAATTAAACAAGAATAAAAGCAATAGTACAATCTACAAGATAGTGGTGAAGTTTTAAAAATATAGAAGTTACATTAAATGTTGAAATATTTTAAATATATTTTCTGATATTTCTCTTCGATCTAAGAGTTTGTGTGGCTTGAGGCTTACCATCTTTTTTATCAACACTTTGATGAACAACTGGAGAAGATACATGGCTGGAAGTAGGTGGGATATTAGCCACTCTGCAAGGGATTGACTTCAGATCATGCAATGAAGAAATACGTTGACGCTTTCTGTTAGGATCAATTTGAAAGATATCACCATCTTGTGTTCAGCTTTAGTGATATCGAAGCGTTGTTGTGCAGCTAGGAATGCTTCATGACATTCCTTAGTCAGAAATTCGGTTACAGTGATACCAGTTCCTTTTAAGACAGTTTTGAAGTACTAAATCTTATTTCTCAATAAGAGATTCCGAAACTTAACAAGAATAGTTCTAGGCTTATCATCCTGCATTTGACCTTTACCATAGCAGCGGTTTATAACATCTTCACGTTAGGTCATGCAGGTCAAAATGTTCTGAGAGAATTTTAATAATTACAGAAAATAAGTTTTCTCTGTTAGCTTCAGGAACACCATGCAACATCAACATTTTGCTTCTCATGTCCATCTGCTCATAATTCTTATCAAGAATTTTTACTTGAAGTTGAAGAACCTCGAGGGCCGATAATACAAAGCTTCGAAACGTGGTGAACTGGCCCATTAAATTGGAAGTCCAACTCGTTGCAGGAATAGGGGTATCAAGATTTTGTTGAAATTTATTAATTCTTGTATTGAAGTGCTCCGTTAGTTCAGCTATTGATTGTTTGATGGAATCTATAATAAAATATGTTTGTGCAAACAGTTCAAAGTATAATTTATTTAGGATAATAAATTAAATGCTTTTGAAGATAAAACAGTGCACTGGAAATGTACGCCGGTAGGTTACTGCCTTAATTTAGTTTAACTGCACATAAATATATATATATATATATATATATATATATATATATATATATATTAGAATATAGTAAAATTTTAAATTTAAAACCACCGAAAAGACGTGTTACGTGTCAGGCAGCTACCCTATTATATGGCGGGATTTATTAAAAATAAAGTAAATAACTGAAAATGACGTCAAACCCATACTTTGCACCTGAACCATTGCGTTGCAAAAATTGTTAAATTAATATTTGTTAAAGTAATTTAATTAATATTTTTTTATTGTTTATTTTTTTAAATTATTATTAGTTTTATGCAAACTCCAGAGGCAATAGTAAACCTACAGACAGGACAACTTAAATCTAAGTTAATTTAGTAGCTTATGAATGGTTTTGTATACAGTCAAATATGACTGGAATTCTTTTCAAATTCAAATTCAAATTCTTTCAAATTCAAATTCAAATTCAAAATATCTTTATTCAAATAGGCATTTACACGCACTTTTGAATCGTCAATTACTACAATGCAAAAAAGGTTAGTGTAGTCAGTCCGTAAGTAAGCTACCACCGGCTCGAAATGCTGTGCTCTGTTGAGAAGAGCCGGCCAGAAACTCAACAGTTGCTCTTTTCATAAGAAATATAACAATAGGTGATGTACATTATAATATAATCCTCCACATATTTCGATCCACTAAAAACTCTTGAACGTTATAATAGGCTTTATTTAACAATAAACTTTTGATTTTAGATTTAAAACTAAGTAATAGTAGACCTTCCGTCTAAGATATCTTGTGGAACTTTATTATATATGCGTATACTCAAACCCATGAAGGATTTATTAACTTTTTGAAGCCGAAACTTTGGCGTTACGAGTTTATTTTTATTTCTCGTATTTATCGCGTGTCTGTCACTGTTTTTTATATAACTATTTAAATTTTGACGTATATATAATATGTTATTAAATATGTATCTCGAAGCGACTGTAAGAATACATATTTTTTTAAAAAACATCTCTCAGAGAATCTCTAGCTTTTAAGTTATAAATAGCCCGCACAGCTCTTTTTTGTAAAATAAATATAGAATTAATTTCGACAGCACTGCCCCATAATAAAATACCGTAAGATAAAATACTGTGAAAATAACTAAAATAAACAAGTCGAGCCGTATTGTGAGATGGGGGTTCCACTGGAGCTTTTTATCTAATGTTATACCTAAGAATTTTGTTGAGTCAATCAATTCTAACACTTCATTGTTAAGGAGCAAGTTGAAATGTTTACTTTTTACATTAGGAAGTGTAAACTCTATGCATTTAGTTTTCTTAGCATTTACACTAAATTATTAATTGAACCAATGCAGGACTCGTTTACTTACTACTACTTACTTTTACTGGGTTAAGTTTCGTTGCAACTGTTTGCTGCGTTTGCGACTGGTTGCTGTTTGTTTGTCTTAGTTCCAGCGTCACGTGTGATCTGCATTCAACTCGGGTTAAGCTGAGCACACTCTCGACGTGTTTGCTCACACGATTGCACTTGATACTATATTCATATTTCCTAACCAGTATTTTAACAGAGTGAATTAGACCAATTAATATTGCATTTTGTTAAATTAGCTTTAATTATTGATCGGTAAAGCAATTTTAGGAATTGGTATTTTCCTATGATTTCATTAATATACCTTAAAATTATGAAGTAAGTAGTGAAAAGGTAACAATCCTTTATGCCATATAAACCAAATACTTAACTACGAGTATATACTAAGTAATACTTAGCTATATACGATTACTAAGCAATACCAAAAATTAAGCAAATTTTATAAATATGTTTTTAATGATTTATATTAAAACAAATTAAAGTAATATAAACAGAACATCTTTTAAAATATCCACTTTAAAACCTATCCACTTTAAACCTAAGTGTATAGATGGCACTAGTGTCTTATCATTCCTACGGCATAGTCTCGTCTTGCAATAACTGAAGATCAGAAAAATAAAACAGCTTACTTACATCTATCCTGTCCAAGTAACATAGCTTTTCTACCCTATCGAGATGTTATACCAGCTTTCGATTTTTTTACTTCTTCTATACAAATTTTTCTCACTACATTCATATTATATTCTAAATCTTCCACCAACCCCTATCATTTAATGTAGTCCTTCATCAATGTTCATAATATCCTTTTCATTATTATATTTCTGATAAATTAACTTGAGTACATAAATAATAAATAAATATGTGTAATAATAATTATGGACCATGAAAGTTTAAATACAAAATATCCTTTTCATCGTTCCCTTATTTATTCATCGCCTGTTAGGATCATGTATTTAATATATGAAATAGCCTTCATTTTTTTTCCTCCCTTTTCTTAGTTCTTCCTGTTTAGGACCAGCTAATGTATTATTTAATCAATGTGGTGTAATGTTAATGTCTTATACATTATAGACACTGAACCATGTCATTAAAATATTAAGTTATTTAAACTTTAGTACCTCAGTATCAACATATATAAAAAATTACCTACAACATATATAAATAATTATTAAATTAAGTAAGATGTATTACAGAGTAGTTATTAAATAGCGATACCTTCTTTACGTGGAACTCAAAACTATACATCAGCGGGATAAATCAAACACGGTTAGTTTTGCAAACTCACTACTACTATTTTATACAAATTAAAAAGCAGAATATATAAATTGTTTGCCCGGGGGTGAAATCCGGGGGGGGGAAGGGATTTTAGCAATTAAATTTTGGAAGTTGATGATAGGATACGTAGTTCTATGAAATAAACAAATAAAATGAATGTTTTCTATCCCAATCTATAGTAAAATGCATAACATGGAGGCCGAATATTTATACTAGATACATTGTTAAAATGCCAATTACTACTTATCACAAAAGTTGTTTGTTTGTTTGTACATCACGAAAAGCTCGAAGACACTGGTAAATGTTAGCAGATTTAATTTTGTTTAATAGGGTGCCTTTGCGGTTTTGTATTGATAATCCGAAACTCTAAATTGGAATTTGCATTCAGACGACATTTATATTCCATCTCACGAGTGCGGCCTGCAGGTGCTCGAATACAATTATTGTGCCTTTGCACTCTACTTTCATATTTCTGGGAATTTTGCGAGAATAGAATATTGTCAGTGGTGGGAATGCTATAATATCCCTCACATTAAATTACAACATAAAACTCTAAAGAGCATAAAAATAACGTTATATAGCTCTTTTAAATATCTTCAAACTTTTTAAGCCACTAAGAGGAAGTAATTGAGATTGAGAAATATAACATTTAGTCAATGTACAGTCCAAGAGATGAAAATTTAGAAAAGTCAAGTAAGGGTTCGTTTACCAAAAAACGTATTGTTTAAGTTAATTAAAAATATGTAATAGTAACAATACAACATCAAACAATGTTTTAATATTAGCTACAATACATATAAGCACTTTTTATATTTCTCCATAGATAATGTAACGAAAACCGACCCCTACCAATGTGTGGACCGAAATATACAAATTTACACGCTGTATTATGTTATCTTCAAACTTCCTTATTTGTTCTCTTCATTAAGACTGCGAACAACTCGTTTGTGAAATGAGTATTCTAATATGAATGGAAATCTGCGAGTAGCTCCTAGTTGAGGTGAATATTATTAAATAATGTTTAGGTTTTTGGAATAAAAAGTTGTTTTGAAAGTAATATTTTTTATTAAATGCCTCAAGACTTAGGCCATAGTAGCAAAAAGCTTTTACGAAATACTATTGTAATAAAAGATAACTACGAAACAATAAAACGTTATTGCAGTGACTTGAACGATACTATAAAGTATTTATATATTTTTTTAATAAACTGCAAAAAGATAAATAATAGAAATCATTCAACTCATTTACCTAAAATACAATATCATTATTTTCATAAACTACTTACAATACTTTTTTTATTATATTTTTGATGAATGCATTATTCTTCTCTCACAGAGTGATTCATTGTTACCTTAAAAATAAATTAAAATATCACAAGTGCTTAAATTTATCTGTTAATTTTTAATGGATTATAATAAACAATTATTTATATCATTTCTGCACAATGGTGCAATGTGAGAATAAAATTAGCAGATAAATTATTGTGACACATTGAAAAGTTTCAATATTTAGGTGATGTATTTAAATATTATAACGTAAATAAATAGGATTTGCTAAATTTTGTGTTTATTAAGTACAACCTGTGTTATATGTTGTGTATTTTAGTTATGTCAGTTTTTAGTTTACTTTAAACTAACTCTGGAAGACAAGTTCATCTCGAACTAAAATGTATATTACCAATGACTATAAATGCTAACTGCAAATGATCTTATTGACTTGTTTTCTACCCAGTGCTTGGTTCATTATGTGTTAGCTCTTAACAGACTTCAATTCAAATCATACAAACAATTAATATATGAAGTTTTCCCTTTTGAAGTAATCTATACATAAAAAAACCAAATCTATGCATAATGTAGAGGTCACATAGAAAAAAAACCTCGGAAAAAACACATTTGGTACATGAATTTATTCTAATAATTTTTTATAAACTTCAACACTTTTTATAAACTTTTTATGATATTTTCAGTCTTCGAGTAGTAAGCTGTTAGTTTGTGTGTCACAATAGTATTAAGTCGAAGTAATTAAGGACATTTCAGGTTCAAAAGCATCACTAGTAGTGCTTGATCTGTGCATGATTGCAGCACTTGCATTGCATATTTATATAAGTATAAAAAACCTATTTCATTTTAATTACTTACTTATTCCAACACTGATTTCTTTTGCTAAAGTTAATCGCGGAAAATTAATATCGGCGGTAGCATGAAGTATTAAGAAATATAATATTTTGAAGGTGAAATGAATACGAATATGTATCTCAACACTGAATCAAAACATTTCGTGTCTTTATCTGTGCTTGAAGAAGACCTTGTCCAGTAAATCGCTAATAATCTTAGATATTTTCTCATGTTATATTGGATAGTATTTAATTGATCCTTGTCTTAATAACTTTAACGATATTACATTATTTGGAAAAATGATGATACAAATCGGTTATGTGCTATCGCAATTAATTAGTATTAATTTATTATATCATTCAAATAGTTCTCAGAGATGAAACATCCGCAGACCAATGTCTCCGGAGATTAATACCTCAAAAGCAATTGCTTGTGGCGTCACGGAATTGAGATCAGAGAGACGATAGGAATATTAATAATATTATTAATATGATAAGGCATTAATTTATTGCTTAGTATACTTACATTACTCTACTGACCTCCTCTAAAAGACAATATCTGTTGTTATTTTATAGAAGCAATAAATTCTACTGAAAATCTGGTAATAAGGGTTAATGATCTTACTAAAATATCTTAAAAACTGGAAGAAAGATGGTGGTAAGCTACAAGAGACAATACAAAGGAAACATCACCCTCGAAACTAGAGCGGGCGGCGACTCTTTCGAGAGTATACTCTATTTAAAAACATTAACATAATAGAAAAAAAAATCGACTTTAGCTGCACCGAATACTATTGGGAACCAATAAATAAATATATATAAAAATGATTTTACATTACGAAACATAACGGACTCCTTACCTAGTTCTCTTAAAACACTACCATAAAATGTTAATTATACTGATATTATGATTGCAGAGTGATTCTCGCTACATTTGTAACAGGTGTAATAACTTTATTATTGACTAGCTTTTGCCCGCGACTTCGTCCGCGTTTCCGTCGTTTTTTGAAAAAAAATTAGCAGATGTCCTCCCTCATAGTTTTGACGTAACAGGCAGATTCACTTTCGTATTTTAGAAGGGCAATAGTAATATAATATGCCAATCCACAAAACTGTTGAAAAATATAAGTAACCGCAGAATATTATAATATACCCACGCTATACCCACGACTCGGTCAGCGTGTAACTCCTTGTTTTTTATTAAGATAATATATTGCTAATATTTTTAGATCAAATTAAAATGTTTCAGCGCAAAGCTTCTGGGTAGACTATGTTAAGAGTCGACCCGTCCGGCACGTGAACGTAAAGATTCCTAGAATTGCTAACCCGGGAAAGAGCGACGTATAATTGACCATGCGAGAAACAGCTAACACCGAGATCTACTCCAGCAACACGAAAAGTCTGCCCTTGAGCTTTATTGATAGTCATGGCATAGCACACCGATACTGGGAATTGCGTTCTTTTAAATTGGAATGGAAAATTATTTGGTATTATGGGAATTCTGGGAATAAAGACAGTTTCTCCTGCACCGCAACCTGTTAAAATTTGAGCCTCGATTACATTTTGTTGCAACTGGGTTACTTTTAGCCGAGTTCCATTGCAAAGTTGAGGTGGTCTTAAATTTCGGAGCAGAATTATCGGTATGCCAATTTTTAAACAAATTATATGAGAAGGTAGTCCAGGCATACTTAAAGAATTTAAAAATTCTATCGGGTAATTAGTGGCTTCTTGTTCATCAACCATTCTATTTATTGAACTATAAACTTTGCTTTCTCCCTGTATATTAGACAGTATTTTATTATTAATTTCAGATGCCTGGTCATTGCGAGGAGTCAAAATGGACCTTTCGCAAAGCCAAGAATTGTCCCTATTTAATATAATTGTTATGTCACCGTAAACCGAAGATATAAGATGTTGTTGGGATTGCACTATACAACATAACTCAGGTGTCAGAATAAGTTTTCCTTGGTGTAGTTGTGGATAGGTACCTTCACCAATCTTCAATAATGTATCAGAAAATTCACGATTATCTGCGTTGTCTCCAGTTCTCACTCGCATATTAATAGTCAAATGCACCGATTGTATATCACGCCACAAATAAGAGCTTTTCAGGCAAGCCCTAATCTCATCAGCTCGGGTTCCCCGTGGTATTACCGGTAAGGTTTGTCGGAAATCACCACAAAATAAAACCGTAATACCGCCCATTGGTCGATCATTTTGTCTTATGTCCCTTAGAGTTCTGTCTACTGCTTCTACTCCTTTTCGATGGGCCATCGTACATTCATCCCATACGATTAAATTACACTCACGCAATACCTTAGCTTTGTCGCTATTTCTTGAAATACTACAGGTTGGACTTTCCGTGCGATCTAAATTAATTGGTATTTTAAACATAGTGTGAGCAGTCTTACCTCCTGGTAGCAATGTTGCAGCTATACCTGATGAAGCCACGGCAAGAGCGATTTTACGCTGATTTCGAACATAAGCTAATATTAATTTAGTCAAAAAAGTTTTCCCAGTTCCTCCAGGTGCATCTAAAAACCATATTGTTCCTAAATTATTCTGCACACTCTCGCACACGCGATCATAGACTAAGCGTTGTTCTGCAGTCATCATTGGGACACCGTTTTCTAATGTTACCAGCAGTTCCATTGGGTTGTAACCAATCTCTGCGGAATATTCCCTATTGGTAACTTCTCCGACTGAGGTTGGCGTTGGCAAACCATATTCACCAAGTGATTTACCGCCTACTGCTGTTAAGTCTTCCTGAAGAGCTAATAAGCACTGATTTATAGCCAGATCTCGAAAATTATCATTAGTTGCGCCTTCATTATTGTGAGATAAATTCCGAAGAAAGTTTTCTGCAAATTTTTCTTTATATTTTTCCCATAATTGGACAGGATCAGATAAATTACAAAATGTGAGTAATGTTACAAATAAATGGCGTAACCGTCGTGGATTATCACTAACACAGGATTCTGCTAAAGCGTCATCCCAATGTTGATCATTTTCAAGCAAATGACGCGCTTGGCAAGCTGCATGATAAGTTGGATAAACAACATCGTCTACTTTTCTCAAATCTATAAATGATGTTGGTCCTCGCACTGTATGTAATAATAATCTCAAATAAAAACACTCTGCGTTGTTAGGATGAACAGTATACACTCTACCAAGAACATGTTCTTTGAAAATACCTGTCTCGCCATCTACAGGCCTGCCTCGGCGTCTACGGTTAAAGACACCTCGTTGTTTATCGTAGGTATAATACGATGGAACTTCTTCATACAAAAGAGACTTTGCGAAATTATCAGTTTGGCAAAGTCGAAAGAATGCCAATAAAGTTGTTTGTCTAGGGTTCTCTAATCGTTCTGTAACATTTTCGGCGTTAAAATATATACGTTGACCGCCTTCCAGATGAACATCCAGATGGGTCACAGGTGGATATCTTTCGTGAATATTAAAACTTAAGATCCGCCACACAGCTTCTGAAGAGCTGATCTATCTGCCTGACTGAAATCTAGTAACTTCATCATGTTCATTTCTTAACGCAAACGTAGCTTGGTCACTGCCCTTGTTAATGTACTTACAAATATATTTAATTGACTCTACACTATTACACATTTCTACATTTATGTGAGCTTGAAATGCTCTGGACAATACAGGCGAATACGGAACGACCCACCTATTATCTAAAGTAACCTGTTGTCCAGACATTCGCTTTTCAACAGTAAAACCACCATTGTCTCTTGAACGGCGACGATATAATGGGTATCCATCATGTCCTGTTACAGTTTCATCCACTAATGCTTTTGGATACCTTTTAGTGCAACGACCGTCTTGCATGCAAGGAGCATTTGCGTTAAATGCACCACATGGACCATGTATCATATGAGTTTTAACAATGTCGTATAACAGGGGATCTGCAGTCGGATCTGGAATTTCAGCACTAATTAATCTGTCTACATCATTAGGTCGAACCTTATCTTTTAACCAAAGCAAGATATGTGCGTGAGGTAAGCCGCGTTTTTGCCACTCAACACTATACATATAACACAATACTTCTCCAAAAATGTTATCTTTGGTAAGAAGATCTATCATTGATTTTAATTTTAAATGAAACACTCTTGCAATAATATCATGGCGGTCATGCGGTGCCTGACCCTCAAGAAGCTCCCGAGTGATTTCATCCCACTTGGGATTGGTAGTTACAGTAACAAATAAGTCGGGACGTCCATATTTTCTTACGTAACAAAAAGCGTCTTGAGTACGTTCATGCATGTAGCGTGGACCACCAGTAAAAGAAGAGGGTAAAATAACTAAACGACCCATATTCACAGTATCGTTATCTTGCTGCATGGCATCGCGAAGGTGCACGTATTCTTCAGCGCGCAGCTGCCTTTGATTAGATCGTATATAAACTAATCTTTCGGTTTCAATTTTTGCGTACATGTCAACAATAAACTGATTAAATAAGCCACGAAAACGTTGAAAGTATACCAATCTATTCCGTCTCACTTGCAGGTGGTAACAATAAAATTGAAGGCATGACACCTTTTTATTATAATTAGGTGCGCCTGTGCGCGGATCGGTTTGGTATACAGCGAAATTATAACCATCTTCCCCTCGACAGTATATCATAGGATATTGCAAACTGTCGTAAGCCCTGTGGGTTTCGAAAATACGTTGCAAACGATTGTCTCTGGAACGTATAACGATATCACGCCTATCACATTCCTGGTCGACCAGTACTACAGCAACTTCATTCGTGGATGGAACGTTATGACGCCCAGGGTGTTCCTGAGTTGGACGCTTATCGGCATTTATAACAATTTTATAATTGTTATTACCATCTTGAGAAAGGGCTTCTAATGCCGATTTAAAACTGCATACGTACGAATTAACCTGATGTAACATGTTCTGAAGTTGTGAAATGAGTTCAGTATTTAAATTCGGAAAATATTGATTTCTTATATTCGACTGTTCGTTGTAATCGGATACAAAATATATTTGAAGAAATTTAGGTTGTTCTTCAGGCAAAAGGGACCCTATCAAATGGTAAACCTGACCTTGTACCTTAAAAGTAGGCATGAAAGGGCCTTCTGAGATTTGTTTAGCACCAAAGGATGTCATTTGGAATGCACTATTATAAGTGCGAATATTATCTAAAAACTGTTTGGATTGCAAATGTTCCCCTAAAAGTAGTGATTTTAAAGGTTCCGGTGGGTCTTCGAACGAAGGCAAATTTATTTTACCTCCAGAACAACAGAAACCAGCAGACTCCTTCCTCCACTTCGAAGCATTACAAAAGGAACATACTACGTTCATATCGCCTATTTCAGAAGATGATCTGTAATCAATTGTGAGGTTATAAGCAAACCCACTTTTATATTTATCGGACCACGCCACCGAATTTGTAGATTGATCTACCACGTGTATATCTAAGTCATTAAGACCATGTCGAAATCTATCTGCAGTAAGACGGGCCTCTCGCTGTTCTTCTGTTTCAAGCGACCGAATATTTTCAATTCTTAATCTTTCATTAGATAAAGTAATCAATTGTTCTTGTCTCAAAGAATTGTAATAATCGCGTCCCGACTCTAGTCGTTGTTCATGCTCATGTTCATCTTCAAGAGATCGAATCATGTTATGGTGCGCCCTATCATTTGTCAAACGGTCTTGATATTGAGTAAAAGTTTCAGATTCTCGAGACAAAATATGACGTTCGCGATCAGCTGTAAGCCGTAATTCCCTCTCAGTGAAGGTTTCGGACTCGCGAGATAAAATATGACGTTCGTGGTCAGCTGTAAGCCGTAATTCCCTCTCAGTGAAGGTTTCGGGCTCGCGAGATAAAATATGACGTTCGCGGTCAGCTGTAAGCCGTAATTCCCTCTCAGTGAAGGTTTCAGACTCGCGAGATAATGTATGCCGTTCGCGGTCAGCTGTGAGTCGCAATTCTCGTTGTAAAGCAGTTTCAGCTTCTCGGGATAACGCATGTTGTTCCCGGTCAATGGAACGCCTTAGCTCTCGTTGAGAAGAGCTTTGAGAAGCCCGTGTTGTAGCTCGTCTCGCTCTTTCAGCTGCTAATCGCATCTCTCTTTCTGGAGAGCTTTCATTAGCTCGAGATGTTGAGGCACTAACTCTCATAGAGTTTAACCGATGTGCTCTTTCCTCTTCCGATTCTTGAGAACGCGTCATTCTCATTCTCCTAGCTTGACTCGAAGTTCGAGATAAAGATGGTCGTTTTTTAGGTGGCATCGTTTATTTTATTTTTAATCGACGGTAACTTAAATTCTATTTAGTTACCCAACAAAAAACTTACGTCAGAGGTCCTAACTATAGCTAAGTATATAATAAATAGAATATAAATCTAAGTGCCTATTAAAACTAAAATAATATTCTAATCGAATTATAAATATGTACGTAGGTACCTACAAATTACAAAAGAATAAAAAATGAAAATAAAGCTATACTTAATGCGTGTGCAATACTATCTACACTTACCTACTTCACTTAAAAATGAATAATAAGAAATACCTACAACTACTGTAATTAATCAAAGTACCTAAGCTAATACAAAAAAAACCTTAGATGTTCTAAGTACAGCTGCTATATAATAAAAAAATATAAATCTAAGTGCCTATTTAAACTTAAATACCTAATATTCTA
Source organism: Melinaea menophilus ssp. n. AW-2005 (assembly GCA_918358695.1). Lineage (NCBI taxonomy): Eukaryota > Metazoa > Arthropoda > Insecta > Lepidoptera > Nymphalidae > Melinaea > Melinaea menophilus. The sequence goes on from OU911039.1 coordinate 636,063, forward strand.
ATAGAATTAAACTAAGAAATATGTACCTACCTACCTACAACTTAGGTACAAAAAAAAAGAAATGAAAATAAAGCTAAAACACGTGTGCAGTATAGGTAGATAGTAGGCAATATCTACCTATACCTACTTCACTTAAAAATAAATAAAAAATACCTATGAATACTATAATTAATAAAAGTACCTACCTACGCTTTTATCTACTCAATACAAAAAAAACTAAACATAAAATGCCCAAAACTAACCTATCAGTAACTAAAAATCTAACAATAATCTAATCTATCTATCTATTATCTAATCTAAAAATCGAATCTAAATCTACTTAAAAAGAAATAAAATAGGAACTATTAATAGTTAAGAATTTAAACAAAACTAAAACTAATTTAGAAAATAACAACAAAAGAAATTAAAATAAACTATTTAAAGACAAAAAGTCGCGCTGATAAGCACGGTTTATAAAATAACAATTATTGTCTGTCAATAAAGTTCAACACTCTGAACGCATCAACAGCCAAATATTGAATGACGCTTGCGCTCGCCTCCCGCCCCTTTTATACTCTGCCGCCGCGAGCCCCGTCGAGCGCGGCAACCGTTACGCAAAAATAATCCTTATAGCTTGATTCACTATTCACGCGCGATGTCTTGTTGGCGTATTTCATGTAAGTAAGTATAAGTTTGGTGTTTCTATACCAATTTCAATGATTCTTTTTTTATTGAATTGGTGCTAATGTTTATTTTTTTTTTAATTAGGAATGATGGTGAGCATTATTGGTTTTATAAACGTAAAAGTAAACAAATATAATAAGAAATCTCCGAACTGCTAAGCTATCGAGAGTTATGCGTGTTATTGTGAGTTAACTATAAAAGGTAGATATATGCTGTCTTGGAATATTTTTCGTGTATTTTTATGTAGAATATTTCCGTTATACATAGTTTCTATGTAGCTCTAACCATTAAGGCTGCACACGCGACGGAAGCTTAAAAAATCAAGCAACTTCTCCCATTTTCTCAACATTTCCTTTCACTGCTCTGCTCCTATTCATTGTAGTGTGATGAAAAGTATACTATTACCTGCCCAGGAGTATAAAGAATAATTGTACTAAGTTTCGTTAAAATCCGTCGAGTAGTTTTTTTTTCTATAAATAACATACAAACAGACAGACAGACAGACAGACAGACAAAAATTTTTTTAACTGCATTTTTGGCATCAGTATCGAACACTAATCACCCCCTGCTACTTATTTTGTAAATATATTTCATGTACAGAATTGACCTCTCTACAGATTTATTATAAGTATAGATGTTCTGATGGGCACACATAAGATAAATTTAAGAAAGTGTTTAAGGTAAAGTTAGAAATGGTAGTAGAATGAAACGTAAACGTAGAACTGTAGTGCAAGTGAAAGTATACTTGTTGATCCTAAAAAAATAAACAAATGAAGGTCAAGCTCAGGTTGCTGCTGCTGGTTGAGTAAACTTTTGCTGCATGTCGCTTATAAGGCCAATGCTTATCAATAAATCAGTGTATATATACAAGATAGCAGCACAGCAAAATAAGTATGTACATGGATCATCTGTTTGTTGTATTACATACATTCATACATTTACATGTATTTGAATATATATTATACATGTATTACATTTGTAATTTTACGAATTAATTATATGTAATTTAAATTTAAGCTGAAATGTGCTGAAATATTATCATCTAAACTCTAAGCAATAGCGTGACATCATTATTCAATGAAGCACGATGCAGGTGCTTTGACATCGCCGTCTACACAGACACCTGCACTCAGCTAACCTTGTTTTAACTACCCTCGGAGTTTGAAATGTATGTTTATCTGTACATGTGCCGCCCGCACACTGAACATCTATAAGCTTATTTAAATGTAAAATTTCAAAATAATGGCAGCCTAATCATTATATATCCTAAAATGTATTATATTTAATGTTACTGTAAAAAAGTAAAACCTACACTGTTTAGTTGTTATTTTTATTGACTTCATAAATCCGTGTGAAGTCGAATTTCGAAAATAGCAAACATTTTATAAAACATTTTGATATCCTTCTTTTATATATCTTTGAAGCTCTCGACTGCTTGTCCAAATGTATTACTATCATGGTCGCTACGATTCATACAATATATACAAGGTACGTACTGGTGACCGCTTTAGTTTCAGTAACCTGTTAGTCTTCTTTAGTCTCGTCGGAGAGTTAAAAAAGTAGATGATATACAATTGCGCGGATTAGTACAATTCGTTTTTCTGTTATTGACCCCAATTATTTTGTTTTTGTAATTTTAAATATAAAAAACAAATAAACCAATTTTTAAATGTCTACGAATTAACAGTCAGTTAAAGATTGTATTTTAAATAATTTTATTTACTTACTCAATACTTATAGTTGAAAAACTTTATTGGAATTGACTTAAAAAATATACATTAAAAAAAACACTTTTACCATCTTTATTATATTTAGAATTATTTAGCGTTTATCCTGTATATATTTTATTAATATTTTATTTACCTTTCCACAATTTTTTTTTAAAAGGTTTTACAAAATTTTTCAGACATTGACAATCAGAATGCGTATAACACTTTAAAAATTATTGGTGTGAGTGCTCGTGACACGTGGAGTACTTTTGAGGTTGTAAAAAATCTTTGAATTAACAGAATGTGAGAACTACACTCAAAATCAAAAATAATTACAGACTAAAATTATTTTTTTTTAAATGACACTTGATCCATAATCGATCTGAGTTGAAAATTATTGAATTAGTAAAATCGCTATTAAAAATAGGAATTCGTAGTGGAATGATGAAAATTTAGGGTTTAATGTATTTTAAAAGCCACATTATAAAAATTAAAAAAAAGAATTTACTGAATATATATATAAAATTTCATTAAAACCGGTCGAGCCGTTTCAGAGGAGTGTGGGAACTAAATTGTTAGTAGTGAGGTTTATTTGTAATTTTTCCGGCCTCTACAGATTGAAGGAACTTCCAGTATACGTGCTATGTCACCTATATCGACAGATTTATGAATACGGCACACACGCATTGTATTGCAGCAATTCCTTATTTCTTGTACTTACGACATTTCGTGTCAGATCTATGCAGGTTTTATTCCGTTTTTAATTGAAACTTCTTCATAATTGATAATTTTAAATAATCTATAAGCCTTGGCGCTGGAAATTGCTTCATTTTAACGAGCTCAATTGTAGATAGATAAAATTTAAACTTTTTTTTTAAATCAAAAATAAAGAATTAATAAATCAAACAATAAAGTCAGATCACAGTTGAAGCACGTACAACGGATGTCAACACGAAGCTCTGAACAAACTTTAACCGGAAAATTAAGCCACAGTTTGGTGAAACCAGGAGCGGTATTCACAGAACAAATGAATTGCACATAGGTATTAACAAATGTATATAATAAGGCATATTTTTTTTATATCAAAACAATTATTTTACATTTTTTTTATACTTTTGTTGAGGACGATTATCTATACAACCACTCTTTGATTTTCTAAACCTATCTATACTTATAATAAATCTGTAGAGAGGTCAATTCTGTACATGAAATATATTTACAAAATAAGTAGCAGGGGGTGATTAGTGTTCGATACTGATGCCAAAAATGCAGTTAAAAAAATTTTTGTCTGTCTGTCTGTCTGTCTGTCTGTTTGTATGTTATTTATAGAAAAAAAAACTACTCGACGGATTTTAACGAAACTTAGTACAATTATTCTTTATACTCCTGGGCAGGTAATAGTATACTTTTCATCACACTACAATGAATAGGAGCAGAGCAGTGAAAGGAAATGTTGAGAAAATGGGAGAAGTTGCTTGATTTTTTAAGCTTCCGTCGCGTGTGCAGCCTTAATGGTTAGAGCTACATAGAAACTATGTATAACGGAAATATTCTACATAAAAATACACGAAAAATATTCCAAGACAGCATATATCTACCTTTTATAGTTAACTCACAATAACACGCATAACTCTCGATAGCTTAGCAGTTCGGAGATTTCTTATTATATTTGTTTACTTTTACGTTTATAAAACCAATAATGCTCACCATCATTCCTAATTAAAAAAAAATAAACATTAGCACCAATTCAATAAAAAAAGAATCATTGAAATCGGTATAGAAACACCAAACTTATACTTACTTACATGAAATACGCCAACAAGACATCGCGCGTGAATAGTGAATCAAGCTATAAGGATTATTTTTGCGTAACGGTTGCCGCGCTCGACGGGCTCGCGGCGGCAGAGTATAAAAAGGGCGGGAGGCGAGCGCAAGCGTCATTCAATATTTGGCTGTTGATGCGTTCAGAGTGTTGAACTTTATTGACAGACAATAATTGTTATTTTATAAACCGTGCTTATCAGCGCGACTTTTTGTCTTTAAATAGTTTATTTTAATTTCTTTTGTTGTTATTTTCTAAATTAGTTTTAGTTTTGTTTAAATTCTTAACTATTAATAGTTCCTATTTTATTTCTTTTTAAGTAGATTTAGATTCGATTTTTAGATTAGATAATAGATAGATAGATTAGATTATTGTTAGATTTTTAGTTACTGATAGGTTAGTTTTGGGCATTTTATGTTTAGTTTTTTTTGTATTGAGTAGATAAAAGCGTAGGTAGGTACTTTTATTAATTATAGTATTCATAGGTATTTTTTATTTATTTTTAAGTGAAGTAGGTATAGGTAGATATTGCCTACTATCTACCTATACTGCACACGTGTTTTAGCTTTATTTTCATTTCTTTTTTTTTTGTACCTAAGTTGTAGGTAGGTAGGTACATATTTCTTAGTTTAATTCTATTAGAATATTAGGTATTTAAGTTTAAATAGGCACTTAGATTTATATTTTTTTATTATATAGCAGCTGTACTTAGAACATCTAAGGTTTTTTTTGTATTAGCTTAGGTACTTTGATTAATTACAGTAGTTGTAGGTATTTCTTATTATTCATTTTTAAGTGAAGTAGGTAAGTGTAGATAGTATTGCACACGCATTAAGTATAGCTTTATTTTCATTTTTTATTCTTTTGTAATTTGTAGGTACCTACGTACATATTTATAATTCGATTAGAATATTATTTTAGTTTTAATAGGCACTTAGATTTATATTCTATTTATTATATACTTAGCTATAGTTAGGACCTCTGACGTAAGTTTTTTGTTGGGTAACTAAATAGAATTTAAGTTACCGTCGATTAAAAATAAAATAAACGATGCCACCTAAAAAACGACCATCTTTATCTCGAACTTCGAGTCAAGCTAGGAGAATGAGAATGACGCGTTCTCAAGAATCGGAAGAGGAAAGAGCACATCGGTTAAACTCTATGAGAGTTAGTGCCTCAACATCTCGAGCTAATGAAAGCTCTCCAGAACGAGAGATGCGATTAGCAGCTGAAAGAGCGAGACGAGCTACAACACGGGCTTCTCAAAGCTCTTCTCAACGAGAGCTAAGGCGTTCCATTGACCGGGAACAACATGCGTTATCCCGAGAAGCTGAAACTGCTTTACAACGAGAATTGCGACTCACAGCTGACCGCGAACGGCATACATTATCTCGCGAGTCTGAAACCTTCACTGAGAGGGAATTACGGCTTACAGCTGACCGCGAACGTCATATTTTATCTCGCGAGTCCGAAACCTTCACTGAGAGGGAATTACGGCTTACAGCTGACCACGAACGTCATATTTTATCTCGCGAGTCCGAAACCTTCACTGAGAGGGAATTACGGCTTACAGCTGATCGCGAACGTCATATTTTGTCTCGAGAATCTGAAACTTTTACTCAATATCAAGACCGTTTGACAAATGATAGGGCGCACCATAACATGATTCGATCTCTTGAAGATGAACATGAGCATGAACAACGACTAGAGTCGGGACGCGATTATTACAATTCTTTGAGACAAGAACAATTGATTACTTTATCTAATGAAAGATTAAGAATTGAAAATATTCGGTCGCTTGAAACAGAAGAACAGCGAGAGGCCCGTCTTACTGCAGATAGATTTCGACATGGTCTTAATGACTTAGATATACACGTGGTAGATCAATCTACAAATTCGGTGGCGTGGTCCGATAAATATAAAAGTGGGTTTGCTTATAACCTCACAATTGATTACAGATCATCTTCTGAAATAGGCGATATGAACGTAGTATGTTCCTTTTGTAATGCTTCGTGGAGTGGAGTTAAGTGGAGGAAGGAGTCTGCTGGTTTCTGTTGTTCTGGAGGTAAAATAAATTTGCCTTCGTTCGAAGACCCACCGGAACCTTTAAAATCACTACTTTTAGGGGAACATTTGCAATCCAAACAGTTTTTAGATAATATTCGCACTTATAATAGTGCATTCCAAATGACATCCTTTGGTGCTAAACAAATCTCAGAAGGCCCTTTCATGCCTACTTTTAAGGTACAAGGTCAGGTTTACCATTTGATAGGGTCCCTTTTGCCTGAAGAACAACCTAAATTTCTTCAAATATATTTTGTATCCGATTACAACGAACAGTCGAATATAAGAAATCAATATTTTCCGAATTTAAATACTGAACTCATTTCACAACTTCAGAACATGTTACATCAGGTTAATTCGTACGTATGCAGTTTTAAATCGGCATTAGAAGCCCTTTCTCAAGATGGTAATAACAATTATAAAATTGTTATAAATGCCGATAAGCGTCCAACTCAGGAACACCCTGGGCGTCATAACGTTCCATCCACGAATGAAGTTGCTGTAGTACTGGTCGACCAGGAATGTGATAGGCGTGATATCGTTATACGTTCCAGAGACAATCGTTTGCAACGTATTTTCGAAACCCACAGGGCTTACGACAGTTTGCAATATCCTATGATATACTGTCGAGGGGAAGATGGTTATAATTTCGCTGTATACCAAACCGATCCGCGCACAGGCGCACCTAATTATAATAAAAAGGTGTCATGCCTTCAATTTTATTGTTACCACCTGCAAGTGAGACGGAATAGATTGGTATACTTTCAACGTTTTCGTGGCTTATTTAATCAGTTTATTGTTGACATGTACGCAAAAATTGAAACCGAAAGATTAGTTTATATACGATCTAATCAAAGGCAGCTGCGCGCTGAAGAATACGTGCACCTTCGCGATGCCATGCAGCAAGATAACGATACTGTGAATATGGGTCGTTTAGTTATTTTACCCTCTTCTTTTACTGGTGGTCCACGCTACATGCATGAACGTACTCAAGACGCTTTTTGTTACGTAAGAAAATATGGACGTCCCGACTTATTTGTTACTGTAACTACCAATCCCAAGTGGGATGAAATCACTCGGGAGCTTCTTGAGGGTCAGGCACCGCATGACCGCCATGATATTATTGCAAGAGTGTTTCATTTAAAATTAAAATCAATGATAGATCTTCTTACCAAAGATAACATTTTTGGAGAAGTATTGTGTTATATGTATAGTGTTGAGTGGCAAAAACGCGGCTTACCTCACGCACATATCTTGCTTTGGTTAAAAGATAAGGTTCGACCTAATGATGTAGACAGATTAATTAGTGCTGAAATTCCAGATCCGACTGCAGATCCCCTGTTATACGACATTGTTAAAACTCATATGATACATGGTCCATGTGGTGCATTTAACGCAAATGCTCCTTGCATGCAAGACGGTCGTTGCACTAAAAGGTATCCAAAAGCATTAGTGGATGAAACTGTAACAGGACATGATGGATACCCATTATATCGTCGCCGTTCAAGAGACAATGGTGGTTTTACTGTTGAAAAGCGAATGTCTGGACAACAGGTTACTTTAGATAATAGGTGGGTCGTTCCGTATTCGCCTGTATTGTCCAGAGCATTTCAAGCTCACATAAATGTAGAAATGTGTAATAGTGTAGAGTCAATTAAATATATTTGTAAGTACATTAACAAGGGCAGTGACCAAGCTACGTTTGCGTTAAGAAATGAACATGATGAAGTTACTAGATTTCAGTCAGGCAGATATATCAGCTCTTCAGAAGCTGTGTGGCGGATCTTAAGTTTTAATATTCACGAAAGATATCCACCTGTGACCCATCTGGATGTTCATCTGGAAGGCGGTCAACGTATATATTTTAACGCCGAAAATGTTACAGAACGATTAGAGAACCCTAGACAAACAACTTTATTGGCATTCTTTCGACTTTGCCAAACTGATAATTTCGCAAAGTCTCTTTTGTATGAAGAAGTTCCATCGTATTATACCTACGATAAACAACGAGGTGTCTTTAACCGTAGACGCCGAGGCAGGCCTGTAGATGGCGAGACAGGTATTTTCAAAGAACATGTTCTTGGTAGAGTGTATACTGTTCATCCTAACAACGCAGAGTGTTTTTATTTGAGATTATTATTACATACAGTGCGAGGACCAACATCATTTATAGATTTGAGAAAAGTAGACGATGTTGTTTATCCAACTTATCATGCAGCTTGCCAAGCGCGTCATTTGCTTGAAAATGATCAACATTGGGATGACGCTTTAGCAGAATCCTGTGTTAGTGATAATCCACGACGGTTACGCCATTTATTTGTAACATTACTCACATTTTGTAATTTATCTGATCCTGTCCAATTATGGGAAAAATATAAAGAAAAATTTGCAGAAGACTTTCTTCGGAATTTATCTCACAATAATGAAGGCGCAACTAATGATAATTTTCGAGATCTGGCTATAAATCAGTGCTTATTAGCTCTTCAGGAAGACTTAACAGCAGTAGGCGGTAAATCACTTGGTGAATATGGTTTGCCAACGCCAACCTCAGTCGGAGAGGTTACCAATAGGGAATATTCCGCAGAGATTGGTTACAACCCAATGGAACTGCTGGTAACATTAGAAAACGGTGTCCCAATGATGACTGCAGAACAACGCTTAGTCTATGATCGCGTGTGCGAGAGTGTGCAGAATAATTTAGGAACAATATGGTTTTTAGATGCACCTGGAGGAACTGGGAAAACTTTTTTGACTAAATTAATATTAGCTTATGTTCGAAATCAGCGTAAAATCGCTCTTGCCGTGGCTTCATCAGGTATAGCTGCAACATTGCTACCAGGAGGTAAGACTGCTCACACTATGTTTAAAATACCAATTAATTTAGATCGCACGGAAAGTCCAACCTGTAGTATTTCAAGAAATAGCGACAAAGCTAAGGTATTGCGTGAGTGTAATTTAATCGTATGGGATGAATGTACGATGGCCCATCGAAAAGGAGTAGAAGCAGTAGACAGAACTCTAAGGGACATAAGACAAAATGATCGACCAATGGGCGGTATTACGGTTTTATTTTGTGGTGATTTCCGACAAACCTTACCGGTAATACCACGGGGAACCCGAGCTGATGAGATTAGGGCTTGCCTGAAAAGCTCTTATTTGTGGCGTGATATACAATCGGTGCATTTGACTATTAATATGCGAGTGAGAACTGGAGACAACGCAGATAATCGTGAATTTTCTGATACATTATTGAAGATTGGTGAAGGTACCTATCCACAACTACACCAAGGAAAACTTATTCTGACACCTGAGTTATGTTGTATAGTGCAATCCCAACAACATCTTATATCTTCGGTTTCCGGTGACATAACAATTATATTAAATAGGGACAATTCTTGGCTTTGCGAAAGGTCCATTTTGACTCCTCGCAATGACCAGGCATCTGAAATTAATAATAAAATACTGTCTAATATACAGGGAGAAAGCAAAGTTTATAGTTCAATAAATAGAATGGTTGATGAACAAGAAGCCACTAATTACCCGATAGAATTTTTAAATTCTTTAAGTATGCCTGGACTACCTTCTCATATAATTTGTTTAAAAATTGGCATACCGATAATTCTGCTCCGAAATTTAAGACCACCTCAACTTTGCAATGGAACTCGGCTAAAAGTAACCCAGTTGCAACAAAATGTAATCGAGGCTCAAATTTTAACAGGTTGCGGTGCAGGAGAAACTGTCTTTATTCCCAGAATTCCCATAATACCAAATAATTTTCCATTCCAATTTAAAAGAACGCAATTCCCAGTATCGGTGTGCTATGCCATGACTATCAATAAAGCTCAAGGGCAGACTTTTCGTGTTGCTGGAGTAGATCTCGGTGTTAGCTGTTTCTCGCATGGTCAATTATACGTCGCTCTTTCCCGGGTTAGCAATTCTAGGAATCTTTACGTTCACGTGCCGGACGGGTCGACTCTTAACATAGTCTACCCAGAAGCTTTGCGCTGAAACATTTTAATTTGATCTAAAAATATTAGCAATATATTATCTTAATAAAAAACAAGGAGTTACACGCTGACCGAGTCGTGGGTATAGCGTGGGTATATTATAATATTCTGCGGTTACTTATATTTTTCAACAGTTTTGTGGATTGGCATATTATATTACTATTGCCCTTCTAAAATACGAAAGTGAATCTGCCTGTTACGTCAAAACTATGAGGGAGGACATCTGCTAATTTTTTTTCGAAAAACGACGGAAACGCGGACGAAGTCGCGGGCAAAAGCTAGTTTAAGAATATAGTAATGTTGATATGATGGTGCAATCGTTGTTTTATTGTAATCATTTTCAAGTGTTAAAGCTTCACGGCCTATTTGCATTTGTTATTTTCAAAAAGTATCATTATTTCTTCAAGGTAGGTGGACATTAGTTATCATTATTAGTTGCATAAGAAATTTCCATACTTTGACCCGGATTTGGGCAGTTAAGAAAGCTTTCATAGCACTATCGCCACAATGTGTATATATATAAATATAATAACTGTTATCAGAAGAAACCCTACCATCAACCAGCGACTTTAAGAACTTTGTAAACAAAACAAAAATAATTTTAAGAGCTTTGCTAACCAGAAATATTACGAAATAAACGATAAAAATATGAATATTAATATGTATGACAAGAAATAGATTCCAATTGTCAATGTGCTACATAAGGAATTGATTAAGAAAGGTCTTCATAGTAACTTTCTGTTTATGATATTTTTATTCCCGACCTGCGGGACGACAGTGACTGATAGTTTTCAAAAGAGAGACAGAATTTATTTTAAGCTTGGTGATATTTATATAAGCGGAAATTGCAAAAAAGAAAGATATTAGTGTAACAACTTTGTCATTAAGTTTGAAATAATTTTCACTATATATTTAGCCTGCTTAAGTACAAATAAATATAAATTTGATGACTCTTGCTTATCATTTTTATACGTACTTTAATATCAAAGTTGGAAGTTAGAAGGTGAGAACCTACCTGCTCGTATAAACGTACCTGTAAAGTTCATTTCAATGATTATTAAACCTGATACTAGTCACGCATATCCGATATTATTATAATTATTAAATCTTGGTTTTAAATTTATATTAAATATGGATATTTGATTTTAGTGAGTGAGTGAACCCGTACTGTGAAACTCACAGTACGGGTTCTTTCTTTGAAAAGCGTGCAAAGTTTCATTTATAATTGACTTTCGGTGAATGTTCTGATTACATTCAAAACGTTGATGTTAAGAACGCGCCTAATCTAAACGCGTGAGCAACGTTGCTTCACGTTGCTTCTAGTAGCGGGGCGCCGTGCATTTTGTTTCTACCATAATTTAGTTAATAAACGTAAACGAAATTAAATAAATTATTCATTTTGGTGTCACGTGATCGCTACAATCACTAGTAACTTTTAAATTAATTTAACATCTGAATACGTTTATTAATAATCAAAATTCATTTATTAAATAATAGCTTACATTATTCGTTCCTCAATGTTTAATAAGTTATACATACAACTTATAACAAATTTTGCTAACTTATAAAATTCTGCTTACAGCTCGGTACTTCGGAAATAAAAGTGTTTAACATTATTTTGCTTCAATAATCAGCGCCTGATAATTTTTAAAAGCAAATATTCTATCCGTATAATTGCTTTTGTGTATTTACTTTTACTTTGTATTATATACAATTTTACACATTTAATTTAAAAACGTGCTGTACTCAAACGAAACGCTAGCTAGCTTTAGTACTTAATTTAATTTGCTTTCATGGAGCTCTGCTAATGATGACCTATTCGGTATCAATCTTAAAGTATCCATACTTACTCGGCATCGGTCCTGAAGTATCCATACTTACTCGGTATGGAGTGTTTAAAATTTTAAATTAAATAAATAAAATCTTACCAAAAATTGACATTATACATTTACTTCAGCTTATCTTCTTATTGAATGATTTCTTATTTTTGCACAGAAAATCCAAGGCATTAATGAGAAAATTGCATCTTTAGCGAGATTCAATAGAATCCACCTTCTTAAGCAACATTTTTGGAACCATTTTTTTATGAATAAATTATTCTTCTTCACCAGAAGACTAAATAGAAGCTTAACTTAACTTATCTTCACGCCATATCCCTTGCGGGGTAGCCAGAGACGACGGAGCGCCAAACGCTACGGTCCCTGCATACCTCTTTCGCCTCGACCACAGACATTAACCTCTACATACATGCCCTCCGGGGGGTCCTCATGCTTTTTACGTGACCTTCCTCCAGTATCGTAGCTACTGTGTTTTCGAAGGTCACTCGAGGCCTCCCCCTGTCTCTCTTACCGCTCACTTTTCCTTTATAAATCTTTTTTACTATTCTTTCATCACTCATTCGTTCGACGTGCCCAAACCACCTTTGCACGTTCTTCTTCATTCTTACCGTAACATCTTCGCTAGTACCTGCCATTCTGTGGATCTCTTCATTGCGGATTGTTGTTGTATATGTTAAATAAAGTTTAGTTGTATATATTAAATAACTTAAATAGTTGTGTTAATAAAGATTGTATCTAATCTGTTTTCAAATTTTCAATTAAATAAGAATTGGAATTTCAACTAGAGTCCGCCGTCGTGCGCTGCGGGAGTTGAGCTCAGCGCCCTCCCCTTCTTTAATGCTTACAAACTTAGCATATAATATTGCTCTATAACAAATTCAAATTCAAATTCAAAATATCTTTATTCAAATAGGCATTTACACGCACTTTTGAATCGTCAATTACTACAATACAAAAAAGGTTAGTGTAGTCAGTCCGTAAGTAAGCTACCACCGGCTCGGAATGCTGCTCTGTTGAGAAGCCGGCCAGAAACTCAACAGTTGCTCTTTTCAAAAGAAATATAACAATAGGTGATGTACATTATAATATAAATCCTGCAAATGATTCAACAACTTAAGTTCCACATATTTCGATCCACTAAAAACTCTTGAACGTTATAATAGGCTTTATTTAACAATAAACATTTGATTTTAGATTTAAAACTAAGTAATGGAAGGTCTAAGATATCTTGTGGAACTTTATTATATATGCGTATACACAAACCCATGAAGGATTTATTAACTTTTTGAAGCCGAAACTTTGGCGTTACGAGTTTGTTTTTATTTCTCGTATTTATCGCGTGTCTGTCACTGTTTTTTATATAACTATTTAAATTTTGACGTACATATAATATGTTATTAAATATGTATTGCAAAGCGACTGTAAGAATACCTATTTCTTTAAAAACATCTCTCAGAGAATCTCTAGCTTTTAAGTTATAAATAGCCCGCACAGCTCTTTTTTGTAAAATAAATATAGAATTAATTTCAACAGCACTGCCCCATAATAAAATACCGTAAGACAAAATACTGTGAAAATAACTAAAATAAACAAGTCGAGCCGTATTGATGTCCGTTAATTGTCTAACTTTTCCAATTGCAAGAACGGCGGAGCTGAGTTTGGCTGCGAGTGTTGAGAGATGGGGAGTTCCACTGGAGCTTTTTATCTAATGTTATACCTAAGAATTTTGTTGAGTCAATCAATTCTAACACTTCATTGTTAAGGAGCAAGTTGAAATTTTTACTTTTTACATTAGGAAGTGTAAACTCTATGCATTTAGTTTTCTTAGCATTTAACACTAAATTATTAATTTCGAACCAATGCAGGACTCGTGACAAAGTCCTGTTTACTTCGTCATAATTAATCCTATCATTCTCAACTTTAAAAATAAGCGAGGTATCATCAGCAAAGAGTACAATGTCACACAGACCCTTAACAAAAAATAGCAACTCATTAATATAAAGTAAAAACAAAAAGCGGCCCAGAATAGATCCTTGAAACATGCTCAGAAACTATCGGTTTAGAATCCCAATTGGAAAGAAAATCAGTTCATCATCAATAAAATTATAGCCATATATCTGCCTCTTAAATGAATCTCAACATTTACAAATCTTAAAGCGTGCGCACTGTTTGAAAGAAAGTAATAAATGATATGCACTGTGATTTCATCGTTCATGATCAGTTACCTCTAAAAATAATCATTTGTTTTACACGGAAATCTCAGGGAATGATGAGCAGATGTTTTTTTTTTAGTAGAACCGTCTTTAGTAAAAGTTCTAGCAATGTGCGAAATTATAGAATTTTAGCTCAAATATTGGTTTTGTAGCAGTTGTCGCAGTCTATTTAGCACTCTTACTGGTGCATGCGCGTGACACATTTATAATGAGAAATCCCATAGACAAATTTCATTTTACTATAACTTTTTTTCTAGACTTTTTTTTTGTTATGTTTTTTGTAGAACCATCTTTAGTAAAAAATCTAGCCATGTGCCCAATTCCGAAAAAATACATCTATAGGTTTTAAAATTACCGATGTCGTAAAAAAGCAAAATAAACGGTTAAGAGCTTCGCTTACGCTCAGCTCAATGATCATTGGTTTATCCTACGCCTCTTCTGTATTTCTTAAACATTGAATAATAAACTGACAATATTTTATATCAGTTGAGGTCAGCTTAAAAACAGTGTTATCTGCAGCTGGCCTCAAACCTGTAACTTAGACCTTAACTTTATGAAACTACCCTCAGAAATCGAAAACAATACTATTTCAAATTAATACTATTTAATACTACTCGTATATTAATTAGAAAAATAAGGCACTGCACATTCAACGGTCACGAGGTACCACAATAGGACAAGTATGTACAGTCACGTGCAATGAAAAGTATACACGGGCTGATTTTCAAATAAATATTCACGCTGAAAATTTCAAAAAATTTTCAAAAATGTATACATTATTGTGAGAAACTCTGGTGGTTATATAATATGAATTGTTAAGTGGCTACTTGTGTTTGAAATTTTCAAAGTGAATATTTATTTGAAAATCTGCCCGTGTATACTTTTCATTGCACGTGACTGTACCATTCACAGTGACACGGATTTTGCTAGTATTAACCAATGTTCAATGTCCTATTTGTTCAATTCAGTAAAACCCAATAGCCAGAGGACTCTCGAAAATTTTAACTTTTATTTAATTAATAGGTTCGGCGTATTATTATACTCATCGTGTTAGTATTGACGTGTGTCCATCATGTTCTTTCCCTGAATAATCGTTTGTCACGATTTTGTCTCTGTACGAGGGATTTATTTCGTGTCGAGATATAGAAGGGAGTCTTTTTTTTAATATTGTTGTTTTACAAAATAAATAAGTAGTATTTGTACTCCAAAGTCTTAGTGTGCTCGCAGGTTCTTAATGGATTTAGGGATAACTTTGGAAGCTATAACTTACTTCTAAATTAAAAGTCTTGAGGTAAGGTAAAGTTGGCTAATAATATACCAATAAACAATTAGAGGGGGTATTATTTAAGTGTTTTATAATATTTGAACATTTGTGAAAGAAAGCTTGGAAGGGTTCTCTATGTGAAAAGTATAACTATAACACTAATTTGTTTAAAAACAGAACGCTTCCTTAATTTAAATCATTATTGTAAAGCTCCATTGTAAACGAAACATGACATGACTTGATAACCGTCCCGTCCCTATTCAGTTACAATGACTTGGGAACTCCATCAATTCTAACAACTTCATAATCTGCACCTGACGAGATTATAAGATTGAACAACCTCCATTACGTCGTCTTCATAACAACGGCTCTTTATCAAAAGTAAATCTTGTACGTAATTTTGATGAAATGTATTTGTGGAAAATATTAGGTGTCATTGAAGGTTAAAAACATTTTTCTATAGCAAAACCTCACAAAGCTGATATTGTTCCAGAAATATTAACGAAGTAATTCAATAAGAGCTGTATGTAAGATATATCTTAATCATCAAAGCGATCATTTACTACATTTAATAAGCAGTACTCAATGAAAATATTATATTTGACTATAAGAGGGTATATTTGCAAGTAAAATAAATAATATATTATAATAAATATTTAATATAATCAAATAAAAGATAATATATTATTAATTCAAAATTGTATTGTGTTGTATATATTTCGCATTTACAACGGGGACTGTTTCGAAGAGCTATTCGATCTGATGCTCCCCATGGCCTCCTTTACCATTTATATCACCTGGATGCGTGACGATCTTCCACTGTGCGGGTTTGAAGAACTTTTTTTTCACGTACCACTCAAACGTAGAACGAACTTTTTTCGGTGGTATTTTCAGATCGATACGACATGGGTACCTTTAAAAAAGGCATATACTCCTACCTCCAAGGTCGGCAACGCTCTTGTGAACTTTTCGTATGTTGCAAGAGTTCATGGGCGGTGGTGATCACACATCAACGGTGACCAAGATGACAAGCTCGTTTGCCCTCCTCTAACATAAAAAAAATATTGATTTCATCACTGGAATGAACTGAAATAATAATGATTTCATTACAATAATGAACTGAAAATAATTTTTAATAATTAAAGTTATTTTCACTGAAATATAAATTGCATCAATTTTGTTAGGTTCATCAGGTTATTTGAAAAGTTTAAATAATCTAACATTTATTAAGAGTTCATTCAGTTTTGACATTCAATTTAATAATACTTTAGAATATATTTATAAATGTACGCACAATTACTTGTAAGTTACAGGATCTCGTTATCAAAGTTACGAGACGAGACGAAGCGTCTACTCCGAGTGTCACATCGCACCTTTCCGGGCGTTGTTGTTTGTTTGTTGTCTGTACTCGGTACGCCTTAAATCTACGTAATGCTGTCATAGGGAATAAGTTTATCTTTTTCATTTCATCTATAATTTGGATTGTAATAATTAAAAGTAGGAAGTAGAAGGATATGCGTTCTGCCGACACTCTCTAGCGGTGATGTCCTAGCTGTAATAGCACAATCTTCACCTACCGATATTAAATATTGTGGATATTTTAAAAGCTGTTTTTTTATCGTAGGACAAATTACAGGCAATACTCACAAAAAAACGTATGAAAATCGGTTCTGTTATAAAAAATCTTAAACGAAAATGCATCATTAAAAGAATCAAAGCAAAATTAAGATGTTAGTTCTAATAAAGTTTAATGTAATGTATAGCTTGTACTAATTACTTTATAAGAGTGCTTGAATACAGATGCTGTAGGTCGTAGGCTTTATTTTTAATTAAAAATAGGACGTCTCCTTCTCATTGTTAGTTAAATAGACCGTAAGATCGTTGCATTTCAACCTTTTTCGCAATTCTGTTTTCTTAAAATGAATCATTTATGAATCAAATTAATTAGTCACAAACACTGAGAACAAAGTAAACATTAATTAGTATTAAATAGAAATCATTTATATTTCACTATATTATGTAATTCACCCAATATATATGAAACTGCAGTCACAAAGGCACACTTGTATTCTAGCACCTGTAAGAGACGCTCCTGTGCTTGGAATCTATATTCCATTCTAAGGAATTGTTTACATTATTTGTTAGGACTTGTTATTATTACTTAAATTAAGTTACTAAATTACAAGTTAGTGTTAATGTAAATTTAATAACAGTCTTTGGTCAATTCACAAATACACAATTTCCTGTCTGAAACCAAGCGGAACCTACCAACATTGAAATATTTAAGTTGTAGATTACGTTTATATTTAAACAAGACGTAGCTGTGCACTCGGCGCTCCATGAAAAACAACCTTTTATTATTTTTCTCTGCGAACGACTCTTCATTTAATAGTTTCTTTTATTAATATAAGAAATAAATATGAAGTCATATTAACTCATATTACAACAGGTTTTAATCGACTTTATACCTTTCCTATAACAAATTGTTCGTGTTTTTTATTAAATTCTAATTAACATTCAAAGTTAATGGCCATTTGTTTAAATGATTTTATTAAAAACTCAATTACATGACATATTTAACTTTATGTTGTCATAAAATACAAATACAAAATGAAATCCAACACTATCAAACAATCTTAAACTTTAGTAAAGTAGTTTATTGAATGGCTTTAGCAAGACGAGCTCACACTTTATAAGGCTGAATATGTACAATTTATTTAAAAAGTATTTGATGTATAATATATTCAACCTATTAGACATTATCTATTTATAAAAATAGCAAATAATATAGTCATGCGAGTAGACATGATCATTTCAGAGTCACCAAATACTAGGGGCAGGTCCCATAGTGCTAATACCAAAATGGATCAACACTTGCGCCATTTCCAGGCGAAGATAGACGACTCACACCACTGAAGCCGTAGTCCTCGGGGACTTAAACATGCACATTGCCGATTAGCTAAGGTAACATGCCTTCGATTAGGCGGAGATATCTCGGTTCAACTTTGCTTTGGCAAGTGGTCTGTTCCAGTAGCTTAAGATGCACATTCGTCTACCGGACGTGAGCAATCACATGCCCTATTTGTTTACTCTTCCGCTGACTACATAATTCGGTGTCAAGTGTCAGGTCACTGTCGAACACCTCTAGAGTTTTCTGAACATTTCTTGGTAAGGAGTGTAGTGCCCAGCTCGCACAAGACCTGCGATCCGGCACTACAAGTCAGTGGATTGGGTTGAAATGTGGTCCTTTTTCGCATCCTACAAATGGAAGTTTGTTTCCCTTCCATGATAAATGATCTAAGTAAAAGTACACGAGCTCTGAACATTGTTACTTGACGTTTGTCAATAATGAGCAGAAGTTCATTCGAAGTCCTGAAAGCGGTTTTCTTGAAATGGTTTCGTCTCTGACAGTCCTTATAGATTCTAAGCTTTGTATTTTGTATCATCATCACATTATTTATTTTTTAAATGCAGTTTCTCAATTCTAAGCTACACGTACATACTCTTTGTAAAGAGTACAAAAATCATTTGGTATTATTAGATACGAGTAGTAAAACTCACTCTCTCTATACATCCACAGTAAGTCACAGATTTTCGAAGGCAAAAATAAGTTGGTTACTGTTCTGACTGACGCGGCAGTCGTTCCCTCATCGCTCTATGTGACCACTCAATCATTTACATGATCTGTACGTGAACGACCTTAGATTGATAATTGAATTTTTGATTTGATTGCGCGCTGATGGTATCTAAAAATGTAGATACATTTACGCCAAAATTCTAAACCGATTTGTGTCACGTATTTGATATTTTTAATATTATTTAAGCTTTGTTACACATGTGAGGACGAAATACTTGAAAAAAAATTGAAATTGAAAGTTTATTAGCTGTACTTAATAAATTATGTAATATCACTAATGATTAGAGAGCAGACACAAAGAGCAATTAATTATACTCAATACACAAGGAACGTGCATAATTAAATAGTTGTATCAGCCTTTATTATTTTTCATCTAAATAACACGTTAAATAACGGTCAGTTTACTGGTCCAAATAAAAAAAATATTCATTTTTTGAAATGAATGGAAAATATTGTTCTATTGTTAAAACTGTTTTTAGTCCCCAGTCTAGTGTTACTAAAGTATTCGTACCCATTAATTTATATCACGTCGTTATTCCGTTGCAAGGACTCTTTATTGTTATCGAATTAGCTTTTGTTCAGAAATCATTTGCGAAACAAGACACTTTCACTAATATGATAATATTTTATTTCCTACTTTATTTCCTGAAGAGGTATATTTTGATATGGTGTTAGATTTTATAATTATTAATAATATTAAAAAAGTAATTGTTTAATAGAAACTGTGATTTTTAATTTTATTAATAACTTATATTTACTCTTTAATAATAGTAAAGATAATCTAAATATTACATAATAGGGAAATTCAATTATTAAAAGAAAAGACTTTAAATAATTATTGTTATAAGTAATAAAATTATTATATCGTACCGTAACTGTAAACGCTTACTTCAAACTATAATTTCACGTTTTTATACTTGTTGTTCTTTACTCGCACTTAGTTATGATATCTTTTACTCACTGACTGAAGAGTAGCTAATGATGATACTCAGCATTTCAATCCCTTTGTACTTATTGACTAACAAAGAACCACAGGAGGCCATTACCAGCACTCAAACTACTAATTAATTAAATATTACATCAAGATATTGTTTAATATATTCATTGATTATTTATACATACATTTCTTATTCTTGTTCTTCATTATTCTTTTACTATTAAATTGTATTAAGTTGTACTACACATTGATATCACAATTAACAATCAAATATATTATTAGCTCTAATAGTAGATAATAATATCTACTATATATTATCTTTAATTTTATATTTTATTCATTATTTCTTATAATTACATATACTCTTTAAAATTTACCTATTTAATGATAATATCAATTCTGAGTGAAGTGACTGATTAATAATATATATTTATTTATTATTTATTTATCTTCACGCCATATCACTTGCGGTGTAGCCAGAGACGACGGAGCGCTAAACGCTACGGTCCCTGCATACCTCTTTCGCCTCGGCCACAGACATAAGCCTCTTCATACATGCCCTCCGGGGGGTCTTCATGCTTTTTACGTGACCTTCCTCCAGTATCTTAGATACTGTGTTTTCGAAGGTCACTCGAGGCCTCCCCCTTTCTCTCTTACCGCTCACTTTTCCTATATAAATATTTTTTACCATTCCATCACTCATTCGTTCGACGTTCCAAAACCACCTGAGCACGTTCTTTTTGATTTTCACCGTGATGTCTTCGCTAGTACCTGCCATTCTGTGGATCTCTTCGTTGCGAATCCGATCAGCTAGACTGACTCCGCATATTTCGCGAAGAGATCGCATCTCCACAGCATTCATCTGTCTTACATTCTTCTTCTGTGTTACCCACGTTTGGCTGTCGTATAACAGCGTCGTATTAATAATATGACATTATCAGATTTTCAATACAACTTGATGTCCATTGTCTATTACAGTTATTATACATAATATTATATAATATTCTAAACATATATTCGTATATTTAGACATCCAATTTATATTTTATCTATTAAGTGATGAAATAGTAATGTTAAGTTCACCGGGAGATTTATAAAATGTAATCGTCAGGGTGATTCTATGTAACTTAATATGTAGTGTTTTCTTTTTGTAATAACGTAGAATTTTTATAATTATTTTAAACATTGGGCCACGCGTCTTGGACTTTTTCTGAACAAAATATCTTATATAAGGAACAGAAATATAAATCTTATATAAGGAACAGAGGATCGTTGATTTGTCAACTTCAACAACTATTAAATACAGTAACTTTTATTATAGTGTTTAATTTATTTCACTCTTCACCCGTAGTATGATTATTGATAAGAAAGTGTTTCAATATCTATACTTATAATAAATCTGTAGAGAGGTCAATTCTGTACATGAAATATATTTACAAAATAAGTAGCAGGGGGTGATTAGTGTTCGATACTGATGCCAAAAATGCAGTTAAAAAAATTTTTGTCTGTCTGTCTGTCTGTCTGTCTGTTTGTATGTTATTTATAGAAAAAAAAACTACTCGACGGATTTTAACGAAACTTAGTACAATTATTCTTTATACTCCTGGGCAGGTAATAGTATACTTTTCATCACACTACAATGAATAGGAGCAGAGCAGTGAAAGGAAATGTTGAGAAAATGGGAGAAGTTGCTTGATTTTTTAAGCTTCCGTCGCGTGTGCAGCCTTAATGGTTAGAGCTACATAGAAACTATGTATAACGGAAATATTCTACATAAAAATACACGAAAAATATTCCAAGACAGCATATATCTACCTTTTATAGTTAACTCACAATAACACGCATAACTCTCGATAGCTTAGCAGTTCGGAGATTTCTTATTATATTTGTTTACTTTTACGTTTATAAAACCAATAATGCTCACCATCATTCCTAATTAAAAAAAAATAAACATTAGCACCAATTCAATAAAAAAAGAATCATTGAAATCGGTATAGAAACACCAAACTTATACTTACTTACATGAAATACGCCAACAAGACATCGCGCGTGAATAGTGAATCAAGCTATAAGGATTATTTTTGCGTAACGGTTGCCGCGCTCGACGGGCTCGCGGCGGCAGAGTATAAAAAGGGCGGGAGGCGAGCGCAAGCGTCATTCAATATTTGGCTGTTGATGCGTTCAGAGTGTTGAACTTTATTGACAGACAATAATTGTTATTTTATAAACCGTGCTTATCAGCGCGACTTTTTGTCTTTAAATAGTTTATTTTAATTTCTTTTGTTGTTATTTTCTAAATTAGTTTTAGTTTTGTTTAAATTCTTAACTATTAATAGTTCCTATTTTATTTCTTTTTAAGTAGATTTAGATTCGATTTTTAGATTAGATAATAGATAGATAGATTAGATTATTGTTAGATTTTTAGTTACTGATAGGTTAGTTTTGGGCATTTTATGTTTAGTTTTTTTTGTATTGAGTAGATAAAAGCGTAGGTAGGTACTTTTATTAATTATAGTATTCATAGGTATTTTTTATTTATTTTTAAGTGAAGTAGGTATAGGTAGATATTGCCTACTATCTACCTATACTGCACACGTGTTTTAGCTTTATTTTCATTTCTTTTTTTTTTGTACCTAAGTTGTAGGTAGGTAGGTACATATTTCTTAGTTTAATTCTATTAGAATATTAGGTATTTAAGTTTAAATAGGCACTTAGATTTATATTTTTTTATTATATAGCAGCTGTACTTAGAACATCTAAGGTTTTTTTTGTATTAGCATAGGTACTTTGATTAATTACAGTAGTTGTAGGTATTTCTTATTATTCATTTTTAAGTGAAGTAGGTAAGTGTAGATAGTATTGCACACGCATTAAGTATAGCTTTATTTTCATTTTTTATTCTTTTGTAATTTGTAGGTACCTACGTACATATTTATAATTCGATTAGAATATTATTTTAGTTTTAATAGGCACTTAGATTTATATTCTATTTATTATATACTTAGCTATAGTTAGGACCTCTGACGTAAGTTTTTTGTTGGGTAACTAAATAGAATTTAAGTTACCGTCGATTAAAAATAAAATAAACGATGCCACCTAAAAAACGACCATCTTTATCTCGAACTTCGAGTCAAGCTAGGAGAATGAGAATGACGCGTTCTCAAGAATCGGAAGAGGAAAGAGCACATCGGTTAAACTCTATGAGAGTTAGTGCCTCAACATCTCGAGCTAATGAAAGCTCTCCAGAAAGAGAGATGCGATTAGCAGCTGAAAGAGCGAGACGAGCTACAACACGGGCTTCTCAAAGCTCTTCTCAACGAGAGCTAAGGCGTTCCATTGACCGGGAACAACATGCGTTATCCCGAGAAGCTGAAACTGCTTTACAACGAGAATTGCGACTCACAGCTGACCGCGAACGGCATACATTATCTCGCGAGTCTGAAACCTTCACTGAGAGGGAATTACGGCTTACAGCTGACCGCGAACGTCAAATTTTATCTCGCGAGTCCGAAACCTTCACTGAGAGGGAATTACGGCTTACAGCTGACCACGAACGTCATATTTTATCTCGCGAGTCCGAAACCTTCACTGAGAGGGAATTACGGCTTACAGCTGATCGCGAACGTCATATTTTGTCTCGAGAATCTGAAACTTTTACTCAATATCAAGACCGTTTGACAAATGATAGGGCGCACCATAACATGATTCGATCTCTTGAAGATGAACATGAGCATGAACAACGACTAGAGTCGGGACGCGATTATTACAATTCTTTGAGACAAGAACAATTGATTACTTTATCTAATGAAAGATTAAGAATTGAAAATATTCGGTCGCTTGAAACAGAAGAACAGCGAGAGGCCCGTCTTACTGCAGATAGATTTCGACATGGTCTTAATGACTTAGATATACACGTGGTAGATCAATCTACAAATTCGGTGGCGTGGTCCGATAAATATAAAAGTGGGTTTGCTTATAACCTCACAATTGATTACAGATCATCTTCTGAAATAGGCGATATGAACGTAGTATGTTCCTTTTGTAATGCTTCGAAGTGGAGGAAGGAGTCTGCTGGTTTCTGTTGTTCTGGAGGTAAAATAAATTTGCCTTCGTTCGAAGACCCACCGGAACCTTTAAAATCACTACTTTTAGGGGAACATTTGCAATCCAAACAGTTTTTAGATAATATTCGCACTTATAATAGTGCATTCCAAATGACATCCTTTGGTGCTAAACAAATCTCAGAAGGCCCTTTCATGCCTACTTTTAAGGTACAAGGTCAGGTTTACCATTTGATAGGGTCCCTTTTGCCTGAAGAACAACCTAAATTTCTTCAAATATATTTTGTATCCGATTACAACGAACAGTCGAATATAAGAAATCAATATTTTCCGAATTTAAATACTGAACTCATTTCACAACTTCAGAACATGTTACATCAGGTTAATTCGTACGTATGCAGTTTTAAATCGGCATTAGAAGCCCTTTCTCAAGATGGTAATAACAATTATAAAATTGTTATAAATGCCGATAAGCGTCCAACTCAGGAACACCCTGGGCGTCATAACGTTCCATCCACGAATGAAGTTGCTGTAGTACTGGTCGACCAGGAATGTGATAGGCGTGATATCGTTATACGTTCCAGAGACAATCGTTTGCAACGTATTTTCGAAACCCACAGGGCTTACGACAGTTTGCAATATCCTATGATATACTGTCGAGGGGAAGATGGTTATAATTTCGCTGTATACCAAACCGATCCGCGCACAGGCGCACCTAATTATAATAAAAAGGTGTCATGCCTTCAATTTTATTGTTACCACCTGCAAGTGAGACGGAATAGATTGGTATACTTTCAACGTTTTCGTGGCTTATTTAATCAGTTTATTGTTGACATGTACGCAAAAATTGAAACCGAAAGATTAGTTTATATACGATCTAATCAAAGGCAGCTGCGCGCTGAAGAATACGTGCACCTTCGCGATGCCATGCAGCAAGATAACGATACTGTGAATATGGGTCGTTTAGTTATTTTACCCTCTTCTTTTACTGGTGGTCCACGCTACATGCATGAACGTACTCAAGACGCTTTTTGTTACGTAAGAAAATATGGACGTCCCGACTTATTTGTTACTGTAACTACCAATCCCAAGTGGGATGAAATCACTCGGGAGCTTCTTGAGGGTCAGGCACCGCATGACCGCCATGATATTATTGCAAGAGTGTTTCATTTAAAATTAAAATCAATGATAGATCTTCTTACCAAAGATAACATTTTTGGAGAAGTATTGTGTTATATGTATAGTGTTGAGTGGCAAAAACGCGGCTTACCTCACGCACATATCTTGCTTTGGTTAAAAGATAAGGTTCGACCTAATGATGTAGACAGATTAATCAGTGCTGAAATTCCAGATCCGACTGCAGATCCCCTGTTATACGACATTGTTAAAACTCATATGATACATGGTCCATGTGGTGCATTTAACGCAAATGCTCCTTGCATGCAAGACGGTCGTTGCACTAAAAGGTATCCAAAAGCATTAGTGGATGAAACTGTAACAGGACATGATGGATACCCATTATATCGTCGCCGTTCAAGAGACAATGGTGGTTTTACTGTTGAAAAGCGAATGTCTGGACAACAGGTTACTTTAGATAATAGGTGGGTCGTTCCGTATTCGCCTGTATTGTCCAGAGCATTTCAAGCTCACATAAATGTAGAAATGTGTAATAGTGTAGAGTCAATTAAATATATTTGTAAGTACATTAACAAGGGCAGTGACCAAGCTACGTTTGCGTTAAGAAATGAACATGATGAAGTTACTAGATTTCAGTCAGGCAGATATATCAGCTCTTCAGAAGCTGTGTGGCGGATCTTAAGTTTTAATATTCACGAAAGATATCCACCTGTGACCCATCTGGATGTTCATCTGGAAGGCGGTCAACGTATATATTTTAACGCCGAAAATGTTACAGAACGATTAGAGAACCCTAGACAAACAACTTTATTGGCATTCTTTCGACTTTGCCAAACTGATAATTTCGCAAAGTCTCTTTTGTATGAAGAAGTTCCATCGTATTATACCTACGATAAACAACGAGGTGTCTTTAACCGTAGACGCCGAGGCAGGCCTGTAGATGGCGAGACAGGTATTTTCAAAGAACATGTTCTTGGTAGAGTGTATACTGTTCATCCTAACAACGCAGAGTGTTTTTATTTGAGATTATTATTACATACAGTGCGAGGACCAACATCATTTATAGATTTGAGAAAAGTAGACGATGTTGTTTATCCAACTTATCATGCAGCTTGCCAAGCGCGTCATTTGCTTGAAAATGATCAACATTGGGATGACGCTTTAGCAGAATCCTGTGTTAGTGATAATCCACGACGGTTACGCCATTTATTTGTAACATTACTCACATTTTGTAATTTATCTGATCCTGTCCAATTATGGGAAAAATATAAAGAAAAATTTGCAGAAGACTTTCTTCGGAATTTATCTCACAATAATGAAGGCGCAACTAATGATAATTTTCGAGATCTGGCTATAAATCAGTGCTTATTAGCTCTTCAGGAAGACTTAACAGCAGTAGGCGGTAAATCACTTGGTGAATATGGTTTGCCAACGCCAACCTCAGTCGGAGAGGTTACCAATAGGGAATATTCCGCAGAGATTGGTTACAACCCAATGGAACTGCTGGTAACATTAGAAAACGGTGTCCCAATGATGACTGCAGAACAACGCTTAGTCTATGATCGCGTGTGCGAGAGTGTGCAGAATAATTTAGGAACAATATGGTTTTTAGATGCACCTGGAGGAACTGGGAAAACTTTTTTGACTAAATTAATATTAGCTTATGTTCGAAATCAGCGTAAAATCGCTCTTGCCGTGGCTTCATCAGGTATAGCTGCAACATTGCTACCAGGAGGTAAGACTGCTCACACTATGTTTAAAATACCAATTAATTTAGATCGCACGGAAAGTCCAACCTGTAGTATTTCAAGAAATAGCGACAAAGCTAAGGTATTGCGTGAGTGTAATTTAATCGTATGGGATGAATGTACGATGGCCCATCGAAAAGGAGTAGAAGCAGTAGACAGAACTCTAAGGGACATAAGACAAAATGATCGACCAATGGGCGGTATTACGGTTTTATTTTGTGGTGATTTCCGACAAACCTTACCGGTAATACCACGGGGAACCCGAGCTGATGAGATTAGGGCTTGCCTGAAAAGCTCTTATTTGTGGCGTGATATACAATCGGTGCATTTGACTATAAATATGCGAGTGAGAACTGGAGACAACGCAGATAATCGTGAATTTTCTGATACATTATTGAAGATTGGTGAAGGTACCTATCCACAACTACACCAAGGAAAACTTATTCTGACACCTGAGTTATGTTGTATAGTGCAATCCCAACAACATCTTATATCTTCGGTTTACGGTGACATAACAATTATATTAAATAGGGACAATTCTTGGCTTTGCGAAAGGTCCATTTTGACTCCTCGCAATGACCAGGCATCTGAAATTAATAATAAAATACTGTCTAATATACAGGGAGAAAGCAAAGTTTATAGTTCAATAAATAGAATGGTTGATGAACAAGAAGCCACTAATTACCCGATAGAATTTTTAAATTCTTTAAGTATGCCTGGACTACCTTCTCATATAATTTGTTTAAAAATTGGCATACCGATAATTCTGCTCCGAAATTTAAGACCACCTCAACTTTGCAATGGAACTCGGCTAAAAGTAACCCAGTTGCAACAAAATGTAATCGAGGCTCAAATTTTAACAGGTTGCGGTGCAGGAGAAACTGTCTTTATTCCCAGAATTCCCATAATACCAAATAATTTTCCATTCCAATTTAAAAGAACGCAATTCCCAGTATCGGTGTGCTATGCCATGACTATCAATAAAGCTCAAGGGCAGACTTTTCGTGTTGCTGGAGTAGATCTCGGTGTTAGCTGTTTCTCGCATGGTCAATTATACGTCGCTCTTTCCCGGGTTAGCAATTCTAGGAATCTTTACGTTCACGTGCCGGACGGGTCGACTCTTAACATAGTCTACCCAGAAGCTTTGCGCTGAAACATTTTAATTTGATCTAAAAATATTAGCAATATATTATCTTAATAAAAAACAAGGAGTTACACGCTGACCGAGTCGTGGGTATAGCGTGGGTATATTATAATATTCTGCGGTTACTTATATTTTTCAACAGTTTTGTGGATTGGCATATTATATTACTATTGCCCTTCTAAAATACGAAAGTGAATCTGCCTGTTACGTCAAAACTATGAGGGAGGACATCTGCTAATTTTTTTTCGAAAAACGACGGAAACGCGGACGAAGTCGCGGGCAAAAGCTAGTATTTAATAAAAATGTAGTTTCCATATGAATAAAGACATATTACCTTGATTTATGTTTTTGTTTTTATTTACTCAGGAACGACTCTTCAGGAAATTAATAAAATGGATAGCTATTTGAAAAGTATGGAATTCACCAACTAAAGGGAAAAATAAAAATCTTATAAAAAGTAATATATAAGTATTTGAAAGGCATAAATAATCGCATTTCTCAGCTGATTGATGAGGTAATAGTTCATTCACTTCTCTACGGGTCCATTCACTCAATCATTTACACGCCCCGTGTATACACGGCTTTGGAGGCTTTATTCAATTTCCGAACGAGTAGCGCGCCGCAGCTGGAAATGTAAATCCATTTGCACGAAATATTTGCTCTCAAATATGGGTAATTTGTTTTAATATCACTGTATTTTTCGAATTATATAACGAGCATTCTGCGAACGGACTTATGCCGAAGGAATACGAATTCATTGCATATTGAACAAGCCTATATGAGGATGAAAAGATAACCTCATAAGTAACTACGAACCAGTCAGCCGTAGAGGAAGGAGTAAGAACGAATAGTTTGGCCAACAAAACTTTCCCACAAAATTTTTCAGTCGCTCCGTCACAATTCACTCGTTCTGTTTATTTTTTTTATTTAACTCACATTTTAATCTCAACATAACTTTAGGTCACACGATTGAAACTCAGATCTTTAGTTTGCAAGCTAGATATTTTAAAATTGTTTCTAAGTTGGTGAGCAAGACTACTTTAGTTTCAAAAATTGTTTTGTAAAACAGGATTTCAGACTTAAAAGCTTTTTTGTGCACATAAAAAAAAACTTTTAAGTTCTTTTATAGAAACGTTCTCAACAAATGTACTCAAACAAGAGTTTTAATTAGGAGTAAGTATAAATTTATTCTAAAATGTTTCGTGCTCTTATAAGTTTAGTACACATATATTTCTTGTGCCAATATAATTTTAAGAGACGTTCCAACCAAGTCACAATTACAATGCATAGATAACTCTTATTATGCTGGAAGTTGTCCTTTCTTTGAAGCACAGTCAGTTCCCTTTTTGCTAATTTCTTCTTTAAGATAAAATCACAAAAAATAACGTTTTCGTTTGTTTTTCGTTTAAAACCCTGTCCATCGACGTACGCTCTGCAGATCTCTCTCAATTAAGTGCACAAAAAATAAATTTTCTTTTACGGTCGTATCTTAATTAATTCCTTTAGGGAACACTTCGACAACATTCGCAATTATACATCACGTGTGGGGTGCTGATGACGGGTATCCTGTAATGATGTAATCGGCCGGAGACTGTTAGCAGTTGTTATCTTATTCTATTAGTCAAAGTGCTTTGTAATTACTTTTAATGGGTTTTTCAATAAGTTTACAAATTGATATATAGTTATATTATAAATATCTATGGAAAGAAATATATTCATAAGTGAGTGGTTTGTTTTAATGTATTCATTATCATTATCATTAAGTCTTACATAAATCGAAATCTAAATAGGAAAAATTCGTTAATTAACTTAATTAGCCATGAAAGGTATCATAGAAATTGAAATATATTTAGATTACCTTTTTATATGTGGAACTATGTGGAACTTAAGTTGAGTTACTAGCAAGATTTTTATTACAATTTATACATCTAGCACTGTATAATTTCTTTTAAAAAAAGCAACTTTTAGTTTTTTGTCGGCTCTTCTCCGCGGGCGGCGTTTCGATCTGGTGGCACCTTCCTCACAGACTGACTACACCGACTTTTTTATTGTAATAATTGACAATTTAATATTTTTGTAAATGCCTATTTGAATAAAGATATATCTTCTCTCTGTATCTCGCATATAAGCCATCTCGACCTAAAGTGTGAATTGAGGTGAAGTGAAGTATTATCGTCTCACAGAACGTTATTGTGTAATGTCTATAAACTATATCTGTTAGTATATATTATAGTTTTATAATTACACGACAGGCATTCTTCTTTAATTAAATTAATTAAAGTAATCTGATAGATCTACAATCAATTAACTTACATGTAATATATTTACCGAAATAATAAATTTCACAGACTATTAAATTATGTTAACGTACTAGCGGTTACGGTAAACAAATTTATTTTATTGTTTTTATAATATAAGTGTATATAAATAAAATTTTGGTGTAACTGAATAATTAATAGTAAAGAATTAATAATCTACTTTAAATTTTAAAAATAAGTAATTATAATTCTTTTACTCTGATTCAAATACTACCTATTTTGTGGAACAAATCGTTAGCTACTAAAATAAGATCGCTACAATAAGCTAATTTACGATAATAAGCTTATATGTATTTTATGATGAAAGATTCTTAAATATTAATATAATATGAAAAGATCGAATAAAAAATGAGGCGATCTACAAAAGAACCAAGATCACCGACATAGCTTTAAGAATTGCTCTTCTGAAATGGCAGTGGGCGGGGCACATCGCTCGTACAAACGACGACCGCTGGGGCCAAAAGGTTCTCGAGTGGCGACCACGAGCCACTAGATGGACCGACGACATAATGAAGGTCGGGAGAAGTCGCTGGATGCGGGCAGCGCCAGACCGGTGATGGTGGCGATATTTGGGGGAGTCATATGGCCTTTTTCTTTATTATTCATAATTATTTTTTTCTTAGTTTGTGGGTAGAAAATAAAACACTTTCGCAATATTAATATGGTTACAGACAAGACCTCGATGAATGTCCGACCACTACCAAACTCAGTAACTCACTGCCCATCCTCGTTACCAACTCCATCGAGGTAATGTGTAATCAATTTTATTTAAAGAGTCAACTCACATAACAATTAATTGGTCAAATAAAATACTAATTAGGTATTAACAGTCAAATGACATACCAACTAGACAATAAAATAAACAATCATTGAATTGAAATCAAGTAATAACTATCCATATCATTGTAAATAAAGTAAATTGAAACAATAAAAAAAAGAACAATAATTGAAATAACAATTAGAATAACGACACTCATCATTGAATTCGCCACAACAGCGCCATCTATTTCCGACATATATATAAGCGGTTTACCACTCACTGACTCATTTTGAAATCTCCGAAAGTATCTGTTCGATTAACTTAAGATTTTACATAGTTACTACTTTTGTGATATAGACGTCCACTAAGATCGGATTTTACGGAATTCCTACCCCAATGGATTGAACTTTATGCAATTTCGCTAAGTTTTGAGAATGTTTTTAACGCGGCGAAAGAGTTACTGTAGTAACGGTTGCATTAGTAACGGTTACCATACCAATGTTTACCATAGCCAAAGTAACCAAACCAACTAAAAGTAAAGTTGACAACATGTACTATGACCACGGTTACCGTGGCAACCAGAGTTTAGATGAGCTTGGGAAATTGCAAAAAGTTGAAATTGGAAAATTAAAAATTATCATAAATAAAAAATCAAGGACGTAAAAATATAATTGATTACGAAATTTAATTTTATATATTTTAAACAATATATATATATACATATTAACATTTTAACACAGTCAACTCCGCGGTGGATATAAATAGTCGTATATATTAATGTTGCAACACAAAATAATTTCACGGTGCGACGAACAAGGCGTGGATTGTTTATAGGAATTGGAAACAAAACAGTGGCCAGTCCTTGTAAATTATTGCTTTTTGTTTAACACTGCAATTCGGTGATTTAGATAATTTAAATAACAAATACGAGATATAATTCTGTTATT
This sequence comes from Melinaea menophilus ssp. n. AW-2005, assembly GCA_918358695.1. NCBI lineage: Eukaryota > Metazoa > Arthropoda > Insecta > Lepidoptera > Nymphalidae > Melinaea > Melinaea menophilus. Next base: position 668,332 of record OU911039.1, read on the forward strand.
TTCATTCATACTCTTAAGTCCCTTTAAAAACTTTACTGTCAGTCCAATTAATGAAAAATAAATATTTTATTAACAAAGATACAATAAAAACAAATGTCTGCATTTAACGATTAGATAAAGTATCTTAGTGCACAAGTAAATTGCTGTTATTCAACTACTTCATCAAAAAATAAAATATTCAGATCAACCTTTTTTTTGTAAAATGGCTTTTAGAGATTTTGAAATGCAATATTAGCTACAACTGGTGTTGATTTTTAAAACATTTACTTTTGATTTTAACAAATTTACATAACGGTAATACTTTAAAGGGATATAAAATTATCAAAACTGCCGGCGATGTGATAAATTTTTTGTTGATATTACTTTTTTCCTTTTTGTATCTATGATAGATACTCTAGAATAAACATCATTCTTTCTTAATTTCAACACATTTATCAAACGGAGGTTTCCGGAAAGCTATTTCATAAGATTTTACCCACGAATTTTCGCTCAAACAGAGTAATGCTTGCAATACTAACCTAACCTAACGTCACCATGTTCTTGTTTTTTGTTGTTTCTAAGGAAATTTGTGACTCGTACAAATAAGACGTAGACCGAACTACCTTCGGCGGTTCTTAGGGGTTGATATTCAAGTTCAAAATGTCTTTATTCAAATAGGCATTCAACATGTACTTTAAAATCATCAATTAAGTAAGCTGCCACCGTCTCGGAATGCTACTCTGCTGAAAAGAGCTGGCCAAAAACTTAAGAGTTGCTTTGTTACCAATAAAGTGTGACAATTGACAAAGCAAGCTACAATTTAGACTTAGGAATTGTGGACTCTTTGATTTAGCTAAGAGGAAATGTGATCAAGTGTAACGCTATAGGAATGTTTGATGGTCTACGCGATTGCGTAGCCTCTGATTGAGGCTTTGGATGGATCGCAAAATACACCTATTGCATTCTGCGAGTCCTCCCATGTGTCATAAATGTGCTTAAGAATCATCACAACTGTCTAAAATGTGCCCACTTCATCATAAAAGTAAAAAAACTCTAGAATGCCTTCTCTGATATTACAAGAAAGTATGACGGCGGTGTTCACTTCATACCTGATGACCTGATACTCCTTCTAACAAACAAACATTCCTAAAGATAACAATTGAATGTTGAATAAAAAAAAAAATCTTATGAATCTTTGAGAATCATTTCTTTAAAGCATTTCATATATAATATATATAATATACATATAATATATATAAGCGTTTTATATATAATATATGTTATTTTTTTTTTACCTTTCAAAAGGTTGTTTGGTTAAGAGTTAACTAAAAATATTTAAATAGATAATTTTAATTATAAGGAAACATATCATATGAAGTTAATAAGCAAGCAGGCCGTTGGACTATTTTCATTAGAATTGCATTCTTAAATTATATTTAATCAATAAAAAACTCACATCCAGTAATCGCTTGATGACTTTTTTATCTTTGACATGTTCATGACATGTTGTATTACACGAGTCAATAAGAAGCATGATTTAAAATTAAAAATAATATAAAGTGAAACATTACATAATTTATGACACGAATAATTATTTTGATACAAAAATTAAGATAATTATTTCTATACATATATCAAACTTTTGTATTTTCAATTATTATCAAAAATAATGTATTTTATGAGCTTAATTAGCCACGAAAGAGCCAAGACAACAACTATCCAACTTATTTTTGTATTGTTATGCTGTTAGCCGTACTGGCTGTGATAGCGTCACTAAAATGAGAGTTGACGCACTGGACAGGGTGGACAGGGGCGTGTTCTGTGATATCCCTTGATAGATAACTCGTACGACGACGCCGTCACAAAAATACGCGTACAGTGCATCCTTGTTATTGTAAACTGTTGCGTTATGTGTATAATGTGTATTATAGAGTAACTTGGCGAACTTCCGACAATACGGTACGTAACGACAATGCAATCGTTTGCTTGCTCTTTGTGAAATTTCTAACATAAATAAATTAAAATGGGAAGTTTTCTGTGTATTTTTAAATACACAGATTAGATTAGATTTAAATAGTTGAATTATATGTGTGGTCTACTCATTATGGTAGTCGCTTTGAAATAAATACCTGCAACGAAAATACCACAACCAACATACTAATAATATGTCTGTTAGCTATGAATCATTGTTTTAGGACGCAGAATTGTAGATTTCGACAAGGATGGAGAAAGGTTAAAACTTGCACCCCTTATTAAAATAAAATTGGTAAGATAAATTTTTATAGAGACCGTTTTTGTTATTGAATATTTTCAACTACGGATTCAAATAAATAACAATTTATAACTTATCGGTTTTTCAGTGTGGCTTATGGACTAAAAGAATGTAAAAAAATAAAATTCGGATTGTAATTTTGACACTTTGCAATATATCATATTTTAAACGAGTAGATGTAAATATTAACGCGATGTACTTTATAATGTTTGCTTAGTTTACTTTTAAATAATAATAACTATCTTAACGAAAATTAACATAAATTATTTTGGGTTCGATCCAAGGCTTTTAAAAGGGTTTGTTTCTGAGATTGGTCGCGTCCGGTATTTCTTCCATCCCAGGATGAGTCTGCTTAAATATTCATAACTCAGTCACCGCACTTTATTTTAATAACTCGTCATGGTTACCAATTTAAGGAGGTTTCCTGTTTTAGAAGTAGTGTTTCGAACTACCGTCTTTAAAATCCTTCCTAGTTTTGTTGGCGAAATATGTTGCTTGAAACGCATTTTACCGAGGTGCAATCTCTATCCTCTTCTAGAAAACAATAATTCCTGTGAATAAGAGTACATGGAAAAAATTATCATCAGGGATTATAGTTTTTAATTTACATAATATTGTGGTAACTAGTAACATTCTCAAAATAAATTTGTATAAATTGTATAAATCACTAAACAAATGATGCCCGCCCGCTGCCTGTATTTTTATCACCATAGAAATCTTTGAATATTTTTACAGTTTAGTAGCTGTCGTGCTTTTTCAAAATATTGCACTGCAATAATAAATAAAAAACCGTACCTCAAGGTTAGGTTACCGGTTTGGTCTTTAGAGGTTTATTTAGTCTCGACTTCATACGAGCAGGAGTAACGTCGACATTTCGAACACACATTGCGGTCCATGGAGAAATATCCAGGACCACTCCTGTCTGAGGGCCGGCTGCATAAAATAATATATCACACTGTTCGTTATACTTAATTGTATATATCGAACATATAGCGGTTCCGGTGCGAGCGAGCGGCGACAGTTAGATATCGCGTGAGCGAGGTCTAACCTTTCTACGCTTCTCTATTCTGTCCGTTTAAAACTTATACCATATATATACGGTCTGTCCGTCCCAATAGAGGAACCAATGCGACCTGCGTGCTACAACAAGGAAATTCCGTGGTGGACATTTCGTTCGCCACCCCAGCTGTCGCTCGCACGGTCGTCGACTGGAGAGTCGAGACGGAGGTGAAGACTCTATCAGACCATCTTTAAGTCCGATTTGAGATCTCCACGTCCCGACCAGACCAGGCTGGGCCACTGCGGGAAGGGAGTCGCTTTCCTCATTGGGCAATTAAGCATTTGAATCGGGAAATGGTCAGGGAGGCAGTCATCGTTCAGGGCTGGGCCTTTCCCGATCCGCCCAACGAGGAAACCGACGTGGAGGTATTGGCTGGCCGCATACGCGAGGCCCTATCACGGGTCTGCGATGCGGCCAGGGAGGGGTATTGGTCCTGGTGCAGAGCAGTGTACTGGTAGTCACCCGAAGTTGCCGAACTTCGGGCGGCCTGTTGCTGGGCTCGTAGGGCTTTCGTCCGGTGTAACCGACGCAACGGCCGCAGGCTCCGTGCCGACGTCTCTATGCCGGCATCGTGCGGAGTATGGCACTTTATGCTGCTCCCGTGTGGTCGGGAGCTCTCACTGCTGCGTCTAATACCCTTCCGCGGAAAACGCAGAAGGTCCTCGCCGTGGGGGTGATCCGGAGGTACCGAACGGTGTCATTTACTGCGGCCACACTTCTGGCGAGCGATCCGCCTTGAGACCTACAGGCGAAGGTGCTCGACGGGGTGTATTGGCGGGCGGAAGCCAGGGCCAGGGGGTTAAGACCTGAGACAGCTCGGGTCAGGGCTCTAACACATCGAGTCCTGACTCGACGGTGGAAGAGGGACCTGGGGTTCCCTGCCGCCGATCTAGTGACAGTGGGGGCAGTCCGCCCCCATCTAGAACACTGGATCAACCGATAGCACGGAACGCTTACGTTCCGTCTCGTGCAGATAGTCACGGGGCACGGTTGCTTCGGAGAGTATCTGCACGGGATCGCAAGAAAAGAGTCGGCCCCATCCTGCCACCACTGTGACGATTCAGCTCGTCACACCTTGGCGGAGTGCGCAGCCTGGGACCACCAGCGCTCTGAGCTGGTGGCCGTGGTGGACAGGGACCTCTCGCTGCCGCGCATTATCGGCGCGATGGTCCGTAGCGAGAGGTGCTGGGTCGCAATGGCCCCATCCTGCTAGCATCTCTTTGCTGCAAAGGAGGCCGCGGAGCAGATCAGGGAGCAAGCCTCTTCCTCTGGTCTGCTCCATCGGGGGAGGCTGGGGAGAATGAGACGGGAGTACGTCCGACGTCTCCTTTTCCTCCAGCCGTAGGTCTTGGTGAGAGGGAGGGGAGGTGACCCCTCTCAACTGCCACAAGCCTACGCCGTACGGGTGCCCTAAGTTGCTCGGGGCACCCTCACACGGGGGGTACCGCCGCGGCGGCACGGTGAGTGCTAATGCGATCCCGTGCCGTCACATTAAGGCGTTAAGGGCAACCGTAGGTAGCCTTAAAAATGGCAGCGTCCTCTTTGCCGCCGGGTAGTCTGACATAACCCTCCGGTCATCACCTTCCTGGCCGGCGGGTATGTTTAGGACTTAAAATGACACTAGCTCATATGTTTAAATACTTAACAAAACTTGAAATTAATTTGACACTTTTTAAATACTTCATATTGGAATGTGACAACTTTAGTTTTGTAATAAAAAAAAGGATTTTTTAAACTCTAAACAAAAATGGTTTTCTATTATTTGTAGATTTTATAGTGCTATATTAACTATTTGTTATATACTTACAAATTGTAAAATATTTTAGACTACCCCACTAACGTTTTATTTTTAAAATGGATAGTGTTTTGATAAATATTGTGAGAAAACAATAATTTGTTACGTTATAAGCATTAGCTAATTACGTTACAAAAATAAGTAAAATTAAGTCAAAATAAATAACAATCACATTTAAGAATTATTGTAATGAAAGTTAGAATTCATTAATTTCTAATGATTTAACCTTTGATTTAATCTTTGATTTAACCAAAGTTATTAGTCAAGTCAGAGCTGTCACGTGATCGTGCAATATTGACAGTTTTCCGGAACCGAGTCAAACGATCTACTTATTTGAGAATTTTATAAATAGCGGACAACTCGCTTCGACCATTCACTTCTTTCCTGGTTGGGTCGAGTTGGACCGTGATAACAACATACTAGCGTTGTGCTGTGAGTAATTATAAATGTTTACTTATTCTTTTAGAAATTCTTAGAGATTAATTCTTTGAGTAATTCATAATAAAATATTAAGTATAGTTAAGTTTTCTTTTTTGTTAGTGATTATTAAAAGTATGTGTATTCGAGAACTTTGATTACTTTACATTAATCATTTTAATTATTTCTAAATAAATATTAAGTTTAATTAATATGTTATTTGTTGTCAGTGATTGTAAAAAGTGGGTGTATTAGAAAACGTTGATTATTTTAAATTAGTTGTTACTAATAATAAGTCTTGATGTGTTTTCATTAATTAAAATTGTTATGTTTCCAGCGCGTTTGTTTTCTTATTCCTAAGAATTTGTAATTGAGTATATTTGACTTTTTATTTGCTATATATGAGTAATACTGATATAGGAGTCGATGAATCTGATGAAGTCGTCGACTCTGATCTGTTCAAAAATTGTAATTTAGTTTTGAATCCGTCATATCGGTAGAAAAAATAAAGTCATTTAGGGGTTGAAAAACGAGTTCTCAAATGAGAACAATATGGAAGATTGCAGGTCTTCTTAGCTCTTCGGGTGAACACATAATTTTAAAACTTTTATAACTAAAAACATTTGCTTGCGTGTGAACTTTTGGCAGTGGAACAAAAATCTATTTCCGAAGAGAAAATATAAACTTAACCTATAATTGAAAGTTTACAGTGCGAATATATTGTAATGGTAAATAAAAGTAATTCACAAAATCTCTTGACACATGATTGAGCGAAGCGAGCGGACCTACTACTCAAAAACTACTTGACGGAAAATTATGAAATTCTGCAATCAAAAAGACTGGGTGTTACCCCGAGCACCGCGAGGTAGGCGCTGGCCTGGCCTGGCTGACCTGGCAAGGAGGATTTGATAAATATAATTTTGGATCGGCCGCTAGCCTGACTTCTACTCTTCCTGGAAATACCTTACTACTACTTACTACATAATAAGCCAAATACCTTATTTATTTTAAAAATTTGCGGTAATTTTACTACTCGTATAGCGTCAATATAACTTTAATGGAAAAAAAAAAGAGTATAAAGTATGCGACATGTAACAATATTGTTTTATTATGTATTCCTTTATTATTTAATTAATGATAACTACGAGTATATCAACTATATAAATGTTATTCACAACGTACTCGTAACTTGAGTTACAACCTTATCTACGTTTAAAATCTTAATTTCTTTACCGTATATCCATCTTTCAAGTAGTTTTTCTGTGTGCATAAAAAGACAAAACAAATGTTTTACAATACTGTTTCGAATATTTTATGTTCTGCAAGTCAGTTCTGGAAAGGGAGCAATCTTAAAAAAAAAATTACCTCTTTTATTTAATGTCTAAAATAAAACAAACACTCGTCTACTCGCTTGTCACCCTTAAACTTTTATTGATATGTTCATTTTGTTGAAAAAATATATTGTGGAACCGAGGTAAAGAAACTTGTTCAATCTTATAATCCAGGTGGAGATTACGAAGTTGTTAAAATTGAGTTCCCAAGTCGTAACAGCCTCGCAGGGAGGAAACGATTATAAAGTTATATAATTTTTGTTGTTTTGTTATTATAATATTATAATTTGATTTCATACATCAATACTTTCTGTTAACTTATAAGAAAAAAAATTACCAATTTTTACGAATATTATGCCGTTGGAGGAATATTTAATTTGTTTCAGTGAGAGTTTATAACGAGGAAGAAAGATAATATTTTTATAACTATGCATTAATTAAATACATTAAATAAAAAAAATCAGTACACATACAATATGTTTCACCAACACAAATCATTTTAGAGATAATTACCATTTTCGAGATATTATCAAACCAGCTTAGGTTATTATTGTCAATACCAAACACATAATAGAATAGACGCAGAGTAGACTGTCGCCCGATATAACAGAATTAAAAAAAATACAATAAATATAGAGGTATCTTTTTCCAAACATAAAAATAAGAACAAAAAAATTGTTTGAATGTTTGTTAATATTCAATCAAATCTGTGATGGTCGGATTTCAGCCAGTTATTAAAAAACTTAATGATAATTCTACTAAATACTTTCAAAGAGTGTACCTAACAAGGACCTCACTTTTGGAGGTACACAGTCGTAGATTGTGTGAGGAAACGTTGTGGAGAAAAAATTAAATGTATAATAAATATAATGTAATAATAATATACACATATATAGCTACTTAAGTCTTCTTTCATTAATACGAACTACCTATTTGTGTCGACAACAAATAAGTTTGCATGTTATAGAATATATTTATTATTTATTTCTATTAAGAATGATCAACGTAATTCCTGTATGAATTTTAATTCGTAATTTCCACAAATAGGTATATCGTTAAAAAAACCGCGAGAGAATGATGAAATTGAACTATGAATTTTAATTATTGCGGAAATATGATGCCCTTTTTTGTATCCGCAGCGACCTAAATAGGTTTTTTGCTCCACCTGCTGCTGCCACAATGGAATACGGTTTAATTTGAAATTAATTTTTGACTGTATCGTTGCTGATATATTAAAAAATATCGATGTGTTTACTTCAGGGCTGATCACAAAACCATTACCTAACTATGTAATCACTGATTTTCAGTTTCTTTGGGATGAAAAAAGAAAGGAAAAAAATACTAATTATCGTATCTATTTGCCATAATACATTTTTAATTTTGCATCATTATTTTTTTAAGTAATAATTTAGTTCTGGACAAACGGTTGCTGATGGCTACAATTTGAATAATATTACTACATAATGTAACCTACCGTAATTAAGACACAAGCTTCCACTTTTAATATCATATGTATTTAATCACTGAATATTTGACCATTAACAAGATAGAAAATGAACATATCGATAGAATCTAATCTATCTAATTGAAAAAATTATGGAGGAAATCATAATGTCATTTTCGTAGATCACCAACTAATAAATCAAACTCAAATGAAATCTTGTTCCAATTTTCATGTAAATAAGATAGTTTGTTTTTGTATGGTGGAGAGACTAAGAAAAAAATGTTGTCACTTTATTGTATTAGATATTAATACTTGAGTATTTAAAATATATATTTGTTTGTATTTAATATAATACCTTTTCCTTATTGGTTTATTAGTTTAAGGATCATAGTTGATAATTAAGAATCCGTTTGTATCGATTGGATGCAGAACCCTAAAACTTAAATGCTTTTATTGAATATACGGATGTAGAAAATAATAGGTATACGTTCTGTTTCCACCTTTAGTGCTTATGTTGTAACAGTTGGACATATTCTATGACTTTAGGGAGAGCAATGCTACAAGCATTGCTCTCCCTAAAGTCCACAACAAGTAAAGGGACCACAAAGAAAACTAGATTGAGAGTTTGAGAGTAATTTGTTATTATATATACATTTAGAAAGCCAACGAAGATTTAGAAATATATGTGAACGAAACGGCCTTTGGCTACTCATATCATCGGATTTTATTTTGTTAATTATTTTGTTATAAAGACACTAGACCTCACAGCGATTTAGTTAAAACTTTCGTTTTCTCTTCGCCGTGCTCTTACCTCATCTCTAACCCATGGAGAAGGTGAAAAATGCCTTAGTTTTACAACATTGACTGAGATATGCTTGTCATAAATATTCAACATTTGTTGAACTGTTCAATCTTGTCAGTAATGTTCGTAGATTCCAAACCATTTAATTTTAAGAATTTTGAAATGTTAGGAGACCAAAAAAAGGTAACGTCTTGAAAGCATGTAACAGGTAATTCGCCGTATTTGATAACTTTTTCATTTTGTGACACAAGAATCAGGTCAATCCAGTAATCTGCAGACTCTATATTCATATGGGTTTTTTTATTTAAAGTAACAATATCCAAGTAACAGAGGGAGGGTTTACGGGTCCAAATGCTACCAGATAAAAGATTGTTATCAGTACATACACATATTGTATTGTATATTTTTCTAATCTCATATATTATTTAATATTAGAAAATTATTCAGTTCAATGAATAAAAAATGTTTGTATATATTAATATAAACTTAATTCTGGTTAAAAAGTTAATTGTAATAATTTGTTTACGTTTACTCTTATTATTATCATTGCTACAAGTTACCGCGTAGCGTCTACGACGCTGCTCCGTTATACCGGAGAAGACTTGTAAGGCTAAAGCTGTCGCCACATCTCGTGTGACCGAAATATGTTAGGATATGAATCATAAGTCACCAGGGTCACTACTGTTTTTAACAGAAGACGTTAAACGTTATTTAACTATATGAATGACTATTTCACATAATTTCGATAATCGCTTCGATTGATTTATTGAGTTTTAATTACTTTTGTTGACACAAGGGAAGTTGAAACTTGAGTTGCCACGGGGAGATGGATTAGTCAGTGGCGTATTTCTTTATCAACAATATAAATTATACTTTTATTATTCTTGTGTATTTTATAATTTTTGAAGCATTTTCATTACGTCGAGTTGTAGTTATATAATATGGAACTACATTCGTGCTTCGATAAGTGACTACTAATATCAATATCAGTTATTATTCATTTATTAAGTATAAAATTTTGAAGTTGGTTTTTAAATAGTTATTGCCATAGGAAATTAATATTAATTCAATTTAAACTTAATGATAAAATCTTTAAAGTACCCGTAGTTAGGTTTTTTTTAATGTAATCTAAAAGAAATGTATTTAATAACTTATTGTGCCGTAGGGACCTGCAATGTTTTATTTATATGAACAAACACTATTTTGAACGCAATGTACTTGATCACTGGTATCTCATATAATTTTTTTAATTACCTAAAGTTATATACCTACTGTGTTCGTCCGGTACCGTCCGTTGCCGCGTCGTTTTGTCTCTCGTAGATTCTCACAGAGTAAAGGCACAACATAGTTTGATGAGATTTAACCTTCTATTTTTCTTTATGTTATTTTACTTTGCATTGTATAAAAAAGCTAAAAATAATTTACTTGAAAGTTTGAAAAGTTATAAGAGGAATCTAGGATGATTAATAGTAATAATGCATAATTTTCATATGGAAGGAAAATATATCCTCAAATTTTGTATCTGTTCTGTGGAAGCGAAAAAAATAATTTTAATAAATATTCTAATCCGGAGCTCGAACAACTCATACTGTATTCACAAAGTGAGTAATATCAGCCGCTTATCTTTAATACGCCTCTCATATCTGATAGCGTAATATTGGGTAATAAAACTTCACTTATAATTTTTTTATTATTATTTACCAAGCTTATGAAGCTGCAAAAGCAATGTCTCCGAAAATAACTACCAGGAAGCGTTTTCTTATGGCACTAACAGAAGTAAAATATTATCACATTTTTAATCCTAACTTCTTATAACATTACCTTACTCCTTTAGATTGTTAAATTCAGACTAAAATTATAAATGGCAACGACATGAAAGAATGGGTAAATTATTAGGGGACGAGCAAAACCCGTAGCTTTAGTTGCATCGGAATAGGATTTTTCTGAATCTCCCACTTCAAGTTATGGTTATGGGTAAACAATTTCATATAAGTTGATCTCGTACTTTTTGCTTAACTGCTGAATAAAAATACAAAACATCATATTTATAATAAAACTATAGAATAAAAAATATAAAAACCAATTTATAACATTAGACAGATAAAAGAATAACCTAATTAACTTATTAAATACATAACTTCCAATTAATTAATTCCATCAATGAATTAGTTTCAGACATTTTGTTCAATTATTAATTGTTAGATGATAGCTTCTGTAGACAAAACAGTTATAAACAACACGGATTACATTACTCGGGGAGATCATAATTAATGTTAATTAACCAATATGTCTATGATCCTTTAATATTGTTTTATAAATATGAAAATTGAGGTCCCTTATTAGTTTTTTTAATTTTTGCTGTTACTGTATATATATTTATTGTTTATTTATTTACCTTCACGCCATATCCCTCGCGGGGTAGCCAGAGACGACGGAGCGCTAATAGCATTAATAATAACAGCATTTATTCTGTTAATAGTGCAATAAAACCCATTATTAACAATAACCTGCAATATTAACTTATCTGATGCCTTATTACATCAAAAAGACAATGTTATTTAGGTAAAGTCTGAAGTTACAGTAATATAACATCTCATTAATTAACGTGAAATGAGATCCGCCATCTCGGGCCTTGGTTTTCAATGTCGAAGGAAATTTCATCTCCGTGTCTGCAAACAAAACAATTATTTATTATACATGTAATACAATAATAAAGAATGTATATTTAATATACTTTTTGAATTAATTGCTAGTAGTAAGTACAAGACACAGATCTTAAAAAATAGTTTAAAATACCAGATAATTGTAGGGTATTTAATTAGGAGTAATATTCATTATATTAATCGGGTTCACTTACATTTAAGTTATTAACAGAATAAAACTCAGCAATAAAAGAAAACTGCAGGTGCCACCTTCAACGTAGGAATTATTAACTAGTTATTTATTTGATTTCAAGTTATTTTCCGGAAGTTATATTAAAGGACCGCGATCCGTTACACTGCAGACACTTAAAAAAATACATAAACAAACAATACAATACCTCGACCACTGACACCTCTAAGTACTTATTAAAATCTTTACAATAATACATTTTATACAAGAAATAGTTACCATTCAAAGGCAGAAGACAAACTGTAAGAAAAAAAAACAATAAAATGAAATTTTTGACACATTTCGTACTCCCAAAGGACATCCGTCCTTGATAAAGCTTTATTCTAACTGATCTCGAGCGTGGTTTCTGTAAATAATCGCCTGCCTTGTTTAAACAAGTATTTTTAGCGAGTTGCTACTTTATAAATATTAAAATTTTGATAGGTTCCACTTAGCTTGTACAGGATTTTAATAATCTACTGATTTGTCGGTTGAGTCAACAATGATTAAATCATTTTTTGTAGTTGCTAGTCTCCTAATAATTATACTCCCTACTTATACTTACTGCTTTTCTTATTTTCATTACGTTTTTACGTCATGACTTCATCCGGCTATTGATTCATTTTCCTGTCCTCGGGTGTGTCCTGTGTCTCAGGATTGCCTTTATCAGGAATTTATAATAATATAATAATGCAACACGGAACCTCGTCTATCGAAAGAATTTAATTGCATTAATATCAAATAATAATAATAATAATAATTCTATAACGTAATCTTTATTTGTTGTTTTGATGAAAAATTCTTAATGACATTTAGTGTGTCATGATTTTTTGTTTAATTACCCAAATCAAATTATCTTGAAGGGCCAAAACCGATGTTACGGTAAGGACATTGGGTAGAAGATACTTTGATCTAAATATTTTAAGCAACTACATACCAAGCAACAACTTTGTCTCTTAACAGACAATGTGTCGGTGGTCAGTTATTTTAAGGTTAAGGTAAAAAAAATATTAATTCTCATTTATCATCATCATTAATCCCTTGCAGTCATTTCTTGAAATGAGCAGTTCAGCCAACAAGTCAATAGTAGAAAAATCTTTCCCTTACCGACAAAGCGATCAGACATTACTTTTAGAAAGTTTTAAGGCAAATGCTAATAACCGTAACGTAACGTAACTAAAGATGATAAAATATTTAAGAATAGTTGCTTTTTATAGTAACTTGTATATTTGAAATATAATACATATTTATTTAAATGCGTTTAAAACATCACCAATAGACTTTGTTTCCTATATTATAAATATTTTGAGAACTAACGATAACTTATACGCGGATAAAAACAACAATAATAATAAATAGTAAACTATGAACTACTACAATTATGGCGACAGTTGTTTTTGTTGTTCTATGGCATACGTACGTATTACTGGAGCGGATTTACTTTTTAATCTTACTGAATTCTGTTTTGTTGTGTTTTCTATTTTGTTTTTGATATTGATTATTTTTATTTATTTTATTTCATTTTATAATATAATGTGAATGAATGTATGTAATTTCACCGTACTTGTAAAAGCAAGATCATACATCACAGGCTTACGTGACCAGTTTACAATCGCAGCAGTAAATGAAAATTAAAAGAAAAAAGTAAACAAAGTCAAGATAAATTAATGTTTAGTTAAAGTGAAACCCGTTGGGGCTTTTGAAATCTGCGGACGTACGTAATATTTAGTTGAAATTCGTACGATTTCTTTCTTTTGGTCCGAGTATTTAGGATATTATGTTACTGGTATATTTGATATTTAAACGACATATTCACATAAATGTTTATTTTTCGTAAATAGTTTTTTTTATTAGAAAATGATATCTATTTATTTAAAATGCGATAAATTAATCGATTACAGTGTATGGCCGCGTCAGTTACTTATATTATAAGATTCTGTTTTTTGTAAATAATCCAATCATCTGCTTAAATCTAAGAGAGAAATGGTAGGATCACACTGTCGAGTGGCGTAGCGCCTTGTCATCCTCGCTGCCTCGCTGCGGCGACACTGTATTTGGCAGTTCAATCTGTTTGGATCAGTTTGAAGGATTGTGTAAAGCATCGAATGTCGACGCGAACCGGAAGACGAGCACTTTTAATCGTTAGCGGTGGAAAGACAGTGAAAGACAAAGACATTTAGTTACATTCAGTATATAAATTTGTTAGTTCAACCATAACCTTTTTTCTAACTATTACATTTATTTTATAAATCATTTCTCTATTATGAACGTTTAACGTAGTCATATAAAAATATTAGTCAACAATATTTAGGTAACTAGACAGAATAACCTAAGACTAAAATATCTTATTGAATTTGACGTACCCTTGGCCTAATTAGGATGATATCCTCATAGTAAAAACTTGATTATTTTTCCTCACATAGATGTCGTTATGATAAGACTTCCGTCGTAGAATGTATATAAAACCTAGCTGCTTGGTTTCTATTTTATTGTTTATATTCAATCTTAGGTTTTCCTATAGACCTTATTTATATTTATCATGTCCCATTCAGATAGTATTTCAATATGTGCTATCACAATACTTGATGTTTAGATACTAACAAATACAGTATCCCTGTAACAACTATACTCTAATAGCTCTCTCATTCCATCGGGACTATATTTATCAACAACTTTATAAAAAATCCTTACGAAAATCTGATATTCACCTCAATTATTAATTAAACGAGTAAAAGATGACACAGTAGATTCATTCAATATTACAGTTTAAAACACTATAACACAGATTGTGGCACGTTTTAGAGAAATAAAAATGAACTATGATTTTTTTCATAATAAAATTTTCATTAAAAATATACAAAATCTCCAAAAGTTTATTTTTCCAATATCTGTTAAATCTGTTTGAATTGCCACGATGGAACCATTATTATTAAATAAATTGCATATCATCAAAATATTAAATCTATGTCAATTTAAGATAAAATGAGAATATTTCTTTTTCATACTCGAAACCATATTATATCTATAACCGAATTATATCTATAACTATGTAATTTCATTAAAATTTAATAAAGTCCGTGTAAAAAATGTATTTATATAGTAATGTGAATCTATTACTTTGTTTATTTGACATTTACTTTACTTATTATTCAATATTCATATAAGTATGTTTTCTAATACTTCGCGTTATCTGTTTTGTCATTTTATTAATATGTATTAATCAATAAAAATTTCAATTTTGACACAAGAAGCGCAGAAATTAGATTTCCTTTAAAAACTTTGTTAAAAGACTAGTTTTTAAAAATCAACTTAGTTATATGAATTAGTTTGTTACTTTCTCATTTTATATATTAATTTGTACAATATTTTTATAACAAGTTACAACAAATATTTTAATAGAACATATAAGTCATATATTATAGTTTCAAATATTAATTTAACAAACCCCGCCCACCCAAATACATATTACCTGTATTATATTTTTGTAACACAAGCACACACATGAATTGGGAAAATTCCACGAGTTTTTATATTAGTAATTATAATTACTCATTCAGGGGAATACTCGTCATTTAGGGGAATCTTATAAGATTCCCCTAAATTACGTGTTTTGATTGATTTGAAAGGAGAAAAACATTACGTCAAGAGTTTATTATTTTATAGCATGAAGCTGAAATTAACATAAGTTGTTGTATTTTTCAAGCAAAGCAAACCCTTAATTTGAGAAGGGTTAGGTGCCAATATAAATAATTTATTACTTATCTGGCTTTAGAACAATACGTCTGGGAATTAATTTTTTATAACTTTCTAAGATATTCCGTAAAATTATATTTATTTTTTAAACGTAATTACAACATCAAAACTATAGCAGTTGACACAATGGAATGATTGACGCCATTCGAACTAATACTAATACGAATAGTTTTATGTATATGTTATATAATTTATTTTTACAAAATTCTGTAAAATACACATTGAAAACTGTTATAACGAGAGAAAATATAATTTTAAATAAAACGTGAAGCAAAATGTTTATTTAAACGAGTTATATAAAAAAATACTGAATTTATGGAAATAAATCATGGATGTATACGTTTATTTAATGAATAATTATTAAAGTCATATTTTGAAGTGAAACTTCTTTAGGCGCATGAGGGTAAAATTTTTACAGATGAAACGTCACGCCGGTATGCAACGGAAGTGTCGGAAAAGAGAGAGAGAGTGATCGAGACCGATTGAGAGAGAGTAAGACAGGGCGAACGTAGCATGAGCAACTAGCCGTGGAGTGAAAGTAGGGAGCAAGCGAGTGAGAAAGATTGAGAGAAAAAGTGAGACAGAGCGAACGTCGTATTACTATTGGTTGTGTATTCGTTTACTAGTTAATTTTATTTTAATGACAATTAAATTCCTAACCTATCTTCCTTTTTCCCTTCCTCTTAATGTTGGAAATTTAAAGTTTTAGATTTGTATAAATATAAACAAGATTTATAAATTAGTTCGCCAAAGAAGTTTCACTTCTGACATGTGTACTTTGTACGCACGCATGTTTTATTTTATTAAAACGTGACACGTGACATAATCTATTCTCACGTGTCACGTTTTAATAAAATAAAACATGCGTGCGTACAAAGTACACATGTCAGAAGTGAAACTTCTTTGGCGAACTAATTTATAAAGATCGTATCATTGTCATCAATGTCATATGTTTAAAACGTTACATGTTTAAATACACGATATTGATACAGGAACTTTAATATTATTAAATCATGAAAAGACATAAATTATTTTGTGTAAACACACACACACACACACACACACACACACATACAAGCCGGTAAAACTTATACTCAAAATTAAAATTTTTCTTTACTTTAATATTCATGATCATCAATTACACATTTTAATATAATAATTTCCACTACTTATAAAAGAAAACTTAAATACTACGTAGTAGTAACCAACTACAATTATTCAAGTGATTATTTTTACAAATTTAGGCATTTGTCTTAAGACAGCACGAATAATATCAAACGTACATTAGACCTGAAGTGAACCAACGAATAAGTTGCCGATAAACCCGGAAAGAAGAAGATTTTCCACATAATGTATCGACAATAACACAATATCAAAGTTATACAAGATTATGATATAAGATAAGGGCTTTTTCCTTACTAAAAAAAAAATCTTTTTTGTAGTAAAATAGTATACAAAAAAAGAATTTATAATACATATATATATTATAACATATACAATAAATAACTGTTGCAACACATATAACCAGTAATCGGAGCGCAATCAATACAGAGCAGTCGTTATTAAAACGGGGTTTTATTCCATTAGTAGAGTATAAAAACATGCAATTTAATATCGTTATATAAAATATATCACCAGGAAATAACCTCGTGTTATTTGAGGATTGTGTGAGTTATATTCCGCAAAGATAACAAAAACGCTAGTTATACATGAAATGGTTCGAAGGTGCCTTTTTTATTCACGCAATTTTTTGTTTGTACATATTGAGTTCAATCGTTATTACTTTTTAATTACGGCCGCAATTAATAATATTTCGTAAAAATATATCGTCTCAGTGAATGATAAAATAATAAAATTCCCTATTCTTATTTAGACTACTACTATTACACAGCAAATAGCAGATACAAATGCATTGAAAAATCGCCTACTGTTCCAAAGGTTCGCAAAGCTTTTGTGATTCCTTTGATACTTCAGAATGACAGACACAGCACCTCGTGGGCCGCGGCAGTACTTACACCTCACCAGGGCATCTGCACACTTGATTGCTAACCTTCTGATACAAAAAGTAGGTCATAGAGTTAATAATTAAATATAACGGAATTAAATACTACAGATCACCTATCACATGTCAATTAACAGCATTGTCGTCTAATGACAATGATAATTACAATAATACACAGACTACATTCAAATGTAATTTCAAAGTGAAATAACGCTTCATACATGTCGTGCTATATCGTAACCATAGATTGAATACAACTTGTAGCATAGTCGCCGTATGAATAGTAAAGGAGTGAGGCTCGTGGAGGATTAACAAGTGTTAAGCAAACGAATGTTGTTCCTCGTTCGATATAAATTATTTGTATTTAATCTTAAAAGTTTCAAACATCGCTGTTGGGAGAGATCGGGGCCTCTACGAGTATGTGAAGATGCATTTATTTCAAACAGATGCGCTTGTTAGGTTTAATTATAATGTATAATATTAAATAAGTGATTGTTTAATACAAACTGCAACTTTAAACAACATATTGAATTATAATAAAATATTAAATTAGTTTTAATAGTTTTATATAATGAAATGGTTATCTGTGATTTTAGTATTTATTATTGTTATATTAAATATCTATTATAATTACACATCAAAAGTATAATTGATCTATTTAGTGACGATATGTTTACTTCGAGTGAAGTGACTCAATAATAATATGTAATTATTAGATGTTCAATACAACTGGATGTCCATCGTCTGTTACAGTTATTATACACAATATTATATAATATTTAAAACACATATTCATATATTTAAACCTCCAATTTATATTTTATCTATTAAGTAATAAAATAGTAATTTTAAGTCAACCGAATAATTTATAAAATGTATCATCAGGTTGATTCTATTTAACCCGAAGTGTAGTGTTTTATTTTGGTCACTTCATATAATTTCATTTTTTAAAACATTGTTCGTATATTAAGACATCTAAATTATATTTTAAACAATAATCGATGACGTGACAATGTCAGTGTAGTCACGTCATGTCTTAACCAAATGTTACAGAAGGTTGATTAATAACATAAGTCAAGTATTCTTATATAATCTTAGCTTTATTTTAAACTTATATTTTTCATATTTGTACATCTACTTATACGAGTATATATTCTATCACGCTCGTTGATTTCGTGTTTTCTTATTCGGATCAGCATTTAATAATCCAAAGTATTAACTTATATTAAGCCTAAAATTGGAAAGTTACCTAATTATATCGAAAAAGCTGCTACAAATTTAAAGTTTTATGTATTATCTTTAATTTGTTTATTGTATACTTACATAACTGTTAATTTAATTTAACTTTAATAACATCTATTCCTTAATGTTCGCAATTACCGACACCACCCACGAGCTACTGAATAATTAATTGAACAA
Source organism: Melinaea menophilus ssp. n. AW-2005 (assembly GCA_918358695.1). Taxonomy (NCBI): domain Eukaryota; kingdom Metazoa; phylum Arthropoda; class Insecta; order Lepidoptera; family Nymphalidae; genus Melinaea; species Melinaea menophilus. Next base: position 687,477 of record OU911039.1, read on the forward strand.
CAATGGAATAATTATAAAGCATCTAATAATGTATTTTCAGGAGTGTATTAAAGTATAAGTAACTGTGGGAGCTGCATTAATGTATTAGTAATACTAAAGTAGAAACAAAAAATAACACAAGATTTAATAATTATTATTATTCATAACATTAAGACGAATGATCATTGGCAACAAATTAGATTTTAAAATGCGACGCAAAAGTGGAATATGAGTCGATAAAAACAAATATTATTTACAATATTCCTAGTTTGTGTGTGTGTGTGTTTGTGTGTGTAATCAAAATCAAAATCATTATTGCAAGTAAGTTTTAAACCAACGCTATATATTATTATTGACACTTTAATTCAGCCAAATATTTTGCTACTACGACTACTTGCTTGTATGACATTTAAATATTTATTTAATTTTACGTCATTTAAAGTCATTACTAGTTTATTTACGGAATGAGAACAGAAGGAAGTGAAGTGAAGTAAAGTGAAGCGAACACAGTGAAGGTGAGCGTGTATGCGCATAGTAAAGGGGCCCCTTAAAACTACACCTGGGTCGCAAGTCCCAGGCATTGTTTGCGCTCCTCTCCATGCGAGGCGATGGTCCCGGCATGGCGGCACCCGCACGGTGAATACATGGAATGCTACGAAGCTTCGTCTCGTGTAGTTATGTAATGTGTAATAAAGATGTATAATGAATAGACTGAAAAAAAATAGAATGGAGTAGTATTATTTTCAGTAAATATATTTTTAAATTAATAATTGCGAAGGTTCAGTTCACGATACAGAATATTATAACAATAGTGACTAACATTTTCACGAACTTTGTTCGTTCTGTATTGTTTTCACTTTTCTCGGATGGATGGATGTATGGATGTCTGTGGACAGGAAAAATTTTCATTACTGTCGAGAGATGGCGCCGTTTATAATTTACTAGTGAAGTTTAGTTACATATTTAATTATATTTATATTTTGTATTATTATTGATCACACTTTTTTGTATTTTTTTAGTAATTTAAAATAAACATCTATTTAGAATTTTCTTTTCTTCAATAAACAATAATAACAATTTTACTTAAAAATCAATTGTTTTTTTATTAACATTTATAATTTCGTCAAAGTTCGTTCCGAAAATACCCTGGGTAGTTGCATCTTCACTGGTTTATCTATTTATTTGTTTTTGCATGACGAAAAATTAGGATTTCATCTGTAACTGGTAGCAGATTTATATTAGTTTAGTAATCCATAATCCACTTTACAATTGAAAGAATCAAATTTAAATATTTTTTTGCGTATCTCGACTGTTGCGTTTGACTAGAGATTTATCTCATTATTTCAATTTATAATATACGATAATAATGTGAGGTCGGAATACGAGTCTAATACAGAGAGCGCCCGAGTGCCGTCCAGCGTACCGGTATCACCTCCCGTCTAATGATTTAGGGAATTTTACCCCCTAATTGTTTTTTATTCATCAAAACAAACATTCTTAAATAGTATTATTGTTTATTTTAAGGAAGTAAATTGGTGTAAAAAAAACTGTATTAAATGTTTAATAATGGACTTTTTTATTAAATAAAATTTCCTATTTCATACTAAAATAAAGATAAATATGTATCCGCTTATATTGCAATTAATAATTTTCAATGGATCTTTTGTAATGGATGATATTATTTTAGATAAACATCGGAACACACAAAGTTTCTTATTATATATTACTTAACGTCAATGATAAATTTGATAATCCGAAGCTCGCTTTAAATTTGAAGCTGCATTCGAACGACATTTATATTCCAGCTCACGAGTGCGGCCTGCAGGTGCTCGAATCCAATTATTGTGCCTTTGTAATCTACTTTCATATTTCTAGGAATTTTCCGAGAATACGGTAGCTTCAGATGTGGGAATGCTCTTATATTCATCGATGGGTTTTGGTATATCTATGCACATTAAATTACAATAAAAAACATAATAATAGCATTATATAGCTCTCTTAAATATCTCGCCACTATGTATATAAACTGCACCGCGAGAAAATAATTAACAGTTTAGTTTATTGCCTTTATAGAAATAGCAACAAACATTTTTGCTTACTTTTAGGAATTAACACAAGGTACTGCCACTATTTATTTTGTATTATACAAATATATTTATAATATGTGGGTTTCTCGATTTATAAAATAAAAACAATTCAAACAATAAAGATTTATTAATATTACTCCTTCAGGAGGCAGCCACTAACCTCCTAATATATAAGACTTTTTCTTTTTATATATAATAATTTTATTTAAAATCTACACATCTACATACAACATTTTACTATTCAAATTATTATTAGTGTTGCGAGACATTGAAGAAAACAGCCTCATTGAATAACTTATTTAACGAGATTTTCATAAACCCTAATATCTTAATATATTATTACAACAAATGAGATTGTCAGTTTAGCGTTTAATTATTATATCATATGAACTTTACCAGACAATGATGATAATTGATGTAATCAAATATTATTATTTTAAGTCGACGTATTTGAGTTACGTAATAAAGAATATCAATATACCATATATATAAATGGACCCAGTCAGTGACAAGAGATGCTCAACTGTGACTAATTGTAGTTTATTTAACAGTACTTTATTAAGTCAGTGTGTTTTTAAGTCAGTGTAGCAAAGCAAGTTACTAAGTAATATGTGAATGCCTTATCATATTATTAATATGACTATCGTGTCTTTTATCTCCATTCCACGATGTCACAAGAAATTGCTTTTCAGGCGAAAATCTCCGGAGACATTAATCTGCGGTTGTTTCAACTATGAGAATAATTTGAATTATATGAAAAATATTATAGTGTTTAATTAAGATAGCACAAAACAGATTTATATATTAAATTTTTCAAATAGTTTACTTATAATGTCACATCGTTAAAGTTGTTAAGACAAGGATTATTTAATATAAAATGATATAATGTCTTAGATTATTAGCGACTTGCTTTAAAAGGTCTTCTTGTGAAGCGCAGACAAAGACCATAAAATCACAATCGTACTCACTTTACCTTTAAAATCATGATTAACTTTTAACACTTCATGCTACCGATGTGATTTTATTAATTTTCAGAGATTAACTTCAGCCATACCTTATAATATATGTGTTTTTATTACTTGCTCTTAGTGCGGTCAGGTAAGACCTTAGAGGAAATCAAACTTGACTGAGGAATACAGTTATAAGTGGGTTTTGTGTTAGCTAGCACCAGAACATTATTTATTGGTTATAAAATCTCCTGAATTTGCAAACTTTTAACTACACACATTGAAACTACCACAAACATAATCGCGGTCTCGGAGCGATACGACAGCGGAGATCCACAAGAAATCTATTTTGTAGTAAATAGCTTACTACAGAATTAATTTGATAAAATATTAAAGCAAAATATAGCTGTTTTAGACCCGGAGTGAAGAAGCCAGAAGTCAATGTTCCAATTTAAAGGTGGGAATAAAAATGAAATAGGTATTATTCTACTAAAATCTTTGATTAAAAAAGTTGTGTTTTCTGAAAACATAAAGTTAAATAAGTCGGTCTCGGTCTTTATTTCATTTCATATGTTAACTAAGAGCAGTTAAGTAACTAACAGTAACATGAATCAAATTAAATAGGTGATAAACTAGAATAAATACACAATTACTACGCATAAGTTCCATCTCCATAGAGATAAGTATTGAACAAGAAAAACCTTGTAATTAAAAGTAATTCAATACAGAAGTTAACATTAAATTTAAATAAATACAACAGGCTCGCGGTTGAAACTTATCCAATAAATCTTATCAACAGTTAACAATGCGCCGTATTCACCTTGGACCAGACACTTACTGCATCTGTCTATAAGCTGTAGAATCATTACGGAGGTAGTTATTTGTTAAATTAATACCTATATATTTATTAGTTTATAATTATGTCTTATAAATATTATATTTGACATATAATATACAAACAAAAATAAGTGTTGAAATTATGTATAAAGTAGTTCAATCAGCTATGAGTCCTTAATATGGCTTCATATTTATTTCTAATATTAATAAAAGAAACCATAAAATGAAAAGTCGTTCGCGGAAAATATAATAAAAGATTGTTTTTCAGGCAGCGCCGTGTACACAGCCCCGTCTTGTCTAAATATAAACGTAATCTGCAACTTGAGACTCGCGAATATTTCAATGTTGGTAGATTCCGCTTGGTTTGAGAGAGGATATTACGTATTTGTGAATTAACAAGAGGTATGCAGGGACCGTAGCGTTCGGTGCTCCGTCATGTCTGGCTACCCCGCAAGGGACATGGCGTGAAGCTAAGAAAGTAAGTAACTGAATTAACCAAAGGCTGTTGTTAAATTTTCATTAATCACAATTGTCAAATTAGTAACTATCATAACTAGTATTACCAACCCTGCTCAGTGTTAAGTCATTTACTCTTGGTGTTCAATATTTTGTTAACCAAATCGTTACTTTCCTAGTTTTATTGAAATCAAACCTTTATATTTATGGTATTTATGTTTATAAAGATACAGGTATTAATCGATATATTATTATATCAAGTAGTAAGTTGTTGTTAACTGAAGCGTAACCAGATTACTTTCAGATCTTTCAGTTGCTCTACTCAACAAACGACAGGGTACGACGCTCATCTACTAATTCTAGGGTTGTTATTCCACCGCACAAAACGGCAGTTCTTCATAACTCTTTCACCGTTCAGACTATACAACTCTGAAACTCCTTGCCTTTTGATATTAGAAAATCCCCGAAAAACTTGTCATTTAAGCGACAGGTCCGACATCTTCTTATACAAGGCACTTAGTATGTATAAACTTCCGAGTATATAATCTCCTAAAGTAATGTATTTATTTCTATTTTATTATTATTGAATTATATTTTATTATTTATTATTACTTAATTATACTCTACTATTATTGTTATTATTACTAGTATTTTTAATTAGGTTTATTTTCGTTAGTTACTATAGTTTACACAATAAAGTAAAAAAAAAAATAATAGAAATGTTGAAGAAATTCAAATAATTTCAGATTAAATTACAATCTTATAATATTTGTATTCCAAAGAAATAACAATAATACAAACAGGTTTGTTGAACAAAGATGTCACCGGATAGGTAAATAAAGCACGAACGGAAGTCTTTGAATAAACTTCAACTGGAAAATTAAGCCGTAGTTTGGTGAAACCAGCAGAGTTCCTAGGAAAACAAACGAACACACGCGAACTATACTCATTACTAAGTTGGGTCGGATGTAAGTATGTGTTATCTACGGCTTCCCAATGGTATGACTTCACGAGTAACGGGCTCTAGATAAAAATATTTCACAAAAGACTTAAACATTATTGTGTATAGTTCATTTCTAATAAATTTTTTAAAAATATATTTTTCTTCATAGTTTTTTGTAATAGTTTTTTCTTATTAAGTATTTTCCATATGTAGCAAGTTAATAAAATAATTAATTAAAAAATAAATATAAATGGGGGTTTTGAGAAGAATAGTATAAGTTAAATCATTATATTGAAATCGAGAACTAAAATTTCAGAGAGAAGGATTCGATTTTCTAATTTAAAATACAACGGCACCATGAGAGGAGTGAGATTGCTTTAGAGTGTTAGGAATATATCCTAAGTGATATTACTTTACAGAGATCGACAGACGCAGGTTCAAGTGTTTTGTTATACTTATTATAAGTAATTCATTAAAAAAATATATTCAAAGTAACTATATATTATTGGTGTTCAATATTTTGTTATCAAAATCCTTACCGTCCTAGTTTTACTGAAATTAAACCCTTCAAATGTTCATATGTTTTGGAAAGATAAAAGAGTATATGGACATTTATCATTGTCCTAACAAAAGTAATGTAAACAAATATGTAAATATGTGATCTGTACTCGCGGAATATCTATATTCTAAATACGAGAGCATCTCTTACACGTGCTAGAAGATAATTAGTTTGCCTTTGTGACTGCAGTTTCGATACGAAAATCGATACGATTATTACACAGCAAAGGGAATAGAGTTACATAGTTTAAAGACTAAACAGTTCCGCACTTGAGTTATACTACAAATGACTCCTCACCAAGGCTTCATATAATGAACGCAAAGCTAAGAAGTTCGTAAAGCTTCCTACTTGCCTCAGTACAAAGCCTAGGTTTCGGTACGCTTTTTTGCACACCTCGGCTATATGTCCTCGAAAGTTGAGATCAGAGGTAATCGGTTTGCAATCGCACACAGGATAGCCACCGGTCTATAGTCACTCGGCTCTGGTCCTCCTTTTCCCTTTGGCACTGGTACCACTCGGGTAAGTTTCCACCTATCAGGAAATATGGCGTTAGTCAGGCAGACATTGAAGACATGTAGCAGAGGCTCCTCCAATGTAAGACGACAATCCTTAATTATGTAAGGTGGGATTCCGTCTTGTCCAACTGACCGTTTCGGTGCTAGCCGCCCGAGCGCTCGGAACACATCCACCTCACTAAACTTATATTGTTTACTTACAAAATCTAACGTTTGTACTACGAAAGAACCTCGCACACTGTAGTAGTAGTTAGTATACATGATAAGGTAGCTTTCAGAGGTGGCGCACATTGCTTAGTCAAGTTTATATAACACTAGCATGTATACAATATGACAGTGGAACATATTTGTATTTAAATATTTTAAACAAACTACTTACTTACAAAAACATACATACAATATAGACGTAAAAGTATCAAGATGATACTAATTATTGATAAATATAAATGTAATAGACATGTAGTATTTGCACAGAGCGTGCTCGTGTCCGGAGCGATACCGTGCGACGACACCACGCCGCGAGGGAAATCAAACTATAGACCAACTAAGTTATAAGTGCACATTGTATTAACCACAACAATTATGAAGTTTGTGTGTATGTATCCTCAAATACAGTTATAATGCTATTCACATGTCACAATTTGTACATATTAAATAAACCTCATGAAAATCCTTCTTTACGGATACTATAAAATTCTGTATTATACACACATTACCTTATAAAACTACATTTAAAGCGAGCACACACTTGTCCGCCACACAAAGTAGGAAAGTGCGAAAATGCTACAGTAATTATTATTACAGTAGAATGTACAAATACTGGTATATCCGGTTAAGACCGTGTAGGGGTCGGGGTAATATGTATTCTGTATCCCGCAGCGATAACAAAAAACGTTGGCGATAATTGAAATTGTTCAAAGTTTATCATTTGTTATTTTCTGTTTTTGTCTGCACGAATCGAGTTCAGAAATATGTCTCTTGTTGTTGAGCAATATTCGTTTTTGCCTCCATGTTTGCTACGAATTATAATACTGGATAAAGTTGTGGGATTATTTTACAATTCAGATGATTTTTTACAAATAAGAAAATATATACCGGGGGGACAGGTATCCCAGTGCCTTTTTATCTTTGGGAAATTTTGTTTGGGTATATTTCAGAATACGGATTATTTTCTAATGAATTTTAATATTCTTTTTTTACTTGATTTATTTCTATTTCAAGAACGTAAAAACGATAATATCAATGATTGAAAGTAATATTAACACGAGCATATTTTAGGTAGATTCCATAGATGAATCTACCTATTGCAATCGATGCGATGACGGGACCCAGACCCAGAGTAGGGGCGCTACGCCGTTTATGAACTGGAGATTGAGAATCCGTCGAAAAAAAAAATTTTATATATCCCTCTATATATATATGTATATATGATCCATCAGTCCAAATTCATCGTAGGCGAAATCTGACTTCACAGGTCGATAGGATAAATTAGTAGAACAAACGTACCATCTCGTTTTTTTGGAAAAAGTGAAAGGGGGGGCTGGGAGGGGGGGTGAAAGTGCAAACCTTTGGGACACGCTACAGGTCGCAAATATTGGCGGAGGATTTTCAAACTCGGCATACACATTCTTAAGGACAAAATGAAGGTTAAGTTCTTGAACGGGGGAAATCGGTCTAGGGGTTGGGGAGCTGGGGGGGTTGAAAGTTAAAAACCGAAAAAAGTCACAGAAGAAGGCAAAATTTTGGTGTCGGAAAAATCTTAGAAAATTAACAAATTAAAAGAGGAAACTTTTTGTCCGAAAAGTTTTTTGATGCGACCCCCCGTTTAGGAGATAGGAGTGGTGGGTGGTTCCCCGCTCACCCAATATATGCAGAGTGACCCGTCATAAGACTCGTAATGACCAGTAGAATACTGCTGGCTAGTTTTTCTTTGTCGATCCGACCGACGGGAATCTACCTTACACGATCGACCCTGTCGAACGAGGTACTTAATATTCATATTGTTTTATCGCCGACAAATTGCTTGTTTTTCATATTTCCGAAAAATTATCTCATTGATAGTAATCAAAGAAGTTAGAAGTATCTAAAGTATGTTATAAAACTATATTTAACTGTAATACGGATGTTTAGTAATTTGAGAATTTCTAGCTTTTAGCGTTCAATGTGTATAAAAAGTTTACCGTTTTTTTAAAGTTCTGGATCCAAAAGATGAATAATATAATGTCTAAATAATTATGATAAAGCTCCATTGTAAACGAACAAGACATGACATGACTTGATAACCGTCCCGTCCCTGTTCAGTTACAACGACTTGGGAACTCCATCAATTCTAACAACTTCATAATCTGCACCTGACGAGATTATAAGATTGAACAACCTCCATTACGTCGTCTTCATAACAACGGAGTTTTATCAAAAGAAATTGTTTTAGAAGTAAACAGACTACTTATACATACATATGTTTGTTAAAAACTTTTACATTTAATTAAATTATTAGTTTTTAGTTATTATTTCAAACACATTATATTATGTATTCGTTATAAGTCGTAATTAAAGACTGTTAAGACTAAAATAACATTTTCGGTTTTATATTAATCTTGCATATGACATTTAGATGTGGCGTGAAGTCGATAACAATGTATCTTCAGTCACTAAACATTCCTAATGTTGATTGTTCCAACCATTTCTGTTATAATTAATCGAAAAAAAAAGAATCATGTGAAAAATAAGCGGAATGAACGGGTTCTTAATTTCTACTTTATCTATTTTTGGTAACAATTTTTCTATAATGTATTTTTTAAAAATTCTTATAAAGATAACACTTGTCATCTTGAAACTTCCAAAATATATTCACATTTTTATCTATTACTCTTTAATTGCGGATGTTCAGGAAAAATATTTTATAATGCAAGAGACATATTCTTAAAGTCCATACGTCCAGACAACAGGCAAAGAATACCAAATAATAAACTATGAACAATTTCAATTTCAATTGTTCTCTGCATGTGTTAAATCTACGTAATGCTGTCTTAGACAATGAGTTTGTTTTTCGTTCATTTGTAATTAGTATTGTGATAGATAAAAGTAGTAGCTCTGTCCCATTCGTAAGCAGTTAGTGAGTATAACAAATGAGGTATGATGAGATTAACTAATATTTTTTAACAAAGTAAGACATGCTAATCGTTATAATCGAGTCCAATTACTGTAACTGATCCCACCCTCGTTTGTGCCGTGTCTTGAGTGTTGCACTCTCGTCAAATTTGCTCTGCATTCGGCTCAGATTAGACCGACTGCACTCTCGGCTCTATTCGATGTCATATAATATATTTGAACTATTCCTACATTCAGTACTTACGTCAGGTCAGGTTTTACATCAGGTTTTCAATCTACCTAAGATTGAAAACTACAAATTAAAAATAATATTAAAAAACACACCAATTTTGAAAAAAAAAACTGATCATTAGCAATGAACCATGGATATGAGTCATTGTATTTTGTAATGAATTGTGACATTACTATAGTGATAATCTAAGAAAGAGTTTAATATTAAGTCTGTCAATTGTAACTTCATAGTGTTTAATAATGGTTATGGCGGGAGGCGATCCACCAAATATGAGACAATATTGAGGATTAGAACAGACTCTCGAGACGTCATTTTTGTAAAAATATTTCCTGAATCGCCTCACATTGAATATATGTTATTTCCGTGTAGTCAATGACAAGTGAAGTAGCGTACTATATTGATCATACAAGAACTAAAACAAGCTGACAGACATGTCTACATAAAGGAACCAACCGACCAAAACATATCAAAGAGTAATGAAGTAATGGGAGTAATGAGGAAACATCCTCGTGCGGGATATTTAAGCCATCGCATATCAGTCTAGATATTGAAAGTCGCATTTATAATTCATCGCCTCACGTGTTGACAGGGTTGTCACAATGATTTTTACTGTATAAAATTTAAATAGGGAAGTAATACGACGCTATTTTTATTAAACATATTATAACCCCAATGAGTACACTATCTCTCTCTCTCTCACGGTGTCCTTGTCCAGTATAATAGTATCTAAGTAAAAGATTTAATTTAACTAAATATTTTCATCGGGAATGTATTTACTGTCAATATTTAATTTATGAGCGACATTTAGAAATAAAGTTATTAATTGTCACTTAAACTCTCTTCTTTTACTTTAGTTGCTACTTTATATAAACTAACTTTGTTGTGTATATTTAACATACATTTTTAATAATAAATATTAATAATATTAGGGTTGTTAACCCTGAGCAAGTCCTTAAATGGAGGAGTAGAAGCATACGCGCGCTGCCGACACTCTCTGGCGGTGATGTTCTGCTGACTGTGATGTACTAACACAATCTTCTCGTGTCTATTCTAAATATTATGCATATTTTATAGGTTGATTTTTTATCTTAAAACAAATTACAGTTAAACTTATGATGTTACTTTATTAGATAAAGTTTAATAAGTTTATACTGTTAGTAAAACATATTATATAGGAGCGCTCGAGAACGAACCCTCTAGGTTGCAGGCTTTATTTTTAATTAAAACTAGGCCGTCTTCTTTTCATTGTTAGTTACATGAAACGTAAACTTGGTTCATTTTAAAGTTTTTCGCAATTCTATTTTCTTAAAATGTATTCTTGCATTTACAAAGCAATTGAGTTATTCGAAAACAGTGAGAAAAAAATAAACATTACTTTGTAATATCTTTATATTTAAATACAATAAATAAATCTGAAATTAATAGAATTTATAGAATACTTATGAACATTTCGTTCATAAGTATTTATTAAATATCCTCACTCGACGTTGTTCAACAGGCTACGTGTTGTAAAGCACTGTTGAAATTTAAAAAAAAAAGAAACCACGCTTTATAACTAACAAATTAAAAAGTTAAAAATAATAATTATTTTAAAAATAAAATGTCTGACGAAAATTAATATTACTGTTCTAAACGCGTGCGGTCCTCTATATAGAATTTTATGAGATTTAAAAACTAATTCGTCAATGCGGAATAAAATTAGTAAAACATATTAACAATTGATATCAGTCACAATGCTGCTGCTTATGTTGGTCGTTGTTTGTAAAACTCCTGAGACAAAGAAGATATTATCCAATATTTGTATACACAGAATAAATATGAGCTAATGAAAAGAAGCATTTAAATCTAATATTTAGCATTCATAATTCAGACTTTTATAACAATTCACTCATTTTCTAATTAAAAAGAGATAATAATTATCTCAAAGATGTAACATCGCAATGGGAGACCGCTCATTACTCGCTCATTTTTAATGGAAAAATAGCGTCTTCAAATTTACGACGAGACTTATCTTTACAATCCATACACATACTCGATATATTTTTCTAGGGTTATTAGGCGAACTTTAAGGCATAGCTACGGTGACTACAAAACGACCCCAGTCATGTCAACCCTTATCTTTATCACCTCCCAAAATGAAATGGTGGCACAAATTTAATTTTATATGTATATAAGCAAATATATTAATTATGTCATATATATTGGCCTCTGTCTACAACATCGGAGTCATGTTTTACTGCCGTGCTGCTAGAAATATAATGAGTTAAGCTGTAATTATAGAGACAGGTTTTTATTATTTTATGGACGTTAAAATAAAATAATATTCATTTTAATTATTTTTTGATTACGATGAACACACGTCTATGTTATGTAATACGTCTATGTAATAATGCGATGGATAAAAGATGCATCGAAGATATTTTCTTTACATGAATAAATACCACTCCTTAGCTTATGTTTATTTATACGTGATAAGTGAATACGTTCTGGTAATATTCAAAACATCTGTACTTTTCAGCTAATATCATGGAGCAATATAAACTCCGGATCAAACACGTGGTCATTATTATTGAGCGGAACTGTTTAGTCTTAAAAACTATGTTAATCTTTTCCCTTTGCTGTGTAATAATCGTATCGATTTTTAAGCAATTGAAATAAAAATACTTCACATGTATGTTTTATCGAAATTTACCCAAAATAAACGAAACTGCAGTCACAAAGGAAAACTAATTATCTTCTAGCACGTGTAAGAGATGCTCTCGTATTTAGAATATAGATATTCCGCGAGTACAGATCACATATTTACATATTTATTACATTACTTTTGTTAGGACAATGATAAAAAAGTATATGACTCTTTTATCTTTCCAAAACATATGAACGATACATTTGAAGGGTTTAATTTCAGTAAAACTAGGACGGTAAGGATTTCGGAGGAACAAAATATTAAACACCTATAATAATTACTTACTTTAAATATTTTATATGAATAACTTATAATAAGTATAACAAAATACTTGAACCTGCGTCTGTCGATCTCTGTAAAGTAATATCACTTAGGATATATTCCTAACACTCTAAAGCAATCTCACTCCTCTCATGGTGGCGTTGTATTTTAAATTAGAAAATCGAATCCTCTGAAATTTTAGTTCTCGATTTTTCGTTTTATTATGATTTCAATTTAATGATTTGACTTATACTGTTCTTCTCAAAACGCTCCATTTATATTAATTTTATTGAGAACAACTATCCTTTCTTAAAGAAATATTTCAGTCGATTAGTAATTTTTTGTTACTTGGTACATATGGAAAAGACACGGTATAAAAAAAATCTATAACGATAAAATAATTTTTTTTCCTCCGAAGGTTCGACAAAGCCGAGTCAAAAGGTAGTTTAATAAAATTTTATTAAAATTTATTAGAAATTAAGTATTTATATATATATATATATATATATATATATATATATATATATATATGTATATATATATATTAAGTTAAGTGGATGGTTAAGTTCCTTGTGGCAATTTTTTATCTAGAGTCCGTTACTCATGAAGTCATACCATTGGGAAGCCGTAGATAACACATACTTACATCCGACCCAACTTAGTAATGAGTATAGTTCGCGTGTGTTCGTTTGTTTTCCTAGGAACTCTGCTGGTTTCACCAAACTACGGCTTAATTTTCCAGTTGAAGTTTATTCAAAGACTTCCGTTCGCGCTTTACTTGTCCTGACTTCCTTGTTCAACAAGCCTCTTTGTATTGTTGTTGTTCCTTTAGAATATAAATATTATAAAAATGTAATTTAATCTCTATTTATTTTATGTTTTTTACCTCTTCTATTAATTAAATTTACATCTCTGAGCCGGGTACTTAATACTAATATTCGTTTAGATAAATACAAAAAAATATATAAAAGTTTTATAAATTGATAGTTATCATTAATGAAAAATTTAACATCAGGCCTTAGTCAATTTACAGATAGTTAATATCCTGTCTTAAACGAGCGGAACCTACCAACATTGAAATATTCACGAGTCTCAAGTTGCAGATTACGGTTATATTTAAACAAGAAGGAGCTGTGTACACGGCGCTCCTTGAAAACAATCTTGTATATATATTTTTCTCTGCGAACGACTTTCAGTTTTATAATATTAATGACTCGTAGCTGTTTGAGTTAGCTTATATATAATCCCATACTTATTTTTGTTTGAATATATTAAATCAAAAGTAATATTAATAACAATATATTATTATAAACTTTCAAATATATATTAATTTCACAGTAATGCTTCTAAAGCTTATAGATCAGACGCAGTGTGTGAGGTTTTTTGTTTTATCTCTTTGAAGATGTTACTTTTATGAACTATTTGTGTATTTGTTCCAGTTTATCACTTGTTCAGTTACTTTACTGTTAGTTATTAGTCTGGGTATATGAAATTTAAGAAGCCAACATAAAAATAACAATTAGTAATACATTTCACACTTTCTAGGGTTATTGACCGATAAATAGTTATAATATAATCTGCTTGATGCTGGATCAATTACTGTACAGAGGTTATTACAATAATCACACAGGATGTGTCACAATTATTTTCGATATGAAATACATTTAATGAGTTAGATATTTTATATTTATAAAAATCGCTCTTTTTTCATACAGTTACAAAGAGAAATGCTTTGAAATGTGAGAATGAAAAAGTACAAACCATTTATACTAAATAGAACTTGGCTATGTTGGTAAAAACTGTTTCAAAGCCGAAATAAAGCAATCATCTTGATTATAAGTTTGGTTGTTACAAAGATACACATACGAGTCCTTAAAAGCAATACTAATTTAATTGTTAATATTCTGAATTCTAAAGCCTGGAAGAGAGTAAATAAAAACTGAAGAGAGTAAATAAACTCTTATAAGAGTAAAAGAAGTGTCTTGTGACGGTGAATACATTAGGTGTAAGACATTAGTGAGTGTCCCGCAACGGGACTTTTGACGCAACGGTTACAAAAACTTACTTTGCTCTCTTAATTACTTTTAGTAGTGTTTTTTAAACAATACAAATTTAAAACAAAGATAATGTGTAGTATAAAATTAATTCTCATTTCCCAAACGTTTTCCTCTTTATGAATTTAATTCTTTGTATAAGAAAGGCGTTGAAAAAAAAGGCAAGCATTATTTAATTCTGTATGAAATAACAAGGGCAGATAGACATACACAGGGAGAATCAGAGCAATGTAGCCAGCGACTTAAACCGAACCCGAGCTGCAATTGATTCCTTCTCACTAGGTTCTACGACGACAAAAATATAACTGAAAGAACGAATATATATAAACAAAATTATATTTATTTTATTTATTTATTTACCTTCACGCCATATCCCTTGCGGGGTAGCCAGAGACGACGGAGCGCCAAACGCTACGGTCTCTGCATACCTCTTTCGCCTCGGCCACAGACATCAACTTCTTCATACATGCCCTCCGGGGGGTCCTCATGCTTTTTACGTGACCTTCCTCCAGTATCGTAGCTACTGTGTTTTCGAAGGTCACTCGAGGCCTCCCCCTGTCTCTCTTACCGCTCACTTTTCCCATATAAATCTTTTTTACCATTCTTTCATCACTCATTCGTTCAACGTGCCCAAACCACCTGAGCACGTTCTTCTTCATTCTCACCGTGACATCTTCGCTAGTACCTGCCATTCTGTGGATCTCTTCATTGCGGATTCGATCAGCTAGACTGACTCCGCATATTCTGCGAAGAGATCGCATCTCCACAGCATTCATCTTTCTTACATTCTTCTTCTGTGTTACCCACGTTTGGCTGCCGTATAACAGTGTCGGTAGCAAAACTGCATTGTGTACAGCCAAACGTGCAGCTATACTGACGTTTTGCCGTCTCAACAATGCAGTCAAAGCACCATTGACTCTGTTACCAGCAGCAATACGCCTTTCCATATCCATTTCGTATCTTCCGTCTCTGCTAAACATACTTCCCAAATATACCACTATCACTATCTTCACTATCACTTGTCACTATCTTTCACTCCTTGGAGACAACTATCCAAATACAAATTGAACAACCAAGCTGACATAGCGCAATCTTGCTTAACACCCGATTGGATGTCAAACCAGGGCGACATGCCAGCTCCTACTCGCACACAGGCTGAGTGATCTCGGTAAAGAGACCTTACAGCCTGTAGCAAGGGTCCGTTCACATTGTATCGGGGCAGTATCTCCCATAACTTCTTTCTCACAACCCTGTCAAACGCCTTTTCCAAATCCACAAAAGCACATAAAACCTTTTGGTTTAGAGCCAAAAACTTTTCCGTGATCATGCGGAGGGAAAAGATCTGATCTATACACCCTCTTCCAGGTCTAAAACCTCCTTGTGCCTCCCACAACAGCCTTTCAGATCTCTCTTGCATTCTTCTCGCTAAAATTTTAGCATAAACTTTACCGCCCAAGCTAATCAAACTGATGGCTTGCACAGTCTATCTGTGAACCTTTGCCTTTATACAAAGGTACGATGACTGCACTTCGCCAATCGTCTGGGACCTCCCCAGATTTCCAGCATAAATTGCATAAAAACCAGAAAAAGTCCCAGACGCGTGGCCCACCATATTTGATCATCTCGGCAGTAACTTCATCTGCTCCCGCAGCCTTACCACATTTCAGACTTCGAATCACGTTCTCTACTTCTTCTAAACTGATTTCACCATCGGCTACATCTTGACTCAGCATTACGCTGGTAGTCAAGACCGAGGCGTCCTCACGTTCATACATCTCCTTATAGAATTCCGCCCACCGCTGCAAAACGTGTGCTTGCTCAGTTAAAATTTCACCGCTTTTCGAAAGCACCCCTTTCATTCTACAGGTTACCGAACAACCCCGGGAACCACTAACTTCTCGCCAGAAAAGCTTCGTGTTTTCCCGGAAGTTGTTCGTCAACCTTTCATCCCTTTCTCTCTCAGAATTTTCACGCTTCATCTTTATTAGTGCTTTCGTTTTGTGCTTTTGCAGCTTGTACGCTCTTTTTCTTATCTCTCTCATACTTTTATCCTTACCAGAGGCTTTATAATCCAGCCATGCTTTCTTCTTTAACTCTACAGCGTCTTTCACTTCATCATCCCACCATTCATCGCGCTTTTTACTAAAAACTCTTTTCCTTTTACCACATACTTCTGTCGCTACTTTCACCATACCATTCCTAAGGTTCTGCCAGCATAGTTCAACACTTTCATTTCCAGAATCATAGCTTTCAAGCTTCTTGGAAACCCTCTCTTGATATTCCTCTCTGATCGATGGATCCTGAAGCTTCCAGCTTCTTATGCGATAATTCGACGCCAAGTTTGGACACGTCGTGCGGCTGCGCCAACCTGCGAACAAACCTCTTATTCTAGCAACGACTAGATAGTGGTCCGTTCCCAGATCAGCACCTCTGAACACTCGCGTGTCCATAACTTGACTTCGAATACGCTGGTCCACTAGGAATAAATCAATCATACTTCTTTCTTCAGCTCGCTCCCATGTGTACATGTGAATTTGTTTGTGATCAAACATCGTGTTTGCCACAAACAAATTTTTCTCCTTACAAAATTCCAAAATAAGCTTTCCAGCCTCATTTACCCTCTTCTCATCATATTCGCCTAGCACGCTTTCGTAACCGCTTCGCGCGGTTCCAACCCATCCATTCATATCTCCACATACTATCAACTTTTCATTATCTCTGACACTACTTAGAACATCCCTGACATTCTCCCAAAACTCCTCGAGCTCGCTCATTTGAGCTGAGGATACTGGCGCATACATGGTTAACAAGAATACTCTTGTTATCCCCAGCTTAAAGCGAACCCAAAGAAGCCTCGGGTTAACCCAGATAAGCCTGAAACTAAAATTTTCTGAAAATTTTGAAAAAAGTTACATTATTTAGTTTATTAGATCTTATGCAACATAAAAAAAAATATGAAAAAAAAATTAAGTGTAAGGCTTTCAGGGAAACAGCCGTCCTATATGTAGGACAGTAGGATAATAAGAGGAAATAAAAGACCATTTATGACAAAACAGAATGTAATCAAAAAGGGTAGTTTGTTAGATAACTATTGATTATATTACCCATTGTTATATGTAATTTACTAGATTAACACTATTTATGAATGATATGTTTCAAAACACTTGACACACACTCCAACATCACATTTCTTGCAACGTGTCAAACATTTTTTGTGACATTGACGACAGTGTGTTTGCTTCGATTGAGGAATAACCAGATGATTCATTTGGTCTTTACGACTATCAGCATGTTCATGATGGGAGGGTCGGCTAGGCCCTCTTTTGGCATTTTTTCTGTTTGATTCAATCAAAGCAATTGCTACCCTTCTGCGAAAGCCAAGATGATCCAGTTTTCCATGATTTATTTTATATAACTGCCATGCATTATGTTCGGCAAGATCAATCATGTGTGTGAGCAACGGCATGTACCATTTCTTACCTCGTATACCAATTCGGTAATGTGAAATATTTTCATCAGACCGATCCACTCCTCCCATATATTTGTTATAGATGGACACCATATGTGGTTCTTCTATGACAATGTTTCTCTTTTCACTTTGTGAGAAGCGTTTGGCAGATTGTTTAGGATTTATTCCTACAGCATTAGAAGCAATACTGAATATATTATTGTCATGCCATTTAGCAATAATGAACGTGTTGTCATGTGTCGTTCTGTAATCGACAGCACCACGTTCCTTTTTTTTCAGTAACTTCGATGTAATCAGAGGACAACTAGATGTCCTGTTTTCTCGAACTGTCCCAGTGCAACGAAGGCCTTTCTTTGTTATCTCTTCCAGCAAGGGCGTCCCAGTAAAAAAATTATCAAAAACTACGCGGTAAGGAAAGTCGAAGCCACGTGAAATCAGCACATCGCAAAAAGTGAGAACAACGCTTGCACCCAGCCCCAATTCTTTATATATTGGATTGCACATAGTTGTAGCACCTTGGTATGGTTCCATCCATAAAACATACCCTAACCGTGTAGCACCAACCCAAGCTTTGAACCCGTACCTAATAGGTTTACCTTTTATGTGCTGTTTGCAGCCATGTCTACCATAGTAGGGGATCATGGCCTCATCTACACTGTAATGCTCTTCAAGAGGAGAAAACTCTAAGAACTTTTTATTTAGAAGTGTAACTAGGGGGCGTACTTTTGTGTATTTGTCTTGCAAATCCAGATTATCATTTACATGAAGGTGGCGAAAAATAAAGTCAAATCTATCCCTAGTCATAGCCGAGCTGATCAATTCATTCTTTGTATCAGGGGAGTTTTCCCAATACATTCTTCTACGGGGGAGCCATGAATAACCACTAACCAACAATATGCCGATGAAACATTTCATATCTTCAGTGGTTATGTCTCCAGGCAAATTCTTTTTGACAGCATATTTATTGCTCTCTGACACCAACAACGAAATAACATCTTCATCTAAGAAGTTTTCAAACCACTCAATTGGGCGCTTATCTTGGCAAGCGCCTTGAACATCTGGCCAATTCACGGGATTTTTTGCCAAGTCCCGTTTTCTCCATGCGTAGGTACGCCTACGTTTAGTTCGACCTGTAGAATCAGAAGGTTCTTCTTCTGTATCACTCACCATAATCTGCCCTTGAATCATTACTTCAGCCGGTTGAAGCAGAATGTTTCGTGGCAAATTATTCAAAGTTACATTATCTTCTTCACCCGAATCTTCGTCAGTGAGACAGTCAAGATCAACAGGAGGAGGTAGAATACATATCAGTCGTTCTCTATAATCTTCTTCATTATCAGAAACATTTTCTAAAGCATCTAAAATTTCATGCGCAGCTAACGGTCTGTAAAGAAAAAGTTGTATTATTGTACTCATGTATATTATCCTACTGTCCTATATATAGTACGCTAGTATTTGTAACAAGTTATACGTAATTAATTTATATTATTTTGCTAGAATATTTATTTAGTATAAAAGTTAAGGTTATCAACTAGATATTAACACAGAAAAAACAACTCACGAGTAAAATATAACTTTTTATACATACCTGTCATTTGCCATGTCTGCAACGCACTTTTATTACACACTTATAAGGTAAAATATAAGGTAAAAACTGTTAAAATAACTGTCTTTTTATTTTTTCTAATAAAGCTGACACGTTTCTTACTGCAAATCATAAGACTAAATAATCTTAGATAAAGAGGGTATTCTGATATTTTTTTTAGGATAGGAGGATAGGACAGTAGGCTTATCTGGGTTAATCGCCTTGTATTCTACCATTGCATTAACCATTCGAGAGGACAATAATACGCCTACACCTTGGCAACCTCGCTCACCCTCTGGAACCCCAGCCCAGAAAGCGACCCGGTTGCCAGGCAAATCGGTCGTATCATTGCCTTTTCGCTTGGTCTCAGACACACAAATAACATCCAGATCTTTGTCATCCATCACATCTAATAATTCATTCATCTTCTGTTCCATTCCTCCTCTTACATTCCACGTAGCTATTTGTAGCTCCGTCCTCCACCTTCCGCCGTTCGGAACATGGCGTGTTGGTTGGCGGTTCCCAACGTTATATAATATAAAAAATACTTGCTTTAAATTCTATTTCATTATTTTCACGTTTTTATGGGAGAAGTGAAAAAGAAAAGTTTATGATCGTAATATTGAACGTGTGAAATCATAACAATTAAAAAATATTGGTTACGATAAGATTTAGATGATATGAATTTAAAATACAAAACATTTCATTCTTTTACCGACGGTTTAAAATTAAGACTGTAAGCAGATGTTAAGCATTCAGCATTCCAGCCGATTCCCGTCCGCTTCGCTCGGGACACTATTAATTTGGATGTGAACTTAAACTTCTTGTATTGACAAAATGTTTAATTTCTATTTTATAATTAGTGTAATTTTTTTAACTTTTAAATAGAGGAATATAATGCCCGTCAGTGAATACACAGGTTTCCACATCACCTATGAGGTACTGTGTATTGGGATGCGCTCCCGTTATGTAATGTGGCGGGATCCCCAGTAGACCTACAGCATGAAAAAATTGCCAGAATATAACTAAATACATTTTTTTAAATGAATATTATTTATTTTTCAAATATATCAAATTCAATTTCGTAATCACTTACATTTTTACGGCGTTGATTTTTTATTTATGACAATTTATTTTTTCAAATTTCAACTTTTAGCACCCCTCCTCAACCTCATCTAAACTCTGGTTGCCATGGTAACCGTTTCCATAGTATTGTACAGCTCCTACAGGCTTAAAACTTGGCGAAATGCAAATAGTTGAACTCCGTTGGAATAGGAATTCAGTAAAAAAATTTCTTAGCGGACGTCTACGTCACAAAAGAAGTAACTATATAAAATTTTATGTTAATCGGACAAATAGTTTCGGAGATTTCGTGATGAGTCAGTGAGTGGTAAATCGCTTATATAATATTATATAATACATTTAATTTATAATTTACTTTCAAAAGGATGGTTAGTTCTAGCGGAAGTTCTAAACTCAAGTATGTTTAATAATTTAGAGACAAATTATTTTAAAAACTTTACATCGTAAGTTTTCATACATCTGTAGTAAACACACCGAACAACATAATAATATCGAGCAGTCTGATGACAGCGGTACAAACGTAGACATAGTAAGCTGTAGTTTAAAAAAATATATATTTATTAAATAACAGTTAAACTGTTTAAACATGTTCAAAACAGCAACATTAGCAACAATATTAAGGAAATAACGAATGAACTATAAAAAATAATAAGAAAGATATATGTTGATGAAACACTTTTAATTTATTGTTTGTGAAGTTAGGTGGTTCTAAATGAAACCTCTCCGTTCACTCGATGAAGGGTTAACACGTGACGACATAAGCTCACGGAACTTGTTATGAGTTGGAAGTTTGACTGGTGGAAGCCGTTAACGCACCGCTTCAGTCATTGAAGCCCTTTGTTGTTAATATGATATACTTTATACTAGACATAAACTGAGTAACTTTTACATTATAAGATTATATAGGAAAATTTACTCAATTAGACTCCGTCTTACATTCATTTCGTATTTAAAATAAAGATAATTACAAAATTATCATCATTACAGCATAATTGAAATAAATTCAAGTAGTTTATTTCCTTAAATATTGCATCAGAGATCCGGAAAGGGGTTTCTTGAAATAGTGTCTCTCTGACAGTAGTAGTCCCTATTACGATTAAAATTTTGTATTTTATACCATTTTCAGATTAACTATATTTATATGCACTTGTTCAAGCTTTATGTACTCGTTGTAAATAGTAAAAACATTTAAAAAACTTAAAGAAAAACACAAACAGAATTTCGAAGGCAAAAATAAGTTGATTTCCGTTCTGATTGATGCTGCACTCGTTCGGTCAACGCTCTGTGCGACCACTCACTCAATCTTTTACACGACCTGTACGTGCACGGCTTTAGATGGCTTATTGAATTACCGAACGTATTCCGCTCTGATGATAGAAATAGAACATTTACGCAAAATATTCTAAACTGATAGGTTTCATGTACTTATAAAATATTATTATTATTTTTCAATATTATTTAAAATTTTGTAAGCTTGAAGAAAAACTTTTTAAATTTACTAAACTAAATGTACTTTCTTTTTGCTACATTTATTGTAATTATAAAAATAAAAATATATATCTGTACAACAATTAAAGGCAAATATTTTTAAGTTAACAAATTATAATTTTTTTATATGAAACTTTTGGTTTTTTTTGTAGTATTAAAAAATAAGTCTAAATGTTCTATAGAAGTGCCCCGATATAAAGAAAGAGTGATCTGTTTATTTTAAGTAGAGAGTCGGGAACAATTAATCATTTAGTAATCATAATCATCATACATTTATCAAAAAGTTGTACCAGCAAAAGCCTTTATTGTTTTTCTTCTAAATACCATACACAATAATATTCAGTTAAATGACACAAAATTAAAATGGTATTCGTTCTATTAAATGAATAGAATAGAAAATATTGTTCTATCTTTAAAAAAGTTTTTAGTCGCGAGTGCAGAGTTATTGAAGTATTCGTATCCATTAGTTTATATCATGTCGTTATTCCGTTGCGACGACTCTTTATTGTTTTCGAATATCTCTCTGTTCAAATATCATTTGCGAAATAGGATACTGTCACTACAGATTGAGACGAAGCTTCTTAGCATTCCATGAATTCACCGTGCGGGTGCCGGGCCCATCGCGTTCCAAGAAGAGGAGCGCAAACAATGCCTGGGACTTGCGATCCAGGTGTAGGTTTAAGGGGCTCCTTTACTATGCGCATACACGCTCACATTCACTGTTCACGCTCTTCTCCCTACCTAACCAAATAACGTAAGAACCTACTAAAGCCGCCTTTGCAATACGTTCCAGAAATGAAGTGATGATCGTTCTAGATCTTTGGGTATGTTTGTTTCCCAGGGTACAAGAAGATCCACAAGTATAATGCGCCTTAGTTGTTTTGAGTACAGGAATAAGTCCGGCCTAGATGAAAAAATACAAACATCCCCGGGGATTTTGTATTGCCTTTCATACGTGTCCATCATAAGAGTCCAATCAGGAGACGCGTCCAAGATGGAATAAGATTCTAGTTTTAATTTTTTAGCCTTTACGAACTCTACTGATATATTGGTGGTTGTTATACCCTTCTGCGCTCTTGCTACAAAAAGACTAATCGCTTCTCGTATGATTTTTAATACTTTATCGTGGCGACGCGAGTATTTACCTCTATTTAAAAGTACCCTACTAGCAAGTGTTTTGCGGTTCCTACTGACTCCCCACAGATGTTGCAAGATTTTTCGGTGGCTTTGCCCATCTTACTAAGTTACTTTGATCTGGGAGATTCATTTGGTATGCATTAAGATAAAATTTTAATAATGCTGGGGACCAATCATGAAGCAGGGTGCGCCGTCTCAAAGCTAGGGGAATACAAAAGTCTCCTATGGTCACCCATTCATTTTGCAATTCTAGGCTCATCTCGTGCAACCGGTAATTATCGATTTTATTATTTCTAATATTTTGCAATAGTCGTTTAATGCATCTATACTCTGTACTAGTCTGTACTAGATGAGGAATTTGATTCGATGTTTAACGCGCTATTCTTTGCAGCCCCTAATCGGATTAAAAAAAACTTTCTTGCATTTGACAGCTGATTCACTTGAATACAGTATTGGATAAATAACGATGAAGTGAGACCTTCACAAAAAGATATTTGGAAACTAACTCCGTCACAACCAAGCGGTCTACGAAGAACGGTCAATGAAATACAATTCTTATTTCTCAGCTTTTTAAAAAGTTTAATTTTTATATTGTAATTAAAGGTTTTAACTTGTTATACTAATTGTATCCGAACACTAATCTCATTATATAGCCACAACTGATAGTATGCTATTCTCCATCCGGGTGGGACGGATGATATTACAAGCGATGACGTGCTGTGCGGTGATTAAATTCGGTGGCAGGCATCAGTTCAAATAGCTCTTCACAACATCCCGCGTTGTGAATGCGATAGACGACGCACAAACAGGTCACGTGTCTACGCAATGGCAGTGAGTCCAGCCGTTCACAGAGTCTCCAACAATCAATGACCTGATGACCACGAAATCGTCATGGGTATCAATTCCAGACGAAAAGAGCTGAAGTTGGTAGTGGAGTATGGGGATTTCCACATCAGCTCAGCTCCTGCAAAGTCAGCGATCAATGACTCCAGCTTGCTAAATGAAGATTTGGATGATTATGGTTGTGCTTGTCTTAGTGCCACGTCAAATTGACTCATAAGTGACTCAAAAAGGGTTACTACTGCTTCATGTTTTTACTAAGTAGAGTATGTAAGTCCATGATGCGTAAATGGTGAGTTGTATTCGTAAATTAATGTTCCCGGCAATGTAGTTTCGCTACTTAGTTATGTTTATTGTTATAAATATAACTCAAATAACGAACCTACATACCTTAGATGTTTTTAAAACTACAAAAATAATAAAAACTATTATATCAAATAAAATTAAAGGAGCAAAAAAATTAAATTCCTGATTGGTGAACTACCCACGAAAATTTGTGTTATCAAATAAAGAACGGTAATAATATCACGAAACCAAAACAAAGATTAGGGAAAACTAAGATCGCATCATCGGCTCGCTTTAAGGCGTCCGTGTCGAGTATAAATATATTAAAGCCAGCGCCCATAGCGTTATTCGCTTCGTATTACTCGTGAAGACAATATCTCCGAAAACAAGATGACTTTTGCAAGATTACTGGAAGATTATTAAAGGAATATTTGAACATTTTTGAAGACTACTGGAACATAATTAGAACATTATGATTTATTAGTACATACTTAGATTATTATTAGAAGACCATTATTATAATCTCAAGAATCTTAAAGAAGCAATTAGGCCGTTGCGTTTTATAACCGCGTATATCGTTTGCCTGTCACTCAACCGCGTCATTACAACCACTAAATTGTTTTCATTGGCGTGAACCCTTTCTCACCCCATATAGGAACACCACTCAACCCCAATCTATGAGACAAGGATGACCAGCGCTGGTTGAGTAGCGAACATCGATATGTTAAGCGGCGGATGCATCATTAGTGAATCCGGTCAGTCGACCGCGGACACTCGATTGCGACAATTATAATTTATTAAGTATATCGTGTAAGTAACATACGGACTGTTTAATATGATTTAATTATTTAGTTTAATAACGAGTATAATAGCGATGAACCTAAACGAGATAAAAATGTTATTTATTTTACTTCTACTGAAATTCGTATATATATCTTTATTACAAACACATATTTTGAGAAGTAAGCTACATTTTTAAAACTAAGTCAATTTTATAATTATTAACTAACCCATTCAATTTATATAATTTTTTAGAGTAGTTTAAACTATTTAATAATTTTCTAACATGTTAAGTAAATAAATGTGCTATTGACTGGATAGTCAAACTAACAGACTACAACAAGAGTTAATTATATGATCCCTTAAGTGGGTGGAATCCATTTCAGAAATCTTATAATTGTAGTGTTAAAAGTTGACAGTAGTAGTTTTACTAAATAAAGAAGAAACTTTTAAGAAATTATCTACTTTTGGGCCGTTCATACATTAATTAAGACGTTTTGAAGGATAATTTGACCCTCCCCTCCCCCCTCCTATTGTAAGACTGTTATGACTCCTTAATTAGAAATTTTGCAAGAAATAGACCTATTTCTTAAGATAATGTTTTATTATAATATTTTTTTATATTTATAAAGAATTGTAACCTTACTACTTATTGACTTACTGCCTTAATATTAATAGCAATTATAGAATTAATTTGTCACAGTTTTAACTAGCATCAGTTTAATACCATCAGTTAAATATTTAAAAATTAGATAATAATTTTTAAATATTTAACTGGTAACGGTCAAAAATTTTTTCCTAAGATTCGATTCTCTGTAACCCTTCCCTCACTGTCTGTAGTAAGAATTTATAATAATTAATCTACAACCCCCTCTTCACCCCAAACCCCGTTAGTAATTTATGAACAAGCTTAAACGGTAGAGATTGTGCATCTATTTAAAATCTAACATATAAATAATTCTAAATTGTTTTTACGAAAATCCGTAGAAAATAAGTATAGAATCCGTAGAGAAGAATAGTAGTAAGTAACTACTTAGAAAAACTGAAAAACTGATAGTAATTTAATAGGTTAGTAATTGAAATTCTTCTCTACCCAGGCTGTCTGTTTAATTGATATATTTGTATTATAACTGATAATACCTCTATATTTAGATTCATGTAATATGTTTTGCCGTTTTAAGTTAGAAAAAAGACTTCAACAAAAATGTAACAAATATATATATATAAATTAATCTGGGAATATATTTATTCAAATATTGAATCTAACGCGGTTGTGCAGATTTATCTAGACACGAGACACAGACTGCAGTCAACTATTAAATCAACCCAAGATTCTATATAATTCAATACATAAAACATCCTTTTCGTATTTATTACTGAGAAATATGAAAGTCGTTATATTTTCATTTAATTTCTTAAACAGGTAAAAAGTTTAAGATTTCACAACTTATTAAGTGGCTATCTATATAGATACTGCTTTAAGTAAAGTAAACGTATACTCTGAACTATCTCGCTTCCAATATAATGGTAGCAATAATCTCATTACGATAATGCGCTCTTAGCGTGTAACATCACTAATAATACATTAGAGGAGCCGGCAGTGAATAGAGGTTGCGTGCGTCAAGTAAATTGAGATCTAAAGATCATAATATATTATATATTTATTAATTATTTGTGAATTAAAAAGAAACTATTAAAGATATTTACTGGTAGTGTGAGAGTTTAAGAACCACTTCTTAAAACACCTTCACCTATAAAATGTTTACATTTTCAATAAAATTACAATGCACTTCCTTTTTGAAATATAATAATAATTTAAGTCATCATTTGATATTCATACTAGGTCACGCAAGCGGGGTCGTGAGCTGAGCTAACTTTTGCTCTGTGCACGGCAGGGTATTTATTACGATGTTCTTTTAGTTAAATGGAAATATAGGATATTATCAATAAATCATTTGCCAAACATGTCAAGTTTGATATTCGTTTCAGGTCCTTAAATGGAAAATTTTCTACAAAATTGCTCATAACACCCTTCTTTTCGTTATGGCATCACGCTGAAATAATCAGGTTCACTGCGATACTATTGATACAGTTAAGCATTCGACCCCCTTGGGGATAAAACGAATTCTTATGGTGATATCGTGGCACGTTCTCAAACAACAGTAACTTTGTCAATTCCATATGGCAGATTCACATAGAGTTCCTAGCAGACGGCTCTAGATCTTATTTAGTGATTTTTTCATTTAAGAATCAAGTTAACGTTACGATAAGCTAGCTAGACGCATAATATTACCCAGGCACGGCTTAGGTATTCTGTTTAGTTTAGCATAGTTTCGATCTGTGTCAGCCCTTCTAATTGTGGTGGCACAGCCCCTGGATCCATAAAATTTTCTGCGGTGAACATTCCTGTTGTTCGAATGCAACAACATGCAGAGCAAGTATAGGGTACTCCTGCGTCTTTTAAATCGGTTCTTGAACATTTAGAACAAGAAACGTATGCCAATTTTTCTATTTCTTTATTGAATCGACGCTTATTTGCTGCGATATTAGGAAGCGTGATATGTGAGGCTGCACTATCTCGATACTATTGTTAACGGACATAAGTTGCTGTGTATCGCGATACGCCACTTGCAAGCCGTCTGTCTCTTTCTCTGCCTCGTCCACGTTCCATTTTATGATAATGAGCAATAATTAAATGAAATAATAAAATAATTAAATAATGAGCAATAATTAAATGAAAGCTTTATGAAACTCGATGAAATGTATAGCAAGTGGATATAAAATGTTAAATTGGGATAGCAAAATGAAAAATAAAAGTGAAAGAAAATATTCGGATGGAACTTTGCCTGTTCGAAGCCTCACACACAACTGAAGCGTTCGTTCAGCTGTTCCTTCTATTTTGCTATTCTTTTAACTTGGGACGCGCGGCGGTCTGAGACATTTTCTGGTGAATTGAAACTTTTTTTTCTGTAATTTTTAGTGTGCTTCGAGCTCAATGTGAACTGCATTCTGACGAATTTATAGTCAGTTCTGCTATGTATGAGAGTAGTTAAAAACTTTCTTAGATTTCAAACCACTCGTAACGCAGGAGCGCGCTGTTGAGTCACTAATCGAACTAAATTAGTTCTGTTAATTGTTCAAGATCTGTCGATCGAAATTATCCGAAATTTTGCACAGTCATAAAGCAATGTGGCATCAAACACCATGCCGAGTTTCGAAACTGTGGTATGCGTAGTTAAATGATAGCTAGCACGTAAATTGCCCTAAACTGAATTGGTAAATTATACTGAATTTAGAATTACGATTTTTTTTTAAATAAATATATGCTTAGCGCCTTATGCTCGCAATCGTTGTGGCGAGTTTCGTTAACGTAGCTCTAATAGTTTTTAAGAACAAAGAGTTCGCAGTTTTTGCGATCTGACCAGTAAAGAGCTTCGCTTCGCTCAGCTCAATTATTCAAAGCGCCCTGTATGTCGATCACACAAATGTTATAAAAATCCCTCCAGTGGCTAAAGCATAATGCACGAACAAAAATAAAAAACCTTCTAACAAAAATTAAGAACATTCGTGTTTTAATTACATTTTCAAAAACTAATAATTATTCAAATTTATTTAGACCAAAATAAATGTATGTTATTTCAGTTAAAAGTTTATTTTTAAATTAGATACTCAAGTCATATAATAAACTTCGATAGAGATAAGGGAGTCAGAGCTGTTATTTCTAATCTACACTGAGTTTTATAAATGACACACAGTCTTGCAAAGTTCATAAAGAAGGCAGATAAAGATATAAGATGCGACCAAAAACTTTGCACTCAGAGCTCTAATATTAAAGTTTTGACTGAAAAGACTGACTGACTGACTTATGGAATAGTACGGTATGATGATTTCATATTTAAAAGAAGTTGTATTCCAACATTTAAACGCATGCAGTGAATGTAAAATTAATTTAGATAACAATATAGAAAAGAACCGCAAAGGAAAATTATTAGCAGTCTGTACGCAAGGGTAGATTAATTACTATATAACACTTAATATATATACTACATTAATTTCGAGTTTTGTGTCAATTGTAGCGCTCGTGTAAAGTTTGAACCAACGTACATTTAACAATACACCAGAATAGATAAAAGATAACATTTGAATCCAACAGCGACGTTAAGGTTGTTCAGGTGATGACGTCACGTCTTCTGTGAAATGAAGCGGTGTAGGTACTTCCAGCTGAGCACGGGAGATTAGATACATTTACATATTTATGTCCTGGATGTGTCAAAAATGTATAACAGACATATATTTTAAGAGACGAATTTAATAATTTAGCCCGATAAAAAATATATCTATACATATAAATAAATTTGAAGTGTAATTTGTTGTAATTCATTATCAACAGCTGAAAATTACAGATTGTCATGTTCATTCTGTAGAAAGAAAGCTATTCGTGGTGGTTCACTTATCTTATGATGGCGCTCTCTGTCGACCGGATTATTGAACTAATCTGCATTAAGCTCAATAATTATATTTTCTTATGCGTGTACCAAGCCCCCCCCCCCCCACAATCAGTTGATTTTTCTGAATTTGAAAATAAAATGGATTCTCCATTTTATTTTCGTTTTCAAAACAAAACTTTGTGTCAAACGTTTATTAAATTTGTTTAAATCTTATAACTTGTTGGACGTCTTTTCGGAACCTACTAGCATTACTAGTGTTTTTGCTACTTTTAGTTATAACATGTTCTGTTACTGTAATATTTATGAACAGACGACATTGACAAATTTATGTTTAGACTACGGTGGTCAACAATTAATTAATCATAAAATTTAAAGGCCCCAAAATTTACTTGCAGACCGATAGCAAAAAGTAGAATACTTATTTTTAAAAATGAAAGTAGACTTAACTGATGATAATCTCAATAATTTATAAAATACAGTTTTTGGTTTTTTGTTACATGAATTTGATAATATTTTTAAGCAAAACAACAACAATATAGTGATTAGGCTACCGCAGGAATATATAAAAGTAGAGAAAAGTTATGATTTATATGACGAGACGCAATGGAATCCTGATCAGTGAACCAGTGTTCTTGAATAAAGTTAGGAATTTTTCTAAAATATTTGAGGATGTTTGCGTACCTAATCAATTTATATTAGAAATAAAATCTTAATTTCAGAAGATAAAATAAAGATAACTTGGGATGTTTATTCTAGTGTTGGTAAAACTAGAGCTGGTAATGCGTGTGTAACGTTAAAAATTGATAATATTGATATAAATACAGATACAAATGCGGCGGCTGTTTGTGAGACTTTTCATACTGAAGTTCCAAACAGACACGCGTTATTTAAATTTGTCATCATGTAACGCAATCGTTGAATTGACTAATAACGTTCTGACTCTAGTCATTAATAAATGTTTTGTTCTGAACCTGTTTCATCAGAGGACATTGTTACACCAATTAAAACCTTAAATCTGAAAGAAAACCGGTGATTTTAAAGGTAGGTCAGTTAAATTACTAAGCATTATTATATTAGGGTATTTTGAAATTTATCCAAAGCCTTTGATTGCGTAGACTATCAAACATTAACACATTGTATGCGGGCGCTTCGCGCCGCGAGACTATGCTTGGAGCGGGCATTTTTCGCGAAATTCGACAATCAGGTAAATTGCGATAATTTGGAAAATAATCATTTGATTTTTATGTTTCTTCTTGTATTACCTAGATAATGGATATATTTAATTGTACAATAAACTAAAAATAAAATACCTAAAAATAGCCAATTGTTTGATATAAAAATCACGGATTAAAAGTTAGTACTAGTCGACCAATAACGACTTAACATGCGATCCGACTACATTAATTAATATGCAAATCCAACTATTATAGTGTGCGAATTGTATTGTGAGACAATGCGGCCGAAATTAATTATTTTGTAAAAAAAAGAGCTGTGCGAACTATTTCGTTCGTTCTCATAAATAATACAAAAGACCAAGAATTATATCAATGTAAAATATTCTAATTAATTTATATATAACGGGGTTATAATATTTTTTTGAAAATATAGTGGAACGTTTTCCTTGATATGAAATCAAAGCAATTATATTGAGCATATCATTTTCTGTGATTGGTAACGCCTCTAATCGGCTCTTTCAGTAACAGTCGTCAGCAGAAGCTGTCCAGCGGGACTAGACATTCCTTCATTAGGAGTTTGACGTATCTCTTTGATTAAGTCCGAATCTAAATTTATATAATTAATATTAAGTAAAATACATAAAGTTAAGTTATTGTGTATAAACTGCAGACTGTAAATGACAAAACCAAATTCTACTTCACTGTTCAATAAAATTTGAATAAAGTATATGGATGAATTTAATAAGTCTTTGATATCTTTGTGTAGAACTTAGAATAAAAAAAAAGCTCTTAACTATTTTCCGTTTTATGTTGCATCAATCATACATACACCATTTTTCATAATACTAAAAATAATATTCTTAAAAAAACAATATATCTGTTAAATCTACACCTTTAATATAATCGTACTCGTATGTATATTTTTTAAGAAAATAAATATAATATTGGCATTGTAATGTTTACAGTAAAAGAAGTAACTATAATGTTTAGAATTAAAGTCTTACTTGTAATAGTATAGCTATTTCAAGTTATATATTTTGTATATTTAATTTAAATTAAATTCAATAATATTTTCCTCAGAAAAAGCCAATTTGTAGCTGCAGATTTCCTTCACAATAATTTTCAATTGATAAGTGTGCGGTAAGTAGAAACAAATAATTAAATATTTTCAATATTAAAGGGTATTATTTTACAGACACATTAATGAATGCTTGAGACCGCATTCATTAATTCGTTTCTCGTTTGATTGTAACAGGAGTGTCGGCGGTTTGCAATCGATTCAACAAAAAACACCACGGATTGTTTGTAGACCGTTTATTTTACTTTTGCTCCATTTTCGAATATAGAATTTCAAAATAAAGCTCCGATGCTTGTAACTTAATCCGTGACTGTGAAAACATGGAATTGTCTGTTTGTAACTTGATAACAGGTAACAGAACACTTTGTACTTAGTCGACTTTGTTTGCAGTCTCGTTGTAATTTGCGTGTAAATTAATTAATCAGTGACGCCTTACATTTGCGAATATAAAGAATTTGATATTCTGTTTTAAATATATTAATTAGTTTCGTGGTTTTCGTACATAAAGCATTTACGTCTTGAAACTACAAACTCCTACTTCTTTTCTTTATATAATATGTTATAGGCTATCGCGAGAAATATATTTAGTGAAATATAACAGAACAATAATATTATCCAATTCATTATAACATCGCATTGCCCTTATCTATCACCTCGGGCACCGAGTATAAACGAAATATTTAATACAACACTATTTTACATTTAGAATTAATAATTTTTTTCGTAAAATTTAGTCATTTGAGTTCTTTCGTGTAACTTCGTGTCTGTGTATACTGTGTGATGCTTTTGCTACGAAAGTTATTGACAATTTGGTATAGATATTCTTTTATGGTGACTTCAATTAAAAACACTCAATGACCCTCAAAAAAAGAAAAATCTAATCGCTTAAACGAATTAAAGCTTCGGTTTCAATTCCAATTTGATTTGAATATGCAAGAATTTCGAAAAGTCTGGAATAATTCTCCACAATTATATTTTTTGTAACCCATGGATTAGGTACATGGATATTTGAATTGCCATTGTGAATATTCAATATTATAAACTTCTTTGTTTAACTTATTATTTGAAAGTAAAGGTCGCGTGTCCGACGTGTTACTTGGGAGTGTCTTATTGACGTAATGCTGTGCACTTGTATAGGTGTTCGTGTTCTCTGAGGTTCATAGTGCATTAATACTAATTATAATGTTTGTTTCTACGGTTTTAAAACCATTAAATATGTATAATATTAATATATTAAGGATATGGAGAGAAGTAGAACAATAATAATTTAAGAAAACCTACTTAGTTTTACATTTTTAACAATCAACTAAAACATTTAATTTATAATTATATTATATCTGAAAGGTGATCTGAATGTTGGATAATTTTAGTACTCAGATAGAATTGGACGAAAGAATACATTTGATATTTTGTAATTTACTCAACAGAATGTATGCAGAGCCATATCTATAAAAGTTATAATGAAGTAAATCTTATCCGTGAATTGAATCCGGTGCGGTATAAAAATTGAGTGTTTCTAATCAATGCCTTAACAACAGCGCTGACACTGTTTGATCCTCGTTCAGGCGCTCGCAGCTCATTATCGTAGCGGGGTTAATGTATACATGTACTATGGGGTAATTAATAACTAGACGCCGTTGTTTAAACATTTAACAGAACTGATTTTTATTATTAACAGAGCTTAGACTGGACGCTAATAATGGATATAGTAAGTGTGTATAATACAATATATTAATTATCCGTAAAAGGCCGTATCGTGATTTAATTGGTTCAATCCTTGCTCGTAGTATTAGCTATTCAAAGAGGAACTGCAATCAACATTTTTACCTTTATGCAACCGTACTTGATGTGCGGCAATGAACGCTATTTATTAATCTTTTTCATTTACAATTTTATATTCCACAAAAAAATGCAATGTTAGTGTATTTTTGTATATACATTATACAATATTTGATATTAGAAAAATTTTGAAACATCGCAAATGATCGAACAAGATCTGTGAGTACTAAAGGAACTACACAGTGTTCTCTAGCAAGGTTTAATATCTGTTTGTCCCTAAAATAATATCGCGGATGCACGCTGTTACGAGCAACGAAATTTTAATTTGATTCCGTAACGCGCTGCTCCATTTCATTTGTATGGTCGGAAGCATCCACAGTTTTAACAACATTGAGCAACAATAAAAATAGACTTTAACGCATTACAAATATCTGTAATAATAATGACGTGAAGAATGAAGATTTGAAGAAGAATTTAATAAAATCATTCTGAAATGCAATTTAAATGGCAGTATTGAATAAAGTTTATTTGTTAAAAAATGTTAATAAAGTAAACAAGAATATTTTAATAGAAAATAAATTTTAGTCTTCAACAGAAAATTAATATTACTAACTTTTAGCTTTTAAGCGCCTCCGGCGGAGCTTTGTGGTTGAAAAAACCCCTTGTTATATTCACTACCTTCATAAGCATAAAGGTATTTCAGTAACTAGCTAGTTATGGAAACAAAAAAATATTTAATTATTCGAGGGCTTTTCTGTATCCTTGACGACGTGTATGTGCCAGACAGTGTGATGATCAGTGAAAGGATTACAGACAAACTAACTTTTACGATGTTTCTATTTAATTACGACACGGTGTGACGTATTTTTTGTTTGAATATTAACTTCTTTTGTAACAGTGCCTTCATGTTATAATGTAAGTATAAGATTTAGTGTCTAAATGATCAAAACAAAAACTTCTCAACGAAGTAAATACCGAGTGACGAAAGCGAATCCACTGACAAAACTCCTGATATGAATTTTGAGACGAAAAAAACCCCGAACATTTTTATTCACAAACGTAAACACACACAAAAAATGTGAATGTGTGAAAACAAACAAAAAAAAATACAAACAAAAAATGTGAATGTGCTCGAAACGTTGCACAAATTGCATTTTTGATTTTATTTTATTAGATTGATCAAGGCAAGTTTTTGTTTTGATATCAATAGTTTTGTAAAAGGATTGGAAACAAAATGCTGTGCGATTATTTTTCATGCAAATATATACTCATTTATTTGGAATAGTTGCCTCTGACAAAATGAGAGTGTTTTGGCTCAGAGGATGAGCGTTGTAATGACAAAGACGAGACCTCGAGTTCGATTCCCACAGGTGCCCGATTTTTTTTTCATTTGATTTTTTCAGTTTCCATTTATTTTTTTAATTCATTGCTTCAAAACAGAATTTCTTCAGTATTCGGATTTTTTTCTGTAAATTTTGTTTTATTGTTACAGACGGCAATGCGTTAGTGAGTTTATTCACTGTGCAACTAGCATTGAATTTTAACCGTGTTGTGAGTACGATTCTGGCTTTAAGTCATTTTTTGGCCATTTTTGGTCATTTTTCATGATTTTTTGAACTTCTCACGGCCATATCTCGAAATAACGAGTTTTTCCAGATATATGCTATATACCAAATTTTAGCTCTAATTTGGGGCTACGAATGAGGAAATTTTTGTAAAAATCGTTGGCGCCGTTTTCGAGAAAATGGCCGATCTGTTCCCGGCCAGTTGGCCATGTTTTGCCTTTTGACCAAAAATGTCACGCCAACAAATGTTTTTGCCATTAAAATGGACATTATTCAAAAGATGAGCTTGAGGCCTTTCTAATGATGCCCAATTTGTCAATGTACGTCAACTGGTTTGGCCACAGTCCCTGTACGAAAAATGGCCATTTTTGGCCTTTCGAGGGCTAGCCACGGCCAACATGGCGGTCAAATCGAAATGTCGTAGAACAAAAAAGTCTTAGTTTTTGATGTACTTCAATCCCTGAAAGTTTGAACAAATCAGTTGAAACTACGAACATACCCACAAACAGACAAAGTAATCATCGATGGAGGCGCCAGTCAAAATTTTCAAAATGTCATATCTCATCAACCGGTGGTCGGATTTTGGCGTTTTTGGGCTTGTTGAAAAGGTCTCGACCTTTAGGAAAATCAAAATTTTTCAAGGTGAAAATAAGTGATTTTATACTGGTGCGGAGCCAAAAACTAAATTTTAGTTTCATTTTTCAAACGGCCGTAGAGGTGAGACGGTAGTTATATTGCTAAGTGTAAATGCATTTTCTGGGTCTATGGGCCAAGGGCTTTCTAAAAATACCACACTCATACCAGAAGGTCTCCTGTATAAAGAAATCGATATTGCGCGTATATATACAGAGTTAGACTTTCAGCACTATGGGTGCTTTCGTCACTCTGAGCTAGCTAACGCCCGCTTTGATATAATGATAAAGGTTACATAATATATATATAAATATAGAAATGTTCTGTTGGTTTGTGTACGCCTCAAAGACTCAAAAGTTACTGCACCGATTGAGCTCATATTTTGACACAATATACAACCCCTTTAGAGATGGTTGTTACCTCTCTTCTATCTATCGATCTAACTAATCTTTATCTATTTTTTTATAATTGTAATCGTTTCAATGCACATTTCCCTCTTACACGAGTCGTTAAGAAGAAGAGATTAGAAATGGAACGTATTTGTAATGAAAGACAATTTTGAAATTTGAACATTTTGAACATTTTTACAGACAACTATTTCTCCACAATCAATCAGAAGGTAAAGTGGTACATTCTGGTTGCTTGGTGAGTTGTAATGGTTGCGCAGTGACGCACGGCGGGGTACAGCTAGTGATATAACTAATTAAATGTAATGCACTTGAAAATAAAACGTTGGATGTTTTAATATTAACTTAAAATTTTTATGTCAACAGTTACAGTCTTAGAAGATAGATAAATTAATTTATGATAAATTTGAAAAGTATTAACGAGTCATAAATTCGATATTGATATTCTTGATTCAATTTGTCTTGAATATTAATATTATTGAATATTGAGAAGGTTGGATCGGTTGGTATTTTTGTTAATTAAAGGTGTTTGAAATGTTTCTATTTAACCAATATTCATATTACCAATTCTTAAGTTATTTCTTTTTAGATTTTCAAAATTTTTAATTAATACTACATTTCCAAAATTACAATCTATATATTTAATAAAATACTATCGACTCAAAATATATCCAGTATTGATAAGATTTGGTTCGTTTACAGCTCATTGCCCCGACCTACATGTACGATACTCATTGCTCTGGCACATTCAGTAATTTTCTACACGAAACACAATCAAATTTGGGATATGATATACCAGTATGCAATATAACACAACTATAGTCTACTGGATGTAGTCTGTGAGTGGTAAAGTTTATAGTCATATTGATTTTCATTCACATCAGGATTCACGTCAGGACGAAGTTTAAAATGTATACAAAAATAGCAGTATAAATAAAATATTCATAAGTAGATACTGTAATTCCTTGAAGATCATAGTTAACTTATATTTATGAGAGTGTGAAAAATAAATTCATAAGTCGAGTCAATCCGTTTAATAAAGGACAAATTAAGAATAAGTTACATTTTTTTTCTACTCAGCCTTCCTTATTGTTTGTATGGCTCTTGATCCTACTAATAAGCACTACATATCTTTATTGTGAGGATATTTGTTTGACAAATAAACTCATAAATGGTCATAAAAATTTTACAAAAATATTATTCATAAAAGAGAGCTGTAAAATAGTTGTATATATATATATATATATATATATACAACTATTTTACAGCTCTATATATCAGCTATATATATATATATATACATATATATATATATATACGGAGTTTGTTTTTATGGCCGGTTGACTTTTAACCGACTTGAGTCTCACAAATGAATTTACTTATAATATTTATAATAATTATAATAAAGAGATAAAAATTATAACAACCTTTGTTTTTTGATCTCTCTTTTGTAGTCAAAACTTCAGTAATGATTTCTCCCAAATATCTCCAATGTACAGACAGCGATAACACCTTTACTACACGCATACTTGTACAATAAAAATATACAATACGGCAATAGGCCCTTTAGGCCGATAAAAAAAATTTTGCCGTATTGTTTTCGGCCGATTTCATTGGAAGAAAAAGGGTACGAAAAAGGGAAGGGATCCAAAACACTCACCGTTCATGAGGCACAAGGTTTGTGTTATGAAAGCACAATAGTAATAAAAAGAACCGGAAAGAGCCTCCCACTCCATGACAGCGTACCTCATGCGCTAGTAGCCATTTCCCGACACACCAGGACGTTTGTGTACTACACGGACCATCAAGAAGATGCGCTGGCGAGGTTCATCAAAGACAGCATTGTTAATACGGACAAGACAATAAATGATTACAACTTGAAATTAGCAATACACAACCAAGACCAGAAGGTCATAACAAAATTAACCAATTGAATAGAATATTTATTTATGTATTTATTAAAGTAATTCTTGTGCCTGAATACACAGGCAAAAATCTCAAAAAAAAAAGAAATCAAAATAATAATTATAAAACAAATTAAAAATGGCATGGACTACAAGTCTATGGTAAATTTATAATAATAAAAAAATAAAAAAAAATAAAAAAATAGGCCCTTTAAATAGTTCTACAAAATAAGTTTATGGCGATATAAATCTATCTGTTACGTGTCAGCCATTATTGTCTAAAGAGTAAACCATAGATAGCATAAAATTTGATACCTTATTTTTTAATTAATAAAAATATGGATTTTCATTAAAATGTATACCGGCTTTATTATGGCTTCTCATAGTTAAAGTGGATAAAATATGATATTTAGGCTACATAGTTTAAAAAAATATTTTACAGTTAAGGCTATAAGAAAGTGAGGGCACGAGACTAACATAGTGCGGGTCGGTGTTCACAGACAAGATGGAACTTACCACCCAATTTTGAACTAAGAGCGAGAGAAACCGTTAAGAAAAGCTATTTTTATAAATGAACAATCGAAAGTAAAGTAGAGTAAGTCAATATAAATAATAACAAGTAACAAATAAAGCATTCAGTGAGCAGCAGCAGTAGGAGCGAATGTAACTACGTTATTGCACTTGAGGGAGTAGAGCGAGGAGCTGCAGCGCGTTGACTTTACATAAAAGTATCGGCAAAACTATCTCAAAAATTTACAAAAAAATATTTTAAGTATTATAACATAAGAAGTAAATTACAATAACAGGGACGCAGGTTACAAAATGTTTAATCAGAAACAAACATTTGATGGTTCGGAGGTCATTAACAAGAGGCTTTTTAACTGAACCGTCAATTTCGCCAGAAGTTCGTTTATAATAGCTTTGGCGTTGCGAAACGCCACGCTTTGCTAACGTAAAATGAATACACACCACCGACTTACTTTAAAAATTTATAAACATAACATAAAATTATTAACTATACGTCTTACAGAAACGAGGTGATCCCCGCTCCTCGGGGACAAGGAAAACAAACAGTTTATTTTAAATGAGTTATTTCTGGGTTATTTCAAATAAAAACAACGAAAATGATGTTGTCAAAACCATTTTGAATAATATTACAAGTAATATCCAAAATATTTGAATACAACCGTTGATAAATAACTCACATTTTTTAAATGTGTGTGTGTGTTTTAACAATCAGTGTGAATATGAAATTTATATACATAATTACTTTCAATTTAAATACATAAATGTTTTAAATTGATGCAATATGAATGTGTTACGAATAAAAATAAATATCATTAAAAATTATGAAAATTTTTTTTGCGGGTAGTTGACACATCAAAACAACTAAATTTTTCGGTCCTTCGATTTTATTTGATTTTAATTAATTATTTTAATATTTAAAGTCTTAGATGTTATAGACATAGCTAAATAGCAAACCTACATTGCCCGGCACATTAATTTAACGAAACAACTCATCTATTAAGCAATATGGACTTACACACTCAACTTAGCAAGAACATGGAGCAGATAGTGACACTTTTTGAGGCTCGTATGAGCCAATTTGACACAGCACTGACACAAGCACAGCCACAATCATCCAAGTCTTCCTCTGGAAATCTGGAATCTCTGATCACTGATTACACAGTCTTCAAGGAGCTGATGTGGAAATCCCTCTCCATGCTGCGTCAACAACTTCAGCTGCTTTCAAATGGATTTGATAACCATGAAATGCTTTCTCGCAGAAAAGTGCTTTTATTTCATGGACTTCCAGAAGACAAGAGTGACATCTATCAGCAAATTAACGCTACTCTGTGCAACCAGATGAAGTTATCAGGTCTGGACAATTCTTGTCTTGATATATGTCATCGTCTGGGTATTAACGGAAGCAAGCCAAGGCCTGTTTTAGTGCGTTTTGGTACTTTGAAATTTAAGAATACTGTCTGGAATGCTAAAACCTCCTTAAAGGGTACAGGCATCACTATTACGGAATTTCTTACGAAGCCTAGGCAAGAAGTGTTTGTTTCAGCCAGAAAACACTTTGGTATGAGGAACTGCTGGACTTCGGATGGTTTTGTCATCATTGCTCTGCCAGATAATACCAGGAAAAAAATTACTAATTCACTGGAACTGCAGCGTATTATTGGCACTCATCCCCAAGTAGAACAAGCTTCGCAAGATCCCAAGCCAACAAGATCTCGTCGTGTTATTAAAAACTCGGGTAAATAATGCTTCCAAACACTATTAACAAAACTGTTTTGTCTTCGTTTTAAGTAAACATTATTGTGTCGGTAGTTCCACTATTAATATTTGTTCTTTGTTGTATCATTATTATCATTTTATTTTTTATTTATTTCTTGACAATGAATGGCTTTTATTATTTACTAGTGTTTATATTTTACTAATATTGAGTTTGACACAATGTTATTTTGAAAGTTGTTATTCATTACTGTCAATGTCATATTAGTGTAGCTTATATAAAATTTTCGTTTAGTAATGTTGCCATAGTTAAACGGTGTTTATAGTTTATAAAAATACATTTATCTGTTATTGAATTATTAATTTAGGACTTTTTCATGGTGTTTGGTTATGTTCACTTTTACTTTTTACAATGTGCATTTCTTTATTTGTTGTTTTTATTTTTACTTTTGTTTTCTTCTAACATTTATAATAATGATACTATATGTTTCTTTTCATTTCTTTATTTAAATAATTGCTTGATGATTTATATCACAAATTTTGCCTGGTAGTGTGGGATTTTATAAGTGACCTATTGAAAAACTGTTTGATATTTTTTTTTTTTTTTCTAATTTATATTTTATAGTATTTAGAAAAACATTTATATTTAATTTTAATTTTAAATATATTATTATATTGTTATTTTATTCTTATATATTATTTTTATCATTATATTATTATATTATTGTTATATATGTCCAATTTATCTATCTTAAATATAAATGAGGATTATTTTTCATGCTCCTCTTCTGATGATTTCCATAGCGCTGATAGTACTTTATCTCCAAACGACGATTCTTTTTCTCCTCTTGATTATAAGCTTCAATCTATATTTCCAAACAACGTTCATTGCCTTAATCTTATCCACATAAATGCACAAAGCATTCCGGCACACTTTCCTGATCTTCTCGCATCTGTGGACAACGTACTAGTTGATGGCATATTGGTGTCAGAGTCCTGGTTAAAACCTTCTCTATCATCTACACTTTATTCTCTTCCAGGATTTACATTGATACGTAATGATCGCATTCTTAAAAGAGGCGGAGGTGTATGTATCTATCTCAGAGATAGCATACCGTTCAGTGTAGTCAGCCAATCCCTTAACACTTTACCTGACCAACTAGAATACTTGTTTCTTGAAATTTATGCCTCCCATTCTAAACTTCTTCTTGGCGTTGTTTACAGTCCTTCTCTCTCTGTGAGCTATTTCAATGATTTAGATATTATTCTTAATAAATACTCGCCACTTTATGATGATATTATTGTCATGGGTGATCTAAACACCTGTTTATTAAAAAATGACCATAGGTCAAAAAAATAAAGTTCACTTATTTCTTCTTACAGTATGTCTATTCTCCCTCTTTCAGCTACACATTATTGCCCAGCCTTCAATTCTTCTCTTCTTGATATTATCATAGTTCTTGAGCCTGAGAAAGTGCTAACACACGGTCAATTTAATGCTTCCTTTTCTTACCACGATCTTCTTTTTCTGCGCTATAATCTGTCGGTTTCTAAGCTTAAGAGAAGAACAATTCTGCGCCGCAACCTTAAAATGATGAACAAAGAGGCTTTACATCGTGATGCTTCTAACTTAGATTGGTCACCTATTTATAACTCATCGACGGTAGATGAAAAGGTGGATGCTTTTAACTCGATTCTTACTAGTTTATATGACTCACATGCACCACTAAAACCTGTAAGGGTCAAACATCTGCCTGCGCCCTGGCTAACTCCTGTAATTAGGCAAACTATGCTAAGACGCAATAGAGCTAAAATTAAATGTAAAAAAAATCCAAGTGATCTAAACATAGCTGCCTACAAAAAGCTGCGGAATCTCTGTAATAGGATGTGCAGAGACGCTAAGTGCCGTTACATTTTATCCTCTATCGAAAAATTCTCTCCTTCACAGAAGTGGAGGTTGTTTAATTCATTGGGTGTGGGTAAGTCAACTGCTAACTTACCTAAACAGACTGACTTAAACTCACTTAATCTCCACTTCTCCTCCTTACCTATTACAATCGACAACTCTCTAAAGCTTTTAACTCTTCAAAAACTGTTATCTGACACCCCATCTACCTGTAATATTTTTCGCTTTCATGACATTACGGAGATTGATGTTAAAAAGAGTATCCTAGCCATTTCGACGAAGGCAGTTGGTAGTGATAGCAT
Source organism: Melinaea menophilus ssp. n. AW-2005 (assembly GCA_918358695.1). Lineage (NCBI taxonomy): Eukaryota > Metazoa > Arthropoda > Insecta > Lepidoptera > Nymphalidae > Melinaea > Melinaea menophilus. The sequence goes on from OU911039.1 coordinate 730,249, forward strand.
CAGCCGAGACATGCTTCTTCCCATCCTTGACATTGTAACCCCGTTAATCACCCATATTTTGAATTATTCCCTCTTTACAAAAACTTTTCCCGAAGCCTGGAAATTGGCACATGTCATTCCTCTACCTAAAACATCTAACCCTATCTCTTTTTCTCAATTCCGTCTTATCTCAATATTACCTATCTTATCCAAGCTTTTGGAAGATGGAGTGTACAAGCAACTCACGTCTTTTCTAGCTTTCAATAATCTATATAATCCTTTCCAATCTGGCTTCCGTCCTTTACATAGCACTACAACTGCGTTGCTCAAAGTAACTGAAGATATTCGCCATGCCATGGACAATCAAAAGTTAACCGTACTCATATTGTTAGACTTCAGCAATGCGTTTAATTCAGTCGACTTTGACGTAATGCTAGGGATATTACGCTCTTTTAATATCTCATCTCCAGTAATCGATTGGTTTTCCTCTTACCTTCATGGACGCCGGCAGAGGGTCTGCACAGATGAGAACTTCTCAGACTGGGCAGATGTCTCTGCAGGTGTACCACAAGGCGGTGTGTTATCTCCTCTTCTCTTTTCATTGTTTATTAACGTAATCACAAAAGTCATTTCATGTCACTACCATCTCTATGCAGATGATTTGCAGCTTTATCGACACACTACAATAAAAGATCTGGCTTGTACTATCGAAGCTCTTAATAGTGATCTCAGTAGAATTAAGAAGTGGGCTGATGAATACGGCCTCCTTATTAATCCTACGAAATCACAAGCCCTGATTATAGGTAGCAAGCAATTGCGCAAAAAAATTTTAACTAGAAATTTACCTGCCCTGACTTATGATGCTAATTTAATATCATTTGTCGACAAATCCAAAAATCTTGGAATTATTCTGGACTGTAATCTCTCATGGTCAGCCCAAATTGATGAGGTTAGTAGGAAACTATATTACTCACTTCACTCACTTAAGCGGTTGCAGAACTTCCTCCCCTTCAAATCTAAAATAATGCTAGCACAAACACTTCTCTTACCATTGCTCGACTACGCTGACGTCTGTTATTTAGATGCATCTGAGGAGCTGCTAAATAAACTCGACCGACTTCAAAATTTATGCATCCGCTTTGTATACGGACTGCGTAAATTTGACCATATATCTCAATATCGAACTCAATTAAAGTGGCTCCCTATCCGCCTTCGCCGGAATGTACATATTCTTTCTCTTCTTTATAATATCTTACAAAACTCCTCTCCCTCTTATTTACGTGAACGTTTTCATCTAACCCCACACAGAACAAGACCACATCGCTCGTGTGTCTCTTTAAAATCTCTGGAAGTGCCTCACTTTAATACTTCTTTTTATTCAAATTCTTTTACTGTCGTTGCGGCTCGTCTATGGAATTCTCTTCCGGATAATATCTTTTATGGAAATCCAACCCTTAGCTCGTTCAAGCTAAGACTGAAACAACACTACCTCTCATCTCTTCATCATAATTAATATATGTAAATTAGTATGTAATTTTGTATGCCAATATTTATATATAGTATATATATAGTATGTATATATTATTATTATTATTCACCTTCACGCCATATCCCTTGCGGGGTAGCCAGAGACGACGGAGCGCCAAACGCTACGGTCTCTGCATACCTCTTTCGCCTCGGCCACAGACATCAACTTCTTCATACATGCCCTCCGGGGGGTCCTCATGCTTTTTACGTGACCTTCCTCCAGTATCGTAGCTACTGTATTTTCGAAGGTCACTCGAGGCCTCCCCCTGTCTCTCTTACCACTCACTTTTCCCATATAAATCTTTTTTACCACTCTTTCATCACTCATTCTTTCAACGTGCCCAAACCACCTGAGCATGTATGTATATATAATATTTGTGTGTATATATATATTAATAACGCAAAATTTGCTTCATATATATATTTTTTTTTTGTTTTGCATGTTTTTTTTGTTTTTAACGTACCAATCCGCATTGTCATTTTAATTTTTCCTTTTTGCCGAAGGGTAACTGGCAGAGATCTCTTAAAGAGATAAGTTAAACCTTTGTACACTTTTTTTTTTGTTATTGTATATTTTTCTGTTTTTTTGTAAGTTAATGGTACATAAATAAAAAAAAAAAAAAAAAAAAAAAAAAAAAAAAAGCTGTTGTGCGTACCACTGGTGCAGATATAGTAGTTCAGATAAAAAAATGGCAATTTATTTAGTTTGACTATGACCACGACCATTATTTAATAGACCAATCTTTTATCCAAAAGTGGATAAGAGATATTAAATGTAAGTAAATCTTATTTTCAGTGCAAAATCCCTAAAGTTTAAACCATTTCATTCGACACAACAGACGTGAGTCGAACCACCTTTTGTAATCTAGCTTTCATATTTAATACTAACTCTTAGTTTAAATGATTTTGCGAAAATAATCTAATTAAAGTATCCTTAGTTCTGGAAGGTCAAGACAGCTAATCAATGGTCCTAAAACGCAAATTTAATTAAGGTTTTTTTGTAAATGTTATAAATTTCCAGATAGTAAAAATATTGCTTATAGATCTCTTATCGAATTAAGAAAAGAAACTTTCTGTATGTATCTGCCTAAGTATTACTTAAGTATCTATGAATTCATGTAAATATTACATTATTACATTCTTTTAAAAAACATGCAATAGATGACACATTTTTTGCTTAGACCAGATTTAATAATAAATTTAACAAATGGTGTCAAAAAATATATAAACTTTATTCGTCGAGATTCGTCTTGCTTTTGGTTTATATTAAATGTCCATTTAATTTAAATGGTTAGAAGCTTCCACAATAAATTAAATGTATGTAATATTTCTTATTAAAACACGTTATTCGCAACAGACTGACTTTTATTTAAAATATAAATGTCATAGACAGTTACACAGTTTTACAAAACGATAACAGATGGCGCTACTATGCACTTATTTAATATTTTGATACTACATTATCACACCCCCACTTATCAAAATAAACAACAATTTTATTTAGGTACAATGCCCAGTTTACACATAAACTTATAATGCTTAATAGTACACAGTCCTTTGGTAAGTAAATCGGCAGGCATTTCCTCACTACACAAGTACATAACTTTAATATATTTATTTTTAACAACATCTTTTACATAATGAAATCTTACATCTATGTGTTTTGATCGATTATGACTTTGGTTACTTAATGACAACTTTAAAGCACTCTGATTGTCACAATAGATCTGTATTACAGACAAGTTACCAGTTATTTCATGTAACAGGTATCTCAAATACACTCCTTCGCGAGCTGCCTCAGACAAAGCAGTATATTCTGCTTCTGTACTAGAGAGTGATACTGACTTCTGCTTTCTGCTTTGCCATGAGATGGCAGATCCCGACATAGTAAAGCAAAAACCTGTATATGACTTCCTATCTATGGCATCGCTGGCCCAATCGCTATCTACAAAGCCCTCTAACTTGCTACCGTCTTTAAAATATTTTAAACAGTAAGTTTTTGTACATTGCAAATATTTAAGAATGCGTTTAGCATAATGCCAATGTGTATAATCATAGCAACTATTAAATTGGCTCAAATAGCTAACAGAATAGGAAATGTCAGGCCTGGTTAAAACTGCCAAATACATTAAAGATCCAATTAATTTTTGATATGGAACATCAGGTACACATTTATCAGGTTTCTCTAAATTTAATTTACACTCTATTGGTGTTTTATGTATTTTACAATCCAACATATTGAACCTAGTTAATAGCTGATCAATATACTGCTGCTGATCTACAGTAATTACATTTTTACAAACATTTATTCTCATGCCTAAGTATTTCCTTACAGGCCCCAAATCTTTTAGCTTAAATTCTGATCCTAAAGTATATTTTATTTTTTTACTTTCAACAGGACAGTTAGAAAAAATTAAAAAGTCATCCACATATAAGGCCACAATAATTTTAACTTCACCTTTAGTTTTTGTGAACAAACAAGGTTCATACTGACTGTTTTTAAAATCTAATTTACATAGCAAATCTTTAACTCTGTCATACCACGCAAGGGAAGACTGTTTTAACCCATAGATGGCTCTTTTCAATTTCAAAACCTTTCCCCCACTTTTGTTCACAAAACCTTCAGGTAATGACATGTATATTGTTTCTTTCAAAAAACCGTTTAGGAATGCTGTATTAACATCCAAATGATCAATACTCATATTCATCCGAACACTGAGAGCAAACAATAATCTGAGTGTTGAATGTCTAACCACGGGAGAGAACGTGTCTGTATAGTCAATTCCAGGTTTCTGTGAGAAACCTTTTGCCACCAATCTAGCCCGAAACCGCACATTGTTGTCCACATCAAACTTTTTATTAAGCACCCACCTGCACGTCACTATCATTACATCACCGGGGTTGTCGACAAGCTCCCATGCATCGTTGTCCTCAAAAGACTGCAACTCATCGGTCATGGCCCGCTTCCACTGTTCACTCTTAGGCCCTGCGAGAGCCTCTGAGAACACGATCTCCTCTGATGATGAAACAGTGCTGGAAAGACATGTAAAGCCATACCAATCTGGTGCTCTCCTGGTACGCTTGGCTGGTATTTCTGGTGTCTGTTCTGGGGTTGATGTCGTTTGGACTTCTGTGTCAAATATGTCTGTGGTTGGAGGTGAAGGTTCCGTTAGTGTTTCATAATTACCATCCTCATACACTGAAGAAGAATCTGAAGGGCAGTCTTCTGTCTCTAAAACAAGAGGCGATTTATCCCCCACTAAAACTGTGGTCTCTTTTTCTATGTTATCTGCAAGGGCCGCTTCGTTAGGAATCCAGATAGCTGACTCGTTGCCTGTTTCTTCAAGCTCTGATTCATTTTCCATCACGATGACATCTCTACTTATAACAAGAATCTTCTTCGCAGGATTATACAGCCGGTAACCCTTGACCTCTTCACTATATCCCACTAAAATGTGCTCCGTGGCTTTCTTATCCCATTTCAAACGACGTTCCTTGGGGATATGCACCATGACTTTACTTCCAAATAAACGGATGTGACTGAGATCAGGTTTCTTCCCATACCACAATTCCTATGGAGTTGTCTGAAGTCCTGAAGCAACGGATCTATTCTTCAAATGGACAGCAGTGTTAGCTGCTTCTGCCCAAAATCGTTTATCCAGCTTTGCATCATACAATAGACATCTAGCCTTCTCCACAACTGTACGGTTGGCTCGCTCACATAAACCGTTCTGTTCAGGCGTGTAATTAGTTGATCTTTGATGAATTATACCTTTTTGTTTCAAATAATTATCAAAGTCCTTGTTACAAAATTCAAGTCCATTATCTGAACGTATCATCTTTATTTTCTTATTCAACTGATTTTCAACCAGTGTTTGGAACTCTTTGAATTTGCTGAACGTCTCACTTTTATTCTTGATAAAATATATAAAAGTCATCCGACTGAAGTCGTCTACAAACAAGATGAAATATCGAGCACCATTCAATGACGTGGTCTCCATCGGTCCACAAATATCTGTGTGAACTCTTTGTAATAATTCTGTGCTTCTCTCACCAACATGCGAAAAAGGTAATCTGGCTTGCTTTCCCTCGCAACAACTTGTACACTGAGATTTGGTTATGTCAAAATTTTGTTCATATGACAAACCATCCACAATATTTCTCATCTTTTTCATGTCTTGACTATTTAGATGTGCTAATCTTCTGTGCCACAGATTCCCACTAACTGCTGGTGCGGCCAACATACAAGTCTGTCTTTCTAACCTCAACTTGTAAACACCATCTGACAGGTCGGCAGTAGCAATCAAAACATCATTCTTATCTCGAATGTAGCAGTGTTTTTCATCAAATATAACATTATTTCCGTTTTTAATTAGTTGGCTTACGGATAATAAATTTGTTGTCAAACTGGGAACGCACAGCACATCCTTCACTGTAATTTCATATTTCAGTTCTGTAACAATGTCGACGTCTCCGGAACAAACTACTGGCACTTTAGATTCATTTGCGACCACAATTTCAGGAAAACACGGTGATCGGTTCATGTTTTTTACACAAGATTCGTTCGCCGTCATATGAGCGCTGGCGCCGGAATCCACGTACCATTCGGTTTTATTGAACTTTCCATTCAGGAAAACGACATTAAAAACACATTTACTATTGTTTTTCTTCAATAAAGGGCACTGATTTCGATAATGACCGTCTTCTTTACATTTATAGCATGTTATTGTTTTCGACGAATCTGTCATTGCTGCTGTCATTTTCTTGTTTGACATTGACGTTTGAGGACCGCCTTTTTTGGGCTTATTGAACGAATGATTATTTCGCGCGCCAAATGCAGCACCGGCTTCAATGTGTCTGGTCACTTCCATATCGAGCAATTTCGACTTTATGACATCTGCAGTTATCGAAATACCCGAATGTTCAATTGCCATTATCATGGGAGAATAACGATCTGACAAACCTGCTAACAATAATGAGCCCACCCATTCATCGGTAATAGTAAATCCTGTGCCGTTCAACCGTTGAGCTGTCTCGACCATTTGAGTCACATACGTAGCCATTGAATCACAATTATCTAGGCGAATAGAAATCAAATGTCGCAGTAAGGTTATTTTGCGTGAGAAACCGGAGTCGTCAAACATGGTCTTTAATGTAGTCCATAATTCTGCTGCACTCTTGGTATTCTTAATATGCACATACAACGATGGATTCACAGTCAATATTAGCTTTGCCTTCGTTTTCGCGTCGTCTGCTGGCTTAACTTCAAAACCTGCCGTTGGCTTGATGTACTTTTCCATTCCTTCTAGAACCAACAAATTTTCAGCCGCGAAGCTCCACTCATCATAATTTTCCCTTCCTTTTAGTTTAGGAACACTGGCAATATAGTTCGTACTGTTCGTAGTCATGTTTCCACGATATAACTTCCACAAATTATCTATTTTCACCAAAATAGCTGATAATTTACGCAGAGCACGCCCATAACCTCTTATTAAAACACGTTATTCGCAACAGACTGACTTTTATTTAAAATATAAATGTCATAGACAGTTACACAGTTTTACAAAACGATAACAGATGGCGCTACTATGCACTTATTTAATATTTTGATACTACATTATCACAATATTTAATAAAACTTTATGATAGGGATTAACATATCCTGGTGATGAGAGAGGACGACAGCGTTTGAGAGTTACCAGCGGAGGATTGCTTAACGTAATCCAAATAAAAATCCTTCTTATATAAACAATTCTCCGCATTTGTAATAAAATAAATGTAATGTTAGAGAACGAAGATTAAAAAGGTTTTAGTCTATGGCGTTATTGCTTGCAGGACGTCTTTCTTTTAGGGTTCCGTGGTCCACTAGGAACCCTTATTGTTTCATCAGGTATGTCCGTCCGTCGATATGTCCGCAACCTAGCTCAGAGACCCTAAGTATTAAAAAGTTGTAATTGGTAATAATCACACATATTAGGCACGCCCGCAAAGCAAAGTGGAATACAATTCTGAAAATATTTTTTTAGAGTAGATCCTCTACACTTGTAGTGGGGTTGTATTTTTTCTCGAGTACCCCATGATGTGTGGTGATGTTAGATAGGTCTTCAAAAAGTTTGGTGAGTTTGCGAATAACATTTTTCTAATAAGACATTCGTATGTGAAATATTAAGCTTTAATGTGCAATTTTTTATTAGAATCAAATGTCCCTCCTGCCAGCTGAATGGTTGAATCTTAAAAAGATCTATAAAACGTCCGCGAGAGTATATGTGTATATGATGGATAGTCGTGGACAACTACGGAACCCTAAATTTCGTGTAACACGCTCTTGGCCGGTTTTTTAATTCAAAAGACTGTGACAGACAATATGACAGTTATTACCTTTTGAATATCTACTTAATATTAATTGTTACTTTTAAAATAATAACAAATAAAAATACGAGGGACTTTTATGATTAATTGCATAAATTTTAAGTTTATCATACTGAAATTTATTCTATGAATAAATAGGTAAATTGACACTGAATAGTATTACTCAACATTGCACGGCTTGATGATGATGATGATGACACTAAAATCGCAACTAAACCAGTACATAATACATGCAAAAAATTTATAAAATGTCGATAAATAAAAAGCCCCTTAAAATTTTACGGCCGTAAACCTGTCTGTATTATTCTAAGTCGCAAGTAACATTTCATGCGGTGAGTCTTTTTAATAATCGCTTTACTCGTATCTTCGAATTAACAATATTCCTATCTCATCGCTGCAGAATCCACTCTACCAGACGATCCACTAAATGAGTCAATAAAAATAAAATACAATAAAAAGGACACTAAATAATTATATCAAATACAAATCCCTTTTTCCGAAATCTCTCCTTCAGATTGCAGGTAAGAGAGTGTGTGAAGTTGTTACATATCCTGTATATAATATATCACACACGCATTATATGATATTTTTTAATAAACAACTCTTAAGGTAATTAAATATACTTTTTATTAAAAGAAATTAATAGGCGATACTTATTATTTACTAACAATTATTTTTAATACATTAAAGATCCCACGGACTAGGATACATTGTTGATTATATTAAATTACTTTTATAATGAAATATTGTATAGAATAAAACATATAAAAAGAGCTAATGAATTTGGGTAAAAGATGACTAATGTATATAAAGTATATAAGATTTATGTTACATATTAAAACATTTGTTTACATTTAAATTAAGTTAGACTAACGCGTAGAGTCTCAAAGGTAGAGACAGGATTACTTGTTTGAGTTGACATTTGCGTCACTTGTAATCAAATTGCGTAGTAATTATATCAACGAATGAACCCATTCTAAGAAATTTCTAGAACCCTAGTAGACTAGAAGGTATCATAACAAAATTCAAACTGAACCAATCTCGTGATCCGATAACAACAGGAACCTTTCCGTTTTTAATGTGAAGTATGTTTAAAGTATTAGCAGCAAGGTCCATCTGCACGGAGTGTCAGCAAAACAAAACGGTTACTTCGACTTAATTTATTGACAAATTAATAATAATAATAAAATAATAGTCAAACAAAAGTATATGTATAACTGGAGCAGTTACCTTCTTCATGACTAGTAAATATGTATGTAATTACGGAGCACTAACAGTTTAACACTATTTTATCCTGAGCTATTTATTTTGTTTTGCAACAGAATGAAATACAATCACAATATCGCCGGGTACCCTGGCGATATTGTGATTGTATTTTATTTATTCAGATCCATACATAATGAATTAAATTTATAATAGAACCTCGAGATGGTTGAAAGATCGTTAATTTATTTGATAAATATGTTTCTTTAATTGTATGTAGACATAGTTTTTTTTTCAATTTTATTTGAGCTTTGAAATATTTTCTAAATAGCAAATTCAGTCTATCCATACATATTTATTCGTTTCACGATTTTGTAAGCATGTAAAATTAATTATTAGAGCCCATGAGTAGATTGAATTGTATATCAATAGTAATTTTAGACAATAAAAAGAATCAGGGGTTCTTTAACGTTATCGTGAGTACTTATTCTCTATCTAGGAATTACTAAAAGGTATTGTATCACTAGTAAATAATTCATCCTAAACCTTTCATTACATTGCCACATATTTACAATTATATTTGGTGTATTAATAATCTTTATAAAGTCATATAAAAAAAATATCTCACGTACGTAATCTTGGGCGGTGAAGATAATATATTATATTAAAAAAAACTAAACGAGTTAATGAAAGTTAACTTATGTGACCGAAGTTTTTAAAATCCCAATTATTGTCAATGCACATTATGCTTCAGACAATCAGCATTACGTAACCAACTACCACCATTAATGATAAAATTAAGGTTTAATTCACACTAAAAGTGTCAAAAAGTTCGCGCCCGGTATCTTTCAGCTTCCAAAAAAATGGCTAGTATAATAAATAATGTAGTCCTGTTTACAAATTGTATTATTAATAATATATTAACTGGAACTCATTCTATAAAAACATTGTATAAAAAGTGATAAATGAATAAACTATACACGTGTCTATTCGGTATAAAATTCATTCCCTTTCATTTTATATTTACATAATATTATAATACTAGTCTAAATAAATATAAAATTTATATTTGATTAATCTATGAAACTTTCTAAGTTAGGTATGTCCCTGTAACACAAAGTACGTGAAGGTATTGTTGTTTCTTGACTAACGCGAGTCTTATAATATTCAAATACTCGATAAAGATATTTTTATTATAATTTGCCATAGTCTATAAGTTGGTTGCCGTTTTATCAAAATAAAATAAATAATGTCAACGCCCCCAGGCTCGACCCTGTGACCACATGTCAGATGGACTACTGTAACGGTGCTCGTCTTCATACATTACTTTATTATTACCCCTTATTATTTAACTTTTACTTTATAACATAAAAATAATGAAATGTATGCATATTTATTTGTTTTGATAATAATTTAAGATTAGTAAGAATGCTACAGTTCGTGTGTTCTAACATATTGTTTCAGAGCCAAATGCTTCCATGTGACTAAACGAATTACCTAAGTCACATACAACACCACTATTAAGTGGTGTTGTTTGTTATAACTTATTTTGTTCTTCAGTTTCAATTTGTTGTTTTGCTTTCAAGTTTTTTTGAGTATTAGAGACTTATCCGGAAATAAATGTTTGCACATCCATCATTAAGTGGATTAAATGAGGAATACGATATTTGTATAGAAATCAATAATAATAAAGTAAGAAAAAAATTACATCTCGAGATAGACGACTGCTTGTAAATAAGTAGATTTATCGAATTAAACGTCGATACATGTCGGGCTGCAGAGAGATAGTCGCTGCCGCAGACTGGACAATTTGATGTATTTACATTTGTTTGGGAATGGAATTAATACGAATACTACAAGATGCCGTAATGGATGTCTAGTAACTATCACTGTAATAATTATTTCTGTAAATAAGTCAGCTAAGGATTTCAGTAGACATAAGGCCGTAGAAATAGATTTACCGCAATGGTATTAAGAGTTATGCAAAGTGAGGTCGCCTTTGTTCCTGAATACCGAGAACAGTTTGTCTTTTGTACCTCTCTTATAATGTATGAGATAAGTTTCTCAACAATGAAAAAGTTGGACTTCCTTATAACTTCTTATTGATGTATGATATTTAATTTTAGAGTAATTTATGAATGTATTAGGAGGTGAAGGTAAATAATGAAATAACAGCATTGAGACACAAACAGAGTGTCTATTATTATACCACATGTCAGTTATCTATTTCCGTCATCAAAACAGGTAAATTCTCAAACAAATACATTACCGTTGATTACTGCATTCATTTTGATTTTATGACTTAACTGTTTTCATTAGATCTGAAAACAATTAATAATGATTTAGAAACATATTTAACAATATACATAAGAAAATGAAAAGAAAAAGTAAAGGATAAAGTTCAGAAAATTTACAATCATGAACTAAATGAGTTTATAATATATATATACAATCAGAGATTAGAGAAATTTCGACGGTAAAATGGATAACATGATTATTAAAAAAAGTACCTTATAAGTCCAAAATGGTCAATTCACGTTACTCAAGTAAAAAGAAAAAATAAAGAATTTCCTCAAGTATAGTATTATTTACATAAATCATTTCCCGGTGGTCGAGTTGTGAAGAGCGGCGCTGACTCGTAGTAATTACGTGCGTCGTGTTCAGCTCAGCGCATTTTGCTGCGGCTCTAAGCACCGGCCTTCGAAATAAAAACAGGACTTGCTATTGTAAGGTGCGTTTTTGACTCACGTTTTTCATTTGATCCCTGCAACGACAATGTCTAGGAGATAAGCTAAATGCAATTCAATTAACATTAGTCTTAAACACAAATTGTAGTATGTGTATATGAACAGTCATTTTGCACAGATTAATTATATATATTTCACTTCTTTGTGACTATTTCTCTAAAGCTTGATTTTGTTTAAAAGTGATAATCACAAAATATCGTTTTACACGAATGATGCAAGTGTACTACTGCTACATGTACTAGTAATCAACAACTACAATAGGTATTGTTGTCTGTATTCAAGATTAAGAATAAACTTAAATATGATTTTTTTCTTGATGCTAAATTGTAACCAAATGTATTGTTTGAAGTAAGTCAACTATAATAAGAAATCTGTAATACTTAGCTTGATTACATTTTTTACTATTTAGTTTTTATTGTAGTATTTATTTTAAGCATCTCTAGGGCTATAATATTTTATTATTAAATCAACAAAATATTCTCCTAATCAATTTAGATACAAAACAATAAATATAAGAAAAAAGACGCCAAAGGTATGATCTTAGATATTATCAATAGCAGAAAAATGTTTTAAAAAAGGAAAAATCTTGATAAGGTATTAAGGTAGGAATTGGATGGGTTTTAAATTCGCTCACGGCCGGGCGAGTGACGCTCACCTCACGACGTCATAGCGCCCTCGTATCGGTGTTTGTTGTTCGTATGTTTCAGTGTTCTTAAACGTTACATCACTTGAGCGACTTTTATGAGATTGGTCATTGTTATGTAATGTCGAGAAAAACTGACTGGTGATACTATTTTTTTATTGATATACAAATAAAATGTATATACCGTAAAGTTCCGGCGCTGAGTTCTGTAATTATATTATTCTAACCAATAATTTGAAAACATATTTGTTGTGAGCAACCATCACGAGTCTGAAACTATGTTTACATTTAAAATATATTTATTTCACTTGAACTATAGTATTATTGTCACTTCACCTTACCGTCGTATATCGTGTCATAAAGCCAAGGGTGATGATCACACCATTTATAATCAATAACGAAGGATAACATTTCCATTTGATAATATGAATGATTCTGAATTTCTTTAACATGTTTAATTAATATAACAATTTGTTAATTACATTTTTGTATTTAATGTCTAATACTACCTCATTTCTGGTCAAAGATTAAATATTAATATGTATTTACACGGTTCTGTATTCTGGTACAAAAACCATTGTATAAAGGTTTATTAAATTCTTAAACTCGTAACACTCTGTCATTATTTGTTATTTTAAATTATTATTTCACGTTTGTAAACTTTTATAAGAAATGGTACCGAAGTTGGAACCCCAATGTCTTTATGAATTATTCATTTTAGAAGAAATCCTTAAGCTCTTCTTTATTTCCTACTCTTCAGTTATGAAACAGGATTATCAATCTCAAACCACAAAATTATATTATTGTTTGCTTGTTTCTTTTCGAAATCATAACATAAGTCAAAGTCATAAGTAGTAGATGAGCCGCGGCATTATTTTCAAATGTCTATATGTGCGTATGCATGTTTTCTATTTTTACACTGACTGATCAGAGTAAGTGAATCATAACATCACCCGAATGCCTAAATTCATTTCCAAAATTCGGCGTAACTGCAATTATTGAACGAGTTGTCGCATACATCATGGGAGAGCCACAAAAAGAACTTAGTTCTTAGCAGAAGGAAAACAAAGGCAACTTAATATTGTTAACTTTATATTGTTATTAATTCTAATTCTATTAGGCTTGTTGTTAAATAAATAAAGAGTTTTTCCAAATTAACTTTATAAATTAATAAATACATTTTCCACAAGCGTGAATTACAATAACAATTAATTATGTTAAAAATATTAAGTATCACCATAGAAACTATTTCGTGGGCCCAAAAATTTAGTCATAATAGGAGAACTCTCAGTAAACTCGTGGGTTTTCGAAAACAAAGCTCTTTTAATCCATATCGAATAGCGTCTCTCAAAGAGAGGTTACATTCTTTTATTACTTTAATGATTGTGGCTCGTTGTAATGCGAACAATACGACATTGTTAACATGAAAAATATATTCTACGATAAAAGCTGTGAGCGTTTCATTAATACTAGCGGTCGCCCCGTGGCCGCCATTGGACCGCAGCTTTACCTGTCAACGTTTTCGAGGGTTTGACAACAATACAGTACAGGTACACTTTTTCTATTATATCTTATATCAGGTGACAATCAAATCCGAAACGCACGCTAGTGTGTGTAATGTCAATTATTATATAAAATATTGGTTTCCTGCTCTCCTTCTCCATACAAACCTAAACCGTGCCTTATATTATCAAATCAAATCAAATCAAAAATCTTTATTGAAAATAAGTTTCATACAAAACATTTTTTCATTGTCAAAGCTACCACCAGCTCGGAAAATTATTTCCACAGACCTGAGAAGAGCTGGCGACAGAAACTCAGCGGAATTGTCATGATTTGTTTTTTTTTTTTTTTTCTTAAATTCTAAATAACATAAATACATTACACAATATTAAATAAATAATCTTGAAGCAGCCTGGCAGCGATCGCTTCATACCCACGGTGCATTATCCTCTAAGTATTCAGATACATTGTAGTATCCTTTTGCACACAAACGTTCCTTAGCTATTCTCTTAAATTTGTTAAATGGTAATACTTGAACGTTTGCTGGGACTTTGTTGTAAAACTGTATGCATTGCCCCATGAAAGATTTACTCACTTTTTTAAGTGGAGTAACAGGTAGCGCGATCTTGTGTTTGTTCCTGGTATTTATAGTGTGTATATCACTATGCTTAATAAAATTGTCAGTATTTTTATGTACATATTTAAGATTTTCAAAAATATACTGACTGGCGACCGTAAGTACATTAATTTGCTTAAACTTATTTCTTAAAGAATCTCTAGCTCCCCCGGCTATAATCCCGGCTCTGTAATTTTTCACGTTTTAATACAATGATCTTTACATAGTAGGTATGTTTGTACAATATTATTGACAAGCCTTTAGCTGACGTTTGCTCGCGCCGGAAACATGAACTGAACATAACTAAAATATTTTAAAAACGAAATACTGATTAATAATATTATAGAATAAACTGATTAAACTTCAGAAAAACAAACAATAGTACAAAATCTTTGCAATATACATGAAATAAATTATAACTTTTTAATATAATAATTTTAATAAGAACGTTTTTTAATATTAAAAACCAATACGAGATTCAACTTAAACGTTTCTCGTTGAAAGTTGGAACTCTCAAGCTACATAGACTCCACCGACACGGAAGACATAAAATACTTAAACAGATAAAAGATAAATGCTAATATTCGACTGCGGCCGTGAACAGGATCGGTAATGACGTCACGTGCGCCGCCGAGCACGACGCAGCACGGACAACGTGCACCGAGTGCGATACAACACAATGTATAGTTAAAACTAATATATACAGATAGGACAGTTTGATAGAATATATGTAGACACAACAAAATAAACTTGCATTAGGTGTAAAGTGCGGGCTTATTTAGGTTGCGGTAATTGTTGGTATTGTTTCGCTGGCGATAATGTCATTTCACTGCGGACTATCAATTAATACACAAACAATATTATTTAATATTATAGGTTCTTATTTATCGATTATAAATTAATGGTGTATACATTGATCTAAATACATAAATAATAAGCAACTCAACGAACTTGTTGACTTTACTTCTAAGGAAAAAATATTTAAGCATATTTTTATTACTTTCACATATTATCAACAAACATGATATTGATATTTTATTCATATCATACAAGTTGTTTAATATATATATACATATATATTTTACCTTCACGCCCTATCCCCTTCGGGGTAGCCAAAGACGACGGAGCGCCAAACGCTACGGTCCCTGCATACATAACTCTTTCGCCTCGGCCACAGACATCAACCTCTTCATACATGCCCTCCGGGGGGTCCTCATGATTTTTACGTGACCTTTTCGTTCGACGTGCCCAAATAACCTGAGCACGTTCTGCTTCATTCTCACTGTAACATCTTCGCTAGAACATGCCATTCTGTAGATCTCTTAATTGCGGATTCGGTCAGCTAGACTGACTCCGCACATACTGCGAAGAGATCGCATTTCCACAGCATTCATCTTTCTTACATTCTTCTTCTGTGATACCCACGTTTGGCTGCCGTATAACAGCGTCAGTAGCAAAATCGCATTATGTACAGCCAAACGTGCAGCTATGCTGACGTTTCGCCGTCTCAACAATGCAACCAAAGCACCGTTGACTCTGTTACCGGCATCAATACGCCTTTCCACATTCATGTCGTATCTTCCGTCTCTGCTAAACACACTTCCCAAATATACGAGTACCACTTCATTCACTTGTTCCATTATCTTACCATTCACGTTGATCTTACATTCTGTTCTTTCTTCATTTCTTTCAAATATCAGAACCTTCGTGTTATCTGCATTCAGGTTTAGACCATTATTTTCACACCCATCTTTCAGAGTGGTGACCAATGCCTGCATATCGCATTCTGATGATGCAATGAGCACTGCATCATCTGCGTATAGCAAGACTTTAAGGTCACCTACTTTAATTCCCATGTCACTGTCTTTCACGTCTTGGAGACAACTATCCAAATTCAAATTGAACAACCATGCTGACATAGCGCAACCTTGCTTAACACTCGATTGGATGTCAAACCAGGGTGACATGTCAGTTCCTACTCGCACACAGGCTGAGTGATCTCTGTAAAGAGACTTTACAGCCTGTACTAAGGGTCCGTTCACGTTGTATCGGGGCAATATCTCCCATAACTTCTTTGTCACAACCCTGTCAAACGCCTTTTCCAAATTCACAAAAACACAGAAAACCTTTTGGTTTAGGGCCAAAAACTTTTTCGTGATCATGCGGAGGGAAAAGATCTGATCTATACACCCTCTTCCAGGTCTAAAACCTCCTTGGGCCTCCCACTTTCAGGGCCTTTCAGATCTCTCTTGCATTCTTCTCGCTAATATTTTAGCATAAACTTTACCGCCCAAGCTAATCAAACTGATAGCCCTATAATTTGCACAGTCTATTTGTGAACCTTTGCCTTTATACAAAGGTACGATGACTGCACCTCGCCAATCGTCTGGGACCTCTCCTGATTTCCAGCATAAATTGCACAAAAGCCAGAACAAGTCCAAGACGCGTGGCCCACCATATTTGAACATCTCGGCAGTAACTTCATCTGCTCCCGCAGTTTTACCACATTTCAGACTTCGAATCGCGCTCTTCACTTCTTCCAAACTGATTTCAGCATCGGCTACATCGGGACTCAGCATTTCGCTGATACTCGAGGCCGAGGCCTCCTCACATTCATACGTCTCCTTGTAAAATTCCGCCCACCGCTGCAAAACGTGTGCTTGCTCTGTTAAGATTTCACCGTTCTTCGAAAGCACCCCTTTCATTCTACAGGTTACCGGACAACGCCGGGAATCACTAACTTCTCGCCAGAAAAGCTTCGTGTTTTCCCGGAAGTTGTTTGTCAACCTTTCATCCCTTTCTTTCTCAGAATTTTCACGTTTCATCCTTATAAGTGCTTTCGTTTTGTGCTTTTGCAGCTTGTACTCTCTTTTTCTTATTTCTCTCATACTTTTATTCTTACCCGAGGCCTTATAATCCAGCCATGCTTTCTTCTTTAACTCCACAGCGTCTTTCACTTCATCATCCCACCATTCATCGCGCTTCTTACTAAAACCTCTTTTCCTTTTACCACATACCTCTGTCGCTACTTTCACCATACCATTCCTAAGGTTCTGCCAGCATACTTCAGCACTTTCATTTCCAGAGTCACAGCTTTCAAGCTTCTTGGAAACCCTTTCTTGATATTCCTCTCTGATCGGTGGATCTAGAAGCTTCCAGCTTCTTAAGCGATAATTCGACTCCAAGCTAGGGCACGTCGTGCGGCTGCGCCAACCTGCAAACAGACCTGTTATTCTAGCAACGAATAATGGTCCGCTCCCAGATCAGCACCAATAAACACTCTCGTGTCCATAACTTGGCTTCGAATACGCTGATCCACTACAAAATTCCAAAATAAGCTTCCCAGCCTCATTTACTCTCTTATCACCGTACTTGCCTAGCATGCTTCCGTAACCACTTCACGCGGTCCCAACCCATCCATTCATATCTCCACATACTATCAACTTTTCATTAACTCTGACACTACTTAGAACATCCCTGACACTCTCGAAAAATTCCTCGAAATTGCCAACAAGAATACTCTTGTTATCCCCAGCTTAAAGCGAACCCAAAGAAACCTCGGGTTGATAGCCTTGTATTCTACCATTGCATTAACCATTCGAGAGGACAACAATACGCCTACACCTTGGCAACCTCGTTCACCCTCTGGAACCCCAGCCCAGAAGGCGACCCGGTTGCCAGGCAAATCGGTCGAATCATTGCCTTTTCGTTTGGTCTCAGACAACATAATAACATCCAGATCTTTGTCATCCATCACATCTAATAATTCATTCATCTTCTGTTCCATTCCTCAACTATAAACACGTATCTGACATTCCGGTAAACCTGTCCAAGATTTTGATAGATAAGCGGTAATAAAGAATATAACAAACAACACACACGCGACAGTCAGGTAATAAAGAAATGAACATAACTAAAACACGAACACAGCTAAATTGTCATGAAATATGCACTATATGAAATATATGAGATTATAATTATAGTCAAATGATTACATTCTTAATATTATGTTCACTTGAACCTTCAAGCAATCTGATCCCACTACAGAGTCAAAACCTTGCAAAATGTATTAAATAGTTGAGCGATAATTCTGGTTCGACGTTAATATTTAGCGGATAATATAACGGCACTGATTCAACTCGTTACTTTACGATCTGCAAACTAATCTAACTATTAATAGACAGGGTTTTCGTTTATTACTTGTTCCATTTGACTTTATATCACTAGCAGATTGGTTAGACTGTTTCACGGAACAATTTGCATAAGTTGTTATTAATATTAGTGCTATATTTATAAAAGTTGTATTTTGATTATTATAATAAGTTTAATACAATATCGTAATCAAATGAACTATAAGATACCGGGGTGGGTGATGGTTAATGTGTGAAATGTCAAAAAATGCTATAATCATTTGATATCAGCGACTCTGACATGACTGTTACCAGTATTTGCCTATCTTGTCGCTATTTTATCGGTAGTAAGTATTACAAAACAGGGTGTTATCTGCACTTTCTCTATATGACCCGTCGCTCTTTTAATATTTATAAAATAAGGGGCAAAAATTGCGTTGCCATTGTGACCAATTTGTCTTAGAGTAAGTAAAAAGAAAATTCACTTCACTAAAATCAGAGCAAAATACACTTCATTGCCTCACTCTTAACATTTCACCCATTCAATAATTTAAAGTAATAACATTTAAGACTGGGAATAGAAATGTAATAATATTTTAATAAACTATTCATTACGAGAAAACGTAAAAAGGCAAAAAAAAAAAATTCAATATATATAATAAAAATATTTCAATTTTTTTATGTAAAATAAAGGTTTTTAATTTGTTTAAAAAAAAACAACTACTGCCAATGACCACATTTAGCATGCAGAATTTTATATGGTTTAAACATAAATATTTAATATCACCAAGGTTTTTTATTATTTTAAAGCACTATTAAAAACCTTAAGGTTCGATTTATGACAACCTCCGAAATTAACAGAGAAGAGCAGTGTAATTCAATGTAATAAGCTGGCTATCAATTTCTAGAAAAAAAAATCCTTTTTATAAATATTTCCGAATAAAAAACTAATGTACATTTATTAATATTTTATTTGTAATTTAATCCAAAACAAGAAGTCGAAGTTGACTCTCGCTGATGGCGAGTCCTTAGAGTTTGAATATATATATATATATATGAAATTGAAAATGAGAAACAATTTAACTTATTGATACTGGTTTATGATTTATTTGTTAATTGTTTAGAGAACGGGCAGCTTGGTCTTACATTATTTATGAGGTTATGATAAAGTTATTAGATGAATTATTCAAATTAAATTTTCGAGTTGATCACGACAGATCTTGCTTTATAATGTTATTGTGAACAACCGTTGTTGTGAATCACTCTCTCCTTTAAATGTTAATGTACAAATTATGTAAAGATGTAAACAGCAGATTTATGGAATAATAATCAATACATAAATACATAAAAGTTCCTATTTTAATCCACCGATCAAAAGTCTATCAAATAATTCGTTCAAATCTAGTTGAGGCAATTGAAAAATACAATTTATTTTACAGTGCAAAATAAATTTTATAATCAAATAAATAATTCAGTTAGTGTTTTAAATTTTGATCTGTACTGAACGTGGAAATGTTGAAACACGTTCAACTCGCTGCAAACTAGTTGATAGTACAGCTACATACTTTTTTGCTAGACGCTCTTCCTCTGCTGTAGGTCTTGGCCTCTGTTGTGAGAGTGTAATGATTGTCATTCTTTAACCTTACCTTCACGAGGTTGGTAGGGTATCATTATTTTAGCTTTTGTTCTAAAGAGAGACGTATTTTTGAAAAAGATGAACATTTGAACAAGTAATATATTGCATTAGATGAAGTATCTGCATTTTGCACACAACATCTGAATTGTTTGATTAACTACGTTTAATAATGACGTTTGAGCGATTACAGAGCGACGCGCTCCATTCAGCGGCGTTGTGACACACCATGGACCGACTTGTGTAATGGATTATGGATAGGCCGAGTGATATAATAAATATTTACGGACAAACTTGTGATGTATTTCCAAAAATAATTTCAAAAATACGGTGTTGGATCAGGTATACTAATTAATGTTAACAGGAAATCGTTTTTATTCATTAACAGGATTTTGCGTTGGATTACGTTTAAGCTTCCTCTAGTAGTAATCCTAAAACGCTATCACCTCACACGTTATCAGAGTGTAGTGGACTCTATCACAAGGCATCAAGGTCTAGTTTGTTAATAAAATTATGAAAAGCTGACTCATTCAAATAAAATGGGCCATTGCGTTAAGGGATCAAATTAAAATTTCCTTTATCGCTAAAGTGTGTATTGACGATATTATTTCCATTATTTATAATTATGTCGCTGTTGCGGAGACACTACGTTGTCACCGAGTGTAGATTGCGACGTCGTTTCATTTATATTAATAATACCTATTTCTATATTATAATAATGAATATCTGTTTCTATTTATCTATTAATATAAAAAAAATACGTTATAGATATATAAAAAGATATAGACCAAGCTATCGTAAACTAACGAGACATTTAAGTGTGCGTATCTACATATAACTCTAAACCACTAAACTAAAATATAGTCTAATATACTATTTAATCTAAAATTTTCAATTAAAATTTATTCTCTCTTTAATATTGCTAATTAAAATTATTATGAAAGTATAGTAAGATATAAAAAGTTGAATATTTATTGTTTATGTACTTTTAATTACACCAAATAAAATTACACGAACAAAAAATAAAAATTAATGAGAGAATGCAATAGAGTATAAAAAACTCATCAGACCACACATCAGATTATAAATAGAAATTATAATATTTTCATATTAATTGATGAATATGATGAACATTTCAAATGATGTTACATTAATTGTGAGTGCACCGAGAGCACGTGATTATGAATATTAATCAACTCTGAAATGAGGCACGCTGATGATGTATTATATGGGTCAACACTTGAAATTCATAACTAACAGTAAATTCCATTTCTCTCCTCCCTCTTAAACAAAGCACGCATAATTGTGGAGAACCGTGATCACACTATAGTGATACTAACAATCAAATAGAAGATCACATTAATGTTAAGACATTAAAACTTAATGGAGGCTATTGAGAATATCTAGAGAAGTACACAATCGACCGCTCGCCTAATTGCTGCAAATGAATATCCATGAATTTTAATTAAGCTTAAACTTAGACTACATTTTTATAAAGTAATCATTTGAATACTTTAAAACTTATGAAACTGAAAAAGACAATACATTTAAAAATATTTAATTCTTGAACAATTTTACGAGTGTACTGATGTATTTAGTTACTTAATATTCGGTTATTATTTTTAATATATCTTAACAAAATATAAATAAATAGTTAGGTTAGTGAGACATTACTGAATGTACCACGAAACAAATCCCATGAAATAGCGATTTGACATACGATGTAATATACTCGTATATATGTACACAACAATGGAAAAACTTATAATTAAATTAAACACCAAAACAGCCTAACACAAGATATAATTAACTTAAAAAGTGTCTCGTAAACTAACTTGCAAAAATAAAATGTTCAAAAACATTTCCAAGTTCGTGTACCTTATAACATTGTAATTTACACCATCTGTTAATGTACGTAAAAGATAATATTGTTTGTCACTTTCTGAGATTGTTTTGCCAATACTTTTATGTAAAGTCAACGCGCTGCAGCTCCTCGCTATATTCCCTCAGGTGCAATAACGTAGTTACATTCGCTCCTACTGCTACTGCTCACTGAATGCTTTATTTGATACTTGATTATTCATACACCTTCCTTCCACAACATTCTTCGCGGCACTTTAAGTTTAAGTTCATAAATTATTTTCTATTTATATTTCCATAATTTTATGATAATTGTATAATTTAAAATATTTGATTATACAGCACGGTTTCATTCTTATATATATTTTTTTAAATTCTCTTAATTCTATTTTGGTTACATAACAATATATTAATAAAAAAAAGAAAATAAATAAATATGGTTGGCAGATCGAGCCGAGAGGACATGTATGTATCTTTAGTAACGCGGACCAAGTAACTTCACAAGTCGAACTCAAGTGTATGATACATATATTTATATTTCATAACAACTATTACGTGATTGTCTTCTCTGTGATTAAGCTTAGATCCAATTATAAAGATGTTTCGCTTATCAAGTTGCTGCTTACTTATTTTAAAATAAAAACTATTATGATACTACGAAAATACTATTAAGAATTACATATATTTAACAGGCTTTACTCACGTTAGTTAAATCAGATTTCTACGTCATTTGGAAATTTGAACTCGGAAAATGGCGGTTCCTCGTGAACTCCATAATAAAATACCGTAAGAGAAAATAGTACTACAATTTTGACTTATTAAATTAGGCAGTGTAAACTCCACGCATTTAGCTTTCTTAGCATTGAAGTCTAAATTATTAATATCGTACCAATGAAAATCACGTGACGGAGTACTACGAGTATCTAGGTTTTCATAATTCGTCTTATTACGCTCAACTCTAAAAATAAGCGAGGTATCATCAGTACAATGTCATATAGACCTTTTATGAAAAAAGGCAAGTTTTTAATAAAAAGTTAAAATAAAAAAGGGCTATGATCCTTGTATTATCACGTAAACATGTGTGTTCACACTTCTTTAGGTGATAACCAGCCGAATTAGAATTATTTACATCAGTCGTCATGACTCCTAGTTTCTTAAATTTATTTAAGTATACTGGATCATGATTCCATTGCCTCTGACCTTATAAACCATATAATTTTTCTCTACTATAAGCAATAATATATTTACAGTATCCCAATCACTAAATTTTTGTTTAAAGTATTTGTTACCATTTTCGCCTTAAAAAATATTATTAAATTCATGGTAACAAAAAATCTAAAAGTTCATTATATAAATTACTTGAATTATCATCAGTCAAATCTCCTTTAAGCACTTTTTGAATAACTTTTTTTTTCTAAGTAATTCTATTGATTGTCGTCATTTTAAATTATAAAAGCAAATTTAAGCAAGTTTTATACCAAACGATCTATTATATTCAGTTATCCGATATTAATAGAGTATAGAGAGAATGGTGAGAGCAATCACATCGAAAATATGCTTAGTTTAATACGAGTTGAAAGCAGAGCACACATGCTAGCGTCATGTGTGCTCTGCTGTGCACCCAAAACGCGAGTCGGAAACAAACAATAAAATACAATAAGAGTGATAATGATTTGAACGTACGTCAAAGCTTGGTCACTTGGTGTTTTCAAGAAGAAAAGAGCTCTGTAATGCTTCTAAGTTTTGAACTTTAGCAAAATTTCGTAACTTAAAGTGTTTGTAATATTTTTCCTGAAATTCCAAGTAATACTTTCAAATTTCTCTAATATATCTGACTAATATCTGAATTCTGTGATATTCGTGGCATTACAGATTTCTTTTGAAACATTTTGAGTTAATTGCTCCAAAGGTGTTAATTTTCCGGAGGATCAAGGGGACCTTGGTCTATGGTTATTTCGTCATTGTAAAAATTAGAGGATACTATTGCCTAGACAATTATCTTATTCTAAAATAACGTGTTTTCGAAGTGTTTATCAGATTTAAATACTAATAATAAAAGAAAAACTACTATTATATATGTTTTGTATTTGTCAATCTTTCTATTCTTAATATTTTAGAATCCTATAAGAGGGGAAAGGCTTCTATATGTAATGTTATAACTCCCTTAATCTTAATCATTCGCTCGCAGTTACTCGAACGACGTGCGCGTGCACTTAGTGTTTAATTTTACGTCTACCCTCATTTAAAATTAAAAATGGTAAAGTGCTCTAAATGTCCTAAAGTAATTAATAAAAAGTCCCCTGGATTACAGTGTGGGAAGTGTAATAAATGGTTCCGTGCAGAGTGTGCGACCATATCAAATGAACACTTAAATTTCTTATCGACTGCAGAATCTGTGGACTGGAAATGTAAAAGTTGCATGGAGGGTTCCAAACGTCGGCGCCCCTCGTGCATCACACCGGATGAAGACGGAGAAGGGAATTGTACCGACTCCGAAAACAATGTCTGGTCAACTGCTTCCAGCCAGACGCATGAAACTCTTCGCATAATAAGACAAGAAGTTAAAGAAATCATCAAACAAGAGTTACATAGCACTCTGGAGTATTATTCAGATAAAATTGATGAGTATGAACGCAAAATCAAAATGTATGAAAAAAATATGAAAGTTCTGGACAATCAATGTGTAGAACTGAGAAATAACTATAAAAATCTAACACTAAAATACGATGTGCTTCAAAATAAAATCAACCAACTAGATCAAAAACTACTATCAAATCAGCTAGAAATTTGTGGTGTTGAGGAGCAAGATAAAGAAAACACAAACGATATAGTAAAGAAGCTCGCGGTGGCTATTCAACAAAACCAAGAAAATATTATATCAGCATATAGGAAGAAAAAGAAACGGACTACATCAACCAATAAAAATGAATATGCGGCCATTATTGTAACTCTGCGTGAAGGCATTCGTGACCAATGGTTACAAGCATCTAAATCTTCAAAACTAGATTCCACTAGCCTCGGCATGATAAGCAATAATCGAATATACCTACGGGAGTCTCTGACCGCAGCTACAGCCTACCTGCTATGGAGAACTAAAGAGGAATTGAAAAGTCACTTTAAATTTATCTGGTGCAAAAACGGTTCAGTGTTGTTACGTAAAAATGAAAGTGCGAAAATAATTGTTCTAACTTCTCTTCAGGACTTATTAAAAATAAAAGATACTGTAAGTATTTCACAATAAATAAATAAAAATGAACGGTATAGTTAAACTATCTATCTATCTTATTTTAAATATTAATGGATGATACAGATCAAAGCTTAATTGAAATCAATTGCAACACATGGAATGATTTTGTTTTCAACATAAATAACTCTAGTAATTCATTATTTTTCTTTCATGTCAATATACGTTCCATAAGAAACAATTTTGCTCAATTAGAATATATTGTATATAACTGCACACAAATAATACATGTTATAATCATTTCCGAAGCAAATATTAAGAGTGATACTGCATCAATGTACAACCTAGAAAACTATGACTTAATTACTAATTTACGAACTAAAAGAAAGGGCGGGGGTTTATTATTATATATTCATAAATCAATTACTTTTATACAGAAATCTATATGTGTGAAAGAATTCGAGTGTATCACTGGTGAGATAGTAATCAACAAAGGCTTTCAAATTGGCCTCAGTGCAGTGTACAGGCCGCCGGATAGTAATAAAGACAGATTTATACGTGAACTTTGCAACATCGTTAATACATACCCTACGAATAATAATTATATTGTCATAGGAGATACAAATTTAGACTTAAAAAAAAGTAGTGTAACTACGAAGCACTATTTAAATTCCTTAAGTAATCTGGGCCTTCAGTGTGGATCACATCAATATACGCGGATAGAAAAATATGGTGATAAAATAACCCGATCTTGCATAGACCACGTATTCGTTAGAAATGTGCATAAAAATAATTACGACATTATAAGCTCGGTAGTTAATATCTCACCAGCGGATCACTGTATAATCGGATGCGCGTTCATTGGAGCGCTTAGTACTACTGATGACTTATGCTGCTCTAAAATGTGTACAATAATTAAAATAAATTATAGAAAATTAAAATCAATGTTGTCAAAAATTGATTGGTCAGAATGTCTTGATTATAACAATCCTAACGATATCCTTAATTTTATCCATAGCAAATTTGATAACGCTTATAATTTGTGCAAATATACCGTGAAATGTTCTGTTAATAATAAGAGAAAGTTGTGTAAATGGGCTAACCAACGGCTAACTAAAATGTGTAAAAAAAGAGACGAGCTGTTTATTATATGGCTCAAAGATCGACATAATGTCGAGAAAAGACTTTTTTATAATATATATCGTAACAAAACTAATAGGTACTCGCAATATATTAAAAACAAATATATTTTGAACCAAATTACTAATAACTTTAGCAACACACGAAAAACATGGGAAATAATTAATAGTCTAACTGGACGGATAGTAAATACTATAGATGATACATTAATTAAACATTTTAAACTAGCTCCACCCATTTTAACAACGAACTTTGCCGAATCTTTTGATAAAATTACCCAAAGTAACATTACCTATTGTCACATTCCGATGCTTGATGCCACAAAGTACGAATTTACACCCGTTAGGTCAATTAGGTTCAAACCAGCTACTAATGAAAGACTTAAACGAATCATTAAGGATATGAATGATAAAAAGAGTCCGGGATATGACAATATTTCTATGAAAGAAATTAAATTTTTATCAAATAACTTAACTCCTATTATCACTCACTTGGTAAATAGTTGTATAAAAACGGGTATCTACCCCGATTCCCTAAAGATAGGGGTCATAAGACAAATATTTAAAAAAGGTTCCCGAACCGATTATACCAACTGCCGACCCATAAATCTACTCTCATCTTTAAATAAAATATTAGAAAAATTTATTAACAATCAAATTAATCACTTTCTGTCACAACACAATTATTACGTAAATTTACGGACGAAATTAATGACTCACTCAATAATAAAATTCACGTATTGGCTTTATTCATTGATTTCAGCAGGGCCTTTGATAGAGAGACGAAGCTTCTTAGTATTCCATGGATTCACCGTGCGGGTGCCGGGCCCATCGCGTTGCAAGAAGAGGAGCGCAAACAATGCCTGGGACTTGCGACCCAGATGTAGGTT
The DNA here is from genome assembly GCA_918358695.1 of Melinaea menophilus ssp. n. AW-2005. Lineage (NCBI taxonomy): Eukaryota > Metazoa > Arthropoda > Insecta > Lepidoptera > Nymphalidae > Melinaea > Melinaea menophilus. The sequence continues at coordinate 757,672 of OU911039.1, forward strand.
TAAGGGGCCCCTTTACTATGCGCATACACGCTCACCTTCACTGTTTACGCTCCTCTCCCTACCTAACCAAATATCGTAAGAACCTACTAAAGCCGCCTTTGAAATACGTTCCAGAAATGAACTGATGATCGTTCTAGAAAGGCCGAGATCCTTAAATAAGTTGTAGAGAGATTTTGCTGTTATACCTCTCGCTCCTACTTCTACAGCGTACAAATTAACTATAAATTTATTCCTGATCAGTTCGTTACACAGTTCGTAATACTTGTTAAGCTTAAATGTATGATCTTTGGGTATGTTTGTTTCCCAGGGTACAGTAAGCTCCACAAGTATAACGCGCCTTAGTTGTTTTGAATACAGGAATAAGTCCGGCCTAGATGACGAAACACAAACATCCCCGGGGATTTTGTATTGCCTTTCATACGTGTCCATCATGAGAGTCCAATCAGGAGACGCGTCCAAGATGGAATAAGGTTTTAATTTAGATTTTTTGGACAAACCTGCCTTTACGAACTCTACTGATTTTTTGGTGGTTGTTATACCCCTCTGCGCTCTTGCTACAGAAAGACTAACCGCTTCTCGTATGATTTCTAATACTTTATCGTGGCGACGCGAGTATTTACCTCTATTTAATAGTACCCTACACCCTACTAGCAAGTGTTTCGCGGTTCCTACTGCCTCCCCGCAGATGTTGCAAGATTTTTCGGTGGCTTTGCCCCATCTTACTAAGTTACTTTGATCTGGGAGAGTCATTTGGAATGCATTAAGATAAAATTTTAATAATGCTGGGGACCAATCATGAAGCAGGGTGCGCCATCGTAAAGCTAATGGAATACAAAAATCTCCTATGGTCACCCATTCGTTTTGCAATTCTAGGCTCATCGCGTGCAACCGGTAATTATCATTTTCATCGTGCCGAATAAAGGATTTTATTATTTCTATGTCTGGTTCTTTCCTACTTGATCCTAGCCCTGCTTTATTTGTTTGAGCACCTATCATAAATTGTTTATGGAATTGAAGTCGTGACTCCAGCTCTGCGGCAATTTTATCTTTTGGGAGAGATGTTACAGTATCATCATTCGACTTTGAGATGATATGTCTCTTGGTCACTCTTAGGTGTTTATAGAGTTCCGATGGTTTCTTTAATTTTAACCCAAAATTGTGTCGGTCTCTAAATAAGGTAGAAGAGTCCGCTGGATGCGCTAACCCGAGCCATGACTTCAATGTCCTTATGACGCTTGCATCTAACTTTAACAAAAGGGTCTTATTAATATCGTAAACGAGGAAAGGCCAATTTAAACGTGATGTTAAATAATTATCGTATATCCAAGCCTTTTTGATGTTACTTATTGGCTGATTGTCTACCTTTTTTAAACATACTATACGAAAAATTAACGAGAAATGGCATTCAAGGTCCACTTTTAGAGTTAATAAAGGATTACCACAACAATAGATACACAACAGTTAAAATAGCAGACTCGTACAGCGACATGATTCCAACTTCTAAAGGCACAGCCCAAGGATCAATAAACGGTCCTACAGAGTACCTATTATATGTTAACGATATGTGTAACTTAATTACTACTGGTTCAATTTATCAATTTGCTGATGATACATGTCTGTTGGTGGCTCATAAAGATCCTAAAGTTGCTCAAAATATTATGCAAAATAACTTTACTTTATTATGTAAATGGGCACATGACATGGGCCTAGTAATAAACCATCAGAAAACTAAAGCAATACATATTCACTCATCGCAAAATAAAGCTTCTACTTCACCAACTGTCATTGCTCATACTCATCAGTGTTTGCATAATATTATTTGTAACGGCTCTTGCCCGCAAATAGAACTGGTTAGTCAACATATGTATATTGGTCTTATAATTGATAACCGTTTTAACTGGAAACCCCATATAGAACATGTATGCTCAAAATTACGGTCTACTCTCAGCCAATTATTTGTACTAAAACATAAGCTGCCTTTTAGCACTAAAAGGTTAATATACATGGCTCTAGCAGATTCATTTATCAATTATGGGTTAAGTAGTTATGGACGAACCTACAAAACTTATCTGAAAGAAATTTCAGCTAAGAATATTAAAATTGTTGGTTCCCAGGCAGATCCTGAGCAGATTGAAATATAACGATAAAGAACTATTTAAGTATTGTAATATCATGAACATTTATGACAAATTCTGCTACAAAACATTAAGCGAAGTTAACGATTCTTCTTTTCTTACAGAAAAAACAAGACCTAATAATCTTAGAGCTATTGAACATATGGATAATTTTTGTGTACCTAAGACTAACAATACATATGGTACAAGAATGTTAAAAACTCTTATACCAAACATTTTAAATAACGTACCAGATTGTTTACAAAAACGTTATAAATATAAAAACAACGAATATTTCAATGCGCTCAAAAAATACTACTTAAATCAACCGTACTTTAATGAATGAAAACACTGTTGTATGATAAAATATATATTACAGATTAAAAACTTAAAATAAATTAACTTTAATGCAAACTAAAATCTATTACATAAGATAAACTACTATTAATGTACTGTACTTGAAATTAATACTTTTCTTGCGAACAATCACTTGCCCAGATAACTCCTGAGAGGTTTTTATGGCAATTTATTTTGTATGATGTATGTATGTAATCATTATATATTTTAAATAAATGAAAAAAAAAAAAAAAAAAAAAAAAAAAATGTTTGTATATTAAACATTCCAATCTTCTTGCTACGTCCTTGACACTTTCTACCACATTCTCTGCATATGGGAGAACGGTCATTCTTTATCGTTGATACAAATTTAGCTAACGACATATTCATATCATTAAATTCTAAAAAAAGAAAATAAAAATACACTTTTTACTCCAAGCCGTATCACACAGTTGTGAATGTCGCGATGTTGTAACTGATCATGAAAAACGCGTAAAAAACAGATCTTTAAAACTTTTAAAGGCGGATAGGACTATATACTATATACTAGGACTATTTCTTTTAATTATTGATACCTCGTCTATGACATCGTACTCTTAAAATGTAACTAATGAATATTTTTTTCATATACTTATACATGTGTTTGAGTATATTGTATTTAACTTAACTAGATCTTAAATCTGTATGTGTCGTACTGCCAGGCCAAATTTTAAAATGGCAGGATCGCGGACAGTAACCTCGAACTATATTCGGCAATCTTAATAAGATATTTGTTCAGATAAGATAATTAATAAGATAATTGTTTCAGAGCGGGTCAATGAATTATACAGTAGCGAGTGAGTTATTGCTCGAGGTCACATTACCACCGAGGTGTGTTAAATAACATAAGAACAATACAATTAAAATTGAAACTAGAATCAGTTTAGTTGATCGGAGTGCTTAGTTCTTGAACATTTGCCAAATTATTTGAACGAGGCTGCTTTCATGGCTTTATTGTAGGCAATCCGCCAACTTTAAGGCCTCGCTAACACAATATTATATTTTATCGAAATACCATAGCACAATAAAGTATCAATAATAAGGATAATAGATTAATTTATAGCAACTATAAATGCTTTCTTGTTTGAGGAAATAGTAATACTAAATAGTATTTTAAACAATTGTTATTCTATTCATTTTAAAAATGTAAAATTTCTTTTGATAATTCTTTGAAGATCGTAAGTCCTATTTGATTAAGGGAAGACCTCAACTTCTGTTAACTTTTGGAATATTTTATATTAAATGAGTGTAAATTTAATTAATATTTTACGGATTCGATAATAATAATAACGTAGCTTTAAGTTAACAGTACGAAGCTGACTTGCTATATGTAATTAAAGTGTCCGCAGTGTGACGGATGGTGGTCTCCTCCTATTACAAAAAAGATACGTTGTATTTGTATGGTTATTATATTATTTGCTCAAAAAATCGAGTTTGTCATCAAATATACAATCAATTGCAATATTAATTAATTATTATATAATAGTATTCATCGGTCAATCATCTTATGATTAATTTAAAAGCTAGTAAGCAGGTATTAGGGCAGAAAATGATAAGGAAAAATAATTTGTTAAATTATTCAAGTTTTCATCGCCTTTGCTTTTTAACGCCGGGTGTCGTGCAGGTGAGTGACAGATCACCAGCCAGTATCCCGTCCAGTCAGCGTGATTAGCCCGTGTCAAAATATGCAATGTATATATCGGAACGATTTATAATACAAATGTTAATTATGAGAGACCATTACACAATCCCAATTCCCGACATATATTACCTTTTTTAGATAATAGTAAATGTAGGCTATAGATGATAGACCCTCACTACACACCAGTGGTACTGTGACCGCTCATAGTTAGTTTAAAATAGATTGATAAATTTATAAAAACATCTTTGATAAAGAAGCTCTAGGTGTAATGAATAATATAATATCCCGCAGCGATAACAAAATACGCTCGCCATAATTGAAATTTGTTGCTCTGTTTTTGTCTGCACATATTGACTTATAACACGACTCGTGCTGTTTTTGTACTATTAATATTTTTGTTATTTATAATTTATTTTAAAAAGGGTGACAATTTATATTTTATTCTATGCAATTTTATCAGGTCTTCGATTTTAAGAAGAGGCGAGAAAATAGACCTCAAATTTTAGGAAAGTATTATTCATTATTATAACAATTTACTTACTTTTATATTTATAAGCCATATCTACATATTCCACAGTCTTTTATTTGGATACCATTCAAAGTCAATAAGTGATATATATATTTTTTTAATTATTGAATTTTATGTGAACTGTTTTTCAAAACCGCATCTGAAATGAAGATAAAATGTGCCAACGGATTTTATATGAAAAAACACCCATTGCTTGTTATTAACTTTATTTATGGAATATTGTAAATAAAGTCAAGTAAGTAAAATAAATGGAAGAGCTGTCAGCAAATAAAACAAAATTGACGTGAAAATAATAATATTTTACAGTTCTTTAAGCCTGATCAATGTTTATGCAAATCAATCCCACGTTTACTGTTCTTCTATACATTGTGTACTTGTGTCATCGGACGAGTCGGAACTAAATGTTTTAAAATGCTAAAAGGTAATTTCGATATGGGTTATTTTCACTCACGACGTTTGATTTGATTCATCACCGATTTTATGTGACAGCAACAACATAATACTATGTTTATTCAATATTAGGTAATGACATAGAGATATATACTTTAAAAACACATGTGAAAATAAATTAAAAAAAAATACAGATACAGTTCATATATATAAAATTTACTAATCAAATTTAATGTAAAACTTTTTGTCAACCATTTAGTTAAAATATATATTCAATTAGGGACAATGGCACAATCAAACACAAACTGAATACCTTGATAAGAAGCAGTTAAACTAATTGGTTTGGAGCTGATTTATAATGCATTTGCTTACGAAAGCTCGCTTCACACGTATAACGCTTTACTAAACTCCTGTCATTACTAAAATGCCTACATGTTAGTAATAAGAGTAACTCATAAGTCACCAATATTTGGTAACATTTTATTATTTTCAGCACAGATTTTATTTTGTCACATGTAACTTACACAACACGCTATACGTGCTTACTTTTTTAATTTATAATTTAACTTAAGCGATAGCGAGGGTCTCTAAAAGGCATGTACGGAGTACAAAAGACAGAAATTGTTGATGATCTGTTGCGTAAATACGTAATCAGTGTTTGAAACTTCACTCTTTGACAATATTTAAAAGAAAGTTTCTTACTTAAATATAAATTACGAACTTTCCCTGTGCCCAATATAATAATAATAAATGCTACTCATAGCGTCATTACAGTATAATACATTTAAGTTTTCATTGAATACTATTATTCATTTAGACACAATAAATTTTTCTACAAGTGATTATTGTCTGATAGGTTATTACAATCACGTGACATACTCGTATGACTCGCCAGAGAACACGAAATGGAACAGCCATAACTTTTTTTTCGTTGTAACAAGGATATATTATGAAAAAACAAGACAATTATTTGACACCGGAGGCGTTATGGTCTCGATAAATATAATCAGATCGATGTAATGCGGCGCTCGGCGGTATACTGTCACGACTTTATATTTTGTGCTATTTCCTACACGCATAGCGAAGCCAACAAAATTTATAATATATTTAATACAACAATTTAAAGCAAACACCTAAAAGCAGAATGAAAATAAAAAAGTTTCAAAAAAATATTTTTTTACTAATTCTATTTGCAATTTAATAAAAAATACTCATATTTTTATAAATGAATGATAACTATACGAAGTTATTGAGTCCTGTCTCCAGAACTCCATATTTTAATTAATAAAACAAGTATCGCCCTACACGTTCAAGGTGTGTTGGATAATCGTAGATCGTGTTTGGTTTTACTGTACTCGTAATACTGCAATGTAGAGACTGAACTTCAAATGTAACGTTTCTGTATTTGCAAGATGACCTCGGCGCGGTGATATTTTTTATTATGAGGACCGATACCCTTATCTATATTTTTATATTAAGAACAAAGGTATTTAGTGTATAAATTTGTTATTCTGACCTTATTTTATTGTAGAATTCCTGTGGGATGAACCTCCATCATTAGTACACCCCAACCTCCCTCTTTTACTCTCCACGTGTTTCAGTTGCCTGCAATCGTTGCCATACCTTAGGAAGGCAACGTGTTTGTATGTATTTCATTGGTATTACTTAGCATCAGGAAGATCGTCTGCCGCTTTTTGCCATTCAATCACAACAAAAAAATATTAAATACTTAATAAGAATGGATAAATGTAATGAAGTGATGTCACTTTGAACTATAACTAAATTCACTCACTATTTTTCATTTCGCTACTACACTATGTCTGGCAACAAAACTGATACGAAAACTGTTATTTTATTTTAAATAAAAAAAGATTGATAGTAAAAGAAGGTGTTCAACGTAATGTTATATTATTTTACTCTTCGACGTTACATTTTATAAACACTAATAGTTGTACATCTTTTTAAAAACTATTGCAATAGAACCTATCAAGTTATACGTAATTTATTTACGAAATTGGACGAGCAGTGAGAATAATTAATGTCACGCGTAGCTTCTATATTATATTTAAAAACATACTTAGGAGGACAGCTCAAGCACTAAGCATACATTAAAACATATGACAGGATGCTTCATTAAAAATATGAGAGTAAAAAAAAATGAAAATATAGAGGCTTTGAAATTTACAATGTCTTAAGTGTCCTTCGAAGTTCTATTATAATTACACGAAATAAAATTATAAAATTATTAAAATAACAAGCGAATTTTTGAACCTTTTTAGTTTTAAGAAAACTGTATCATGAAATAATGTAAATGAATACAAAATCAACGATTAGCCTAAATCTATACTTCTCTGAAGTGTGTTACATGGGAATGAAAATCCTGTTTTTTTGTAATTATATAGACTTTGTTTAAGACTCCGGTAAATTTTGGTCACATACACTTGTATATTATAAAAAAAAAACGAATTCAGAAGTTTTTGAAAAATATGAAAGATGAATATCTATATAGAACGAAATTGGAGTGCGACAATATCTTCATATAATATTGTATTATAAATATGTGACAGAAGGGTTAAGAAAACGTCAAAACATCAAAACAATAATGACACAATTTATTTACCAACATTACATCATTTAATTTAAGGTATTAATCTTATAATAATTAACACTAAATAACAACGCAATTACACGAGTATTAAATTATTCCAGCAAGGAAACCTCAATACAATTCAAATACATATTACATTTACAATACACCTTCGTAATATAATTAAATATATTTTAGTAACACAATAATCACATACCTGACCCGCAGAGATAGTTCGGAGCACTAGGTCGTGCCGTGTCCGAGTTCTGACAACGTCTGATCTATCGAAAAGGCACTTCGCCTATTTATAGGCCACTGACGTCAGAGGCACGTGCGAAGCCAGTGACTGTTTCATAAAACTACCCTCATAATTTCATTTAAATAAAGTTGTTTTAAAATTACCTAATTAACCTTAAAAAATAATAAAATCTCCCACACGGCCATTCTGACGAGCAGCCTACCAGGCTCGCGAAATAACTGACTGTTAGAATAATATAACTATTTACAATTCATTAGATAAAGCCAACTCACATGGTTGCCAAATCACATGGCTAACAAATTATGCCAAATCACATGGCTCACAAATTATGCCCAATCACATGGCTCACATATTATGCCAACTCACGTGGCTCACAAATTATGCCAAATCACATGGCTCACAAATTATGCCAAATCACATGGCTCACAAATTATGCCAAATCACATGGCTCACAAATTATGCCAACTCACATGGCTCACAAATTATGCCAAATCACATGGCTCACAAATTATGCCAAATCACATAGCAACGAAATCTCATAAGACTAATAACAACACTAATACATATAAAATACTAAACAGGAAAACAAGGTTGGAAAAATTGTCAAAAATGACGATGAATGGTGGCCAGTCACCCATCGAACATTCTCCACAAAGATTCCTAACAATACAAACATGACACTTAACTATCTAAGGTATCACTTAGTTCACAACCCATATCTGGCGTTACAATTCGCAAATTATCATGGGATACATATAACTCATTACCGGTTTCATGTACTTTCACAGTATATCTGTCATTGTCATTTACTTGGGTTATAAAGCACGGACCTCGAAACTTACTATCAAGCTTATTAATGGTACGCAGGTTTTGTTTCACCAGAACAATTACTCCCAATTTAAAAGGTACAATATTTGCTTTAGTTTTGTCAAACGCGTCTTTTTTAATCTTAGATTGTTCGTCTCTCCTGACTTTAGAATCACGACGAATAGATTCGAGGTCCAAACGTTCAACATCGTGTAAGGCTGATATAGCGGGAGGTGATCGATCGCATCCCATAAGAAGCTGGAAGGGAGTGCGACCAGTACTTTTGCTAAATGTGCTATTAATTGCTAATTGCACTTCTCCCACCGCATCCTTCCAACTTCTTTTGGAGGTATTTTCAATAATTGTAAAGCAGTTGGTGAGAACATTCATAATTCTCTCTACCTGCCCGTTTGCACGACTTACGCCAGTTGCTATAAAATGAGTCTCGATAGACCAGTGCTCACAAAAACTAGTAAATTCTCTACCCGTGTAAGAGGCTGCTCGATCGCAAATAATGCGTTTAGGGGTTCCAAAGTTATAAATTAGTTCCTTTAAACAATTAACGGTTGCGGCGGCGGTAAGATTATTCACAGATTTCATGAAACAATATTTCGTAAATGCATCAATAAATACAATGGCGTACTGTTTGGATGGCTTGTTACCACTTAATTTGCCAGTACTATCCATGTGCACGGTATGAAAAGGAACAGGTGGTTTATCTATTGGGTGGAGAGATATTTGGCGTGAACCAGATTGGCTTTTATTAATTTTACAAGTCAGACAACTACCAATGAATTTACGAGTACACTTACTCATATTCGGGAACCAGAACTGCCCTCTTATATTTTCGAGGGTTTTTTCCCAACCAAAATGCTTTAAAGAATCATGATAAATTTGAATCATATGCCAACGATAACTTTTGGGTACAAAAAGACACTTTTTTATCTTATTGTCTCTAGTAGAAAATACACGATATAACAAACCGGCTCTTATCTCATAGCTAGAAGCTAAGTTTTTATCAATAGTTTTGTTTTTAATCAATTCTATGATGTCTTTTACCTCAGAGTCATTGCTCTGCTCAACCTCTAACCATTCACTATAATTAAGAACCTTATTAATGTTTAAAGCCACTGGATTACGACTTAAAAAGTCTACGTGAGGTATGCGCTCACACTTACGGTATTCAATATCGAAATCGAATGATTGTAGGTAAGCCCACCATCTGTGGACCCTTGGAAGTAATTCTTTTTTATTTCGCGAAGCTGTAAGCGAGTTACAATCTGTAACTACTTTAAAAAATCTACCTAGAAGATAATGTCGAAAATGTTTTATGGATCTAACAACGGCCAACGTTTCCAACTCATAAAAGTGGTAACGGCTTTCAGTTTTCGTCGTTCGCCTACTGAAATATTCTATCACCCTTAATTTCCCATCATGGTTTTGAAAAAGAATTCCAGCTAGGCCAACGTAACTAGCATCTGTGTGAAGTTCTACAAATTTAGTGGGGTCGAATAAAGTTAAGACTGGTTCGGAAGCAAGCTGCTTAAGTATAGTATTTCTGGCAGTATCATGATCCGAAGTCCATTCCACTTACAATTATTACGAGTCAAATTATACAAAGGAATCATTACTATAGAAAAGTTGGGCACAAACTTTCTAAAATATCCTGCTAAGCCACAAAACTGTCTCACTTGTTTTACCGATTGTAGGATAGGAGAATCTAAAAGTGCTTGAACCTTACCAGGACTAGGTTTAACTTGTCCGTCGGATATAATCCGGCTTAGGTATTCTATTTCGGTCTTGAGGAATTTACACTTTTTAACATTCAAAGAAAAACCATTTATTTTTAGAGTGGCAAGAACTTGCTCTAGATAATCGATTCCCAATTCAACAGTTTCCGAATATATTACAATATCATCAATATAAATCAAAACAAATTTATCAATGAAAGATTTTAGTGCAATACTGATGGTCCTTTGAAATATAGATGGCGCATTACAAAGCCTAAATGGCATTCTTAGGTACTCATACTGCCCGTCTGGGATGACAAAGGCAGTTTTATGTATAGAATCTTTGGCTATGGGGATTTGATGAAAACCTGCGGTCATATCTAAAACTGTAAAGTACCTGGCATTTGTTAATTTACTAATGTGGTCATCAATTATAGGAAGTGGGAAATGATCACGAATGGTGTTGCTATTGAGTTCTCTGTAATCAACACACATTCGATCACTTCCATCTTTCTTTTTTACAAGTAGTATGGGACTTGAAAAGGGGGAGCTACTTTCACGGATAATATTGTTGTCTTTCAAATCTTTTATAATTTCTTTTACACGATTCCGTTCGATTGGAGCCAAACGATATGGATGTCTTTCAACTATTTTGTCTGGGTTTTTTAAACGTATAGAAAGTTCCCCAGTGGTCACCTGTGTGACAGAGTTCCCGGATGTAAACATGTCAGAATGAGTATTAAGAATTTTATGTAAATTAGTTCTATCTTTGGTACTTATTTTACTATCAATATTAATTAAACCTAGGTTTAGCTCTTGTACAGAATTAATATGGTAAGAATCTCGGGAAATTGTTACACTATTACTCGTGAATGTAATTTGAATGCCAGGTATTTTAAACATATTTTGACCAAGCAGCACATCGTGTTGTATAAAATTATCGGGGACAAGAACAAATTTCAATTCTATAGTAAGGCCATCAATATTGACTAAGCAAATTTTCTTACGGGTAGCTCGAAACGAGTGGTCACCAATGCCTTTTAGTAAGGTAGACTCATAGATTATTTTACCTCTAACAGAGTCCCCCACAATATCACGCATTAAAGAGCACTCCACACTAATAGGCACGAAAAGGTTCTATCTCCTATTTTAATGACGTTAAGTTTATTATTGTTGATAATAAGAGTGTTGACATGGGTAGCGTTTTCATCTTTTGGTTGTTTATTTAATCTTTTAAAGCAATTATCAGACTTATGACCTCTTCTATTACAGAAACTACAAGTTACAGGAGTAGGCTTAGTCGGATTATGTACAAAAGTTGAAGTAGCATTTGTAACGGTAGTGGTGGTAGCAGGTAGGGTAGATACAGAACTTTGGCTCTGGGATCGACAATCTTTATACAAGTGACCTAACTTATGACATTTATGGCATCGTTTTCGTTTCTTTAAATCGGTAGGAAAATTAGGCTTAAGTCTTTTAAGAGGTACGTTCAAATCTAAATCTCCACGGGGACTTTTACGCTTATAAGAGTTTAGACTTTGAATTAATTGAGGCAAACTTTTTGGCGTAAGTCGTAACAAATCGGAGCGAATACGAAAATCAGACATACCGGAAATTACTGCTTCAACCAACCGCTGATCAGTCATCTCCACGCCAATCACCTTCTTGGCCAATTCCCATTTTCTCGTAGCATATTCGGCGAGGTTGCTAGCGTGATCGCTGGAGTACTCGATGAAAGTCGTCAGATCGTCGTAGTACCGCGCTTCGTCTGAAAAGGTTTCAATTAGACCATCTTTTAGTTCTGTCCAGTTTGTTAAGCTGGAGTAATTCCGCCTTACCCATTCCGCAGCCCGTCCACGCAGGTGTTTCCTTGTTAAATTAAGGATTTCCCTATCGGACAGGTCATATTCGTTTATGAGGTCTTCAAGGTTGCGGCACCATACTGGAATTGTATCGGTCCGGTCATCAGGGTCAAACGCAGGTACATAAATGTGTTCGAGACTCCTCATACGTGGCGTTGATTTTGTATGTAGTTTGAATTAACTGGGTCATCATTTGTTGCATCATATTCTGCATAAAGTTCAAAGGCACAAATTCTACTTCCCTTGAATCCCGATTGTTGTTTGTACCCGCTGAGTCATGACTGCCAAACGCCACGTGTGTTCTTTGGGTAGCCGTGGCTTCACTCGGAGCAGTGCTACCATCAGCGACACCTTCTTTATTTCGAGTGACTGAATTGTGGGTAGTTCGAGAATTTTGAGGATCGGTGAAGTGTGCATCGGACGTTGCATCACTGCACTGGACTCCTGTGAAGTTGCAAGCTGATTCCGCTGCTCTTCATCCGATGATACGGCTACTTCATCATGGCTGTACATTTTTTTTTTTTTTTTGAATTCTGAAACAGTTAACATTCATAGGCGTAGTTTAGGTAACAAATCCCACTTCTGATGTGACAGAAGGGTTAAGAAAACGTCAAAACATCAAAACAATAATGACACAATTTATTTACCAACATTACATCATTTAATTTAAGGTATTAATCTTATAATAATTAACACTAAATAACAACGCAATTACACGCGTATAAAATTATTCCAGCAAGGAAACCTCAATACAATTCAAATACATATTACATTTACAATATACCTTCGTAATATAATTAAATATATTTTAGTAACACAATAATCACATACCTGACCCGCAGAGATAGTTCGGAGCACTAGGTCGTGCCGTGTCCGAGTTCTGACAACGTCTGATCTATCGAAAAGGCACTTCGCCTATTTATAGGCCACTGACGTCAGAGGCACGTGCGAAGCCAGTGACTGTTTCATAAAACTACCCTCATAATTTCATTTAAATAAAGTTGTTTCAAAGTTACCTAATTAACCTTAAAAAATAATAAAATCTCCCACAAATATAATGGTAAATATCATCCAAAGGAATAAAGCAACTTTTATAAAGTTGTCAAATGGTTTTCTTCCGAAAGGAATAATTTAATTACAACCCCTCATGCAATCTCAGTTTAACGGCAGTTGAGAGATGAGAGCGTTATTGCAGGTCTTTATTATAACCATTTTCCCGAAGCTAAGGAATAAAAACTCCTTACAACATGACTTGTGATATAATTTTATAACTTAAAAGCTCCATTCATTATACTCAACCTTTAAAGCGTTAGTTATGTACTATTATACGAAACTCTGAACTTAATAGCTATTGACTGTTATGGGTAGTTCACACATTAACAGATTGCATAATTATATAAGCATTTGTTTAAGTATATATACTACTATACTAATTGAATAATACTAAAAGAATACTAATAATAACAAGACTCCACTTACTATTCCATGAGGCCATTTATAAACCGCGTGACATTGCTAGCTTAAGCAAACGACTGGTAATATCAATTATACTTGAAATACCGGCAGCAAATTTATTGAAAGAGCTAGGTATATAAGAATTTATGTATAGTAGATATGCGCTACATATAGATGGAAATGAAGTAATATAAATCTGTGCAGTGTGTCCTTTTAACATTTAATTAATCTTCAATATTTTTTTCGTACTTTTTAATAAATTCAGACTTTGGCAAAATTATCTAAATTTCTTGAACAAATTATTTATAGAAATAAAGTGTGTGGTCAATTGTACCTGTATAACAGAACTTAACAGTATTTTGTACAACGATTACTGAATAGTAGTAACATATTACCAGTATTCAATTAATTCCGGACAAGCCGTCACCAACAATTTAACTATTCATACCTCAAAATTATCGTATCTACAATTTCTTATGTTAAGACCTCTATGGGCCTCGATGGCTACTTACCATCAGGAGTACGGTCAAGTCCTTGGACCAATAGTATTCAGTGTCACGAGATACGGTCTCGGCAATGTGATGGTTCTCCTTACTTGTCTTTGTCTTCTCTAGACAAATCGCAGTCGCCATATTGTCTACTCTAGTGAAACATCACTGACACCGGACGCCATCTTGAGGTCCTTAAAGCCAGGTCACACGTACCAGTGAAGTCACAGTTCCGTCCGGTCCGAAACAGTACTGACATATTTTCTATGAATGCATCCCTGTCAGTCAGTTTCAGTGACGACAACATACTCTCAGTGTATAAATAAGCTTTTACTGATTTAGCTGTCAGAAGAAACAAATTCAGTTTTGAAATAAAATTGTAAATTATCATTTATTATAAGAATTAACAACACTAACTAAATATTTACTCTATTTCTAACTTCTAGATTATATATTGTAATTTGACGAATAAATCTGTCACATTATGTTGATATTGTTTTATATTTATGAACCTAGACATTTACATAAACATGAGGTTTAATTTGTATTGTTAGGGTATCACCAAAATGGACTGAATGGGATGGATGTGTTTGAAATGGAGAGGATTTCTTCAGTTATTTAAAGAAAAGATAATTAATGTACCAAATTTATATTTTTGGGTTATTAATATCTTAATCAATTTTCACAAAATACAATTGTTAAATCTGATAAAAATTTAAAATCTTGTATTTAAAAAAAAAGTTTTTTTTCTGACATTTCATTCACTGTTTTAGTTATGATAATTGGAGGTCTTGTATCTCAAACCATTATATTTAAGCTACATCTATTATCTTGATGATTGTTAACGACAGAACAATGATAATATAATAATATAATATAACACTTTTCACAAAAATTAGCATCATGACCAACTCCACGGTGAATTCGATTAGTCGTATATATTGATGTTACAACACAAAATAATTTCATGGTTCGACGAACAATGCATGGACTGTGTATAGGTATTGCAAACAAAACACTGGCCAGTCCTTGTGACTTATTGCTATTTGTTTAACACCGCAATTCGGTGGTTCAAATTATTTGTTTAGGCCGAATAGATATAACTCTGTTATTTCTGTTTATATTAGAATATATTAAATAAAATAGTGTCAGTTCATATATTAAATAAAACAATGTCAGCCAAATAACTGCAAGATAATGGTAGATATTAATTTAAAAAAAACAAATTTCTGAATTTAAAGATTAGATATTGAAGTTCGGTTGTGTTACTGCCAACATCTATAACGACATTCCCTAAGTCTAAGATAATAAGAGTTTTCTAATATTGTAATGAGGATCTATGACGTTCATTTATTTATTTAAATATAAATTCATCGTGTACTGTATCATAAAGTAACTTGGTTCACAAGAATGTTACCGAATAACATTTCAGGAAATAATAAATGTTCAGGTAACACATAAAAATGATTTACAAAATGGCTTTTAGTGATTTAGTAAGGAAATAAAAATACTAGCTACTGCTGGTGTTGATTTTTAAAACGTCTAAAATTTACACAACCATAAATATTTGGCTCGAAGATTTTAAAATATTACAACATAGTAAGTATATGGATATATATAGATAACATTATTAAGAATCTTTTTAATTTGTAGTTGTAATTTTGCCCTTGTATTTATGTTTTGGTATGTATTAAATATTAAATGTTTTCCGATAACTCAAAAAGTGCTGAGTACATTTGATATTGTATCAAGTTGTAGTATCAAGTGCAATGGTCACATAGTTTACTCCGAAGTAATAGATAGTAAGTATCACATATAAAAAATAAATTACTGTAACTTAATGTAAGTATAAAATCTTTTTTTTTTACCATATCCCCATTGACGCAAAAACTCATAACAATTTTATTAAATTCCGTCCAAATGTTTTTCCATGATGCATGGATAAAAGAGGAAAACATGTTTTAGATTTAGATTTCATACATCAATATTGTCTCTTTTATTTTAATTTAATACTTTCTATGTCATTATATAAATACCTGAAGGAACAGATGTACCCTATTCTACGACAATTATGCCGTTGGATGAGTATACAATTTGGTACAGTTATAGTTTAAACGGTACAGGGAAATAATGTATTAGATATAATTGAATCAAACCGTCTGCAAACGAGAAATTGGCGTCACATTATTTTTAATATTTTACGTGAATGTCTTGTTAATGTTCGAAAATCACAGAACTAGTATTTGCGTAGTTTTTAATTCTACTCTTCCCACGGCATCACGCTTAACTTGAATCTAATTTGTTATCACATATCAATAACTATGTCGTCGTGATCTCAAGAGTCGATACTATAAAATATATTAATTAATAATACTAATTAATAAATTTTATAGTATCGTAACTATAAAAGAGTATCTCTGGAGTTTTTTTGCCGGTTCTTCCACGTGGAGGTATGATTTGTAACCGTGCAGCTGGACCTCATTGACTTTGATTTTGACAGTTATTGATTTCGAGGGTCCTCTAGTTTCATAGATATTTCATTTCTGTAATAATTTAAAATATACAAAGACCTATTCTCACTTTTATAATGTATTTCGATTATCAAGTTTGTAAACATTTTGTTTGGCTGACTAATTATCTGACAATGGATGGATTAAATGGTGACAGGTTACGAGGAAGATTTTCTATTCCCGAATTCCTTTTAAATGAACGAGAAAAATCTACTAGCGGCGTCAACAGACCCTTAACCTCGACTCGCTGCCCTCGCGAAATCTCGGGTGCCGTTTGCATATCGAGCGAAGCGAGCCCAGTGTAATGACTCTTCCCCCTTCTCCGGCCCCTTCTCCCTTCTTGCAATCTTGTACAGGTACTCACCGAAGCATCCGTGTCCCGTGAGCACATCAATGATCCAATGGATCAACGATCCAAGTGGGGGCGAACTGCCACTGTCATCAGACCGGCGGCAGGGGACTCTAAGTCCCTCGTTCACCGTCAAATAAGGGCTCGGTGAGCTGAAGCCCTGATTCGAGCTGCTACAGACCTTACCCTCCTGGTCCTGGCTTCTGCCCGGTGCCAATACACCCCGGCGAGCACATCCGCCTGCAACTCCCAAGGCGGGTCGCTTGCTAGGAGTGTGGCCGCAGTGTACGACACTGTACGGTACCCCCTGATCATTCTCACCGTTAACACCCTCTGCGTCCTTCTAAAGAGGGTCTTTGAATCGGCGGTGAGGGACCCCGACCATATGGGGAAACCATACAGGGTCATACTTCTCACGATGTCGAGCTTGTGGCCCACCGACATTGGGCAGAAGCCTTCCCAAGGCAGCCGCGGTGGACAACTAACTTCGGGGACAGAAGGGAGAAATGAGCCCCGAAGTTCCATCTTCCGTCTAGGGTGAGACCCAGATATTTTAGCGTGGTCTTCACCACCACCTCCTCACCCTGGGCGGAGAAGGACGCCCGGCGAGGGGGACCCCGGCGAGTGCCGTGGAAAAGGATGGCCTCCGTTTTGGATACGGAGACCTCCAATGCCAACAGCCCTATGTGGTCTGCAACCAGCGTAGCGCCGACTGTTGCCAGACGGGCTGCCTCCGCATATGTCCCTTCCCAGCAAGTGACGAGGGTGTCATCTGCGTAACACAACACTCTCATCCGCGGCACGAGAGGACAGCGGAGCAGCCAGTCGTACCCGAAGTTCCACAAGACCGGTCCCAAGATAGACCCCTGTCGAACCCCGCGGCATACGCTACGTCGGTGTAGCCGATGGTCGCCGCCAACCCATAGGACCTCTCTGTCCTACAGGTAGGTTTCAAACAGTCTCCGAAGATAGGAAGGCACTCCATGGAACCGGAGTGACTCAACTAAAATCTCAAACGGAAGACTGTTGAAGGCATTGGCAACGTCCATCGACACCGCCAGGACCACGTCCCCTCGCGAGTTGCCTCTTGGGACAGGTCTCTCAGAGATTTTAGGGCGTTGATCGTTGATCGACCCGCCCTGAAGCCAAACTGAGCATCCGAGAGACCCGGCCCCACCTCCTCGAGGTGTTGGACGAGTCGGGCAGAGAGAATTCTCTCGAAGAGTTTGCCCGTCTCGTCCAGCAGCCCGATTGCCTGTATGCATAAGGGGAGTCGGCAGAACGATCCTCCTTCCACAACAGGACCGCAGACCCTCTTTCAGCAACCTGCCCTCTTTCCAGGCCTTCGGAAACTGTCCAGTGCGCAAACAAAGATTGAACAGTTCCCGAAGAATGCCCCCCAGGTATTCCAGGGCGAGGAATAGAACTCGCCCTGGAATACCTATAATAAATTATGACCATACAACTATTATAATTAAAGCCTATTTTTTTAACTAACCAAATTTATATATAGGAGTAGAAAGTATTTCATAAACGGAGCAATAACCTGTAACGATAACAAATTTCATTAATACAAACAACTCAAAGCAATAGTACTGTAATACAATGTAGCAAATGGTTTTTAATAAAATTATGAACAATTTTTATTTTGTTATTATTTTTATACATATAAAAATGGTAACATACATTTATAAATATTATTATATTTTTGACCCAAGATCTCAGCTTCTGATTGTTTTTATATACTGGAGATAGTTGCAACTAATTATAGGCCTATTATATATTCCTTTATTTAATCAACACTCATATTAATTATTATATACAGATATGTATCAGATGTTGTGTGTCCTGTGATAACTAAAGCTTATTTAAGATACCGTACGGGGCCTCTCCCTTGAGAGCGCCCTATGGAGTGTAGGGAAACATGTGATACGTACACGTAAGGGATAAATACATTGAAAGATATCATGTGTAAAAAAAGTTAAAAACTTTAATATATTTTATTTATTAAAAATTTGGAACCCATAATTATTCGTATTATTATATTTTGTAATCGTCTTATAACAGAATTAGTGCGACATTGAAACTCATTCGGTACCTATTACAATGAAATACTAACCATTTAATTATTTTCCAAAGTCTCGTATATATTTTCGAAAATAATTTTAAATGGACTGTTTTTTGCAATGTAAGCTTTATTATAAGGATAGATTGTTATAAGTATAGACAAACGACTACAGTAGATGATATGAAATATGACCAAGAAAGTGTTTCGTGTGTATTAACCGAGGTCATATAACGGCGACCTGTGAAGGAGAGTGATAAATGAACATGTTCTGGACTCGCACGTCAATGATAACTTACTACTGAGATTTATTATATCCAGACGACGCGACGGTCATTCTCTCTCAGGCGATATAATTCACTATTATCCACCTACATTTTTCTTCTGGAAGTCATGAAGTTCAGTTGGGATTTGAGCGCCTTTTAATAAGGGATTAAGAGTATTATGGAATATTTTTTTGTTTTAATTAAAACTATTCAAGCAAACAAATCAGCATTTATCTCGGACTTTTGAATCTACTGGTAGTATTTATTTATATGGCTCAAGCTTATTTGAGATTCTCCCTCAACATTTTAGTTGTAATTTGCTCTATTTCTTTAGTAGGTATTTGTTTCACATATTAATATAATATTTATTCCTTCTACAATAAACTTTAATGGGAGCTTATAACATTATTTTACTTTGTTTCTAGGTATGCCTAAATACATATTTTTTGAAAATAATAGCGACCTCGGGGAATAAAAGGTGTAAAATAGTTTTATTTAATATCTTATCAATGTGAAAACACTTTTAAGAGTTCTTAAATGAACTAAACGAATAAATAATAATCATTACACAAAAAAAATGCATTGATATATTTAAGTTCAGTTCATCCACTCTAATATGACAGAGCTATGAGAGTACGTACTATTGAGACTGCCTTCCTGTGCTTGAAGTATAAAATATATAAAACTGAAACCTCAGTGTTTTTTTTTAATTTAAGGAAAATCATAGCTGGTGTAGTCGTAACTTCAAAGTGTATCTTATAATAGAAGACATTCAAATATGATTGTTTTCGTTATTTATTTAATTCACTATGACTACAAAAAAACATGTAAATAATACAATTTAAAGAAGCAACAGGTTATCCCTTTCTTCTGCCTTTAAATGTGTCAGAAGCTTACATATAAAATAGTTTTTGTACCCAGTTAGTAATTAGCTGGAATGGCAATAGTCATAAAAATGAACACGATTCTTGTTCCAAAAATATTATCCATCAACAACGCTTTACTTGACTAAAACATGTTTTTCCAACTCAAGCGTTATCAACAATTTATGCGCGTTAGGTCAAAACAGGCTCTAAACAACACAGTTTATGTTCGGGACTATAGTTGAGCACACTTCGTCGCTGGTCTGATGGCAAATTGTTGGCTGTTAAACAATCGTGTAATTTCTACACAGCAGCTGCGTTAAACAAAAGTGATAATATGAGCTATTCAATGTTTGGCAAACGGTTGGTGAATATATATCCATAAACCACATGACTTTGTTTTATCCTTTAGATATTATATATACTTTATAAATAGTAGGTATTTTAAGAAGAATAACTTAACTATGATTAAATTCAGCTTTTTAAAAGAAATTGTTTTGTTGAATTGCCTCAAATTTTTACAATTCTCTGCCTGTCTGCCAAAAAATCAAATTCCACGTTTAAATAAAACAAATTCCCTCGTAAAAATAAGGATTAATAATAGCATTTCAGATTTAAAGATTAAAATGTTATAAATAATTCAAATAACAATTTTTGTGGTCGCTCTACTGAAGACGAATGGATTCGCTTCACCACTGGCCATTTAGGCGGATGAGCGGGTAATACTCATCCATGCAGTCAACATGCACGCATCAGTCTCTCATATCTGAAGCGCTCTCGCTAAAACAAACAACTAGATTGTAATTGTAATCATATAAAAAGTTTAATTAAATTAATCTAATCTAGTTCTTGTAGCTTATTCAGAACCTCATATCAGAACCTATGGAAAAATGTGCCATTTAAAACTTTCAATATGACCATAGAATGTCGTTTAAAATATCAGTTATTGAAGACAGTAGCTTTGTATACAACAATGTTGAAGCAGTTTAGACGTCTTGGCCGAATATAACTAATATAATTTCAATTAGATGCTGCCAATGCTTAAGATTTTTAAACTTTTATATTCACTTACTTAGCTAACATGGTTACAGAGAATTTCAAACATAAAATTTGTGGTATTAATTAATGTCAAAATGGCGTCTGAGAAGTTAGAGTTCTGTTCTTGTTGATGATTATTTTTATTCTGTTTATAATTTTAAAAAAATATGACCTTTCAGTAAATTTTAAATTGGACAACAGTTTACCAGATTAAGAAAGTAGAAAGACAAAATATAATATATTTTATAATATTATTAGTTTCTCAATAATTACATATAAGGCGTATGGCTTTACTATAGGCAAGGATAATGATTCTTTAATATTCTCTTTATTTAGTTGAGATATTTTATTGACGAAATCTAATCCGTACAGATTGTGTAGTCATTTAAAGGTTGGTAATGTACCGTTACGTGTGATGAGGTTTATCATTGAGCAGTCCATCAGACGTGTTAGTTTTAGTAACATGATAATTTATTGGGGAAAAAAGCTTTCCTCAATAAACTAAGAACGAGTTTACTAAGGTGAAAAGAATATCGTTATAAAAAGGATGGATTATCAATTACCGAGTAAGCAAAATGGAGTTATATAATTATTTCAATTTCTTGGTAATTCCTCAGCGTTCGTTCATATTTGAATATTGCACAGAAACCATTCGAAAAATAACACTATATAACATAATTCATTAGTTCTATAATGTGTGATTGAAATGATTCATATAGAGATTACCGGGCTTCTTTGAAAAATGTAAAAAATAGAAACACTGTACTTTTAAAAAGAAGTAATCGAGGGATCTATGAGCGCAGTAAAAATAATATAAATGCACTTTATTTACTGGGGATCAACGCTTTTGAATAACAAAGTGTAGTGAAAGCAAAGCCTTTGTGCGGTCGGCGGAAAATAAACACGTAAAGAATAAACACAACAAGGAGGGTTGGAAGCGCTAATGCGCTACCAGCGGTCATTAAGACCCGCTCCTTTTTAGCTAGTATGTAAATGTGTATTCTCTTCGCTCGTTATATTTGAGATGTTATTTTTCTTTACCATCTGTAAATTTCTTTTAATTTTATTTTTTTAGGGTTAAAAAGCAAAAGAACCACACTTTTTCATTTATATTTCTAATGTAAAGAAATAATACATTAAGCATAGATATATAATTTTTCAATATTTTAATTCTAATTATAATATATTGTTGTGTTCCTGCAGATAGTAGTACATCCAATGTTATCCAATATATATACAAAACTTCTACTTCGTACACATAAAAGCTTCTAAGACAATCCACTTTAACAGACGGACGGACGGAGGCATTGAGTGATTTAAATCCGTTCTCCATTTCCCTTTAAGAAAAGAAACTATGTAAAAACTCAACCAAATGAATCAATATAAATAAATAGATTGCTAATATAAGTACTTTTAAATTTTTAAAATATTATCGTAAATTTAGGTTGTTACTGTTTTACAGCAATCTTCTGTGAGAGGGTGGTACCACCAGCATCTAGCTCGCTCGCATATAAGCTTTAGCCGAATGACTACAGTTAGATCCCGTGACCTTAAAATATATTATACTTTGATATGTGGCTTATTGCTTGAAGGTTGACCAACCAGTGTTTATAACTAAAAAAAATACAAAAAATATACTAATTATGGATTTTTAAGCATACAAATGTAAAGACTAGTAAATATTGTATATTATTATCTGAAGGTGTTTCCAGAGTATTATTACAGCTTACATTGAAGATCGGTGTTTCTAAAAAATATTCAAACAATAAAAACACAAATACAACGGAACGAGCGATACGATTTGAACTAATAAAATGTACGAATACTTTGTGGATTCAATTTGTAATCACAAAAGTAAAAAAAACCGCATTGGCCGCTTTAAATTGTTTTCATGACACAAAGAAAACTATTTCTGGAATCGAATTCATTTTAATAAATATTTATTTGTATCAGGAAACAAATACATATGTCTTAGATCAAAGAATATTGAAAACCTTTTAATATAAAATATGAATGAATGTACTGCTTAAACAATGCTTTGACGCATCAAAATTAAATTAATAGTAGTAAGTAGTCTTTCTTAACAAAATTCAAACTATTATTCTGTTATCTTATTTCCTTAAGTGGCACCCAATGTAATGAATATAAAGAAGGAAAACTTTAGAAGGAAGTCTCAGTGAAACAATGAACTGATAAACCCGCAAGTTGCATAGAACAGTTGCTCGTTCATTTCCTCACCTCCAGTCGCTGCAATGTCACTAGTGTCACCTTAGTTTGTATTGCACCCAGCGATAGCACCATTATATCAATGAGATGACACAGTGTACATCGAAAGCAGATATTATGTTTCCAATAATATCGAGATGCCACTATCAAAGTATCTTTAAAATATTTAAAAGTATGCAATTTAATTAAAATTTACATAGTTCTAGTCCAAAGTAGTGAGAGAAGAAGAAGATGTATAATTAAACGATTAGACGTTAGAGATTTTTTTTTTTAATATAGTGCGAGACATTTTATGATTAGTTATGTATTCTAATTTCATTGCAGACAGAATTCCAATATTTTGTTACCAGTTTTTGAAATATATCTAGTCTACTAATATATAATAGACAATTTGATATCTTCAGTATTCCCTCTGGTGCGGCGACACAAAGTTAGCGCAACAAGCAAATTATTGCGTCCTATGTACATACATATAAATATATTATAATGTCACGTGAGGGACGAACTGATCCTGTAACTATATCTTGATAATATTATAGTAATAAATTGAATAAATTCTATCGTAATTCTCTTGCAAACAGCCGTGGCGACTTAATAAAATATACATTCGTCATAAAACAATACTCCTCTACGTGAGTAAATATATTTAAACGGATTTGCATTTTAATTTCACGGCGTGATTCATTGGAAAATTGATTAAGCCGTCCAAAAACATACAAGAGATTCGTACTTAATTGATGAAGTTCCGTAGAGACAACGATCGCTACGTTAATCTGTATAGAGATTTTGTTTGAATACTTTTTGCTTCTATTTTATATTTTGTATTATCATTATCTGGTCTGACTTCTGTTTTATTACCAACAGCAGCAACTAGACAGACATTCGTTGTACGTGTATCTCTGGCACATTCGACATTGACTTTAAAATATCGCCGAGTATCTCTTATTGCAGATGAAACGCTGCGCTCCGTGACAGGAAATGTTTCAGTTTCGCAGACATGAGTTGTCAATCGATAAAGCCGTCCAATTCAAATGTCTGTTCCAAGAATGGCTTAACTTTAAAACCATTCACGTATTTAAAAAAGTGAAAATGTTTTTAAATATTATTTAGTATTCTATACGGAACAATAAATTTGTAAAATTTCATATTTCATACGATGTATATCTTATATGTAATAGTATAAGTCTTAGCAATTAATGAATTAATTAAAAGGATACCTTTTAAGAAAGCATTATTATATAAGCTAAGGAATAAAAACTCCTTACAACATGACTTGTGATATAATTTTACAACTTAAAAGCTCCATTCATTATACTCAACCTTTAACGCGTTAGTTTTGTACCATTATACGAAACTCTGAACTTAATAGCTATTGACTGTTACGGGTAGTTCACACTTTGACAGATTGCATAATTATATAAGCATTCGTTTAAATATATAGACTACTATACTAGTTGAATAATCCTAAAAGAACACTTATAATAACAAGACTCCACTTACTATTCCATGAGGCCATTTATAAACCACGTGACATTGCCAGCTTAAGCAAACGACTGGTAATATCATTGAAAGAGCTAGGTATATAAGAATTTATATATAGTAGATCTGCGCGCTACATAGATGGTAAAGCAAGTGAAATAAATATATATATATATAGTGTGTTCTTTCAATATTCAATTAACTTTCAATTTTTTTTTCGTACATTTTCTAATAAATTTAAGCAATAATTAAGATTTTGGCTTAATTATCTAAATTCCTTAATATTAAACATAGTTTTTATAGAAACAAAGTGTGTGGTCAATTGTATCTGTATAACAGAACTTAACAGTATTTTGTACAACGATTACTGAATAGTAGTAACATATTACCAGTATTCAATTAATTCCGGACAAGCCGTCACCAACAATTTAACTATAAATTATTACTATACCTCCAAATTATTGTATCTACAATTTCATATGTTGAAACCTCTATGAGCCTCGATGACTACTTACCATCAGGTGTAAGGGCAACACCTTGTACCAATGTTCTTTGGCATCATGAGATACGGTATCTACATGAGATACATCTGTAATGTGATGGTTCTGCTTACTTATCTTTGTCTAGATAAGTCGCAGTCGCCGTATTGTATACTCAGCGAACTTCACTGACACCGGATGTCATCTTGAAGTCCTTGAGGCCAGGTCACACGTTCCGGTGAAGTCACAGTCAGTCAGTGTCAGTGACGGCACAGTATTCTCACTTTGTGAATTATTGCCATTATTGCTGCCATTATGAGTTATCAGAACAAACAAATTCAGTCTTCAAATAAAATTGAAAATTATCTTTAATTATTGGAATTAACAATACTAATTAAATATTTACTCTATTTCTAACTTCTAGATTATATATTTCAATTTAACAATACTAGTCTTACCAGATTGGATATCTGCGAAGGATTTTGATACCTTATGCCAATATAAGAGGTACCTTGGCGAATAAATTTGTCACATTATATTGATATTGTTTTATTTTTTGAACCTAAACATTAACATAAACATAGGATTTAATTTGTATTGTTAAGATTACACCAAAATGGACTGAATGAGAGGAATTTTTCAGTTATTTAGACGAAACATATTTTATATATAAAATTTTTATTTTCGGGTTATTAATATCTTGAACAATTTTCACAAAATAACCTAATAAAAATTAAAATATTAAAAACTCTTTTGTATAAAAAATAAAGGTTTTCTGACATTCCATTCACTCTTTAAGTCATAGTAATTAATAGTCTTGTATCTCAAACCATTATATTTAAGCTGTAGCTTAGATAGATGTATCTATTGTCATGATGATTGTTAACGACAGTACAATGATAATATAATAATATAATATATTAACACTTTTCAAAAAAATTTGCATCATGGCCAACTCCACGGTGAATTCGATAAGTCGTATATATTGATGTTACAACACAAAATAATTTCATGGTTCGACGAACAATGCATGGACTGTGTATAGGTATTGCAAACAAAACACTGGCCAGTCCTTGTGACTTATTGCTATTTGTTTAACACCGCAATTCGGTGGTTCAAATTATTTGTTTAGGCCGAATATATATAACTCTGTTATTTCTGTTTATATTAGAATATATTAAATAAAATAACGTCAGTTCATATATTAAATAAAATAATGTTAGCAAAATCCCTGCAAGATAATGGTAGATATTAATTAAAAAATATCAAATTTCTGAATTTAAAGATTAGATATTGAAGCTCGGTTGTATTACTGCCAACATCTATAACGACATTCCCTAAGTCTAAGATAATAAGAGTTTTCTAATATTGTAATGAGGATCTATGATGTTCATTTATTTATTAAAATATAAATTCATCGTGTACTGTATCATAAAGTAACTTGGTTCACAAGAATGTTACCGAATAACATTTCAGGAAATAATAAATGTTCAGGTAACACATAAAAATGATTTACAAAATGGCTTTTAGTGATTTAGTAAGGCAATAAAAATACTAGCTACTGCTGGTGTTGATTTTTAAAAAGTCTAAAATTTACACAAACATAATGCTATAAATAAATATTTGGCTCGAAGATTTTAAAATATTACAACATAGTAAGTATATGGATATATATAGATAACATTACTAAGAATCTTTTTAATTTGTAGTTGTCATTTTGCCCTTGTATTTATGTTTTGCTATGTATTTCTACATTATATGTTTTCCGATCACTCAATAAGTGCTGAGTACAAGTACACTTGATATTGTATCAAGATGTAGTATCAAGCGGAATGGTCACATAGTTTCCTCCGAAGCAATAGGTGGTAAATATCACATAAAAATCATAATTATTCCAACTTAATGTAAGTATAAAATCTTAATTTTTTACCATTTATACCACCCATCGACACAACAATTTATAACTATTTTATCAAATTCCGTCAAGATTTTTTCTATGATACATGGATAAAAGACGATAACATGTTTACAGTTCTGTTTCATGTCAGACAAGTCAATGAATACTCGAATAAATTATTTGTTTAAAAATATACTGTATGTACAACTTTTGCCTCCTATATTTTATGTATAAAATAAAACAACCACACTTCTATTCTCGTGTCACCCTTAAACTTTTATTGATATAATAATTGTTGTTAAAAAATATATAACGGAAGCGCGGTAACGAAGATTGTTCAATCTTATAATCCAGGTGGAGATTACGAAGTTGTTAAAATTGAGTTCCCAAGTCGTAACAGCCTCGCAGGGAGGAAACGATTATAAAGTTATATAATTTTTGGTTGTTTTTTTTTTATAATACGATTTCATAGATTAATATTTTCCCTTTTATTTTCTTTTTGATATGTACCCTATTCTACGACAATTATGCCGTTGGATGAGTATAAAATTTGCCACAGTTATAGTTTAAACGGTACAGGTAAATAATGTATTAGACATATATATTTATATATATATATATATATATATATATATATATATATATATATATATTTCTATATATATAAAATAAATATATAAATAAACATGTTTCAATGTTTCATAACATTCAAATTAAGGTCGAAATTCAGCCACTTGACGACTGATAGTTAATACTAATAAATATTATACTTAAACAATAATCGTACTGAAGACTTTCGACCGTGGAAGTTATTATTACCCTTTATTATTGTTGCAACGACGAAACCAGATATAATTGAACCAAACCAAAGAAACGAGAATTAATTATCACATTATCTTTAATATTTTACTTTACCATCTTATTATGCGACCATCACAGAACTAGTATTTGCGTAGTTAGTCTAATTTGCTCTCACATATTAATAATTATGTCGTCGTGGTCTCAAGAGTCGATACTATATAATATATTAATTAAAAGAGTATCCCTGGAGTTTCTTGCCGGTTCTTCCACGAGGAGGTATGTGTTGTAACCTTGCAACAAGAGCTCATTGACTTTGATCTTGACAGTTATTGATTTCGAGGGTCCTCTAGTTTCATAAATATATTATTTCTCTAATAATTTAAAACATAGACACCTTTTCTCACTTTTATAATGTACTTCGATAATGAAGTTATAAACAGTTTGTTACGTTGACTAATTATCTACAGCATCTTTCTTAGAGAATAACAGATTGTTAACCAGCCTTTTTAGACCATGTGTTGTCGAAGACACAAAGAATACGTTCTATTAAGAAACAAAAACAAAACGATGGCTGAAAACCATAAAATAAAAACAAAAAAAACCCTAAAATGTAAGAATAATAGAATTAAACAACTCTCATTGAAAGCTAATATATACAAACTATCAAGTTGTATAAACGTGTCAGAGAACAAGTGATTCTTCAGTGATGTGTGAATTGTTTCGTCAGGAGAGGAGGATTGTGTTAAACCTATTTGAAAGGTGATCATATGTAAGGCGTATGGATTTATAATTAACGTTGTTTCCACGTGAATTCAAATCAAAGTGTTTAAATTACGTAAATATATTTACTATAAAAATATTATCTAACTTAATATAGCAAATATTTACGTTAAAGTAATAAGATAATCTCTTTACAATTGCAAATGCATATTATATACTACTTAAACTTAAACGTAAATTCACGTAGAATTAGAACAGAAAAATTAAATAACAGCTATTGACAACTTGTCTAATCGTTCTATATCATAAATACTTTGAAAACAACTAACTTATTCGTACACATATTACTATCATATTATTATCTCATTAAATTTTATCTATAATAAATTTAAACTCTTTAAAAATAATTAGGCAATAGCCCCGGAGAGGCGCGAGTGTTATTACTCGTTTAACGATCACCATCATCCTACCACTTTAAAAGGCTTTTATATTTCAACAAAATGAGTTATGGAACAATTTTATAATACTGGCATTAATCTGTTTGTCTTTTTTTATAACTGTTTGCATTTATTTATCAGTTGTTGGTAGAGGATCTATACCCCAACACCATCCAACTATATTCGCTATTGATCACGGCGTAACTATCATAAATATAGCCGAAAATAATTTTTAGCTAAGCAATTTTTAATCTAGAAATAGAAAGTATTTCTTAAAAAGAGCAATAACCTGTAACGATACCAAAATGTCATGAATGCACACAATAGAATTGATTACAATTCTATTGTGCATATTGAGTTAGCAATTGGTTATTAATAAAAAAAAATTATAAATTTTTATTTTGTTACTATTTTTATATGTATACATTTATAAATGTTATTATATTTTTTATCCCAAGATCTGCAACCTCTAATTGTTTTTATATACAAGAGATAGTTGCAACTAATTATAGGCCTATTACATACAACTGTATCACATATTTCCTTTATTTATCAACACTTATATTAATTATTATATACAGATATGTATCAGATGTTGTATCTCCTGTGATAACTAGGGCTAGTTGAAGATTTCGTACGAGGTTTTTCCCTTGAGAGCGCCCTATGCAGTGTAGGGAACTGTGCTACGTACAGACATCGTGTATAAAAAAAGTTAAAAACATCAATATATTTTATTTATTAAAACTTTTGTGACCCATAATTAGTCGTAATATTTTATTTTTTTAAACTCACTTTACTTACAACAGAATCAGCGCGACTTTGAAACTCATTCGGAACCTATTACAATGAAATATTAAACATTTATACCTTTTCCACAGCCTCGAATATATTTATTTAAATTATCTTAAATGGATTGTTTTTTGCAATGTAAGCTTTATTATAAGGATAGATACACACGGCTACAGTAGATGATATGAAATATGACCAAGAAAGTGTTTCGTGTGTATTAACCGAGGTCATATAACGGCGACCTGTGAAGGAGAGTGATAAATGAACATGTTCTGGACTCGCACGTCAATGATAACTTACTACTGAGATTTATTATATCCAGACGACGCGACGGTCATTCTCTCTCAGGCGATATAATTCACTATTATCCACCTACATTGTTCATCTGGAAGTCATGAAGTTGAGTTGGGACTTGATCACCTTTTAATAATGGATGAAGAGAATTTTGGGCCATTTTATGGCCTTATTAAAATATAAGGTACTCGACATCGAAAAACAAATAAGATTTTTATTTTATATTTTAGGTAGAGATTCAAAAAAACACTAACATTTAATATAATTGACTGCACTGATCTACGAAATAAGTTTTACCGAACCATGAACTGTAACTCGATTCATCTACAACTAATCAGCTTATATAAGCTACTGCCGAATAACAGCGATGCGATCAACATTCAACAAATTTACAAAACTATTCAAATAAACAAATCAGCCATAATCTCGGACTTTCGAATCTACTCCTTGTATGTTTTATAGAGCTCATGCATATTTGAGGTTCTCTCTCACCATATTATTTGTAATTTGCTTTATTTCTTTAGTAGGTATTTGATTCACATATTAATATAATATTATTGCAACAAAACATGTAAATAGTAATTAGATGGATTGGTAGTAGTTACAAACACAAACACGATTCTCATCAAAAATATTATTCAACAACAACGCTTTACTTGACTAAAACATGGTGTCCCAACTCAAGCGTTATCAACAATTTATGCGCGTTAGGTCAGAACAGGTTCTAAACAACACAGTTTATGTTCGGGACTATAGTTGAGCACACTTCGTCGCTACTCTGATAGCATATTGTTGGCAGTTAAATAATCGTGTAATTTATACACAGCTGCTGTAAATGCGTTGAACAAAAGTGATAATATTAGCTATCCGATATTTTGCAAATAATTGGTGAAGATATCCATAAAGTAAATGATTTTATGCTTATCCTTTAGATATATATATTTTTTTTATGTTAGAGGAGGGCAAACGAGCTTGCGAGTCTCCGTTGATATGTGATCACCGCCGCCTGTGAACTCTTGCAACATTAGAGAATTCACAAGAGCGTTGCCGGCCTTGGAGATAGGATTATACGCCTTTTTTGAAAGTACCCATGTCATATCGATCTGGAAATACCGCAAAAGAAGGTTTGTTCCACATTTGACTGGTACTTGGGAAAAAACTCCTTGAAAACGGCATAGTGGAAGATCTCCACGTATCCAGATGGTATGGATGGTAAAGGAGGCGATGGTGAGCTGTGCGGTGATGAAATTTGACGGCAGGTATCAGATCGAATAGATCTTCGGAACACTCTCCGTTGAAAATGTGGTAGAAGACGCACAAAGAAGCCACGTCTCTACGCAATGCCAACGAGTTCAGCCGTTCTCAGAGCACTGGTTCCCCGACAATCTAAACCGCTCTCCGTTGTACGCGGTCAAGTGGTAGAAGCTGATATTGGGGTGATCCGGTCCAGAGATGAGAACAGTACTCCATGTGTGGCTGGACCTGCGCCTTATAAAGCGCAAGTCTTTGGTCAGGTTTGAAATACTGCCTCGCTCTATTAATCACTCCCAATTTCATCAAGGCCAACTTGGCCTTGCTCCCCAGATGACCACGAAACTGACAATCGCTCAAAATGTCGAGACCCAGTATTCTTATACTTGGCTAGGTAATAAGAGGAGTGCTCTCGAAGAGCGGTGATATGACAAATCGGGTTTTTGTGGTAAACGCGCAAACTTGTATCTTTAGGGAATTGAAATGAACGTGATTTATTTCACCCCACTCAGAGACCACCCCCAGGGAGGTCTCTCTATAGAAGACATAAGTTTCTTTCGTCACTCGTTGGCGTTTTCCAGAGAAAGGCCTGCTCGACCAGAATGACCGAAAGCCATACTGTCGGTCATTGATCAACTGGTTATCCTCCAGGTGCGTTAGGAGCTGTCGGTTGATAATAATGTCCATTACTTTGGAGAGAAGGGAAGTAATGGAGAAGGAAGTAATGGGATAGGTCTGTAGTTAGTTGGGGCCGAGCTATACCTTTTATAGGGATCGGAGAGACTAGGGCACACTTCCATGAGACCGTGGCTACGCCTGTAAAGTAGGAGTGCCGAAATAGACGCGTTAGCACTGGATATAAATCAGGGGCGCACGTTCGTAGCACCAATGGAGAAATGCCATCCGGCCCACTCGACTTATGAACGTCCAAGGAAAATAGAGACTGCCTGATAGTTTTCTGCCGAAAAACTATTTCCGGTATATATGATAGGCGGTGTCTTCCCTTGGTCGTCCAAAGTCAAGTTGGAGGCGAAAAGAGTGCCCAAGAGATCGACTTTCTCTTTTGCCGTGTGGGCCAGAGAGTCATTTCCCATATGCAACGGCGGTAGGGACGGCTGGCTAAAGTTGCCTAGAGTGGCCTTTGAAAGCGCCCAGAATTTGCGCGTGCCAGGCGAGTACTTTGCCAGCTCATCCCCAATTTTGAGGACATGCTTGAACTTTGCTCTAGCGATTTGCCGTTTGAAGAATCTGGAGGCACAGTTGTATTTCCTCTTCAGAACTCTAGAATTTGGATCGTTATTGATTATGCATTGACCCAAGTTTGATAAGCCTGCCGTTTGCCAGCTGCTGCAGCCCTGACAGAGGCATCAAACCAAGGCCGCGATCTGCCACCAAGTACCACAGAATTTGTTACAAATAGTTCCATGCCCTGTAATATCACATCAGCTACAAACGCAGCGCAGTCACTAGGATCATTGGAAGGGAAACAAATCGGCCCCTATGGATAGGATGCAAAAAAGGACCGCATTCCATCCCGATCCGCTGACTTGTAGTGCCAAACGCGACAAGTTGCAGGTTTTGTGCGAGTAGGACGTTGAATGGGCACTACACTCCATACCAGACTCTGATCAGAGGGCCCTAAGGGAGCCTCGACAGTGACCTGGTACTTTTCTGGATATGTATTCAACAGAATTTCAACAAAGAGGGCGTTTGGCTATCCACGTCCGGTAGACGAGTGTGCGTCTTTACCAGCTGGGACAAACCATTTGCCAGAGCAAAGATAAAAACAGATCTCCCCGCGTAGTCGGTTGCATGTGACCCTAACCATTCAGTATTGTGCATGTTAAAGTCTAGGGGACTTTGGGACTACGACTTCGGCGGAAGGAGTCTGTGAGTTGATCTGTTTCTGCATTACATTCTGCACACGTAGACTCTGACTTCAGATTTTTGAAGCTCGGGTCAGAGCACTGACCCGAGCTTCAAAAATCTGAAGGCGACGGTAGCAGATATCCTCCCTTATGAACACAGATACTCCGGCGTGTGGTATAAAATGATGTTCTAGTTTATACCGGGATATGATAGGCACGCTGTGTCACTAGGTTGAGATATTTGCGTCTCCGTCAAAAACAACAAGGCTGGCTGCGCCGTCTCAAGGTGGTAGTGAACAGCGTTTAGGTTCGAGTGAAACCTTCGGATGTTGCAAAAGTCCACATCTAGAGTGGAGCGGGATGCCGTTGTTTGCCGTCGTTTGTCCTCAGAAAACATAAACTGCGATACTTTGCCCGCCCCAGAAACGACAGGCAGCCCGAGCAAAAAAACAGCTCGCAAAAAAAGGGGTTCCCCCTGCTTCATCAAAGTCGGTACCTTCCTGGGGTATACTTTGTGGAGCCATCGCTATCATGTTTGGGGGGGGGGATTTGGGCTTCCAGATTCTCTCACTCACCGACGGAACATAACCAAATGAATTTGGTTACTACACGTCGATCTTCCGTGAGAGGGTGGTCCTTCCCCAGTCGAGACAGCCCAATACGAGCTGCAGTCAGATAATTACGGCTAGGCTCTACCACTTATACATATATATACATTATATATACCTTATAAATAGTAGGTACAAGAAATATAACTAAACTACAATTAAACTTAGCTTTTTAAAAGAAATTGTTTTGTAGAATTGCCTCAAATTTTTACAATTCTCTGCCTGCCTGCCAAAAAATCTAATTTCGCGTTTAAACAAAACAAATTCCGCGTAAAAACAAGGATTATTAATAGCAGATTAAAATTAAAGGATTTCAGATTTAAAGATTAAAATGTTTTAAATAATTAAAATAACTATTTTTACGGTCGTCCTACTATAGATGAATGGATTTGCATCACCATGGACATTTAGTCGGATGAGTGGGTAATACTCATCTATGCATCAACGTCAGTCTCTGATATCTGTAGCGCTCTCGGTTAAACAACTGTCCATTGTAATTGTGATCATTTAATAAGTAAAGTTTAAATTTTCTAATTCTGCCAATGCTGTAGTTTTTTTTTTCACTTTATATTCACCTACATGGCTAACATAGTGACAGAGAATTTCAACCAAAATTTTTGTTTTAATTTTAAAATGACGTCCTAAAAGTTCCGCTCTTGTCGATGAAAATTAATTATAACCTTAGAGTAAATTCCAAATTGGATAACTGTTTGACAGATTTAAAAGATAGAAAGAAAAAACATTAAATTTTAATTTTAATAATTTCAAGATTATTTTAGTTTCTCAATAATTACATATAATATGTATGACATTACTATAGGCAAGGATAATGATTCTTTAATATTCTCTTTATTTAGTTGAGATATTTTATTCACGAAATCTAATCCGTACAGATTGTGTAGTCATTTAAAGGTTGGTAATGTACCGTTACGTGTGATGAGATTATCATTGAGCAGTCCATCAGACGTGTTAGTTTTAGTGACATGATAATTTATTGGGGAAAAAAGCTTTCCTCAATAAACTAAGAACGAGTTGACTAAGGTGAAAAGAATATCGTTATAAAAAGGATAGATTATCAAGAAAAAGTAAGCAAAATGGAGTTATATTATTAAATTAATTTTTTTTGCTTATTCCTCAGTATCCGTTCATATTCCAATATGTATGCAAGCGATTATACACCAGAATCAATTAGAAAAATCACACTATATAAAATAACTCATTAGTTCTGTCATATCTGCTTGAAACTATTGATATTGAGATTATCGGGCTTTTTTACAAAATGTAAAAAATTGAAGCATGGGGGTTTTAAAAAGAGGAAACGTTAATCGAGGGATCTCTGAGTGCAGTAAACATCTACTCCGTACACATAAAAGCTTCTAAGACAATCCACTGTAACAGACGGACGGACGGAAGCGTTGAGTGATTTAAATCCGTTCTCAATTTCTCTTTAAGAAAAGCATAAATGTAAAACACTTAACCCAATGAATTGGTGTAACTAAATAGATTGATAGTATAAGTACTTTTAAATCTTTAAAATAATTTTCATAAACTATTTTATATATTCATTTTTTATATAAGTAATTGTTTGTGTAATGTTAGCTATTATGTAAGTACCGCAAGAGCTCAAAGCTTGAGCTTGTATTAACAGAAAACATACTGGGGCACTTACTTTTTATGACATCCATCATAAGGAATTAAGAAGGTTTAGGGAATAAAGCTCTTTCACTCGTCATACGCAATGAAGCTATAGTAAACCGCACTGGTCGCTTTAAATTGTTTTCATGACACAAAGAAAACTATTTCTGGAATCTAATTCATTTTAATAAATATTTATTTGTATCAGGAAACAAATACATATGTCTTAGATCAAAGAATATTGAAAACCTTTTAATATAAAATATGAATGAATGTACTGCTTAAACAATGCTTTGACGCATCAAAATTAAATTAATAGTAGTAAGTAGTCTTTCTTAACAAAATTCAAACTATTATTCTGTTATCTTATTTCCTTAAGTGGCACCCAATGTAATGAATATAAAGAAGGAAAACTTTAGAAGGAAGTCTCAGTGAAACAATGAACTGATAAACCCGCAAGTTGCATAGAACAGTTGCTCGTTCATTTCCTCACCTCCAGTCGCTGCAATGTCACTAGTGTCACCTTAGTGTGTATTGCACCCAGCGATAGCACCATTATATCAATGAGATGACACAGTGTACATCGAAAGCAGATATTATGTCTCCAATAATATCGAGATGCCACTATTAGAATATCTTCAGAATATTAAAAAAATGTAATTTAATGAAAATTTACATGGTTTAGTTTAGTCTAAAGTAGTAAAAAAGAAAAATATTATACAGTAAGAAATGTTTAAACAAATGTTTAAAAAATGTATAGTGCAAGATATTTTTCAACAAAGTGTACCATTCTAAATTTATTGCCGATAGAATTCCAATATTTTGTGACAAGATATAACTTTACTAAATATATTATGCAGTTTTATTAATAATTATTATTTCATATAGTCTACTGATATATAATATAATATGATATCTTCATAAAGGTATTCCCTCCGGTGCGGCGACACACAATAGCGCAACAAGCAAACTATTACGTACTATGTACATATAAATATAATGTCATGTGAGTGACGAACGGATTCTGTGTCTATTTGAGTTTTGATAATATTATAATAATAATGCTTAAATCATTTTTATTCCAAAATTTTAAATAAATACTTTATTAATTCTCTTGCATAGTCGTGGCGACTTAATGAAATATACATTCGTCATAAAACAATACTCCTCTACGTGAGTAAATATATTAAAATGGATTTACATTTAAATTTCACGGCGTGATTCATTGAAAAATGATTAAGCTGTGAAAAACATACAAGAGATTCGTACTTAATTGATGGAGTTCCGTAGAGACAACGATCGCTACGTTAATCTGTATAGAGATCGTGTTTGAATACTTTTTGCTTCTATTTTATATTTTGTATTATCATCATCTGGTCTAACTTCTGTATTATCTCATTTCATCATTATCAGCAGCAACTAGACAGACATTCGTTCTACGTGTATCTCTATCTCTATGGCACATTCGACATTTACTTTAAAATATCGCCGAGTATCTCTTATTGCAGATGAAACGCTGCACTCCGTGACAGGAAATGTATCAGTTCCGCAGACATGACTTGTCAATCGATAAAACCGTCCAATTCAAATGTCGGTTCCAAGAATGGTCTAACTTTAAAATCATTCATGTATTTAAAAAAGTGAAAATGTTTTTAAATATTATTTAGTATTCTATACGGAACAATAAATTTGTAAAATTTCATATTTCATACGATGTATATCTTATATGTAATATAAGTCTTAGCAATTAATGAATTACTTAAAAGGATACCTTTTAAGAAAGTATTATTCTGGAAAAATTAAGAGTAATAATTGAACATCTTGAAAGTAAGAAACATAATTTATTATATTCCACTTTCCTACCCGTCCATCCATCCAGTATCAACTCTCTTGAATTTAACACGTGATTGACGGAAGTAACTGAAAATGTGCAATACGTATTTTACTTAAAATTCTTGCTATAAAAGAAATATATTGGTCAGTTGTTAAGGTTAAAATGTAATGTTTATTTTTATTGTTATAACAATATTGTCTCGTCTTACTAATGTTGTCTATCACTATCACGATGGATATTGCAATGACATAAATCATCAATTCCTGTTATATGCCTTTGGAACAATAGAAAATGCATTGATATATTTAAGTTCAGTTCATCCACCCTAATATGACAGAGCTATGAGAGTACGTACTGTTGAGACTGCCTTCCTGTGCTTGAAGTATAAAATATATAAAACTGAAACCTCAGTGTTTTTTTTTTATTTAAGGAAAATCATAGCTGGTGTAGTTCGTAGCTTCCAAGTGTATCTTACAATAGAAGGCAACCAAATATTATATAGCTTTCGTTATTTTATTTACAGCACTATGATTACAACAAAATAATAATGCAATCTAAACAAGTAATAGGTCATCCCTTCTTTCTTCTGTCTTATATTGTGACAAAAGCTTACATATAATATCGTAATTTTACTTAGTTAGTAACTAGCATGAATGGTAGTAGTCAAAAAAGTAAATTCGATTCTTGTTCCAAAAATGTGAGTCAACAAAGACACTTTACTTCACTAAAACATGGTGTCCCAACTCAAGCGTTATCAACAATTTATGCGCGTTAGGTCAGAGTCGATTCTAAACAACACAGTTTATGTTCGGGACTATAGTTGAACACACTTCGTCGCTGGTCTGATAGCATATTGTTGGCAGTTAAACAATCGTGTAATTTATATACAGCTGCTGTAAATGCGTTGAACAAAAATGATAATATTAGCTATCCGATGTTTTGCAAATAATTGGTGAAGATATCCATAAAGTAAATGATTTTATGCTTATCTTTCAGATATTATATATACCTTATAATTAGTAGGTACGATAAAAATAGGTAAACTACAATTAAACTTAGCTTTTTAAAAGAAATTATTTTGTTGAATTGCCTTAAATTTTTACAATTCTCTGTCTGCCAAAAAATCAAACTCCGCGTTTAAACAAAACAAATTCCGCGTAAAAACAAAGATTATTAATAGCATTTCAAATTTAAAGATTAAAATGTAATAAATATTTCAAAAATCAATTTTAATGGTCGTTACTCGTATAGATGAATGGATTCGCTTCACCACTGGATATTTAGTCGGATGAGTGGGTAATACTCGTCCATACAGCGAGGTCATTCTCTGATATCTGTAGCGCACCCGCTAAAACAATCGTATATCTATTTATTTATTTATTTAAAAACTATAGCACAACAAAAAATTATACAAATTGCAGTCAACCGAAAAAAAATTGCAGAAAAACAAACGAGGTTCAAAAGAAAACAAACACAAATACACACAACTTATGAAGATAACATTTAATACATACATATACGTATAAATGTATTACATATATAAAAAGATGATGATGATGTATATATAAAAATAAGGATAATATTATGCCAAAAGATAAATATTGGTATAAATATGAAAAGTTAGAAAAATGGTTATGTCATTTCCTGGTGTAGATATCTACGGTTACGCTTTTTCAATACAAGTTTATTCGGGGCACGTCGAAGCACATCAGGGAGGCCGTTCCAGAGTTTAATAGCGTGTACTGTGAAAGAGTTATAAAAAAAACTGTACGGTGTGAAGGTACAGATACGCTAAGATTAGAATCTGACCGAAATTGTTAATCGTGAGTTGACCTCAGTAGCAGAAATTTACATTCCAAGTATCGAGGAGAAGCTTGATCATTTAGGATAGAGAATAACTGTCAAATATTCGGAGATATAAAATGAAACGAATGGAACTATTAAGAAGACGATCCAATTTATCTAAATTAGATTCTGAGATATTAGAGCAGCATACATCAGCGTAGTCAATGAGTAGAAGGATTAGGGTCTGCACTAACAGAGTTTTGGTCCGAATGGGTAAAAAGTGTTTATGCCGATAAAAAGATCGTAATGAATACGTTACTTTTCGGCATAATTCGACTATGTGGACGTTCCAACTAAGCATGCTGTCAATATGAAGACCCAGGTTTTTTACTGATGGCGTAAAAGAAATAATAATATTGTTATACATAACAGGTGGCGCATTGCAACTATCAAACTTAGAGAGCCCATATTTGCTGTCAATAACAAATGCCTGCAATTTATTAGGATTTACATTAATACTAAATTTTAAACACCAATCAAGAATGTGCTGCAGGTCTATGTTAATGGTAGCGATATCTGAATCAATGCATTCCAGCTTTGCATGAGTATACATTTTAGCAGATCGTTAGCATACAGATGGTAAGGGGAAGAAAGATCAATAGTGATGAAATTAATGAATTACGAAAACAGAAATGGGGAGAGAATACCACCTTGCGGGACACCAGCTGCCAAGTTGCACTAGTGAGACAAAGTATTGCCAATGCAAACAGCCTGCTGGTGGTTCCGAAGGTATGAAGGGAACCAATTTAGCTCTTTGGGCGAGATGTTTAAGTGAGTTAAAAGTGCGATGAGTATATCATGGTCAACAGTGTTAAAAGCGTTCGAAAAATCAATTAATACTAACACAGTTAAATGGCCATGGTCCATCGCATCTCTGATATCTTCAGTGACTTTTAGTAATGCTCTGCAAGTGCTGTGGCCAGGACGAAAGCCAGACTGAAAATTGTTAAGAAGATTATTCTTCAAAATAAAAATAGAGAGTTGTTTTTGAACAATTGCTTCAAGAACTTTTGATAGGCATGGGAGTATAGAAATGTAACGAAACTCATATAAGTCGTGGGATTGAGAACTTTCGGTATTGGAAGACTACGGTATTTTCTCCAGATTTTAGAAAAAAATCCGTGAGATAAAGAAAAGTTAATAATATAGGTTAAGGAAAGCAGAATTACATCCAGCAATGTCACAATCATAAATCGGCTAATATCGACATCGCCAACAGTATTGGATTTAATTGACAGCATAGTTCTTTTATTTTCGTCCTCAGAAACTAAAGAAAAGAAAAATGAGTCAGTTTTAGACTTTTGGAAGGAAGATATAAATGAAATAGTTTTAGATTTTACATTACTGTTAAACGAGGAGATTGAAGAAAAATTACCATTTAACTCGTTGGATGACAAAGAAGAGCGACCAGACATTGGTAGACCGAGTAACACCTAATGTTCTAAAAAACTTCCATGAAAGTGATGCAGAAGTGCTTAATATTTTAATATGAATGAATTGCCGTTTGGCAACTCTTACCAACTGATTGCAACGATTTCTGACAGCTTTATAATGGCTCCAGTTGACTTTACTCTAACTTAAATTTACGAAAAGCTTTGTTACGTTTATGCATTGCTGATCGTATCTCTTCGTTAATCCACGGCGATGGTGAGTGTTTAATTTTAACAGTTCTTACAGGTGAATGCTTGTCATAGAGACATAAAATATTCTTATTTAAGTCAACAATCATCACAATCAAGAAAGGAAGCATCAATTAAAAGAAGATCTATATTTAATTTTGAAAAACTCCCCAAGTGCAGCACTGGGTGTTTAAGTTTAGGTGACTTAAGGTTATAGGAGAGAAATAATAAATCATGATTAGAAACTTTAACTTTGTCACAACAAGAGGTAGCAATCACATCGATCCAGGTGTCGGGAACCGTAAGATTAAGATTTAGCATTTAAAAGAAGGATATTTAAACTGTGTGAACTGACAATAGATTCTAATTTCAGAGAAGAAGGAGAATCTGATAAAAGGTTTGTGTTAAAGTCACCCATAATTATCTTATGTATATGCTCTGAGCTTCCTATTTCTATGGCTGAAAAATTGTTAGTAGAAGGAGGACAGTACACAACACCGAGAACAGCTTTGACTCCTTTAAGGCTTATTTTCTGAAACATATATTGCAACTCCAACACCTCGTTTGCAGAACGGTCGCAACGAATTAACTGAAAACTAGGCAACGAATAAACGTCGGAGCTTAGGTTAGGTTTTAGCAAACTTTAAGATACAAGAATAGCATGTAGTTTGTTATAAGAAAAGGTGTTAAGTAGATCTGAATAGTGTTGAGGTATGGTTTGTGCGTTGATGTGGCAACGATTGAAGCAATTAAGATGAGATGACAATTTAGAAGAAAACTTTTCACCGAGAGATAGAGTTGGAGTATCCGTAGAATCCAACGAAAAGTAGGAATCTGAATCAGATGCAGAAATGAAGGACTCGCAATCAGACATAGTAAGTGCGTAGTAATATATATAAAACAATATTGTAAAAAAATTTAATAAATATGACGGCGCCACCATCAATGAACGCGTGGAGTTAACTCAATTTTATTAGTAAGCCGATAAGGCCGCCTTTGTACAACTAGATTTTGATTAATTAATTTAATTTCGAGTTCACCTGTCGTTACACGAGTATTTGGCATTATTGTTATAAAATATTCCGAATATCGAGTCAATAATTTTACAAGTTCAGCTCTATTGTGTATGGGAATATCAGTATCGATTGTACTAAACTCTGACTTAGACGATAAGTCACTACTATTTGTTGCAGTATCGAAACTAAACCTAAATGTGGGTACTTCAATATTGTTCACATTTTTTTTATTTTAGTAATCGTGAATTGACTCGCCGTCATATTTACGCTAAAGCCTAGTTGTAAAATCTCGCGTCCTATTAGAATCTGTGTACGTAAATACTCATCGGGAAAAACGTGTAATAATAACTCAATATTGTGATCACTAATTTCGGCAATACATAAAATCTGAATAATGCTAACTATACTTGTGTCACTAATGTCTCTCAGTGTTACAATGTTGTGTATGCGATTACCTAACAGTTTCGCCGATACACTTTCCTTTACAATTGGGCACTCAGCACCGGAATCAAAATGGTTAAGTAAAACACTGACCTTGTTGTTTTAATATTCCTGCCGGAGGATCAACAATACAGACGTCCACACGCCGCTCGTTTTGCTTGGTTCCTTGGGCGTCGCTCGCGGTGGTACAACGCGTAGAGATGTGTCCAGTCTTGCCACAATTGAAGCAGACGATTGAGCTTGACGCCGTCTGTCGTTGCAGGCTGGATCGCGCCATCGGGGTGTTCTGGGGCTTCATAGGTTTCGGTTTCCCTTCCCTCCTGTTGCAGCTGCTTTCGTGTCTTGACATCTCCCTCCAGAGGACTGTCCGCCAAGCACAGGTCTGCCGTCGCACACCAGGACTGCGCCTCTGTTTTGGCGTTGTCAGGGTCAAACTCGGGGAGGGTCACGTGATACTTAGAATGATGTGCATTGTTCAAAACTTCAACCAGCGTCTTCATTGTTGCATTTTGCGTCTCGAAGAGTACGCGCCAGTCTCAATTATCGCCGTTAACTTCGTTCCGTTGCTGTTCAGATCCCACTTCTGATATAGCGTCAGGCTCCGACATTGTTTTAAAAAAACACAAGTCTTCACAATCACTTAGTTTATTTCGATTACAAACTTCAATAAATCAATTTCAAAATAAATTATCTTCATTTAGTGGGTAGGTGTGCTTTGCGCAACGGTCGGCCAACAACTATCCGAGCCGCGCGCTTGCGCCGCTTTATATAGCTTTTGTTGCCTTTAAAACATTGATGGTGGCGCCGTCAAATATAAATATTTTCAAATACGACAATACAGTATAAATCTAATAACAATTAAATAATATTAATAGACCAACACAACCTGCCAATGAATAAAAATCTTTTGACTTCTAATATAACAAGTAAATAAGGAAAATAAATAAACAGAATAGCAACTATTTAAAGCATACAATTAACAGTAACAACAATAAGGGCTTGCTTAATTAAGATTAAAATAAAAATAACAAAATCATTTAAAAAAAAAGAAAAAATAAATAAATAAAAAAAAAAAATAATAATAATAATAAACAGCAT
Organism: Melinaea menophilus ssp. n. AW-2005; assembly: GCA_918358695.1. Classification (NCBI taxonomy): domain Eukaryota; kingdom Metazoa; phylum Arthropoda; class Insecta; order Lepidoptera; family Nymphalidae; genus Melinaea; species Melinaea menophilus. The sequence continues at coordinate 801,338 of OU911039.1, forward strand.
AAGTTAAATAACAGCTTCAAAAAACCAATAGAAATATTAAAAGACCATAAACAAAATATACAAGTAAAATTACAATGCAATAAAATAAAACAACGGTGATTACCAATTGTCTATGGAAAAACCGCTTCAATGACAATGGTTCTCTTAAATCTATAGGTTCAAGCTGTCAACTGTCAACTGAATCATAATAAATAAAGTACAATATGCACATCAATTATAAAATAAACAACCGAGACACACATTTTACCTAGAAATAATAACAGTGGTAATCAAAACTGAGTAGAAATGGAGAAGAGAGAATATACAATATGTAACTTGCATAGTAAATACAGAATGGTTCTAAAACAGTGAAATTAAAGCTATCACAAAAAACTTTTGAACAGACTCTAAAACATGAAAATCTATAATTAAAGTGATGTGTTAGTGAATTCAGTTTATTACTCAAGTAAATTGGTAAACCAAAAAGATTGTAAAAGTATAATCAATAAAAAAAGTTAAATTAATATATCAAAAATAAAATTAATCTATAAAAACCAGTAAAACTAGAAACTGTTAGATAAGGAATACATAAATAAAACGTACCTTTATTTCTTCTTACTACGAATAACTCTTATAGTGCGACCGGGCTCAGCAATGGACGCTGACACTGGAACATTTTGTGATGACTTTTCAGGTTCTGATTGTGTAATAGGATATTCTAATATTACAGCATTTAACTCATCTAGATTGAAGATCCTTTGCAGTTGGCAGTTTCACGATATTACTGCCATACTGTGTCCACACATTTCTTATGCAGAGATGCTTACGACCTGATAAAAATAATCTGCCTATGTCTTGTCAAATATTCACTCAAGACATAGAGGGAGCCTTTTAAATAAGACTTTTTACTCCACACCAAAGACCTTGTTTTGCAAATCACTGCATTTAACTAAAACAGATCTACATTTATCAGTCAGGTCTCAGACGAGAAACAGGATCACAACTAGTTACCACTTTAACAACCAACTGTTGTTCAAAGTCAGCCATTCAAGCCATGAGTTGTGAACTCAATGACTTCTGTGCCTCAGCCATTGATTGGATGGTTGCTATATTCACTATTTGGGTGCACTTAATCAGTTTCTTTTCTGTATTTGTTTCTTAAGAAAGGTTATGTCACAGGCAGGTATGTGTGGTGCACTTTCAAAGAAAACACACACTCATATATGATTAATTATTATATATACTTTAATAATAGAATTACTAATTCAATTTAAAAATATTGTTAAATTAAAAATAAAATAAGTTTAAAGCACAAACAGATGTTTCTTACAAACTTTCATATTGTAATTGTAATCATATAAAAAATTTAGTTTAAATATTCAAGTCCAGTGCTTGTAGTTTATTTACTAACTCGTAGCAACACCTGTGACAAAAATTAGGCCATTTAAAAATTTCAATATGACTATACAATGTCATTCAAAAGATCAATTATTAAAAGCAATAGGTGAATAAACAATAATGTTGAAATAATTTAATACCTCTTGGACGAATACAACTAATGTGATTTCAATTATGTCTGCCAATGATGAAGATTTTTTTCATTTTGACGATAAAAATTCTTTATTATTCTCTCTATTTAGTTGAGATATTTTATTCACGAAATCTAATCCATACAGATTGTGTATTCATTAAAGTTTGGTAATGTACTGTTCCGCGTAATGAGGTTTATCATTCAGCGACAGCTAATATTATCACGTCTGATGATCATCAGATAGTATTGTATCATAATAATTTATCATAATACGATAAAATAATGAACAAAACAATAAACATAAACTTAAAACTACTAAGGTGGCAACAATATCGTTATAAAAAGGATGGATTATTAATAAACACGTAAGCAAAATGGAGTTATATAATTCAATCATTTCAATTTCTTGGTAATTCCTCCTTAATTGCACCGGTTATATTTGAGATGTTATTTTTCTTTACCATCGATTCTTACCATTAAATTTCTTTTTATTTTACTTTTTCAGGATTAAAAAGCAAAAGAACCTCACTTTTTCATTAATATTTCCAATGTACAGAAAGAATACATTAAGTATAGATATATCCATTTTATATATATTGTTGTGTTCCTGCAGATAGTAGCACATCCAATGTTATGGTATATATACTAAACTCCGTACACATAAAAGCTTCTAAGACAATCCACTTTAACAGACGGACGGACGGAAGCGTTAAGTGATTTAAATCCGTTCTCCATTTCCCTTTAAGAAAAGAAACCATGTAAAAAACTCAACCAAATGAATTGATATATCTTCAGAGATTGCTAATATAAGTACTTTTAAAGCTTTAAAATATATTTAATATTTCGTCGATTAGTTTATATATACTATTTTTATATAACTGTTTGTATAATGCTAGCTATTGTGTAAGTACCGCTTGAGTTCAAAGCTTGTGCTTGTATTAGCAGAATACTTTCTAGAATACTTACATTTTATGACATCCATCATCGCAAAGAAGGTTTCTGGTTATTATTGTCTTGAGATATTTCTAGATTATTGTTACAGCTTACATTGAAGATCAGTGTTTCCAAAGCATATTCCAACAAAAAATTAACTCTGAAACAATCAAAAGTCATCACAACCGAACCAGCGATACGATCTGAACTCAATCGCTTCGATTCAATTTGTAATCACAAAACGAAAAAAACCCGCACTGGCCGCTTTAAATTGTTTTCATGACATAAAGAAAACTATTTCTGGAATCGAATTCATTTTAATAAATATTTATTATATCAGGAAACAAATACATATATCTTAGATCAAAGAATATTTAAAACATTTTAATAGAACATATGAAGGAATAATCCATTGACGCATAAAAATTAAATTAGTACTTGCTTAATGTCCTAAGGCCCCCATGTGGGGCGGAGGGCGTCCACAGTGCTCCGCGATCGCGTTCGGTTCTGGGCTATTCGCTTCGCCTCGGACCACCGAGGCGTTAACCCGGTAGCGTCAACCCGATCACCTTCAGTTCCGTTGCCGCTGACCGTCTCCAAGTGTGTTTAGGACGGCCACGCTTCCTTTTCCTTTGTGGTGTCCATTCTAGGGCTCGCCTTGGAATGTGGTCGGGAGCTCTTCTTAGAGTGTGACCAATCCAAATCCACTTGTGGCGTTTTATTTGCAGACCGATCGGCGTCTCCGAGCAGTGATTTCAAAAGTCGTCATTGGAGATCTTTTCGGGCCAGTAGGTACCGAGGATCTACGATAGCACCATTATATCAATGAGATGACACAGTGTACATCGAAAGCAGATATTATGTTTCCAATAATATCGTGATGCCACTATTAGAGTATCTTTAGAATAATTAAAAGTATGTAATTTAATGAAAATTGACACGGTTTTAGTCTAAAACAGTAAAATAATGATATGTTGTAGAATGTAACGTTACAGATGTTTAATAAATATATTTCTCGAGATATTTTTCAACAAACTAGATATTTATTCTAAATTCATTTCAGACAGAATTTCAATAAACTGTATTTTTGTCAATAAACATTTCATATCGTCTACTGATATATAAAAGACAATATGATAAAGATATCATCACTGAAGACAGTAAGGTATTCCCTATGGTGCGGCGACACAAAGTTAACGCAACAAGCTAATTATTGCGTCCTATGTACATACATATAAATATATTATAATGTCACGTGAGGGACGAACTGATTCTGCAACTATACTTTGATAATATTATATTAATAATGCTTTAATTATTTTTATTGGTAATAAATAAAATAAATTCTATCGTAATTCTCTTGCAAACAGCCGTGGCGACTTAATAAAATACACATTCGTCATAAAACAATACTCCTCTACGTAAATAAATATATTTAAATGGATTTACATTTAAACTTCACGGCGTGATTCATTGGAAAAATGATTAAACTGTCCAAAAACATACAAGAGATTCGTAGTTAATTGATGGAGTTCCGTAGAGACAACGATCGCTACGTTAATCTGTATAGAGATCGTGTTTGAATACTTTTTGCTTCTATTTTATATTTTGTATTATCATCATCTGGTCTAACTTCTGTATTATCTCATTTCATCATTATCAGCAGCAACTAGACAGACATTCGTTCTACGTGTATCTCTATCTCTATGGCACATTCGACATTTACTTTAAAATATCGCCGAGTATCTCTTATTGCAGATGAAACGCTGCGCTCCGTGACAGGAAATGTATCAGTTCCGCAGACATGACTTGTCAATCGATAAAACCGTCCAATTCAAATGTCGGTTCCAAGGATGGTTTAAAGTTTAAAATCATTCACGTATTTAAAAAAGTGACAATGTTTTTAAATATTATTTTGTATTCTATACGAAACAATAAATTTGTAAAATTTCATATTTGTAATAGTAAAAAGCATACCTTTTAAGAAAGTATTATTCTGGAAAAATTAAGAGTAATCTTCGAATTAAGAAACATAATTTATTATATTCCACTTTCCTACCCGTCCATCCATCCAGTCTCCACTCTCTTGAAATAAACAGCTGATAGACGGAAGTAACTGAAAATGTGCAATACGTTTTTATTTGAATTTTTGCCATAAAAATATATATATTGTTTAATTATAAAGATTAAAATGTTTAAGTTTGTTTTTTTTTATTAGAACAATATTGTCTCGTCTTAGCAATGTTGTCTATCACTATCATGGTGGGTATTGCATTGACATAAATCCTCAATTCCTGTCATAATTCTCTGGAATTAAATTTGTCGCTACTACTAATTGACAATGGCTTCTTTAAGGTGATTAAGTTAAATTGAATTATAGTTCAATGTTCGCTGAACCTATTTTGCAAACTCAATTGATTCATACATATGTTTATTTATTAATAGCATTAAATTGAAATTTCATTGAATTGAGATTTCAATGATCTTTTTACCTTTCATTACAATAGGTGACCTTGTATTATTTTAGAGTTATATCTCACGATGCCTAGATTTTGATTTTGATTTTTTTGTTGTTACTCAACTTTTTTTATTTTCTGCAAAATAAAGTAATTAACAAAGAAAAGTCTTTCTCCGGTACTCTTATTGGTTAACTAATTGTTACATTATATATGAACGACCAAATGTTGCGCAAGTGTTAGTAATGACATGCATGATAGGGTATAACGTGTTATGAGGTTGATGGGATAGCTCACTAGGTTGGCGAATTATGATAGGTACATCATATATTTCTTTGGTCACTAAAATAAGGTGTTAGTAGAAACACAACTTTGTAATGAGGGACAGGTGTTTTACTAATATATTATTATAAGCTTGTGTCTGCAAGCTATATATCTCATATAGCTTACAGATATGCGATAGAAACTTAAAATCAGTCATTTCACAGTTTATTACCGAACACAATTTTGGATGTCTTCTTAAACATTTGGATACAAATTAGTTGTTAATTATAAGTAAACATTATCGTAAATAAAATAAATAAATAAGAATGCTAAACAATCAAAACTTCACTGAAAAAAAAAGCAAAACCCATTTATAAGTCCCTTGATTTGTGTTAATGGCGTAACTTGAGTTACTAAACAAAGGTCAAAGACGCAAGTGGAATCTGGGAGAAGAGGCAATAAATACAAATAAAATATCACCCTCGTAATTGGACAAGACCGCCATCCGTCACACTGCGGACACTTTCATTAAATATATAGACGAAAAGAGACAATCACTGTACGCTATTGATAGCAGTTCTACTGCAGAGGGGGATAACTTCTTACGTAACTTACATGTCAGTTAAAAAATGTTATAAGAATTATATATTCGAACAGCAACGCATTCCCAATTTCTTGTGATCCTACTCTACCAAGTAGAAATTATTTCAAAATTAAATTGTTTTAAGAACTTTAATCGATATATTGAAAATTTTCCAATGATAGTGAATATGTATTAAAATTATCATTAATTTTATTGAAATATAAAGCCGTTTTTAAACTAAAGGATAATGGCGATCGTAAAATGTGTAATAGCGCTCCCGCCTCTCTAACGCTAATTATATTTTTACGAGTTTAAAATTATTATGATGGAGATTCAATGGCATCTGGAAGTATAACATAAATAAAGTATCTACTCTCAAATATAAGTTAGGAATACTGCATTTATATACCTAAATTTCAAACTCTTTATAGAAAAAGTATCTTAGTCTCTTAGTATAGTGTATCTGGGACTAATTGGGGATCTCTATACCTGTGGAAAAATGGTAGCAGAGCATTTTTTTCCGCGCTGACCTTTAACTTCTAGTAGAATTTAAAACTTTGAAGGTATGGAACTATCATTTGTTTCTCTTCAATCTTCGATCCCTTTCTCTTTATTGGTTATATAAATATATTCCCGATTTTTGTAGACAAATTAATATTTATTAACTGAAAGTACAGCTTATATTACTTAATATATTTCAATATTACATATATATATATATATATATATACAAATATCACATATAATAGTTGTATTATGCATACTATATGACAAGAAAACCATAAATCCTTTTAAAATAATTTATCAGTTTAGTTTTAACAGTCGTTAATTTATTATTATTATTTTTTATAATAAAAGAAAGCAAGCAAGTATGCAGGTCACCTGGTGGAAATTTAGCTTCACTGATCCAAGGATACACAAAAACGTTGCCAGCCTTTCAGGATTAAGAATGCGCGCTTTTTGAAGGTTCCAAAGTGGTATTGATCTTCAAATAACGCAGAAGGAAGTTCACCCCTTAATTTGTTGGTACTTGGCAGAAAGTTCCTTTAATTCCGCTGAGTTACGGTGTTCCTATATGACGCCACAAGATTTAGGGTTTTCAGAGAATAGAGTACCCAACTATCCGAATGGCACATTGCTGTATGCGGATAAATCGTAGAAGCTGATTCTAGGGCGATCCGACCCAGAAATAAGAACAGTGCTCCATGCGAGGTCTAAGTTCTGCTTTATATTTTACAGTTTTGCGCGTAGACAGTGACACGTGACTTAAGCTAATCGAAATGATCCGCATGAAAGTCTCCAAGAACTTTGACGGGATCTGTGATAGTAGGTATATCAACAAATACAGTTTGACCATGCTCCATGACACGATCCGTCATTACTGCTATGACAACTATAGTTGCCAAGGTGACGGCAGCCGATCGTTCTGTACGAACACACTCGCTGGCGTGAGGTATAAAGTGATGTAATAGTTTATAACCGGGATAAGATAAGTAGGTACGCGGTGTCTTTTTGAGATATCCGCCTTCCTGTTATAAACAGCAAGGCCAGTTGCATAGTTTTTTTTGGCTTCTTTGGAGCCAGTACACTTCTGGAGTAGTTTCTCTTGTAGGACCGCTATCATATCGTTCGATTCTACGACATTTTTTTGGATCTTTAGACCTCTCTTTTGGCACCTGTGAATACCAAAAGTGGACATATTCTTACTGGGGACCACGCGGGTGTGTAAGTGAATAATAAAAAAAAACCGATTTGAATGACAAATCTAAAATAGATAAAAACTGACGTAAAATTAATAATAAAGCGATGGAAGGTTGCACCAACAACCGAAAAACAATCTCATTACTTTTGTTTTATTAGGAGAGATAAGTATGAAGAAGGACCATGGGTAATATCTGTCTAACATAAAACAAAATTTATAATGTTAATAAAACTAAATTTCAACTTCGGGTATAATAAACTCCTAGAAAAGCAATTAGGCGCTAGCTGCATAATTGCATAATGAAGAATAAAGACGGCGTGGAAGTGGAAGCCAGTCGTAATTAATTTCAATTAAAACCATAATTTTCGGAACGTAAAGAGGATTTATGAGAGCATTGAAAACTCCAATATAGTCTTCTATCGTATTCGCGGCGGCATTGGAGCTGTACTTCCAGCACATGATATGAATAAATACCTACAGATATACAAATGAAGTAATATAGTCATTATTCGACCAGTAACTGCTTTAACACCGACCTATGACGGAGGAAGACAACCTATTACCTCGATTATTTCTCATCCAAATTATGTACATACGTAATAGTTATTATAGTATTCTTTTAGGTATGTACCACACCTAACAGAATCGTTTATGCAGAGACATTGGTATAAATATTAATATTAATCTGAAACCTTTTTATTTTGTATTAATTACTTGTAACTTATGCAATAACAATTAACGTTATTTAGGATGCCGTCATTTTTTATTTTTAATAAAGTTTCACACCGAATTGTGTAATTTAGTCGCTTGTTAAGCTGCCAACAACCTTCAATGGAACGGCGAGTTAAGTTTGTACAAGTTACAGCTATTGTACTTCCTGCAACAGTTAGGTTGTTTACTCTACAAACAAAAGCACTTGTTACAAGACCATAGGCTGGAATTAAAGGGATACTCAAAGTCAAAGTTTTTTATTTTATCTAGGTATTGGTATATTGCCATGAAAAGTCAGACTCTTCTTCTATCCTTCAAAAAAGTAATTTCATTAAGAAGAACTAGCAAGAAACACAATGAATACTCTTTTAAAATATGAATTAATTATTAATAATATAATGTTCATGTTGAAACTATCGGGGTCACAGTTTTAAATGATATGTGAGAATAAATTAGAATTCAAGTAAAGCGTAGTAAGTTATTCTAGTCTTCCTTTGGACACTAAAGGAAGACTAGAATAACTACGCCATTACTAGTTGTAGGATGCTCTCACATTAGCATTAACTTTAAATATTAAAATTACCTTTTTTAAATAGTAATATTCTTAGAATTAATTATTAATAATATTAATTAATATTAAATTTAATTAACTTTATTAAAATAAATAATATAGTATACTAAAAAAATTATATTAGTATATAGTAAACACTATATATATTAGTTCGTAAATTCGTTTTTGTTACAAACTAAATGTGTTAAGGACGCGTCTGACGTAAACGCGTGAGCAACGTTGCTGCAACGTTGCATCTAATAACGGGGAACAGGCGACGGCGGCAGCTGGGCACGAGAAAAAGTAGCAGAGGAGGTTCGTTCGACAGAACGACTTTGCTCACGCTCATATTCGCATCTTTATTGTCTGTTACTCCGTATACCCAGGTATAGTACTTATACCCAATACACCTTATACAGTTCATTCGTTGATTTGAATCAACATCCGGTTAGTCAGTATTCCCTACCACGTAGGCATAGGCCACTGACCCCAACAAAATGTAACATCGCTAGCAAATACAAAAATGAAATAAAACAATGCCTCAAACAGTAAGAAAAATGTACGCATTTATTAAGAGTAGCAAAAAATACTGAAATACAACATAATATACATAAGAAATTTTAGAAAAAAATAAGCTTGTTTTTTTTATAACCATACAGCTGTATGGTTATAAACCTTTGCCCGTCTCTTGTTGAATTTTATAGACAATAATGTCAACTGTCAAACTCAAAGTCAAGCTTAAGCTTGTTATAGTAAAGCGTTGTGTTTGTGAATAGTTAAATTACAAAATTGTAATTACGCTTTTATGATCGTTATAGTTTTATAAGGACAAATATATTGCAAAAACAAAATGTTGGTGCTATTTGAAACACCTGCGGGTTATGCTATATTCAAAGTAAGTGATAACACGTGTTGCTTATAACCTACAAAATAAATCGAGCATTTTTTAAAACACTGTTTAAAAGCTAATAAAATAGTAATTTAAAGGTTTGTGTAATTAATTTCTTTAGTTTAAAGATGCAAATCTGTTATTAATATTAAAAATCTAAAAAATTAATACATCTTTAATGAATTGGACATTTTATGTAAAGAAAAACAGGAATATGGATGAATATAGTATTTTTACATGTAAAGTAAAACAAAATATGTAGAAAATATTTCTTTAACACTTGAAATACATCATATTATTAAATACTAATTTCAGTTGTATTAATATCATTAAAAAGATTACACCAACAGTAAAAAGATTACATTGTTATACCAATGAAACTAAATTCTTTATTTAATGCTCACAAAACTCAATACCAATAACTGATTGAAAATATTCTGTGCAATATATGTTTTAAATACAATGTATGCTAATATCAAAGTGTTTTAAGTTTTTAAATGCCAAAGCAGCATGGCTTGGCACGGTGTTTATTCATAAAAACAGTAACAATGTTTGGCTTTTAGTATTTGTTAGTATGTGTGTTCTGTTAATGTGTAAATTTTGAAGAATTTTATGAAGAGATGTCATATTCCTGAATAACTCACACTGCACTTTAGTCGAGTTGATAAAATATATATATATATATATATATATATATATTTATAACTGAAATTTTTGTAACGAGTAATAAAAATTTTATATAAATAATAAACCTTTATTCAGAACTAACATTAAAATTTATTATTTATTTATTTATATGAATTGATTTTGCGAAAAAAAAAACAAATTGATTTAATAACAAGAGATGGTTTTGTGAATAAGTAATTTTAGTGCATCGTAATATTTGGAACTTCTGTTGTTGAATCATTTGCAGGATATATATTATAATGTACATCATCTAAGATTGTTATATTTCTTTTGAAAAGAGCAACTGTTGAGTTTCTGGCCGGCTCTTCTCAACAGAGCAGCATTCCGAGCCGGTGGTAGCTTACTTACGAACTGACTACACTGACCTTTTTTGTATTGTAATAATTGATGACTCAAAAGTGCGTATATATGCCTACTTGAATAAAGATATTTTGAATTTTAAGTTTAAGTGTGTTAATCGTAAGGGTCAATCTATGTCTGGTTTTAATAGCTGATTACAATAGTGTTGTATTTGTTACAGTTGCTGGACGAGTCAAAGTTATCTCAAATAGATGATTTGTACCAAGAGTTCAACACACCTGAAGGGGCTTCTTCTGTGTGAGTACTTATCAAACTCCCTCTAAAACAATTATCAAAACTTTTTCCCCTTTTAAGGTTAACCCAATTAAGAACAGAAAGTCAATCTTGCTTTCTATGTTGTAAACTAATTTTAAGTGCTATTTCTAATTCATTCATGTGCTTTTATTACTTTTGTACATATATGTCAATCTTTATATATACCTCGTACCATACCTCGTTTTGTGTCGTTTCGTTTTGCGTTGTTTTCGAGATGCGTCGCTGCTTAATTATTACCAATTTTTACTGTGCGTCGTTAGATTTTCGATGTTGCTTTGGTTCGAGTCAAATTTGTTTTTTAAATTTTTATAAAAGATGGCAACCTTTTGTTTCTAATTGCGCCATGCCATCAAAACTCGGGGATTACCTTTCTAACTAAAAATCAAAGCAATTTTAGTTTTATTTTCACTTTGTTTTCCTAATTTTAGAGTTTAATTACCTAGTGTGTTGTGCTTTTTTTAAAAGAGAATAGTAAATTAATATAAATTTTTACGTGTTGTTTCTGGTGACGAAAAAAGTAAATATTTTTCCAATTTATTAATTGTCAGAATAATATTATTTTTGTTTTTAAAATGTTTACTTTGTTCAATTTTCTTTTTAAAAAGTAGTAGTTTCGTAACATTTGGAACCTATCTTCGATCTTGACGTGGTTTGCTGTAGAAAATCTTAATTCACTTAGTGTCATTTCAATTTGCGTCGTGTTTTTTTGGAACATAACCACGACGCCTAGTGAGGTATGGGTGTGTATAAATGTTTGTTTGTGTATGTATGCCTTAAAAATCCAAAATGGCTGTATTGATTGAGCTCATATTTTGATATAGCCATTTCTGAGATGGATATTATATATCTATTTTGTTTTGTATTATAATTGTAATTGAATTTAATACACATTTCTCATTACGCGAGGCTCTCAGACGATAAGATTAAAAATAGAATGTATTCACAACGCGAGAAAACAATTTTGAAATTCAACCATTTGGAACATTTTTATTATTTTGTTTTGTTTTATTTGTCCGCTTGCGGTGTTTGAAACAGACGCAGCGCTGGCTAATAACAATTATTTCTCAGATATTCTGAAAAAATATACCACTGCGAAGCGTGGCGGGGTACAACTAGCTATATATAAATAAAACAAATTATAATGGTCGGCACACGTTTATATAAGAATATTTGAAATATGGAACACTTGTTGATAATTTAGCTCATCTTTGATATATGTATAGAACATAAAAAAATCTTAACTAAAGTTTCATTCTATATTTATTTTTAATTTGAATATTGTCGATATTGTAAGATATTATAAAATTTCTTTAAAGATATACAAGTTGTTAATAAATATAAGCTACTAAGACAACTGGACATTCGCTAGTGATCATTGGTGTGGATATAAAGTGGAAAAAAATATAAATAGATAAATAAGTAAGCAATAGTACTGCTTCTGCCGATTATTCAAACCAAATTTATGTGATTTTGTTATCAAGTCTACTGTTTCCATTATATTACTTATATTTAATTGAGATGAAGGCTTTTACGTACAATTTTTTTTCGTTTATATTTGGATATTATTTATTTCTTTTTTATTTTCTTTTATTTTTTTGACAGTGTGAAGCTTAAGAATTTTATAAAATTTGAAGACACTACGGAAGCCCTGGCTGCCACTACGGCCGCTATTGAAGGCAAGCTGTCGAAGACGTTAAAGAAGGGGCTAAAGAAATATGTCTGCAAGGAGATACAGGATCAGCTGCTAGTCGGTGACGCCAAGCTAGGAAGTGCCATTAAAGAGAAATTTGATTTACAATGTGTATCAAATTCAAATGTACAAGAATTGTTGAGATGCATTCGGTCCCAAATGGACAGTCTGCTGACCGGTCTGCCGAAGAAAGAAATGACGGCGATGGCACTCGGCCTCGCCCACTCACTGTCCAGATACAAACTTAAATTCTCGCCCGACAAAATAGACACGATGATAGTGCAGGCTCAGTGTCTGTTAGATGATTTAGACAAAGAGTTAAACAACTACGTGATGAGATGTCGCGAGTGGTACGGGTGGCATTTCCCCGAACTTGGCAAAATTATTACCGACAATACTCTTTTTGTGAAAATTGTGAAAGTCATGGGTACTCGCGACCACGCAGCTAATACCGACCTCTCGGACATCCTGCCCGAGGACCTGGAGGAGAAAGTGAAAGAGGCAGCCGAAATATCAATGGGCACCGAGATATCCGACGACGACATCATTAACATACAGAACCTGTGCGAAGAAATAATATCCATCACAGACTACAGAGCACACTTGACAGACTACTTGAAGGCGAGAATGATGGCCATGGCGCCTAATCTGACGGTTCTGATCGGAGAGCACATCGGGGCGAGGTTAATAGCTCACGCTGGATCGTTGATGAATTTAGCTAAACACCCCGCTTCCACCGTACAAATATTCGGAGCGGAGAAGGCTTTGTTCCGAGCACTGAAAACCAAAAAGGATACTCCGAAGTACGGTCTCATATACCACGCCCAGCTAGTGGGACAATGCAGTACCAAAAACAAGGGTAAAATGTCCAGAATGCTAGCGGCCAAGGCGGCTCTGGCGACTCGCGTGGACGCTTTTGGCGACGACGTCACCTTTGAGTTGGGAGCGGCGCACAAAGTCAAACTAGAGAATAAATTACGCCTTTTGGAAGAAGGAAACTTGAGGAGAATCAGCGGAACCGGCAAAGCCAAGGCGAAGTTTGAAAAGTATCATAGCAAATCGTAAGTACTTATTGCATTTATTAAAATTTATCTTTTGTCAGTGATCGTAAAAATTGAAAAGAATACATAAAAATTTTAAAAACTTTCGTTTTCTGTTCTTCCGAGTCCACGCGAGGCCGAGTGTGACGACTAGTTAATGTGTGTGTTACCGCAGGGAGGTGTTCTCGTACGCGACGGCGGGCGACAGCACGCTGCACGCCGTCAAGAGGGAGCACGCCGACGACTCGGACACGCAGACACCCGCCAAGAGGATCAGACTGGACCAGGACGTGAGTGCTCCGTACATGTCATACGTAGTGTGTCAGCCGCGCGTGGGTCCGCTCGGAACTGGTGATCGACCGCTCGCATCTTTAAAGAACACACTTTAAAAACTTAGCAGTTATTTCATATTTTCTAATACGGTATAACCGGTTAACAAATTAAAAATATAGTTTTTAATTAAACGTATTCGGGACTTTTTAAATATTCGATAAGAATTAGTAGCAGTGCACAAGTAACACTAAACTTTTTTGAAATTTTGTATGTCATTGCATCCATCCAAGTGAATAAACTATGACGTACACTGACTTATACAATAATATGTGATTATAAAGTTATTCAAATATTTATACAAAAATTGTTTAATTAATAATTGAAGAACGTCGTCTGTTGGACGCAATATTGGGAAAGACTAAACCACACCGCCGTGTGCAGAGCGCGATGTATCACACACCTCACACACATCACACACATCACACACATCACACACATCACACACATCACACACATCACACACCTCCATGTAGTTATTAGGTTTCAAAATACTAAATAACAAAGGCTGACTAGTTTTACGTACAATTTGTATGTTTTGGTTTTGACTTGAATTGTTAATTTATTATATAAAATATAATAACAGGTGAAAGTCGAAAAAATAAAGACGGAAGAAACGGATGAAGTGGACGGTCAGGAGAACGGAGAGACGGCGGTCGCGGAGAAGAAGAAGAAGAAAAAGAAGAAGTCCCTTGACCCAGAATTAGTTAACACCGAGGTGGAAGCTCCCTCCAGCGAGAAGAAAAAGAAGAAAAAAAGACAGTCGCAGGCAGAAGAAGAATAGTGGAATAAATCAAATAGAATTATATAAAATATATTTAAACACTTCTCTTTGTTTATTTGTTCTGAATAGTTATCTGTAAAATAGCAGTTCCTACAATTTTTGCATTTGAGACATTATTCATTTACACACGGGGGGGTGGAAGGGGGGGGGGATTACTGTACCAACATTAAAGCCTACCGTGAGGTATCTCTCGCATCCATCTATACTAGTGACTATAATAAACGGGTATTCACTGAATAAGTCATTTTAAGCATAGTAGGGTTTGCTGTAATCTACATCGTAATACTACAATATCTGTAAAATATATTTTGTAATATTTTAATATTTGACGTTTTAACACGAAATAACAATATACCTCTGGAAAGTATTGCGAGGTCTGAGGCGGGTCGGTCCTTGTAGGTTGCGGAATGCGGAATGTTTTGCCGTGAGTTGGGGAATTAAATATGAGTGTTGTTGAAGTGTGCGAGATGACCATGTGTTCAGATCGCTTTATTATTGTTAAGTCGGTTCACTCGAGAGGCTGCCGCGTGTGTATACACACACACACACACGTTGATGTCCTAACTGATTATAAATCTGTTCATTACTCTAATTTTCTTAATAGACAATATTATTACGGTAAATAAAAACAGTGACGCGGCAATCTCGAAACGACGTTGACGCGACCGATAATTCGTTCCAAGAAAGAAATCTAAATATTTTTATATGTCGGTGATGATCACGGAACTAATTGTCGCTCGTCTCAGCGCACGAGCGCAGCCTCAGCGGCACTTTGTTATCTTTAAGTAAACAGGTAACGATACTCGACTGTGAGTTGTTTATTAAAAATTAATTAGTCATTTCTGTTTCATTTTGATGCCTTTTTATGCCTTTTGAAGTCTTTTGATCTTTACACAATTTCCTGGTTGTATATTGAGAGTTTTGAATCTAAAAGGACTTATTTAAGTCATTATAATTATCACATTTTTATAAGATATACCATTATTGATGAAGAATATTTTGTTTCTCATTTTTTGCTATTCGTAGGGGTTTGTACAATTATTTGTATATTTATTTGTGTAGCGTAATCCTATCCAAACATTAAAAACCTTTCGTCCCTCAAAATACCTTTCTTACCTCGCAGTGGGTCAAGGTATCCCTAAAGTCCCGGCTTAGGATAGAAAGGGAAACTTTCGGATTATCCGCAATAAGGACGTCCGCGGTCACGGCGGCCGAAACAAAATGGCGACGACATTTGTCAAAGCTCTACAAATATGTATAATGTGGGCTTATTTTAAATCATGGGTCGTAGCTACAGCTGGGACTTGACAAAGCAAGTGTTTTTTTAACATTATCCCGTTGATGCGATCATTCCCAGACCTCATGACATCGGACGTATACTGCAGACAATCCAATTAGAACGCTTCCATTTGTATTCAAATGTTCAGTTCATTTTTTCTCCATTATAATTCGTTTATAACGGTCCATCAGATTCTCATTTGGTAAATATAGTCACGTCCAAAATTGCCGGCGATTTTAAAAATATTACAAAAACTGCCATGGAATTTCGCTTGTATAATTTAGTTAGCGCTCGACTAAGTCGGCAAATACAATAAATGCGCTGTTAACATTTCGAGCGGCAATTAGCTTCGTTGCTTTTACGCGGAAAACCACGTTTTCTGTTCGTGAAATGGGTAAAAATATATTTTCAATTTTTTGACAACTTTTACCATCACGCTTTTTGCTTGGGTTGAGTAATTAAAAACATTTATTTAATTGAAAACTTTGAAAGCGCAAACGTTAGGTGCCCGCTATTGAATTAATGGCTATGATTTTTTAGTTGCTCACAGGGAATATTAGAACTACCTAATATTCCCTGCTGCTCAACAATCACACAATTACAAACCTAAGGCCCGAGGGAAGACAAAGGATGTAGTCCTCCCCTAACAAACAACAAGGCACTGTTGATCTAATATACACATACAGATGTTGATGTTAAAGTATACAGATTTTATTATTTTCTAATCTTATCTTTACGTAGACGAATCATGTTTATTTTTGTTCAAAATTATAAGCGGCATTTTGACTATAATTAAAAAATCTATAGAAAACAGCTAAACCAAGCTGTGGTATTCTGGTGACGTCAGTGGAGCCGAATACATGACAAAAAAATAACATACAACTGGTTTTTATAAAATAAAAATTTATCGTTATTGAAAAACAATTTACCCTTACCGAATCGGACAACTAGTAAAATGAAATGCATTCAATTCATATCTGCACATAGATAAGCTTGTCAGATCAGATCAACTTCTAACTGTGTCAAAATTGCCTTCGTAGAGTTTTGTGATCTGCAACTATTAATGTCAATTATCTTATTGAAATATGTGTAATCCGTAACTAAAATTAACAAAACTAAAAATATCTTAACAAAAATCCACGAACGAAAATAACTTAAAATATCACATTAACGTCAACGCTCGTGTAATCTTCGGAGTCAGTAAACTACCAGAAACATTCCAAAACTTGCTGTTGTTACGAGACGTTAAAAACTTGAGAGGGTTTTATGATTTCTAGCCAGATGCGGTCTAAAAATAAACTGACAATAAACTACCTAATAAAGACTTAACTATGTCATTAAATAAATTTAAATTGTATGATTGCAAGGAATTTTATTAAAGAAGCTGTTAAGTGTAGCATAAAGGATTACATTAACGACGGTGTGGTCTGGGAGTGAATTGTATTTTAGCGATCGACTATGTAGCAACCTACGCAATATTTATACGATGTCTGCTACATTACTCGCGGAGGCGGTTGCGGCGGGGACCGGGGTGTCCCTCCCTCAAATACAGCGACAGGGGTGATGCTGACGAATAACTAGATCCCTGCCTTATTCTATAGGGATCTAGTTATTCGTTTCTTCATTACATATTGACGTTTGAGAAAAAAAAGATCGCAATAAAGACATACTTGATTGAGTTTGTTGTGTTCCCTCTCAGACCCGGACGCCTTTTGGTAGTCTACATTTTAAATTGGAGAGTGCAACGACAGAGAGGCTTATTTCGATAATTAAGTATGGTATCAAAGTAGACCCTCCTGATACCTTCATTTGACGTACACAAGCTGTGGTTGGTAAAGTGGTTCAAAGTGGAATACTCACACTATACTTACTAATACTCATAAATAAATAAACATATACATATGAATCTTAATACATAAATAATATTATAAGGATAAGTGACTTTAAAATATGAGAAAATTGTCGCAACCTTCTGAAGCCAGTTTTAAATGATTAAGAACGGGACCGGGAACGACAAATTTAGTATAACGCTATGAGAGCCCTATTCAGATATTTTTACCTCATAAAAGTATAATTTATTGCAATTTAGGGTCGCGTATTCACCGAGTTGTTTGAAATTTTTTATCCAAATATTTATATGATAAATTATTTCATAATTAATCATTTACCTTTGATTAACCCTTAACCACAAATTTTTGGGGTCTTTCATTTTTCAACTTTAAGGTCCCGGCAGAGGGCGACCTTTCACAAAGCAATCCTCTATTAATAATACAAAATTATATACAAAGACATTAAATAAATCTTTTATAATGTTTCGTTTAAACAACCGATATTCAGCTGTTACTGTCTTGTTTGTTAGTGCCCTTCATATGTTTGTGTTAATGTGGGTTTTATAGTATACGTGAACGTCTTTATTAAAAGATAACAATAATATACTAAATGGGTAGGTAACGTACTTTCTAAATATGTTTAGATACGCATACATACTCAAATACTCTCTATACAGAGGGTCAATTAACAACGAGTGTCACAAACTAAGTATAAATATGTTTAACTTGTTCATTAATACTATTATAAAAAGTAAAAATATTTAATATTTTATTCTAGATTTCGTCTTTTGTGATCCGACGAAGAATTACATCTGACCTATATCTACCAGTGAGTAGACGCGAGATATGTTAAGCCGACTAAAATTTCTTTGCATATTGAAGCCTAATAAACAAATAATCTTAAAATAATAATAGAAACAATTTATAAGATCTTTATGAAGGTATTTCACATTACTTACGCCACGCCACGAGACACGGTTGTAGATAGATGAATATGTTATATAATCCACCATTATAATTTCAAACTTGGTTTGAATACGGAATGGGTTTGAATAGACGCAGCGATTAGAATCGTCCGGTGCTAAGTTAATATTTATAAGGGTGTCCCGGGAGATACATTAAGTGCTCTCCGAACGCTGCTATCGGCTGAATGTGGAATTTATAGGTAAGCCGCCCGAAACAGGTGCGGACATGTGTACACGCTACCTATATGGGAATGGTTTTGTTTATCGGGAGACAATTAATATTCATATAACGGACGACGGACATTTAAATAAACAAGTACGATATACAGATTTTAAGCTTTTTTGCTAATTAAGTATAACTCTATGAGTAATCGAAATGCTTT
Organism: Melinaea menophilus ssp. n. AW-2005; assembly: GCA_918358695.1. NCBI lineage: Eukaryota > Metazoa > Arthropoda > Insecta > Lepidoptera > Nymphalidae > Melinaea > Melinaea menophilus. Next base: position 820,538 of record OU911039.1, read on the forward strand.
GAGTAATATTAAAAAAATATATTTATTTAATAGAATCTGGCATTTACGCTGTGTGAATGGGTGACCTCTACTTACATTTCTATACTTGATTAAAAATAAATAACAAAATGACCTGCATTCATATTTCCTGCTGCAATTATAAAATTGTTGATTTGTAAGGATTAATGTATTGACGTATGTGGTGTACTTAGAGTGACTATAAACATTGTTACCATTAAAATAAACAAACTATTACTTTTGAATTTGGATTCTGTTATTTTTATATGATTGCTGATTATGTTTTTTTTTTCGCCAATAAATTGTAATATATTTTGTGATATTAAAATGGATTGAGGTGACAAAGAGAACCGAATCGCTGTGATTGCATTACATTAAGTAGGTATGGAGCCAAATGCAATTTTGAAAATCCTTCATACGCTTGGTATTAGTCACATATTTGTTTTTGTGGCCGTCTAAGAGACATTGTTTCGCTAAAATTAGTATTAATATCAATAACTGTATTAATTGTGATATATTTCCTGGTCTAAATAAAATAACATCATTATTTAAAAGCGGCATCATATTAGGTCCAACTAATAATTATTAGTCAACTAATTACACGTTTTAATAAAGATATTTTTTTGTATACAAATACAATTTGGTTTCACTCTTGGTCGCTCAATAACAGGTGCAAGTGTTGAGTTATTACTGAAAATGTTCGAAGCCTAGGAGGAATCACAAACTGCTCTTGGCATTTTCTGTGATTCATCGAAGGCGTTCAATTGTGTACAGTATGAAACTCTAATTAGAAAATTACATCGATTTTGAATTCGAAATATGATTGGATTGAATGGGCCTTGATTTGATTAGGTCATTTCTCGATAAGAGAATTCAAAAAATAAGTCAATAGTAAACGTAACCCTGGTTGATTTGACAAGTCATGCCAAAAGGCTCTATATTAAGACCTTTCTTGTTTCCCATATACATATGTAAATAATTTGCCTTACTTTGTGAGGGAAAAACATGTGATAGTGTTGTTCGCTGATACTTCTATTACTTTTAGTTAATTCTACTACGGTTGTGGGCTTTACCTTAGATGCTGAATTGCAATGGGGCCCCCATATATGTTATCTATCAAACAGACTTAGTTCTGCCATATACGCGGTTAAAAAAATACGCTGGGAGGGAAATGTTGAAACAACTAGTACTAGCTGAGATCCAAAAACAATCTACCTATGAAAGAAAAGACTCACGGGAAATTTTATTTGTCATTTTTCAATATAACCTTCTAACTCAATAAATTTATTCCATTCGGATAGGATTCCTTTGATATCGTCAGAAAAAAAATCTTATTCTGTGAAAAATGCTGAAACAGCGCACTTGACTTCTTCATCGTCGGAAAAATGTTCCGTAGATGTTTCTTCAAAAGTCGAACACGTAGAAGACGCTGGAAACCAGATCTGGGCTATAGGGAGGGTGGTTCAATTCCTGAAACTCCAACGTTGTCTTCAAGTTTTTCAAAACCTCAGCGTAATACTTCCCTGTGATTGTCTCTTTGTGGGGAAAGTAATCAATTAATAGCACACCTTCCATATTCCATGACGGCACTATGCTTTAAACTAACGTTTTCCATATTTTCTGCAACTAGTCACAATTAACGACCTCTCACTAGGACAGCTGATGCGCTACTGAACTAACACCAATTATCTCGACACGTAAGGATATGTCAGTACTTACACCAACCTGTTACACCTCGCACTACGCGTCTATCATATCCAGGTAGATTACTTTTGGCTCTCCCCTCGTATAGTTGCTTTCATAGCCATTTCATATCATACGCATACTATTATGGAGTAATGCATCAGATATGGATACTATACTTGTACTGCAGAAGAAGGATGTTCGAGCAATCTACATCATGAACCTACGAGAGTTGTTAAAAAATAAATTCAAAGAATTTAAATTGTTGCTTTACTTTACAATTAACATATTTTAAAAATGTAAACATCGTAAATATTAATAAATTGAATAAAATTTGTGATGTACACAAAATTATTACTAAGAACAAAATTAAACTTGCTATGGAGCCTAGTGATTGATGGGCATAACATCACTATATCATTCTAATTATATAATTCCTTCAGAGGTAATTGTGTATGTTTCTTCATAAAATGTCAGATAATAATAATGTCAACTTTTGCTTTGTCACTAAAACTAACAAGTCCGATTTTGACATCTTGTCTGTCACTATCATAAGAGAATCGACGAAAAATTTTTGTGGACGAAATGGGTTTGGCTATTTTACTATCTAATGGAATCGATTCGTTATTTTCCTCACACTATATTCTCGTATAGATCCTCTTCTAAGAAAACAGTCTTTGGTAAATTTATTTACTTACTGGCTGCCTTCACGTGCCACTGACTACGCGGGGAAAAGAGTTATAACATTACGACTGCGTTTTTTCTACCTCAATTGGTTAAGATGATGATCCGTCTATAGTGGATCTCGTGCAGATACAATTAGTTTCTTTGGAAGTTTTCTTCCTATCGGTTTTCCGAAAATTTATTTGAGAAGTATTGCACCTTTCTCATTGGTTGCAGCATAGCAGCCTTAAATCTATACCCAATACACAAAAAAACTTATACCAACAGTTGTATCTACTACCTACTACTCTTATACTACCTACTACTCTTAACTCTTCAGTGATTTCTGTGATATTACGTTATCTACGAACTTCCTCTGATAATATTTTTATTTTCATATTGCATTCATTTGCGCATGAGTGATTGCGCTTTCATGCAAGAAATGTAGTTAGAAGACGTGCAAAACAATTTAAAAAGAAAAAAAAAATAGTTAACCAAAAAAACTTATATTCAAACTCCTTTACATTCCAAACAAGAAATTTATATTCAAACTCCTTCATTAACGTATACCTTTTCATCCGTAAAAATGTCTTAAATGCATTTCGTGAAGACGCTTTCGAAAATATTAGTTTCAAGTTGTTTCAAGTCAAGAATGTTCAATAAACTGACAGCAGCACCAACAAACTAGTCTGACATGGAACCTGTGTAGTAACATATACAGGGACGGTTAAAGATAGTTGCAAAAATTAAAAACGAAGTGAATATCAGCACTACACATACGTCCTGGCTTATTATGCCAATCTTTAATCATTTTCACATTCATTCATTTAAATTAAGATAACAGATGTCGCAGTGATCTTAAATAGGGAACGGTAAAAATTTTACGGGTTATAATTTTTAGTAATGAGAGTCAATGTTTAAGTCGCATTAAGGAATGTATGTTAGAATAGAATTTGAGAGATATTTCTTTTACATATTCTTACCAAAATTTTTTGCATGATGATGGAAGAATCCTAATTTGCGATTACTGCGCTCAATATAAATATATGTATCGCAATCGCATACAGAATTTTCGAATGCTGCCATAACAACGAAAATAGTACAGATAAATTAAGTGACCTGGGTGTAAAGAGATCGTTGTAGCCTTTAAGGATTAATACCAACCCAATGTTGTTATGAACTTTGTAATATTTAGACACTTTCTATCTCATTACTCGGGCTTATGCCTTTATTATTTTGGGGTGAGTGCACAACTTACCTCAGAAATTATCCTATTCACACTAAAAGTACTTTAAAAGTAATGTTTTAAATTAAGGTTTCAACTTTGAGGCCGTCGTATTAATTAGGATATTTACTCGTAACGTAGTGATTTATGGGTTGTGGGGATTATATTCAATGTGTTTACTGTTACGCGCGCACGGGATTGTAACATAATTATTAATACAGAAAGTTCACTATATTAACTACTTTTATGGGATTAAACTATCCCATTAGTAGAAGCAATATCTAAAGGGACCAAAAGGTGAATATTAGAATATTGTAGTACATCTATCTTTTTTGGGGCATCAAGATCAAGCACCACAATCACCATCAAGCCATCAAATTAGATCTAAACTTATTTTTTTTGGGTCTGGAACTCATCATGAGTACACACCGCATTCCAGGGGAGGAAGGCGGTGGTTATGTGAGACTTCTACTCACTAAACCAGATGGTTGCCGTCGCTCTCATAATGGGACACCGCGGGAACGCTTGCGCATACAACCGCGGCTCCCCGACGGACAGCACGTAGAGGGCACCCCGCAACGAGATACCCCCTCCATTGTCGACAGGCTTGTTAGATGCGGGGGGGTCAAAGCCTACCTTAAAAAGACTCTCTTTAGTCGGACCCGGTCCCAGACCCAGACGTCCCAGACGTCCGGGGGAGGCTCAACCCCAAAACGCCTGAGAACCTCGTCCAGGCCCAGCGTCCTCGGCGGTGACCTTTCCGAAGGAAGACCACCATTCAGGCCCCACACGAAGATTAATCCGGACACCTTCAGTTGCTTGGAGAAACTCCCCCAGAACCGCTCCTTAGAGAGCGACTCGACAGGAAGAACTCCAAACGCTAATCGCCCCCAACAACCCCGCAACCACGAGACCACCCCTACTCGTAACAAAGAATGTAAAAAAGTCTCCTGTAGAGCGCTCCGCTCGCTTCGCTCAAGCAAGTCTAATCTATGTATATCTAGTTATTAAAATAAATATGGAATGAACAAAATATGAACACTAACTCCTCTTAGTATTCAAATTTGTTCATTCTGAATCTGTGACCTCTGACAACTATCGCCGGCGCCCTAAATTCTGCAAACTGAGATATCGTATCTCTACTCGATTTGATGAATTTATTATCCTGTTCTAAATATAGTCGTATTTATTAGAACGGATGCCATATCTGTTATGAATTTTTCATGTTATATTTATTAACAGACAATAATACAAAACAATGATGTTAGTACAATAATTTAAACCAGCAAATAAACCTTCATCCCGACGGTATCTCTACGACAGTTACACATTATGTATACTTGGATCGAGTTCATATAAATATTAAATACCGATAAAACTTATACCATATGTAAAATAACTACAAGCTCGATCCATCCATTTATAATAACCATGTATAAAACATGTCATTAAATGTCTCATCCTAATAAATGTCACTCGGAGGAGGCGGCGCAGTCACTGGCCGACTTGCTGTGCAGCGTACAGAAGCAATACAATATAATCCTTAACACATTTTCAAACAAACGAAGAGTAAGTAACATTCTTCAAGTCATGAGAGGCCGTCGGATTGGTCAGGTTACGTCTTTTTACGTCGACGACGAGTATAGAAAGTAGAGATAAAATAATCGATAAGGTAATACTATAAATTTGTTTTATAAGCTGTTGATATATAATTTTCAAACTGATTATTATACTTAGTATGTGTACACTCTTACTACTCGTATGCGCGTACACTCTTACGAAATGGGGGGACTTGATTACTTTAAAATATAACACCTACAATAGTTAATTGGTAAGAGGTAATTGGTCCTTATATTTTGTATACTTTTGTTTGTGTTCCTCTATGTACTCCAACCAAATAACTAATTTATTAGAACATTCATTTTGTAGATACTTTTTTTCAGTTTAGACTAATAATCAGATATTTTTTCAATTAGAATAAAATGATTGAATAGCAAAGTTAAAATAACCCGCAATAATAAATTGATCTCACAACAGTTATTTTGATATATCCGTTATGAAATAAATTATTATTAATATTAATGATATCAACTTACTTGTTTGACAATTTAAATTGGCCTTCCACTAAACTCAGTAAAAAGCTAATCGCATCACTCGCTTCTGCGACGTTGGATAGCAACTTTACGAATCACTGGGTTTCTAACTATCTCTCTAACTATCTATCTTTACCAAGAAATTAAGTTTGTTTTTGACTGTTCGAAATACTTCATGCTAGTTTCTATAGAATTGTAGGAAACACTTTACGGTAGTTTCTAATATCTAGAATAATCGAATGTACATTTGATATTTATGGGTTCTTTAAGTGTGTTTTAAATACTTATTACAAGAATAGCGAAGTGTTATTCTTTTACATTTCCTAAGGGAAGACTTTCAATGTCAATAAAATCACATACCTTTTGCTAAATATTTATAATATTAAGATTTGTCATTTGTATTTGAATTTCTTATCATTAATCGTAAATAATATTTGATCAATTTAAATTACAAAACATTACGTTCACATCTGCCATTGCTCATGGCTATTATAAGGAAAATCCTCAGACTTTATGAAGATATGAGGTAGAGAGTTTAGATTTCATAAAAAAAGTTTAATAATTTAAGAGATTAATTAATAACTTAGATGACAGCAGAGACCCAGCTGTCGTAGCCATTCTTTTTATTAGGTAGTCCATCATTTTCTACAAAGCTACAGAAGCTAAGAAAGCTACTGCTTGGAATAACATTTATATCTGCTTTTCTACGGTTTTAATGAAGTGCGAGTTTGTCATTAAAACTTAGAAAACTTTAGAGAACAAACACAATTTGTGTAACTTACAGCGCCACTTTCCATTGGCTTGTCTACCAAGGGCCAAGTTGCAATACGCCCCAAAAAGACAAAAAACAGAGAATGTCTACCTCGTAACTATTGCAGTCTTAGTATCGATCGATTCTTATAAATAGGATGTTTCTCAGTATTTCTGAAATCATCAAAATATATTTATAATGTGTCACATCTACGGATTCGCCTCTTCAACCAAGCACTTCAAACAAGTATCTTGCAAAGTAGTTTTTTAAATTTGTGTCTATAGCATTATGAGAACTTCCTAACGATGTCTGGCAACCGAGTAACATGAAAATAAACAATATGTAATATATTTCTTGTAAATGGTACGTATTCTACTTTGTGATTGATTTGTTTGATTATTCGCTGAACACCTGATTGTCTTACAACAATAGTAGCACCATTATCATATCGTAGGCTCGCCCTCTGCACTCGATTATATCGACACCATTTCTTTCAAGCGTGCTGATAATCATATTCTAATTGGTTAAATTTTATTTCCCAATATTGTTATAAATACGTTTTAAATTTCTGGTGACATAAGTAATTGTAATTTTGCAAAATTTTACCATTTCGGTAAAATTTCAGTACATAATACGATTTTGAGATTAAATACAGCAATTATAAAAAGTTGTTAGTTGTATTAGTTTCGTTTTCTCTGTAACTATGTAAAGTCAATTTAGGCTGTAAGGCTTGTCAAGGAATTTAATGATATCAAATTTTCTGATTAGAATTTCTGCCACTTTTTCATTTACCTTTTCCAAAAGGTTTTATTTTTATCTGTCACTAACATGTTTTTTCAAGACTCGTGCTTATTCTTTCAAGTTTCATAATAGTGTAGAAACAAAAAGAAGTAGAATATTTTAAGAACAAACTAAAAGGTCATCAATGATTTTTATTTTTTAGACATTCAAATCTTTTAATTAATAACTACCCTTCATAGAATTTTAAAAGAAGTTTGATGGATCGGACGGTGAATAACTGAAGTTAACTATCACAGCTTTTACGTACTATACAAAACTATATTCTTTTCTAAATCGACTGACATAAGGTAGTTAATAAGATATTGTAAATACATATAATTTACACAAAAAAGTTTATAAAGATACAGAATAAACCATTGTTTCTCTTTTTTTTATTTATTCCAACTCTTTTTTTTATCAATTATACACAATAGGTTTAGAACTTTAACGGCTTGAAAATGATAACAGGTAGACATACTGTGAATATTGTACCAATATTTATTTGTAATTCCGAATATAAAGATATTATTTTGAACACCGTTGACAATAAAAAGTTGCAGAACATGAAGGACAAATTTATGAATATTTACGAAAGATTAATTATTAACTGATACAAAAACTTTTACTGTACCTACTTTAATTGTTGTAGTTATTTTTATTTTTAAATTTGATAAAGATATTTTATTTATGTATATATTTTACCAGTATTGTTTTAGATCACATTGTTATTCAAACGTGTTTACTCTTTTTCTTTGCAAGTCGCTTTGTTTTCAACGGATTGTTTTATAAATATTTTTCACGTGTTGAAAAAGGCATACGAGAATACCTTTGGAATAAAATAAAAGTACCTAACAACAGAAAAACCAGATATCGTGAAATTTATTGATATGACTAAATATTTACTTTGATATATATCCAACTGTACGTACCGGGGACGGCGGCGCCGGCTGCACGGAATCGCATTCTGAAAAACACTATTCGCAAATCTAAATGTGCATAATAAAAACATTTAAAATCGCTTTTTTTTAAATTGTTAGTTTGAATAAAAATATTATAAGTATATAAGTAAATGTATTGTATACATTTTTTTATAATTAATATTATTTAGTACATTGATATTTTAAATTCGCGCAAAACGTTAAACATGTGTGAAGAGGTCCCCGCGGCGCGCTGGCGCAGTGAACCGTCTGATACTTACAATTGAGCACCGACGAAGTATGAATTAGGTAATAGTAAGAATATTGTTAGTAAACGAATATACGAATAAATCGATTATTTAAAAGACTCACAAGTTATGTTATTTGCGACTTTGCCTATTTGAATATTACAGATTTTATATCTGTAACATTTTAAAGAGCTTTTTATTTGGCTACATTTCATTTTTTTTGCATATATTTTATACTTTTTTTCTTTGTTTTGTTTTTCCTCTTTGTGACATTAGGATGTCACAAAAAAGAGAAAACTTAAAGAAAATAAATGTAAAGAAGATGATTTTTTTTTCCAAGTTATGTATTTATTCATAGAATAAATTTCAGTAAGATAAACTTAAAATTTATGATTAATTAAACGTCCCTCGTTTTTGTTATTCTGAAATGTAATCATTTGAAGACTAACAATTAGTATTATGTAAATATTCAAAAGGTAATAAGAAATTTAAGTCTATAAAATTAACGGCCTTTTCTTCTTAAGTATCAATTAAGTTGTTGGCATTCCAAGTATTTGCATTTTATTAAAAAGTTATTGAATAAATGGAACACAGTACCTTTTATATCGAGTTGGATGAGTGAAGAATAATACGAATACGATTATTATTAAATACAACGAAGATATCAATTAAAAGCCAACTTAATATCAGATATAAGGATAATTAAAAGGAATATAAGAAAAAATAAGCAATGGTGTTATAGAAGGAACTGTTCTATCTATTTTTATACTATAATCTTCCCAATGACTCATTGCTATATTATAACCAATATCCAGGCAAATTATTAACACTTAATAAGGCAATCTTTCAATAAAATATAAAGAAATATTTTTCTTTAACATAAGACTGTCAAACTGTTCTTAATAAAAAAATCCGCCTAAATACGCGCCACGCGTAATGTAGGGCTCCGTAGTTACCCATGAGTATTCATCACGTTAAACTAGCGAATCTTTTTAATTAAACTTAATGGACAGCTCGCAGGAAGACGGATGGACACTTATATCTAAAAAAAATATTCAATTTAAATATCAAATATCTCTAACGAATACCTTAATCGAAAAATATTTTTTGTAATTCCACCGTCAATCATATTTTAAAAAACTATCTAGCAATACAATCCCACTACACGTGTAGAGGAGCTGCCCCAAAACAATAATTTCAAAATTATATTGCACAACTTGGTCGGCATGGCTAATATTATGCCCAATTACAGCATTCTGGTACCAAAAATTTCTGAGCTAGGTTGCGGATGCGGTTGCGGACGAAACCATAAGGGTTTCCAGTGCAACCACGGAACCCTAAAGAAAAACGTCCTGCCAGCAATAACGCCACAAACTAAAACCTTTTTAATCTTCGTTCGCCAACAATAAATTTATTTTATTACAAATTTATATTTAGCGGAGAACTGTTTATATAAGAAGGATTTTAATTTGGATTATGTTCGGGAATCCTCCGCTCGTAATTCTCAAGCGCTGTCCTCTCTCATCACCAGGATATGTTAATCCGCATCGTAAAGTTTTATTAAATATTACACACATAAACGTTTATTTTGGTGTGGATACTGCTGATACTGTGGAAGCTTCTAACACGTTTAAATTAAATGGACAACATTAAAAATAAAACAAGTGCGAGTCGAATTTGGATTCCCAACATACCAACATTTAGTTATATTAATAGATCGTCGATCAATGAGCTAAATCTCGACGAATTAAGTTTATATTTTTCTTGGAATATATTTTCCGGTTTTGGATTATTTTCTTATGCTATAAGACATTGCTTATTGCCAAATTTCATGCTTCTAGAACCTAAATGAAAGAGAAGTACCCTTGAGATGTCGATTGCTTGCTCACAGACATAATATACGGATAATGATGTCATCTTTATCATCACACCATTTTTTATCTATCACCATTTTTTTAACTTATGTAAATGATAAGGAAATAAAAATAGAAGATTTATTCAAAATTTGTTAGATAAAAGCGTACAACAAATTAGAATTCAAATTAAATAATACGAACAGAAGACTAGAATATCTGCATAAGTCACTATTAATTCTAAGATGTTCATATTAACATTATATGATATGACATGACATTAAAGGATTTTTAAAACAATAGTAATTATATCAGTTATTTAACTAAACCAATGCCTTCGTAATCGTTAGCAATACACTGGATTTTATAAAAAAAGCTTCAATAAAAAAACAATGTAATCATATTTTTTTGTCTATTAATGATATTATTAGCATTTTGAATATAATAATATATAAATATTACTCCATCACTCGTATTTTTCAATCTAATTTTACTGTAGGGATAATTTTCTCAGTCAGAGAATTTTAGAGTTAATATAAAATATGAAAGCTAGATTGCAAAGGTTTGTTCGAGTCACGTCTGCTGTCGTCGAATGAAATGGTTTAGACTTTAAGGACTTTATATTATGTAATATAACGATGTATACAAGTTATGCATTGCAAATAAGATTCACTTACATTTAATGTGATCATTGTACGTCTTATGGACTTATACATCAAAGACTTCTCTATTAAGTAATGATAATGGTCAAAGTTAAAATAAATAGATTAATTGCCACTTGTTTCTTTGAATGAACTACCAATTCTGCGCTAGGATACACAACAAACTTTTTTCATAATTTTAAATGATATATTTTTTATTCGTAACTCATGCGTATGACATCAATTTAAAACGTATATATATTAAAATTGAAAAAAACAAAAATTTAATAAATAACATTTTTTTTATGTAGCGACTGCACGCTGATTGTGTATCATTCAAAAAATGTGGGCCTTTTAACAACGTTTGTATTTAAATATTTTAGACAACATAACTGTCGTTGTTTTTATTTGAAATAACACACAAATAACGCATTGAAGATAAACTGTTTGTTTTCCTTGTCCCCGAGGAGCGGGGATCACCTCGTTTCTGTAAAACGTATTGTTAATAACTTTATATTATGGCTGTAGATTTTTAATAATGAAACAAAGTAAAATAACTTTAATGAAACAAAGTAAAATAACTCCATTATTTAAATCTGGCAGTTCATTAGATCCTAGTAATTATAGACCAATTTCAGTCTTACCTACATTTAGCAAGATTTTTGAAAAAATAATTCTTAATCAACTTGTTGATTTTTTCAGTAAAAACAATCTCTTGCACAGAAACCAGTTTGGTTTCACTGCCGGTCGCTCTACAACTGATGTTGGGGTTGAGCTATTACTCAATATATTTGAAGCCTGGGAAGGATCCCAGGATGCACTTGGAATTTTCTGTGATCTATCTAAGACGTTTGACTGCGTTCAACACGAAATCTTTATAAAAAAATTAGAACATTATGGAGTTAAGAATAAGTCCCTAGATTTGATCAGTTCATATCTTAATGATAGAATTTAAAAAGTAGACGTAAATACGGAATACGTTCCCCCGGTTCTTTGGTAAAAATGGGTGTGCCACAGGGCTCTATCTTAGGGCCTTTCTTGTTCCTCATTTACATAAATGACTTACCTCACCTAGTGAGGGAAAAACATGGGATAGTGTTGTTTGCTGATGATACTTCTCTTACTTTTAAAGTTAGCAGAAGGCAATCTGTTATTGACGATGTAAATAATGCTCTCTCAGATGTTGTACAATGGTTTAACGCCAATAATTTGTTGCTCAATAAAAAAAAGACGAAATGTGTTAAATTTACTTTACCAAATGTTAAAAATGTTAAAACCAATGTACAATTAAACAATGAGGAATTGGACTTGGTCAAATCTACTACTTTCTTGGGCATTACCTTAGATGAAAAATTGCAATGGGGTCCTCATATATTTGATTTATCAAGTAGACTTAGTTTTGCTATATACGCGGTTAAAAAAATACGTCGATTGACAAATATGGAAACTGCTCGATTAGTTTACTTTAGTTACTTTCATAGTATAATGTCTTACGGTATACTCTTATGGGGTAATGCAGCCGACATCAATACCATATTCACACTGCAGAAGAGGGCTGTTCGAGCAATATATAATATGAGACCTAGAGAATCCTTAAGAAACAAATTTAAAGAATTTAAAATAATGACGGTTTATAATCAATATATTTATGAAAATTTAATTTACGTTCATAAAAATATTTCTAAGTTCAAAAAAAATTGTGATTTTCATAAAATTAATACGAGAAATAAAAATAAACTCGCTATGCCCAACACTAGGCTCCATAAAATAGGTAAATCCTTTAAGGTTAATTGTATACGTTTTTATAATAAGCTCCCAAATGAAGCCTTAAGTTTATCGTTAAATAAATTTAAATTATATATAAAAATAAATTTGATAAAAAAATCCTACTATAGTGTACAGGATTACATCAACGACGGTATGGCCTGGGAATGAATTGTATTATATTGCGAATAACTAGTAATCTCCGCAATTTGATTTTTGTTGAAGATTAATTTCGTTTTATCGACCTGTTGCATCACACCGATTCCTTAGAAGTCATTACTTGCGGTAGCGTCGGGAGTCGGGTTGCGCTCGTCCCTCAAATATGTGCGAAGGGGGTGATGGCTGACTCTTGCGTTATGCTCGTGAACGGGTGCTGCTTGCGGTGACTGGTTGTGTAGCAGGCCTATTTTTATTTTTTATTATTGTTATCATTATTATTAATTTTTTTTTTGCTATTATTATAATTATTGTAATAATAATTATTATTTTTTTCATTATATTGCGACGGTTCTAGTTGTTCCAAAATAGCTTTTAAGATTGACATTTGTGAAACAGTGATCACAATATAAAAAAAATATATATCCGGCTGAGTTTGTTGTGTGGTTCTTCTCAGACTTGGACGCGTTTGGAACCCTCATAGCTTTAACATTAAGTTGGACAGTGCTTTTACAGAAGGGCTTATTACGATAAATCTGGTATCGAAATAGGCCCTCCTGACACTTCCATTTTGACGTACACAAGTGATCACTGATAATGATTCAAAGTGGAAAAGATATAAATAAATAAATAAATAAATAAATATTATTATAAAGTTTTATTAATATACATTTATTAGTTTCTTTAAATATCATTACAATAAAGATATATTGTGCTTATTAGTAGAGTAAAAAATTATACAAACAATAAGGAAGGCTGAGTAGACAAAAACTTATTCTAAATTTGTCCTTTCTTAAACGGATTGACTCGACTTATGAATTTATATTTCACACTCTCATAAATACAAGTTTACTATGACCTTCGAGGAATTGCAGTATCTACTTATGTGACAAATCTCTCGCTTCCTAATATAGTGATTTTACAATATTTACGAATCAATAACAAAAAAGTTAAAAGGATAGTTTTTTTATGTGATTATGTTAAAATTGATCTGACGATCCATGTGATGGGAAGTGTTTCTATAGCCAAAGAGCATCAATGTTGTCTCTTTTCAGGAATCTAGAGGAAAAAAGAACAATATGTACAAGAATAACGTCGAAGTTACTGCAAACCTGAACGTATTAATGACTCTCTATAATATCACTGTTAATGTTAATGGAAATACAATAGTGCAATAGCACTGCGTTTGAATATTTTATTTATACTGCTATTTTTGTATAAATTTTAAACTTCGTCCTGACGGGAATCCCGATGTGTATATGAACTTTAATACGGACGGACTACATCCAGTAGACTATAGTTGTGTTATATTGCATACTGGTATATCATATCCCAAATTAGATTGTGTTTCGTGTAGAAAATTAGGGAGTGTGCCAGAGCAATGACTATCGTACATGTAGGTCGGGGCAATGAGCTGTAAACGAACCAAATCTTATCAATACTGAATATATTTTGAGTCAATAGTATTGTATTTAATGTATAGATTATACTCGTAATTTTGGAAATGTAGTGTTAATTAATAATTTTGAAAATCTAAAAGGAAATAACTTAATAATTGGTAATATAAATATTGATTAAATAGAAACATTTCAAACACCTTTAATTAACAAAAATACCAATCGGTCCAACCTTCTCAATATTCAATAATATTAATATTCAAGACAAATTGAATCAAGAATATCAATATCGAAGATACTCGTTAACACTTTTCAAATTTATCATAAATTAATTTATCTATCTTCTAAGACTGTAAAGTTGAAATAAAAATTTTAAGTTAAGATTAAACCATCATTCCTAGTATGTTTTCGCGTGTTTTATTTTCAAGTGCATTGCATTTAATTACTTATATCACTAGCTGTACCCCGCCGTGCTGCGTCATTGCGCGTCACTGCGCAACAACTATTACTTACCAAGCAACCAGAGTGTACCACTGTACCTTCTGATTGCTTGTGGAGAAATAGTTGTCTTTAAAAATGTTCCAAACGTTCAAATTTCAAAATTGGCTCGCATTACAAATACGTTGCATTTCTAAACTCTTCTTCTCAACGACTCGTGTAAGAGGGAAATGTGCATTGAAACGATTCATCATTTTCCTGCCCTTATCCCATTTTGGGGTCGGCACAGTATGTTTTTTCCTTCCATACTCCCCTGTCACTCGTCATCTCTGTGCGCACTCCCTTATTCTCCATATCGTCTTTCACGCAATCCATCCATCTTTTCTTCGGCCGTCCTCTACCTGTCCATCCCTCCACTACCATACCTAGCACTCTTTTAGTCACGTGCCTTTCATCCCTCCTCATAACATGCCCATATCATGACAGACGGCTACCTCTAATTTTTTCTGTCACTGGCGCTACTCCCAAGCTTCCCCTAACATACTCATTTCTTATTCTATCCCTTCTTGTCACCCCACACACCCATCTTAACATTCGCATCTCCGTTACATGCAAACGCTTTTCATCCATCACCTTCATCGCCCAGCATTCAGATCCATACATAACGACAGGTCTAATGATGTTTTTATAAATTCTCCCCTTTAGTTTAAGGGGAATTCAGGCATCACATGTCGTCCCAGTGACTTGTCGCCATTTCATCCATCCCGTGTTGATTCTGTGCTTTACGTCACGGTCAATATTGTCATCGCTTTGAATCAGAGAACCAAGATAGCGAAACTCCGAGCAGACTGGTAACGATACTCCGTCGAACAAAATAGGAACAAAAGCGGAGACACCGCCGAAATCGCAGAACATGTGCTCTGTTTTTGTTCTGCTTACTTTCAGGCCGACACTCTTCAGCTTTTGTTGCCATTTTACCAGTCTACTCTGCATCTCAATTCCATCCTCGCCGACAAGAACAATATCATCAGCAAATAGCATGCACCAGGGTGCCTCTTCCTGTATGTCCAATGTCAGAGCATCCATTATCAACAAGAAGAGGTAGGGACTCAGAGCCGACCCTTGATGCAGACCTACTGCCACATTGAACTTGTCGGTGTTTCCAGCGGCCGACCGGACTTGTGTACTAGATCGACTGTACATTGCACGAACCAACTCCACATACTTCCTAGGTATACCCTTCTCTTTCAAAACCCACCATATCAGATTACGGGGAACCCGGTCGTATGCCTTCTCGAGATCAACGAACACTATGTGCAGGTTCTTATGGGCTCGTCTGTATTTCTCACTCAACTGACGAAGAGCGAATACAGCATCCGTTTTACCCCGACCAGGCATAAAACCGAACTGGTTCTCCGAAACATCACTCTCGTCTCGCATTCTTTTCTCTATCACTTTCTCCCACACTTTCATAGTAAGTGACATGAGCTTTATACCCCGATAACTGTTGCAGTGTTGTCACCTTTATTTTTATAAATGGGCACTAGGTCACTATTGCACCATTCATCAGGAATCATTTCTTCATGCAACAACTTATTGAAAAATAAAGCCAGCCACTTATACCCATATTCATTTAAAACCTTCCATACTTCCACTGGTATCGCATCCGGCCCTACATCTTTTCCATTCTTCATACCTTGCACAGCCGCTTTCACTTCATCATCGGTCACTTCTTTCACTAATCCTTTATTTACCGGCTGGTTTTTCAAAGCTCCACTCCAATCATTTTCTTCATTCATTAATGTTTCAAAATATACCTTCCATCTCTTTTTTATATCCTCATCTCTCATCAACACCCTTCCAGTATTATCTTTTATGCATTTTACATGTATGACATCTCTAGCATTCTTCTCCCTACGCTTTGTTATGCGGTAGAGTTCCTTTTGACCTGCAGGAAACTCTAGCGACCTATATAACTCCTCTTGTACTTCAGCTCTAGCAATGGTTACAGCTACTTTCGCTCTCTTCTTACATCTTTTATATAACATTTTCATCTCCTCTTTCATACTTTCATTATCATCTGGTACTTCCTGCCATTGCTCAAACGTATCTTTCTTCTCTTTCAGAATCTTTTGCACATCTCCATTCCACCACCACGTTTCCTTATTTATCACACCTTTTCCTTTCGTTTCACCTAATACATCCTTTGCCACAGTTTTTATGCATCCCGCTATTTCGTTCCAACTATCGTTCAAGGATTTTCCTTCTATACTACTCATATTTATAATTTTATCTGTCACTCTTTTTTTAAATTTACTCGCACATTCTTCCTTCTCTAACAAATACCATTTTATTTTAGGTGGGGGTCATTTCTTGTACATATTTGTACGCACTACATGTTTAATTTCCATGATGAGGAGCCTATGCTGTGAGACTACACTTTCGCCCGGCAGTACCTTGCAGTTTTTGACGCAATTGATTTTATTTCTTCTTACTAAGAAATAATCAATCTGCGTCTTATGGCGGCCACTTTTGTATATAATTAGGTGTTCTTCTCTCTTTTTGAACCAAGTGTTGGATATAGCCAAATCGAAGGCTAGCGCGGCCTCCAGCAAGGCCTCACCCTCGTCATTACGGTGACCGAAACCCCAACCAACATGTACTCTTTCATAACCATCATTCATACATCCCACATGCCCATTAAAATCACCCCCTACATATATCTGCTCATTGTCCGGAACATCCTCAACACAGAATCAAAATCGTCCCAAAACTTCTCTTTTATCCTATCATCACATCCGGTTTGAGGAGCATACACACTTAATACATTAATGATTAAACCTTCAAAAATAATTTTTACAGCAATGATTCTATCACTCACCCTGTTCACCCCCGTCACACACTCTTTTAATTTCTCATCAAGCATAATTCCAACACCATTCCTTTTTCCATCATTCCCGCGATAATAAAACTTGTATCCCTCACCGATCTCTCTCGCTTTTGATCCCTTCCATTTCGTTTCCTGTAAACATGCTACATTTATTCGTCTTCTTTTCAACACATCCGCAATTTCTCTTCCTCTTCCAGTCATCGTACCAACATTCCAACTTCCAAATCTCAGTTTTACATCCCTTTGTTCCCGGGCTAGCTTCTCGCGTGGCACCGGTATTACCATACTGCTTTAAAGATTTGGCTTTGTTTTACGGCCGGCCGCCTGCCTGACGCCAACCCTCCTTGGGAAACGAAACGACTTGCATTGAAACGATTACAATTAAAAAAAATAGATAAATTAGTTAGATCGATAGATAGAAGAGAGGTAACAACCATCTCTAAAGGGGTTGTATATGTGTCAAAATATGAGCTCAATTGGTGCAGTAACTTTAGAGTCTTTGAGGCGTACACAAACCAACAGAACATTTCTATATTTATAGATATAATGTAACCTTTATCATTATATCATCTAGACACTGAATCTTATACTTACATTACAACATGAAGGTACTGTTACAAAAGAAGTTAATATTCAAACAAAAAAATACGTCACACCGTGTCGTAATTAAATAGAAACATCGTAAAAGTTAGTTAGTCTGTAACCTTTTCAAGTGTTCACACATCATCACACTGCTTGACACACACACGTCGTTAAGGGTACAGAAAAGCCCTCGAATAATTAATTTATTTTTGTATCTTTTATAACCTACTTACAGAAACGTCTATTAGACGGTAATGAATATAACTAAGGGAATTTTTCAATCACATAGATTCGGCGAAGACGCTTAAAAGCTAAAAGTTTGTAATATTTATTTTCTGTTGCAGACTAAAATTAAATTTCCATTAAATTATTCTTGTTTACTTTAAAAATTTTTAAACAAAGAAACTTTATTCAATACTGCCATTTAAACTGCATTTCAGAGTCCTTTTATTAAATCTAACCCAGATACCATTTCAACGGGCCATCCTTCACGACATTATTATTACAGACATTTACGTCTTTATTGCGATGCGTTAAAGTCTATTTTCGTTGCGCAGAGTTGTTAAAACTGTGGATGCTTCCGACCATACAAATGAAATGGAGCAGCACGTTACGGAATCAAATTAAAATTTCGTTGCTCGTAACAGCGTGCATCCGCGATATAATTTTTGGGGAGAAACAGAGATTAAATTTCGCTAGAGAACACTGTGTAGTTCCTTTAGTACCCACAGATCTTGTGATGTTTCAAAATTTGTCTAAATATTATATATTGTATATACAAAAATACACTAATATTGCAATTTTTTTGTGGAATATAAAATTGTAAATTGAAAAGAATAGTAAATAGCGTACATGGCCGCACATCCGTACACCACGTCCGGTTGAATAAAGGTAAAAATGTTGATTGCATTTCCTCTTTGAATAGCTAATACTACGAGCAAGGAATGAACCAATTAAATCACGATACGGCCTTTGTTACGGATAATTACATTATAACTTTTAAAAACATTATTATATTGTATTATACACATTTACTATATCCATTATTAAGGTTCGTTCTAAGCTCTGTTAATAATAAAAATCAGTTTTGTTAAATGTTTAAACAACGCCGTATAGTTATTAATCACCCCATAGTACATGCATACATTAACCTCGCTACGATAATGAGCTACGAGCGCCTGAACGAGGATCAAACAGTGCTAGAGCTGTTGTGTCAGTGTGGGTGAAGTGTGTGTGTGTGTGTGTGTGTGCCTTTTAACAAACATTATAATTACCATTAAATCACGCACTGAGAATACGAATACCAAATCAAGTACGTACATAGTATTGTTAGTAAGACACTCCCAAGTATCACGTCGGAAACGCGGCATTTACTCTAAAATAATAAGTAAGACAAAGAAGTTTATAATAATGAATATTCACAATGGTAATTCAAACGCCACGGATTACAAAACAGACAATAGAGAAGAATTATTTCAAACTTTTCAAATATCTTGAATATGCGAATCAAATTTAAATTGAAACCGAGGCCTTGATTCGTTTAATCGATTTGAATTTTTCTTTTTTTGATAGCGCCTGAGATTTTTTAATTGAAGTCACCATAAAAGAAAATCTGTACCAAATTGTGAATTAAATTGTGAACAAATTTATCACACAATACACAGACACAAAGATACACAAAGGAAACTAAATAAGTAATTTTACGAATAAAATTATTGATTTTTAATTATAAATAGTGTTGTATTAAATATTCAGTTCATACTCGGTGCCGAGGTGACTGATAAGGGCAATACGATATTATAATCAATTAGATGTTGTATATTATACTTATCACTCACTTAGCGCTCTGCGAATTGGATTATATTTTTGTTAAGTTATATGTCACTGAATATGCTTCTCGTGATATTCTAAAACACTTTATAAATAGAAAAGATCTAGAAAAACAAGTGTAGTAGTCGTGTGTAGTTTCAAGACATAATGGTTTTCTTTGCGTTATTTCATGTATGAACACCTCGACGATACTTCCTTATATATTTATTTATTTTTTTCATCAATACGTAAAATTAAAATTCGTAATATTCGCAAATATAAGTCGTCACTTAATAATTAACTTACACGCAAATTACAACGAGACTACAAACAAAGTCGACAAGTACAAAGTGTTCTATTATCTGTTATCAAGTTACAAACATACAATTCCATGTTTCCACAGTCACGGATTAAGTTACAAGCAGCGGAGCTTTATTTAGAAATTCTATATTCGAAAATGGAGCAAAAGTAAAAAAAACGGTCCACAAACAATCGGTGGTGTTTTTTAAATCGATTGCAAACCGCCGACACTCCTGTTACAATTAAACGAGAAACGAATGAAGGAATGCGGCCTCAAGCATTCATTAATGTCTCTGTAAAAACAGCTTTCTGATGATGATAATAATTAATTAGAAAACAATGAAATTGTTGATTACAACAAGTAGGTTTAATATTAAAGAACACTGAATGCTAATGGTAAGTTATTATTGTATAATCTAGAGAAACACAAACGACCGTACTATATCATTTGTTTAATCGGAATGTTAATAATAGACTTAAAAATGTCAAGTTACATTATGTTGAACTTAAAGCCTCTTAAGTGTGTATTTCTAATGAATATGAAAGCGTGTCAGTCACCGATCACCCCAAAGTATCCTGCTCTGAGTGTAACATGACTGTTTTATCGTTTATAGTTTAGCCATTTGAGGTATCATTACGTCACAGCAGAGAATCCAACAAATACCCTTGGGAGTCATTACTGCACAGTCCGTTTCACAGCAGCTTTTTCAGCTGCGGTAAAACAAATACCAAGTGATTAATTATTTTAACCATTTTCTATTCTTATTTATTAAATCTGCATCTTCTGAAAAAGTTTATTTCCATTAGGTACTAATTTTAATTCAGTCTAAATGAGACAATAAACAAAAATTTATAAAAGGAACAATAATCAAACAGAACAAAATGAAATTATTAATAATTATTAAATTATTTTTTAAATATAAGGGATAGTTATATTGCAGTAAATATTTTAATTCCCTAAACGTATAATTCGGATGGTTTCATTATTTTATCAATAAAATATACTGCGGTTACAGCTTATCATCTACCAAATAAATCAACTACAACCAAGGAACGAATGATATGTTTTGAGAAAACTAAGACACGGTGAATCTTGTATTTTTGAAAAATGAGGTGGTGTATCATCAAAAACTGTGTTTTAATGAATTTAGAATGATTTTTCATTTGTCACGAATTACTTCAGGCATTTTGACATTTTATTTTTAAAATATTAGTCAAAGCATTAGCTAAAACTGTTTCATATTCTTACATAAATATACATATATACATTGTGGTTACTTTTAAGTTTTTTAATAATAAATTTAGTGTCGGAATCGCGAACAGAAGTGCACATTTAGCAGGTACAGGTAATAATTACACTGAACTGTCTAATTACAAACTATCCGATAATCAATAAATCCATTAACCTGGTTACCATAATGAGCTATTAATATCTAAGCGTGGAACGTTATTATTAGTATAACGGACGTCACGTATGTGTATACGTGAAGTTGACACCTCGTCACACACATGAGAGTGTAAGTCTGTACATGTACATTACATTTTTGACATAGTAGATTGCTATTAACCTCTAAACATATCAACAATAGATTTCGATACCTTTGTCTGTTTGTCTCTTCGTTTGTTCACGCATTAACCAAATTGACAACAAGGCATAACATTATTTTAACATCACTTCCAACTAATTGCGAGAATAAAAAAGGTGTGTTACAAAGTTTGTGATTTGTCTTGGTTACCTGCGCAATGCCAAAAATTTGCAGGATGTGCAAGAATTTTTTAATTTATTCAAACATATAAAACGTGATATCTGATGGTGATGATATTTATGTTATTATTAAATGAAGTCCACTTCATTTGGCTATCCTCCCCTTGCACGTGTTATGTCGTGTATCTGCGAGACAATCTGGCGCTCTCGATTTCAAGGCTTTGCGTAATATAACTTCAGTGTAAACAAATGATTAGAATGGAAAGCTACAGTGACGCTTTTATTATAGCAATCCATTATATTTCTACACCAACGTACCTTTTAAAACTTACTCAACTTTCGCATAATATATTTAAATTTGTGAAAATTGCAAAAGTTTTAATATTTATTTTAAATACATATTTATTTTACAGCACAGAGCGCATACAACTAAAGAGCAATGTTGATGGCGCAAGGATTTAGAGATGCGCAAGCTACTATTTGTCGTTAAAGTAAATGAAAGTTTGTTTACTTCAAAGTTAGAACAGATGATGCTTCCTCTTGCTCCACGACTTATGGCATAACTTTCAACATTTACAAACTTTAAGTAATAACCTCAACCAAAAGTACATTTATATATACACAAATACATACATACATATATACTTATTATCACGCCTATTTCCCGGAAGGGTAGACAGAGACTAAAGGCTTCCCCTTGTTACGACCCTGACATACTTCTTTAGCGTCTTCTACTCTCATAAGTCCATGCACGCATGCATGCACGCCCTTCGGTTCCGGATACTCTCGATATGTCCCTTCTTCAGAACATCCTCAATCTGATCAAGAAATATTCGTCTAGACTCTAGGCTTTCCCCTTCCGACCTTTTCATCTACACATCCCTTATTTATTCTACTTTTCAAATTCGTTTCGATCATCTTCTATACATGACCCAACTATTTAAGCATTTCAATTTCAATCCTCGTTACCACATCTTCTTTCACCTTATAATGCTCTCATATTTCATTATTCCACATCTTATCGCTTAACTTCGCATTTATCATGCTTTTTAGAGCTTTCATTTCAACAGCATTTATATTACTTTCGTTCTTCTTCTGCTATACCCAAGTTTCACTTCAATACATGTTGAACTCCCAAACACCCAAACACCCCTCATGTACATCCACATAAGAATTTTATGAGAACTAAAGGCATGTAGTGCCCCATATACCATACTAACTGCATTCGTTTCAATATATTTCTAAAATTTTTAATTTCATGTCAACACAGAACCCTGATATACCCAATATGCTGCCTTGCTAAGAAGAGCTATTTGTTAACTTTTTAAAGACGAAATTTAGGCGTTACGAGTTTGTTTCTATTTTTTGCAATTATCCTGTGTCTGTCATTTTTTTTGATATAAGCATTAACATTTTGGCGTATAAATAATGTGTTAATAAATATGTATTGGGAGGCTACCGTAAAAATATATGTTTTTTTAAAAACATTGCCTAGGAAATCTCTAGCTTTTAAGCTATTAATAGCCCGCACAGCTCTTTTTTTACAAAATGAATATATAATTAATTTCGAATGTTTGATGGCGTACGCAATGAAAGGCTTTGGATAAATAACAACACACCAATTGCTTTCTGCGATTACTCCCATGCGTCGCAAATATGCTCAAGAAGCGTGGTATCGACATCTGTTGTTGATTTCCTCTTGGTGAAAACATATTGTTCACTAGGCATGAGGTATTATTGCTTTGGAATATTTTTTTCGAAAGTCGTACTTAAGGTCGGTAAAATGGAGATAGGCCTATAATTTCTATTCTATTATTATTTTTCATCGCTATACCGGTTACCGGTTACAATATACCGGTTCCAATACATTTGTTAAAATTAAAGAAATTTTGGGGACAATATTATTTATAATAGTGCTTAGTAAATTAACTGACATGTCCCAAAGACCACCGGTATGTTTATTTTCCAAATTTAAGGTTTTAAATGTTTTAACAATCTGAAGAAACATGTTTTAAAAATTAAACATTTATTACTGACGCTAACATTATTGCATCAGATAATGGGAAATTTAAATAACACGTGGCTTTACTGGAGTTCCAAGCGGAACTCCAGTAAACAAAAGTCTCGATAATAGCCACCATAGTTTTATCTGAATCTTTATATCTTAATATGTTTTCATAAATATAAAGCATTTATAGGACATAAGGAACTGAAAGACTGCTTTTAATAATCTTCTTATGCACTGAGTTGTCGCAATTTAATACATTCATAAACTATGATGTAAAATAATAACCAATTCGATCAATTGAAAAATATTATTTTAAAATAATAACATATATTAACAATTAAAAGTTCTTGTTTGTTTCGTGATTTTATACTATAACTAGCTGTGCCCCCGACTTCGTTCGTTTTTTTAAATAAAAGTAGCCCAAGTTACTTCTTATTATATAAACTATCCGCTAGTGAAAGTACTGGTAAAATTGTTCCAGTTGTTTCAGAGATTACCCGAAATAAACAGGCAAACAGATAGAAAAAAAAATAGTTTTTTATGTCATTTCCGTTTGAAAGAAGTGAATGAATAGCTGTTAGAATTGAATTTATTTATATGTGTAGATACATTTTTTATCGGACTAAATCAGTAAATTCGTCTTTTAAAATATATGTTTGTTATACATTTTTGACACATCCAGGACATAAATATGTAAATGTATCTAATCTCCCGTGCTCAGCTGGAAGTGCCTACACCGCTTCATTTCACAGAGCACGTGACGTCATCACCTGAACAACCTTAACGTCGCTGTTGGATTCAAATGTTATCTTTTATCTATTCTGGTGACTTCTTAAATCCAAAATATATATAAATAATTCGATTAATATTTTAAGTGATATTTAGTAATTTATCTACCCTTGCGTACAGACTGCTAATAATTATAATTTGGTGTTCTTTTCTATTTTGTTATCTATTACTTTACCTTTACTGCATGCGTTTAATCAATTTCAACTAAGAGGGTATTGTTATTAGGTTGAGGTTTATTAAATGTTACGAATCCAGTGTATAAAGTCCAATACCATAGAAACATCTATTAGTGTTTTAATTTTATTCTTGATATTTCATAGGCTTGAATAAGTACTGTAATTATACTTCCACGAGCTTTAAGTTTCTACTGACGTGGAAAATTATTAGTAAATGTGTTTTGTTATATTAAGAGATATTATCGATGTTTTGGCAATCATGATATGTTTTGGATGTGACAGTGAATGACTTATTTATAGATATATAATTTTGTGCAAAGTGTTCCAAGTTTATATTTGTAGTAGTACGGGCCCTGCATCTTTGATTGTAAAGTAATCGCAGTGAAAAATGTTTCATACGGTATTATTATATAAATATTAAATGCTATAATATCCTTTATATACTATGCAGACTCAACAACATGTTGTATTAAGTCATTGTGTAAATTGTTAATAGTCTACGAAGCTCTCCAACACGGACCAGGTACGTATTTAATACGCTTAGTTCTCACATGAGCCGTAGCATGCGATACAAACATACACACCTAATATATTACAATACCATTGTGTCACAACGCTGTTGATATTGCCTTTTGAATAGCTGATTAAAAATAATCTACTGTTGTTATTGGTATTATAAAAGATAATAATAACTTAGAACCTACGAGTATATTTTGCAGCACCTTTTCCTTGCTACATTATATAACATTTGAGTCAATGTTACTAAGTATGTAATTAATCTTATATTTATGTACAAAATAGACTATTCGTAGATGAATTGAACTTTGCGTGTGCGGGTCGCTATAATTATATATTTTTTTAAGATATTGTCTGTTTGTGGAAACTGTTGAAATACAACTTCTTCTAAATATGAAAGCTTCATACAGTAGTACTTTACCATAAGAGTAAAGTCGTCTTTTCAGTCAAAACTTTGATATCAGGGCTTTAAGTGCAAAGTTTTTGGTCGCGTCTTATGCCTTTATCTGCCTTCTTTATGAATTTTGCAAGACTGTGTGTATGTGTGTGTGTGTTTTGAACACCTGATGGTATTAAGCTGATGTTGGTTAAAACTGTGACAAATTAATTCGATTAAGTAGTGAGGTTACAATTCTTTATAAATATAAAAAATATTTTGTCAAAAAACATTATCTTTACAGATAATTCCATTTCTTAAGAAAATTTCTAATTAAGGAGTCATTACAATCTTACAATAGTAGGGGGGAGGGTCTAATTATCCTTCAAAAAGTCTTACTGAATGTATGTGCGACGGTGAAAAGGAGATAATTTAATGTTTGTTTTCTTAGTAAAACTACTAGTATCAACTTTTACTAACAATTATACGATTTCCAAAGTAGGAATCCACTCACTTTAGAGATCATATAATTAACTCTTGTTGTAGTCAGTTAGTTTGACTATCCAGTCAACTGCACATTTATTTACTTAAGATGTTAGAAATAATTTAAAATATTTAATTATTTATAAGTTATTTTAAACCACTCTAAAAATAACATAAATTGAATCAGTTACTAAATAATTCATCACAATAACGGCTGTCGAAGACTTGCACGAGACCTCAGGAGAAGACTCCGCATTCCCCCCTCCCCCAAGGAATACTCTCACGACGGCCAGAGATCTGCCGCGTGCAGTTCACGAGGTACCACCATTTTCCGAGCTCATTAATAAAAATCCCAAATGGGTCAAAACCAAACGGCAGACTCTGATTTAACTCACCTGAGTAAGTCCTGTTAAATATATGTAATTCTTAACAGTATTTTCGTGGTATAATAGTAGTTGATTAAAATAAATAAGTAGCAGATATTTAAAGCGTGATGAGCAAATACATCTTTACAATTGGATCTATATTTAATAACAGAGAAGCAAATCACTTAACATTTGTTATGAAATATAAATGTATATAAAATATTACGTACTGTGATACGAAAAATCATTGAAAACACCTGCAATTTATACTTCAAAATACCTTTCATGGTCTCTTAATAACATACACTTGAGTTCGACCTGTGAGGTTACGTGATCCACCGTCACTAAAGATTCACGTTCTCTCAGCTAACTGTTGTTCTAGTAGATTAGTTCTGATTAAAATTATTTGTACAATTCAGTCTAGGCTTCACAATAGATCTGCCAAACACTTAAATTATTTACATTAAAAATTTTGGTAAAATATTGTTATCTAACCAAACTTTAATTAAGAAAAATACACAAAAAATAATAATAAATTTAGTAAATTGTATTATTATCATAAAATTATGAAAATATAAATTGAAAAAAAAATTATGAACTTACACTTAAAGTGCCGCGAAGAATGTGGAAGGAAGGTGTATACTTGTGAAACAAGTATCAAATAAAGCATTCAGTGAGCAGTAGCAGTAGGAGCGAATGTAACTACGTTATTGCACCTGAGGGAGTAGAGCGAGGAGCTGCAGCGCGTTAACTTTACATAAAAATATCGGCAAAACAATCTCAGAAATTTACAAAAAAATATTTTAAGTGTTATAACATAAGAAGTAAATTACAATAACAGGGACGCAGGTTATAAAATGTTTTTGAACATTTTATTTTTGCAAGTTATATTTTAAATTAATTATTTCTTGTGTAAGTTTTTTTTTTGTATTTAATATAGTTATAAATTTCTCCATTGTAATGTATGTACAATTATATTATTTCGTGGTACATTCAGCAACATCACTCTGACGAACTAGTTTCGTATATTTTGTTAAGATATATTCAAAAATAATCAACGAATATTAAGTGACTAAATACAGTATTATATTTTTAATTACATTGTCCCCTTTAGTTTCATAAGTTTCAAAGTATTCAAATGATTATTTTAAAAAATGTAAGCTTAAACTTATTTAAGTTTAATTAAAATTCATGAATATTCATTTGCAGCAATTAGGCGAGCGGTCGATTGTGTACTTCTCTTGGTATTTTCAATAGCCTCCGTTAAGTTTTAATGTCTTAACATTAATGTAATCTTCTATTTGATTGTTAGTGTCACCGTAGTGTGATCACGGTTCTCCACAATGCAGCGAATAGGGAGATGGGAATGCATCGTGCTTTTTAGAAGAGAGAGAAGAGAGATGGAAATTACTGTTAGTTATGAATTTCAAGTGTTGACCCATATAATCATCAGTGTGTCTCAATTCAGAGTTGATTAATATTCATAATCACGTGCTCTCGGTGCACTCTCAATCAATGTAACATCATTTGAAATGTTCATCATATTCATCAATTAATATGAAAATATTATAATTTCTATTTATAATCTGCGGGTCTAAAGAGTTTTTTTTGCACTCTTTTGTGATAAAATACTATTTTTATTTTATAAATCGTGTAATTTTAATTAATCTTATTTAAAGTACATTAAGTAAACTTTTTATAGCTACTCTACTATTCTAATAATTGTAATTAGCAATATTAATGAAAGGATAAATTTTAATATTAGAAAGTACATTAGACTATACTTTAGTTTAGTTGTTTAGAGTTCAATGTAGAAATGCAAACTTAAATGTCTCGTTAGTTCACGATGGCTTCGTCTATATCTTTTTATAAATCTATAGTGCATTTATTTTATATTCAAAGAAAAATAGAAACAGATATTCATATAAGTATAAATGAAACGACGTGGCAATCTACATTCGGTGATAACGAAGTGTCTCCACAACAGAGACGTAGTTATGAATACTGAAATAATACCAAACACACTTTAGCGATGAGGGAAATTTTAATTTGATCCCATAACGCGATGGCCCATTTTATTTGCACGAGCCAGCTTCCACAATTTTAACAATTTGTTTTACTCATCAAACTAGACTTTGATGCCTTGTGATAGAGTCCATTACACTCTGATAACGTGTGAGGTGATAGCGATTTAGGATTACTACTAGAGGAAGCTTAAACGTAATCCAACGCAAAATCCTGTTAATGAATAAAAACAATTTCCTGTTAACATTAATTAGAATACCTGTACCGACAGCAATTTTTTTTACATTTTAGGAAAAAAGTCCGTAAAAAGTTATTCTATTCTAAATTCTAAAACATCACATGCTGGGACTACCTCATCAAAATAGGGTAAATATTTTCTTGATGGATGAAAAATTGTTCACCTTTAACAGCACTACAACAAAGTGACAACGTGAAATATGACCACATTAACAACGCAGATTGCGGCGTCAGCATGATTTGGAGAGACGGTTTATATCATGATGTGAAAGGTATGAAAAGATTTTTTTATAAATGTTAGAACTAACCAAGCCCGGCCGAACACCGACCGACCCTCATTTGGCCCTTCAGTTATAGATCATAATATTCACGATTAATGATCAAAGTGAATCTGGTAGTGAGAAAAGCATTTGATCGTTAATAATAAACACGTCACACGTGAATGATTTGTAAGTACTACACCTACTTCATAGTACTAAGAGGGTTTGATGATTTGATCTTTAGATAAATTGAAAAGTTGTAGTAAAGTTGTGGCGACCTTAAACTAATTCATAAATTTAATGCTATAAATGTAAATCAACTAATTAATGTTTCGTATCTATATGTTTCATTTCAAGTGTATGTATTTTATTTATATAATTTTCTCAAACGATAACGATATTCCACTTTCACTCGGTCTATCCATAATCCATTACACAAGTCGGTCCATGGTGTGTCACAACGCCGCTGAATGGAGCGCGTCGCTCTGTAATCGCTCAAACGTCATTATTAAACGTAGTTAATCAAACGTTTTAGATGTTGTGTGTAATATTGACATTCCAATTGCATCAGGCTTAATATTTGAAAGATTTGAAGGATATATCTAAGTTATTATTGTGTTGTAGATAACCTAATTAGGGCCCTTTTTTAAGAGAGGTAGTCTAGATGATATGGATTTAAATGTTCATCTTTTTCATATATTCAACTCTCTTTAGAAAAAAGGCTAAAATAATGACCTGAAAAGACTTACAGTAGAGAAACAGCATTTAACAAAAAAAAGTATTTAATGAAAATGAAATACAATTATACGAATGTAAATTCACTTTAGTATATCACGTTATCGTCGCGTTAGGTTTTCTGACCAATTTATTACAGTTGACATTCGCAATTGATTAAGTCGATATTTTCATTGATTGGGAAATATTTTAATCTTGTTCAGAGAAGAGAAAAGCTGTTGAAAAAAATTATAAGGTCATATTATTTTTGGATACCTACTCTGTCTAACCTCAATTGTACACTTTAGGAAACCAAAATCCGTCATTAAAGATTTAGAGCGACTGACCTTTACCTTATTACTAAGTTTGTTAAAGAAACATTTATATTATCTAGTTTCTACTGATGTCATCAAATTTATCTACTAAAATACTTAAATTTGACATGTACATATACTCCTATAAGTATTATCCAAGAGTATTGTGCCGTGTTTACTTTAGTAGCTGCCGTATATTCAATTAGCTTCTATCAACTAGTTTGCAGCGAGTTGAACGTGTTTTAACATTTCCACGGTCTGTACATATCAAATTTAAAACATTAACTGAACTATTTATTTGATTATAAAATGTATTTTATACTGTAAAATAAATTATATATTCCAATTGCACTAGATTTAAACGAATTATTTGATAGACTTTTGATCGGTTGGTTAAAATAAATAAACTTTTATGTAGGGGAAGGTTGCTTTAGTCGTACCACCGCCTAAGTCGTACCCCGCTAATATCTCGGTGGTAGTTATCAAATACACCATTTAGTGGCATTCACCTAATATATTTAGTCACCCAAGGTAAACGTGAAGATATCAATTTTATTATAAGATTTTTAAATTTAAATGGACGTTGATTTAAAGACAACTAAATAAAGATTTAATTGAAGCAAAATAATTTGTTTTATTTCAATGGTAGTAAGTTAGGGGTACGACTTTAGCAACCTTACCCTACGTATGTATTGATTATTATTTCATTAATCTACTGTTTACATCTTTACATCATTTGTATATTAATATTTAAAGGAGAAAGTGATTCACAACAATGGTTGTTCACAATAACATTATAAAACAAGATCTGTCGTGATCAACTCGAAAATTTAATTTGAATTATTCATCAAATAACTTTATCATAACCTCATAAATAATGTAAGACCAAGCTTCCCGTTCTCCAAACAATTAACAAATAAATCATAAACCAGTATCAATAAGTTAAATTGTTTCTCATTTTCTATTTCACGATATATTCAAACTCTAAGGACTCGCCATCGGCGCGAGTCGACTTGGAGTTCTTGTTTTGGATTAAATTACGAATACAATATAATTACATGTTCATTTCTATTTTATTCAGAATTATTTATAGAAAGGTAGGTAAAATATTAAGCATGGAGTAATGAAGCGAATTTAGCTCTGATTTTAGTGAAGTGAATTTTCTTTTCATTTACTCTATGACATATTCGACACAATGGCAAAGGAATACGTGCCTCTCATTTTATAAAGATATACCAGTAGAGCGGCGGGGTCCGTTATTGTTATTAGTTAGCGAGTCATTTTTGTAAACAAAGCTTAAAATATTTTATTTATTACAAAGATAATAATTATTGGGTTAATTTATTTAGCATGCTTGTTTATATGTGTGTAATTGATTCCTGAGAATATATTAAATAATAATAAATAATACTATCGTGTCTTATTTGAGTATTACTTATATATATCCGTTAATAGTACTCATATTGTGACCGGTTCGAGGGCCGACTGTGTCGCGACGTACGGTGTAGATATTCAAGGAAGGTGCGCGTTCTGTTGTTGTGGAATCAGAATAAATGAAGCCATAGATAATAAACTGAAAGATGTAGATCTATGCGACAAGTTGAACAGAACGAACATTCCTATAGATATACTGTACCTTGCTAAATATATCTCTACAAGTATTGTTTGTATTCATAAAAGAGAAAGTGAAGATAACTCCCTGTTTTATAATACTTACCGATGAAATAGCGATAAGATAGGCAAATGCCTGTAAAAGTCATGTCAGAGTTGCTGATGTCAAATTATTGTATCACTTTTTGACATTTGAGATTCACCATCACCCATCCCGGCTTTTTATAGCTCATTTGTTTAATATATAGTATCAAACTTATTATGATAATCAAAAACAACATTTATTAATAACAACTTATGCAAATTGTTTCGTGGAACAGTCTAACAAATCTGCTAGTGATATAAAGTCAAATGGAACAAGTAATAAACGAAAACCCTGTCTATTAATAGTTAGATTAGTTTGCAGATCGTAAAGTAACGAGTTGAATCAGTGCCGTTATCCGCTGAATATTAACGTCGAACCAGAATTATCGCTCATTTATTTAATACATTTTACCAGGTTTTGACTCTGTAGTGGGATCAGATTGCTATTTAAAGTCCAAGTGAATATAACTTTAATTATAATCTCATATTTCATATAATGCATACTTCATGACAATTCAGCTGTGTTCGTGTTATGTTATGTTCATTTCGTTATCACCCGACTGTAGGGAGAGGGTTAAGTTTATCGCGCGTGTATTGTTTGCTACTTTCTTTATTACCTCTTATCTTCCAAACCTTTGGAGAGATTTAGAGTGACGTCAGAAACGTGTTTATAGTCCAAGTGTTCTTAGATATGTGACGGTACTTAATCTAATATGGCGCCCCCTCTAGGTGACGCCATTAGTGTGGCCGGACACATCAATTACGACATGATAAAAACAAAAAAAAATGAATGGTGCGGTGTGGGATATCATATGAAAGAACGTTATTAGCATATTTCAATTTTAAAACATATTACTAAATCTAAATAGAATCGTTAGATGATAGTTACTGCAATTCAGAGTATTTATAAATATATATTTGATAGGTGAATTTGATAGGATAGATGAATATACAAGAATTGTTCATTTAAAGGTAAGTATTACATAAAATAAATACAATAAAATATAATAAAACATTATAATAAAGAATCATAATACATTATAATATGGAATGTTAATAAAGAAAAAGATGATTTGAACATTAACAAAAGGGCGTAAAAGATTAAAAAGTCACCAAAAAATAGCACCAAAAACGCTTTTAATAACTATCGTACTGGGATTTTTGGATTTAAATTAAATATATAATCTTTATTCATGCAGGCATTAACATGCATTTTAGAATCGTCAATCATTACATTAAAAAGTCATGTAGTCAGACCGTGGGTAAGCTCCGCGACCACAACCACCACTATCTCGTAATGCTGCTCTGCTGAGAACAACTCAACAGTTGTTCTTTGGAAATGAATTTAAAATTGTTATATGTGTACATTATAACGTCAGTCCTGATAATTCGTCGAAAATGTAAATTCCCCACATTTTGTCTACTAAAAGCTCTTGAATATTATATAATAAGACTTATTTAATAATATACTTTTGATTTTAGATTTAAAACTCTAAATCTCAAGCCTATGAAGAATTTGTTAAGTTTTATTTAGGCGTTATAAGTTTACTTATTTTTATTGTATTTATCGTGCATCTGTCACTGTTTTAAATGATTGTTTAAATATATTTTTTTAAAACATCTCTCAGGGAATTAATTTCAGAAGCATTATCCCACAACAAAATACCGTGACAAAAAATACTATGATAATAACTAAACTAAGCCATGAGCCGTTGAGCCGTATAACAAGTAACGTTTGGCAATTGTCTTATTTTATTATCACGTTTTACTTAGCTCGTCTTTGTCACGTCTATCTGTTTGTGGCGATCAAATCTTGCAATCGAAATTTCACCCACTTTCCAGCTAGTTAGAGCTGAAATTTTCAGAATCGCTCAGAAGTCGATGACAATGCAATATTCAAGCATAAAAAAATACAAAAGTAGAAAATAATGAAATAATTAAAAAAAATTAAGAACCCACGTTTTACAAATGCACTCACAAGAAGAAAATAATTTTGCCCTATGGCAGCTCTGAGCTCCACGTCTGCCTCACTCCGTCACCCCTCCTGCAGCTGTTGCCTTAATTTGTGTCACTCTTAATCTTTTACTAAGCTGAAGACTGAAAACGTGGGGAGCATCAACACACATCTCTACTCTCATATAAACATTGCTCTAATCTTCCTTCCAAGTATATCCGTCCAGAATGACAACTATAATTTCTCTTCCGATCAAATTCATTGTCCATTCTAATCCATAATTATGCTGAGATAGATTTACAATAGTAGCAATTACTAAGAATTTTCCTTATACTCCTAGACTAAACATCCACATATCTCATACAAACTCACTGATGGAAGATTCCCATGATTCTTATAAACTTAACTCTCTAACTCTAACAGCCTTGCTATCAAACGCATACATAGAAATTCACTCTCAATTGACTAAAAATTTAAAACCACCTAGAACTAATCAATACACATGTATAAGCCAAATCACCAAATGATGCGCCCCACGTTTTCTTTTGAGTGCATTTGTAAAACGTCGGTTTTTAATTTTTTTAATTATTTAATTTTTATAATTGCAAGACGGTCAATTTTATTGTCAAGAAAAAGAATGGTGAACGGTGAATGTTTATTCCGTGATGACATATGATGGAAGAGCTTCTGAGGAATTGACTTCAAAATATTTGGGATCATAGCAGATGGATAATGAATGTCTTGTCTTTAAGTGAAACAGTTTGTGTGATATGCGAGACAGCGGCACTCCGTCATGATCTCAAGTGGCGATGTCACTTGTGGCACCACACTGCGACGCGACGGCAAGTTGATTCGCGCACCACAGAACCCGGATAAAAAGAAAATTGATTTCATCTTCATTAAAGCAAAAGTAAAAGTCAACTCATAAGTAAAAGAGCTATGTACTTCGGACATGAATATAATTTCACTATTCCTCCTGTGATATCATACGAAGTGACAGACGAATTGGTGTTCCCGAGGATGGGTAGGAGCATTCTCTGCGTACCGCAACACTAAACTGCGAACGCCACCCCGCCTGCCAAGCGAGGTGATTATGGCATACCCTCATAAATCGCGATCTTTGAAGGAGAAGTCCTATGCCTTGCAGTGGGCGTCTATAGGCTGAAAAGAAGAAGAAGAAAGAAAGAACACGTGACAGAGTACTGTTTAAACCGTCATTATTAGTCCCATCACGATTAGCTTTAATAAATAATAAAGTACAACCAGCAAGATTATACAACTAATAATAATAGTCTTTATTTGAAACCAACCAAACATAAGGGTACATAAGGAAAGTCATCGAAAATGCTTGAATTAGTTATAAAACTGTGTAATAACTTAGCCATTTTAACCATCCCAAAACAAGTCTTTCACATTCCAGTAAACTACAAAGTTATAACCTACATGCCAAGTAGCAATATTGCCGCCTTGAGACTACTAGCCTGCTGATGTTAATACTACAAACTTTTTGCAGTCTACGTTACGTTAGACGAAGGGAACTTTATGGTGTTTGTGTAGAACTTTTCCTCAAATCTTGAATAACAATTTTTTTAATTTTTTAAAGCAAACAATTAACTATTTTATTTGATTTATTAAAATCGCAGGTTAATTCTGACTTTCGAATAAAATCGAAGGAAAACTACCCGTGATATTTCAATACTGCCCTCTAACCTTGTGACATTCGTATTTTTTGCAAAACCTCTCCTCCTTATTGGAGTCTCACGTATTAAATGGACGATATATAAACTAACAGCCACATAATACCAAGTTTTTAACATTTGATGAAGAAAATATTTTAAAAACAAAACAAAGCAAAACAGAATTAATTAAAAAATAACTGGGTATTTAATTTACTTTGTCAACATACCTTTGTGCCAGTTGTAAATGTTTATTGTAGCTAGATACGAGAATATGCGTTTGTAAGTCCAACTATATTATAATAAAAATAGAACAATTATATGAACATATTTTTATATGTACCTATATACCGACCGCAATTATAATATATTAATAATAACATGTTGTTGTTTATCTGCTCCAGAGACCTGCTGAAAATACCAAGCCAATGTGGACTGGTGTTTTGAATAATATAGAAATATATTTAGTAAACGTTAATTATTTGCAAAAGTATAAAAAACCGTTAATAGACGATCCTTCTTATGCATTCTAATGATGGCGTCACATTGAACACTTACACATTGTAAGTGATTGCAGTTAATATAATTACAAGTGTGTGGTTTTGTGATTAATAAGTTACCAGTTAATTAATAATATCTAAGTTCCTATTTTTTACTCCTTATTTACCTGTTTTACCTGTGTGATATATATTTTTTCTTATTTAAGTATTTTTTAGGTCAAAATATAGTTAATTTTTGCATTTAATTTGCATTTTAATTTATTGGATTTTTGTAGCTTGACTATGTATAAATAAAATATTTAAATTTAAACACCAAGTTTAAGTAGTTTAGCGAGATATAATTGAAAGTTATATTTAAATTTATTAAAAAGGTTACCGAGGTGATACAAAGCATTTGCCACAGCGTTGAGTCAAATGACGTGATTCCCCTTAGAGTAAGCGGCTTCAATACATCTCCATGTGATACGTCGCTGTGACTTGCAATATTATACGCAATATTATATATTATGAACTTAAGTTAAGTTCACAATATATAATATTCTTGTATAATAAGTTAGTTAAGTCAAGTGGATGGCATCTTTTAATAGCAGGTTTGTTACACTGTGGCTTTACGAAAACAAATCCAGTATATTCGTAAGCAGTATTTAAAACTACTATAAAATAACTTTTCATTTTGTATTGCGATTTTCCGTCAATCAATATTCATTTTCGTTCGTGGGCGGGTTGCTAGGACGAGATCCCTTTAGCCATAAGGTCGCCCTTGGCTTTTATAATTTTTTTCAAATTTGTCGTGCCATATTTCTTGATAAATGTGCTGAATAAAGTTATTTAATTTAAATAAATATAAATAATTATGGTCAATGAATAGTTTTTTAATATAAATAATTGCATACACACGATACGAACAACAACCGCAACCACTTGTTTCTCATTAAATTACAGCTTCATACAGACTGCCTTCATTCATTACTCTTTATTAGATAAAAACAGCCTTTGACAAATAAAACCATGCACAGAGCACAGTGTATTTGTATAAGGTATGCGAACTATGTCGAGTGCAGCCAACCGGTGGAGGTGAAAGAAAATACAAATATATTTAAACTTTACAGACAAGCTTTTACACGCGGCTCTTTTATTTTAATACTGATCTCGAAATTAACACAATTAATTTTGAACATAAAATTAGTTATTGTAACTTGTCCATAAGAGAGAGACATAATTGATTGATATTTAAGTGAAAATAATGATTGAAATTAAATGTTAGACATATGTGATAATATTGTAAATGAATTTGTAATTGTATTTTGTAATTGTACTAACACTAGTTTTTAAGAAATATATTGTTACTAACACTATATGGGCTGGTCCTGAAATAAATGATTATTATTATAATAGTGTAAGCATATTTGTAGTATTTTGTAAATTTATATAAATTTGTATAGCATTACACCTGTAATACTTTATTTATTACAATATGATATTATCAATACAATTGAATAATAAATTGATTATCATTTTACAGCTAGTAACTAGTTACTTAATAAAGGTTAATGTGAAGTTATTTAATATTGTTAACCCGCACCTATGCTATACCTAACCAGTTATACTTTATCTGGTGCCGATATCCGATCTGAAGTAAGATTGTTTGTATCAACTTAAGTTTTAAGATATAATAAAACGCGCTTTTAAGAAAAAATATGTTTTTAAAGAAAATCATGAGAAAAACAAAACAGACAATTATTTTCTAAGGAAATAGTCAAATTAGAAGGAATTTGATTCTGATATTCATTCATAAACTCTTAAAATGGAAAAAATTAAAAGTATTTTTGATACTGCTATTGTTATTATATATGTATGTACAGCTAAACACGAATCAAAATGTTTGATGAAACGCCGTGTTGAAAGAAATTTGTCTGCAGGTTAGGGAGACCAGGGATGGTTGACCAATTTTTAGTTTAAAAGTTAATATTTTTATTGCTTTAATGATTATTTTTGTGAAAAGCAATTCCATAGTGACACTATTCAGCTCTAAAAAAAAATTACAATAAGCTCGATACCAATTAAAACAAAGTATATAGGCTTGATTTTATAGAATTGGAAAAACGAGTCAACCTACCCCGTGCCTTGGGCAGGTTGACTTGTCACTAGGGGTAAGTTGTCGTAAGAACTAATGAGTCTAGTCTTGATAGTCTTATCAAGACTAGAGTCATACTCATACGAAGGAATAAGATTAAAAAACTAAAGTAAATGCAATCATCATTTTTATCTATTTTCCAAGAGTTGCCAACCCTCTCGACATAATAATTAAATATCGTTAAGAACCTATCAGTCCACCTCCAGTAGTCCTTTAGTCTAAAATAGTCAAAATAGTGTTTATAGTGTATACGTGGGAAAACGAAGAACGGGGGGACCATATTGCCGAGCGCCGAGATAGCAACTGTGATTGTCATCAGCGAACCTCGTTCAGCAAAAGTCATTTTTCCCAAGTTTTTGGTGTCAAGATGAGATTTCACTCTATCGGGAATGTGAACCGTTGTCAGTCCTGTTTCATCTACATTCCAAATATACCCAGGGCTTAAATTTAAACATAGGTAAACGGTTCTTAGGTAATCAAAGAACAACTGCATGTTTTTTTTGTTGAAAAATGTGGCTCGAGATAAACTCGTACTTGAGGAGATCGAATAGAGAGAATAGGATGACGTTTAAGCAAACTCTCTACCCAATCTTCATCAGCAATCTGTTTTTCGTCCTATGATTCAGGAATAGATTTGTTATTTTTTTTTCACAAATTCATATGCAAATTTTCGGGACTAGTAAGGCGTTAATCCATAATAAATATCAGCAGCTTCCTTATTGACAATTTTCTGATGCAAGCTCTTCCTCGTCACTGAATATTTGTCTGTTTTTTATGCAGCCAACGCTTTCCAAGGTCAATTGAGATCTCGACAGCCCGGGATTGCTTTTTTTTCATATTTACTACATGGCGATATTTTATATAGTATAGCAAATTCTTTTGCTGGAATTGACAAGTAATTTTCGTCGAAAATTAATTTTCCACATACTCTCTCGTCTTTAGGTCGATTTAACTTTCGTTTATAGACTCGCATCATTCTAGACTGGAAATGTTAGGTTAAGAACAATAATTTTTATACCAATTTATATCTGGTATATCCAAAATTGTATGGGGCAGGTTGACTAGTTGACTTTACAAATGAGTCAACCAGCCCCAAACAAATAAGTAATTTTTAACTACGTGCCAAAACCTTAAAATGGTGTGGTCATTAAAAATAATAAGGAAGCATACAAAGTTTGGAAATCAAACATTCGTATTAAATAGTTTAACAAGCTATCAAAACAAAATAAAAAGAGTAATAACAAATAGAATTATGGTAAAAAAAGTTACTTAAGTTACTTGTTTTTGAATAATAGGCTTTTCTGATGACTGCGCGGTGGGGAATAATGGATACGCTCACTAAGTCGGCCGATGCAAAACGTTTGCCTAACTCGCGTTTTTGACAATTAGTCTACCTGCCCCTATAGTCAACCATCCCCGGTTTATGAATTGCCTACTCAATGAATTTGTTATTTAAATGTGACAAATGATAATTACAAATAAAATATGATACAAATACAATAGCAAAGTATTAAAAGTGATTTCTTCTTATATTTAAATTCTATTCCTTTTCTAAATTTTATCAGTAATCCTGGAACATTTCCTCTGAATAACACGGTATTACTGGAGATGTCTCTCAATATCCAGCCTACACATTAAGGTCTACTAATGAATGCACTACAGTTTCAAGTTTTTTAATTAGTAGTAGGTCAGTACCTATTCACAATTAATTTTTATAATTTTACTAGCAGGTAACCCGAGCTTCGCAATGGAAGGCGAAAGTGATCAAACATGTTGTTTGAATTTCCACACCACCTATTAGGTATTAAACAAGCGTGTTATATTTTTTTGCAGTTTTTAGCTGTAACTTTGGAACGGTTTGGACCTTTGCAAAATCCTTTATTATTGCACCTATTCAATATGTCAGGAGTCTTGTGTCCAAATTTCAGCTTTCTAGATATTACGGTTTGGGCTGTAGAGCGATGAATGAGTCAGTGAGTCAGTGAGTGTCTTTGTTTTTTATATATTAAGATGAGTCAGTAGAAGTCCGAATTGAAATATATTTCATTACTATTTCGTAAGGAAATATATTGCGATTCTTTTATTGTACTGAAAATAGTAAACCGGTATTATGCTAACCCGAAATCGACCACGTGTTGGAACAAAATTTTAATTAGATAGCATAACGACGCGTTGTTCCATTACAATTTGAGAACTCGGGGAATTTTGCAATTTTGTTTCACCATGCAAAAGTGAACTTTAATCCAACAGAACAAGACATGTAATGAGTGGACATTAAATAAAAGAGCAAATTAAAACAGTATGATAACGCTTTATACATATTTATATAATATATTTATCTTTATATAGTAAGTAACGGGAGAAGTAATGCTTACAACCGATAAGCCCACACTTTACACCTAAATCAGGTTTATTTTGTTCTGTGTCTAAATACATTGAGGGCCAAAAGTCTGTTAACATTTGAGTCGGTTGCTGCCTCTGGCAGCGGCGGCAGAGGGGGCGGTGGAGATACG
This sequence comes from Melinaea menophilus ssp. n. AW-2005, assembly GCA_918358695.1. Classification (NCBI taxonomy): domain Eukaryota; kingdom Metazoa; phylum Arthropoda; class Insecta; order Lepidoptera; family Nymphalidae; genus Melinaea; species Melinaea menophilus. The sequence continues at coordinate 861,165 of OU911039.1, forward strand.
CATTGCTAGAGCGGCCAATGGAAATTTAGTACCATGGCGTTGTTCAGCAGTAGTCAACGTGCGTTTTGTGTACGCGAGTACTATCAAAACAACGATTCTGCGTTCTTAGCTCCACGAAAGTTTTGCGATCATTACAAGATACGACACAAAAATTAAGGTCCATGAGATGTGTTAATTAAAAAATGTGTGCTCATATTAAATTTCAATTTACATTGTGTTGCTATAGCGTTCGGTAAAGGTTGTCTAGTACTGCGTTATATTCGGTGGCGCACGAGACGTCATTACCTTAACTGTTCTCGGCCGATCAGATATAAATATGACCTGCTATAATTTAATATACGTATATATGCAATGACTCTACCTGTCAGTGTGTATACATATGGTGTATCGTTGTCAAACCCTCGTAAACATTGACAGTTAATATTGCGGTCCAATGGCGGCCAGGCCACGGGGCGACCGCTAGTATTAATGAAACGCTCACAGCTTTTATCGTAGAATATATTTTTTATATTAACAATGTGGTATTGTTCGCATTACAACGAGCCACAGTCATTAAAGTAATAAAAGAACGTAACCTCGCTTCGAAAGGAGTTGTATTCGATATAAATTAAAAAAAAACCTTTGTTTTCAAAAACCCACTAGTCTACTGAGATGATAGTTAACTTTTTGGGTCTTTGAAATAGTTAATGTGAATCATCACATTAAGTATCAACTTAATATTGTCATCGCAATGAATTACTATTGTAATAACTTTCATGCTTCTAGAAAATGCATTTATTAATTCAAAAGCTAATCTGAAAATAAAGTAAGTACAGTAGAAGCCGCTTAGTGTGATCACGTTGGGCCAACTTCATTTGATAACATTAACCGAATGATTACATTATGCGAACAGTAAATATCAAACAGGATTTTTTTTATAATAATAATACAAATGATAGTAGTAATTGTTTTCAATAATTAGGGTTTATTGCACTATTTTCGCAAATCGCGAAGTTTCTTATTGACTTCTTCCATAATCGCGTTTAATGCACTCTGACAGACAAAGTAGACGGGAAAAGTCTGAAGTGAACTGAGAGCAAACCTAATGTTTACCCTTTTTATAGACAAATTTTTACATTACCTTAGGTACGGCAATTGTTGTTAAGGGAGGGGCTGAATTGTCTTTTACGATCATTACGAGATTTTGAGAAAAAAAGATTAGGATAGTTAAGAACAATAAAAACCTTCAATAAAGGTTCTTCAGGTCAAAATTCCGACCGAAAGTCATGTTCTTAATCCGTAAATTTAGTAAAATCGCTTCAAAAGAAAAGTTTTTGTTTTGAATATCGATAACAATAAACGACTTTTGATCACAATAAACGGATCATTTTCAATGTATTTTGTATAGGGTGAATTGGGACCGACCATTTTTGATAACAATAGCCGATTGATAACATTAAGCGTGATTATAATAAACGGCCTCTACTGTATTTACTTATTTAATAGCAAGCTCAATAGTATTAGAAACGACAACAATGTAAAAAAGATAGCCTTTGTTCTCATTGAGCTAAGAACTAAGTTCTTCTTGTGACTCTCTCGTGATGTATGCGAGAAGTCGTTCAACAATTGAAGTTAAGCCTATTTTTGTGCTGAATTTAATTATTGAGGTGATTCTATTGTTTACTAACAGTGATTAGTCTAAATACAGAAGATGTGCTTATATATTTCGAAAAAAATGCCACTGCTCAGCTACTACGTAATGACTTAGAAAAACAAACCAGCACATAATAATATAATTTTGTGGTTTGAGATTGATAATCATCTTTCGTAACTGAAGAGTTGGAAATAAAGGATATTAAAGCTTAAGGATTTCTTCTAAAATGAATAATTCATAAAGACATTGGGGTTCCAACTTCGGTAACATTTCTTATAAAAGTTTTCAAATGAGAAATAATAATTTAATAATAATATAAAAAATAAGAAATAATGAGAGGGTGTTATGTGTTTAAGAATTTAATAAACCTTTATACAATGATTTTTGTAACAGAATTTTTTTGATGACGGAAATAATTAACTGATATGTAGACAATAGTAATAATAGACGCTCTGTATAATCACATACAGAGCGTCTATTACTTCAGTCTCAATGCTATTCTCTCATTATTTGCTTAGTTTTCTAATATTATACTGAAAAAATATTTAAATGTTTCCTAAAAGCATAATATTAAATAATGTTTTTTTTTTATTGAACAAATTATTATACTATGTTCTGTATCAACTGATTAGTCACACGTGCTGATAACCCAATAAGTCCTCAACAAGAAACATATTGACGTTTCTTTCATTCAACTCACTAACTTTCAACCCTGCCCTATTCAACATCTTACCTTTTTATGATAACACTCAAATCAATGGGATGAGAGAGAGACAAAACAATGGTTTTGTCAAACAATAAGGTATAAGTGAATGTTCACTAATACACTAATACACTCGTAAATTACCTCAAAATTAAATGTCATAAATCAATAAGAAGTTACGTGAAAGTCTAACTTTTTCATTGTTGAGAAACTTGTCGCATACATTATAAGAGAGGAACAAAAGACGATGTTCTTGCATCAATTTTAAACGTATATATATTTAAATTGAAAGTATTTTTATGTAAATAAATTAGATTTTTTTATCTGTAGCGACTAAACACTGATTGTGTATCATTTTAAAAAATGTGGCCTTTTATCAACGTTAAATATTTTGGATATTACTTGTAATATTATTCAAAATGATTTTGACAACATCACCTTCGTTGTTTTTGTTTGAAATAACTGACAAATATCGCGTTTAAGATAAACTGTTTGTTTTTTTATTCTATTTTAAATAACAATGGACAATATATACATACCAGATATTTGACGTCAACTGAAAAGCAAAGGAGCGGGGATGATCCCGTTTCTGTCAAACGTATTGTTAATAACTTTATGTTATGAGTGTAGATTTTTAAAGTAAGTCGGTCTTGTATATTCATTTATAAAACATAATTTTTCGTTAATAAAGAATTTCGCAACGCCAAAGCTATTATAAATGTAATTCTGGCAAAATTGACGGTCCAGTTCAAAAGCCTCTTGTTAATGACCTCGGAACCATCAAATATTTGTATTTGTTAAACATTTTATAACCCGCGTCCCCGGTTATGACAATTTACACCTTCTGTTAATGTGCGTAGAAGATAATATTGTTTGATAATTTCTGAGATTGTTTTGCCGGTACTTTTATGTAAAGTTAACGCGCTGCAGCTCCTCGGTCTATTCCCTCAGGTGCAATAACGTAGTTACATTCGCTCCTACTGCTACTGCTCACTGAATGCTTTATTTGTTACTTGGTTATTTATACTGACTTACTCTACTTTACTTCCAATTTAAAATTGTGAAAATAGCTTTTGTTGACGGGTTTTCTCACTCTTAGTTGAAAATTGTTTTTTTAAGTTACATCTTCTAATGTTATAGTATTTTAGTTCGCTAGCTCGCCCTCTGCTCGTTCGGTCTGTGAACACCGAGCCGCACTATTTTAGTTGCAGGAGGGCCCGCTTTCTTTCTTACAGTCGTAATTTTTGAAATATTTTTCGAACTATGTAGTGTAAATATAATATTTTATCCAGTTTAAATATAACAAGACACATATATATATTTTAATGAAAATCAATGTTTTAATGAAAAATTTGTTTATAAATAAGATATCAAATTTTATCTTTCTATGGTTTACTCTTTTCGCAATAATGTTAACGGTTGCATGTTACACATAACGGATACATTTATATCATCAAAAAATTATTTTGTTGAACTATTTACGAGGACTATTTCCGTCATCTGCAGCTATTAGTCACAGATTTATTACATAACTATGTGTATAATAAATATGTAGATAATCGCTGTCTGCACACGGGAGATATTTGGGAGAAATCATTACTGTAGTCTTGAGTAACGAACACAGGTCAAAACAATGGTTGTTGCCATTATTATCTCTTTGTCTGTTTGCCGGTGTCTTTGTGGGCGATAATCCCTTAAACGGCTTATCTAATTTGAATGTGGGTCCAATTTGAGACTGGATATATACTTTGAGTCGTTACTATTTTATGAAATTAATGGATTGTAAGTTTGTATAGCGTTAAGTTCATGTTTCTAAATATAACAATAAATATTTACTTGAAAAAGAATAATTGAATAACTTAAGAATTGGGAATATATAATACTGATTAAATAGAAAAATTCAAACACCTTTAATTACAAAAATACCAACCGCTCCAACCTCCTCAATATTCAAGAATATTAATATTCAAGACAAATTGATATCGAAGTTATGACTCGTTAACATTTTTTCAATTTTATCATAATTAATTTATCTGTCTTCTAAGACTGTTAAGTTGAAATAAATATTTTAAGTTATGATTAAATCGCCACACTTAGTATGTTACCGCGTGTTTTATTTTCAAGGTTAATTTAATTACTTATATCACTAGCTGTACTCTTCAATATTGTTACGAAAGAAGTTAATATTCAAATAAAAATTACGTCTCGCCACGTGGTAATTAAATAGAAATATCGTAATAGTTATTTAACTTTTACGATCTGAGCAATTTAAATCCTAATGTGATATCAAATTAAAGGAACAATCAAATAAATGTTTGTTTGGTTGTATGTTTGCTTTGTTAGTTAGTTTGTAACCCTTTCAGTGTTTACAGGTCATCACACTGCTTGGCACATACACGTCGTCTAGCGTACAGAAAAACCCTCGAATAATTAAGTTATTTATTGTATCCTTCGCTACCGAGTTACTGAAACATCATTTAAACGGTAATGAATATAACAAGGAGGAATTTTTCATTTAAATATTCTTGATTACTTTGATAGCATTTTTTAAACAAAAAAACTTTATTCAATACTGTCATTTAAATTGCATTTAAGAATCCTTTTATTAAATCTCGCCCAGGTAACATTTCACACAGATAATTACATCCCTATTGCGATGCCTTAAAGACTATTTTCGTTGCGCAATGTTGTTAAAACTGCGGAGGCTTCCGACCATACAAATGAAATGGAGCAGCGCGTTACGGAATCAAATTAAAATTTCGCTGCTCGTAACAGCGTGCACCCGCGGTATTATTTTAGGGAGAAACAGATATTAAATCTTACTGGAGAGCATTGTGCAGTTTCTGTAGTACTTACTTACCTTTTTTTAGTTGTAGTAGGTCTTCCTAATTTATTAAAAAAATTGTTCGATCATTTGTGATGATGCTAAATCTTTCTCAATGTCAAGATATTTTATATACAAAAATACACTAATAATATTTTTTATTTCTGGAAAAGAAAAATGGTACATGAAAAAAAAATAGTATATTGCCGCACATCCATACATCATGTCCGGTTGCATAAAGGTAAAAGTGTTGATTGCATTTCCTCTTTGAATAGCTAATACTATGAGCAAGGAATGAACCAATTAAATCACGATACGGCCTTTTACGGATAATTATTATATTGTATTATACACACTTACTATATCCATTATTAAGGTTCGTTCTAAGCTCTGTTAATAATAAAAACAGTTTTGTTAAATGTTTAAACAGCGCCGTATAGTTATTAATTATCCCATAGTACATGCATACATTAACCTCGCTACGATAATGAGCTACGAGCGCCTGAACGAGGATCAAACAGTGCTAGAGCTGTTGTGTCAGTGTGTGTGAAGTGTGTGTGTGTGTGTGTGTGTGTGCCTTTTAACAAACATTATAATTACCATTAAATCACAACGCACTGAGAATACGAATACCAAATCAAGTACATAGTATTATGTTAGTAAGACACTCCCAAGTATCATGTCGGAAACGCGGCATTTACTTTAAAATAATAAGTAAGACAAAGAAGTTTATAATAATGAACATTTACAATGAAACTTTTAAAATTCTTAAAATATAATACAAACAAAGTCGACTAAGTACAAAGTGTTCTGTTATCTGTTATCAAGTTACAAACAGACAATTCCATGTTTCCACAGTCACGGATTCAGTTACAAGCAGCGGAGCTTTATTTTAAAATTATATATTCGAAAATGGAGCAAAAGTAAAATAAACGGTCTACAAACGATCCGTGGTGTTTTTTAAATCGATTGCAAATCGCCGACACTCCTGTTACAATTAAACGAGAAACGAATGAATGAATGCGGCCTCAAGCATTCATTAATGTCTCTGTAAAAACAGCTTTCTGATGATGATAATAATTAATTAGAAAACAATGAAATTGTTGATTACAACAAGTAGGTTTAATATTAAAGAACACTGAATACTAATGGTAAGTTATTATTGTATAATCTAGAGAAACACAAACGACCGTACTATATCATTTGTTTAATCGGAATGTTAATAATAGTCTTAAAAATGTCAAGTTACATTATGTTGAACTTAAAGCCTCTTAAGTGTGTATTTCTAATGAATATGAAAGCGTGTCAGTCACCGATCACCCCAAAGTATCCTGCTCTGAGTGTAACATGACTGTTTTATCGTTTATAGTTTAGCCATTTGAGGTATCATTACGTCACAGCAGAGAATCCAACAAATACCCTTGGGAGTCATTACTGCACAGTCCGTTTCACAGCAGCTTTTTCAGCTGCGGTAAAACAAATACCAAGTGATTAATTATTTTAACCATTTTCTATTCTTATTTATTAAATCTGCATCTTCTGAAAAAGTTTATTTCCATTAGGTACTAATTTTAATTCAGTCTAAATGAGACAATAAACAAAAATTTATAAAAGGAACAATAATCAAACAGAACAAAATGAAATTATTAATAATTATTAAATTATTTTTTAAATATAAGGGATAGTTATATTGCAGTAAATATTTTAATTCCCTAAACGTATAATTCGGATGGTTTCATTATTTTATCAATAAAATATACTGCGGTTACAGCTTATCATCTACCAAATAAATCAACTACAACCAAGGAACGAATGATATGTTTTGAGAAAACTAAGACACGGTGAATCTTGTATTTTTGAAAAATGAGGTGGTGTATCATCAAAAACTGTGTTTTAATGAATTTAGAATGATTTTTCATTTGTCACGAATTACTTCAGGCATTTTGACATTTTATTTTTAAAATATTAGTCAAAGCATTAGCTAAAACTGTTTCATATTCTTACATAAATATACATATATACATTGTGGTTACTTTTAAGTTTTTTAATAATAAATTTAGTGTCGGAATCGCGAACAGAAGTGCACATTTAGCAGGTACAGGTAATAATTACACTGAACTGTCTAATTACAAACTATCCGATAATCAATAAATCCATTAACCTGGTTACCATAATGAGCTATTAATATCTAAGCGTGGAACGTTATTATTAGTATAACGGACGTCACGTATGTGTATACGTGAAGTTGACACCTCGTCACACACATGAGAGTGTAAGTCTGTACATTACATTACATTTTTGACATAGTAGATTGCTATTAACCTCTAAACATATAAGTAATAGATTAAGATACTGCTGTCTGTTTATGTATTCGTTTGTTAACGCATTAACCAAATTGACAACAAAGGAAGTATGAACTATTTTAACATCACTTCAAACTAATTGCGAGTATAAAAATGGTGTCTTACAAAGTTTGTGATTTCTCTTGTTTACCTGTGCAATGCCAAAAATTTGCAGGATGTGCAAGAATTTTTTAATTTATTCAAACACATATAACGTGATATCTGATGAAGTCTACTTCATTTGGCTATCCTCCCCTTGCACGTGTTAAGTCGTGTATCTGCGAGAAAATCTGGCGGTCTCGATTTTAAGGCTTTGTGTAATATAACTTCAGTGTAAACTAATGATTAGAATGAAAAGCTACAGTGACGCTTTTATTATAGCATTCTATTATATTTCTTAACCAACGTACCTTTTAAAACTTACTCAATTTTCGCATAATATATTTTAATTTGTAATTGTGAAAATTGCAAAAATTTTAATATTTATTTTACACATATATAAATATTTACACATATTTCACATATTTATTTTACAGCACAGAGCGCATACAACTAAAGAGCAATGTTGATGGCGCAAGGATTTAGAGATGCGCAAGCTACTATTTGTCGTTAAAGTAAATGAAAGTTTGTTTACTTTAAAGTTAGAACAGATGATGCTTCCTCTTGCTCCACGACTTATGGCATAACTTTCAACATTTACAAACTTTAAGTAATAACCTCAACCAAAAGTACATGTGTATATATATATACACAAATACATACATACATATATACTTATTATCACGCCTCTTTCCCGGAAGGGTAGACAGAGACTAAAGGCTTCCCCTTGTTACGACCCTGACATACTTCTTTAGCGTCTTCTACTCTCATAAGTCCATGCACGCATGCATGCACGCCCTTCGGTTCCGGATACTCTCGATATGTCCCTTCTTCAGAACATCCTCAATCTGATCAAGAAATATTCGTCTAGACTCTAGGCTTTCCCCTTCCGACCTTTTCATCTACACATCCCTTATTTATTCTACTTTTCAAATTCGTTTCGTTCATCTTCTATACATGACCCAACTATTTAAGCATTTCAATTTCAATCCTCGTCACCACATCTTCTTTCACCTTATAATGCTCTCTTATTTCATTATTCCACATCTTATCGCTTAACTTCACATTTATCATGCTTTTTAGAGCTTTCATTTCAACAGCATTTATATTACTTTCGTTCTTCTTCTGCTATACCCAAGTTTCACTTCAATACATGTTGGATTCCCAAACACCCAAACACCCCTCATGTACATCCACATAAGAATTTTATGAGAACTAAAAGCATGTAGTGCCCCATATACCATACTACCTGCATTCGTTTCAATATATTTCTAAAATCTTTAATTTCATGTCAACACAGAACCCTGATATACCCAATATACTGCATTGCTAAGAAGAGCTATTTGTTAACTTTTTAAAGACGAAATTTAGGCGTTACGAGTTTGTTTCTATTTTTTGCAATTATCCTGTGTCTGTCACTTTTTTTGATATAAGCATTAACATTTTGGCGTATAAATAATGTGTTAATAAATATTTATTGGGAGGCTACCGTAAAAATATATGTTTTTTTTAAAACATTGCCTAGGAAATCTCTAGCTTTTAAGCTATTAATAGCCCGCACAGCTCTTTTTTTACAAAATGAATATATAATTAATTTCGAATGTTTGATGGCGTACGCAATCAAAGGCTTTGGATAAATAACAACACACCGATTGCTTTCTGCGATTACTCCCATGCGTCGCAAATGTGCTCAAGAAGCGTGGTATCGACATCTGTTGTTGATTTACTCTTGGTGAAAACATATTGTTCACTAGGCATGACTATTGCTTTGGAATATTTTTTTCGAAAGTCGTACTTAAGGTCAGTAAAATGGAGATAGGCCTATAGTTACTATTCTATTATTATTTTTCATTAAATCTGTTAATATACCGGTTCCAATACATTTGTTAAAATTAAAGAAATTTTGGGGACAATATTATTTATAATAGTGCTTAGTAAATTAACTGACAAGTCTCAAAGATCACCGGTTTGTTTTCCAAATTTAAGGTTTTAAATGTTTTAACAATTTGAAGAAACATGTTTTAAAAATTAAACATTTATTACTGACGCTAACATTATTGCATCAGATGGTGGGAAATTTAAATAACACGTGGCTGTTTGGAACTCCAGTAAACAAAGACTCGTAAATAGCCATCATATTTTTATATGAATCTTTATATCTTAATGCGTTTTCACATATAGATAGCATTTATAGACCATACGGAACTGAAACACTGCTTTTAATAATCCTCTTGAGCACTGAGGTGTCGCAATTTAATATATTTATAAACTATGATGTAAAATAATAACCAATTCGATCAATTAAAAATATTATTTCAAAATAATAACATATATTAACAATTAAAAGTTCTTGTTTGTTTCGTGACTTTATACTATAACTAGCTGTGCCCCCGACTTCGTTCGTTTTTTTTTAAATAAAAGTAGCCCAAGTTACTTCTTATTATATAAACTATCCGCTAGTGAAAGTACTGGTAAAATTGTTCCAGTTGTTTCAGAGATTACCCGAAATAAACAGGCAAACAGATAGAAAAAAAAAATAGTTTTTTATGTCATTTCCGTTTGAAAGAGGTGAATGGATAACTGTTAGAATTGAATTTATTTATATGTGTAGATACATTTTTAATCGGACTAAATCAGTAAATTCGTCTTTTAAAATATATGTCTCTTATACATTTTTGACACATCCAGGACATAAATATGTAAATGTATCTAATCTCCCGTGCTCAGCTGGAAGTGCCTACACCGCTTCATTTCACAGAAGACGTGACGTCATCACCTGAACAACCTTAACGGCGCTGTTGGATTCAAATGTTATCTTTTATCTATTCCAGTGTCTTGTTAAATCCACGTTGGTACAAACTTTACACAAGCGCTACTATTGCCACGAAACTAGAAATAATTTGATGTAATTAATTCAATAATGAAATGAAAATATTAAACAAAGTTAAAATATATTAAGTGATATTTAGTAATTTATCAACCCTTGCGTACAGACTGCTAATAATTATAATTTGGTGTTCTTTTCTATTTTGTTATCTATTACATTACATTAGCTGCATGCGTTTAATCAATTTCAACTAAGAGGATATTGTTATTAGGTTCAGGTTTATTAAATGTTACGAATCCAGTGTATAAAGTCCAATACCATAGAAACATCTATTAGTGTTTTAATTTTATTCTTGATATTTCATAGGCTTGAATAAGTACTGTAATTATACTTCCACGAGCTTTAAGTTTGTACTGACATGGAAAAATATTAGTGAATGTGTTTTGTTATATTAAGAGATATTATCGATGTTTTGGCAACCATGATATGTTTTGGATGTGATAAGCAATGGCTTATTTATAGATATAAAATTTTGTACAAAGTTTTTCAAGTTTATATTTGCAGTAGTACGGGCTTTACATCTTTGATTGTAAAGTAATCGCAGTGAAAAATGTTTTATATGGTATTATTATATAAATATTAAATGCTATAATATCCTTTATATACTATGCAGACTCAACAACATGTTGTATTAAGTCATTGTGTAAATTGTTAATAGTCTACGAAGCTCTCCAACACGGACCAGGTACGTATTTAATACGCTTAGTTCTCACATGAGCCGTAGCATGCGATACAAACATACACACCTAATATATTACAATACCATTGTGTCACAACGCTGTTGATATTTTCTTTTAAATAGCTAATTAAAAATAATGTACTGTTGTTATTGGTAATGTAGAAAAATAATAACTTACAACTTAATATTTCAGTAATTTTTATTTGCTATAAAATATAATTCAAGATTTCAGTAAATTTTATTAAGTTTGTAATAAACCTATTATTTATGTACATAATAATATATTCGTAGCTGAAATGAACTGAATGTAGCTCCCTTTGCGTGTGTGGGGTCACTATAACTGTTTCTCTTGTTAGATATTGTCTGTCGGCAAATATTTAAAGCTAAAAATAATAAATAATAATTAAATAATATTAAAAATGTTGAAATATAACTTTTTCAAAATATGTAAACTTCATACCGTAGTATTGTGCCATAATAATATAGTCGTCCGTTCAGTCATAATTTTGATATTAGAGCTCTAGGTGCAAAGTTTTAGGTCGCATTTTATGGCTTTATCTGCCTTCTTTATGATCTTTACAAGACTGTGTATCGAATAGAAATCTCAGCGTAGGTGTGCCTGTTAGAAGTAACAACTCCGACTCCCTGGCCTCCATCGAAGTTTATTATATGACTGGAATATCTTAATTAATATAAAGTTTGAACAGAAATAACATACAAATATTTTGGTGTATCTACATATATAAGATAATTTCAATTATTTAATATTTTTTGAAAAAGTTATTACTACACGAACAACATTATTCTTAATTTTACTTTGAAGGTTTTTTATTTTTATGCTTTAGCCACTGGAAGGATTTTTATAACATTTGTGTGATCGACATACAGGGCGCTTTGAATAATATGAATATCAAATGATGACTTAAATTATTATTTAGAAAAGGAAGTGCATTATAATTTTATTGAAAATGTAAACATTGTATAGGTGAAGGTGTTTTAAGAAGTGGTTCTTAAACTCTCACACTACCAGTAAATAACTTTAATAGTTTCTTTTTAATTCACAAATATTAAATAAATATATAATATATTATGATCTTTAGATTTTGACGCACGCAACCTCTATTCACTGCCGGGTCCTCTAATGTATTATTAGTGATGTTACACGCTAAGAGCGCATTATCGTAATGAGATTATTGCTATCATTATATTGGAAGCGAGATAGTTCAGAGTATACGTTTACTTAAAGTAGTATGTGTATAGATAATTACTTAACAAGTGGCATAATCTTAAACTTTTTACCTTTTCACGAAATTAAATAAAAACACTATGATTGGCATACATCTCAGCAATAAATAGAAATAATATATTTTATGTATTTATTGCTGAGTATAATTATATAGAATCTCGTGTTTAGGAAAATTAATTTACACAACCGTTGTTAAATCCATTATTTGAATAAATATATTCCCAGATTAATGTATATATATCTATTAATATTTTTTTTTTCTTTTTTTCTAACTAAACAACGGCAAAACAATGGCAAATACATATTACATGTATCTAAATATAGAGGTATCATTAATTATATTACAAATAAATCAATTAAACCCACAACCTGTATCAAGAAAAATTTCAATTACAAACTTATTACATTACTATCCGTTTTTCATTTTTTCTAAGTAGTTACTTACTATTATTCTTCTCTACGGATTCTATACTTATTCTTTACGGATTTTCGCAAGAAACCATTAAGGATTATTTATATCTTAGATTTTAAATCGATTCACAATCTCTACCGTTTTAGCTTGTTCATAAATTACTAAAAGGGTTTAGGAGAAGGGGTGGGGGGGTAGATAATTATTATCAATTCTTGCTACAGGCCGAGGGGAAGGGATAGTGGAGAATCAGATCTTACGTATAATTCTTAACTAAAAATATACATTGTCTAGTTTTTCAATACCTTATGATATTAAACTGATTCTGGTTAAAACTGTGATAAATTAATGCTATTAATATTATAAATCTTATTGATCTAATAAGATTTATAGTAGTAAGGTTACAATTCTTCAATACTTTCACAGCGTCCAGAGATCTGTTACGTACATCTGCGTTACGAGGTATCCCTATTTTCTGAACTTATTAACAAAAATCTCGAATGGTGTAGAAACCAAATGGACAGACTCTAATTTAACTAACGTAAAGCCTGTTGAATACATATACATATGCAATTCTTAACAGTATTTTCGTAGAATAATAAAAGTTGATTAAAACCAACAAGTAGCAGATATTTAAACCGTGATGAACAAATAAATCTTTATAATTGTTACAAAGTATATCACGTATGGAAACACTGTGATACAAGGGTATCATTGAAAACACTTGCAATTTAGTCCTCGAAATATCTTTCACGATCACTTAATAACATACACTTGAGTTCGACTTGTGAAGTTACTTGATCCGCGTTATTAAAAATTCACGTTCTCTCAGCTCATAACTTGATAGTAAAGTCTGGTGGAATAGCGAGGCGTCTGTTGTTGTAGTCGGTGATAATAGATCTGTCAACTACGTTTAAATTATTCACATTAAAAAGTTTTGTTAAAATATTGTTATCTTCAATTAAGAAAAATAATAATAATAAAACCGTACTAATATGTGTGTTCAAATGTATTAAATTGTATTATTATCATAAAATTATGAAGATATAGATTGAAAACAATTTATGAACTTAAACTTAAAGTGCCGCGAAGAATGCTGTGGAAGAAAGGTGAATAAACAAGTAACAAATAAAGCATTCAGTGAGCAGTAGCAGTAGGAGCGAATGTAACTACGTTATTGCACTTGAGGGAATAGAGCGAGGAGCTGCAGCGCGTTAACTTTACATAAAAGTACCGGCAAAACAATCTCAGAAAGTGACAAATAATATTATCTTTCACGTATTAAATATTTTTAAATGTATTGTCTTTTTCAGTTTCATAAGTTTTAAAGTATTTAAATGATTACTTTATAAAGATGTAGTCTAAGTTTAAGCTTAATTAAAATTCATGAATATTCATTTGCAGCAATTAGGCGAGCGGTCGATTGTGTACTTCTCTTGGTATTCTCAATAGTCTCCGTTAAGTTTTAATGTCTTAACATTAATGTTATCTTCTATTTGATTGTTAGTGTCACCGTAGTGTGATCACGGTTCTCCACAATACAGCGAATAGGGAGAAGCGAAAGCATCGTGCTTTGTTTAAGAGGGAGGAGAGAAATGAAAATTACTGTTAGTTGTGAATTTCAAGTGTTGACCCATATAATCATCAGTGTATCTTATTTCCGAGTTGAATAATATTCGCAATCATGTGCTCTCGGTGCACTCTCAATCAATGTAACATCATTTGAAATGTTCATCATATCCATCAATTATTATGAAAATATTATAATCTATGGTCTGAAAAGTTCTTTAAAATCGCATTCTTTTGTTATAAAATACAATATTAGTTTTATAAACAAAGTTTTATTTTGAAGTACATTAGATAAACGAAAAACAACCAACTTTATATAGCTTACAACTTATCATAATAATTTTAATTAGCAATATTAATGAAAGGATAAATTTTAATATTACATTTATATGTAGAATAGGACACTTAAATGTCTCATTAGTTCAAGATAGCTTCGTCTATATCTTTTTATAAATCTATAGTGCATTTATTTTATATTCAAAGAAAAGTAGAAACAGATATTCATATAAGTATAAATGAAACGACGTGGCAATCTACATTCGGTGAGAACGTAGTGTCTCCACAACAGAGACGTAGTTATGAATACTGAAATAATACCAAACACACTTTAGCGATGAGGGAAATTTTAATTTGATCCCATAACGCGATGGCCCATTTTATTTGCACGAGCCAGCTTCCACAATTTTAACAATTTGATTTACTTATCAAACTAGACTTTGATGCCTTGTGATAGAGTCCATTACACTCTGATAACGTGTGAGGTGATAGTGTTTTAGGATTACTACTAGAGGAAGCTTAAACGTAATCCAACGCAAAATCCTGTTAATGAATAAAAACAATTTCCTGTTAACATTAATTAGAATACCGGATCCAACAACATATATTTGAAAATATTTTTGTAAATACATAAGTCTGTCCAAAATTTATTCTGATTTTAAATTTAAAACTTCAATCGATTCCCCGTCATAACAAATATTTTATCTTCATAAGCATAAGATATCAGCGGTAACATCTAACCATATATTGTACTATCAAGAGAACTGCCTAAATATCTTTATCAAAGAAAGTATAAGATTGAGACGATCACGTGTGGCTAGAACTACAAAGACTGCCAAAACGTCAATAGAAAATAAAAATCTTATTGAAGATCAGCTGGGACTACCTCATCAAAATGGGAGAAATATTTTCCTAATAGACGAAAAATGCTTCACCTCTAACAGCACTACAACAAAGTGACAACATGAAATGTGACCATATATTAACAACGCAGATTGCGGCGTCAGCATGATTTGGAGAGACGGTTTATATCATGATGTGAAAAGTATCAAAAGAATTTTTATAAATGTTAGAACTAACCAAGCCCGGCCGAACACCGACCGACCCTCATTTGGCCTTTCAGTTATAGATCATAGTATTAGATGATCAATGATGACCAAGGAGAATCTGGTAGTGAGAAAAGCATTTGACCGTTAATAATAAACACCTCACACGTGAATGCTTTGTGAGCCACCTACTTCGCTGAACACTCCATAGTGAAAGAAAAGTGTATTCGTAAGATATACGCTATTATATAGACTAAGAGAGTTTGTTGATTTAATCAATCTTTAGATAAATTAAAAAACTTGTGACGACCATAAACTTTTTCATAAATTTAATGCTATAATGTAAATCAACTAAATAATGTTTCATATCTATATGTTTCATTTCACGTGCATGTTTTTTATTTATATAGTTTTCTCAAACGATAACGACATTCCTCTCTCACTCGGTCTATCCATAATCCATTACACAAGTCGGTCCATGGTGTGTCCAACGCCGCTGAATGGAGCGGGTCGCTCTGTAATCGCTCAAACATCATTATTAAATGCAGTTGATTAAACGATTCAGATGTTGTGTGTAATATTGAATATCTAAATTATTATTGTGCCGTGGATAATTTAATTAGGGCCCATTTTTCAGAGACGTATTCTAAATGATGCGGGTTTAAATGTTCATCTTTTTCACATCTACATCTCTCTTTAGAACAAAGGCTAAAATAATGATTCCCTACCAACTTAAAGGTAATCTTAAAGGTAGTTAAAAATGGCAACCATTACATTCTCAGAAAAAAAAGCTAATACCTACGGCAGAGAAGCAGTATTTAACATAAAAAAAAGTATTTAACTAAGAAAATGAAATGAAATAAAAATGACATCCAACTAAACGAGTGTACTTGCACTTTAGTAAATCACGTTGTGATAGTTTTAGGTTTTCTGATCAATTTATCACAGTTGTTGTCATTCGTAATTGATTAAGTCGGTACTTTTACACATTGCGCAATATTTTAATCTTGTTCAGCGAGGAGAAAAACTGTTGAAAAAAATTATAGGTTCATATATTTTTTGTTAATTATAAGTTTATATATTTTTTGGTAAATTATAAGTTCATATATTTTTTTGTTAATTATAAATTTAAATATTTTTTTGTTAATTATAAGTTCATATATTTTTTTGTTAATTATAAGTTCATATATATTTTTTGTTAATTACTGTGTTTTGTTAAAAACTGTCGTTTATTACCACTATTAGCAAAAATTAACAATGTTTTAAATGAAAACAGAGAGTTAAGCGAGGCACAAACCTTTCAAACGTCGTAGAGCGGCTGACGCCTTTACCTTATCGCTAAGTTTGTTAAAGAAACAAGCTTAAAGTAAAAACAACATTATCTAGTTTTTACTGATTTCATCAAATCTATATATTAAGATACTTAAATTTGACATGGACATATACTCCTAAATATTATCCATGAGTATGGCGCTGTGTATACTTTTGTAGCTGCCGTATATTCAATTAGCTTCTATCAACTAGTTTGCAGCGAGTTGAACGTGTTTTAACATTTCCACGGTCTGTACATATCAAATTTAAAACACTAACTGAATTATTTCTTTCATTATAAAATGTATTTTGCACTGTTAAATAAATTGTATTTTTCAATTGCACTAGATTTAAACGAATTATTTGATAGACTTTTGATCGGTTGATTGAAATAAATAAACTTTATTTATGTATGTATTGATTATTATTCCATTAACCTACTGTTTATATCGTTACATCATATGTATATTAACATTTAAGGGAGAGTGATTCAGAATAACATTTTAAAATAAAATCTGTCGTGATCAACTTGAAAATTTAATTTGAATAATTCATCAAATAACTTTATCATAACCTCATAAATAATGTAAGACCAAGCTTCCCGTTCTCTAAACAATTAACAAATAAATCATAAACCAGTATCAATAAGTTAAATTGTTTCTCATTTTCTATTTCACGATATATTCAAACTCTAAGGACTGGCCATCGACGCGAGTCGACTTGGAGTTCTTGTTTTGGATTAAATTACGAATACAATATAATTACATGAACTTTTTTTTTATTCAGAATTATTTATAAAAAGGTAGGTAAAATATTAAGCATGGAGTAATGAAGCGAATTTTGCTCTGATTTATATGCAGTGAATTTTCTTTTTTCTTACTCTAAGACACAATGTCAAAGTAATTTTTGCCCCTTATTTTATAATTGTCAGTAGAGCGGCGGGGTCTGTTATTGTTATTAGATAGCGAGTCATTTTTGTAAACAAAGCTTAAAATATTTTATACACTACATAGAGAATAATTATTCGTCCATATATGTATAAATACATTTTATTTGGCATACATTTGTATATGTGTGTAATTGATTCTTGAGAATATATTAAATAATAATAAATAATACCATCGTGCCTTACTTCAGTATTACTTATATATATCCGTCAATAGTACTCAAATTGTAAACGGTTATATAGTGCTTAATTCGACGGCCGGCAGTGTCGTGTTGTACGGTTACTCATTTCATTACTATATAGTATCAAACTTATTATAATAAACAAAAACAACGTTTATTAATAACAACTTATGCAAATTGTTCCGTGGAACAGTCTAACAAATCTGCTAGTGATATAAAGTCAAATGGAACAAGTAATAAACGAAAACCCTGTCTATTAATAGTTAGATTAGTTTGCAGATCGTAAAGTAACGAGTTGAATCACTGCCGTTATCCGCTGAATATTAACGTCGAACCAGAATTATCGCTCAACTATTTAATACATTTTGCCAGGTTTTGACTCTGTAGTGGGATCAGATTGTTATTCAAGGCCCAAGTGAACACAATATGAAAAATTATATTCATATAACTTCAATTATAATCTTATGTGTCCAGGAAACAATGGATAACCTCTGAAAGGATAATAGTAGAACTAAAGGCAAGCCCGAAAAAAAAATTAAAAAAATTATAACCGTTACACTGCTAAAAAAATGGCGCTTTAAAAAATTTCATTTTTTACTTGTAACGAGGTCAAAACAGTTAATATCATAATAATTTTTATACTTAAATATTTATTATTAACCGTATCAGTGAATAACTGTCAAATAACATAGTAACAAATAAATAAATATTTTTGTCAAAAAATAATGTTAAGCTATTGTTTTGTGTAAAATTTCTGAAGAAATATTTTTGATTTGGAACTTTGAATAGCTCTGGTGTAAAACAAAAATATGAAAGCAATAGTGACCAACCTCTTTAAAATAATCCTGTTTTAATGACGTTTCTAAAAAGATGTAATATGTCGTTATTGTAATGAAAAAATATTTAACTATTGTTATTAATGTGTAAAATGGGATAATTATTTAATACTAACAAAATTTAAAGCATACAATAAAACCAAAAAGATATGATTTTTAATTGATATTTATTGCATATACATTTTATTTTTATTTTAAAGCAACTGTTCAAATTGTCTGCCCCCATCCTGATACAGGCCCTACATCCGCGAATAAAGGACCTTGGAAGAAATCGCACGTGACGTCGATCATTGATTTTGTCTGCAGCGGCCTGAACACGGTCTCGTAGATCACCTAATGAAGTTACTGGCTGCCGGTAAACCTCTCCCTTAAGACACCCCCCGTAAAAAAAGTTTAGTTAATTATGATTTTAACTGATTTGACCTCGTTACGAGTAAAAATATGAAATCAAACAAAAAAAATGATGTTTTTTTAAAGCGCCATTTTTCTAGCAGTGTAAGGTTTATAATTTTTTAAATTTGGGCTTGCCTTTCTTTCTACTATTAGCCTTTCAGAGGTTATCCATTGTTTCCTGGAGACCCTGTATAATGCCTACTTCATGACAATTTAGCTGTGTTCGTGTTATGTTATGTTCATTTCTTTATCACCCGACTGTAAGGAGAGGGTTATGTTTATCGCACGTGTATTGTTTGCTATTTTCTTTATTACCTTTTATCTTCCAAACCTTTGGACCGATTTATATAACTAAGGTGACTTTAGATACGTGTTTATAGTCCAAGTGTTCTTAGCTATGTGACGGCACACTTAATGTAACATGGCGCCCCCTAAAATCAGTTACGTCATGATAAAAACAAAAAATAATAACATTACCGTGTGAGGTATCATATGAAAAGGCTTTATCAGCACATTTCAACTATATAATATGTTACTAATCTTTATTGCCTACTTTACTTGTATATTTCGTAATTTTTTTATGAAACCTGGATAGATTAATTTATCGCCCCTGACACCCTCTGTGTACTAAATTTTATAAATCGTTAGAGGAGTAATTACATAATTATTATAATAAAGAATCATAATAAAAATAATACAGAATGATAATAAAGAAAAAGATAACATGATAATTAACAAATACCGAGTCTCATGGATTGAATGGACTATGTATAAACTAACAGTCACATTATACCAACATTTAACATTTGATGAAGAAAATATATTAAAAACAAAACAAAGCAACACAGAATTAAATGAAAAATAAATGAGAATTTAATTTTCTTTGCGAACATACCTTTGTGCCAGTTGTAAATGTTAATTGTAGCTAGATACGAGAATATGCGTTTGTAAGTCCAACTATATTATAATAAAAATAGAACAATTATATGAACATATTTTTATATGTACCTATATACCGACCGCCATTATAATATATTAATATTAACATATTATTGTTATTAAAAACTAACTATTATTTATTATTGGTATGCAGGTAGTACATCCTTCACTTTAAATAATTCACTAACACATATGTCCACTGTTGATTTGATTTGTATAATATGTTTGCAAAAAACTTTTTATTTTATTAATATTACTAATATATTAAACAACTTGTACGATTTGAATAAAATATCAATATCATGTTTGTTGATAATATGTGAAAGTAATAAAAATATGCTTAAATACGTTTTCCTTAGAAGTAAAGTCAACAAGTTCGTTGAGTTGTTTATGATTTATTTATTTAAATCAATGTATACAACATTAATTTATAATCGATAAATAAGAACCTATAATATAAAATAATATTATGTTTGTGTATTAATTGATAGTCCGCAGTGAAATGACATTATCGCCAGCGAAACAATACCAACAATTACCGCAACCTAAATTATATTTTATGAGGAAATTTGTGTTTTTATTACAATTAATATCATCCGTTTGTCTGTTCCAGAGACCTGGTGAAAATACCAGGAACATGTGGACTGGTGTTTTGAATAATATAGAAATATATTTAGTAAACGTTAATTATTTGCAAAGATATAAAATAACTTTATTAGACGAACAGTCTTATGCATTCTATGATGGCGTCACATTGAACACTTAAACATTGTAAGTGATTGCAGTTAATATAACTATAGTGTGATTTTGTGACCACCTATTTTATTTTGTATGATATATTTTTTTCTAATTTAAGTGTTTCTTTGATTAAAATATAGTTAATTTTTGCATTTAATTTGCATTTTAATTTATTGGATTTTTGTAGCTTGACTTTGTATAAATAAAATATTTAAATTCCAAACACCAAGTTAAAGTAATAACTAGCGAGATATGTAATTACAAGTTAAGTTACCGAGGTGATACAAGACATTTTCCACAGCGTTGAGTCAAACGAAGTGATTCTCTTTAAAGTAAGAGGCTTCAATACATCTCCATGTGATACATTGTTGTGACTTGCAATGTTATATAGGTATATGAACGGAGAAGATTACTGATAGTTGATGGCATCTTTTAAAAGCAGGTTTGTTACACTGTGGCTTTACGAAAACGAATCCTGATGTTCGTAAGCAGTAATCGCCACGCATGTACAAATTCCGTGATAATTTTTGCTTTGGAGTATAAAAATCATAAATAAATATCAATATTTAATATAAATATATAGCTGATGTATAACGTAATGAATTCCGGTTTTAATAAGACGGTTACAATCAATACGGATGATAAACAAATTATTATAATATGATCTGTCGCTGTGCCATTGTATACAGCTTTATATATTTTATATCACAGAAACAAATATCTGTTTTTCCTTTCTAGCTGAATGTCTTTAATCATACCTTTCCACGTCTCAAGGGTGGTAAGGTCTTTACGCGGTGGTGGTTACATTTGCACCACTGTCTATTGGCACCACTTACCGTCTGATGGTATGTGTTATATATATATGTATAACTGAATTTATGATGATGTCAATAATATAAAACTACTATATAATAAATTTTCATTTTGTATTGCGATTTTTCGTCAATCAGTATTCAATTCCGTTGATGGGAGGTTGCTAGGAAGATCCCTTTAGTCGTAAGGTCGCCCTTGGCTTTTGTTATTTTTTCCAATAAGTCGTGCCATATTTTTAATAAATGTGCTGAATAAAGTTTAAAAAATACAATAGCAAAATAATAAAAGTTATTTCTTCTAATATTTAAATCCTCATTCTGGAACATTTGCTCTTAATAATACGGTAATACTTGAGATTGCAAGTTGCAAGTTTTTTTTATTAATAGTAAGTCAGTACAAACTCACAATGACATGTCTATAATATTATGAGTCAGTAGAATATATTTCATTACTATTTTGTGAGGAAATATATTTCGTTTCTTCTATTGTACTGAAAATAGTAAACCGATATTATGTTAAGCCGAAGTCGAGATAATATTGGATTTACCGCTGTCCAGCGACCACGTGTTGGAGCAAAATTTTAATTAGATAGCATAACGACGCGTTGTTCCATTACGATTCGAGAGCTCGGGGAATTTCCGCAATTTTGTTTCACCGTGCAAGAGTGAACTTTAATCCAACAGAACAAGACATGTAATGAGTGGACATTAAATAAAAAGGCAAATTAAAACAGTATGATAACGCTTTACTGCACTATATTTGGATGTAAAAGTCAGTAACGGGAGAAGTAATGCTTACAACCGATAAGCCCGCACTTTACACCTAATGCAAGTTTATTTTGTTGTGTCTACATATATACTATCAAACTGTCCTATCTGTATATAATAATTTTAAATATACATTGTGTTGTATCGCGCTCGGTGCACGTTGTTTGTGCTGCGTGGTGCTCGGCGGCGCACGTGACGTCATTACCGATCCTGTTCACGGCCGCAGTCGAATATTAGCATTTATCTTTTATCCGTTTAAGTATTTTATGTCTTCCGTGTCGGTGGAGTTTATATAGCTTGAGAGTTCCAACTTTCAACGAGAAACGTTTAAGTTGAATCTCGTATTGGTTTTTAATATTAATAAACGTTCTTATTAAAGTTATTATATTGAAAAGTTATAATTTATTTCATGTAAATTGCAAATACTGTTTGTTTTTCTGAAGTTTAATCAGTGTTTATTAATAAGTATTTCGTATTTAAAATATTTTAGTTATGTTCAGTTCATGTTTCCGGCGCGAGCAAACGGCAGCTAAAGGCTTGTCAATAATATTGTACAAACATACCTACTATGTAAAGATCATTGTATTAAAACGTGAAAAATTCCAGGGCCGGCATTATAATATACGGCACGGTTCAGGTTTGTATGGAGAAGGAGCGCAGGAAACCAATATTTTATATAATAATTGACATTACACACACTACCGTGCGTTTCAGATTTGATTGTCACCTGATATCAACATTAACAACAAGCCTAATAGAATTAGACTTAATAACAATATAAAGTTGATCGCCTTTGTTTTCCTTCTGCTAAGAAGTAAGTTCTTCTTGTGACTCTCCCGTAATGTATGCGACGAGTCGTTCAATAATTGAAGTTACGTAGTACTTTGGAATTGAATTTAGGCATTCGGGTGATGTTATGATTCACTTACTCTGATCAGTCAGTGTAAAAATAGAAAATATGCATACGCACATATAGACATTTGAAAAGAATGCCGCGGCTCATCTACTACTTATGACTTTGACTTATGTTATGACTTCGAAGAAGAAACAAGCAAACAATAATATAACTTTGTGATTTGAGATTGATAATCCTGTTTCATAACTGAAGAGTAGGAAATAAAGGAGAGCTTAAGGATTTCTTCTAAAATGAATAATTCATAAAGACATTGGGGTTCCAACTTCGGTACCATTTCTTATAAAAGTTTACAAACGTGAAATAATAATTTAAAATAACAAATAATGAGAGGGTGTTACGAGTTTATGAATTTAATAAACCTTTATACAATGGTGTTTGTAACAGAATACAGAACCGTGTAAATACATATTAATATTTAATCTTTGGCCAGAAATGAGGTAGTATTAGACATTAAATACAAAAATGTAATTAACAAATTATTATATTAATAAAACATGTTAAAGAAATTCAGAATCATTCACATTATCAAATAAATTGAAATGTTATCCTTCTTTATTGATTATAAATGATGTGATCATCACCCTTGGCTTTATGACACGATATACGACGGTAAGGTGAAGTCATAATATTTTAGTTCAAGTGAAATAAATATATTTTAAATGTAAACATAATTTCAGACTCGTGATGGTTGCTCACAACAAATATGGTTTCAAATTATTGGTTGGAATAATATAATTACAGAACTCAGCGCCGGAACTTTACGGTATATCCATTTTATTTGTATATCAATAAAAAAATAGTATCACCAGTCAGTTTTTCTCGACATTACATAACAATAACCAATCTCATAAAAGTCGCTCAAGTGATGTAACGTTTAAGAACACTGAAACAGATCTCACCGATACGAGGGCGCTATGACGTCGTGAGGTGAGCGTCACTCGCCCGGCCGTGAGCGAATTCGGAACCCATCCAATAACTACCTTAATACCTTATCAAGGTTTTTCCTTTTTTAAAACATTTTTCTGCTATTGATAATATCTAAGATCATACCTTTGGCGTCTTTTTTCTTATTTTTATTGTTTTGTATCTAAATTGATTAGGAGAATATTTTGTTGATTTAATAATAAAATATTATAGCCCTAGAGATGCTTAAAATAAATACTACAATAAAAACTAAATATTAAAAAATGTAATCAAGCTAAGTATTACAGATTTCTTACTATAGTTGACTTACTTCAAACAATACATTTGGTTACAATTTAGCATCAAGATAAAACTCATATTTAAGTCATTTTAAATTTATTCTTAATCTTGAATACAGACAACAATACCTACTGTAGTTGTTGATTACCAGTACATGTAGCAGTAGTACACTTGCATCATTCGTGTAAAACGATATTTTGTGATTATCACTTTTAAACAAAATCAAGCTTTAGAGAAATAGTCACAAAGAAGTGAAATATATATAATTAATCTGTGCAAAATGAAAACTGTTCATATACACTTACTACAATTTGTGTTTAAGACTAATGTTAATTGAATTGCATTAAGCTTATCTCCTAGACATTGTCGTTGCAGGGATCAAATGAAAAACGTGAGTCAAAAACGCACCTTACAATAGCAAGTCCTGTTTTTATTTTGAACACCGGCCTTTGAGCCGCAGCAACAGTCGCTGAGCTGAACACGACGCACGGAATTAATACGAGTCAGCGCTGCTCTTTACAACTCGACCACCGGGAAATGATTTATGTAAATAATCATGTAACTCATGTAACAATGTAACTCATGTATCATGTAACAATCGAACTCCTTTCTATTTTCTTTTTACTTGAGTAAAGTGACTCTACCATTTTGGAATTATAATGTATTTTTTTTAATAATCAAGTTACCCATATCACCGTTAAAATGTATGTTATCTTTAACTGTATATGTATTATAAGTTCATTTAGTTCATTATCGTAAATCTTCTGAAAGTTAACATTTAACTTTTTCGTTTCTTTTTATTAGGAATGTTGTTAACTATAGTTCGATTAATTAATTTATTAATTGTATTTTTTTTATACTTTCGAGGTTAATGCTTGACTACATTTCACCTGATGGAAAGTTGAAATGTAATCATAGGTGGTAGGTGGCGCATTAACCTAGCAACCTATTTACTCTTCTCTTGAAGACACCCACATCGTATTGGGACGGAAATACCGACGCAGGCAAGCTGTTCCAGTCCTTCGCTGTACGAACTAAAAAAGACGAAGCAAAGCGCTTTGTTCGGACAGGGGGAATGTCCAAAACGTAAGGATGGATATCTGCCGTGCGTCGGAACGTCCTGTGATCGAAGGGGGACGGAGGAATTAAATCGTGTAATTCCTACGCACACTCACCAAAATGTATCCTATAGAATACTGAGAGGTTAGCAATTCTACGTGTTCAGAGCTAAATGTAATGAAAACAAAAAAAAATATAGAATCAAAAGGAATGCAGTAATCAACGTTAACGTATTTGTGTGAAAATTTACCTGTTTTGATGAAGGCAGTATTTAACTGACATGTAGATAATAATAGACACTGTTTGTAATGTCTCAATGCCATATAATTCAACAAGAAACATATTGAAGCTCCTTTCATTCAACTCATTAACTTTCAACCCTGCTCTATTTAACATCTTATCTTTTTATGATAACACTCAAATCTCATTGTTTTGTCAAACAATAAGATATTAATGATTGTACCTTTTAATACACTCGTAAATTACCTCAAAATTAAATGTCATAAACCTATTAGAAGTTATAAGAAAGTCTAACTTTTTTATTGTTGATAAACTTGTCACATACATTATAAGAGAGGTACAAAAGACAAACTGTTCTCGGTATTCAGGAACAAAGGCGACGTCACTTTGCATAACGCTTAACACCGTTGCAGTAAATCTATTCTTCTTCATTCATAATTCTTCGGCTATAAGTTTACTGAAACCCATAGCTGACTTATTTACAGAAATAATTATTACAGTGATTGTTATTACATTATGGGATCTTGTTGTATTCGTATTAATTCCATTCCCAAATAAATGTAAATTGATGCACTTAAGGATGGAAGTGCAAAAACCATCTTTTTCGGATAAGTCCCTAATTCACAAAAGGAACCTGGAAGCACAACAACAAATGTAAACTTAAGAACAAAATATATTAACACAAACAACTACTATTATGACTTAGATAATTCGTTTAGTCAGATGGAAGCATTTGGCTCTGAAACAAAATATGTCAGAACACACGAGCTGTTGTTAATTGACATATATTTTTATTTTCAGTTTCTTCAAATGTATCTGCATTCTTATTAATCTTAAATTATTATCAAAACAAAAAGATATGCATACATTTCAGTATCTTTCACATTATAAAGTAAAAGTTAAATAATAAGGGATAGTAACATAGTAATGTATGAAGACGAGCACCGTTACAGTAGTCCATCTGACATCAGGATAGAGATGACATCCAATGCATTGACAGTTTTTTTTATATTTTAAGATAAAGATAAGTTATATATAATTTATAAATTGTTGTAAATTATATATGACTTATCTTTATCGAGTATTTGAATATTATAAGACTTGCGTTAGTCAAGAAATAACAATATCTTCACGTACTTTGTGTTACAGGGACATACCTAACTTAGAAACTGGCTGAGGGTTTCTCTTAACCGCTATAAATTTACAGAATTATAATACTTGAAAATTCATTTTCAATCAAAATCAAAATCAAATTATTAACATTCTTCTAAAGTTTGGAAGTTTGTCATAAAATTTTCTGACTAATTAAAGAAAGACTAATAAATTAATTAAATATATATTTTATATTTACTTAGATTGTATATTTATTTAAATTCTTTGACTATCTTAATAATTTTATGCAAAACGACGAAAAAAAAAAAATTTCAAAAAGATATGTTTATATTAACTTGTATTCTAAGACAGATTTTCGTTTTTTAAACTTTCATAGAAAGGACTAGGAAGTAATATCGTTATGAAATACATTTATTCTATTTTTATCTATTTCTATTTTTTTATAACAGGACTACAGTATATTTTACCATTTGTAGCCATTTCTTTGGAAACTGAAACACACCTGTTAATATGAATTAATCTTTAAACTTAACTTTTATGGTTAGTTGGTTCCATTTTATCGTAAACATCTGGATACTGCTTGTCTGAAGAAGACAATAATCCGACTTTTAAAAACTTAGATCACATAATTTATGTTTCATTAATTCATTAAGTTTTTTATGTATTATAGTACTCGTATGTTACAAGCGGTACAAACAACCCAATGAAGTGGTAAAACTTTTGATTCAGTGCCAAATCTTTTTGCTTCCAAATGACGATCATCTCTGAGATGAACTGTAATGGTGCTCTTGTATTGCTGAAAGTTGTTTCAATGTTCTAATTTTTTTTATTTAAGATGCTTAATATAAAAAATACTGATAA
Source organism: Melinaea menophilus ssp. n. AW-2005 (assembly GCA_918358695.1). Taxonomy (NCBI): domain Eukaryota; kingdom Metazoa; phylum Arthropoda; class Insecta; order Lepidoptera; family Nymphalidae; genus Melinaea; species Melinaea menophilus. The sequence goes on from OU911039.1 coordinate 889,195, forward strand.
CAATTATTATATTATTTATTATTAATAATTGTTTTAAGTTGTGAGTTATAATTTCGACCCCACGGTGGTATCAAAATACTTGCCTGACTACCATCTATTTATTACCGTATTTACAGACTGTGACTGAATCTCTTTATGTATAAGAACTAGGAGTGCTTTGTTGTCTCACACTACAATTGACATATTGAAACACTATAGACCAGCTGATATATAATAATAATAATAAAAGCCTTTACTCGCTGATCTTACTTATCTAACTACATTTTACATTTAAATAACTATATTTATATAAAATTTTTAAACATTATTGTTGGTGATATTATATTGTTCAGCAACCAGTTTGTTGATCAGGTTGTCTTTCGTCATAGGCCTCCCCCAGTTTTTTCCACTCATCTCTGTCTCGTGCTATCTTTCTCCATCCCTTTGGAAAATCATCCTCCCATCTTTTGATTTGACGTCCTTTATGTCTTTTCCCATTTCTGGGATACCAATCAACTACATCTTTCAAACCAGCTGAACTAGTTTATAAATATTATATAATCTTACAGTTTATTCTAAAAAATATTTACAAAAAAAAATACATTGTCAATGCTCTTAATAGATTAATTTTTGTTTGATTGCTGCCGTCTGTTTTATTTGAGTTTGTTTCTTATACTCATTAAATAATACAGCGGTTAAGCGCGAAATCTTCTCCGCCCAAAATTACGCACGTGAGATATTTTTCTTAATATGACTTTATAAAGATTATAAATAGACAAAATATAATTGTAATTATTTGGCAATGTAATGATAGGTTTTGGAATGAATTATTTAATGGGGATGCTAGAGATTTTAGTAATTCCCAGAGAGAAAAGAAGTACTTACGATAAGGTAAAAGAACTCCTGATTCTTTTTTATTGTCTAACGTGATATTTTAAATAACTAATGATATACAATTTAATCTGTCCACGGACTTTAATTATTAATTTTACACGTTTACTAAAACGTGAAAAAAAGTGAATAGACTGAATTAGATTAAAAATAAAAATGTATACAATACATATTTTTTTAAATAAATTAACGATCTTTCAATCATCTCGAGGTTCTATTATTGATTTAATTCGGTGACATTTCAAAACATCATTCTGTTCATTTATTAATTTTGTTTTCGCCAGATTTTTCGTCAAATTCAGACATGTAGCAAACAGTACGTACTCGCGCTGATAGTAACCGAGGCTGTCGGCATTTTATAACTTTGTAAAGCGATATAAGCGATACAGTGCGAAACATATTTAAGTTATAAATGAAAATAAATACAGTTCTTGTTTTGGCTTGTCTTGGTTTGTCTTCTTGTCTTGGTTTTGGCTTATTTGTTCGCTATTATATCTGAGGGTACCCTTGCGATATATAGATAGTATTTCATTCTGTTGCAAAACAAAATAAATAGCTCAGGATAAAATAGTGTTAAACTGTTAGTGCTCCGTAATTATATACACATTTACTAGTCATGATAAAGGTAACTGTTCCAGTTATTTATATAATTTTGTTTGACTATTACTTATTTTATTAATAAATTAGGTCAATCTAACCTTTTTGTTTTGCTAACACTTTGATATGGTTCAGAATGATATCTTGATATGATACCTTCGAGTCTACTGGAGTTCTAGAAATTTCTGAGAATATTACACAAAATATACTACACCAATTTCGCATTCAATAAACTAGTTACTACCGTTACGTAACTTTATTACAAGTAACGCAAATGTCAACTCAAACAAGTAAAACTGTCTCTACCTTTGAGACTATAATCGTTATTCTAACTTAAATGTACTCGTATGTACACAAATGTATACCTACTACTCGCATGTAACTTAGCTCTTAAACACGTAATTCATTTGTTACCGAAATTTATTAGGTTATCTTATACGCTTAATACTGTAAAATATTTTATTTTAAAATTAATTCTTGTGTTTTTATTCGTATCCCTTTCAAAACCGTGCGATCTTTATTTATAACATACTTATTACAAAATAAATATCACCTTTTAAATCCTTTACTTCAACTATGTTTAAGAAAATTATATATATGTATATATTTAATTGCCCTAAGAGTTATTTTTAATAAAAATATCATACTTGTTTTATATATACAGCAAAATTTGATATGTAACAACGTTTCACACTCACTTACGCGCAATCTGTGGAAATGATTTCGGAATGGGAATACGTCCCTTTGAATGTATCAGAAACGCGTCCTATTTGAATTGACCAACTTTCTTTATTCCTGTTTTTCATTTTTTAGAAGGAAACTAAATTATAAAATATATTCATAATAAAGGTATGAAAAAAAGTACTGAATATGAATAAAATAAACAAGTAGAAAGAAATAGTTATTGAAATATATATTGGAGTATTCAGTTTTCTCCTAACTCACCAATTTTAGAAATATAACTTAAAAATAGTTATTTATCTTTACGTGCTTCAAATGTGTTAAAATAATTAATAAAATGTCACCAGGATACAGTACGAGGAGTGTAGTACAGGGATACAAGAATGTACGTAAAGAGATTTAGTGTTGTACAGAAGAAGAAGAATCTATATAATACTACGTAAAATTATTAGTTGTTTGTCCGTTTGATTCGTATTCTATATTTTACGATACGCAATTTTCTTATGATGTACTGATTGTAATTCCACTATTTTTATACTATTTTAGACTAAGATAATGTATGTTTTTTTTTTCTAAAATAAAATAAGTATTTAAAAAAAAAGAAAAACCCTATAGTATCTTACAAAAATAATTTTTAAATCGGTTATTCTGTATTTCCATAGCATGCGCAGAACATTTGGGCGCATTGCAGTCGAGGTAGAATGAAAAAGATAAATACTATGATAACGTCGCCGGTAAGGCTGGTACTTACACACTAATTTCGAATTAAACCGCGGGTAAAAGCTAGTTTTAAATATTTTGTCTAAGGACATTGTTATTTAATAGCGGGACAGACACATAAGTCTCGTGGAAGGTCTCAACAACGAGATGTCCTAAACACACAACAACAGATTCACACTCTTTAAGAAGAGAAAGCAATATGTCGACCATGAACATCAGGAATTAAAAAAAAATGCATTAAATAAAATTAAAATGACCTGAAACATCATTAGGTGCGAATCTGTAAAAAGCAAAGTTAGCTTTGACAATGAACCAATGTTTTATATAAAACTTACTTTTAATAAAGATTTATGTTTTATTATAAATGTCAATTATGTACTAGTATTTTAAAAATGGCCAAATGTAATATTAAAAATAAAAACAAAAGCCAAGCTCTTCTCAGGACTGTAGTAAATAAATTTCCTATCTGGTAGCTTTGAAAATGAAAAAATATTTTTATAAAGTTAAATGCAACAAAGATTTATCCCAGAGGTTGCAGGTGTTAAGTTTTTTTCCAAGAAGATGAATTTCTAATTGTATATTTATTTAAAATATATTTAAAATCTTATTTTGCAGTTTGAAACCAGGAATAAACAAAATTTGATAAATTACTATATAAAATAAGATACATACATATACATACCTACATCAATTAAGAAGTACATACATATAATAATAACATATAGAAATACACATATATATATATTATACATTATAAATTATTCCTCTGAGAGATAGTAGTGTTTTAATCTTAACGGCTAATGCTTAATGCCATGACAGAACGGCTGGATGTTATATTGGTTGGTGAGGAGTTCCACAACCAAATCTTCACATTGGTTATTAGTTCAAAAATACAGTAAATAATGATTTACTTTATTAAGCATACATAACTCTTTTTAGAACAGGATGTAAATGTAAAAAGATATCTACATTTATTACAGTAATTGTACGTATGGTATCTTAATACTGAAAACAATTAAATGTAGTATGTAGTCAAGTGTATGTGTATTGTACGTTGTAGTGAGTGTATTACTGGCGGCGAGAGGACATTACTCTAATTAGAATTCAAAGTATAGAATGTGGGCTGTATATATAAAGAGGTCAAGAACTACGAGTGATGTAATTTATTTACATTAAAAAGCTACAATATTGAGACATATTATAAAAAAAACGGTTTGTTATCATATATTAATTTAATCTATATATGTCATGTAGGTTTGTGTACGCCTCAAAAACTCAAAAACTACTGCACCGATTGAGCTCAAATTTTGACAGGACGTGCAACCCGTCTCAGAGATGATTGTTATCTATTATATCTTATTTTATCTTATCTATATCTATTTTTATAGTTGTAATCGACACATAATAATTTTATCATCTCTCTAAGAGCTAAAGACATTGACATTTTTTCTCATTGTTTTTTTTGTTAACAATGTTGGTTAACCGGTAGATAATAGCCTTAACATTAAGTTCTCTAAGTATATTTATTGTACAGAGAAAGTTCATTAAACAAAAAAAAATCATTGTATGAAGCACAAATTTGTTATTTTATCTCTAAGCACCTTGTTGAAGACTTCGATAAGAAAATCATTTAATGCTTTGAATAATTCAATGCATATTTTCTTTTTACACGAGGGATTCAGACAATACAAACCTGGACAACAATTATGAAATTAGAACGTTTTGAACACTTTTATCGGTTTTTGTTGTTGTATAAAACCGATGCAATACTATCGAACGACAACCGCAGTCACGTGTGAAACATTGCTTTTTCCAATTAGTGTATTGTAACCTTACCAACTTAGTGTGTGTCACCAGTGGCTAACTTTTAATTAAATATTGAATTTAATATTTAATACTTAAATTTATATGAATACTTTTCCAGATTTTAGATCAAAGATAACTTTCTAGCTAGACTCAGCGGTGGGTCACTTGAGGTAAACCACTCAAATACTTATATTAAATAAGATCCTTAATATTATGATCTCTTAAATTAAAATCCTAGGCGCCACTGACAATGAACAAGTGAAGACATATACACAGCCCTCTTGTTTTGTGAGTACAAGACGACTACAATTAAACACTAATTCTAATTATATATAACACCTTATGGAGGAAAGAGCCCTCTAGCAATACAATAGCCTTCAATTGTCGAAACAGATGTCGACAAATATTGAAATTATAGAACGTAAAGCATTTAAAAAAGTTATGAAAACTAAAGAACACCTCATAATTTTTTGTGGAAATTCTAATTACTTACCATATGCCCCTCAAATGAACTTTTAAACTGACCGAGTAATGCTGGTAATACGGATTATGATTGATTGAATTATTATGGTTAATCCATAATATTTAATCCGCCCTGTAATAATTTACAAGTATAATTAAAAGGATCTACGCCTTATAAGCGTTAGCAAGAACTCAAATTATAACTGCACTCACCGGAGACTAACTAAAAAGTAACATCGGAAGTGCTTCCGATAGAATAGAACTAGAAAGAAACAAGAATTTCGTTGAATTCTAAGCAACCAATAAGCAAATAGTGTGACTACACCACGCAGAACATCAAACTAAATGTGATTAAATTCTTAATTATTAGAAATGAAAATAATTAATTTAGTAATATTAAACTAAAGAACTGAATATCTTTGGAATCAAATTAGCATTATTAATTGACAATTCACATGGAGCCAGCAGAGAGACGAGGTGCCCGGCATGAAGATGTACTATTGTAACAGCAGGTTCCCGTGGCGGCGAACAAGAAAGACAAGAAACATTGTATACCCACAAATATTTGCAAAATTAAACTGTAATGAAAAGCATTCTTTATTTTTTCCATTAATTCTGATCCATGTAACCAGAATGTGCCACTGTGAAACGTGGCAGGATGCAGCTATAATTCAAATATTAAAAGGCAAAGAAAAAAAATTACCATAAGTTGCAATTGAATAGATGTCGCACTGATTGCTTTACCAACAACAATCGAACTCTCCACAATTAGAGCAACTCCTAATTATTATTTGTATAATTTTGCTATGTAATACACTCGTAGCATAGTTCCCAAGTTTCATAGTGTTTGTTGTTTGTTTTGATTAATTATTATATCGGAAACTTTCTCTGAGCTCGGTTTGATAATTACGAACAACTTTTTCTTTTACTAGGAAAAAATCTAATAAAAAACATTAACATTTCAAAATGATTGTTTGTTTTATTGCAAACTGATGTTTATTAATCAACTTATATGTGTCGTTTGCTACTGATCTTGTACGACTTTTTCAATGACTTCATCAAATGTATAAGTCATATGCACATTTATTTCGAAATCTTGTTATAAAACTAAGGACTATTTTGACGGTAAGTAGGACTGGCAAAAATAAACTTGCTAATATTTCTGCACATGTTGTTTTACTGTAACCACCTTTATATAATAACTATTATTTTGAAAGTAGTTTTTGTATCAAAATAGTTTTGTATAAAATTAGTATTGACGTAGTTAGTTTATTCTAGTCTTCTTTTAGTATTGCGTGTAACTTGAATTCGAATTCGTTTTTGTATACCAATTATAACTGTAATTTAAGAATCAATACTATAAAAGCTTTTATGGAGTTATTCTTTGAAACCGTACATGCTAGATCTTGTAAGTGTGATAAATAAAACTCTTAACTTGATTTTAAAAATTAAACAGTTCCATCATCTTAAAATTATTGTTGGTTAATATAAAACGAATAATGTTACTGTAGGATTTGGTCTTTGTAATAGAACAAGTTTCAAATTCTGTTCATAATATTATGCAATTATCAACAAATTATACTTAAGCAGTTGATTCTTATTATGTTAAACTGTGTAACAAAGTAGTTGAGAAGAAGAATAAAGTGACAAGATAGATAAATTTTTCTTTTGCCTCATTTTTAAATACTTCTTCTTAGATCTTCTTATAGTAAATTAACCTTTTCTCATATTTTTGTTTATACATTTTTTTTCTATAAGTACGCGATTTGAATCGATATATACGTAAGATTCCTTACATTAAACCCGCCTCAAGTTTCACTTGGCTATATTTGACCCCGATTTCTTCGTGCGTGTAAGGGCGATAGCAGTTTTACTTACGCTACAATTTCACACACAAGATTGTAGCTTTTCTTAATCTGGTTTTTTCTTTCAGCTTTTTTTTAAGGATATTAAAGCTATTGTAGGTGTTCTGTCTTCCCAATATTTAATCATTTTAACCAACTCCAAAATCGAGGAAATATTTGTTAATTTCAGCGATATTGCTTATTCCTTTTTAATTGCTAGCGCATTTTCAAAAACCCAATTCTGCAATTTCTGTCTCTTTTTAAGCGACCTTGGAGGCAGATTTGGTTTTTGATATGTACGTCTTTTAATTGTAATTATGGAATCTCAATATTATTAAAAATCCAAAAATGACTTTATTTTTTTTAATATCGGTTTTTTATTCTAATTTTGTTTATTTTAACATTTTCCAAGGCCTGATTAGTTTAGAAATCATTCAAAACATGATAAAATTTCAATATTAATTTATTTAATGATTTCCTATTAACTCATTCACTTTTTCCAATTGTCTCACTGTTTTCCTCACCGACCTTCATTCCAATCCTGGATGTACCATATGTATAATGTATGTATTGTAAATGTAAATATTTTTTTTCCTTTCATTACGGACATCACATACTTTTTACTAGCTATAATTTGTTATCCCAAACTACTAAAACTTGAAGTTCTCCTTCATGATTTAATACTTGTGCTGTAATACTTTTTAATAAAAGAGTCTTGGCTTTATATAACAACCATTTTGTATGAAAATAGCTGACAACGACGACGTGAACAGGCATCATCACAAGAAAATTACGAAAATATACATGCAACAAGATAGTACTAGAGAGCTGGTGCAAGAAAGATAGTCATGTTTACAATACACAAATATATCCAATATATTAACTGGAATTATATGTAAAATTCTTTATAATTTCGGTATCCTCCTTATGGATGAAAAGTCAAAGTGTAATTCTTCACGTTTCATCGACATAGTTCCGTTACTTTGACGTTATGCTCATATCATTCCTTTACCTTAAGCCTATAACCCTACTGCTCCTAAAGAATTGCAATCTACCTCCATATTACCTAATTCAAATCTTTAGAGCATGTGGTATAAAACAATTTCATCAATAACTAGCTTGTGCCCGTGGTTTCGCAGACCTGGAAGAAGAGAATTTAGAGCAGAGGGCGGTTTGAAACTAAATTTCATCTATTAAATTCTATACTAATTCTAGATGGTAACCCGGCTTCGCTCGGGTTAAATGTGACTCTTATTATCAATATTTTATATATTGTTGGTAGATTATTGTAGTTATAGTTTTGATTAACGAAATCAAGATGGCGTCCGATGTCAGTGACGTTTCGCTAGCGTCTAAAATGACGACTGCGCTTCGTCTGTCATCGTCATTAAAATTTAACAAAATACTCAACAATCCGTATTTTGCGGATACATGTTGGCGATTCGAAATTTTTATTTTTTTATGTTTTATTATTGAGACAAAGTTTAATCGAAATTATTAATATAGATTTATCTCTGTGAGTGAAGGCTTCATACAACGCAGTATTTTGACGCTTTCTATTATACGTTGAGTTGATTATAGTCTTACTTTCAGTTTGCAAAGTCAATGTCGGCAATTTTTATTTCAATATTCAGATATTGCACTTGTGAAATCGTGGAAGATATTCCATAAACGTTTCTTCAACGTTTTCATTTCTGATAATTTTCTCTCTGATTAACCTCCTCTTACGTTTCTTTCAAAAAACTAAATAGATTTTCTCTATATCTTTGTATTCGATAGCAAGCAGTACAAACGGACAAAATTATATCGATAAAAGATATATAAATACAGATTGCCAACCGTTAGACTTTTAAGCAACTTACAATAATGCCAAATATCAAAAGATTTTTACATCAATTTAAGAGAATTTGAACCTACTTTTTAATTCTCCGTGAACAAAAGCCGTTTAATAACTCATAATTTTTTGGTTCAATACCATTGTTTTAGCTTTAAATCTACGCTGTGCTGCTATGGAAGGAGTATGAAAGTGAAAAACTTATAGCGACAGCAGTACACCAGTACAATTTGATTTGATTTGGAAGTAAAATTTAGTAACGTAATATTTCATACGTGACTAGTACTATAAATTATTTTGTAGTACACTAAATAGGTATCGCAATAATTTACTTACCTACCTGTAGACAATTACAAATTATTTTCTATAATTATTAATAATAATATTATATTTCACGAAATAGAAAAACCAAGGGAAAATACAATGTTGCCTAAGTAGAAACTTAAGCAAAGTTAAGCAAGCATAAGCGATCAATGTGCTGTATGACAACATGTCGGGTCAGCTGTCTTGTGATATTTGTAATTTTTCTTAATTATATCATACTGATAGATTAGATTTACAAGAACAAAAAAAATTGTTTTCTTATAATCGTTCCACATCGTTAACTGTATACGGTCGGGTAAAATCTGGAAAAAAATGTGTTTCTGTCATCTGACAAATTAATATCTCCAATAATAGTTGTTTTTATTTTCAACCGTAATAAAATAATCTATAACAAATTTGCTACAGCTGACAATAAAAATGTATTTCTATTATTATTTAAGTAAAGTGTATCCGTCAGATCTAAAGTTTATCTATGCTTTTATCCTGTTTCTCTCGGTGGGCATGTATATGTAGAAAATTTTATTTTTTAAGTTACTTTATAAGTAAAAGTGAGATAATGAGCATGTGTGAAGAGACCTAACCATTATTTAAATTATTCAAGGTTTAATGGAGAGATAAAAGACGTCACGATGTTTTCATATAAATTTTCCTAAATTAACGTTAAAAATGTTTTTATTCAGATCATTTATAGTAATTACGTCTTACAAACTTCAAATTTCGTAAAATTATAGTACTATTAATAAGTTTTTCAGTTCGTGGGGCATTAGCAGCCCATTACCACCACTTACATCATAGCGACACAGGTACGAGTATTTGTCTGAATAATCCAAGCCAAGCATTCGAAAAATATGTGAATTTATCAAGGTTATTTTATGGTTTTTATATATGTTATATTGCCATATTCAGATTATAACTATTTTCAATAAAAATATATTTAAAAATTAATGAACACGGACAAAATATCCATTACAGATATTAAACTATTTATGTTAAAGTGTGTTAATACATACTTATAACAATGGTGGACAACAGAAACCAAAAAATAAACTGCAATCTCTAAATCTAAAAAAGTTTTTATAATAATATTAATAATTAATAATTATATTAATGCCTAAGAGTTAGTGAGTTCATACACAATTGGAGAAATAGCCGAATAAAACACAAACATCCCTTATAAATTATTACCTGTGCTCGAAGATGTTTAAGGTTACATACCTTACATATTGTATTTGAATAGGTGTAGATATTTAAGAAAATTTTATTAGAAATTTAAAATGCAGACACGTGATGACTTCCGAAGACCATATATTCATAATAATAAAATAAAATAAAATGTAAAAACTTCTCCCATCGAACATTTTCCCAACAATGTGAAGTACATTCATATTACTATAGGATTTGATCGGGCGTTGTCTTTTAAGACGTAATTTATATTCCTTCTGCACTTTTAATATCTGCTACTCTGATATAATCGTCACTTCCTGGATGTACCGCAAAAATTCGAATTTCATTTACTGAAATTACTATGAGGTATTTAAATATTATAATTTTATAATCGACGATAAAACAAGCAGGAAGTTCACTATAAACATTATCTGAGGATTTCATAAGCACATGACATTCGTAACATTCAACCGGTAAGTTTAATTATTACACTGTCAATAAATGCACGAGCAATATATTCTCGATTTTGAGGATCGCACAATTTAATAAATATTGATAACAATACCTCTTGATTGCTTTTAGTTGAATAATGTAGACACCTGTTCAAATATGTCGACACAATAACATTAGTTGTAGAATCTTTGTTAAGAGTAATATTCCCATCAATACATAATGAGTAAGTATTAACCGTATTAGCAATCTGAACAAGTGTAATGTATTTACGTTTACAAACCTGATAACCTGGCTTTTTACATTGATTCGCATGAGGATCAAAATGTAAATGTAAACAATTAAAACATATTTTCCAATGAAACAGTAATTTCAATTGCTGTTCATTACTAAATCGTAAATATTGTGGCTATTTAAGTATATTATTAAACTTATTAATTATTGAGTTATTGAAATTTTGATTATTTCGCGACATTTCTACCAGACATTTATCTCTACCAGATCTGCACGAATATGCAAACAATTAAGAAATACATCTAAAGTTAAAGAGTCATCCTTTTTTAGACGGTCTTTAAGCTCCTCCCATTCATTCACATATGAACAAAAAGCGTGTCCCAATGTTTATTTGTATAGGCTCACTTAAAGTACCTAAGGCCTTTATTTTTTTGTTTAATTGATCAATCATTCGTTTAAGATATGTTGATGATTCTTATTAATCGAGTTAACATTAAACAATGCAATTACATGATTTTGTATAAGTAAATACATATTAACAAAACATTCACATATAAGTTTCTATACAACAGCATACGTTTTCGCGGAGAAATTGATGGACTGTATAACCACAGCAGCGGTGCCTAATGAAGCTGTTAAATAGGTATAATTATTAATATCATTAACGTCATCATTGGTGTAGTTGAGACTAGAAACGGTATCCTGGAACTTAAATTATATGAATCGTTAAATTTAGAATAGAATTTTATCGCTCTCCGAGTTTACTTACCTGAATTTTGCAATAATATTAACTTATAATATTAAGATTCAAAATCATTTCTTTAATTTAATTGACCATCCTTACGTAATACATTCTAACTTATCGTGCAAGTCATCATATTGTTTACATACAGTATTCTTTTTAGTAAAACATAATTCAAATTCGTTTACCTGAGTTTGGCTTAGTGGTCCTTCAAAATTACTCTCATTACCAAATAATGTAAGCCGCCCTTTAAGGTTCGCGAGATTTCCTTATCATATCCTTTTCTTCCTTATTTTATTATTTTGAAAAACCAGCACCAAAACTTGAAAAGATATACAAATCAATTTAATATAATATTGAAGTAAAAATTTATATTTATATTTGAAACTAGATTAACACAATCTTTAATTAACTTCAATTGGAAGGATATACTGTTTAAAAGATATACAAATCAATTTAATATAATATTGAAGTAAAAATTTATATTTATATTTGAAACTAGATTAACACAATCTTTAATTAACTTCAATTGGAAGGATATACTGTTTAAAATATAATCATACAATTATACAATGTGGCACTTCTGTTTTATTTTTACAAATACATATTAATACATTAAACAAGTAAATAAAAATCAAATTAGGTATCTTTAAATAAATGTTTGCCTAAATTTGTATTCAAAGTATAAACATGATTATCCAAAAATATTTAAATGACATGACAAAGACTATTCTTACATAGATAAGACAAGAATAAGATATAAAGTAAACAAAATTATTTTTATTCAATACGAGTATGTATGAACCTTCTAATAAAACTTTATATCTTAAATACTGGCTGGCTTAAAGCACCGGGTGAATATTTAGTACTGAATTATATCGAATACAATCCATAAATCACTTTACTTTTGGAACCCTTGTTAAGTGCTATTACGCTATTGCACGTGATTTCACTTATTTTTCCACGACTAACTCCAGAAATTGTATACCAGCACTGGTTTCACAAACTTTTAACAATTCCTGTCGAAGAACTATGTATTTGAATCACGTGTTTAATAAAAGGAAATTAATTAGAAATTAAAACGTATATTATGCTAGGATTCGCCAACCGTGCGCGGCGGGTGTTGAGCTGAGCCCCTCTCCTTTCTTCTTTTCTTGATAACTTTTGAATGGCTAAACATTTTTTCAATATGTTTTCGCTATAACACCTGCGTTCGGCTCAAACATACATGAGAAAATTTTTAGATAATTATCACGTCGCATTCTGGAGACAACTAAACACGTAAAAAGGTCTCCCAAACGGTTAAGAGCTTCGCTTACGCTCAGCTCAATAACATATATCATATAATATAGTATTTACTATATTAAAGTCTTAAGAAGTTATTAAGAGTCTGTTCTGGGCGCTCTCCAAAGCAACTCTGGGTACTATGGGTATTCTGGGTACAACTTTTTTCAGCCACGCCTACCGCCATAGCACACGAAAAATGACTCTCTGGCCTATTCGGAAAAGAGAAGGTTGATCACTTGGGCACTCTTTTTGCCTCAAACACCACTTTAGACAGCTAAAGAAGACACCCTCGAGCATCACACGGTGTAAGAGCTTAAAGCCGGAAATAATTTTCCGGCAAAAAATCGAAAGAAAGGCTATGTTTTCCTTGAACGTTATTAAGTCGAGTGGACCGGATGGCGGTTTTTCAATGGTGCTACGAACATGTGCTCCTCAGTTGACTCCAATGTTAACGCATATATTTAAGAAATCCTAATTTAAAGGAGTAGTCCCGGTCTCATAGAAGTGTGCGCTTGTCCATCCGATCCCTAAAACTGGTTATAATTCGGACCCAGCTAACTATAGACCTAATCTTATTACCTCTTTTTTCTCCAAAATAATTTAAAGAGTTTAGATTTAGGTTTTAGTCCTGTAAAAGTAATTAAAAGGAAATTTGAGATGGGTAATTAATATTAAAGCTTATATATTTGTATTTGTGAATAAAACCGTCCATGCAGTGGCATAATGGATATGAATATTCAAGAGACTTGAGCTCGAATCCACTCTTGGTCCTAATTTGTTTACATTATTTATGAGAAAGAGGTAAAACTATATATTCTGAATGTACCATATTCTGTAATTTATAACATTTTCTTTGAATAATACCTAATTTAGTGTTATTTTAAGATGAAGAATATATCATGAAATATGAAATATTCTTTCTCTTATTTGGGTATAACAATAGAACATATACACCGTTTCCTACATTATGTTGATCCAGCCTGTAGCCACCAATGCAGTGTTGACTCCACCTTTTTTGTGGAAATACTTAACGAAAATTTCATATTTTATAACCGATGTGGTAGTGTAGCTTTCTACGTACTGACGTTGCTAAAGTATTCGTAGTAATTTAATATGCTTAGTGTTTTTTTTTTACAGAAACTCCTAAACCTAAAACGTTCAATGGTTAATTATTTAACACTTAATGACTTTTTGTATATATTTATATCCTTTTTTACAATACACATTCCATATTCAATATCCAACAGCAACTTGAAATACTAATATACTGTACCTGCTGATTTTCAACCATGGAACAAGAAGGTGCTGCCCAAATTCCCTATGAAATACCTGCCGACGTAAACCTCGCTGCGATCTCCGTCCATTTACGTATGCTGCCATTCTGGAAGGACCCACGAGCCTTGTCTATTCATACTCCGTATCGAGTGTCTCAATCACATGCCTACTCAAATAAGAAACTACAACTATTGCCACAATTTCTATTCTATTTCTATTCTACGCAGGCAAATTATAACGACGCCGTCTCGACGCAAATAGCAATATTCTCGATAACAAACAAACAAAGAAATTGTCATAAGAAGTGAACAAAATACGTGGCCTTTACAGATACCGTAACGGAATATAGTCACTTTCGCTTGTACTCCCGTCCTTGAACGAATTTAAGACCAAAAACAAGTGTCAAACTAATCGATGCAACATGGTAATGCAGATATCATCAACGATACGATGATAGAGCTTAACGTTGCGAGCCGTCGCGTTGTCGAAGAATAAAAAGTGCTTTAAACTTGCTCTGACATCGACAACGGCGGCTCTCGATGTCCCCACAGCTAGCAACCGCCTATGTTTCTACCATCACAGCTCTAGAAAATGTTTTCTCGTGAATAACGGCGCAGATACATTCGTGTTATTTGCTACAACACATAATAATATTCCGAAAATAGAGAGAACCTGCACATTATAGGGTAAATAAATTTTTAAAACCGATATTGGCTTTCTTATGGGCGTTAATTACCGCAGACCTTAAAACGTTAGACGTTCAAACAGGCGCTAAAACGGAAATAAATCTGTACACGTTATAGGCATACCTAACCACGCATGTTATAATATTCTCACTAAAACTATCTAAACAAAACATCGTTCGCCTTATTGAGACAAAAAGCCAACGACTTTTTGCGCGACCGCAACGATGGTAGAAATTAGAATCTGTAAACCACTGGTCCATGGGCAAGTCCACTACACGTTATAAAGAATAAAGATGGGGGATTAAAAGTTTGTGGGGATTACAGATGTTTAAAAGCGGTAACTAAATCCGACCACTATCCGACACAGCGCATTCAATATTTTACACTTCACAGATTTCACACCTTTATGTAATGGGTATTACATAATAAAGTTTTTTCTAAACTTGATTTAGAAATGACATATATGGATACCGATCGCTGAGGAAGACGATCAGGAAACGGCAATAGTAACACCATTCGGTCTGTTTGAAATTTATTGCATGGCCTTCGGACTACGCAACGCGACCCAAATGTTTCAACGATTTATAGACGAAGTACTCTGAGGTAGCAACAATCTGTTGTTTTGTCGAAGACATTTTATTTTGATATAATGAAGAAAAACATATTCAACTATTACATAAAATATTACTTTTACCTTGAACCTTGAATATTTACGAATAAAACATTTTAGGATCCTTATGAGATAGTTTTAATTATGCCAAAATGAAGGTTCATACATTTTTTCAGCTAATTATAATGTCTCATACCGCGGTGAGGCCCTTAACATGACGGGACAATACGGGATTTTATCGAATAAATAAATTGTTTATTTGCGCTTGCCTTTCCATATATTATAAACATATATAATGATTATATATAAAGGTAAAACCAAAATAACATAACTATAAATCATTATTTATCATTAAGTTTGATTTATTTATATTATTATCCTTTACGAACAAAAAGTTTTGATTAAGAAAGTAGGTCGTAAAGAAATCTTATAAATACGCCAAGTTCTTGTGGTATTTTACCGACAAATAAATCACAGCGAGTCAGGTATCTGGTCTGGTTTAAGCCATTGCCAATTATTTATAAGATTAAAAGACTAAACCATATCGGTATACTGATTGTATCTGAAGATAATTAATATTATCAACTTCAACCAAATCCGAAATGTAGAACGTTTTACTCCCACCTGCGTTTAAAATAATTTACTATTCAGATAAAATTAAACCGTGCTTATTTTTGTAATAATTATACATTTACTAATTAAAAAAACTAAAACTTTATGTAATTTAAATAATATTTAAATAAGAATTAAAATGGCTGAAACGCTTTTTAAAAACTTTAATACTTATTACCTTTTAAAGTTATTGTAAGTTTTTATTTCAAACAGTTAGTCGCTGTAAAAAAAATATTTGTACCCACAGGTGCTTAGGTTAAACATAAAAGTAGTTTGAAACTTCTCAAAACAACTACATCAAAATCATTTCAGTTAGCTTTCATGTTTTTCATACAATATATGACTTACTTGTACTCTCGTCTATTTTCGCCAACTTTAGTTGTCAAAAAAAATACTAGTTTAATTGTACATAAAACATAAATAACATAAACAGTATCAAGTAAAAGACCTGATGATGTGTGAAGTGTGGGTTATGAAATACTAATTATTTCGTACTTATATACAAAGATTGTCAATACTTTCATTAAACAATAATGTAATATTAGTATTGAAAAGTAATGGTAAATATAGCAATATAAGAACTAAGTATATATATATATACAAACTTGTAGATATTTTACACAACATAAACAGCCACCGTGCAACACGCCAAAACAATCTCAAATTAAACTTTTATGATGAAATTGAATCCTCACCAATGTAATCAGACCGTCTGATCTTCAATTAAACACAATCATTAATCAGTTTAACACGTATCATGAAGAAAAGATTATTGGCTTACGGAGAGCAGCTAATGAGGAGCTTGGTACATGGCGACACTGCGGTAATTGAGCTAAAATGAACTGCAGCAGCGCTCCGAGCGAGTCGTCAGGATGGTGGGGTCAGGAGACGATGTATCTCCCCATCAGCTCCCCAGGTCTCGTGTAACTCGTCTTTGTAACGGATTTATCACACTTAGAGCTAATTATATCATTTTTCAAATTGAAGTACTTTTTTATCTTTAGATTATTATTATAGGCTGATAAAAATTCAGCAACCCGCTAATTTCATTACATTCACTATAGTGCCCTTGAGGTGAGTAAGAATAATATCAGTTGTGAAGATTAATTTGTAAGAAAAATAAAATTTTTGTCAACTTAAATATTGCAAGTACTAGTGTATGTTCTCTATAAATTTTTCCCTTTTTTTATGCAAAATAAAATATAAATATTTTTTAAAACAACTCGTCTCATATGGCTATTGAGTCCTAATGTTTATTTTGTTTATCGCAATTATAATCTCAGAATTGTCATATTTCGTAGTCTACATTTTGTTATTTTGTCATTTACTTAACCGTTTGTAAAAGTTCTTGAACGTTACGCCAATGTTTTTTAAGGTGTATCAAGATTTTTATTAACTTCTATAAAAATGTTGTCTTTAAACATCCAAGTTCTAGAGATTGGTTCCTCTGGTAGACAAAGCCACACACGCAACTACATCTGCACCGTTATTACCAATAATTACTTATATTCACATCTATTTGAGTTGTATCTTACGCTGCAGTAATAGAGTTCCCATTTATAATTATTTTTGTTAAAGTAAGTTTGTAACAATATAATCAGTTTCAGTGATTACTTAACGATTGGAAGTAATCTAACTATTCGCGGGGGCTGTTAATTATTTGTTACATTTGACTTTGTGATCGGTGTTGGGATGTACCTACGAGGAGATTGTTTGTGTTCATTAATTGATACCTTGTTTGTTTTATAAACTGGCTGCTGTATATAATAAACGATGTTTATATACAACACGTTTTGTTTTGTTTTTATTTTATTTGTTTATTTATTCTCATATACAAAATACAATACAGTAATCCCCCCTATAACATGGTAAATTCGTTCCGCGTTATAGGAAAACGCGTTGTAGGAATTCTTGTATAACGCGCTCATATGACCGTATAACGCGTTATGTACAATTAATTTACGTTTAGCTTTTCTCTTTACAGGCGGTTTTAATGGAATATCAAGAGGGAACTTAATTAAATTAAATTTTTACTTGTTTTTTTTAATATTATGTGCAAAGGTAAGCGAAATTCATTATGCACTGTAAAAAATAATTATAAATTTAGAAATAATAATTATAGGAACGTATTAATAATAAATAATGTTTTCTTGACCAAGTTATTTAAAATTTAATGAAGCTAATGCAATGAGTATTA
Source organism: Melinaea menophilus ssp. n. AW-2005 (assembly GCA_918358695.1). Taxonomy (NCBI): domain Eukaryota; kingdom Metazoa; phylum Arthropoda; class Insecta; order Lepidoptera; family Nymphalidae; genus Melinaea; species Melinaea menophilus. Next base: position 907,590 of record OU911039.1, read on the forward strand.
AATGAGAAGTGTTGTTATATTTTAACGCAGAATTGCATTATTCTTTTCGTATTTATTATCATATTTAAAGTAATAATAAGTATTATAATGATATTTCGCTGTATTAGTTTGTTATATTAGTTAAAATGTAGGATATTTAATTAATCATGCAAAATATTCCATATGTAGAAAGGGAAAGCACAAATAATGTGTTTGGGACACAATAACCGGACGATAAAGATTAAACGGAATTCAATTCGGGCAGAAATCGAATCTGCGATCTCTGGAGGCCGTCCCGCCTCTCTGACAATTAAGCAACCGTGTCACGATACAGTGACATCTGTTAGGCTTATTTCGAAAGTTTATTTCTTAAGTCGGAGGAAGACGTGGATGAACTAGCTAACAACAGCTCAATAGCTGCATACTAATGTATACATCTAAAATTATTCTATCACTGTCAAAATACGTCATCTAACATTTGTAAACTACTGTACTTCTTTTTTTGTGTTGTAATAGTTGACGATTCAAAAGTGCGTGTAAATGCCTACTTGAATAAAGATATTTTGAATTTGAATTTGAAACATATTCTAGATAACGGCTTATAATAGCTGGTCGATTATCGAACGTTAATTTGACATGTGATAGTTGAGTCTGGAGCCTAAAATGCCTTCTCGGGTTTTCTCATGAATACTTAATTTATCACTGATCGAAGGAGGCTCTAATCCCTCGAGAGCGAACACATTAATGATGCAACACAGCTGTATCTTAGCGTTTAGTTTCATTGTTATCATATATTTCGTAATATTTATTGTATTTCGGGAAAATATAGTTTAGAAGCAATTATCGCATCCGATTATTTTATCCGTAAATATTTTTTTTATTTCTTGGTAGATACTTAAGGGGTTATTAAATGTAGAGATCATTTTAACATATATCTATTATATAAAAATGAATCGCAAAATGTGTTGGTAAGCGCATAACTCAACAACGCATGGACCAATCTTAACAATTCTTTTTTTTAAATGTTCCTTGAAGTCCAAGGATGGCTCTAACGGCGAGAAAAATTTGAATAATTTCCAGGGAAACCCTAAAAAAGCCCTTTTCTTTTTCCTATACAAATATTTTAAATGTAGAATAAATAACTAAATGTAGAGTCAATTTGAACTGTATTGCTATTCAATAAAGTTGATATTAAATTACAAGCACTCATTGTTGTCTAAACAATGTAGGTGTCTTGCTAACGTCAAAGAGTCAATTCGCGCTTTATTGTCGCTGCACAACGTTCAAATTTAATCAAATGAATGTGTACACCCGACCAAATTGAAAAGTCAAAAAAAGTAAATGTAAGATTTGATTGGCCTTGGAATATTCTTTCTTTTGTTTTAGTTTCGGAATGCGACATAAATTGTCATCAGTTTTCACGTCATTGCATCTGTCAAACAAACTGCGTTAAAAAGCGTTTATAATATTTAATAATTAATTTTGATTGTATAAATACCTGTGATTAATAATTATTTCATGTGAATAAATTTAGGTAATTATATACGATATGCCTCCTATAAGACGAAGTAATTTAAGTAGAAGAACCCGAAATGCTACAAACCAAATGAATTACCGATCTTATCATACTGCACATGAACGTGACGATCGAAATGAACGCGAAAGAATTCGTATATCACGAACGCGGGAAGCGAGAGCGAGAGATTCAACTAATAATCGCGAAAGTTTGAATCGAGCTGCTTTCAATTACGATTTGTCAATTGACTACAGTAACCACCAATGTGTTGCTATTGGATCTATGAACTTGGTTTGCTCTTATTGTAAGGCATTGAAATACAAAAATGAAGCAAATGGATTGTGTTGCGCAAATGGGAAAGTGAAATTGATACCATTGGATCCACCACCAGAGCCATTGTACTCATTGGTTTCAGGAATAGAACCAGATTCCATACACTTTTTGTCAAATATTCAACAATATAACAATTGCTTTCAAATGACATCATTTGGGGCAACAAACGTAGTTCGGGAAAATTTCATGCCAACTTTTAAGGTATGTATTATAGCAGTTAATCATTATTATTTTAATGAACAAAATTTCCTGTTAACTAAGTAAATATGTGTCATTAACCTTCAGTTTCCTAAACCCCAAAACATATATTACTTAGTCATTATATTATTTGGTGATTCAGTATTAGCAACACTTTTATTATTTTGAAACACAATATAATTATTTGACAATGGATATTAGTTACAACTAATTATTACATATTGACATACCTAAGCATATCAATTATTATTTGGTGATTCAAATTAAGAGACAGATATACTTTTTAGGAACAAATATTATTTCTATTTGGCAAAAATCATTTTTTTTAATTTACAGATACAAGGCCAAATATATCATAGAGCAGGTTCACTGTTACCAATGTCAGATAGCAATTACAAATTTCTGCAAATTTATTTCATGGGCAATTCACCACGAGAAATTGATATGCGTTGTTCACATAACAATTCACTAAAGAGGTCTATTGTAGAACAATTACAAACTTTATTTCATGAGTACAATCAATTGGTTATGTTGTTTAAAACTGCACTGGATCGGATGCCATCTGATAATCACAAAATTGTAATCAGAGCTGATAAAACACCTGGTGGCCAACATGCAAGACGTTTTAATGCACCAACTATTGATGAAGTTGCCATCGTTGTAGTTGGAGAAAACTTGGAATCCCGTGATATTGTTTTACATCGTCGGAATGATCAATTACAACGTATAAAGGAAACACACCGCTCATATGACGCACTGCAATATCCCATTATATTTTGGCAAGGTGAAGATGGCTATGATTTTTCAAACAAGATGATAAATCCCATTACAGGTAATAAAAAATATTAGTTTAGCTATGGAGCTATATTATCAGTCACTATATTATTATTTTTTTAATTTTCAATATTATGAAAACAAAAATCTATTTTCAGGTTCCGAAACCAACAAAAAAGTCAGTTCATTGAACTATTATTCCTACCGCCTAATGATTCGTGAAAATGAAGACAATCACATACTCAAATGTCGGCGATTATATCACAAGTATGTTGTAGACATGTATGTTAAAATTGAAACGGAGAGATTAACATTCATCAGGTTGAATCAGACCAAACTCAGATCTGAAGAGTATATTCACCTTCGAGATGCGATTAATACTGATGGAAATGCACAGAATGTTGGTCGGATGACTATTCTTCCAGCAACATACATCGGAAGCCCTCGACATATGCATGAATATGCTCAAGATGCCATGTCATATGTTCGTCATTATGGTACAGCAGATTTGTTCATCACATTTACATGCAATCCACACTGGATAGAAATCAAGCAGCAGTTATTCCCTGGGCAATCACCTATTGATCGTCATGATATTACAGCCAGAGTCTTTAGACAAAAGTTGAAATCTTTGATGGATTTCATTGTGAAACATTATGTGTTTGGAGAGACACGCTGCTGGATGTATTCTGTGGAGTGGCAGAAACGGGGATTGCCACATGCACACATTTTGATTTGGTTAGTTGAAAAGATAAGGCCAAATGAAGTTGATGCAGTAATATCAGCTGAAATTCCTAATGTAGAAGTAGATCCTGGATTGCATGAGGTAGTTATTAAAAACATGATACATGGTCCCTGTGGAACTCTTAATCAAAATTCACCGTGTATGGTGGATGGTAAATGTTCAAAGCGATATCCACGGACATTAATATCTGAAACAATCACTGGTAATGACGGTTATCCTTTGTATCGTCGCCGATCGACAGCAGACAATGGAAGATCAACAATTGTCAAATTAAATCAACATATTGATATTGAAATAGATAATCGCTGGATTGTTCCATATTCACCCATTTTATCAAAGACCTTCAAAGCGTACATCAACGTTGAATCTTGCCATTCAGTAAAATCTATTAAATACATTTGCAAATATGTAACGAAAGGGAGTGATATGGCTGTGATTGGTATTAATGCAGAGAATTCCAATGATGAAGTTACCCAATACCAAATGGGTCGCTATGTTAGTAGTAATGAAGCAGTTTGGCGAATATTTTCTTTTCCTATTCATGAAAGACACCGTACTGTTGTTCATTTAGCTGTGCATTTAGAAAATGGACAAAGAGTATATTTTACAGCACAGAACGCAGTAGAAAGAGCTTTACAGCCACCATCTACTACATTAACCAGATTTTTTGAGATATGTCAAAACGATGATTTTGCTCAAACATTGTTATATTCTGAAATGCCAAAATATTATACTTGGAATCAATCCTCAAGAAGATTTATACGACGGAAATAAGGAAAACCAGTTACAGGATACCCAGATATATTTTCTACCGATGCGATTGGTCGAATTTATTCAGTACATCCAAGCAATGATGAATGTTTTTATTTACGACTGCTATTAGTCAATGTACGTGGCCCAACATCGTTCCAACATGTACGAACTGTTAATGGTGATTTGTGTGGATCATATAGAGAAGCTTGCCAACGTTTGCGATTGCTAGACAATGATGCTCATTGGGATCAAACTCTCAATGATGCTGTAATATCATCACAAGCTCATCAAATACGAACATTGTTTTCTATAATCATATCTACCTGCTTCCCATCAAACCCAAAGGATTTGTGGATCAAGTACAAAGATAATATGTGTGATGATATTTTGTATCAAATACGGATTAGAAGGGGAAATCCAAATATACAAATAAGCGAAGAAATTTACAATGAAGTATTGATTTCAATTGAGGACATGTGCTTGATGATGTCAAACAAACTATTATTTCAATTAGGCCTGGCCGCACCCAATCGTCCAATGCATGATGCTTTTAACCAAGAGTTGCACCGAGAAAAACTGTATGATCTCAACACTTTGAAAGAATTAATTCAAACGAATCTTCCACTATTGAATGAACAACAGAAGTATGTATTTGATACACTTTTGAAAGTAATAAATGATAAAAGAGGAGGGATTTACTTCTTAGATGCACCTGGTGGTACAGGAAAAACTTTTTTGATTTCATTGATATTAGCAACAATTCTCACTCACAAAATAAAATTGCACTTGCACTCGCTTCGTCGGGAATCGCAGCAACTTTGCTTGAAGGTGGTAGAAGAGCTCATTCAGCACTAAAATTACCATTAAACATGCAAAGCAACGAAACTCCAACCTGCAACATTTCGAAGAACTCTGCAATGGCAAAGGTTTTGCAGCAATGTGGATTGATTGTTTGGGATGAATGCACGATGGCACATAAAAAATCTTTGGAGGCTTTAGATAGAACCTTACAAGATCTCCGGAGCAATAATAACCCATTTGGTGGTGCAATGATTTTATTAGCAGGAGATTTTCGTCAAACATTGCCAGTGATTCCACGATCAACGCCAGCTGATGAACTTAATGCCTGTTTAAAGTCCTCCAATTTGTGGAAACATGTGAAGGTATTACACTTAAGCAAGAATATGCGTATCAAGTTGCAAAATGACAAATCTGGAGACATATTCTCTAAACAACTCATTGACATTGGTAATGGCAAATTTACTATAGACACCTTGACTGGTTGCATTAACTTTCCTCAAGGTTTTTGTCAGTTAACTAGATCAAAAGATGAACTTATTCAAAAGGTGTTTCCAGATGTTGCTCAAAATTATAGAAACCATGATTGGTTGAGCGAACGGGCTATATTGGCTGCAAAAAACATAGATGTAAGTGAATTAAATTTCAAAATTCAAGAACAAATTACAGGCGAATTGAGGATATATAAATCAGTTGATTCGGCTACTAACCAAGATGATGTCGTTAACTATCCGCCTGAATTTTTAAACTCGCTGGATTTACCAGGATTGCCACCTCACAATCTTCAATTAAAGGTTGGTTCGGTAGTAATAATGTTGAGAAATATCAACCAACCGCGTCTTTGCAACGGCACACGGTTAGCGATAAAAAAATTATTGAACAACGTGATAGAAGCAACTATACTGAAAGGAAAGTATAAAGGAGAAGACGTTTTGATACCACGCATCCCAATGATTCCGACTGATGTACCATTTGAATTTAAACGACTACAATTTCCAGTGCGGCTTGCTTTTGCTATGACCATAAATAAGTCCCAGGGGCAATCATTAGGTGTTTGTGGTATTAATCTAGAAAACCCATGTTTCTCACATGGTCAATTGTATGTTGCCTGTTCCCGTGTTGGAAAACCATCAGATTTATTTATATATTCACCAGGTAATCAAACAAAAAACATTGTGTATCATAAAGCACTAAAATAAAAATAAAACAGATTTTTGTTAATAATTATGATTCACTGGATTTACAATAACGCGATTACTGAAAATACTTATATACGTTTTATTTCATTATTTTTTATTTCATCGGTTATGAACCCTATGTTAATAATAATAGTAATAAATAATTAATTATCTCTATACTTTGTAATTGAAGCACCCACTTTATAAATATTTGTCACCTTTAGGTTCCCACTATCCCTTTAGATTATTTTTCAATCAGGTTTGAACCTTAAGTTCCCCTCTTGGTTTGAAGCTCTCTGGCAGACATCCCAATCGGGGTTTTTAGTGGGTCTCAAAAGGGGGACCAAAGTTCGTGGAAGCTAAGATACTTAAGTCACCCGAGCTGACCTTTTTCTTTAATTCTCCTGAACAGAACCGTCACCATGATGATAGGGCGATGTGTGAGGATCAGCAGAGTAAAAACGTCTAAAGGTCGAAATATAAACTGCCACATTCCAAATCTATTTGACAGAACGAATTCTGCCGAGTTGTATAAAAATTGTATTTATTAAAAAAAAAAAATCTTTTAAAATTTAAATGTTTTGAGTTTAACTTTCATTGTATGTATTAGTAAAAACCACCAAATACTTTTAATTATGAACGTCTTAATAAAATGATAAAGTAACATATTAAAAAAAAGGAAAATTTTACGATTTATTTATTATATTATTTAAAATATTAAATGATAAAAAAAATCCACCAGAATTCTTAATATATATAAATCACGTGTCGCGTTATTTGTCCGCGATGGACTCCTAAACTACTTAACTGATTTAAATAAATTTACACATCACGTACAGTTTGACCTAACTTAAAAGATATAATAATTTTCAACTCAATTCATAGTCGCAGTATTATTTTATTGCAAATTATTAGTTTATCATTTTGCAGTTAGCTCTTAACAATTCTAAAAGATGGCGGTATCTATTGACTGGATTGAGTAATTACGAATGAGATATCTACCCTACCTACCTCATTCGTAAGTTTAGTGTTCCAAGTTATTTACTAAAAACTTTGTAATATACAAATAGTGTTATAAACTTGGATAAAATTAAAAAAAATAATTATAATTATTTTGTTTTGATTTTTGCTTAATATCGACTATAAGAAAACATTATGGTTTTCATGACAGATGTACTCTGAACGTTACCCCTTAAATAGTTTAGTACAATGTAATATATCAAAAATAATAGTCACAGCAACGCGTGACCGGGTCTGCTAGTATGTTATATATATGTCATTCAATAAGTTATATATATATATATATATATATATATATATATATATATATATATATATATATTGTATTATATTTTCAAAAGAACTTTCGACAGGTTTTATACAAAATGTAATATATCTGAAGCAAGTTTTATAGAACATTTAACAGTCTGCAACAATAACTTTTTCTCATCGGTTTTGCCGAGCGCAGTGGGTACATCAAAACTGTATCGAAGTATGCCGAGTAGTGCTACGCAAACAGAGATGTATTGGTTCAACACTACGCAGATAATTCAATAGTGCACTTAACAAAGACCAACAATATCTTTCCTCTCCTTTAAAATAGTTACTATGAGTTAGTATTAAAGAGTATGGTGTGCCTCGTTTGGTGGTTTCTCTTGGGAATGCACTGGAAACACTTAAATTATTAATATTTAACAATGACAGTGCGTCAGTCAACGAGTGTTCTCTGATACACAATATATTATTATTTATTTTATATATAATAATTACATATTTTTCTTAGCTGGATAAATCCTGTATATTTTGATGTACAATATTTAGTTTTATTAGTTAACCAGTCTATTACTATGGGTCTCCATTGTAATAAATGTGTTAGTATAATTGGATATAACTGTATTTTGTATATTAAAAGCTATCAGTGTATGTGTGTCTCCTAAATAATATAATATTAATAATGTAATAAAGTGGAATGAAAAAAATATTTTTTTTAACAAATTAATTAATGTCAAAACAATAAAACATGTTATTATTGAGTTACACCTCTAATAACTTTTGTAACTCTAAACTAAATTTTCAATTTAATTCATAAATTAGGTTTTCAAAACATTTTTTTTTTCAAAATTGGAACTATGATTTTCTATACATTTATTTAATGATAAACGTCCCTTATGCAAAGCCATTATGTTGGAGTTATCTGACTGCCTGAAGCATTATCAAAAACAAAATAATTTACCTAATAAAATTAGTAATTTAATATATTTTAATTTGAGTACCATTCGTTTGCCCTCCACATATTTGTTTTTTACTATTTCAAGTCAGATTAATGGTAACAGTTGGCTGCTGAGTTGAAAATGAATTAAGCACTTCTTCATACATGTCAGTTTAACATGACTGATAATTATCCGAATGTTTATCTTAAAAGGAACTTATTCCTTATTTATTTATTTATCTTCACGCCATATCCCTTGCGATGTAGCCGAAGCGCCAAACGCTACGGACCCTGCATACTTCTTTCGCCTCGGCAAAGACATTCACCTTTTCATACATGAATTAATAAGTTTATATGAATGCCAAATATGCCTTATATGACATTTTTAATAAGTTTATATAAATTAACATGCTAGAAACTTTTTTATTGTTTTTATACAATCTTCGTATGTTTCTATACAGCAACTAAATAAGCTAATCGCTTCTTGTATTCCTCGTTCCTCGACAGTTGACAAATGAATGTAATGCAGTTCTACAGCTTTGTCTTAGGTTAAATATTTTTATCCATTATTTGTTTGGATTGTAATTGTTGTTATTTTGTTGTGTTATCAATATTAGTTAAATAAGTAATAACAATATAACAAAATGCTCCAGGCTTTAAGTTACAATACAATATTATCGTATTGTTTTGCGGTAATCGTACACAGCCTCTTCTATAAGCGGAATGGTGGAAAGTATTTCTGGATCGTTGGACTTGTTTAACTAATCAATAGATAACGATGTTTACGACGTTTTTGAAGGTTTGAATAGATGGCGTTAGATAATCTTTAGATAGAATTTAATGAGCGAGATTTATTTTGATTTCTACTCACTTTAACTTGTATTTTATTTTATGTTATACCAAGGTATAAAAAGAGGTGCACCGTAGGCTTAGATGCTAGCAAGTGGACATTGTAAAAACAAAAAGATTAAAAAATCAAAAAATAAATGAAGATGCAAATACCCAGGGTGTTTCCCGAACGAACTTTGACGAAATTATAAATGTTAATAAGAAAAACAATTGATTTTTAAGTAAAATGATTATTATTTATTGAAAAAAAGAAAATTTTAAGTACTTGTGTATTTATAATTACTAAAAAGTGTGATTAATAATAATTCAAAATAGTATTATAATTAACATTTAATTATAAGTTTGAAAATAAACTAAATCAGTAAATTATAAACAGCACTATCTCTCGACAGTAATGAAAATTTTTCCTGTCCACAGACATCCATACATACATCCATCCGAGAAAAGTGAAAACAATACAGAACGAACAAAGTTCGTTCGTGAAAAGTTAGATAAAATAATATATAAAAATAAAATTGTCTATTTTGATAATCAAACTATCAATACACGTGTTGTTCTGATCTATGTTATTGAACGTATGTCACATCCGTAGATGAGAAATCTATCTGCGTTTGACGACTTAGGACAGCATTTAAATGGTCTGTAAGTCAGATGCTGTCCGTTAGGTACCATTCATATTAAGCAAAGACACGTGTTTGAGATTTTTTTTTTTTATGTTATAGGAGGGCAAACGAGCTTGCGGGCCACCGTTAGTGTGTGATCACCGCCGCCCATGAACTCTTGCAACATCCGAGGATTCACAAGAGCGTTGCCGGCCTTGGATAAAGGAATAAATGCCTTTTTTGAAGGTACCCATGTCGTATCGATCTGGAAATACCGCCGAAGGAAGTTCGTTTCACATTTGAGTGGTACGTGGGAAGAAAGTCCTTGAAAACCGCACAGTTGAAGATCGCCACGCATCCAGGTGGTATGGATGGTAAAGGAGGCGATGGCGAGCTGTGCGGTGGTGAAATTCGGCGGTAGGCATCAGATGAAATAGTTCTTCGGAACACTCCCCGTTGTAAATGCGGTAGAAGACGCATAAAGAAGCCACGTCTCTACGCAATGCCAAAGAGTCCAGCCGTTCGCAGAGCACCGGGTCCCCGACAATCCGAACGGCTCTCCGTTGTACGCGGTCAAATGGTAGAAGCTGATATTGGGGTGATCCGGACCAGAGAAGAGAACAGTACTCCATGTGTGACCGGACCTGCGCCTTGTAGAGCGCAAGTCTTTGGCCAGGTTTGAAATACTGCCTCGCTCTATTGATCACTCCCAATTTTGTCGAGGCCAACTTGGCCTTGCTCTCCAGATGACCACGAAACTGACAGTCGCTCGATTAGGGTTATCAATTATTTTTGCAATGTGTCGTTCCTTCAGTCTGTGATTTCCTACGTTGGATTTTTAAACTTTATTTACAAACAGAACCCGAGGAGTTCTCCAAAACATGTGTTCATTAACTGGGATTGAGCACTAAAGGTAATGGTTCAATCAGTGCGATCTAGATCTCCTGCTTTGTTAATATCATTTTTTAAAACAGTGATGATATACACAAGTTTGATTGCGGATATTCTGGTACAGTGTTGTAGATCTACACGTGGTACACGTTGAAGCATAATATTAAACAAACAATTCAACATACTTTTTTAAAAATACGCCATATAAACTTGGCATAGAAACTGGTTAGTACATTTCTTAGATTTACTAGTATTATTTACTTACTTCCCTTTACAATTATATTCATATTCATATTTATTTAGTAATATTTTTGTACTTTAGAAAGTTCTTAAAACCAAAAATATAAATTTGTCGATTAGGGCATACCAAATCAGTCGTCAAAAATATAATTTATACATTACTTCATTAATTAACATTCTCTGATAACACGTTAAAAACAATTTCAATTCAAATATTCGAATCATTGTAATTAAAGTAAAATGTCAAAAAATACAAAAAATATAAAAAAAGTATCATAATAATAAATTAAAAATACGTGTGTCATCAAATTATTTGTATGTCAATATTATTCAAATTATCTTTTAAATATTCGTCATAACTAAAGTAACCCTTTGATGTCAACAATTGTTCAATCTTTTTATAAAAAGAGTGTCTTTTTAAATTTTTTTTTATTTCATTTGGTAACTTATTGTACGTCTTTATAGGCCAGCAATAAGTACCTCTTTTTACTAAAGCCATCATTTTGTCGCGAGGGTAATCTAAATGTTGTTTTCTACGACTGTTATATGTAGTTTCATTTAAGTGAAATAAGTGTCGTTGTTTTCGTGTAAACATTAACATTTCTAAGATATAGATGGAAAGCATTGTTAATATTTTAAAATTTTCAAGCCAAGGCCGGCAGCTATCTGTAGTTTTTATACCTGCTATTGTGCGTATACATTCTCTTTGACAGATAAATATTTCATGTGCATTTGTAGCACTTCCCCAATAAACAATCCTGTATTTAATTAATCCAGGCGTTTTAATAATAGTTTATTCCTTAATTCCCTTAACGATTATAAGCTTATCGTAGTTCATGCCACTGCACGTGTATATATCTATATCGCAGGAATTATTTACCTATGTACTTATTTTTAATCTTTAATGTTAAATTTTGTCACAAAACTCTGAATGAAGTCGATCAAATGATTAAACACTTTGAAATTGGATCTTAATTTACATTATTTTTTTTAAGTCTTATCAGATACAGATTAGTTACACAGTACTTTTAAAAATGTTAACAATAGAAAAAATAAACACTACTAAAGATATAAACTATCTAAAGATCGTGACAAATTATCTATTATATTTCGATTTCCATATGTTATACTAATATCTACAGCGCAGACGTATGTAAAAAATAATTATAATAAAATTTTAAAAAATCAGAGTCGATGTTAACAGATACGAACATTCAAAAGACAATATGTAGGCATGTGTTAAATAATAAATTCAGTATAGTAATATACTAAAAGATCAACTCAGGTCGTATTCAGTTTTAACACAAAACAAGATTTAACTATTGTTTTATTATTCACTGTTCATATTCACTTATTTATTCACTTTAATTCAAAGTCAAAGAACTTCAACAAACAGATGTTAAAACTATGAGCTTATACACTATTGTTTTTAAACGATTCAATGAAAAACAATCCTCAAAGTGTAAAATATTTCATCAAACATATTAAATAGAGTGGACGTTTTTATATGTTAAAATACAAATCGTACTTCATTATGTATGTCTAATTTAGTATAATAAATAATTCAAACTAAACAATCAGAATCAGAACGATACCTAAGCGTCGAGCACAATAGCGGCGCGCACACAAGTTGTAACCTGTTCAATCATGCATTATCTACATCAGAGAACATTGTCAAAAACTATTCAATAGTAATAGACGTGTGAGATTACAGAAGGCGCCGGATTACACGGGGCCGGATTACCGCGGTGCCATTGTGTTGAAGTACTAATAGGTACAGAGACACTGTAAATATGTAACGGTATCAATGCAAACGCAATACTTTTCATAGTGGAGTGCCTGGAGCATTCAAAACCGTAAAACCTCGGATTAGAGTTATAGTGAATGAATTAATATGATCGATCTGGGATATTGTTTTTTAAACTATAAATTGCAATGTTTACCCAAAATTTTTTTGTGCACTCCATTTTTTTAATGTTTAAACAAATTATTATAAAAAACTAATGTTTGACCATATATTTTCACTTTAAACAGTTTTTTTTTATTTATATGTTAAATGTTACCTGAGTAGACATATAGGAACATTTTTCAAAGATACCTGTGTATATATATAGCAGTAGGGATCTCGAAAAGGTAGAAAAACGTGGAGGGGAGAGCGGAGCGACAGCTGCTGTGCACAATGGATTTCTCGGCCAGTTTAATTATAAATAAATCTATTATGTACATTTAAAAAAATAAGGTAATTAATTACGACCAATGAAAAGAAAAAAAAATATTAGTACAAAATCTGTTTATTTAAATATATTACATTGTTGTCTCCATCAAATATTTTCTTCTACTTCACCTATCTGTATAATAGGTGAAGTATTGGAACAACTATTTCCGCTGCACTGTAAACATGCTACACTGCAGTATAAACCACTTTTTCTGCATCCACACGCAGCTCCACATCCGTTTTTGCAATTTCAAAATAACATTTGCAATAAATTATCCGGAGCAGGTAATTGATTCATTATTATTGGGATGTACATGTTATTGGAATACTTCCATCCCCAATTTTCAATAACTACGTCATTTCCTAGCCATATCTGAATTTGTAGGTACACTCTTTTAAGGTGCTCAAACGCTGCATCAGTTGTTTGAGGCAGTGATGACAAAAGAACACTCGTATTTTTGTCTGTTGCTTTTATGAAAGAATTGAACCTTAATGTATTTAAATCATGAGTTTTAGACGGCGCGCCATATAAACTCAAAATACATGCTACACCTGCTTGCAATATATTATTGGTGTCTTCATTGATATTTTCAAATACTTTTACTGAGTCGTGTAAATCAATCCGTTTCTCAAAATTTTTGGCAAAATTTTTCCTTTATTAAAAAACGCAGAAGTTGTGTCACAACCCGTAAAGGCATGTAAAAAAAGAATATTTCTTTACAATTTGATAATGCTTTTTCTAAACATTTCGATGAAAATATCTTAACTGAATTTTTCAGCAAATTATAACAATCCGAATGATATTTTGCTGCAAGTGTCTGTAAGTCGGTTATACCAGAAATCCTTTTATGAATATCTCGATAATAATCAGTTTTCTGGACGGCTATAAAATTCATGATGGATTCGTTTAAAGTTGGAGTGTTGATGTATGAAATCTGCCTACGCCGAGCTTTATTGAATTTTGCTTCTTTTGTTTTACCAGCTTCTTGTCCGCAAAGAAAACAGTTTTTTTCCCAATTGAAGTTATTGAAATTCATGCTACTTCGAAGTTTTTTTTTCGGAGGCGATAATGAGAGATTTTCACGGACCTTATTTTTATACATTCCAATATACTTTTTATTAATATATTTTTGTCGACAACTTGAATGAGTATAAACAAATTCAGTTTGTAGATGAGGTAACAATCCATCTTGTCGTTCAGTTGAAGCAGCTTGTAAAGAGGTTATTCCTCTACTAATTTTTATTACTTCACCTAAACTTGAATTTGTTTCGGAAGGTGAACCCAGATGTATACATATTATGCAGCTATTTTTATCAGCCATGCTGTTAGCCGTTGGTTTATCCATTGTTCGAAATCTAATAAAAAACAATTAGTAATTAATTAATTGCATTTGACTCATTATTATTAGGGCTCATTTGAAAGACTGCGAGTTTCCTACTCGCAGTTTTTCAAATGAGCATTCATATGTTTAACCTCAAATTTGTACAATAAAAAAATGCCAACTTCCTGGCCCTAATTATTATCATATATTTTTTTTTATTGAAGCTGATCTTTAATTTTCGATTTATTAATTATTTAATTACCTTCCAGTACAAAAACATAGAAAAATTTTACAATAAAAAACCAAATTTTCACTGAAACTGAACTAGCCGAGAAATACCATTGTACATAGCAGCTGTCGCTCCGCTCTCCCCTCCACGTTTTTCTACCTTTTCGAGAACCCTACTGCTATATTTATACACAGGTATCTTTGAAATATGTTACTATATGTCTACTCAGGTAACATTTAACATATAAATAAAAAAAAATTGTTTAAAGTGAAAATATATGGTCAAACATTAATTTTTTATAATAATTTGTTTAAACAATGAAAAAATGGAGTGCACAAAAAATTTTGGGTAAACATTGCAATTTATAGTTTAAGAAACAATATCCCACATCGATCGTATTAATTCATTCACTATAACTCTAATCCGAGGTGAAAACCCCCAGGCGCTCCACTATCATTAAAAATAACTTCGACAAATATTTTGTTACTCTTAGCTTAGTCACTAATTGTAGCACCATGTTAAAAATATAAAGTCATACCCCTCACCTCAATAGAAACTTTAAAGAGCGTGTTTCATCTGCTATGACGTCAAAACCGAATAAATTAATATTTTTAATTAAATAAATGCATAATTACTTATAAACAATTATTTTGTTTACTTTAGGTCCTTAGCCGACATTGACTTAATAGTCTTTTAATAGTCAATGACAATTAAAGCGTTTTCGTGTTTACAACGAAGAAATTTACATTTTGATTTAATATTGTCTTAGTTTTTTTAAAAATAAATGTAAACCCGTGTGATTGCGTCTGTATTTATTACAATCATACCGTGATATTGCATTTGATAATATACGAGTATGTACAGAAGAGCTACTATTAATATTACAGAAGACTCCTCATCGGACGAATCTACTATAAATATATTAATAATTTGAAGAATTATAATGGCGTGATTACTTATGTATCGAAATAAAAATTAAAAAAAATCGAACATCGAGTTACAAAGCGATCAAAACATTTTTTTAAATTAAAAATCTATTCTTCAATTAATCGATTCTTAGATCCCCATCCCCCCATCCCTCGTCGCTACTAATTTGTTACTTGTTAGTTCCCGCGAAGGCTCCTTGGAGGTGACATGTGTAATTGTTTTATTTCTTTCTGTGAGTTACAATTTATTTAGTGATTACTTTATGTTATTGTTATTATTATTCTATTAATAAGAAACTCTCTTTGCACCTGTAGGCACTAATTGGAAAGAGGACATTACGTGCTCTGCTCAAAGGAATGATTAAGTGAAATGTTTAGCACCAGATTTCTTACCAGTATTATTGAAGACATTCAAAGTAGATTAATATAAAAGACATTAAAATCAAGTATTGTGTGTAATCATAAAAATAAATAATATAGAAGTCATTTATTTATAAAATTACGAAATAACATTACAGAACGTTCCAACTTATGCATTATTGAATATGGCGGCCATTTTGAAAATTAGAAAATTTATGAAAATTAGAAAATTTAACAACATTGTACGTGATTGGTGTAAATTTATTTATGAAAGTTATTTTGGGGATATTATAGTGAAGAAGTTTAATATTTAAAAGGAAGCGATCAGTTAAATTTTTATATTTTTTATTAGATTATTTTTCAGTTTTATTTGTTTGAGACTTCTACTTTTTCTATTTGGGTGTAGGATATGAACTTATAGGATTAATTACAGTTTTTCGTTACACTTCCTTTATCCTTTAATTTGTTGTAAAGAATACAAATTCACCCTGTATATGTATTATTTATAATAAACTTTATAATAAAATTAATTAAAGGCTAAATAAACCCCCAGAGATACTCGTAAGTTCAATTATTTATTACTTTGCAACTTTGTAGTCATATTTAATACCGGTGAATACCAGTCGAGGGAAATTTTCCTTCAATAATTAAATTGGTTTATCTTTTACATTTTAATATCCTAAGGTATATGAAGCGATGTTAATAAACCCGAGTGACGAGGATCTACAAGGAAAAGATAATTTGTAGTTAAATATGAAATATACGTAAGTAACTTGCAAACTGGTGTTTACAGAAGAGTTAATTAACATAATAAACATAGGCCTAACAATAAACCACCACTTAAGAGAACATTTAGAAGACACCTAACTAACTAACAACTAACTAACAACAGTGAAGTCAATAGTAAAACCCACTTATAAAAACATCATATATGACGAACAATTATAATTGATTGTATAAACAAGATTTTTGAATAACAATAGATTATATTTTTGATAAAATATAATCTATTGTTATTCAAAAATATATATATAACTATCTAAGGATAAAGATCAATTTTACATAATAATAATCGTAAATCCACGCCACATACATTCCATTGAAAATATCCAGAAAAGATCCAGAAATATTTGTGAGAAATATGTTGCAATAATATATCTTGAGAAATAAATATTGCGAAATAAAAATGTAATATTGTGGGTAATATTATATTACATTTAGGGATCATAAAGTATATTGTACATAAACATTTAACTTGAGTGATTATATTGTAGATAGGTTTAAGAGTAATTACTAAAAGTTTATTAAAAGCCACTAAAAATGACATCTAAAGAACTACAAATGGAAATATAAATATCAATGTTATGACACACAACCGACACCTAATCATATCAAGTGATTGATGCACTGTGGAAGGATCATGAATATATACTAATATTATAAAGATGAAAGGTTTATTTTTGTATTTATGTTTCTTTCAAATTGGTTTAAAGACTACCGAACTAATTTCAAAAATTCTTTCACCAGCTGAATGGTACATGGTCACCAAAGATGGTATCAGATGGATGGATGCATGTGTAGATGGTAGATAACAGGCCATAACGCATCATTCGCTAGACACGGAGACTAGGCTACTTGTAAAACTGTATAACCATTGCATTGGTGTTTTTAAATATTAAAATTATATGAAATAGAAGAAATATTGTTGTACTTGTAGACTTTAGTATTTTGTAACTTAATGATACCGATAATAATGATAATGCTTAATAATCTTTCTAATTAAAATAATCTAATATAATTAAAATTAAGTTTTCTAATAAAAATGTAAGTTCGTCTCCAGTACAGTACAGTCAATGGGTAAAATTATCTTCGTAATGATTTTTTTTATATCTATAATTACTAATTATATATATTTAACCAGCTGGTTAATATTAGTACAGCTGTACTAACATTAGTTAAATTTTGTTAGTTTCCGATTAGTTTACAACTCATTCAGGGTACTTAGTGATGATCTCAGAGCAAGTCGAAATGGCGGACTGACCGTGTTACTCGTACATGTGTAGAATACTGTTTGGCGACCAAAGGTAAATAACACAGTACCAGCGCGATATCTTTTTATAATTTTGGTTCGACTTAATTATACGACGATAACGACTTATAACGAAACACTTTCATTTCTAAATAAGTGTGTCTCAGTTGCGATGATCAAAAGAATCAAATAATACACTACTGATAAGTAATGCACTTCCTGTATTACAATTAATCTTAAATATTATAAAACCAATGTTTTCGAAATATTTCAATTCAAATTTAATTTAATATATCTTTATTCAAACGGGCAGTTTTGAATCGTCAATTATTATATTAAAAAGGGCAGTGTAGTCAGTCCTTACCAGCTACCACCGGCTCAGAATACTGAGCAGTACTTTGTTGAGAAGAGCCGGCCAGAAACTGAACAGTTGCTGTTTTTAAAAGAAATTTAACAACCTTACATGACATTACAATATCATTCGTGAAAATGAACAACTTAAGTTCCACACATTTTAATCCTCTAAATGATCTTGTTGTCTTGAAAAGTTATAATAAGATTTATTTAATAATACACTTTTGATTTTAGATTTAAAACTAATAAAAGAAGATCTAAGGTCTAAATGTCCCGTAAAACTTTTTGAAAAAAAATATTTTTTTTTTAATTTTGGCGTTACGAGTTTGTTTTGCTAGAATAATATATTAATATAATTAATAATTAACCAAAACCTATCGCAACAAATATTGACACATTATCTAAAAATACTATAACCATTTCAAATAAATGAATTTTAATTATTATACATTACTAAATATTTTTTACTTTTATTGTTTATTGATTTATTTATACTGTATCCTACTTTAAGAAGTATATATTCTACTTCCAGTTTGTAAGGAGTATATCAAAATATTTCATAAACTGATATTGGGCAATATAACTTTATATTTTGATTTTTTACGGCACAAATATTTGTAATGAATTCTTAATAACTTGTCCGGAAAGTCAACTTTATTTAAGGCAGGAAGCTATATTAAAAAATTTGTTTTTCTAAATATGATTATCTCCGAGCATAAAATGCAAAGCAAACTTATTTATTTGGACAAGTAAGATATAACATAATGCCTAAATACAGCTACATCAACTGGCGCTAATTTTAATACTTATCTTATCACTGCTCTGTGTTTCATTCCGATGTGTCCTTCCTGAAACAAAGCACTACATTGGTAAATGGCAGAAACTGGATAAATGTCAGTCAATCAATAAGTATTGAACAAATTGTACATCTTAAGTAAGAATAAACGCCTCACTAACTCAGATCACGTCCAGACAACAAATAAATATCAGTACAGCTATTTTTATAGGAAATACCAATGTATAAAACAGCCTACAATGAACAAAGAATAAAAATAAGAAAACGCACAGAATCCACGTTTAGATTTCAGAAATCGAAGATAAGTTACTAATACTATAATAGAATGCTATCATACAGGTTACAGCATTAATCCTATGACTAGAAAACATTAAAACACTATTTACAAAACAATAACAATTCCTACATTCATAAATATCACTAAGCGAAAAGAGATGAATCTGTGTCGCTGTCATCCAATTACTTAAAAATATATATAAATATTTCAGCCACGATCGTTGGATCACAAATTAATCCGAAATATTAAAAAAATATACATTTTATTTGAACGTTACCGGAATAAAAGATATTGTATGATATATTTAGAGAAAGCGCAGAATAATTATTCAGCGGTCGAATAATAAGATGCACAATGCTCTTACAATGAATGTGGATTCAAATAATGCTAAATATTGGATTGTGAGGATTTGAATGGCGAGCGCCGATGGATATCATAAATATGAATGATGGTTGGTGGTTTTGGTAATATAAATATCGAAACCAAAATGATTTCGTTAAATCTATGAAATTTGGTGAATTTATAATTCATGTGTAATTATTTACTTACTTACTTATCTTCACGCCATGTCCCTTGCGGGGTAGCCAGAGACGACAAAAAGCCAAACTCTACGGTCCCTGCATACCTCTTTCGCCTCGGCCACTGATATCAACCTCTTTATACATGCCCTCCGCGGGGTCCTCATGCTTTTACTGTGTAATTATATCACTTATTATATTCATTTAATATCTATAACACCATAAGCTTGATATTTCGAAATCATAAAGCTTATGGTGTTATAGATATTAAATGAATATAATAATTATATCACTTATTATATTCATTTAATATCTATAACACCATAAGCTTTATGATTTCTTTTTAATTATTTTTTTTTTGTAGACATTTGCTATATAAATAACATTTTTTTAATCAATTTTTTTTTTAAATCAGTTAAAATAACAATTAATAACCTATACTGTGAAGTTTGATAGATTGAACAGTTGTTATATCAGTAAATAAAATTAATAAACAATTAACTTAAAGTGCGTAGAAATAAAAAAGAGTCTCGTTCATTAAATTTTATCTGAAGAATCTGTTCCACATATTCCATGTATCTAACGCCATATATCCAAACTTTTAAAAAAGTCGTACACATCGTTCTCTATTGATTAGTTAAACAAGTCTAACGATCTCGAAATACTTTCCACCATTCCGCTACAACAGAGGGCGCTGTCTACAATTACCACAAAACAATACGATAATATTGTAATGTAAGTGTTAAAGTCTGGCAGTACTCGTATAGTCTATTTATTCATTTTATTATAAATAGATGATCGAACAGACGATTGTATAGACACGAACGCGTTCGGACCTCGGACCAAATACGATCGTGTGGCGCTCTGATTACTTGCTCATAACTTATAATAAATAAATTTTAAAATTAATAACTTAAAAAATATTATAAAGTAACAAAAGACTTTTATAGGTTTTTGTAAAGAGACTGTTGTTGCTGTAAACTATTTGGAATTTGAATTTAATATGTTTAAAACAAAAGACTTACCTAACCTACCTAACCTTTAAATCTTACGAATAAAGTGTAACAAATATATATATAAATATATATATATAATCAGAGGAGGGCAAACGAGCATACGGGTCACGGATGAAGCGATCTCCGCTGTCCACAAACTCGTGCGACATCCGGGCAGTATAAGTCTTTTGGAAGCAGGTTGGTCTGTTCATTCCAATAATAATTCAAAACCATAAATCGTTTTTTTATTTTCAATTTAATATGAATTTAGTTATCCCTCACGGTCTAAATTCCAACAGGCTCGATGATACCTCAAAATGAAATCAATTACTTGTTTTCATCTATATTATTATTAAAACCATTCACAGACTGTTATATGGCTTGCTGTTATAACAATAATCACTTGTAATAACAATAATATTTGTGATAATTAATTTATTTTTAAGTTATTTGACTCTACATTTCCGTTTGAAATTAAATTTCCACACTCCTTAACACAAATGTTTTGTGTTAATATAAATAAAGACGTGCATAGTACGGTACGAGTATGGTATACAATACTAACAAGTTAACATTTGTTGAACAATTTAAACATATTTTAATAATTTTATTTTAAGATACGAATCTCTTTCATTAGTACCTATAGGTGGCTTAATCAAAACAGCAAAACAAAAACAAGAAAAACCTATTAAAAGCCTTGCCGTAATCATATTTATCGAAATATTTAATTTTATCGAAATACTAACTCACTTAAAACAAATTTTCGAGACATATAAGATATATAGTTTCATTATTAATCATGTTATTTTAACACAGAACATCGTGGGTAACACAGAAGAAGAATGTAAGAAAGATGAATGCTGTGGAGATGCGATCTCTTCGTCGAATATGCGGAGTCAGTTTAGCTGACCGAATCTGCAATGAAGAGATCCACAGAATGGCAGGTACTAGCGAAGATGTTTCGGTAAGAATGAAGAAGAACGTGCTCAGGTGGTTTGGGCACGTCGAACGAATGAGTGATGAAAGAATGGTAAAAAAGATTTATAAAGGTAAAGTGAGCGGTAAGAGAGACAGGGGGAGGCCTCGTTGTGACCTTCGAAAACACAGTAGCTACGATACTGGAGGAAGGTCACGTAAAAAGCATGAGGACCCCCCGGAGGGCGTGTATGAAGAGGTTGATGTCTGTGGCCGAGGCGAAAGAGGTATGCAGGGACCGTAGCGTTTGGCGCTCCGTCGTCTCTGGCTACCCCGCAAGGGATATGGCGTGAAGGTAAGTAAGTAAGTAAGTAAGTATATTTCTTAATATAGAATAATTAATGTAAAACTACTCGTACATTACTAAGTGTCAATATATAAATATGGAATTTTTATAAAGGCTATTATTGGAAAATCCTCAGTTAGTTGAAAAGCACGTTGTTCGATAAACTTCCAACTTTAAAAGACCGTTAACAAGAATTTCGTAAGTATTATAATTGAAAACTTATCGCAGTTAGGTGAAACTCTTTAAGGTGGATATCTGCTACCTCTCTGCCCATGCATATATAGGTTCTGAGTTTGCAAACAATGTTTATATTTTATAACACGGAACGCCACAAGTGCAAAGACATAGTGAACAAGTAGCTTTAAAAAGTGATATATTTTTGTATTGTGCTTCCGTCTAAGTATTTGAAGGAAGAGTCGCTGCTATTTCTCCGCGTGCGTCGCCACTGTCGTATATCGCCCCCAACTAACTAACTAACTGAATAACTAGTGATGTAATTTTTAACAAATATGTTGTTTAAAAACTGCTTTTAATACTTGTTATATTTGATTTGTTAAATTAAGCGATATTTTATCTTCAGTTACGAAGTTGTAAAAAGTCTTAGCCTTTCTAAAGTTAGGAGATAATATTTAATCAAAAATTAATTGTTGTAAATTATAGTTTGATAAGTTTATTAACGTACACAATTATAAATAAAATAATATTTATAGATAATTTCGTATATTTTATTCACACATTGTTATTTCATATGTTAGGATCTACCTAAGCGCATGTCAATTGCGGCAATTAATAAATATAAATAATTTGAAAAAATAGAATTGTATGATTACTTTTCTATCGATATAAAAATATAAAAATTGAGAGCGATTGAGAGAAATTTATGATTAAAAATTTATTCTTCGATTAATCGATTCTTAGATCCCCATCCCTCGTCGCTACTAATTTGTTACTTGTTAGTTCCCGCGAAGGCTCCTTGGAGGTGACATGTGTAATTGTTTCATTTCTTTCTGCGATTTAAAATTTATGCCTAATTTCTTACCAGTCTAATTTGAGAATATTTAATGTAAAAGACATTAAAATCAAATATTGTGGGTAATTATAAAAATAAATATTATAATATAGAAGTCATTTATTTTTTAAATTACGAAATAACATTACATAACGCTTCAACTTAGTGCCGGCCAGAAACTCAACAGTTGCTGTTTTAAAAAAAAAAATTAGCGACCTCAGATGATGCACATTACAATATCACTCGTGAAAACGAGTCAACAACTTAAGTTCCACACATTTCAATTCTCTTAATGATCTTGAAAGTTATAATAAGTTTTTTTTAATAATACATTTTTGATTTTAGATTTAAAACTAATAAAAGAAGGTCTAAGATATCTCGTAAAATTATTATTTATTTATTTATACTGTATCCTACTTTCACATGTACATATTCTACTTTCAGCTGATTAGGAGTATATTAAAATGTTTCTTGAACTGATATTGGGGCATATAACTTTATATTTCGGGTCAAATGTTTTAATTCTTAATAACTTGTCCGGAAAGTCAACTTTATTAAAGACAGGAAGCTATATGAAACAAATTATTTTTCTAAATATGATAATCTCCGAGCATAAAATGCAAAGAAAACTTATTTATAAGGACAAAAGTAAGATATATAATTTCTAAATACAGCTACTTCAATTTGGATTTTATAACACTTATCTTATCACTGCTCTGTTCCATTTCGATATGTTTTCCCGGAAACAAACTACTACATTGTCAAATAGCAGGAACTGGATAAATGTCAGTACGATCAATAAGTGTTGTATAAATTGTACATTTTTATCGGAAATACTAATGTATAAAATTGCCTACAACGAACATGGAATAAAAATAAGAAAACGCACAGAATCCACGTTTTGATTTCAGAAATATGATACAACTACTGTAATAGAATGCCATCATAAAGGGTACATACACCAGGAATGAAACAGCTCAAGATATTCGAGGATTTATGCTAGAAATATCGATTCCGGAACTAATAATTCTGTTACAAATTGTAGGTGACAGACACCTACAATTTGTACCGAACTCTCGGTGGACAATGCCAGAGTATAAAATGTGACTGTCTAAGTGATAAAGGTAATATGTTCTATTAATAAAATATTTTTATCAAACTTCATTCAGAACACGAAACAAACATATTCCGCATCACTACTACAAGCTTATTTCATGTGACAAAGAAATAAATAGTGTCTAAAATAAAGCATGCTGATTTATTATTGACCTCTCGAGATAATATTTCGATGCTCAAAAGCAGTCACAGCCAACAAAATAATATCAAATCACTATTTTGACTTCTAACTATCACAGGTTGGGAGGTAGGAGTATCGGCAAAACAGCATTTGACTGAAAATAATATTAATATATTTTAATTTATAACAAAAGCATAAATTAATTAAGTGAGAAAATTTTGTGTATAGTGAAAAATAGACTTGTGAATTGAAAAAACTAAATCAACGTGACTAATTTATAAATCTTTTTACTCATTATGGTAGTTTTTTTTAATTAGGGTAAAGGGATATTTAAGGCACCCAAAAATATGGAACAGAAAAAAATATATAATACAAATATAATTTTATAGCGCTTAACATGGTTACAAAGTTACAACTGGACTGAAAACACTTACCTCATACTAATGTTCATAGATTATATTTAATTTAGCTTTGAAAATAATATTACTATTGTAAATTGCATCTGTACCTTAATATTTTTTGTATTTAATATATTTATCAAGGCTGTTTTGATTAAACTAAACAATTGCTTTTCGAATTAGTTTATTTAACATAATAGTAAAAATTTATTTTGTAAATACAATATCCATAAAATAAAGCCAGAGGCAAAATAGTCAATTTGGTTTCCTGTCTTAGTTACAACATATTCAATTTACACGTACAGAGAATAATTTTGATTAAAACATGGCAAATACAATACAAAATATATTTTTACTTGAATATGTAAAAAAAACAAATTCAGCAAAATATTTTCAGTTCAGTTCATTGTTGGAATTTAAATATTTTAGACACAAAGTTTAAAAACTGAACATCTAAAGTACATACAATATCTAACCTGTCAATGTTTTAATTTTAAAATAATAATCGGCTTTAGAATCATACCAATCAAGAACTTTTCTGTCATACCAAATATAGGCTCCTTTTAAAGATAGGGGTGCCTCAAGAACAAGATATACAGGAGTCTCGGCCGCTTCATCGATATTGTAGAATCCCACGCCAGTTGTCATGTCAGTGCGGACCAAGCCCGGGTGCATTGAGTTGATTGAAATATTTTTGATCTCATATTCTTTTTGATGGATCATAGTCACAGCACTAAGAGCTACTTTTGCCACCCTGTAAGCTACCAAAGATGCCCCATCAGCGAAATCTTCGGACTTGAAAGTTCCATTCTTCTTAGACTCTAAGAACCATTCCACGAATTCATTTACATCGTTAAGAGTTAAATTTTTTTGAGAAAGTTCCTCAATCCAAAATTGGTTTCTAACATTAGCAAGATGACCACAATCACTCGATATATTTAAAATACGGCCATTATTTTTTACCAACGGATAAATAATATCGTGCATTGTTAAAACACCTCTATAATTAATATCAATAACTTTTTTTGCGTCATCATAACTACAAGGTTTTGAACCTGTTTCTACGATAGCTGCATTGTTAATAAGAATGTCAATCCCTCCATGCTTTTCTTTTATATAATCTTTAAATATTTTCACACTGTTTCTGTCGGCGACATCAAGCTGATGATAACTCGGTGTTAATCCTATTTTTTCCAGTTCTTCCAGAGCTTCTTTTCCTCTTTTATTATCTCTTGATGTCAAGTAGACAACGCCATTGAATCTTTGACATAACAATTTAACTATGGCAAAACCAATACCTTTATTAGAACCAGTAACTACTGCAACGTTCGACATGTCTGTAATTTGTGAACTGCCGCCGATATATTATTACATAACAGCAACGAAGAGATAAAGTTATCTTCAATAAACATACGAAATAGATAAACTTATCATGAAATGACGCATGTTATTTTACATGAATTAATTTTATTTATATAAGAATATAAAAAAATTAAGTTGATAATTAATATATACTTAATTTTAAATTAATAATTACTTTGGTAGTTATTAATATATATGTATATTATATTTGTCATATAGATAATATGGTGTATGTTATTTTAATGGCAAATTATAGTAAGCTGCAACTAAATTAACTGAAAAAAGATTAAGTCTAATCTAATTTACGAGTATAATTTTGATTACATAAGGTAATGACAATGAAATGGTTAATGATATTTGAAATAACGAATGTAATTTATTTTTATATAAATTTCAAGCTACATTTTGTTCGACCAACGATATAAGTCTGAAACAATAATCAGCCTTGTAATCATTCCAGTCTATAATTCTTCTATCATGCCAAATATATTCGCCCTTTATCGACTGTGGAGCGTCGAGTCCAATATAAAAGGGAGTTTCTGCTGCCTGATCAGTATTATAAAATTCGAGAGAAGTGGTCATGTCTGTACGGACAAGACCGGGATGCATAGAATTAATCGATACATCTTTTGCTTCGAATTTCTTTTGATGTATTTTTGTTATAGCACTAATTGCTGTTTAGTAGTAGGTTAATTACTTTTTCACGAAAAAAATAATTAAAATAATATTAAAAAATTATTAATATGGTGTTACCAACATAGTAACAAAAGAGCATCATATTTTTACAACTGAACCAAACCATCATAAATTTACTTTAAATTTCAAGTTATTGTCTAATCTAAATCCGTTTCTAGTTGTGGTCTCTTTAGGGAAGTGAAAAGAATAAAAGAAGGGAAAAAATATTACAGTAACTATTCATAAAATGTTAAATTCCTTTCAGAGCATTGCAGTATGAAAGACTTTAAGACTTACGATGTATAGAAACTAGTTGAGCCAGATATCCGTCACGACTCACGGGTGGGCGAACATTGCGCTTCACCGACTGTTCTTGCATCAGGAGCTCGCTGCATGCATGACTACGCCAACTTGTTCACTCTATCCACTATGTAGAATGTATAACACAATATTTCATATCATTACTACATTTACACAATTACTTTCACTACTTTAACATGCCTTACAAATTATATACGAAGCCAAGGTTTATTTTATGTTAAATAAAAAAAACACAGGTGACTATTACATGTAATGATGTGGCTAGTTTTAATAATGTGTAATCAACTTTTTAACGCCATTATATCACTCAAACTTTCAAATTTAATACATCTGCAATGTCATAATCTCAGAATATGACATTGCAGATTAACGGTGAAAACTATCACGTACTCAGTGGTGTTGAAATAGACAAAGAAGAAATTTATAATTTAACATATTTATAAAACAAAAAACTATAAAACATTTTAAATATTAAATTACGTAGATATTAGGTTATTCTTTACAATGAAATTTTATATATATTTTTGATAATTCCAGACTTTGAATATTATGTAGCTCGAGATTAATTTTCTACAAAGCATTAAATTCAATTCACACGTACAATTTAAACAATAGCAAGTAAAGTAAACGAAGTGGAATAACTCCATTGAATACTCTTTTGTTGTTTTCAAAGATTCCGAGAAGAGTGCAGTTAATTTATGACCTCATGACATAAGTAAGGAGTTGGAGTAAGTGCATCCTGCACTAACTCCAACTCTTTACTTGTAGGGACGATCATCAATCAGCTGATCCAGCAAAGCTATTCGTCGTCGTTCCACCATTTGTGATATGTATTAATTTAATTTAAGCTAAGAACAAATCGTCTAACTATTAAAAAAATATAGATCTTGAGAGCACTTCTTTAGAATGTTGTGTGAAATGTGGAATGTATGACTTCACAAAGTTAAGTACTGATTCTGCCTTAATAAAGAGTGTTATGTCTTTTAAATTTTAAAATTACGTTCGACAATTACGAGCTAAAGTATTTACATTTTTATTGAAACTAAACGCATTCTTTTATTTTTAAATATTCAACTATTCTTACCAAATGAATATTGCAAAATAAAGTTGTATTTTTTTCATAGAATCTAAGAGTGTTAGTTAAATTGAGTATAGACCGCGGCCGTAAAAACCCTTTTAAGGAAAGTAAACTGCAGTCTTGTAATCTTGTTTCAGTAGCTGAAAGAATTCCGCTGTACTTCAACGTACCACGGAGATACTTCTTTATTGTGACCTTCCTTGATAACATATATATATATAAAGATTTACATAAACTGGTATACTAGAAAAATAAAAATAATTATATATATTATATGGAGGCGCGACACAAAGATTATAAATAAACTATCTTTATATTACTTTTATAATCATAAAAATAAATGTGCATAAAATAATACTTCTAAGGAGAGAAAGTATACGAGTTCTAAGTAACGTGCTCCTTAGAGTAGAGCCAAGGTGTCCCAACGCGGCAGTGTCTCATATATCACACGCTGCGACAAAGTGAACGCTATTTCATAAAGTGGATTATTTGTCTGTGTTTATATCAAGATATTAATAATAGAAGCAGTTAATAATACTTTGAAGTTAGGCACCTGTAATGATGGTTCTTATTTTTATCCGATTAGTCAATTTAATTGGAAAGTTAATCAAAAGACATCTTAAGTTATTTAATATTCTTAAGGAACTAAAGGAATAGGGTCTTTGTGATAGACTGAAATTCTTCCACACTGGAAGTGCAATTTTAGAGTAGTGTTTGATAAAAGCCCTTAAAGTAAATTGTTTTATGAGATTAAATTATGGTAAGTAATTAGTAACATACTCCATCTAAAAGAGGTATATTGTTTAATTACTTTATTATATTTAAACCTCATACACATATTAGTATAATATACATATAAAGCTTAAATATATCTAAGTAGATAAATCTATGTAACTAAAACTGTAATTCAAAATCTTGTCTCTCGGGACATCAAACACTACCAACACATTATTCGTTTACAAGTGGCACTGCTCCGAAGAAGTATCGAAGCTACAAGGTAAGGTGATATTACCCGTCGCTGATGTATTAAATTACGAGACCTGCTTCGACGCAGAACATTCACAAGACTTCAGTATTATGTTAATATAGGAAAACTAACACCTAGTAATCGCTGCTGTATTTTACTACAATGTTTGAGTACTTGATGTACTAATTGCAAATAATATTAATAAATACAAATATTTTGAAATTATAAGTAAGTCTCATTTAAGCTATTTTTCTTCTCTATTGGTATCAAAGACTTCAAGATGTCACTACCTGGAACCATGTAGATGCCAGTTATCCATTTTAACCGTCAAACCGTCAACCGTTGCAATATTGTTAAATCCGATAAAGTTTATTGAATTTCAATTCATCAAGATTCAGAAGGTTGTAAATCTTATAATATTGTATCTAATATTAGAATATTAAAAAAATAACAATATCTTATCACAGCCGGAGTAATAGAATATACATTATTGTAAAACCTTCTTTTGCTTATTATATATCTATGTATATTTTTTGTGATAAGGAAATTTTCACAGAAATAAACATATTTTAATTTCGATTCTTAAAGTAGTAAAAAACTAACTCATACAAATGTATAAACACAATAATAAAATCATCATCTTCCATCCCATTTCGGGGTAGGCACAGTATGTTTTTTCCTTCCATACTCTCCTGTTACTCGTCATCTCTGTGCACACTCCCTTCTTCTCCATATCGTCTTTCACGCAATCCATCCATCTTTTCTTCGGCCGTCCTCTCCCTGTCCATCCCTCCACTACCATACCTAGCACTCTTTTGGTCACGTGCCTTTCATCCCTCCTCATAACATGCCCACAACACAATAATAAAATATACACACTAAATGAAATAGTATAAAAAATCTAAATCTATATATTACATGTATTATGACAATGGACACAGATTAAGTATGGCCAACCTCATTCAGCCTCATCGCACAGTCGCACGACCGGATACACCGCGTGGTTTGTTTGAAGTTAAATCTTTTAATTAAATATAGTGCATTAATATAATATTATATGAGATGTAGATTGTACGTTAGATTTATTGCAATACTCGTGTTGTAACTAACTTTTAGCAATGATTTATTTTACGGTGCAGATGTTATATATAAATTCCATAAAACTTAGTAATACAAAACCTTGGCTATGATCATATTATACATTCACTGGTAGAAAAACTAAAATTGAAAGATTAAAGAAGGTCTACTTGGATAATTGTACAATCAATAAGAAGTTGTAACTTAATTGTTCCAGTAACAAGCACTCATTCATAAATTATGATTATATATAATACCTATACAATTTTATATTTAGACATTTTTTAATTAATTGAAATTGTATATAAATATAAATTGGGAAGACTGTGTGCATATTTTTTTTATTTGAAAGATGAAAAATTATTTTATGGCAAAGAATTAGTTTTTTTTTGTTTGTAATAACTATTACCGGTCGTCCGTTCATCGCCTACTTCTTTCGGTTTACCTGTAATTTGTTATTATCATTCATTATTGAGACACATTATTTAATACTTTTACACTATTTTTATTATATTTAGAATAAAATAACCGTCAAAGGTTGGAATAGTTTTGAAATATTGTGAAATGCTTATTATGACTGAGATGAATGTTGACCAATTCAACTAATTTGAAGCAACACTTCTATTTGCACTATTATACGTAAAGTAAAATACAATTCGAGTTATTATTTTACAGAATATTATTTTATAGAATATTTTATTCTCTTACAGAATATTCTGCTATTGGAAAAAAAATTTGCAATGTTCATGATTGGATTGTCGTTGATTGAAACGTTGTCACTGCCAAACATACACTTACAATAGAACAGTTACACTTCACACAATTTAAGAATAAGAACAGAAACTTCTAATTTACATTTGAGAATACGAATTTAGAATTTCAAAGACGCTCAAATGTTTACGGGGATGGTAAATATTTATAGAACGTTTCAGTATTCGACCGTTAGCATAGTAACGTAATGTGTGAGTTAAAGTGAGAAATGTTATTGGAGATTCTAAAACCTAAGTTAGGTATTATATTTGCTCTAAATATGTATATTTTATAATTAACATAGTTATCGGTGTTCAAACAAGGCGCAGTCGACTGCACCATTGCACTACGACGTTACCTTGTCTTTGATGTGAACCTGTGAATAGGACGTCTTAAGGTACAGTGGCTTGAATGGAGTATCTCTACATAACATATACATAATACTACCATAAAATATTTTATGTATATGATATTAACATAAGCAGCAATCAGTTTTATAAAAGAGGAAACACGAATCGAAGAAACGTTATAGGAGTAATTAAATTGACGTTTCTTTTAAAGTTGTGGTCATAATTATAATATCAAAGTCTTTTATAATTATTTCTTGTTAAAATAATGTGTAATAAAAAGCTGTAAATATTAATAATAGTAAAAATATTTGTATGAATAATAATATAATAATAATTTTGATTTGTTTCCGTTAAAACTTATTACAATAATTGTATTATTATTGATAATGAGTAAAAATCTTGTAGTTAATTTCTCATTGTTTTAAAATTACACTATTAAAAAAACCCTGTTACCTTAACTAAAGCTGAGACAGACGTGGTCATGTAAAATATAAAATAATAAAAAAAAAAAACCTACGTAAGCATGCAGTAAGTAAGAATGCATTCAGCTGCTTCACGGCGATTTGGTGCTGGTAACGCTTCGACCCTTAAGAAGGCAGGGGATCTTAGAGCTTATTTTTTTCTTGAATAGAATAATTTCCATTTGATAAATATGAAGCCAATAGGAGAAAGATTTAATGAAGTCCAACTAGGAATTGCCAACGTAATAGGCCAATTGATTTCTACCTTCTGAGTCTGCTTAACCAGGTCTTGAATGTTATCCGATGTTTTCTCAGAGACATGGCGACATTTATCCTTCGGGTAAGAGTACGTCAGCTTATCAAAAATTTACTGCAGACTAAAACTTAACTGTACATATATATCTAGAAAATGTCATTGATTAAAAACTACCTTACTAGTATTAGTAACATTATAAACTAAGGCAGATAGTTTTAATTTATTATTATAGATTTTTGTGGTTATAGATTTTAAAATAATAGATTAAGTTATTTAACTTATTCTTGTTCTGTTCTTTTTTGTGTCATCATTATACTATTATATAATACCATTTGTATTATCTGTAGTTTCTATAACTATGTCGGCTCCTGCGTAGGGCAAGAGGACGACTTGCAATTAAGCTCCTGTAACAAGATGAGGCCTTCTCATAAATTTGTAGTGAACTCTATGAGATTTTTAAATAGGAGTACTACCTAGATTTCAGCAATATTTTTAGAGTGTAAACGAATGTATTTTTACGGACCTTTAATTTGGTCTTGTCGTTTGTTGCTGTCTTAGCGAATTAATTATAAACATTACATATACATTTCTATCTAGCTATCTTTAATCTTATTTCTTCGGGCGTATTACTTGCAGGAATTAATGAATATTTTACTATTTGTTTAGAATTTGTTGACCTGTCTTCTACACGGTAAGTTGATCGTGGTGTATCTTATGTGAAATAGTTTTTGCTGTCTATCGATAGTATTTTACATTATAGGTAAACCGCTATTCTCATTATTTGGTTGATTATGATTAACGGATATTAATTCTTCTGGAATATATGCTGGAATATATGTTGCTACACGTTCTTTTACTACTTGAGCATGCGTTTTTATAATTTTCTTCTTCGTTCATATATTCTGTTAAATTTTTTTATTTAATTTTCCAATCCAGAAACATTCATTAAGTTTAATTGACTTTATATTTTCTTAGTTTTATAACAATAACAACAGTAAAGGGTGATAGAATACTTATATAAGCTTTATCACTATAATAATTTAAAACAGTTGTTTGAGATTACCATTTTTAACTTGTACTCTAGCAGCAAGCAAGAAACCTAAAATTCGGGTATCTCGATGTAAGTTAAGGTAAGATATAGTAAATGGTCCTTATAACTGTTGACTTTAATTACTTTACTTATTGACTTGACTTTAATTATTTGTTTGAGTTTCCCAATTTCGTGATAATCCTGTTCATTATTTTCATCGCTTTGATTTTCACTAATGTTATCATCGATGTCATCAAAGGGTTATTGTTCCTCAAAATATTGCCCTTCCTTTAATTTATAAGTATAACTTATCTGGTAATAATTATCTGGAGTTTAATAATGCTCTTTAGAAACAAACTCTGGTTGTCTGGTTTATTTACGGATCTCGTACTTGCGTTCGATACTTTCTCAGGTGGATTTATATGTGGTTTAGGTATACTGGATTTTCTAGTGTACTATTATACCTCAGATATTGGGACATAATTTTCCAGGGCACCATGAAATGTATCCCTTGCTGACGCTGTTGTGGTGTACAATGTTGAAGTAGTTTATATTTTTTTGCATTTCATGTGATATACCGTAAAGTATATAAATAAAATTTTAACACAGTATAAACGACTTGAAAACATTTAAATTTATTCGGTACAATATTATATATTTAAAATACTGTTATAGTTAATATTACTGAAACTATAATTAATATATGTTTTGTACGGAACTCGAATAATCTTAATATCATTTATCTCACGCTGGGCAAAAGAAGGAGAAAATATTAATGAGGTCATGACTCCAATGATACCTTAATTATCATCCTCTATAATCCCGTGTCATTTTAATATACCCCGAGTATTTTCTTCCCTCCATTGTGCCAGAGCTTTTCACGGGATGTAATGAATTAAATTTTTGTCTGAGAATTTGATTAAGTGAAAAAGCCTCTGTCGTTTTCGGCGCACTGAACTGTGGAAAGTTCAGATTTAATTGTTAGGGTGGCTAAATGTTTGATTTATAACATTTCTCTAAAACCTGAATCTGAAACTTAAAACACTTAATAATACAATAGAACTGCAGAACGCTGTATTTTTAAAGTTTTGTTTTTATATCCACGCAATATGTTACTTATTTACCAACGGCTTTTAAACGTATTTGTATAAATAAGTAATATTTTGATTATCATGTTTCAATTTATAATTATTTGACGTATTTCTCTCTACCTACTTGGGTACAGCAGAATCTGGATCCTGGTGCATCCAGCTTGTATACCTAAGCATACAATTAAAAATAATTATTCAGTAGACTTTTGCCACTTATTTAAAAGCTATTATTTTATTAGTAACTAGAGTTTGCTTTGAAGCCTATAAAAATATTATTCTTACAATGTATATTTCTTATCCGCCTAAGACGCCTATTATTTTACCTTTAAAATATATATATTACCTACAGAAGGAACTTATTTCCGCGAACAGAATCCTGATTCTTATAACGTGCTCACATATCCCTTGATGTTGTCAGTTGTAAAAGTGCGCTGTTAAGTTTTTCTGATTCCACTCTAACACTAAGAGTGCGACCTATTTCACGTCAATGACTTGCAGCGTCTATCTGTTATATCTTATCGTATTATACATCGACGGAGGCGTTAGCTTATCACGATGTAAGGTTCATTTATATATATTTTAAAACCTTATTTTGCGATACTATATATATATATATAAGGTACTCGAGAAAATAAACAAACTGTAACAAAAAATTTATTTACTTTCAAAACATTTATTCTACCACTTTGAGGGCTCATGTCGAGTTTTTAGTACTGAGAGTTTCGGAGACTGAGAGTGTAGGCTGTGGACAGGCAAACTGAAGGTCGGAAAAAATTAAACTTACGGTTAAGGTTTCTCACTTGACAACGGAACCCTAAAAACGGCTGCATATAAAATGATATATGTAGCATATAAAATGTTATTATCACAAATATATATTCTGTAGTACTGTTATATAAGATATAAGATGAGTGTAATAAGAGTATAAGAAGAGTAAAATTTATTCTTTAGCCAATGACTACTCAAATCCACGAACGTCGTTTGTGCTACATATGTATTAGACATAATAATGAACGTAAATAAAGCAAAATGTTCCTATGTCAAGGTTAAGAAAAAAAAATCGGGTAGAGATTTCGTCCCTAAAGAGTCTACAACAAAACTACTAAACACTAGTAGTTGTTATCTATTATTTTCAATTTAAACTAATACAGTATATTGGTTTAAATTGAAAATGACGGTTGACGAAATGTAATCAAAAGTCCTTACCAAAATAAAAACTAAAGCCCGGAGCCCGTCAAATATAAACTTACAAATCCACTTTACAACAATCACACGTCACATGATGTTGGGATATAAAGGGAAAATCGCGGATATTATGGAAATCAAGAAAATGGAATTGTGATTTTCTGAGTAAAGGTAAGAAATGTTGTTAGAGTTTATAGAATATTATAAAATATTATAATTTAGACGTATTGTAATTATTTTCGTTATCATAAATATTTATATAAAAGTGTCTTGGAAATGCAATTTATTCAACATAAAAATAATATTTTTTTTAGTGAAAAAGTTAAACTCTGAGATTTATAAATTATTTAATCGATTAGGTAGTCGTTACGCGGTCATTGGTAATGCTTAATACTCACTGACATCAATTTCTGGCCTTCTACAGTTACCGGGGCTCTCGTATCTCCTGAGGTTACTTTGAGCTGGTATATATTGCTGTGGAATAAAAACTGCATGCGATGCTGTTTTTGCAAACTACTTTAGTGTTGTGTTTTCATTGAAATATAAATTAATTGGTCTTTAATTATAATAAAATACTATAACAGAAATTATGTTGGTAATATTTGGTGCGATATATTAGTTTATGATTTACGGTACAGTTTTAATACTTGTTAAGTACAAAATATCTTATTTTCATATAAAGTAATGAAAAACTGAATTGACTAATACTCTAACGAGAGCAAAGACTTCCTAGACAATTATAATTCTATATATCTGTAGTAATTTTACATAACTGAAAAGTTTGCTTTTTGTTTGAGCGTGTTGTTTATAACTGTATCAAATTAATTTTAAAAATTCGGCTTCAGATTGATAGCCAATTAGTTGCGGAGGGTAGGATTATTATACTAACGTAATACAAGTCCTGCAAACTATATTAGAAATTATTTTAATAGAATGTAACAAAAATTATTAAATATGTCTACAAAATATGTATAATTTGCATAATGATACAAATATTAATATCTTGTTTTTGGTTCCAATCAGTAACTTTGAAGTTACAGAAATATCAACACAACTGACAAAAGCAAATCTCTAAATTGGTACCTACTTGTGGCTGAGGTGTGCTTTTTCTTTCACTGAACTAAACGTTTATAAATCCAATTCGTTGAGAAATTGATTTATTTATAACGCATATTATAATGTCATACGTATACATTATAACCGACCCATTACAAGTATTTGAACTTCTGTTAAAACCGGCCATTTTGTTACTCCATGTAACACGTGAGACGCCTTTGTTGTTCCTTAAAATAACACCGCACTCTTTCAGAGCGTTCTCTCTTGTTTGCGATAATAGAGAGCCGACGCAAACAGATTTAGTAAAACACTGCAGGTAACGACCGTAAAGAGTATTTTTGAATTTTGCAGTCTTATCTTTAACGTGCATTGCTAATTAAAAACCTTGTATCAAATAGCTCTCGGTTTAATAAAATTACAAAACATATGAGGGTTCTCTGCAGTGCTGTTGTTTAAATATGGTACATTCACCTCATTGTAATATAATTTTATAAATTAGAATTAATTACCGGGATAAAATTACATCACATTGAAAATAAACCAGTAAGGTTTAGGTATTTCTAAGTGCAAAATGTAATAGATTTAGCTGAAAGATGTAAAAAGAAATACAGAGAACATTATGGCATTATAATATTATAGAATTCCGTGCAATGACTCCAATACTAATACAAAGCCGCAGTTTAGTTTCTTTCAAATAATTATTATGTATAATAAGTACAGTTTATATACCTCTTATTATATGTATTACATGATTGTGTCATTTTGGTACACATGTAACGGTAGTATGAAGTAATTCAATCCGCTTATTGACTTGACAACTTATGTATGTATTGATAAAAATTACGTCAAATTAAATTAAATAACTGTGTGAAAATAAGATGTCATGAAATTTAACAAATAAAGAAACAGAACAACAAAGTAACATTTGTTGTTTTTTCAGAACAAATACATAAAGCTGAAATCCCTTAGCGAGATATAACAGAAAGTAATTCTGAAGAAATGTGTCTAGATTTGTGGAGCGAGAAAATGTATGAAGCTTGTTCGTTTATTTATTATCTTATTTCACATTATCTGTTTCAGTATTACTTTCCAACTGTAAGTGACTTCTAAAATATGTAAAATACAATATTTTACAACATTTTATCATTTTACAATATTTTAGTAGTAATTGATATAAAATTAAAAACAAGTCCCTGTATGATTCTTAGATATAGGTGTTCTTAAAGTACCTAGGCATGCATTTTAAATAATTAGAACTTTACAACTATTCTACACTCAACTTGTTATTGCATAAGATAATATCATTACAATATTTATATAGTTCTATATGTACATATGTATATTTAGGAATTATATCAACTACATACAATTAACACAAAATCAGGAAAATTCAGTTATTAATTTTAATAAATTCCCAAAGCCTGAATTGATTTAGTGTTCACAACGAATTACGTTGTAATTCGTTGTAATTTTGTGTAATTAGATTAAGTGAGAAAGTCTTTGTAGTTTAAAAAATCTAAAGTAAAGAAAAGTGTACGGTAAACCGTACACTTTTCTTCCACACATTCTAAAGAATACACACACACACACATTCTAAAGAATACAATCGCTTACACAAATAAGGCAAGCTCTTGTTTCTTTTAAGTTATAAAACGGAAACAAATATTGACAATTAATCCATACTTACCGAGTTTTATTTCCATGGTTGTAATAGCTGATCTTCTGTAAGTTATTTCTGACTCCAGCGAAGTTTTTTAAAAATTTAATTGATGATCATCCAAATAATATTTAATCTCATATCCTAATTTAGTCTCCCTGCCCTCAGTCCTCATCCCTGACTATTGATACTCGGTCATAAATTAAATGCACTCTTCTGTGAATCGTCGGATATAACAAAGGAGTATTCAGTAGAGTTAGTGCAGTTCGCTTACTTTAACCGCCATTGTTTTAATTATTGTAGGAGTTTGTAAAGTTCCGTGTGGTATAAAATTATTTTATAAAGAAAACATTTCTAGGTTAAGAAACTTTATTAAAATAGAATTATATTACATAAATTAAAACAAGTATCACAATTTATAACAACACATAGAATAATTGTTTAATATATTAATTATTTTATAAAACCACGAACATTAATCATATTTTGTAAACTTAAAATTTATAATATTTTACGTTTATATAAGAGAAAATACGCATTAGCCTTTGTATTCACATAAAAGTTCTAAGGTATTTCCGGGAATGGCCGCAGTCTCCGCCGCCATTTACTGGCGTGGCTGTAAACACGAGACAATGCAGACTGATCCATTCCTTTTAATTATTCTTCAAAAGATTTTTAAACTACGTGCTACAATTACACAGTAAAAGATTTAAAATAAATGTTGGTTATATAAGATTGGAAAATTATTTCCTCTTAATTCCGAAACTTAAAAACATATTTTTAATTTTAAATAGAAAAATATCTAACTTAAATACAAAATATATATATTTAATATAAAACATTAATTAGTAATGTTGTTTAATAAATAAGAAATAGAAAACATACAATATTTGTGTTCCAAATGAATTAAATACAAATAATGTAAAGAAACATAATGTGTCTTTATTTATAATTTACATGTTCTTAGTTAATCAAAGGCGAGAAGTGTAAAATGTTAATTGTAATGTAAAATACATATTTTGCTATAAAGTATCGGTTTGATTTAATATTGTATTTAATTAAGCTGTTTTTAACATTAATATTATAAAATATTTTCATTAAAAGTGTACCCATCGGGCTAGTATTACTCACAGCCCGCAGCCGACTGACGCTGAGAATTTTTTGAATTTGAATTTGAATTTACATATAATAAAATAAATTCCGCGTGTAGTGTCTATGTTTATAATTTGTAGTTTTACCTTTTCTACAAGTTTGTTATCCACTTAATACCGTAGTGTAAGTTGGTATAAATCTTTACATTAACATTAATGCCTAATATTTTATTGAAATTACATTAAAAAAATGAATAACATAGGAAACATGTTGACATTAGTTTATTTCATGAAACAAATGTCAACATTTTTCCCATATTTATATAAAATACTTATTAAATACTATTCCAAGTTATTAACATTGTTACGAAGTTATACTTTGGGAATAATTTTTTTTTAGCCAGTGTTTAGAGTGAGCACATTTTATTACTTATTCTATTCATGGATTCATATAATAACATACATTCATATAATGCTCGTATATCGCGATTCGTTTTCTCTCTCTATAAAACTCTATAAAGTTCTCTTCAACAAATCTACGGAGCGGGTCTTAAAGGATTACATCATTGAGAGAAATAAATTTTTCACACTCTTTTGCGTATTTCAGAAAAGAAAAACTATTGGTTTTTTGGTTTACAAAGTCTTATACAGTATAATATTTACTTCGATATTCAAGCGAACTTTATTACATTACATTTGCAATAAATGAAACTATTAACGGATGTAGCTTCTTTCATTTTAAGATCTTTTATTTAAAAAAATAAATATTTCAAATTCTGCCATTTATTGGTTATTCTAATATTAATAATAATATTTTAAAGAGTATTCGTGCTGTGTAATTATCTTTATAATATTTGCGATGAGTTTGTCACGTACATAAAGAAACGTGTTTTGAAATATATAATAAGTAGCAGTGAGGTACTATCGCACCAAGCGTACCTTTACAAAATATATTCGAAGGCTCTCAAGGTGATGGGAAAGCTCTCTGGCGGGCACTTTCACGTAATTTCCATTTCCCGCCCGCGTGGAGTGCGCTCGTCGCAGTTAATCAGTTGAGGCTTACGCGCGCTTGGCATTTTAACGTTACGATATATTGTTGCCTCTACTTTTCTAGAGATAAATAAGTTATTTTAGTTTAAAGCTAAATATATGAGTAGTTGTATATGTAAATAAGTTACTTAATGTTGAAAAATATTAATTTAATTAGAAACAAAATTTTCAAGTGAAGTCAGTTATTAAAGATTATATCCCACTTTAGAACAGCAGATAGTAGCGCGTCTTGTGCAAGAAGAAAAGTCCACATCTGATTAGATTGGTTTACTGGCCCGTATTGGTGATATTATATCATTATATTGTGTACATTTCAACTGCAAAAATGATTAGGATATAATAAGACGTGATGTCTAAATACGTCTTACGGGGCTGGTTTTTTATCCCAGAGATTAAACATTGGAATTAAAATTTAAACATTTAGCCATTCCTTAGCAGCCTTATACAAGAACCAGATTTGTACTACACTTTAAGGTGATTAAGTTAATTTTGTGGATTGAAATGGTTATTAATATAAATGATTTTTACCTTTTGGTAATAACCTATTTTATAATTGTCAATTTGTTATCGATGAATAATGAATATTTTAATAAATATTAAATTGATTAAAAGTAAAGACATACATTTAAAATCAATCTAGATATTTGAACGAAATATTACATGTTATTTACTCGACTATAAAAACAAAAATAGCGGAATAAAATGTACCAAGTAAGTGAATCTTTATATTGCCGTGTTTGTTCAACGCTGCGATGAATAAAGAATGAGGCGCACATGTATGAAATTATGGTTCATAGTTCTTAACACATAAGTCGTAAAGGTGGAAATGGAACTTCCCACGGCTGACCCGGTTCAGACCGAAGCGTCTTCAACTCGGTGTACATTTCAGTGTATTTTGTATCTGTTCCAGGCGGTGTCCGCCGGGAATGAAATATTGACACAAAACAAAATTATTTGCTACATTCTTTCGAATAATATTACTTTAAAAATATATATATTTAAGCAATACTTTGAAATCTTTAAAAATATAAATGTTGTTGTTAATTTAATTATTATAAAATGACTAAGGTGTGCGTGTGGCTTAAGGAAATGAAAAAGATCGTGAATACCATCTTAAGCAATACGTTTAACATCAGCATACCCAAAAAAACTTTTTAAAAATATTTTTTGTTTTCGTTTCGATGATAGTAGTCCAATTACAATCAAGATTAAATAATATTATATAATTACAATGTAGGTTATTCTATAAACATATATATTTCTACATATAATGCACGCACCTGTCCGCATCGCAGTCGTGCCTCGCGAGATCTCAACGAATGAATAACAACTATAAGACTCGGTTTAACAATTCTGAAGATTCAATGGAAGAAACGTATCAAAACACACATTCTCAATAATATCATTCTTTGATCTTTAAAATACAACTATAACGATTTCAGCATAATGGTATAAATATTTTTTTTTTACATATATAATACCAAAAACTTCTATTGATGCAGTTAACGTGACACACTGGTATTATATTAAATTTGTATTTTGTATAGTTGGATTAAACGAGTGAATAAACTAAATGCTTATGTCCCACAGCAGCTGTCGGTGACAGATGACAGTGAAGTGCTGTGTGTATAATGAAGTAATTACTCATTCCTGTACTAATTAGTGATCTAGAGGAACTAATATAGTAGATATTAAAATAAAATTATGTTATTATCTTATATTATGTGCGTTTTTATTAGTAAAAACTACTTCTGTTTTTTTTTTAATCTTTGGAGTAGTTACGTACAGAGGACCCGAGGTGGATCACTTAAATGCACTATTACTGATCAGCAAATTTATTAATAAAATAAACCTTGATTTGATATCGTTACAGTAAAAAGAATGCCCCAGCTAGACTCTGCGGCGGGTCCCTTAAGGTAAACACTCATATACTTACTTCATATAATATATAAGGACAACAATAATAATTAATTCATAAAAAGATGTTAAATACAACATTTATGGTACACTCATCTAGAGTTCAAAGACAAATTGAAAATAAGAGCAATATTTTAATTACCTGCACTAAGATCTGACCTGTATATATTAGAATATCGCTGCGGAGTGTCGAAGAATAAAAAAATATTAAATTAATAACAAATTAGTAATATTTCTTTACATTGCTAAGACATGTATGGATGGTATTAGTTATTATATTTATAAGTAAAAATTACAATAAGATTTTCCTAAACTATATTCTGTTTTAGATGTTATAAATTTTCTTTCAATAGTCTCTAGTTTGTCCCAGCAGACCACCTGCTGCGGGACTAAATGCTACCACCATAGTCAAAAATCCTCACACGTAAACAAAATATATGACTATTGGAATTAAGGTCACGATAAGTCCGGCTTGTGCGTTTTAAAAAACCGACTCTTTTGTGGTATACAAACTTATGATTAAATGTGTACTTGTGCTGTGCTCACTCATTGTAAATTTGGAATCTACCTGGCTTCAAAGATCCTTAAAAAAATCAACTGAGTTCTGAAAAGGAAATATTACCGTGCCTCCAGATTCTTCAAATGATAAATCGTTAGAGCAAAATAATCCTCTGATTCCACACGTCACAAGAGAAAGCCGGGCACTCTTTTTGCTTCAAATTCGTCTTTAGATGACGAAGGGAAGACATCGCCTACCATCGCGCGGTGTCAGAGCTCAATGTCGAAAATCGTTTTTTCGGCAAAAAACCATCGGAAATCTCTATTTTCCTTGGACGTTCATAAGTCGAGTCGACCGGATGGTATTTTCACAATGGTGCTATGAATATACGCTCCTGAATTGACTCCAGTGCTCACGCGTCCACTTCGGTACTCTTACTTCTCATGGAAGTGTGCCCTTGTGGCCCATCCAATCCCAAAAAAAAATTATAGCTCGGATCCAGCTACAGACCTATCGTCATTACCTTTCTTCTCTCCAAAGTAATGGAGAGCATCATCAATCCACAGCCTCTAATGTACCTCGAGGATCACCAGTTAATTAAAGAGCGGCCATATGGCTTTCGTTATAGTCGATTATCTGGTGACCTTCTGTTATATCGTACGCACCGTTAGGCAACTCTTATTAAAAGCAAATCCGAAAATAGCAAAAGTATTCTATTGTGTATGGCACTAGCTTGCTTTGGCTTGCCAAGCTTCCTTCCTATGGACTTCTCGAGAGTTTATGCAAGTGGATCATCAGCTTTCTTACTGGGTGTAGCATACTGGTCGTTCTCGATCGTTTTTGCTCGGACCCCAAGCTACGTGAACGATGATGTACCCCATGGCTGCATACTATCTCCAACTTCTGCACATCAATAATATGTCGAATTTTTAAAACCCATCCATGTATCCATTTCGAAGCCATTGCAATAGACATCGATTTTTGTCGCTACGACCGACGACGCCACATTCAGTGCTATGCGCAGGAACGCCATTAACTGTTATCGTTTTCTCGCCCGACTTTAAATTTAGTTTATATTAAAATAAGTCTTATGATATTCCCGCTCTTGTTGTAGACGAATCACAAATCAATTGTAAGTAATCGAACACACCTACATATTATGTAAATATTGTGTAATATTTAGTTAATATACCGCTGCTGATGTACCTCTCCAGGTACAGAGGTTGAGCTACTTATTTTGTTCGCACAGTTGTTCCCATTTTTGTTATTAGGTGGAAAAATAATATCACCTCCTGCATCTTTTGCTTGTGAAACCATTTTTGGATATACAAAATGTTTAA
Source organism: Melinaea menophilus ssp. n. AW-2005 (assembly GCA_918358695.1). Taxonomy (NCBI): domain Eukaryota; kingdom Metazoa; phylum Arthropoda; class Insecta; order Lepidoptera; family Nymphalidae; genus Melinaea; species Melinaea menophilus. The sequence goes on from OU911039.1 coordinate 951,794, forward strand.
AATAATACTTAAAGAAAAGAATTTCAAGTTGCTAATTACGTTCTAAGAACACTTATTGAATTTTAAAAAAAAAGGTCTAGTGATACAACCGCAATTAATTATTTTCCTGTGCATGAACTTACCACATGTTATAAGCTTAAATAGTATTCTAGAAGACTATCATCGAAGGGTCAAAGACCTTCAATAAACTCAGGGTTTATACACATTATTGTTTTTAATCGAGATAATGAAAAGCAATCCTCAATGGGTAAAATACTTCAAAACACGTATAATATATTGAACAATTATGTGATTGTATCAATATGCACGCAATACTGTTCATTAAAAAGACCTTCACTAAATATTATTTTAACCTTAGTTTAAACGCATAAATTACTATTTTTTTTATTACATAAATGAATGAATCAGTTCTTTATCACAAAATAAAAATAGTTTGTTTAGACCCTTGGTCAATCTTAGTTTAATACTTTTTTACTAGTCAATGACAATTAAAGTATTTTATTCCTTACAATGCAATTATAAGCTTCTTATTTCGATAACTATGTTATTGAAATAGGCTCCCTTGATACATTTAATGTACACAAGTGATCATTGATATTGATTCAAAGTGGAAAAGTTATAAACAAATAAATAACTATACATCAACACACTGTATATTATGTAATAAATAAATCTCCACAATAGTAATTTACCACCTCGTAACATAGTACACAAAGTAACGTTTAATATACTATGGAAGCAGTAACTTACCAAGCCCACCTTCACTTAATATTTTCGAAAGCTCTCAAGGTAATGGGAAAGGATTCTGGGAAGCACTTTCACGTAATTTCCTCTTTGCGTAGAGAGAGAGTGCGACGCACTTAATTGCAGGCTTGCACATGCTTGGAATTTTAATATACTTGGTTTTACTCGTTATTCTCATTTTTTATTTACATTATTTTTTAGTATATACGTAGTTTAAATTTACAAATTTTTGATTAGTTGTTCCTAGTGCCTGCATCTGCTTTTCCGCAATAATATGCAGAATTTACACATATGTTGATCGGATCAATGTCAATAATTTATTACCACACCAAGTTGCATCAAAATGTTTTCCGTATTTTTTTCTGTTGCTCGAACAAACACAGAGATAAACTGACAAATATAAAAATACTAAAAACCAACTATAATTTTCAGAAAATATATTTTTAATAAATAAAAATAAATAAAATAAAATAAAATAAGCCTTTATTACTGCATAAATTCTTAACAATTTCCGTCTTAAAATACTGCATGCCTTAACTATTCTTAAATCTAATTTGAATTATCCTTTGTTTGTTTGTTTGTTTGTTTTATCGGCAAATCTTCTTCCCCTGTTGCAGCTTGTCTTCCGACAAAGGCCTCCTCTAAGGAGCTCCATCTCTCTCTATCCCTCGCTATTCTAATCCACTCTGGGCCAGCTGTCGTTTTAATATCATCTTCCCATCGCTTAAATTGTCTTCCTCTGCTTCTTGTGCCATCTCGTGGATACCATTCTGTTATTGTCCCTGTCCATTTTACTTTCTTTTCTCTTAGCATATGGCCTGCCCACTTCCACTTTAAGGTCCTGATGACTGTTTGCACATTTTTAAATTTAGTTTTACTTTTGATGTCTTTCAGTTTCATTCTATCTTTTCTCTGGACTCCGATTACATTCCTCTCCATTCCATTTTGACAAACATTTATTTTCTTCAATTGTCGATCCGTCAGTGCCCATGTTTGGCAGCCGTATGTTAAGCATGGGAGAATACACGTGTTGTATATTCTCCTTTTATATTCTATAGGCATTTCATTGTTTTTCATTACTTCACTGAGTGACCAGTACCTTTTCCAAGTATTTGCAACTCTTCTGTCTATTTCTTTTTGCATAGAATTTTTTGTAGATATCATTTGCCCTAAGTAAACATATTTGTCTACATATTCTATATCCTCGTTATTTATTTTAATTGTATATGTTTTTGTCGAATTTGTCATTATTTTGGTTTTATTTGTATTCATTGATAAGCCGGCTTTGGCACTTTCATTAGAGAGTTGTTGTAGCATTTGTTCTATATTTCTTGGGCATTCAGAAAATAAGATTAAGTCGTCAGCAAAACGAAGATGGCTGAGCTTTTCACCGTTAATATTTAGTCCATTTTGTGACCACTCCAGTTTCCTAAATATCATCTCCAAAACTGCTGAAAACAATTTTGGAGAAATTGGATCACCCTGACGGACACCTCTCTGTATTGAAAATTCCTCACCTACTGTTTCTAACCTTACGAGTGCAGTGCTCTTTGCGTAAATATTTTTTAAAAGTCTTATGTACTTTGATTGTACTCCTTGTCTATTTAGAGCGTCCCATATGTATTGGTGCTCCAAACAATCAAAAGCTTTGTTAAAGTCAACAAACCCTAGGTAATAAAGTTTGTTGTATTCCTGGTATTTTTGAATCACTTCTCTTAATACGTGGATATGATCTATGGTAGAATAGTTACTGCGGAAACCTGCCTGTTCTCTTGGTTGGTTCTCGTCAAGTGTCCTGGTGATTCTAGAGAGTAGTATTTTTGAAAATACCTTGTAGATATTCGACATCAGGCTTATCGGTCTATAATTCCCAATATTTCCTTTGTCTCCTTTTTTGTGCAACAGAATTATTGTTGATTTCGTCCAGTCAAGAGGGATGTATTCAGTTCTTATAATTTCATTAAATATCTCTGTTAAATGCGGTGTAATGACTGGTGCTGTTGTTTTGAGGATTTCATTCGTGATTTGGTCTGGACCAGTAGCCTTTTCTATTTTTAGAGAGTGGATAGCTCGCATTGTCTCATCCTTTAATATGTCCGGTATAGGCTCTTGATCGACTATTGTACATTCTGTCCTAGATTTCTTCAAGTTCCGACTATAATACAAATTTCGGTAGTACTCTGTAGCTATTTTGATTATTTCTGGTCTTTTTGCAGTGCGGTTTCCGTCTTTTTTTATCATATTTGGCATCCATGTTTTGCTTGTGTCTAGTTCTTTGAGTGCTTTTTTAATACCACCCGTTCTTTCAATATACTTCTTCATCGTTCTTGTCCTTCTTAATTTTCGATCTTTCCTTATTTGTTCATTTATTTTTTTGCTGATTTCTGATATTTTGTGCCGGTTTGTATTCGATTTATTTCCTCTTATGAGTTCTTTTCTTTCGTAAAGCAAGTTTTGGGTTTCCATCGATATCATGTTTTTATTTGTCATATTTATTTTATTAGTTTCGGTCTTGAGTGTGTTTAGTAGATTGTCGTATTTCACTTGTGTTGATATATTTTCTTTCTTGGTTTTGTTTAAAGATATATACAAATTATGGAGAAACGTATCGGTATTGCCAGTGCATACAAGAGGTGCGTATTTGTTGTGGAATCTTCTAGCTTTCTTTATACTCCCTGATATCAATGTTGCTCGAACCATTCTGTGATCCGAGTTAAAATTCAAATTTTGGACCACGGTAACATCTGCAAAGATCTTCGGACTATTCGACATAATAAAGTCAATTTCATTTTTATGAAGTCCATTGGGAGAAGCCCAAGTCCATTTCTTCGTTGGTTTTTTTCTAAAGAAGCTATTTAAAATGCTTAATTTGTTTTCTAAAGAAAAGGTAACTAATCTTGTACCATTATTGCTTCTTTTCCCATATCCGTGCTTGCCAATTATATATTGTTCTCCCGTGTTACTTTTGCCAATTTGACCATTGAAGTCACCCATCACGATGATATACTTTTGAGCATTATTTATGGTTTCTTGCAAGTCTCTGTAAAATTTGTCAGTTTTTTCTAGATCTTCGGGTTTTTTAGATTCTGTTGGCGAGTATGATTGAATGATAGTCCACAATGGGCTATCGTTCCCTATGGGTAGTCTTATATTAAGAACAGCTATTCTCTCTGAGATTCCTTTAATTTCTTCTATTCCGCCAGCTAAGTGCTTTTTTATTAGAAATCCTACTCCATACATTCCCGGAGTCTCTCCTTTGTAATACAGGATGTATTGTCCATTGTCTACAATTCCTTCTCCGAGTTTTCTCATTTCGCTGATACCCAGTATGTCCCATTTGATTTTTTCTATGGCAGTTTCGAGTTCTAATAATTTTTCTGGCGTTCTTAGTGATCTAGTATTAAAAGTAGCTATATAGATATTTGTTGCTTTATTATCTTTATTCCAATTATTCCTTAGAGGGTCAAGGTCGTTTTCCCCCACGATGACCAATCGGCTTGGGGGAGTGTTTTTGCTTCTTCTTCTGTTTTCATTTCCTGCTCGTTTGTTTGTTTGGGTTTTCCGGTCGCCGATGTTTAGTTGCTATTGATTTTTCTGTACTGGGTAGTTTGTGAGAGAATTAGATCTTCCTCGCATTATATCAAAGGCATTTGTGCGATTTAATTTGGATGATGTAAATGTCTGTTGTTTCTTTGGCTGGGTGTCGATTTTAGGCGACACAGATATTTCCCTCTTTCTTTTGTCTTTGTTTATCGTGTTTTCTTTGATTATTAACTTATCATAGCTTATATATGCGATGTGTCCTTTATTTCTTTCTTCGATTAGTTTTGGTTGTAGAGCTTTTCTTGTTTCAATAACTTCTTTAGGATAATCCTCTGAAATAAATATTTTACTTTTGGTTTTTAAGAGGCTTTTCTTCTTCAAGATTTCATTTTTCCTCATGTTGTTAACAAAGGAGAGAAGGACAGGCCGTGCTTTGTTACTTTCTTTATTTATTTTCCCAATACGGTGGATTTTGTTTATCTCGAATTCTTGTACATTTATTCCCAAATTTTCTCTAAATATTTCAATAACATTATTCAATAGTTCAATAGTAGAATTATTTTCCTCTTTTAATCCAAAAATAACGATGTTGTTGTTTCGTTTTTCTTTCTTCATATATTCGATCTCTTTCTCGAGATGTTCTATTTTTAATTTCAAGTTTCTATTTTCTGCTAGGATCGGTTCTAATTTTATATCCATATTTTCCATTATTGTGTTGGTAATGGTCTCTGTTATCTGAACTGATTGATTCTGCAATTCTATTTTCATTTTTTCAAAAAAGATTTGAAATTGTTCGTCCATTTTGAAATTCTGTGTAATGGAACGGTTTTTGTTTAATTTATTATTGTTGGCAACACTGATGTGACATTGACAATTGGCGGATGTGAGTATAGAAGTCTTTGAAGCTGTCAATATGCTTGTCAAGTCGATATTTGAACTTGACAGTTTTTTAACATCATAATTGTTTATCACCTCCAACTTATTTTCTTCCGTGTGTAGCTATTATCGCTCACTTTATAGTTGTAATCGGCACTTCACAACACTTGACTTCTATCCTACGAAAATTCGTTGTTAGCTGGTGGTTTTTACTATTTTTTAAACACGATTGAATGCAGACCGACAATACAGTGATGTTTACGTCTCGAGAACCGGAACCGGATATTTTTAATATAACTTCTCAATTCATATTATTCCTTATTTTACAACAGTTAACATAGAAAAGGATTGTAAAAAACTAATAGTAGGGATGTTGTTAGACTTCAGAAACGCTTTTAATAATATTCATTGACTTTGATATCATTTTGAATTTGTTAACTTCCCTCAATATATCTGTAATCACTGATGGGATTGAATAGTTTCACAGTTATCTGCATGCGCGTCGACAAAGCATTCCGATTAACGAATCCTTTTACTCTTGGTGGAAAGTAATTACTGATGTTCATCAGGGAGGCGTGTTATCGCCATTACTCTTTTCTATATTCGTATTATGATTACTTACAATGTTTTTCTCCCTATCACATGCATACAGAGGATTTTCAAATTTAAGATCAATCAAATTTAGTAGATTTGCCTTTTACCTTTGCGTGGCCTAATGAGATCCAGGAGTCTTGAGTTTATCATATGAAATCCTGGCATTTAGTAGATGAATATTTTTTCAATATGGACTATATCATATGGAAAAAAGTCAATTTAATCAAATACCGACCAAGGGTTAACTGTATCATTCATTTTTATAAATGCTACAGTTAACCCTTTGCACTCGAGCGGCACGGATCCGGTGCCCGGTTATTTAGAAGTGCTAACTCGAACGGGACCATTACAGTGCCAAATTATTGTTCTCTGCGGAAATCGCTTAGGTGGTGGCGTAAGCTAATTCATCTTTCCCATACTTATATTCTATATAAACTAGAAATAGTCTAAGCATAGTCACACGTTTCGTTGAAATTTAACTTAATGGATAGTTGAACTTAGTACTAAGCGGCCACAAAGGGACTGCAAGGATTGCTTTGGCTATTCCACGCCTAAAAGTAGTCAGAAAATTACCTATTACTGTGATACGTGGCTTGATAAATGTAGGATACGTCTTGGGTATTGTTTTATTGAAGAACGCACAGAAAATAATTCCAGAATGTAACAATTACCTAATTAGCTTGTCTTCTATAAAAAATAAATAAACTGGAAAAGTTTTATTATATGATTACGTTTGATCGCTTAGTACCGATTTTGCGTACGCAATAAAAGGTTTGAGGGTTCAAAGCTAAAAAAGTATAGAGTTAATTTATATAACCTACGGATTTTATTTAATAGTGTCATTACACCCTTCAGCCACAATGTGTAGAATTTGGTTTAAAATTAGAGAATATCTTAACTTTTGGTGCTATGGGTTCACTACGACGTTGGTGATATTTTCATCCTATAAGATGGGTATGGGTATAGGTGAAATAAGTTGCACAATCTCTTTATACGTTTACTTTATCTGATTCCTATCCTGATCTCACTAAGGCACAATTTCATAAACTTGAGAAATTAAAAAACCAATTTATTCCCACCATATTTGGCTTGCACAAATGTAGTAACGTTTCTGAATTTTGATCGTAATTTAAATCGTTAATAATTCATTTTCGCCGGATTCTACAATTCCTTTCGCTCATGAATCGTGTGCTATTGGTCCACTGCTCCATAACATATAAAAGAAAAAAGTATATTAGTTTTTACCATTAAGTCATAATATGCACAAAATTTGTCATTATAATAATAACAACTTAAATATGACAAGACATATACTTCTAACGCAATCAATTCAATATAAAATAATTATTTCGTAAGTATAAGAGAGATAAGAACAGATTTTTGTTTTTGTTGCTATTTGTTGTTGTACAGGCGTTCGTAATAATTATAATAAAAATAAATAAATGTTTTTTTTAATATTATATATTACCTAATAAAATATTATCATTACAAAAACTGGCAACTACTACTGGTACTTCTACATTTCAATAAATTAAATTATAGTCAATAAGACGACGAAATTGATGCAGTGTCAATATATAAAGAAATCAGTAGGACGACCACACATACGATTAGTGATAGAATAGGTAATCATATTTTTAAGTAACAATTTACATCTGACTGCTGTAATACATAATAATATTAACATTTAAATAACTTTTTTATGCATATAAATGTAAAACCAAAGAAAATCTTAATTAATAATTTAAACTATCACAAAATAATATTCTACCGATCCGCTATCATAAAGCGATCGGAAGAAGATGATTTTCTTTAGCCCTAAAAATCTATTTTTAATATTTTATTAATATTTGCCAAAACAAAAACTTAAATCACCGCCATTTTGAATTTTTCCTCTCAGAAAGAAAATTGACTGAACAAAAAATAATTAATTAACTCAAAGATCATGATTACCAATTTTTGTGGCGATCGGATGAAAATTGCTCCTGCTGGGCCAAAAACAAAACTAAAAAACGCCGACATTTTGGATTTTTTCGCCCAATCAAAAAAAGGCTCGACATAAAAATTCAAATAATTCAAAAAATACGCCTGCCGATTTTCGTGACGATAGGACGAAAAATACGCCGGCTACGCCGGAACAAACATGCTGCAAATACATACAGAAAAATAGTAGAATGGGCCTATCAATTGGAAACTTAGTCAAATATTATCAGACTATAAACATAAAGTAAACAAGACAAGACAAAGCAAGACTTTATATTTTTAAACAGTAAAAAATGAAAAGAATCATCCCAAATGTTGTGCAAAGTATTTTATTTTATTAGAAGGCTTAAAAAATCCTTGTGCCTCTGTATTGCCATGTTTGCTTAACGGTGTGATGAATAAAGGATGAGAAAACCGACTTTACATCTAAGTTATCTAAGAGTTCAAATGGCATTTAATTTACCTTTTCCGAGCCAACTGTTTTCAAATGGGTGTATGTTAAGCTTCATATCGTATCTACCGCAGATGACATTTGTCGGAATTGCAGCATTGGAACGATATAAAATATATTTTCCTATTCTGTTCAGTAAACCAAAGTATTCAAGATTAAAAGAAAGGATTGATGCAGTAAATGTTTAATAGGATTAGAGATATTTCAACATTAATAAAATACATTTTTTTAAGCGGACTACGAAAATTTTAAAACAATAATAATTGGTTGAAGATAATGCACTAAATTTAAAACAGTAAGACTAAAAATCTCCTTTTCTCACTGAATGAGTTAGTTACTAATGATGCACATTAGAAATTAACTCTAAATTGCTCAAATTTTTATAAAATTGTTTATAGAAATAAAAACCATATTGAAAAATAGCAAAAGTTTACTAGTTTTTAAATCGTAGTTAAAAAAAATGTTGCAATGTTCTACAACGTACAGCCTTGTATATTTAAATATCAGGTTTATCTAGCGATTAGTCATGTACATACCGATAAAGTTACAGAGTATTGTTTAAATGACACAACACTGGCACTACCGTCCCACACAGGTAATTTGTAATAATTGGTATAGATATAAATGTAATAGAGCACCGTTTATTCAAATAACAGTTACCTTATTGGCTTCTAATAACCGCCTGCCCTTAGTACAACTATTTTAGCTCTATCCACTATTCCATTTTTTTACTGTCTACGCACGCCATTTAAGTCGTCTTCGGTAACTTTTCTTTAAAAATTCAAGTCTAGTTTATAATAATTATCATATTCAAACCTACAACGTGTTAATATAACATGTGCAACTCACTCACACTCACACACACACAGTGAGTTATTTGAGAACTTTATTTTCAAAATGGAAGAACCTCACACATTTGAGGTATTGTAAATTACTGACAAGTGTCAACTGACAGGTTTTGAGGCGCAAGTAAACATTGTTTGAATTTTTAGATTTTCTGATTTATTTATTCTAATAAACATGGCTGTAGAAATTTGATCTAAGTGCCTCTGTGTGCGAATGAAATAGAATAAAAACCGATTAAAACAGTGCCCTGTAGTATTCGCCAAGATAAATTTACTCTAACGAAAAATAGCCACGTTTGTAAAAGCCACTTCACGGCGGAGATTTATGAGCTACTGAAGGACTCTATGCTGGATAAATGTAAGAATATTTTCTATATATAAAGATAAACTTCAGTTAAGTCACGTTGATTATCACAGTGCTCGACCGACCTTCAACATTTTTATTATTTGCCTTATTAACAATTGCTGAATACCATTATATTTATTTAATTACACAGGCACACAAAAAAAAATCATGAACCAGAGGGGAGACCCCATTATTCTTAGGTTTTTGGGATCGCTGAAACCGAATATGACAATAAAAACTAATTTTAAATGCTCGTTTTCCCGCTAGCACCCCCTTACTACCTCTTAAGGGGTGAAAATTGAAATTTTTGTGTAAAATCAAGACAGATGTGTATTTCTACGTTTTTTGGGATGCTGAAACCGAACATGATAACTAAAAATAAATTCATGACCACTATCACCCCCTTACCACCCCTTAAAGGGGGTGAAAATCATTTTTTCTATAAAATCAAGATAGATGTGTATTTCTACGTTTTTTAGGATGCTGGAACCGAAAATGATTACTAAAAAAAATTTAAGACCTCTATCACCCATTAACATCCCTCACCAACCCTTACGGGGGGTGAAAATTTCAATTTTTATATAAAATCAAGATGTATGTGAATTTCTATGTTTTTCAAGATGCTGAGAGAAAAAATGATTATAAAGTATATGGTAACCTTATTGTATGCATATATTTGTTATTATGATGCTAAGACTGAATCATGATTTTTGTCCTATTCTTAACAAGTTTTTTCATTTTTTGTTTTTTTTTTTGTTTGCTATTTAATTCTATTTATACTGTTATCCATCCGGCAGTTTTGTAAAACGCTTAAAAGATGCTGAACCTAATTCTATGCCTCCGAAATAGAATTGTTACTATTTTCCTGACAATTTAGGAGACTAAAAGATGCTGAACCTAATTCTATGCCTCCGGAATAGAAGAGACTATTTCCCTGCCAATTTAGGAGACTACAGTGAGGAGTAAGGTGAAAGGCTCCAACAGGATCTTAAGACAATGGAACAGCGCTGTCAGGGTAAATGGGATGTTAATATGTTAGCAGACAACTATTGGAATTTAAAAAGAGATTTGCCAGAACAGAAAAGAACCAATAAAAGGAAACCACTTAGAAGAACTTTTGACAACAAGAGAGTTCGTTATCGTAGAAACAGGTAAACGCTAAATAGTGAGAGGCAAGGGGACTCACTTTAATACAGCACTCCAAAAGGGAACAGAAATCTACTATGTCCACGCCGTTGTTCCTGGGTTACGCTAAGAGTAGAATTAAATCATGGAAATATATCAGATACTTCTGATCAATAAAACATTTGAATTTCTAATATAAGAGCTAAGAGTAACTTCAAACTAGTTTGATAAACATGTAATTTACTGTAAATCATTAAAATTTCTTCATACATCTTGATTTTATACAAAATTGCAACTACCCCCACCCCCCCGTTAGGGGTGGTTAGGGGGTGGTATTGAGTAAAAGAGGTATCAAATTCACTTTTGGTTGTCATTTTCGGTTTCATCATACCAAAAAACATAGAAATACACATTCATCTTTATTTTATACAAAAATGGAAAACTTCATTCCCCATAAGGTGTAGTAAGAAAGTGTTAATGGGTTATAGAGGTCTTAAAATATTTTTTGTTATTATTTTCAGCATCCCAAAAAACGTAGAAAGACACATCTATCTTGATTTTATACAAAAATTTCAATTTTCACCCCTTAAGGGGTAGTAAGGGGGTGCTAGCGGCAAAACGGGCATTAAAAAATTAGTTTTTATTATCATATTCGGTTTCAGCGATCCCAAAAACCTAAGAATAATGGGGTCTCCCCTCTGGTTCATGACTTTTTTTTTTGTGTGCCTGTGTTATTGTTTCAGCTAGACCTGTGTTGAAAAAAGTCCATTCCCATAGAACTAACAAAATTCTAGTATGCATAAAAAAAAGGGAAATCAAAGGCGTTGGACTCGAAGTGAAAAAAATCTGTGTACACGTATGCCTAAATATAAACAATGACAGAGAGAAGCATGACACCTACTGGAAACTACAGACTATTGCAAAGTGGAAATTATTAAATAATAAAAATATACTATAAAAAAACTATTTAAAATCATATATATTTTTTTGCTATTGTATATTTGTGAACAAAAATTGAAAGTAGAAATCTTTTAATCGAGAGATTATTATATTTTGTATAAAAGAATCATCTTTGTTAACGGTTAGTATTTTTTATCAATGTTGGTCAATATTAATAAATCACAAAATCCTCATGTGACAAAGTGTGTTTGGATTTGGTAATAATATTTGCTTGTTTCTTTCAGTTGCAAATACTCAGAGTTATGCTTTGAATTGAAATAATGACTAGATGTAATCCTTTGATCCTTTATGGATAACGGACATTTAACTTTTAAAATGTTGTTATCTTCAATTCATCCATCTACGAAATAATCTGATATTCCTATCTCCTCTGTATAATTAAAGAAAACACGTATTTTATCTAATTCATTTAGTGTCTTCTGTCCAAATCACTTATTGCGAGTCTAAGTATGAGTAATAGATTATTGAATAGCGATTGGCTTGATTGAAAAATTATTGTCAAACTTAAGGAACTTTTTCTCTTCAGAAATATAACAACAAGATAAAAAGTATAATCATTAAATAATACATAAAAATGACTCTAATTTAAATGTATGTGGAACATTAAGAAACTATTATCCTTTTTTATGTGATGCTTGTATTTAATTGATTGTTTGTTTGATGTTTCTTATTATTCTATAACGAAAATTTAAAATAAATTATATTAATAATTAATTGGTGATGTAGTAAAGAGATTAAATAAATAAATATTTATAATATCAATAAAATATATATTTCAATTTTAAAACAATATTATGCGCACTCTATTGCCGTCCAATCGTTGCGCCTGTCGGTGACAACATGCCCTGCCTTTTTAAAAATGCTCTCAGGTGGAGTTGACGTAGCAGGTGCACGAAATGTTTTTTAATAGATTAAAAATGTATAATGACATGTATATTTTTCTAAGGGATCGTTTGTTTTTCTGATGATAAGGGGCTCGTCAAAGTTTTTATTTACTTTTATAATTGCAGCTGCAGTCGGATTTAGTTTTTATACAGCTTCTACTTCTTTTAAATAGAATTCATAAAATATTAGTATACGGGCAGAATTCGAGTTTCAGTTCATTTGTGTTGTCGTTGTTGTTACTCACTAGCTAAACGCTTCTATTAAATAGCCCTACAATGGTCTTCACCTTTGTTTGTCTATACTTATTTAGAAATAAATCATAGCTCATGTTATTAAAATGAAGTGAAAAAATGGTTAAAATCGCTAAAGTAGTCTTGAATGCTACTCGATACAACCAAACAAAAATTATCTTTATATTATTACTATAAACCATGTAGAACTTCTGTAAACAAATAATTTATTACTCGTATTTAAAGCATTACATATCATATCTGTCATTATAAATTGTTAAATATGTTAAAATGTTTAGGCGAGGTTTACGTTTTTTTTGCTTTTAAAAAACTGCTTTTAAAAAAATGCTTTGGTTATACCATTATTTACCAAGATCTTATTTTATCTATTTCCTTTTTATATAAATATGATAAGAAAAACCATTTGTATGCACACAATCTTTGAATATATCTACCTAAAACGGTTGTGTAACAGAATTATCATTTGCTACCGATCAAAAAATTTAGAAACTGCTGATCATAACAGTTTGGTGTAAAAAAACATGGTTTAAATATCAACCCGTTCAAAATGAATGTAATAATAAAGTAAAATTTCAAGTTGTTAAACAATATTGATCTTTCTCAAGTGCCGGCTTGAGTGTTAAATAACATCGATCTTCCATGGTCCATTCTATGCGTAACATTTATCTGGTATCTTTGATGGTGGTCTACTGCAACCGAGTTCAGTAGAACTGATTACGTCGGCCCAAGCATCTTGACGTGTGTAAATGAAGAGCTTTTAAATCAACTTGACGGTCTGTAGAACTTTTGTATATCTCAAAGGACGTTTTATTTTTAAACTACTTTTCATGAACACTTTGTTTCTGTCTTGGGAAAACATCATCTTGATAATTCCTTCCCACTAGTTCTCCTTAAACAAATATTCTTTAAGGATATTGAATCCTGCTCATGTATTTAAATCGTTAGTAAATTTTAAATCAATTATTAGCAGTGAAAGTACAACAACCATATACAAAAAAAACTAATCTCCTTTAAATAAAAGGAGGATAAAAAGATATTAGTTTTTATTATAATATTATATATATACTGCTCCTGACATAATAACACAGACTATTGGACTTCCTGTCACTGGGGTTTCTTTACTTAATCGATATTGGAATCAACCACGTCCTCACATATCTATTGTTTATATATTCTACTAATTTATCTTATTTTGCTACATAATAATATTTTAACATAAGAAAATGATAAATAAAAAGTTGAAAAATGGGTTCGAGTTTAGAATAATATAAAACAATTCCTTTTTGTTCTTAACTACAAATATCTCAATATAAGACATTTATCTTGATCTATCGTCAACATCTTAACTATTAGTTTACATCAAAGACATGAAACTGCATACATCCAAGTAGTGCAGTCGAGTGTGCTTTCTAACGAGGGACACGGGGATCATTTCACACCAGTAACAACTGCTCATCTTCTTTTGTATGTTCTCTAACAAATTCACCTTAATGTGAGCGTTCAATGTCATGATTTGCATAATATTTTTAATTTTTGTATTAAATTCTAAAATAATATAGTTTGTAACGCATCACAATAAAATTTTTGTACCTTGTTTGTTATCTAAAAACTCATTTGTTATGCTATTATGTCAATACAAACATACATACATACATACATACATTACATATTTTTCAATATAAGGCTTTTCATAGTCAATTAATAGATAAGGCATAATGTACATATATTATGAAATAACAAAATCAATCGGATAAATGTAAAAATATAAATACTCGCCGCCAGATAAATAATTAAATGTATCGTCAGCGCTGTTTGTGTCTTTAACAGAAATAACATTTCATTCTGGGTATGTTTCGTATGTTTTCCTGCACGAATTGAAAAACAACAAAATCTTCTCTGAAACAGACCTGGCAAGTCACTGAATGATATTCTTTATCCTTATTTCCTTCAATGTTTATACAAATATTTTCAGTTTACTGTAATTATAACAAATGTTGTTGTTTTCTCATAAAAACTTGTATATAAATCCGTCTAGTATATATTTTGATGTGTTGTAATTTTATACCAAATTCGTCTTTGTGTTTTTCGTTGAAAAGGAGAATCAATATAAGTTAAAATAGTCTTATATTTTTTAATCAGGTATACACAGTCACAAACAAAGAGACAAAAATGCTTGATATAATGAACACCTAGCTACAATTAGTTCTTATTTATATATTGTACAGTTTTTGTTCTGTTACGATATTATTATATGTATAGATTTAGTTTATTTTCCAAAGCATTTCTAAAAAACTATGTAAAAGTATAAAAGTATGTACATTCATAAAAGTATAATAAAGCCATACTGAACAGCATTTTCAGCCATTCGTTATTTGGCATTCGTTACTAGTTTGCGATGGATCTGTAAAAATAGATAGCTATCACTAAAGATATGTTTTAATTACTGCTTTTGTTATAATTTGTTATAATTTTGTTATAATTTTAATTATGCTTATAACGCTAAGCTCATAACTATATAATTAAGTTTTATGAGCAAAAAAGGTTTTTTATCTATATCTGTACGAATATTAGCAAGGAAATTTTTGTTTATTTTTATGTTTGCTTGTAGTAGGCTTTATAATTACGAAACACATTATTATTATTATGGGTAAATTTTGTATAAACTTTTGAATGATAGATTTCTTGACGCAGGTATAGGACGGTAATGGACAAAATCTCGTACAGCAGCTAGTCTATTTTAAGTCAAATTTGCAATGAGGGTTTCGAGTATAAATTTTTTTACAATTGGAAGATGTGTTGTACATTGACAGGTTTATTTGTCATAATATTTATAAAACATATTCCATTTAAATTTGTTATTAACTTGAGGTTTCAGATTTTGTCTTAATTGACTTTTCAATATGACGTATAGCAGCTTACATATTACGTAATAACAGCTTATCAAAGAAATCGGCAAATGGGGTCAATAATAAAGTAATTTTATGAACTCGTTTAATTATACTTTATACAGGCAGAATATATGTGTAACTATGTAAATTATAACACTGAGCTCAAGTTGTCGTGATACCGGGAGAAGATAAATCATAGTGACGCGGTCCTACGCCGCGGCCCGGTCCTTGTTGCCAACTATGAACGAGCAGCTGACTGGCGCTGGCGAGTGGCCAGGCTAGACTTACATTGAATATCTTTCCGTTAGGCTTTAAAATGGACGAGTAATATAACAAAGTCATTTCATAATATCTATACTTTAATGTACATTTAACCGCCTTTACATGTCATGGATAATGACATTGTTTTAATTAAGGCTCTTAAATTGATATTAACGAAATCGCCAACGAATTTGTAACGTCGGCACTTGGACAAAGTCCAAGATACATTATTTAGATAAAAACCGACACAAATTTTTAGGGCCACCACATTGTACTAGGATGGTCGTAAGATGTTACAGAAAAATAACGAAAAATTCAAAAGCTATTAAACATGCACTAATAATAATAAAGAAGAGTTAGGCAGTCCTTACGCTAGATGGCGTTGTTCTTATTTCCTAAAATTCTAAGTTTACTTTATCGCCATCGAATTGATATAAAAACTCTCACTATCACTGAGTAAAAAGTAATAATATTATATTCAATTGTATTGTAATACGATGATATTGTTTAAATAAAGGATTTTTTTTTCCAGATATATTATAATCTATATCACGTTAAAAGCATGAGGACCCCCCGGAGGGCATGTATGAAGAGGTTAATGTCTGTGGTCGAGGCGAAAGAGGTATGCAGGGACATGGCATGAAGATAAGTAAGTAAGTAAGTTATAATCTATAATTGTTCAATTTATTATTTTCATGTTCACATTATAATTTTGCGAATTTAAAAGATGTTTTTTATATTGACAGGCAGCACTTGTTTGCGGCATAACGAAAACTTCCCTCGAAAGCAGGTGAACGATGGAGGGGTACTGGAAGTAAGGTGGAAGAGGCTCGGGTTTTGTGAGTTAAGTTATTATCCCCGGCCCAGCGTAATTTATTGTATAAATATAAAGGTGTAATAATTTAATTTCATTATACTCAATAGACGGTAATAAAAAAATTCTAACAGTTTTAATTACATGTCGTTTGAAGGTTGTCATCAACCCTTGTTATTGTAGTATTATTGAACTAAATGTTTAAATCCATCCTATTGATTTCATTTAGGTTATGTGCCTTGAATCATATATTTAGTTTTTTCTTTCAATATTAAATATAGCTTTAAGTTATTATATTATTATATTTACTTTCCGTTGTTTCTAGTTTATACCATGTCAAACATTTTTGTACAAATTGCGTGTATTACTAGCTACAATTTTGTCTAAGTCATCTAGATATTTCTTGTAATTGTATTCATTGTCAAAAGATGACCTGATTAGTACGTAGGTACGTAGGTACGTACGTAGTATTCGTCTCCGAGGCATTTTCTCCGGAACCTTGCTTCCGGTTTTCCTAGCCAAGCGAATCAATACGAATTTTCCGCTTCGCGAATGAAACCGGACGATAATCATAATAAGGGGCCCGTCACAACCAAAAGACTGTTTCCTTCGCCAAAAGATCAGTCTTCTCATTTTCTTCAATCTCCACGTGTACTTTGATTCAGAATTATCTAATGGATTTGTTCTGATGTATGTAAACACGTTTTTATATTTCTCCTACTTTTTTCAACAAAGGAATAGAGACATTTAGGGTAAGTGACAGTAACAGTAAATCTTAAAATTGAGAATGGCCCTTGTCGTTTTGCATATGGCACGGGGTTGTGGAAAGTGGGATAAAGTTGTCGCACTTACTCTGACGACGGTATTTTCGGTGTTTTCGGTGCGACGGCAGAAGCTAGCCCGAAAACAAAAGCGTTGTAATACTGAGGTTTGGAAGTTGTTGTTGTTGTTGTTGTTGTTGAATGTAGGTACAATGACTGGAAGAGGAAGAGAAATTGCGGACGTGTTTAAGAGAAGACGAATAAATGTATCATGCTTGCAGAAAATTAAATGGAAGGGATCAAAAATGAAGGGGATTGGTGAAGGATTCAAGTTCTATTATTGTCGGAACGATGGAAAAAGGAATGGTGTTGGAATTATGCCTGATGAGAAATTAAAATAGTATGTGACTGGGGTGAATAGAAAGAGTAATAGAATCATAGCTGTGAAATATTATTGAAATGAATCTACATTATTAGAAATAGGATATCCTATTTCTAATAGTGTACATTAACCTAATTGAGTATGTATGTATGAGTATGTAAGGTAAACATTAGTCTACTTAACTTGGCGAAAATGTTGTTATATAGTGTTTAATCGTTTTCTCATTTATAGTTATTTATATTTTATATAGACAACAATTTAACGAATTATTTGTAGATAACACTATTCTCTAAAGCATAAGAACGTTTATTAAAACTTTTAGCGTAATGCTCGTTGGCTGGGAGCACCAAGGCTTAGCGTAGTGTCGTGCCAGTGTGATTTATACTCGCACGGTATCGCGACAACACAGCGGTGTGTGATGAAATGGATAATTAGTGTGAGAATTTATTGACATACATAATAATATATTTTAACTTATTTATATTTCTTATTTGCCTTTTCTTTGATAATATGAGGATTATGTTGCTTATGCTATTTTCTTAATAAAAGAAATAAATTACAGCAAGTTAAGGATTATGCAAGTACATATACTTTTATAATTGAACACCAATATTATAATGCCCTCAGTTAAAAATATAAATCCAATCTTCTCGTATTATTTTTCATTAATGCAGTTAACCGTATTTTCTTTTCCAGAACTATCATTATTTGAAATACCATTTTTCCTTTACCAGTTTAGTATTTATATATTAAATATAAATACTAGACTGGTAAGGGAAAAATTATCTCCACTGTGCTCTGAGGAAGAGGGAATTTTGTAAACTGAAATTGTACCAAAACGTATGTAATTTTCTTCACGATCTTTTCTTGAATGAAAAATAATTTTGTTGTTTGTATAGCAGTTGCATTAATTACAAACTATAGTATTAAAACAGTATAGCCGTAACAACATTGAAATCTCTATTGGAAGGTATCAATTCCTGTTACCTCCTAATTTCATATCCGTTGAATTACCATTAGATTATAATATTGATATTTTATTTACAATCATGAATCATGATATACTCGTAAATCATAATAAGGTATTTATTATAAAAGAAGACAATTGTGAATTACAATCTTACGAGTATAAAGTACATTTATTTGCTTACTAGCGGACCGTCCCGGCTTCACACAGCTATTTAACAATTTTTTTTAACTATACACACACTCTCATAAACCCCTTCATTTTGTTCCGGGGGTCACTAATAAAGAGAACTTTATACAGAATGTTTAGATGTTATTACATTCACGATAACCTCTCATTGATATTATTCTCATGATAGATAGACACATTAACTCGCAGATTTCTTGTGAATATTTTATTTTAAGATATATATTTATATTGTACATTTTTTGTTCTCCCCTCCGCAGCAGCAGATGTCAATAGCAGCGTGCGCGAGAGGGCGCCTCCAGGGTTGAAAAAAATTGTAATATATCTATCCATCGTGATTATTATTTAAAACTATCTCACAAATTATTTTTCTCGGACTTTATATACTATTTTTTTTGTACAATCTTTTAACTTTCTGTTAGTGACAGAACATTTATTATCGGTTCATTATTTCCAAACATTACCTTCTACAAACAAACAAATAAAGTTGGATGCTTTGCTATTTTATATTATTAGTATAGATAACTTAAGTCAGAACACACTCAGCGTTCCTCTGAAATTATTTAATTACGATCTAAATTGCACCCGCATACACTTTTTGCTTTTAATAAAATTAAAAGTTCTATTCCCGGCAAGAAATTAATTTGTAGGCGCATTTTAATTATGAAGATGAGAATTTAAAGTCAACTTGCTTTATTTATCAGTTTTGCTTTTACCACAACAGTCCACATTCTATTACAAAGAATAACCTATAGCTGATTAAGTTTTAAAGTAATTATTTTGTTTTATTTTATAGACCTGCTTACAGCCATTTCCAATATTATGTTTCAATGTTTCAATATTTCAATCTATCTATTACAACTTTCCTCTGCCAATGATAGGAAAAATCTGTCTACCTTTAATGTGGTAGTAAGCATACTTTTATTTCCAATGAACCAAGAAAAATATTTCATATCAAGTACTGTTCTTGGTTCATTGATAATCTGGTTTATTGACACATCTCTGAATCGATTATCGGCTGGACTTTTTGGCATTGTGTAGTTTCTTTGTTTATCTCCTACCGCATTTACAATTGGTCGAGCCGGATTGAAATTAGATCGGATTGAATTTAAAGGAATCTTTAAAAGTATCGGTCGGCAATACTCTTGCAATTTTCTGAATGTTACAAGAGTTCGTGGGCGGCGATGGAAACCTCGAGTTGACTGAGTGTTACAGCATGCAATACATTACCGTTGAGAAATCGTTTCTGAGGAGATGAAGCTTGTTGATACGCACTCCCGTATTTACTACAAAGCATGAGTACTATCCGCAGAACTTAACTAGAAAATTACAGATTATACATTTTCTACTAGATCTACGTACAATTTAAAACCCCCACGGCGGCAACGGCTAGAATTTTTTTTTTTTAATTTAGAGCAGACTTGACTGACTAGACTGTGGTAGACTTACCTAATATATTCAAAATAGTATATCAAAAAGAATAGTTAAAAGTGCAGAAAAAATTATTTAAGAACAGACATAAGTATGTTCCTAAATATTTTTATACACACAAGACGTGAAATAAATAATAGGAAACCAGAAGACTTCTTACATAACTTAAAAGAAGAATTAGCGTTAAAAGTAAATAAGAAGATACAAAAATGTATAGAGAGGAAAATTTATAACATTCCATTTTATACTAACAATTTTATAGAAACCTACGCGTCTTGATAAAATACTTCACTACATAAATAAATAACTAAAAATTTATAAAGATTGTCATAAGGAAATAAAATCTACCAGACTTCATAGCTATAGGCATAACAAAAATGCTGCCAAAATTTAAACACTCCATAACCTTCCCCATACATCCGACAGTAAATAAAATCTTATCAGCAGTATAGCTACACAAATCAATACACATGTTGAAACACATAAAATTAGAGCAGAGGAACAAAAGGGTTTCAGGGTATGGGCTGCTGAAAACAGATAATAATGGATCTAAATTTTGACTAAACCATAATTCAGAAGAAACTACTACCTCACATATTGAAACACACAAAATTAGAGCAGAGGAACAGAAGGGTTGTAAGGTATAGGCTGCTAAGAACAATTAATAATGGATCTGAATTTTAAACCATAATTCAGAAGAAACTACAATCTCACATTTAGTTTATATGAACGACATTAAATAGTACTAAAAGCGCAAAAAAATTAAAAACTCAAAAAAAATACCATTTGGATTTGACAAGTGTAGAACTCTTCAAATAATAAAAGATAAAATACAACCAGGCGACTAGACAGTAAATGACATAGACACTATAACAGCTCTAGAATCAACTGGTCTGATAAATATCTAAGATAAGGACAAGTCAAGGGAGTCAATCAAACTACAATGAAACAGAACCTAATTATAAAATATAAGAGAAGAATAAATGCAGAATGTAAAACACAACTTTTAGGAAAAAAATAAATAGTCCTCGGTTAGAGTAAAATAATTTTCATCAGTATTATCAAGTACAGAAAGGAGGAGAAAATGTCAGAATATCGTTGTATAGTATTGAACGCATTACTGAAGTCGAACAATGTTATTGTATTAAACTGTCTGTTATTTATTACCAGCGATCTTATGTAGTTTTAACCATAGTATCTATGACTGATCAAAATTCAGACTAAAAAGTATTAAGAAGAGGATGGAAGAACGTAATAAGACTAGAAAGTATTAAGAAGGGGAAGGAAGAATGTAATAAATTGTTCATAAATTAATTTAATAATGATTAAAGGTTAAATTAGAGATATGATGAAAATCACTAAAATTTAAAGGTTTTCTCTTCTTATTTTTTCATGAATCTAGAAATTTACTAGTTAAGAATATGTGTTAATATATATGAGATAGTCTCTGCGGTACCATCTTGTGATTATTTTTTAATCCATTTGTCACGACCTGATCCTAAATTCACCATTAGATATTCACCACCTCGTTATAAAGGGTATTGTCCTGTAAAGCGCACTGAGGTTTAATGAAAGTCTATTATCTGGCTATTTGCCAACGCCAGTCAGCTGCGAGTTCGTTCACAGTTGGCAGCGAGCACCGTGCCTCAGCGTAGCATCCTGATTTATGTTCTTCTACTATCACGACAGCGCGAGCCTAGTGTGATATATTTATTACCATATTCAAATATATTTTTTAAAGACGTCAAATGGGAAAACATTAGTATTATTATTTTTTTATTGGTTCTGGAAAATGTTGAATATTTAATTTTACCGATTTCATAACCTTTAAAGATTTACGTAGTTGTTACTCGCATCTCCCGCACCAGGAGTTTCATTGACACAAGAATAATTAATTATTACCTTCTGCTACCACTACTATGATGATTTTACCTTTACAAGGAACTGAAGGATTCCATAAGATAAATGTTACATATTCCTTGACCTCTAGAAAAAAGGGTTTTTGCTCTTGAATGAAAATGTACATGAACTAAGAGTAAAACTTTTGCACTTCTTAATTTCTTTTTATTAGTAAAAAAAATTTGTATTCCTAAAATAATAAACATTACTAGATATCAGCGAGCTACATACTACCCCTGATTGATCTCAGGCTCGGCTCTAGTTCTGAGAATCTTTGTACATGCCGATTGTCAGTTTACAAGACACAACAATCAAGACATATAAATGTTTTAATTTAACTAATTTATAAAAGAATATACTATGATATCTCATTATGATAGTAATATAATGTTACGTAGAAATTTAGTTTTTCTAGTAATTTAAATATTTAAAATAACACTTTCAAATTTTTTAATGTCTGTTGATCGTGTAGTCTTAAGATATTGGGTTGATCAATTTAAATGAGCACAAATTTTAGAAATTAGACGTTGCAAGTTTGAGGTTACTTTAAGTTTCTCGAAATACTAAAGAAAATATATAGTGTTTATTTACGTATGCATGCATGCATGCATGCATGTATGTATGAAGAGGATAATGTCTGTGGCCGAGGCGAGAGAGGTATGCAAGGACCGTAGCGTTTGGCGCTCCGTCGTTTGTGGCTACCCCGCAAGGGATATGGCGTGAAGCTAAATAAATAAATAAAAATAAAAAAATAAATATATAAATAATAATCTATATATTTAGTGTTTTACTTAAGTCATTAATTTTAAATATTGATAAAATACAGCTAAACATTGTTTTAGAGCAGCTGTCATTCGTTTCAGATGTTTCACTTTTTGCGTATTTGCATATTTAAATTTTTTTATTTGTTGTCGTGACCTTTCTAGTTCTTTGCAAATAGAAGCACTTTAGAGTTTAACTTTTAATTATTCACCGGTTTGATAAAATATTATGCAATAACCATAATTCGTATCGCTGGCACTTCCCGAGCAGTTTAAAAAGTTTATTGAAATGACACTTCCATTTCTCCTTTTCCGATAATTGGAGTCGACATGGTCATATAGCATATTGTATTGCGGGGCCTTTTTACTCCACGTAGTACTTTATATATACGCAGACAATGGTAAAACAAGAAACGTTTTATAACTACAAATATTACAAAATAATACTTTTGTCAACATATTATTTATTTTGTCCATTATACCTCAGAATGTACCACTGCAAAGCGAGGCAGGGTACAACTAATACAACTAGATTCTAGAGTTCTGGCCAATTATGTTTTAATTAATGTTATAAAATGAATATACAAATAATAAATAACACAATTTATAATATAAAACAAAGCAATCCTAGAAGCCTCTAAATGTTTAGTTAGCAGATTTTACATTCTTGCTTTTTAATGCGTTAAAAATAGTGCATTAAATGAATTAAAAATAGAAAAGAAAGGAATGTAAATAATCTATTCTACCTAGGACTTCACCATTATTAAATAAATTCAAGGAATCAATTCCAAATTCGGTCATCAAAATAGCATCAACTTGTCATTCCAAATCCCAGCTGTCACAAATCGAATAAAATTGACATCAGAAAAAGAACGTCCAACAAAAGTGTCCATATTTGCAAACTACGTTATCTTTGTTCCGTAAAGTTTTGTTAAGCTCACAACTAGTTATATAAAGTCACGGTGGCTATGTGATACTTACTTGTTATCTTACCACTTGTGTGTAGTTTAAACTTTTAGGAACTAATTGATTGATATCATTTGGAATTAATTATTCTTATATAAACAGAATGTGCCAGCGAGTCTCATAGCTGGATCACCTTAGGTAAACAATTCAAAGTAGAAACCTAGGCGTCACTGACAATGTACAAGCAAAGACAAGTATAAAATCCTCTCGTTTGTGAGTACAAGAAGATTGCAATCAAACACTTATTTTTCAAATATTAATATGTAATGTAATGGTCGGCTTCACAATCAGCCATAGCTACAACTACAGATCAGTAAATTGGACATCCAGGTCGACGCAATGAAGATATACATTTATTAGCGGTGAAAATATATTCGGGTGAAATATATCGGTATCATAGTTTCTGAACGCCTCGAGTAAGAAGGAAATGTTCATTGAATTATTAATACTATTAAACTATTTTCTTAACGAAATCTCATCAAGGTGCTTATTATTGGAGGACTTAATTCTAGGGCTTTAGTAGATAAAGCCATAGTCATCCAATAGTGATAACAGAAAAAAAACAGCGAGAAGGAATTTCAATGTCAATATTTTTGGATGTTAGAGAAATTTCAAAATTAAAATGTGTCGATTACAATTGTAAGAAATAGATGTAGAGGAAACAAAATAAGACATGATAAATAGGTAACAGACAAAAACTTACCAATAAGTAGTCTTTGAAAGTCAGCTTTGAAAATCATAAGAGATAGTTCAAAACGGTTAAATAATTTTTTGAGCCTGTTCAAAACCTGCCTGTGACAGGGTACAGATAGTTATAATATATTTGGATGTTTAAATTTAGAATCCGTTGTAAATGTTGAAGCTATGAGTAGTGGGGTTATTTGTTCTCGTTTTTCTTTGGTATCAGGGTTTACTTTTATTATAATTTATTCTCACATATCAATTATGACTGTGATTATTGAAAATTGTGTCAATATTATAAAAATAAATAATAAGTAAAAAGAGTAATCCTGGAGTTTCTTGCTTATTCTTCTACATAGAGCCACCATTCAAGGGTCCAAAACTAGAGTCCAACACTCTATAAGTGCAACCTTAACTTTGTTTCAAAACTAGTATCAGTACAGATATTTTTATAGGAAATACCAATGTATAAACGAACACGACCACAACGAATAAAGAATAAAACAGAAAAACAGAATCCACGCATAGATTTCAGAAAACGAAGATATGTTACAAATACTGTAATAGAATGCCATCATAAAAATATAGCATTAACCCTATGATAAAAAAAAACGAAACACCGTTTACAAAACAATAACAATTCCTACATTCATAAATTTCACTAAGCGAAAAGAGATGAATCTGTGTCGCTGTCATCCAATTACTTAAAAATAATAAAATATAAATATTACAGCCACAATTGTTGGATCACAAATGAATCCGAAATATTAAAAATATATACATTTTATTTGAACGTTACCGGGATAAAAGATATTGTATGATATATTAATATAAAGCGCAGAATAATTATTCAGCGGTTGAATAATAAGATGCACAATGCTCTTACAATGAAAGTGGATTCAAATAATGTTAAATAATGGATTGTGAGGCTTGGAATGGCGAGCGCCGGTGGATATTATAAATATGAATGAAGTGGTTTCGGTAACATAAATATCGAAACCAAAATCGGAATCATTTTGGTAAAGATATGAGACTTGGTGAATTTATAATTCATGTGTAATTAGTTAATTTATAATATTCAATTAATATCAATAACACCATACGTTTTCTAATTTCCTTTTAGTTAACATTTTGTGTGGACATTTGCTGTATTAATATTTTCTTTTAATCAATCAGAATGAATGAAATCAGTGAAAATAACAATTAATTGAGCTGAGCGTAAGCGATACTTTCAACCGTTTGGGAATGCGACGAGATAATTAGCTAAAAATTTTCTCATGTATGTTTGAGCCAAACGCGGATGTTATATCAAAAATAGATTGAAAAAATGATTAGCCATTCAAAAGTTACCAAGAAAGAAGAAAGGAGAGGGGCTCAGCTCAACACCCGCCGTGCACGGTTGGCGGATCCTAGTAACTTGAACTGTGAACTGTGATAAATTAAATGGTTAAAAATATCACAAAATAAAATAAACAGAGAATGTTATATAACTAATATAAAGAGCGCTATTTACAAATACCGCAAAACAATACGAAATATTTTATCGTAAGTGTTAAAGCTTGAGAGTGTAATATACTTATTCATTTTAATATAGTGTTATTACTTTTAAAGTAATATTACTAAAAGTATAAACAGACGATCGAACAGATGTATGTGAAGACACGAACACGTTCCGCCCTCGGATCATATTTAATCGTGTAGCGCTTCGATTACTTATAACTAATTTTAAAATTAATAAGTTACAGAATATTATAAAATAAAAAATGACTTTTATAGAACTTTGTAAAGAGACCGTTGTTGCCGTAAACTGTTGTAAATTTTAATTTAATAATATATTTAAAACAAAAGTACCTACAAGAATTAACAAACTAAATATATGCAAGGGCAACTTTTTGTATTAAGAAAAGTAAAAACAGGTTAACTCTTCCTATACAGAAAAGCAATATAAAAATTCTTCTGTTCTCATTAACTTTGTAAGAAACTATTCAAAGTGGCAGTGGCAGTACCACACCTGCCATTGCTCTTTAATACATCTATAAATTCAGAATATTTTCCTGATCATGAAACGAGCAAAATTAATACTTCCTTTTAACTCTACAGATATAAAATAAAATAATTTTGACGATGTAAATAATGGATGAAGTGATCACCGCCGTCCACGAACTCTTGCAACATCCGGGGAGTATACGTCTTTTTGAAACTTATTGATCTGACAACACTGCCGAAGGAAGTTTATTCCACGTTAGTGGTACGAGGAAAAAAGTTCCTTGAAAACCGCACAGTAGAAGATCGCTACGCCAATAATAGTTCTAAACCAGAAATCGTTTTTTACTTCCAACTTCGATGTATTTTGTTATACTCGCACGGTCTAAATTCCAACTGGGTCATTAATACCTCAAAATGAAATCAATAACTTGTTTTATTTATTTATTTATTTATTTATTTATTTATAAAGGACAACCAACAAAAGATACATTATTAATGACCTTCTATATACGAGTTTACAATAGTATCTGAATGTTCTCTCAATTATAGGTTATCACAACATGCAATATTAATTATGTCGAGTTACACACGAAATTCAATACAATTTTATACAACATAAATATGATTAAGTAACACAGAATTAAAATACAATTTAGTCAGTAATTATGAGATGGAATTAAAAAAGATAGAGTGATAGTGATTGTTGATCACTACCATCACAACCCGCCAATGATTATAATTAACAAAGATTAATGCAATGTTGCAATGCAATGATAAGTGCAATGCCAAAATTGAAAAAAAAAGTAATAATAATAATAATAGCAAAAATAATAATAATAATAATAATAATAATAATAAAAGCAATAATAATATCTGATGCAATTTTCACAAAAAATAAAAGTAAATGTTTAAATCAAAAATAAATCCAATAATTAATTAACTAAGAAATTAGTGACAAAATGCAATACCGAAAGCGATATTGTACCAAAATAAAAAAAAAAAAATCAAATTAAAATTAAAAATAATAAATATTCAAAGATCTCAATCTACATTTATGTTTATATTTAATATAAAAAGAGTAATATTTTGAAAATACAACCTTTAAAACTATTGTGACTGATATGCAAGATGTCCAAGTCTTTACAGGTTTGAGACAAATCATTATATGTACGTTTTATTCTATTAATAGGAGAATATCTTCCCAGCTGGGTCCTAGTTTGGGGAATAACAAATAATGAGATTTGTTTTCTTGGCATTCTAGATGGAACGTTAAGACCAATCAAACAGAGAAGCTGGGAACAATCGATTGTATTGTTTAAAAGCTTGTGCAAAAACGTCATGTCCATGAGTTGTCTGCGGCCGGACAATGGCAACATTTGGTACTCCCTTAACCTATTGAAGTAGTCCCTACCACGAGAAATACCGTCGAAGCGGTACGAAAGGAATTTTGTAAATCGCTTTTGGATCCTTTCAATTCTATCGACGTGAACTTTGTAATGTGGTGACCACACAACCGAACAATATTCGAGCTTACTTCGGACATAACAGTTGTAAAGAGTAACGACTGTTGAGGTTTTACGAAATTCCTTTCCCCTTCTTATCACAAAACCTAGACTCCTCCAAGCTGCTTTAACAACATGGTCTATGTGTCCTGTGAACTGCATTTTTGGGTCAAAAATTACGCCGAGATCACGAATTGTACCAACCTCTTTGATAAAATTATTAAGTATTTTATATTCACTTTTTATAGACTGCTTCCTCCTTGTAAATTTCATGTGAAAGCATTTATTTGTATTTAATTTCATGTGGTTAATTACACACCAGTTAACGAGAGAATCAATATCTTTTTGAAGAAGTAAGACATCGGATTGAGCGCCAACTGTACGAATTAGCTTCAGATCATCTGCGTAAAGAAATATTTTAGTATGTTTAAATTCAGAGCATAGACTGTCTATAAATATGTTGAAAAATACGGGACCCAAATTAGACCCCTGTGGTACCCCAGAGCGCGCAATGAATGGCTCAGATTTAACTCCATCAATAACAACGCGCGACGGTCTCAATTGAAGGTATGAGCCACACCATTTCAGTAAACTATCCGTTATACCTAATGATCTAAGTCTTTCCAATAATATATTGTGGTTGACTTTGTCAAAGGCTTTCGAAAAGTCCGTGTATATTGCATCCACCTGCGCTCCTTTGTCTAAGTTTAGAATTATTTCATGGACATATGCTATTAAATTTGTAGTCGTAGACCTCCCTGATATAAAACCGTGCTGATGTACACTGAGATGCGGTTTGACATGAACAGAAATATGTTGGCAAACTAAAGATTCGAAGACCTTTGACATAGCCGACAAAATAGAGATCGGGCGATAATTGTCCGCTGACTCCACCCTACCATCCTTGTGAATGGGAACTATTCTAGCTTCCTTCCACTTTTCGGGAAAGACGCCTGTTTTTAAAGACACATTGTAGATGACGTACAACGGAAATGACAGTACTGCGGCACAATGAACGAGGAAAACTGGAGGAATATCATCGGGTCCTGACCCTTTACGAATGTCGAGTCTCTTTAACTTCGTTTCAATATCTTCCTGCGAAAGATAAATATTCCCAATGTAAGTCTTAGGTTCATGATTTTTATGAATAATAATATTGTTGTCTTCGTATACAGAAGAAAAATGAGTGGCAAACAGGTTTGAAATGTCATTCTTGTTCTCAGCTATCAAATCACCAAGTACCATCCTCGTCGGATATGAACTGTTTCTATTGCGTGTATTTTTTATGTGGGTCCAAAAATATTTAGGGTTTTTAGATATGGCGTTTTCGACATATTCTATGTAATTATCGTAACATTGTTTAATTAATTTTTCACAGTCTCTTCTAAGATACATAAATTCAACTAAATCGAGGGGATTGTTATACTTTTTTACTTTAATACGATACTTGTTTTTCCTTTTTAATGTGCGAATCAAGTTATAAGAAAACCAAGCCGGGTACAATGATTTTGATTTTTGTTTTTTAGGGATATGAAGGTTAATAATATTTGAGAGTTTTTCAGAAAAAATATTAAGCATTTTATTGACATCGCTAAAGGACCCTTGAAATTCGTTCAGCCAGTTCACACTATCTAGAGACGATAACACCTTTTCATAATCCGCCTTGAAGAAATTGTAATTGTTCATTGATGTGTTTCGAGAGTTGGATGATTTGTGAGGAGTTTTGATACTCACATCAATATTCAAAGCTGGGTGTAAAGACTCGACCATACGAATAGGTGACAAGCATTCCTCGACTTTGATGGTGTTATCATTTTTGTCATAGAGTACCAAGTCAAGAAATTTATTTTTATTATTTTTCACACAATTAAACTGGAACAGGGAGTTTAAATTTAAGAAATCTATAAACATGTTATTTAAAGCGCTATTATTGCCACTAATAGAACTACCAGTATCCGACCAGACTATACCAGGTAAATTGAAATCGCCAACCACCAAGACGGAGCTATCATCATTTTGAAGTGAAGGTATAGTGCTGTTTACTTTGCTAACAAATACCTCCAGGAGTGGAATGTTTACGGGAGGCGGTATATACACCGTGCACACATGTAAAGTCTGTTTATGTCTGCCTACCCCTATCTGTATCGAGACCCATAAATCCTCGCAATCGCTTTCCATATCCAAGCGACGACTGGAGAAATATTTATTGGAAACCGCTATGAGAACTCCACCACCAGATTTTTTGTGGGATGACCTGATACTAGTTTCTCGATCCCGACGATAGATTATATATCTACTACCAAAAATTTCAGCGTCAAAGACACTACCGCTCAGCCAAGTCTCCGTTAGAAGTATCAGGTCAAAATTGTTGTTTAAAACCTGGTTACGCACATCTTGCATATCTGTATTAATTCCCCTAATATTCTGGTAATAACAATTTAAAACAGTGAATTTTATACTAGTAATGAAAAAACAGAAACATGCATTGTACAACAAATATATATATAGTTATTTTAGACTCCTAAGAACTTCAGAATTCTTAACATATACGTATTCCGACTTATCCGATTTACGCATAAAAATTCGGCCATTTTTTATCCATACAAAACGATACTTAAGTTTTTTTGAGTACGATCTTGCTTCAGCGTGGAGCGCTTTAACAGCAGGTGGTAGGTGCTCGCATATATACACTGGCTTCTTATCACCGCCGATTCCTAAGTGACTTGTGTTTAATTTATCGAAAATTGTGTTGGCTTTCTTATTAAATACCATCGAGGCAGCAAGGAAAGTATCCCGGACACGCGGACTGCTGAACTTTACTAAAATAGACCTTGGACGTGGTGAATCCCTATTTAATTTCGCGACTCGAGTACATTTTATTACATCTTTTTTATCTATATCACACTTTATTACAGATGCTATTTGATTAAGCGTGGTTACAAGGTTCTCATTCTTGTATTCCGGTACGCATTGTACCTCAACATTACAGGCCCGAGACTGCTGTTCCATCAGTGATAGTCGTGACTGCAAGTCGTTCACATCACTTCGAAGACTGTTATTTTCGCGTTCAAGATTTTTAATATTTTCAAATTTACGGTTAACATCTTGCTTAACATCTTCATATTTTTTTTCCAGAAACTCAATAGAATTATTAATTGCTGTCATATTCTCTAACATTTTTTGAAACTTATTTTCGATTTGATCCAACATGTCTTTTCTAAAAATATCGAACACGACTTTGAGCTCCTCGCGTACAATGTGACGGACCTCCTGCATCGAGACGTTTGACGTACTACTATGTTCGTTATTATCTCGTCTCGTCTCTCGTCTTGTAGTGACATTATCGTCGTAATCTGATGTATTGTTTTTTTTAGGCATGATCTGTCTTATAAAAATTTCAAAATTGAAATCGTTAAGTTAAATTAAATTTTTTTTTCTTTTCATTTTTATTATCATTAAAACCATTCACAGACTGTTATATGACTTGCTGTAATAACAATAATCTCTTTATAGTGTTTGTAATACTTAATTTGTTTTCAAATTTTATGACATGATTCTACATTTCTACACACCAACATGTAATGTATGGTGGAGAGATACACACCAGTGCACATAAAGTTAACATTTGTTGAATAATTGAAACAGATTTTAGGATAAATTTTATTTTAAGATACGAATCTCTTTCATTAGTATATGTGACTTAATCAAAACAGCAATAAAAAAAACCTATTAAAAGCCTTGCCATAATCATATTTATAAAAATATTTAATTTTATCGAAATACTAACTCACTTAAAACAATTTGTCGAGTTTTCTTTATTAATCATGTCATTTTATTATTTAAAAGTAAATAATCAATTATTTTTAATGAATGTATTAATATGTGAATTATGTTTTTGATATAATTGTCAATTAATATAGAGAAAATATGAAATTGTGTACATATTTAATGAATATAAATGTTATCCATTAAAACGAGTAATCCCTCAATGAAATTGTAAAATACTTACGTATATATAATAAGAATTCGAGTAAAAAATAGTTTTATAACCAATATCAATGCTCTCATTATAAAAATACATTTAACTACATAATATCATTCCAAGCTATAACTCTCGGAAAATATTAAACTTATTCACACGAAGACATTCAGATACTACGGAGGTAAATAGAATTTGATACTTCGAGGCCGATAAAAAGACTACTCTTTGTAAGCGATAGCCTTGTGACCATACAGTACATGCCTTGGAACTTTTATTTGTTAAATGATACTAGAAATTCCACTTACGTTCCAAAAGTAATTGCATTCTCCTTTGACCTTGTCTCTCCGTACATTTTCTAATGAATATATCTTTATTATATAACTGTAAAGGTGTATCTGTGGTTTATTTGTACTATTTTTTGTTATGTAATTTTATTTACTGTAACAAAACATATATATCGTTGCAATATTTATAAATTAAAAGATTATTAAACTTTGATATATTTCTTAACATAGAATAATTAATGTTAAACTACGTTACTAAGTGTCAATATTTAAATATGGAATTTTTATAAAGGCTATTATTGGAAAATCCTTAGTTAGTTGAGAAGCACGTTGTTCGATAAACTTCCAACTTTAGAAGACCGTTAACAAGAATTTCGTAAGTTTTATAATTGAAAACTTTTCGCAGTTAGGTGAAACTCTTTAAGGTGGATATTGCAAACAATATTTATATTTTATAACACGGAATGCTACAAGTGCAAAGACAAAGTGAACAAGTAGCTTTAAAAAGTGATATATTTTTGTATTGTGCTCCCGTAACACACCGTTTTTTTTAATATTATAGTCAAAATAAGTATGATAATATTAAGTATAGTCAGTTAAAAATTGTCATTAATAATCTAAAGAATGTCAGAAAAAAATAATAAAAATATTTTGTTACGATCTGGATAACAAATAAAATTTGCATAATCAATAAGGGGTAAAATAATAGAGTTAACTAACATTATCTTCATCTTAATGCGGAGGAAATGTTTAGTACGATAGAAATGATAGAATAGATGAAATGCGGCAATAACTTTATGACTTATGTCTCTAAGGCGCAACCCCAGGTTCTATACTCATCTTATATATGTATTGTATATCTTTTATAGCAGTATGACGTTGCCATTGTACGAGATGGTTGGCATCCTGTCAAAAGCCGTTTTGACCAGCAGTGTCGAGTTTCCAACGACCATAGCCATACATTTATCAAGGTTAACAGTAAAACCAACTCTTGAGTCGAAGTTAGGAAAATGTATTCATGAAGAAAGAAAATATAATGAGAGATAGTATTTCACCTTGTGGCATACCAGTGAGTGTGTTGTCGATGTGACGGATGAGCCACCCACGTAAACTGATTGCCAGCAGCCACGAAGATAGACTGAGAACCATTTAATTAAAATCAATCCACAAGTCTTCGCAATCTAAATTGTGATGAGTTGCCTTTAATGGGAGAAATGAGAAGAAATAAAATTTCAGAATATTAGTGTTTAAGGCACCCATTATTATATAATGTTTATAGTTACTTACTTGCTTATCTTCACTCCATATCCCTTGCGGGGTAGCCAGAGACGACGGAGCGCCAAACGCTACGGTCCCTGCATAGCTCTTTCGCCTCGACCACAGACATTAACCTCTTCATACATGTCCTCCTGCTTTTGCTTTGGTTATAATGTTTATAACTAGACGATATTACTAGACGATATATTATTATCCAAAGTATTTTCTAAATCTTTACAGTAATCGGTCGAAGGGGTACAATACATAAAGCCTAGAAGTACCTTAACACCTTTAAACTTAAGCTCTAGGAACAAGTACTAACAGGGGACGGACTAAAATTATTCTATGATATCGAGTGACACTAAAATTATTTTATTAACAGAGTTATGAACAGAAAAGACTCTTTTAAATAAACAGCTACATAACCCGTTTTTCTGCCTTTCCTTGTAATGACAAGGAATAAGGTGCTAATAAGGAACGTCTTATTAGCACGAACCCAAGTAGTGGATAAAGAGCAGAGTGAAATTGCGGTTTAGGCGTCTGTCGGGGATAAGTAAAGCTTACTTAAACTTCGCGAAATAAACAATTAATAAATTATAAATTCTAAATCCTAAATTCTTAAATCAGTTCTAGTGATTTAGTATACATTAAAAAAGCAATAAAAATACATAATGTACTGCCCCGGTCGCCCAGTTGGGAAAAACTGTGCGTATGTGACTCATAATAGTTATGTCAACTCATGTTTAGGTCAGCGCATGTTTATCAAAAATAAAAACTGGACTCTTTTAATGTGCACTTTTGAACTACATTTTTATTTTAATAAAAAAATATTGTATATTTGTCAATGACATTATCGAATTGATAGTTTTAATATATAAAAATCTTTTTTATGGGATGGCTGGTGATGACGAGTGCGTATCGCCTCATGAAGAATGAGGAATGTTAAAAAGTGGTAGGACAGTCGGAAACTAAGAATACTTTAGACGTACGATGCTCTCATTAGATTAAACTCCTATATGTTAATGAGTGTTGTTATGGTCGTAATAAAAAACACACCTTTTCTTCTGATCTGTTTAAGTTTCAGCAGCTGTCTGTTGAAAGTAAAAATGTGCTTAGATGGTCTAGCAGGTGTCAGTCATGCGATGCCCGTATTTGGCGTTTGTTTGTAAAAATTGCAGCATCTTTTACATTAAAATTTCCTGACTGTGATTGTCCATAACCTTCCCAATTTTTTTCGAGACGAGTAGCATTTTTCCCCTTTTGAAAGTTTGAAAAACTTTGAAAAGATAATAAAACAAAGACATTTTATTACAAATGTTTTACTATAAAAGACGAAAAGACTTTTTCTCCGACCTATTCTACACCTTTAAAAATTGTGATATATATTGCTTATACTAAAAGTTGATAATATAAATCTAATATTAAACATTACTTTGTCATTGTAATAAAATGGCAAGACTTAATAAATCAAAACTTTATAAAATAGATAAAGCGTTTACGAGATAATACATAATAATATGTATTGCGATAAATTTCAAAGTAAAGAAGAATGTTGACAACAATTTTCAAAGTATTAAACGAACTCTGAAGTCTGACAATTTATGGCGGTTAAGTGAAACTCGTACAAAAGTTTGAAACTTTAATATTGTGCTCCTCAAGTGAACTCATAGGTGAGAAGGAGAACTTTAGTAAGTTTAGTAATCTAGTGATTACAATTTAATGTATATAGATCGAGGTGAGATCAATGGTTTATATAAAATTATAAAATTGTTGATTCGTAGACACATAAAAAAGCTACTTAATTATTAACATTTAAATTAAAATTACAAAAACAATACATTCAAATTACAAATTTTTTAAATTAAAAAAAAAATACAATTAAATTTAAATTTAAAAAATAAAAAAAAACAACTCAAATAATTATTATTAATCAAATCCTTAATATTATGATCTCTTAAATTAAATTTACAGCCGCTACTAACAATGGACAAGTGAAGACGTATACACAGCCCCCTTGTTTGTCAGTACATGAAGACTGCAGTCAAACACTTATTCCTCAATTATTAATTTATAGTGTTGAACAATTATATATAAAATAGTACGTCACCAGATAAGTTCTTAATAGTTTAATGAGGATCAGGCATTTATCAGTTTTTTTATTTTTCAGTTACAGCAACATACCAGGAAGCAAGACATTCCGGTCGACTTCAAGAAGTTACGCTTATGTACATCCACTCCATATTAAATTAAAAACTAATTATGGAGGAAAAAGGCCTCATTAGCAATACTATTGCCTATGTCGAATTGTCGAAACAGGACAAATATATATGTCCTACAAATGAGCCTTTAAAATGACGGAGAAATGCCGGCAAAACGAATTATGGTTCTTCCATAATATTTTATCAACCAGGATGCTAATTAAAAAAAGAATATCGGAAGTGCATCATTTAGAAAGTATTAGAAATGTCATGACACTGAATATCTTTGAAAACAAACAAGCCTTATTAATTGACGACATTTTAATATAATGTAAACATGTCAATATGACAACGTAGGCAGCATCTTAACTATCTGAAAAGAATGACACCTACTTAAATAATATACATCCGTATGCTATTAATTTATATAATTTTTGACATAAAAATAACACTGAATGTAAATAATAAAATAGTATGATATTTCGAGAAATCCAACGCATCCTCAAGCTGGCGTCTAATTTCTAAAAAAATAGTACGGAATGTCACAGACATGTATATCTTAGATATCGTTTTCGTACAAGAGGTTCATCCAAGCAGTAATATATTTTTAAACTTTTACTATTAAGGACTCTGAAAGCAGTAACATTTCAATCAATAGTTTAAAAGTTTAGATTGTGAATTAAAATAAAACGCTCCCGTTTTCAATTCCCAATTGCTCAAACGAACGTAGAAAACTTTTCATTAAAATTAAAGTGGATTTTACATTTACACTTCAGGTGGGTTGTCGATAGTTTAGTATAAAAGAATATCAACCAGTCTAACTTATGTATATAACCCATTTGTATATCCTAATCAAAACAAAGGCGACAGCGAAGCGTTCCTGAAATCAAATTAAATATTAAAAAAATGTTCAAGGTTTTAAAATAAAAAACTTCATGTAAGTCAAGGTATGACATTAAATTTGGAGAATAATACGAGCTTATGTGTTGTAAAAATGTGTAGTTGAACATAAAATCATTTTTTCCTGTTTTATTACTGCTTTGAATTTGGAAAAGAGTCTCTTCGATAAATTATTCAGTTTAAAATTTTATCAGAGGCATTTAAAACCCAAACCTATATTTTTTATAAAATGTTTGTTTTTAAATAACTGTTTTTTGTCAAGCGATATTAAAGAAAACAAAAAAAATAATGCCATACTACATTAACATTAATACATTATACAAACAAGAAATATTACCGTGTCATCAAAACCATCAAATAGCAAATAGCTAAAATAAAGATCACGTACGTCAAAATTGGCGAACGCCAAAGAATCTTTCCTCCCGCAACAGAAAAATACTGTGCCCTTCTGGTTAACTTCACTTCAAAACTTCTGGTAGCGATCCCTTTCATCATTACTCATTGGGAAATATACCCTAGCCCATCTAATAACAATAGAATACCGATCTTCTGAGCATTCTATCAGGTTCATACTCAACGACATGACAATGGAAATACACTGCTTACCACCTTGGAGTTTCAGATATCAACGCTTCATATGGCATATTTCAAAAGTTTTTGATCATCCATGGCATATAGCGATTTCTTGAAGATATGGGCTTCTCCTACAGCTACGGAGTTGCCGATAATTTTTGCGAGAAGAGTTTTATAGCCAGTTTTTTCATTGTATTGAGTCAACAAGTCCTTCTAAATTGATTTGTCTCGACCAAAGTGGTAAACTCTGGTGTGTGTGTGATATTTTGTATATTTCCAACAGTAATCTATTCCATTGTATCCTCAGTACTGTAATTTAAATTTGTCTTTAAAATTGTCGCTGAGTGGCTAAAATCACCTAATACTGGTGAGTAATTACAATGAAGCATCCCAAATACTATTTGATTTTAATTGGTTTTAGATATGTTTTAAAATATTTTTTTTTTGTAAATGTGTATATGCAGACACTAAGATGTGGAATAAACTTCCTACGGCGATATTTTCAGATTGATACGATATGGGTACCTTCATGAAAAGCGTATACAACCACTTTCAAGGCCGGCAACACTCTTGTGATTCCCCGGTTGTTGTAAAAGTTGGTTGCGGCGGTGATTACTTGACATCGGTTGTTTGCTCGTTCGTTTGCACGTGCGTTTGCTCTCATCTAACATAAAAAAATCACAATAAGCTTAGTTTTTTATAATTTTATTATTTGCTTTTATTGCAGGAAGCTAAAACACGCAACGAAGAAAAGAATAAGCAAATAATGCCACATTTATTGTGGTAGCGACTGTTACATCTTCAGCTTCCATGCGGGGTGCGGGACGGGAATAAACCGACGAACAATTGTATTTCGAATCGATGAAAAGTTTCTTTTAATGGCTTAATTTGCGAGTACGTTACAATAACAACTAGAAGGTTTTTACAGTATTATTTAAAATAGAAAAATCTCGTAAGAAATAAAGTGCTCCAATAACTAACAAACAATTTTCTTTACTAACAAAAGCTACCAAGATCTTTATTCTTCAAGTTCCTCAGCTTTGTCCTCACTGGCGCATCAAATGACAATTTTCTATTCCCGGCCTCGACTCTGCAGTAAACTCATTAACATTACATTTCGTAGTTATCTTTATTCCGTTTCAATCCTGTTGAAATCACAAAGAGATTTAATCTAGAGAGACTTAGTATTTATTTTTATAGAATCTAAAATCCATTCTAGATATATTTTTTAATTATTCTGTCTTAATATACTGCTGTTTAGAAAAAAGGTAAGGAGTAAACAAAATTCCTTCGAATAAGTTTATTATCGGTAAGTGAATGCCTGAAAATACTCATGAAAAAATCTCTTGGAGAAGTTTGAGAGATATATTTCTACTTTCAAAAGAAATATTGTGAAGGAAAAATGTTATGTTGTGAATAATGTCGTATTGAATTTGGCGATCTTCTCAAAATCCTAACATTAACAAAGTGCTATGTACAAAATAAAACAACATTATTTTTCAGGAATGTTGAATTCAAAACAGAAATACAGGAAACTAAAAAAATAGTTAGGATGCCAAAACAAAATCACATATTGGTCATATTTGAGATCAAAGTCGCCAGTTCATTAAAAATAATTTGAAATGCAAGGACCTAGTATTGTTTTGTTTTGTTTGTTAAGTTCGAATCCATCTTCCAGGCGTGACAACAATTGTCTCTTTAATTAACTGAATATTATTTAATGAATACATTTTTTTTAAATAAATTTCCGGAGTTGTATTTAATGAATACATTTTTTTAAAATAAATTTCCTTATTTGTAAAATTTGTAAAATGAAACGAACTACTCGTCTAACTTATAAATACTAATCGATAATTTATTAATATTTACTATGTAGAATATTTATTTTAAGTTTAAAAATCGTATTAAAAAAATGGAATAACTAATAATTCATAGTTATTCGTAGTTGATTAACTTTAGCATAACACTAAATTTAAATTATTAAATAGTATATAATTTCTTCAATATTATAAATAACTTAGAGTAACCTCAAGCTGGAAATATTTAATTCCTAAAAAAATATGATTTGTCATAGACTAATTAATAATTAAGTCTTTTAAATTACTTGTCAACAGACAAGTAATCAATCATGAACCACAAAAGATTCAATAAATATCGTATTAAGAGTGACAAATAATTTATATAGGACAGTTAATTTCTTTAATACTTCGTGTAGTATATTTTTATTTAATTATTCTTGAATAATTTAACAAACAATTAGATTATCCGAAAAACAATGCATAATTAATTTCTGCATAATGGACCAGAATAATTTTTTTATGAAATAAAATATTCTACATTAAATAAAGTAACTAAATTACAAATTCCATATTTTATATATGTAAAATTTGTTTCTAGGTTTGAAGTAAAATCACTCGTATTCATTATTAAATTAAATGGCGTGCGTCAATAACAATGTTTAAAAGCTTTAAAAGAGTTAAACAACTTAAGGCATAAATCAAAAGACGGCACAACGAGGCGGCAAGACAAACTCTATCCTTAGTTCTCAATGAACAAAGGCGGCCTAACTTCGCTTTGTTTTCTCGCTTAATCCCATTGCGCTGGTGTTTGTATGACTTAACGAAATATTAATATTTAGGTTAGGCATTAAATATTATCTACATTAAAACTATATAAACACCAAATTCCTTAAAAATATTGGTGACATCGTTTATTTACTTCATAGCGAGATTGACAGATTTTTAAAGAAGTTTTCAACGGTTGCAAACGGCTGTGGTCTCGAGGCGTTGACAAATCTCATCGGTATCTCTTGAGATGATGTAAATTGGGGTATCATCCGTAAATATGATTAGGTATATTTTAGAGCTTGACCTAGGAATATTACTGGAGTAAATGGAGTAGCGGATGAGAAAGAGAACTGAGCTCTAGGATACACCCGCCCTTATGAGGCGGGGGTTGATGTCACGCCTTCCACACATTAACGGATGGAACGATTCGACATGACTTCCCAAATGATAAGTATGAAATTGTCCGACACCCTGAATGGGTATAACTTGTATATCAATCCATTCAGCCTGTCGACTGCCTTCTCTAAATCGAAGAATAGTGCTCCTGTCCTCCGATTTCTGATCCTTATAGTAGCCTCTGACAAAAGATGCTCCGCGCCAGGTGTGTACTGGAATGGTTGCCTCGGAAACCGTTAATGTTTAATCTTTCGACTTCTACTTTGAGTTTGAGTATTTTTCTTTCATAAATCTTCCCTAGGAAACTGAGGACTGATGGGATGATAACTACTAGGGAGGTTTCGGGGTTTTCCCGGTTTTTGAATTCGAATCCCCTCTTTTCACTGAGCCTAAATCAACAACCGGCCAGTAAACTGTTAAAGATAACCAATAGGTACAACAGAGGAGGCGGGAGAAGTTTGATCAATTTGTTAGTGATCGTTCCGCGACCTTTAATTTTTTTTTTCATGAAGTGTCTTAACTATAGACATCACCTCACCGAGATACGCTTTCCTAATTGGAGTACCAACTGGTGGTTAAAAGTACACGATGCGTATGACATTGAATACGATTCCGACATGTATAGTTCGACTGTATTAGCACTCAGGAAGCTCTGTAACGACCTGTATACCTGGTACAAAGTAAAAAGCGCTGAAAGCTTATCTCAACTTAAATACCCTACTTAAGTCATGGTTCCTAAGCAATATTCTTGACCGAGAAAAGCTGGTCAAGGATTTTGTCGAGGTCAGGAGCAACTGAAGATTCTTTCAGTTAATGATGATTTTGGTCGAGCACGTCGGTCGGTCGGTCATTTCGGAATTCAGTATCGGAGTATTGCGTGGAGCTCAAAGGCACGATGATCTGAAAGTCGATATTTGAGCTGTTTCTTAGACTATCAAGAAGAACGGTAAAGAAGTGAAATCTGTCATCTGATGTTGTTACTTAAATTTTTCATTTTATTTAATTTTTCTTTAAGAGCTGTATATGGCTAATCTAGATATTTTTTTTTATTCACATTTTATTTTAATATTTTTTTTTGTATTTTAACGATTCTTGTAATTTTAAATAGCAATAAAATTAGACCTTTTTAATAGTACTAAATATTTACACATTTTGACAGCTGCCATATGCTTGCTGTCATTAATGTTTATATATTTAATGGGTAATGTAATGTTATTGCATACTAAAATCCTCCTTGGTGTTTTTTATAATCCTCCGTCCACAACAAATTATTTTAATTCCTTTGAAATTTTACATGAAAAATTCACCTCTCTTTACAGTCATTCCATAATAATGGGTGACTTAAATACCTGTCTAATTAAAGATGACTACCGCAAAAATAAACTCTTGTCCTTAATAGGTTCCTGTAACCTACATCTATTACCTCTTTCGGTTTCACATTATTTTCCTGGTTGCACTCGTTCCCTTCTAGATGTAATTGTATTTTTTTTTTTTTATGTAAGAGGAGGGCAAACGAGCTGGCGGGTCACGGATGGACGTGATCACCGCCGCCTGTGAACTCTTGCAACATCCGAGGATTTACAAGAGTGTTGCCGGCCTCGTAGGTAGGAATAAACGCCTTTTTTGAAGGTACCCATGTCGTACCGATCTGGAAATACCGCCGAAGGGAGTTCGTTCCACATTCGAGTGGTACGTGGAAAAAATGTCCTTGAGAACCGCACAGTGGAGGATCGCCACGCATCCAGGTGGTAAGGATGGTATTGGAGGCGATGGCGCGCTGTGCGGTGATGAAATTCGGCGGCAGGCATCAGATCGAATAGTTCTTCGGAACACTCCCCGTTGTAAATGCGGTAGAAGACGCACAAAGAAGCCACGTCTCTACGCAATGCCAAAGAGTAGAAGTAGAAGCTGATATTGGGGTGATCCGGACCAGAGATGAGAACAGTACTCCATGTGTGGCCGGACCTGCGCCTTATAGAGCGCAAGTCTTTGGCCAGGATTGAAGTACTGCCTCGCTCTATTGATCACTCCCAATTTCATCGAGGCCAACTTGGCCTTGCTCTCCAGATGACCACGAAACTGACAGTCGCTCGAAATGTCGAGACCCAGTATTCTGATACTTGGCGAGGCAATGAGGGGAGTGCTCTCGAAGAGCGGTGATACGACAAATGGGGTTTTCTTAGTGGTAAACGCGCAAACCTGTGTCTTTAGGGGATTGAATTCACCCCACTCAGAGACCATCCCCAGGGAGGTCTCTATTGAAGACACAAGTTTCTTTCGGCACTCGTCGACGTTTTCCCGAGTGAGACCTGCACGGCCGGAATATACTGCATCCCCAGTACTGTCATCCGCATAACAATGATATGTTGGATATCTCCAACATATCATTGATGTGCAGGAGGAACAGAGTTGGGGATCTGGTGATGGAAGCTGGTGATCCACTTGCATAAACTCTCGGGAAGCCCATAGGAAGGTAGCTTCGAAAGAAGCCCTTTGTGCCATACACGATCGAAGGCTTTCGCCATATCCAGACTAACTGCCAGATCCTCTCCCTTGCTTTCAATAACAGCTGCCCAACGGTGTGTAAGATACAACAGAAGATCACCAGCCGATCGACCATGGCGAAAGCCATATTGCCGGTCATTGACCAACTGGTGATCCTCGAGGTAGGTTAGGAGCTGTTTATTGATAATGCTCTCCATTACTTTGGAGAGCAGAGAGGTAATGGCGATAGGTCTGTAGTTAGCTGGTTCCGAGCTATCACCTTTTTTTGGGATCGGATGGACAAGGGCACGCTTCCAAGTGACCGGGACTACGCCTTTAAGGTATTAGTACCGAAATAGACGCGTTAGCACTGGAGTCAACTCAGGGGCACACGTTCGTAGCACCAATGGAGAAATGCCATCCGGCCCACTCGACTTATGAACGTTCAAGGAAAATAGAGACTGCCTAATAGTTTTTTGCCGAAAAACTATTTCCGGCATTGAGCTCTGACACCGCGGGATGATAGGCGGTGTCTTCCCCTGGTCGTCCAAAGTCGAGTTGGAGGCGAAAAGAGTGCCCAAGAGATCGGCTTTCTCTTTTGCCGTGTGGGCCAGAGAGTCATTCCCCATGTGCAACGGCGGTAGGGACGGCTGGCTAAAGTTTCCCAGAGTGGCCTTTGAAAGCGCCCAGAATTTGCGCGTGCCAGGCGGGTACTTTGCCAGCTGATCCCCAATTTTGACGACATGCTTGAACTTTGCTCTAGCGATTTGCCGTTTGAAGAATCTGGAGGCACGATTATATTTCCTCTTCAGAACTCTAGAGTTCGGATCCTTAGTGACTAATCTATTTGCCATTTTCATTAATTCCATAACTCAATATATCTCTTGTCTCTATCACATGTATGCAGATGATATTCAGATTTACCACCATTCGCAGTAAGAAGCAGTTACTTCACAAATTAAA
The DNA here is from genome assembly GCA_918358695.1 of Melinaea menophilus ssp. n. AW-2005. Taxonomy (NCBI): domain Eukaryota; kingdom Metazoa; phylum Arthropoda; class Insecta; order Lepidoptera; family Nymphalidae; genus Melinaea; species Melinaea menophilus. The sequence goes on from OU911039.1 coordinate 995,486, forward strand.
CCCTCAAAAATCACAAGCTATTGTTATTGGGAGTCCCGGTATGATATCAAGAGTGGACAGGCGAAACTTACCACCTATACAATTTAATGGCATTACTATACCGTATTGTTCATTTGTTAAAAACTTAGGCATCTATTTGGATCAGACAATGTCGTGGTCTGTTCAAATAAAAGAAATCAGTAGAAAAATATTTACTTCTATGAGGTCACTTCGTCGACTGCGTTTTTACCTTCCAATTCCTACCAAAATTATGTTAGCATATTCACTTCTTCTTTCCATTCTAGACTACGCCGACGCATGCTATACTGATCTCACCGAGAACAAACTAAACAAGCTTGAGAGACTTCAAAATCTTGCTATACGGTTCATATTTAGTCTACGCAAATATGACCACATTTTACAATTTCACAAAAAGCTCAAGTGGCTTCCCATACGTCGACGCCGGGATTTACATTTAGTTTCTCTATTGTACTGTGTACTATTTCACCCGAAAACACCTCTTTATCTAAAAGAAAAAATTGTATTTCTAGGTCAGCAAGATACTACGAGATCTTCACAAATTCTCACTATAAAACTGCCAATTCGCAATTCCATATTTTATAAACTTTCCTTTACAATTCGTGCAACCAAGCTGTGGAATGCTCTTCCTTTAAATATTTGACGATCTAAATCCTTAGAAATATTCAAAAAATCTTTTAAAGAATACTACCTTTCTGACGATAATGAGTTACCTTTGCTTATTAGACATATATCATATTTATTATATTGTATTTATTAGTGTATGTTTGTTATGTATTATATATATTGATATTTTTGTATTATTTAAATGTATCTATGTGTAATTATTGGTAAGTATGTTTATTATAATAACACCAGCATCCATTACCTAAGTGCTTGCAGTTTCCCTAAACCTAAGGTTGTCTGGAAGAGATCGCCATTAGGCGATAAGACCGCCTTTTGTACGGTACAATTTTTATTCCATTCATGTCACTGTAACGTTTTTTTTTATTTCATTTGTATTTTGGTGAACAATAAAGAGTAAAATAAAATAAAATAAATAAGTCGTACTCTAGCGTTGCGACGTTAGAGTTCCGGCGGGGGTGTTTGCAGTTGAAGTCGTCGGCTAGAATGGTTTTCTTGTTTAATTAGGGTAAGGACTTAAGGTCTCCCTCAACTACGTTTTTATTGAGTGAAATTAAACTGATGCTGATATGATCGGCTGATAGTTGGTTATACCCACATGGCACCGTGACCCCCTTGAGGTTTCCGTATCGTTACTAACGGCGTTGAAATTCGCGATGCCTGACCTATGACCTATCTGCTTTAGAAGGCCGTTGTGTCTAGCAACAGTTAAATAGCGTGATATAATCCATCCATGCGATGTAGTTTAAAAAATACATATACGATGTATTGTTGATGTTGTTTGTATATTTGGCGGATTAGGTTGGTGTGTTTGAGGAGCACATTTGCGCGAGATATATGCAGTGCTTTCGGGTACCCACGTCTGTTTTGCGGGATGGTCCTTCTGCTGGCACAGGACCCAGCTGGGAGAATCGTCTGGGTCCATAGGCGAACTATTGGCTGTCGCATGATCATCAATGCACTTGGTTGGACAAACGTGTCAAAAACGCTGGGACATCCCGTAGCGATGACATTGCCCTGGAAAACTGCGACTGCCGGACCCTAGAAAAACAACCTTAAAAAATAATTTTATACATAATTTGAGGTTTTCCAAAGATATAAAGGTGGCAAGTATGTATAAACTAAACATTTCTTCAAATTTAATTGCTGTTGTAATATATATTGGTATATACATATATGTATACATGTTTCACATTTCATCTTTAATTCTAAGTTGCAAGACAAGGCAATAATTTTTTTCTTTATCATGTAAAAGTCCAATTTATTTATCGTACTGATACAAAAGTAAAAAAACTATTTTAGTAATAAGAAGAATAATAGAAGAAGAAAATGTAATTATGGAAAAAGAGAATGGAAGTGTTCTCCATTAGCAACATTGTATTGAGAGCTTCATAGGTCTAGATATACGAATTGGTTTCCATTGCTGCAAAAATTTAGAACGAGATTGATATTGGGGATTAAATTAAAAATTAACAAAAGCCTCTCATTATTAGTCGGGTTAGTCAAATAAAAAATGTTAAATGACTATATAATGTTTAAAATTTTATTAGTCTCAGAAATATAATTAAAGCAAAATAAATTACAACAACTTATCGTACCAATAGACAATTGTTTTTATTTATTTACTTATCTTTTCCATTTTAAATCAATACCAGTGTCCCCGTACCTAATGCTAGACTGGAGGCTAAAACATGTTGTATAATGGAAACACATTCTAGAAAAGGAAAGGCGCGTCTTGTATAATTAAAACAACGCACGTATCTACTTAATTAAGACCCGCTCGGTTTAAGGAGCTATAATCGATAGAAACTGCCTCACCCAAGGCATGCGACTGTACGTCAATTAGAAGTTACATCAACGAAACATCGAGTTTCTTAAAACTTATCAATATTGACTTTATTAATTAATTATGATATACATAATTATAATTGATTGTATAATTATATAAATGTAGTTTGACAATCCTTAACATAATATACAGAAATCCTGTGAGAAGATATAAGTTTTACAGTTTAACATTTTGCCTATAGGGTATAAAAATATATATTTTAATAAAATTTTAAATTTAATATCTACAAAAGATAAGTTAATTTTAGAGAAAATTCTGAGGTTGAAGTTTTGTGCTTTACTATATACGATGCTTACCAAAATTACAATAACTAATGAGTAGATTCCGCTATAGTGTTACAACTATTTATATTGTATATGATGGTGGGGGAACCGTTCTTCGTATTTACAATCTAACATGCATGTGTTGAGTCGTATAAATTGGCTGACCGGGTAGAACAACCTTTTGTGTAAATTCGATGATCTTATGGTAGTGATTTTTTTATTATACACGCGGGCCTCCAAATTCTGAGAATCTGTTGGAAGAAAAGATGAAATGGAAGCGGTAATAACATTTGAAAAATTTGTTAATGATACTTCTTCACTTCACAAAAATCATCTCTCTTGTTAGTGAATGTTCGAAAGCGATTAAATATTTTATAAACTACATTAGTTTATAGTTTGTTACAAACATTGATTTATTCTTAAAAATTAATATATTCACATTTTAATAAATAATTATATAATAAGGAAATATATATTTCAATATATATTTATTTATTATATACTCTACCATTATTTCAAACATTGTTATTTTTATTGTTGCTCAAAAAATTATGACAGTTACAGTTTAATTTTTTTTTTTCTAAAGAAAATATTCAGCAGTTGATAGTTTCATGCAGGAACGAGGCAGTTCAACCTCTCCCTAAGTGTAATGTTTTTGTATTATTCGTTCTGATCTCTCGTAGAATAAATGTTATACAGCAGCTGTCCTTCGACTTTCACTAATTTAAATACAAGGTATTTAAATATCATAGAGTATCTAAATATATTGTATATATTTATACAGGATATGATATGATGCCATACAACACGAAATACATAAAATAAGGTAATATAAAATTACTTAATATATAATATACATAATATACGTCTATCCTTAATATATACAACGGTAAACAAAAATAGTAATAACATAAAGATTTATATTATAAATTGGTAATATCAATGATATTATGATAATAAAATATTTTTATTGTACATTAACTTTGGTATTCAGTAATCTAAGTTATCCAGACCCCGCTTGTAGGTTGTTGGTGAAATTTAAGGCTTACTAGATCTTAAATATAGATACATCATGTCAAAGACAATGCTACAAGAAATTCAATTCTAATTTGCTAATTATGGTAGATCATATCTCACATCATTTTATTTCTTAAAAGTATGTTTAGAAACATACTTTTAAGAATTAAAAAACATCTATCCAGTAGTTAAGACGGAATGGATTATTTTCTTTTGGTAAAAATAATCACATTCCATTACGGTATCTCAGTGGGCTATTATCAAGAGGTTAAAGATGTTTAATAAATACATATTAAAACTAAGAGCCTTTGCATATATCTATTGATTTTACTAAACGAGATATTGTAAAACAGACCTCAATCAGTACATTAGCTACGCTTATATCATGTTTGTTAACTATGTTATTGTATCGAAACAAACTTAATAAATCTGATCACTAAAAAATATTTCACAAATATTTTTTTTATTTGGCAATGCGCCACAAATCGTCCTCGTCTTCTTCTTCTTCTTGTCAGCCTATAGACGGTCACTGCGAGGCATAGGCTCCAAAGTTCGCCAGGATAACCAGTCATGTGCTGCTCGCATCCAACGCCGTCCCGCGATCTTGGTTATATCGTCGCTCACTCTAGTGGGGGGCGATACTACCCAAAACCCACTCCGCGTCTTCCGGCTCGTCGCCGGCACTCGAGAACCATTGGGCCCCATCCAATATACCAATAATATTGGTGGGAAATCAGGTGACCAACCCACTGTTGTTGTTTGGTGATTTCGTAAAACAAAAGAGGTTTCGTCATCTTACTACACACCACTATTATTTTAGGTATTCAAGGTAAGTTTATATAACTAACTAAATAAAATCTTCTTAAGTAATAATGCATTTACTTACATAGTTATGAAATGACATTATAAAACAATTTAACTTATCCATTATAAATAATGAAAATGAAATAACACTTAAAGGTATTGTAACATATTTAATTATGAAACTTATTGTAAAGTTATTGTATTGAAAACTTATAATATTAAATAAGAAGGGATCATATCTTATAGTAATAAACCTGGACCTCTAACTTTTGAATCGTTAGCGTTAGTTTCGTATTTCGAGGTGGGCTGCTATCACTCTTTATAGGTTAGCGACCGATAGACGCACTAACCATATCGACATGGATACGAAGCCATATTGACCTCACTAACGTTTTTTATCTGATATATCATATTTATCAATTTTATTTGTGATATTTTTACTTTCTTTAATGAGTGGACATAGGACATTAATTTAGAGAATTAATTATTGTACATTGTTACATTTAATTTGCCGATTAATTTATTGAAAGTGATATGTATATATATATAAATAGATAGATATTGTTTAAAGAAAATATAAATATAATTATATCACCAAATTTATTGAACATGCTTAATCGTCTTTAAAACATTACTTAGGTAAATAATATATATATATACAATAATATAAATAATAATGAAAGTGCATGATTAAATACGATATCACTAATTTAATTAAGGGGAAATCGATTGCAATTATAAAATAATTATGGTTCTTATTAAAATAATTGGAGTTTCTTCGCGACTCGTCTTAATGACTGCTTCGTTATTGCTAAGAGAAGTAATATAAGACACGAAGACTAACTTATCATAATTATGTTACTATTCATAATTATAACTAAATTATGTTAAAATGAAATAATTTATTATATCTGTAAATTAATAATAAAATAATTCATGAAAAATAAAAACAGAAAAAAATGTTTACATCATTTATAAATTTATATTTTATTATCTATTTTAAATTTTAACAATAAAGAATTCCATTTTATTTAATTGCGATTGATGGAAATTCAGGAACTAGTCACTTTGCATCATATAGTAGTCATAATTTGTATATAAAATATTTTTTTATAATATATTTCTGCAAAAATAATAAAACCTGATTTAAACATTTCTATGTTTAGTTAGTAATAGAATTATTCATTTTTTAAACATCATGAGATATTAACTAAATTAAAGATCATACCTTGTTTTAAACGGGAATATTTGTAGGAGATATGCGGAAGGTCTTCAAGTTTTTTACCGATCTTATTATTTATGCATAAATTTTGTATAATGTTCCATCTGTGCTTTCAGCTTAATATTTAAGCTTATCTGTATTTGTAGATTGAACCGCACGGTGCAGTCGCTTGATGGATAGCTGCGGACATGAATATTCAGGACTCCGAAGCGAGTCGGGCGCAACCACTGTCGCTCCTCATTTGTTTCAATTATTTATAAGCAAGAGTTAGATCTAAATTATGTAACAGCATTCATTCTTTAACCAAATGGTAGAGGATTATTTAATATTTACTAAATAAATTACCAATATATTTTAAGTCTTTAATCAATATCTAGAATAAGTTATGAACACTTAACTGTCAAATCAATTAGTTCCAATAACACTAGAATGTAAGCAGCGTTTTGTGATTAAACAGGGAAATTCATCTTTGATCTTCTTAGATCATCATATAAGCAGTAATATTAATTAACATACCAACTTGCTGTCAATTATGACTTCTTACAATAAAATATTATATAAAGGTTAACTTAGTAACCGAAGACGACGTGGTTTTGAAATGCTTTTGGACATTCCCTTTGAAAAGTCCCGACCTTAATTTCCTAATTAGACACTTAATTCGTTAATAAAGCACTGAACTGTACTGATATCATTTCTTACTTATGTTTAACCTTTGGTTGGATTAAGTGTTCTTAAATATTCATTCATTCACATTCATAAGATAATATATTAGTAGTAGTTACATTTCAATATATCGTGTTATAATACTTTACTTATTTAAACGTATAAACGTATATAGTTATACATAATATATAATCAAAGTTGTTCATAAGCGATTGATTTAAACGGCTTGTTCAAACGGCTTTGTGTGTCCCGGAATTAAGTCATGAATATTTACTCCATTATTGATCGAAACTTGGTCTTTATCTCTATTGAGTCACTATATTAAACGTGCTAACATATCTGGATGTTCTTCAGCATGTGTTTCACTAACACATGACCCTCAAACTATAATCGAGTTACAATAAAATAAAAGATTACAAATTTAATAATGTATATATTTGATTCTACAGTACGAAGGTTTTACTTAACTCGCATTAATACTTTATTAAAATGCTTTAAAATGGCACCTTCCATGATCATTATTCTCTTATTTGTAAAGAATAAAAATCAAAAAATATAATTATTTACTGATTGCCGTCAAAAATACTTTGACTCGGTCAACTATCTCTAGAAATTATTACGATTAGACATTAGTCGACTTCTACTGCCAATTATTTTTTCACTCATTCAAATAGTATTGCAAATTACATAAGCTTTAGTCGAAATTTATATTCCAATATAATTATTTTAGTATCATTTTTTAACTTTGCATAATAACAAATACAACAAATTTATTAAAACCTACATATGTTAGCAAATACAGGATAGGATATTACAATTTTGTGATGAAACTGTTTTTCACGAACGAACTTTGTTCGTTCTGTATTGTTTTAAATTTTTTCGGATGGATGGAAGTACGTGTGGATGTCTGTGGACAGGAAAAATTTTCATTACTGTCGAGAGATGGCGCTGTTTATAATTTACTGATTTGGTTTATTTTCATATTTAATTATATTACTATTTTGTAATATTATTAATCACACTTTTTTAGTAATTTTGTATGTATTTAATATTTTCTTTTCTTCAATAAATAATAATCATTTTACTTAAAAATCAATAGTTTTTTATTAACATTTATAATTTCGTCAAAGTTCGTTCGGGAAATACCCTGGGTATTTGCATTTTCATTGGTTTTAAATTAAATTATATATATATATATATATATATATATATATATATATATATATATATATATATATATATGCAAATAAGTCAACAATCAATTTCCACACATTTCGATGACCTAAAAAGTCTTGAATACTAAAGGGTGGACCAAAAGTCCGTTTATATTTAAAATGGTGATTAAAAAAACTAATTACAGTAGATTAAAATGGTTTATTGTTTTCGACAGTAAATAGAAGGGGTATTTATTTTTAAAAATCTCATCATCCATATGCTTCATTGTTCTGGCATTGCTGCAATCTATAGCGAAAATTTTCGATAACAGCTTTACATGTTTCTGTTGAGATGTTTTGGTTTTCCGTGCGACCAGTTAATGTCCTCTCTTTTAGATAACACTTTTGGGCCAAAAATGTCTCGACCTGTCCTTACCGAATTATTATATGTAAGACAAGTGCCATTTAGGTGGAAGTGTGCGTCTTCTGAGAAAAAAATGTTTGTAAAGCTGCTGAAGCACTCTACCATTTCGTTTGCAAACTGCAACCTAGTGGCACAATCCTGACGCCCTGATTCCTGCACCAGTTGGATTTGATAGGGATATAGACGTAAATCTTTCTTGAGAATGTGCTTTAATGATGTTTTTAGCACGTTAAGGACAGCAGGCCGTTTTCGAGTTGAAAGTCCAGGTTGGTCACGAACAGACAATTTTACTCGCTCCACGTTTTTGGGGTCCCTCGACGCTCTGTGCTAGCCAGATCGAGGTTAATCCATTGTTGAATCTGTCTTCTCAAACTTGAGCACCCATGTTTTAATTAACACCTCGGATGAAGCTTGAAGTATGATTTATTACTAATATTTTTTGAACTTCTGATTTAAAACTAGGAACAGAAAAATCTAAGATACCATGTGGAATTTTAGTTCACTGAAGCCAATGACGGAATTGTTCACTTTTTGAAGACGAATTTTAGGTGTTACGAGTTTGCTTCAATTTCTTGTATTTATCTTTAATATTTATATTTTGCAGTATAAACAATATGTTGTTAAATGTGTATTGAGAGGCTACCTTAATTTTTTAAAAAACATATCTCAGGTATTCTCTAGCTTTTAAGTTATATATAGCCTACACAGCTCTATTTTTATAAAAAAAATATATATTATTAATTTCGTTAACCCATATTAATATACCATAACACATAATACTATGAAAATAACTAAAATAAACGAGTCGAGCTGATATATTTATTTATATTTTATAACACAATTATTTATCTACATTATTTTTATTTATTTATATCTTTTCCACTTTGAATCAATATCAGTGATTACTTGTGTATATCAAATGGGAGAGACAGGAGGGCTTATTTTGTTATCATACTTATTAAAAAATATATATGTATATATATATATATATATATATATATATATATATATATATATAACATCTTTTGAATGCATTTACAAGATAAACAAAACTATGTAACAAATCTATCAAAACGAAACTATCTAACAACAAAATTATTTAAAAAATATTAATAAAATTCTCGCCATTTTTAAAAAGTCGCATAGTATCAACACACATTTTTGGAAAAGTATTTTTTAGTAGTATTTTAATCTTGCGTCGATGTTAAAAGTGAAGTGTCTTTGTAGAATCTGCCTTTTCCTTTAGGTTACGGAAAACTTTCATTACGTATAGAATATATTCGAATATGATAAATAACCTTGACATTATTGCTTACTATATTAAATTCTACTAGATGAGTAACCATAACATGCAGGATATTATTTTGGAACTTCGAAATTATCTGTGTTGTAGATTGGGTTATAAAATTTCCCAAAAAGAAGAGTTTCAAGGTTACAATACATATCTGATGAATACAACCTATACTTTTCGATTATCATCGGTAGTTTTCCCTTTTGGAATAATTTAAGAATAATATATTCTGATAACAGTATTCTTGCCATACGGCAGCTTCATATTCTACGCATTGTACTTTGTGACATTTCCATCTGTCTTATTATGAGATTTTCTGGTAGAAAGTACTGTACTTGAAGTACAGTACTTTCGCTTTAAAAACTTTTGCAAATCGACAAAATTGGCGATAATGAGAATAATGTAATGTAATCGACAAGCGCTATACCTTTAGGAATTAACACAATAATAACACTAAGAAAGGTTCATATTAAGTACATCCAAGTCTTATTCTTAGCAATACAATAAAATTACAACTATGACATTAGAAAATGTTTAAGAACTAAATGAAGCAGAAAATCGCATCACTGGTTGCTGAGATGGTGAATAAATAGCTTTGAACCGTCTTAATTGCCTTCCAATTGACGACCTTCATAATTGGTGAAAGTATAATAATGTTACTTGTAAAAAAGTTGTTTAAATTTAAATAAAACGTGCTGCAGACGAGCAGATAGATATATATTTTATTATTTCATATCAATGAAGCCAAACCTACAAAAGATAAAAATGATAATGTACTAAATAATTTCGTTATTATCTTCTTTATTAATTACATTATTAATAATCCTTTATTAGATCCCATCTAATTATTAAAAAAATATCACAATACTAAAAATATATAAGGCGTCAATTAATTAGTTTGTCAAAAAACTTAATTATAATTTTAAAACATGCAGCAAAATTTATCTATTCCTTTTTATGAAATTACGAGGACAGATGAGTATGAATTTTGGACATAATATTTAATATTATTTATTTTGAAGATTTTAGCTGTACTGTATATACTGTCCATTTATACATTAACTTACCCTTTAAGGATTAAATTGACAGAAAACTAAATGATAATAAAATCTGAATGAAACATAACTTTACTTTTATTTATTATTGTTACTATAATAATTATTATTATTATAAGATTATGTACGTTACTAACAAATGTAACATATATTACGAGTATTTAAATATTTTAAAAAGCGACTGAACCAAATTAAAACAAACATATCACCTAAAATCACTAAATAGCCGTAGGTATAATTTATTTTCAATCACGATAAATCAATTTGTCATTCATATTATCGGATATAACGTGTTAATCTTAGATAACAGTGATTCGGCGAAAGTGTTACATGGTATTAGTAGCGAGGAAGCTTCTTCAAACATCAGACATGTCTAAAGTTGCTGTTGTTACTGGTTCCAATAAAGGACTTGGATTTGCAATAGTAAAAGGATTGTGTCAAAGATATGATGGCGTTGTTTATTTAACTTCACGAGATGAAATGCGGGGAAAAGAAGCAGTAGCGGAACTGAATAAATTGGGTTTGACACCAAAATATTTTCAACTTGATGTTTCTGACAGAGATAGTGTTATAAAGTTTAAAAATCACATCGAAAATCAATATGGCGGCCTTGATATACTAATAAACAATGCAGCTGTTACAGATAATCCTTATGCTCCGTCTTCATATGAGGAGAGTAAGAAAGTAATTGATATTAATTTCAAAGGGATTTTAACAATGCGAGAAATAATTTATCCATTAGTACGAAAGAGTGGACGTATCCTAAATATATCTAGTAATTGTGGTCATCTGTCTAATTTAAGGAATCAATACTGGATTGATAAACTTACCACAAAAGATTTGACAATAACGGAGATTCAAGAATTTATTGATTGGTTTTTAGAATCAAAGAAAAATGGTACTTTTAATCCTAAAGATTTTGTGGATAACGGTACTGTGGCAGCATACAGAGTTGCAAAAATAGCAATAAGTGCAATAACAAAAATACATCAAAAGGAATTCGAAGCAAAAGATGTATCGATTAATTCTATGCATCCCGGTCTTGTTCGTACAGACATGACTACTTCTCTCGGATTTTATAATACTGATCAGGCAGCAGAAACTCCCTTATATATTGTACTCGAAGCTCCACAGTCCATAAAGGGCGAATATATTTGGCATGATAGAAGAATTATAGACTGGAATGATTACAAGGCTGATTATTATTTCAGACTTATGTCGTTGGTCGAACAAAATGTAGCTTGAAATTTATATAAAAATAAATTACATTCGATACTACAAATATCATTAACCATTTCATTATCATTACCTTATGTAATCAAAATTATAAATTAGGCTAGATTTAATCTTTTTTCAGTTAATTTAGTTGCAGCTTAGTTTAATTTGCCATAAATATAACATACACCATGTTATCTATATGACAAACATAATATACATATATATTAATAATTACCTAAGTAACCCAAGTATATATTATTTAACAACTTAATTTTTTTTTTTTATTATTATATAAATAAAATTAATTCGTATAAAATAACATGCGTCATTTCGTGATAAGTTTATCTATTTCGTATGTTTATTGAAGATAACTTTATCTCTTCGTTGCTGTTATGTAATAATATATCGTCGGCAGTTCACAAATTACAGACATGACGAACGTTGCAGTAGTTACTGGTTCTAATAAAGGTATTGGTTTTGCCATAGTTAAATTGCTATGTCAAAGATTCAATGGCGTTGTCTACTTAACATCAAGAGATAATAAAAGAGGAAAAGAAGCTCTGGAAGAACTGAAAAAAATAGGATTAACGCCGAGTTATCATCAGCTTGATGTCGCTGACAGAAACAGTGTGGAAATATTTAAAGATTATATAAAAGAAAAGCATGGAGGGATTGACATTCTTATTAACAATGCGGCTATCCTAGAAACAGGTTTGAAACCTTGTAGTTATGATGACGCAAAAAAAGTTATTGATATTAATTATAGAGGTGTTTTAACAATGCACGATGTTATTTATCCGTTGGTAAAAAATAATGGCCGTATTTTAAATATATCGAGTGATTGTGGTCATCTTTCTAATGTTAGAAACCAGTTTTGGATTGAGAAACTTTCTCAAAATAATTTAACTCTTAACGATGTAAATGAATTCGTGGAATGGTTCTTAGAGTCTAAGAAGAATGGAACTTTCAAGTCCGAAGATTTCGCTGATGGGGCATCTGTGGTAGCTTACAGGGTTGCAAAAGTAGCTCTTAGTGCTGTGACTATGATCCATCAAAAAGAATATGAGATCAAAAATATTTCAATCAACTCAATGCACCCGGGCTTGGTCCGCACTGACATGACAACTGGCGTTGGATTCTACAATATCGATGAAGCGGCGGAGACTCCTGTATATCTTGTTCTTGAGGCACCCCTATCTTTAAAAGGAGCCTATATTTGGTATGACAGAAAAGTTCTTGATTGGTATGATTCTAAAGCCGATTATTATTTTAAAATTAAAACTATGACAGGTTAGATATTGTATGTATTTCAGGTGTTGAGTTTTCAAACATAGTGTCTAAAATATTTAGATCGCGAAACTATTTATTGTATTGTATTAATGTATTTATTATACACTGAAAAAAGATTGTTGAATGTAAGTTAATTTTTACATATTCAAGTAAAAATATAGTTTGTATTGTATTTGCAATGTTTTAATCAAAGTTATTTTCTGTACGTGTAAACTAAATTTGATGTAACTATCGCAGAAAACCAAATTGTCTATTGCCTCTGGCTTTATTTTATGGATATTTTGTTTACAAAATAAATTAATACTATTATGTTAAATAAACTAATTCGAAAAGCAATTGTTTAGTTTAGTCAAAACAGCCTTGATAAATATATTAAATACAAAAAATATTAAGGTACAGATGCAATTTACAATAGTAATATTATTTTCAAAGCTAAATTAAATATAATCTATGAACATTAGTGGTAAGTGTTTTCAGTCCAGTTGTAACTTTGTAACCATGTTAAGCGCTATAAAATTATATTTGTATTATATATTTTTTCTGTTCCATATTTTTGCGTGCCTTTACCCTTATTAAAAAGAACTACTATAATGAGTAAAAAGATTTATAAATTAGTCACGTTGATTTAGTTATTTCAATTTACAAGTCTATTTTTCACTATACACAAAGTTTTCTCACTTAGATAATAAGATTTATGCTTTTGTTATAAATTAAAATATATTAATATTATTTTCAGTCAAATGCTGCCGATACCCGTACCTCCCAACCTGTGATAGTTAGAAGTCAAAAAACTGATTTGATATTATATTGTCGGCTGTGACTCCTATAGACTATCGAAATATTATTTCGAAAGGTCAATAGTAAATCAACATGCTTTAGATACTATTTATTTCTTTGTCACATGAAATATGCTTATTGTATTGATGCAGAATATGTTTGTTTCATATTCTGAATAAAGTTTGATAAAAATATTTTATTAATAGAACATATTACCTTTATCACTTAGACAGTCACATCTTATACTCTGGCGTTGTCCACCGAGAGTTCGGTACAAATTGTAGGTGTCTGTCACCTACAACTTCTATCCGGATTATTAGTTCCGGAATCGATACTTCCAGTGTGAATACTCGAGTAGCTTGAGCTGTTTCACTTCTGGTGTATGTGCCCTTTATGATGGCATTCTATTACAATATCTGTAACATATCTTCAATTTCTAAACTCAATACGTGGATTCTGTGCGTTTTCTTATTTTTATTCTTTGTTCATTGTAGGCTGTTTTATACATTGGTATTTCCTATAAAAATAACTGTACTGATATTTATTTGTTGTCCGGACGTGATGTGAGTTAGTGAGGCGCTTATCTTACTTATAGACGTACAATTTTTACTAAACTTACTGATTGTACTGACATTTGTCCAGTTCCTGCCTTTTGACAATGTAGTGGGTTCTTTCAGGAAGAACATATCGGAATGGAACAAATTGTTTAATTTAGCTTCCTGCCTTAAATAAAGTTGACTTTCCGGACAAGTTATTAAGAATTCATTATAAATATTTGTGGCGTAAAAAATCAAAATATAAAGTTATATTGCCCAATATCAGTATAAAGAATATTTTGATATACTCCTTACAAGCTGTAAGTAGAATATATACTTCTTAAAGTAGAATACAGTATAAATAAATCAATAAACAATAAAAGTAAAAAATATTTAGTAATGTAATTAAAATTCATTTATTTGAAATGGTTATAGTATTTTTAGATAATGTGTCAATATTTGTGTAGACTGCGATAGGTATTGGTTAGTTATTACTTCTATTTCGAAAGCGTGTTTATAATATTTAAGATTAAACGTAATACAGTAGGAACATTATTGTATTATTTGATTTATTTGATTATCACTATTGTTACACACTTATTTAGAAATTAAAGTGTTTCAATGATGTCGAACCGAAATTATAGAAAGATATCGCGCTGGTACTGTGTTATTTACCTTTGGTCACCAAACAGTATTCTACACATGTACGAGTAACACGGTCAGTTCGCCATTTCGACTTGCTCTGAGATCATCACTAAGTACCTTGAATGAGTTGTAAACTAATCGGAAACTAACAAATTTAACTAATGTTAGTACAGCTGTACTAACATTAACCAGCTGGTTAAATATATATAATTAGTAATCATAGACCACGAAAACTTCATTACGAAGATAATTTTCCCCATTGACTATACTGTACTGAAGCCGAACTTACATTTTTTAATTAGAAAAATTATTATCAATATCATTAAGTTACAAAGTACTGTTGACGAAAGTCAAGTATTCCTACAATATTTCTTCTATTTATTAGGAGTGCCTGGTATGGTAGTGGAGGGATGGACAGATAGAGAACGGCCGAAGAAAAGATGGACAGATTGCGATAAAGACGATATGGAGAAGAAGGGACTGTGTACAGAGATGACGAGTAACAGCAGAGTATGGACGAAAAAATATAGTGCGTCAACCAAAAATTTTAATAAGGGCAAGAAGATGATGATATATTTCAAAACACCAATGCAATGGTTATACAGTTTTAAAAGTAGTCTATTGACCGTGTCTAACGAATGATGCGTTATGGCCTGTTATCTACCATCTACACATGCATCCATCCATCTGATACCATCTTTGGTGACCATGTAGCATTCAGCTGGTGAAAGAATTTTTGAAATTAGTTCGGTAGTCTTTAAACCAATTTGAAAGAAACATAAATACAAAAATAAACCTTTCATCTTTATAATATTAGTATATATTCATGATCCTTCCACAGTGCATCAATCACTTGATGTAATTAGTTGTCAGTTGTGTGTTATAACATTGATATTTATATTTCCATTTGTATTTCTTTAGATGTCATTTTTAGTGGCTTTTAATAAGCTTTTAGTAATTACATTAAACCTATCTACAATATAATTACTCAAGTTAAATGTTTATGTACAATATACTTTATGATCCCTATATGTAATATAATATTACCCACAATATTACATTTTATTTGACAATATTTATTTCTCAAGATAAATTATTGCAACATATTTCCCACAAGTATTTCAGGATCTTTTCGCGTACAAACTTATCAATGGAATGTATGTGGGAGATTTAAGATTATTATTATGTAAAGTTGATCTTTATCCTTAGATAGTAGTAATATATATATATATATATATATATATATATATATATATATATATATATATATATATATATATATATATATATATATATATATATGTATGCTGGTGATAATAGGATTTCTATTGGTTTCAAGAAAAACCGTAACTACTAAAAAAAAATGTTTTGAAGTGCGATCTAATAAACAAAAAAAAATATTAAAAAATATTGTTTGTACAAACAATTATAGTTGTTTGTCATATATGATCTATTTTATGTGGACTATACTTTGTCCATTACATTATTAGTCTTTCGACAGCTCGACGATTGACATGTGTAGTGATGTCCTTAAGATTCTCGAATGCGATACCATTCCGATGATGGTACTATCATTAATGGAATTACGTACCTACCTACGAAAGCGTAACAACAAATATAGAAATTTAATATTTTCTTAATTTTTTGAAAATAAATGTAAACCCGTGTGATTGCGTCTGTATTTACGAGTATTACAATCATACCGCAGTATTGTATTTGATAATACATGTACAGAAGAGCTAATTATCAATATTACACAAGACTCTTCGACTCTACGACTCGTGTAAATAAAATAAATTTAATAATTTAATTAATGGAATTGTTTTATTTGTATGCCAGAAAATAAATCTTTATGTAATGTTACTACATAAAGTTTACATGTCTTTATATTTAAATAACATATTATTTACACCTTATTTAACAGTATAGAAGATTTTTTCTTTAGCAGATACAATACTCGTAGCATTGTTTTTTACCGATTATTTGTAATCGGTGCACAATCGTAGTAATCATTATGTGTGGCACTTCACTAAGTGGCCGTACCCTTCCATCAAGTACGATATTATTTGTATTACATTGTAACGAAAATAATACAGAACTTCATGGGCGTGAGCTGTCAAAAGACTAATAATATAATGGACAAAGTATATTGACTTCACTGTTGTTAGTTACAGGTGATATCTAAATGTTTTCTGAAGTGGTGGTCTATTTATAATCTTATGTTAAATAATTCTTCTGTCAACACCCTCTTGCAAGTTCTTACTTACATTTATTTCATATTTAACTACAAATTATCTTTTCCTTGTAGATACTCATCACTCGGGTTTATAAACGTCGCTTCATATACCTTAGGATATTAAAATGTAAAAGATAAATCAATTTAATTATTGAAGGCAAATTCCCATCGACTGGTATCCACCCGTATTAAATAAGACTACAAAGTTGCAAAGTAATAAATAATTGAACTTATCTCGGGGGGGTTATTTAGCCTTTAATTAATTTTATTATAAAGTTTATTATAAATAATACATATACAGGGTGAATTTGTATTCTTTACAACAAATTAAAGGATAAAGGAAGTGTGACAAAATACTGTAATTAATCCTATAAGTTCATATCCTACACCCAAATAGAAAAAATAAGTCTCAAACAAATAAAACTGAAAAATAATCTATTAAAAATAAAAAATAAAAAAAGTGATCGCTTCCTTTTAAATATTATACTTCTTCACTATAATATCCCCAAAATAACTTTCATAAACAAATTTACATCAATCCCGTACAATATTGTTAAATGTTCTAATTTTCAAAATGGCCGCCATGTTCAATAATGCATAGGTTGGAATGGTCTGTAATGTTATTTCGTAATTTTACAAATAAATGACTTTTATATTATTTATTTTTATGATTACACACAATGCTTGATTTTAATGTCTTTTATCTACTTTGAATGTCTTCAATAATAAGTTAAGAAATCTGGTGCTAAACATTTCACTTAATCATTCCTTTGAGCAGAGCACGTAATGTCCTCTTTCCAATTAGTGCAGGTGCAAAGAAGGTTTGTTCTAATAAAATGCTAGGGGCGCCAACCAACCCTCAATTGCGACTCGCTGGGCTCGTGAAATCTCGGGTTCCGTTTGAATATTGAGCGAAGCAAGCCCAGTGTATTGACTCATCGTTTCCCATTGATTTCAATGGGATATCAGTTTTTTGACATGATATAAAAAAAAAAAATTTTTTGAGGACATTTTTCAAAAAAAATTTTTTAAACCATCCTCTAATTTGTGTCTTTTCGATTGCAAAGTTTCATAATTTTCCGTCAAGTAGTTTTCGAGCCAATTCGTGACAAAGAATGTAAAAATTCTCCAGTAAAACGCTCCGTTCACTTCGTTTGCTTCGCTCAAATAATAACAATAACATAAAGTAATCACTTAATAATTGTAACTCACAGAAAGAAATGAAACAATTACACATGTCACCTCCAAGGAGCCTTCGCGGGAACTAACAAGTAACAAATTAGTAGCGACGAGGGATGGGGGGATGGGGATCTAAAAATCGATTAATTGAAGAATAGATTTTTAAATAAAAAAAATCTTTTAAACGCTTTGAAATAACTCGAACGTCGATTTTTTACATTTTTATTTCGACACGAATAATTATGCTATTATAATTCTTCAAATTATTAATATATTTTATTAACTGCTGCGGTAGATCCTAACACATGAAATAACAATACTTACTTATCTTCACGCCATATCCCTTGCGGGGTAGCCAGAGACGACGGAACGCCAAACGCTACGGTCCCTACGTACCTCTTTCGCCTCGGCCACAGACATCAACCTCTTCATACATGCCCTCCATCCATTCCATCCATCCATTTCGTATCTTCCGTCTCTGCTAAACATACTTCCCAAATATACCACTTCATTCACTTGTTCTTTTGTCTTACCATTCACGTTGATCTTACATTCTGTTCTTTCTGCTTTTCTTTCAAATATCAGAATCTTCGTCTTATTTGCGTTCAGGTTTAGACCATTATTTTCACACCCATCTTTCAGAGTGGTGACCAATGCCTGCAAATCGCATTCTGATGATGCAATAAGCACTGCATCATCTGCGCATAGCAAGCAATTGACCTTAAGGTCACCTACTTTCACTCCCATATCACTGTCTATCACGCCTTGGAGACAACTATCCAAATACAAATTGAACAACCAAGCTGACATAGCGCCTTGCTTAACACCCGATTGGATGTCAAATCAGGGCGACATGTCAGCTCCTACTCGCACACAGGTTGAGTGATCTCTGTAAAGAGACTTTACAGCCTGTAGCAAGGGTCCTCTCACATTGTATGGGGGCAGTATCTTGTATTAGTATTTGCACTTGTGGCGTTCGGTGTTATAGAATATAAATATTGTTTGCAAACTCAGAACCTATATATGCATGGGTAGCAGATATCCACCTTAAAGAGTTTCACCTAACTGCGATAAGTTTTCAATTATAATACTTACGAAATTCTTGTTAACGGTCTTCTAAAGTTTGAAGTTTATCGAACAACGTGCTTCTCAACTAACTAAGGATTTTCCAATAATAGCTTTTAAAAAATTCCGTATTTTAATATTGACACATAGTAATGTAGTTTAACATTAATTATTCTATATTAAGAAATATATCTATAATTATAAGTTTAATAATCTTTTAATTTAAAAATATTGCAACGATATAAATGTTTTGTTACAGTAAATAAAATTACATAACAAAAAATAGTACAAATAAACCACAGATACACCTTTACAGTAATATAATAAAGATATATTCATTAGAAAATATACGGAGAAACAAGCTCGAAGAAGAATGCAATTACTTTTGGAACGTAAGTGGAATTTCTAGTAACATTTAACAAATAAAAGTTCCAAGGCATGTACTGTATGGTCACAAGGCTATCGCTTACAAAGAGTAGTCTTTTTATCGGCCTCGAAGTATCAAATTCCATTTACCTCCGTAGTATGAATGTCTGCGTGTGAATAAGTTTAATATTTTCCGAGAGTTGTAGCTTGGAATGACGTTATGCAGTAAAATGTATTTTTATAATAAGAACATTGATATTATTTATAAAACTATTTTTTACTCCAATTCTTGTTGTGTATACGTAAGTATTTTACAATTTTATGGAGGGATTACTCGTTTTAATGGATAACATTTATATTCATTAAATATGTACACAATTTCATATTTTCTCTATATAAATTGACTATTAATTCAAAAACATTTACATAATAATATCTGCATTTGTGAAAATAATTGATTATTTACTTTTAAATAATAAAATAACATGATTAATGATGAAACTATATATCTTATATGTCTCGAAAATTTGTTTAAAGTGAGTTAGTATTTCGATAAAATTAAATATTTTGATAAATATGATTATGGCAAGGCTTTTAATAGGTTTTTTAATTGCTGTTTTAATAAGTTACATATATTAATGAAAGCTATAATAAACACCGTTTCACCGAGAGATATGTATCTTAAAATAAAATTATATTTATCCTAAAATCTGTTTCAATTATTGAACAGATCTTAACTTTATGTGCTCTGGTGTGTACCATACATTAGGTACATGTTAGTATAAGGAGTGCAGAAATATAATTTCAAACAGAAATTTATAGTCATGTCATATAATTTGAAAGCAAATAACACAATCACAAACACTGTAAAGGGATTATTGTTATTACAGCAAGCCATATAACAGTCTGTGAATGGTTTTAATGATAATCTAAATGGAAACAAGTTATTGATTTCATTTTGAGCTATTAACGAGCCAGTTGGAATTTAGACCGTGAGAGTATAATAAAATACATCGAAGTTGGAAATAAAAAAACGATTTCTGGTTTAGAACTATTATTGGCGTAGCGACCTTCTACTGTGCGGTTTTCAAGGAACTTTTTTCCTCGTACCATTAACGTGGATTGAACTTCCTTTGGTGGTGTTGCCGTGTTGCCGTCGACGAGATTCAAGACGTATACTCCCCGGATGTTGCACGAGTTTGTAAACGGCAGTGATCACTTCATCCGTGACCCGCCTGCTCGCTTGCCCTCCTCTAACAAATATATATATTCAAATTTGTTTTAAAAGAACTTTTGAATCGTCTGATATACACTTATATGTAAACGTTTTTATCATTAATAAAGTCATCAATTTTATAATAGGCTTTATTTATATAGAAATCTTTAGCTTAATCAGATCAACGATCATTTCCATATTTCAGTTAGTTGGTAGTTAGAATGGTTCGATATACTCGTATATACCTCATTGAAGCTTAGTGTCCAAAGTTACACTTAGAAAACTCCACATATTTAGTCTTTTTGGCATTTAAGTGTGTCAGTGTGACTCATTGTGGCTCGTCCATTGCACCTCACTTATATACATTTAATATTGCTTACTTGCACAATGTATTCATGTTTCATGATCAGGAAAAATTTCTGAATCTTTATTTGTATTAGAAATCAACGCCAGGTGTCGTGCAATTATATATATATATATATATATATATATATATATATATATATATATATATATATATATATATATATATATAATGTGATGTACCTTTAGAATCAAGAAGCAAGCATTTTATTATCACAATTCATAATTTTTCTTTTGTTGTTTTTATACAATATTCGTAGGTTTCTATACAACAACTAAATAAGATAACTGCCTCTTGTCTTGTATTCCTTCGTTCCTCGACAAGTGAATGTAATGCAGTTTTCCAGCTCTGCCTTAGGTTAAGTACTGTTACCCATTATTTGTCTGAATTGTAATTGTTGCTTTTTTCTGTGTTATCGAAATAAGGTAAATGAGTAATAACAATATAACAAAATGCTCCAGGCTTTAATACTTACAATACGATATTATCGTATTATTTTGCGGTAATTATTGACAGCGTCCTCTGTTGGCGGAATGGTGGCATGTATTTCTGGATCGTTAAATTTGCTTAACTAATCAATGAAGAACGGTGAATGTGACGATTTTAAAGGATTGGATATACTCGTATGGCGTTAGTTAATATTGAGATTAAATTTACGTACTAACATTCACTTAATTATGTTTTATTTTATGACATAACAACTGTTCAATCTGTCACACTTTTTACATTCCCTTAATCACTTCACAGTTTAAATTGTTAATTGTTATTTTCACTGATTTTAACACATTCTGATTCATAAAAAAAAATGTTATTGATAAAGCAAATGTCCACAACAAAAAAGACTAAAAAGAAATTAGAGAACCTATGGTGTTATAGATATTAAATAATGTAATAAATTATGTAATTATATATGAATTATAAACTCACCAAGTCTTTTTTTTCATATCTTTATCGGAATGACTTTGGTTTCGATATTTACATTACCAAAACCACTTCATCCATATTTATAATATCCACCGGCGCTCGCCATTCCAAGCCTCACAATCCATTATTTAGCATTATTTGAATCCACATTCATTGTAAGAGCATTGTGCATCTTATTATTCGACCGCTGAATAATTATTCTGCACTTTCTGTAAATATATCTTTTGTCCCGGTAACGTTTGAATAAAATGTATATTTTTTTAATATTTCAGATTCATTTGTGATCCTACAACCGTGGTTGTAATATTAATACATTTAGCTATTCCAGAATCAAGTATTTTTTTTAAACACTTAATTTTTTTTTAAACACTTAAAAAGTTATCTTATCTAAAAGAAAAATATTTTGGCTGTACAATGTTATATTTAACAAGCATACTGGTTTTGAAACAAAATTAAGGTTGCACTTATAGAGTGTTGGACTATAGTTAAACAACTCCGAATGATGACTCTATTTAGAAGAATAGACAAGAAACTCCAGGATTACTTTTTTAACTTATTTTTTTTTATAGTATTGATACAATAGTCACAAATATAATTAATATGTGAGAATAAATTAGAAATAAAGTAAGCCTTGATATAAAAGGAAGACGAGAATAACTAACCCCACTACTACGAGCTTCCATATTTAAAATTGAAACTTCCTAATTTTTTTATAATTACCTGTACTTGGTCACGCTTCGCACTGGCACATTCTGGTTGCATGTGCAGTGTAGTGCCGGTTTAAAACTCATTTTGAACAGGCTCAAAAATTATTTAACCGTTTTGAACTATCCCTTATGATTTTCATAGCTGACTTTCAAAGACTACTTATTGGCAAGTTTTTGTCTGTCACCTATTTATCATATTTTATTTTGTCTCCTCTATATCTATTTCTTATAATTGTTATCGACACATTATAATTTTCTCATTTTTCTTACATTCAAAGACTTTGACATTTAACTTTTCCTCATTGTTTTTTTTCTGTTCTCAACGTTGGTTGAGTACTAGATAAAGACCTACAATAAATCCCGTCAATTATATTTCTTTTATGTATAATGATGTTTTAGTATAAAAAGAAGTTGTATGAAGTATAAAGCACCTTGATGAAGCCTTCAATAAGAAAATTGTTTAACGGTATTAATAATTTAATGCACACTTCCTTCTTACACCAGGCGTTCACACAATGCTATAAGACTGAAGTTCAGACAATACATTTCCGAAATATTTCACTCGAATGCTTTACTACAGCTAATTAATGTATATCTTCCGGGCATCGACCTGGATGTCCAGTTTCCTGATCTGTAGCTGTAACTGTGAAGCCTGCCATTACATTCTTGATATACTGTATATTAGTGAGAAGTTAACCGGTGATGTACAGTTTTATATGTATTTTTTCAACACTACATTAATATTCGAAGAATAAGAGTTTGATTACAATCTTCTTGTAGTGACAAACATGAGGCCTGTTTTATGTCTTCGCTTGTACATTGTCAGTGGCGCCTAGGACACTACTTTGAAAGATTATTGTATTAAGGATCTCACGTAAATTAACTTATTTGATTAGTTTACCTGAAGTAATTCACCTAGGAGTCTCGCTGGCGTATTCTTTTTATGTAAGAATAATTCTAAATTATAAATTAGTTCCTAGAAAGTTTAAAGTAAAACTTTATTTAAAGAAAATTATCGGTTACATACACAACATACAAGTGGTAAGGTGACAAGTAAGTAACATTATTTATCACATAGAAGCCGCGACTGTAGATGTCTAACTAGTTGTGAGCTTAACAAAACTTTACGGAACAAAGATAGCGTAGTTTGCAAATATGGACACTTTTATTGGACGTTCTTTTTCTGATGTCAATTTTATTCGATTTGTGACAGCTGGGATTTGGAATGACAAGTTGATGCTATTTTGATGACCTACGAATTTGGAATTGTTCCTTGCATTTATTTAACAGATTTGAAATTAAACTAGATGAATTTGTAAACAGATCCTCTAGAATAAAGTCCCAGGTATAGAATATTTACATTCCTTTCTTAAATTAAATCTCTGATCTGATTTATTATTTAGAGAACTATTTTTAATTTATTTAATGCACTATTTTAAACACATTTAAAAGCAAGAATATGAAATCCCATCTCTTTGCCCGCATATTTGATCTGATATATTTGTGCTTTATGGTTAAATCCTAAGCTCTGTGTCTGGCAACAAAAATACCGTTAAGGTCAATGACTTATTAAGAGCCTGGACCAGGGCGTAGGGTTTCAATAAAGCAAAGCATCAGAAAAATGAAGTTGTAATTAAAATGAAATTAAAGTCTTGGCCAACAAAAGTTAAAACCAAACCAACAAAAGTTAAAACTGTTAACTAAATATTTAGAGGCTTCTAGTATTGCTTTGTTTTATATTATAAATGGTATTATTTATTATTTGTATATTCGTTTTATAACACTAATTAAAACATAATTGGCGAGAACTCTAATTGTTTTAGTTGTACCCTGCCTCGCTTTGCAGTGGTACATTCTGGTTGCATGGGTGTGACATAATGGACAAAATAAAGAATATGTTTGTATTATTTTGTAATAACTGTAGTTATACAACGTTTCTTGTTTTTTCATTGTCTGCGTATATATAAAGTACTACGTGGAGTAAAAAGGCCTCGCAATACAATATGTCATATATCTCCATTTCTCGAAAAAGGAGAAATGGAAGTGTCATTTCAATAAACTTTTTAAACTGCCCGGGAAGTGCCAGCGATACGAATTATGGTTATTCCATCATTTGTCAACCCACTCCCTAATCATAAAGTTAAACATGAAAGTGCTTCAAGTCACAACAACAAATTAAAAACTAAAAATATGCAAATAGGCAAATTGAAAACAACCACCAACAAAAATAATTAACTAATAACTAATTGATAATATAAAAATGCGGAACTGGTTATAATACAATACTAAATATATCAATAAAACATCGTAGGATCATTTAAACATCTGAAACAAATGACAGCTACTCTTAAACAATATTTAGCTGTATTGTATAAATATACAAAATTTATGATTTAAGCAAAACACTAAATTTATAAAAATTAGTATATATTTTCTTAAGTATTTCGAGAAAATTAAGAGCAATCTTACAGTAAGAAACTTAAGAGTAAGTAAGCTTGAAACGTCTTATTTCTAAAAGTTGTATTCCTATCACATTAAGATATTATAGTACGTTTTTTAATAAATTAGTTCAATAAAAACATTTTTGTAACCTGATTATTGTGTCTTGTAAACTGATAATCGGCATGTACAAAGCTTTTCAGAAACCTTTCTAGAACTAAAACGGAGCCTGACACCAACCGGGGGCAGTATATAGCTCGATGATTTCTAGTAATGTTTATTATTTTACGAAAACAAAACTTTTTACTAATAAAAAGTAATGGAGAAGTCGTGCGAAACGTTTTCATTTCATATATTTAATATCTCATTTAAGAACGAAAACCCCTTTTTTGGGGATCAAGGAATATGTAAAATTTATTTTTTTATGTCATAAAATCGTCATAGTCGTGGTAGCAGAAGGTGTAATTAATTATTCTTATCTCATTTTTGATATTTTGATGACTAGGAAAAGTTATTGACGAAACAAGAAAGTCAATTTACCTGTTGTCTGTAATTCTATTAAAAAGACGGTGCATTGTTCTGTGAGGCGAGGGAGATATATTCTAAAAAATGCTCAGTATATAAGTGAGTTAATACAATATATTATTATTAAAATACTTTTGGTTCTTTCAGTTCTAAATTTCCGAGTTTATAAGTGTATAATCTATGGTACAGGGTAACTGACCACAATTTATTCGACTACATTTATTTAGTTAGCGGCATCTTAAAAAACATTAAAAATAGTCTTTTCAAGGCTAATAATTTAATCAATTTACATTCTATATTTTTAATTTGTAATCGACTTTCCGCGTTTTGACTTTGGGTCAACAGAGTAGTCCATAAAGACAAGTTTTTAAACATTGTAATAGTAATATATGGATTGTAAGATCAATATTAGAAGAGTGTCTTTAACCAGCCATTTGTGACAAATGTCAACAGCGACATGGACGCACAATCTTAAGCATTGACGAAGACCCGGCACATGAGACGAGAGTCACCAACTATTTAACAGTGACATGAATATAGTTTACTTTTTGTGCTCTTTTTTATTATACGTTATATAAGATAATGTTGTGATTTTTGCTCGGTACTTAAGATGTAGATGACGAAAAAACGAAAAACCAAACAGCACACTTGGTATAAATGTAAAATTAATTGTATTTTGAACATGGATGACGTATTTGCGAAGTTGTATAGTTCTAACATACAATTTTTCATGTTTTTTTTGTAAGTAGTTGTTTTGTAAGAGTAATTTGATAAAATTATAAATATATTACTTTATTAACGATTTCTGAAATATATGATTAATATATATTTTATCTTATAAGTTATGTTAATAAAATAGTTACATCCTCAAATTACAATTGAATTGAGTTACATTTATTTCTTAACATCATACATATTGCTAATTGATGATGTTCTATTATTTATGAAATACCTATATACTTCAAAAAATTATTGAAATATTACATACATGAAACTCCTGGTACGGGAGACACGGGTAACAACTATGTAAATCTTTGAAAGTCTATGAAATCGGTAAAATAGTGTTCAACATTTTCAATTAAAAAAATAATAATACTAATGATTGACGTCTGACGTCACTTAACGTCTTTAAAAATATATTTGAATATGGTAATAAATATATCACACTAGGCTCGCGCTGTCGTGATAGTAGAAGAACATAAATCAGGATGCTACGCTGAGGCACGGTGCTCGCTGCCAACTATGAACGAACTCGCAGCTGACTGGCGTTGGCAAATAGCCAGATAATAGACTTTCATTAAACCTCAGTACGCTTTACTGGACAATACCCTTTATAACGAGGTGGTGAATATCTAATGGGAAATTTAGGATCAGGTCGTGACAAATGGATTAAAAAATAATTACAAGATGGTACCGCAGAGACCATCTCACATATATTAACACATATTCTTAACTAGTAAATTTCTAGATTCATGAAAAAATAAGAAGAGAAAACCTTTAAATTTTACTGATTTTCGTCCTATCTCTATTTTAAACTTTTTATCATTATTAAATTAATATATAAGCAATTTATTACATTCTTCAATAGCCATCCCCTTCTAAATACTTTCTGGTCTAAATTGTGGTCGGTCACACTATGGCTAAACCTATATAAGATCAACGATGAGACTTCAGTAATGCGTTCAATATTGTGTATTATTTCTTCCAAAGACTGTTTCATACCTAAAGAAGAAATTTATTTTTTTCGGAACACAAACCGACCTACGAACCTCACAACAAATGTTTTGGGATAACTCCTGTACTTGAGAGAACTACCGGTACCACGTATATTTTTTCTTGTCTCCATATTGGAACTACCTCTTCTTTCAGTTCTGTATATGTTCTGTATATTTGCAATATTTATTTATTATTTTTTCTGCAAATTATGAGTATTAAGAATTGCGATGTCCATTAAGTAAGTCATTTTATATTTTTTATCTTTTGAAGTTATATCGGGTTTATTATAGTGAATAGTTTTACCAGTAAGTATGGCACGGGCCTAAAATATTTTGTAACAATCGTTTTCTGGTATGGTGTGAGGCGTGTATTTGAAATAGAAAGTAAGGATGTCTTGTATGAGTTTATGTTTCAGAGCTAATGTTTTGACAAATGATATTTGCTACCTGGTTATGTCTGTGAGTGTAGTCAGTCAGTGTAGTGATGGTGATTCATATTCCGTTATGAGTTAGCTGGTAGGTGGCATTTGCGGCATTTATCATTTGTGACCAACAGGTCGTTAACTATATATTTCCTATATTTTTTTTGTATTTATAATTTGATCCTATTATGAAACCTTCAGTTTCTGGGAATACATTTACAAACTTAAAACATTTATTTAATGCTATTATATTAGTATCTGTATATATTTGCTATAAGTTCAACAGAATGTTTTTCGTGTAGTACTTTTTCAGTTTCCTTATTTTTTATTTGTATGGTACATTAATTTTAAAGGAAGATGTGTTGGAAGGTTGCTGTAAGTTTAGTAAGGTGTAGTTAAAATTGTTACCACTACTTGATGAATTTTATTAGTTTATCACGTTGTGTGGAAGAATGCTTTCATTTGAAATATTTGTTCTTGCCAGAAAGTATGAATGCCTATAATGCCTTTGCCTCCGATTTGTCTTTTAAAGGAAAGTTTTTCTACTGTAGATTTAGGATGTTGATTGTTGATTATGTTCTGTGACTGTAGTGCGTGGACTTCGTTCTACTTGTTGTATGTCTTGTATATCTTGTAGGATGTAGTTATTTTGCAGTTTGTGTACGTTTCTATAAAATTGTTTGTAGAAAATGGAATGTTAGATATTTTCCTTTGTATAGTTTCTTTTTATCTTTTCAATCGATAACTCTTGTAACATTCGGGAAATTACAAGAGCATTGCCGACCTTGAATACTTTTAAGAGATTCCTTCAAATTCAATTCAACCCAATCCAATTTCGAGAGAAAGAAAGAGAAAAAAGACGTATACTCCGACTGCACCAATTGTAAATGAGGTAGGAGATATACAAAGAAGTTACACAATGCCAAAGAGTCCAGTCGCTCATAAAGCACCGGGACCCCGATAATCTATTCGGACCAAAGATGTATCAATAAACAAATTCTTAATAAAAGTATGCTTACTATCATATTAAAGTTAAGTTACAAATTTTTCCTATCATTGGCTGAGTAAAGTTGTAATAGATTGAAACATTGAAACATAAGATTGAAAACGTCTATAAGTAGGTCTATAAAATAAAACAAAATAATTACTTTAAAACTTAATCAGCTATAGGTTATTGTTTGTAATAGATTGTAGGCTGCTATGGTAAACGCAAAACTGATAAATAAAGCAAGTTGACTTTAAATTCTCATCTTCATAATTAAAATGCCCCTACAAATTAATTTCTTGCCGGGTATACATCTTTTAATTTTATTAAAAGTAAAAAGCGTATGCTGGTGCAATTTAGATCGTAATTAAATAATTTCAGAGGAACGCTGAGTGTGTTCTGACTTAAGTTATCTATACTAATAATATAAAATAGTATAGCGTCTAACTTTAATGGTTTGTTTGTAGAAAGTAATCTTTGGAAATAATAAACCGAGAATAAATTTTCTTTCATTAAGAGAAAGTTGTAATTATTTATTTATTAGTTGTATTGTACAAAAAAAATATATAGTATATGTACATAAAGTCCGAGAAAAGTAAATTAGGAGATAATTTTAAATTATAAACACGCGATATTATTACCATTTTATCTAACGCTGGAGGCGCCCGCTGCTTTTAACAGCCGCTGCTGCTCCGGCGGGGAGAACAAAAAATGTATAATTAATTAATTAATAATTCATATCTTAAAATAAAATATCAACAAGAAGTCTGGAGTCTATGTGTCTATCTATCTAACCCTAATGGACAACTACTGAAGGATACATTGTGCGTAGACCTACACGCGCTCGACCGGTTTTTGAATTATACTTTCCCAAGGTTCAAATCAATGAAAAGTTGAATCTTTACTTTTTTATAATGTACTCTTTTTAGTAACCCCCGAAACTAAAAGAAGGGGTATGTGTGTGTATAATTTTTAATAAATTTGTTAAATAGCTGTGTGAAGCCGGGGCGAGCCGCTAGTAAGCAAATGAATGTATTTTATACTCGTAAGATTGTAATTCTCAATTCTGATTTTAAATATAATTATATTATAATCTAATGATAATTCAACGGATATGAAATTAGGTGATAACAGGAAATTATATCTTTCCATGACGATTTCTAAGTTGTTACCGCTATACTTATGTATGATTAATTGTTTAGTATTTGGCGTTCTTATTCAGCTCTTAAGCAAAACAAAACATTATAATACCCGTGAAAAATTTAACAATGGTATTTAAAATTTTAAGTGTGCCAATAGTTTCGCCTAGTTTTTAAATAATGCAACCTGTATGCAAACAACCAACTAAATTATTTGTCTTTAAAGAAAACATTGTGAAGAAAATTACATAACTTTTTCTTTTTAAGAACATTTCAGTACATAAAATTTCGTCTTACTCAAATAACGGTCGTGATCATTGTTACCTAACCAGTCTAATATTTATATATTAGTATTTTTAATAATGATAGTTCTGAAAAATAAAATACAGTTAACTGCATTAATGTAAAAAAATACGAGAAGGTTGGTTTTACGTTTTTAACTGAGGGCATTATATTATTGGTGTTCAACTATATATATATATATATATATATATATATATATATATATATATATACATATACTTGCATGATCCTTTACTTAATAATTTTATTTCCTTTATTAAGAAAATAGCATAAGCATATACGTTAATACTCATATTATCAAAATAAAGGCAAATAAGAAATATAAATAAGTTCAAATATATTATTAAGTATGTCAATAAATTCTCACACTAATTATCCATTTCATCACACACCGCTGTGTTGTCGCGATACCGTGCGAGTATAAATCACACTGGCACGACACTACGCTAAGCCTTGGTGCTCCCAGCCAACGAGCATTGCGCTACAAGTTTCATTAAACCTTCTTATGCTTTAGAGAATAGTGTTATCTACAAATAATTCGTTAAATTGTTGTTTATTCAAAATATAAATAATTATAAATGAGACAACGAATATTTTTTCTACGATTATTTTTCAACGATCGCTTATTATTTATGGCAACCCACACGACACTCCTTGGGAATGCTATCGTTGGTAGTACCGCTACTGGACGGTTGGGGATATAGATGGATTGGGATAGTATGATTTAGTAGTACCTCGGGAAGTCGGAATCGCATACCCATATAGCACAACATACTATAGGAAAGTGTTAATATTCCCTGATTGCTTGAGGAGACAAAAAAATATAAATATTAGGTCTACAACTTTGCTCCCGCCGTTTTTCAAAAGATGGCGCTAGTAGCCAGTAATAGTTCAAATAAATAAATCCCAGTTGTTTTCCATCAGATTTGACATCTATAAACATAACCTTACATCGATATTAGTTCATTTTTGTTTGCGTCATATAGTTACACTTAATTAAATATGTCAACTTATAAACCGAATTCACGTCATTTGCGGCAGATTTTACTTTTTCATTTCAACATGAAAAAATCGGCGGCTGAGGCTCATCGGGTTATTTCAAGTATTTATGGTGATGACACTATTAGTGAAAGAACGTGTCGCGAGTGGTTCCAGCGCTTTAAAAGCGGCGATTTTGTTGTTGAAGATCGGCATAGCGGTGGCAGAGAAAAAACATTCGAAGATGATGAACTGGAGGCTTTACTTAATGAAGACTCGTGCCAAACTCAAGAACAGCTAGCAAAATCATTGGGAGTAACTCAGCAAGCAGTATCAAAACGCCTGGAACAGCTGGGGATGATCCAAAAACAAGGATGTACCCAGTATCAGTTGAAACCAAGAGATGTTGAGCGACGTTTATTTGCTTGTGAACAGCTGCTTGAAAGACAAAAACGAAAAGGATTTCTTCATCGTATTGTTACTGGGGACGAAAAATGGGTGCACTACGACAACCCTAAGCGACGCACATCATGGGGATTGTCCGGCCACACTCCTACGGCGACACCGCGACAGAATATTCACGGATCAAAGGTCATGTTGTGTATTTGGTGGGATCAGCTTGGCGTAATTTATTATGAGCTGCTAAAACCTTCTGAAAAAATTACTGGTGCACTTTATCGAACGCAATTAATGCGTTTGAGTCGCGCATTAAAAACAAAACGGCCGCAATACGCTGATAGACACGAAAAAGTAATTTTGCAACACGACAATGCTCGATCTCACGTGGCGAAAGTAGTCAAGACGTACCTCGAAACACTGAAATGGGAAATTCTACCTCACCCGCCATACTCTCCAGATGTTGCGTCATCTGATTACCATTTATTTAGGTCGATGGCACACGGCCTGGCGGGCCAGTGCTTCGATTCTTTTGAAAAAGTGAAAGAATGGATCTATTCTTGGATCTTATCAAAGGATAAAGAATTTTTCCGACGCGGGATTCGTTTGTTGCCTGAAAGATGGGCCAAAGTAGTGGAAAGTGACGGACAATCGTGTCGCAGATCCTCAGAGGGCCTTAGTAAAACACACCATACTAACTAAGCCATATGTTGACATTGAAAACAAATTACAACAAAAAAACTCCGTAGATAACTTAGATAAATACAATTTTGTACAAAAGTATTTGATATAGTATAAATTAGAAACAAGTAAATGTAAATATGATAATATAATAACTTAAAGCTACATTTAGTATGGGAGGAAAAAATTAAACAAAATATATGATGGATTTATACATTTCATTCAATAATATTAGATTTAGAAAGGTAACCGATTCATTTAATTTGAAGCTTCTCGTGGATGAAAACCTTAGATTCGAACGGCATGTAATTAAACATGTTAGAAGTTTTTATACCTACTTAAAATATTAGATCGTATTCAAGAGAGAAGAGTTCAATATGGATTTACGCCGTAAATTTTATGAATACTACCAAAATTTTATTACATGGACTCTGTTAAAAGTTATATTACTCTCTCGTTATGCGAAGTTAATAAAAAGGATTCATAATGTGTGTGCCCTTAACGTCTTCGATATACCACCGCAAGCACATGTAACGGCCTACTTAAACAATGCTCCTAACCTAAACTTAAACTATTAAAAATGGGTCAAAGACGGCAGTTGATCTACTGTTTGGTATAATAAAATTTAAAACACCATTATATTTGTACAATATATTACGCCAGGGATAATAACGTAGCTCACAAAACCCGAACCTCTTCTACCTTATTCCTAGAACACCCCCATCGATCACCTGCTTTCGAAGTTTTCATTATGCCGCAAACAAGTGCTACCTGCCAACATAAAAAATATCTTTTAAATTCACAAAATTATAATGCGAACATGAAAATAATAAATTGAACAATCATGGATTATAATATATCTGAAAAAATATTTACTCCGTTATTTAAACAATCGCATTTTATTACAATACAATTGAATAAAATATTATTATTTTCTATAGAGCGATAGTGGGAGATTTTATACCAATTTGATCGCGATAAAGTAAACAAAGAATTTTATGAAATAAGAACGACGCCATCTAGCGTAACAACTGTCAAACTCCTCTTTATTATTATTAGGTCATGTTTAATAGCTTTTGATTTTTTTGATAATTTTTCTATAACATCTTACGGCCATCCTAGTACAATGTGGTGGCCCTAAAAATTTGTGTCAGTTTTTATCAAAATTATGTGTCTTGGACTTTGTCCAAGTGCCAAGATTACAAATTCGTTGGCGATTTCGTTAATAACAATTTAAGAGCCTTAATTAAAACAATGTCATTATCCATGACATGTAAAGGCGGTTAAATATACGTACAAGTATAGATATTGTGAAATAATTTGATTTTGTTATATTACTCATCCATTTTAAAGCCTAACGGAAAGATATTCAATGTAAGTCTAGCCTGGCCACTCGCCAGCGCCAGTCAGCTGCTCGTTCATAGTTGGCAGCAAGGACCGGGCCGCGGCGTAGGACCGCGTCACTATGATTTATCTTCTCCCGGTATCACGACAACTTGAGCTCAGTGTTATAATTTACATAGTTACACATATATTCTGCCTGTATAAAGTATAATTAAACGAGTATTAGTTCATATAAAAAAATAACATAAAAGTTTCGCTCATAAAATGACTTTATTATTGACCCAATTTGCCGATTTCTTTGATAAGCTGTTATTACGTAATATGTAAGCTGGTACACGTCATATTGAAAAGTCAATTAAGACAAAATCTGAAACCTCAAGTTAATAACAAATTTAAATGGAATATGTTTTATAAATATTATGACAAATAAACCTGTCAATGTACAACACATCTTCCAATTGTAAAAAAATTTATACTCGAAACCCTCATTGCAAATTTGACTTAAAATAGACTAGCTACGAGATTTTGTCTATTACCGTCCTATACCTGCGTCAAGAAATCTATCATTCAAAAGTTTATACAAAATTTACCCATAATAATAATAATGTGTTTGGTAATTAAGCCTACTTGTTACAAGCAAACATAAAAATAAACAAAAGTTTCCTTGCTAATATTGGTACAGATATAGATAAAAACCTTTTTTGCTCATAAAACTTAATTATATAGTTATGAGCTTAGCGTTATAAGCGTTATAACAAAAGCAGCAATTAAAACATATCTTTAGTGACAGCTATTTATTTTACAGATCCATCGCAAACTAGTAACGAATGGCAAATAACGAATGGCTGAAAATGCTGTTTAGTATGGCTTTATTATACTTTTATTAATGTACATACTTATATACTTTTACATAGATTTTTGAACTTTCAACAATAAACTAAATCTATACATATAATAATATCGTAACAAAACAAAAACTGTGCAATATATAAATAAGAACTAATTGTAGCTAGGTGTTCATTATATCAAACATTTTTGTCTCTTTGTTTGTGACTGTGTATACCTGATTAAAAATATAAGACTATTTTAATTCTTATATTGATTCTCCTTTTGAACGAAAAACACAAAGACGATTTTGGTATAAAATTACAACACATCAAAATTACTAGACGGATTTATATACAAGTTTTTATGAGAAAACACCAACATTAGTTATAATTACAGTAAACTGAAATATTTGTATAAACATTGAAGGAAATAAGGATAAAGAATATCATTCAGTGACTTGCCAGGTCTGTTTCAGAGAAGATTTTGTTGTTTTCCAATTCGTGCTGGAAAACATACTAAACATACCCAGAATGAAATGTTATTTCTGTTAAAGACACAAATAGCGCTGACGATACATTTAATTATTTATCTGGTGGCGAGTATTTATATTTTTACATTTATCCGATTGATTTTGTCATTTTATTAGAGGCTTATATATATATATATATGTACATTATGCCTTATCTATTAATTGACTATGAAAAGCCTCTTCTTCTTCCTGCCCTTATCCCATTTTGTGGTCGGCACAGTATGTTTTTTCCTTCCATACTCTCCTGTTACTCGTCATCTCTGTGCACACTCCCTTCTTCTCCATATCGTCTTTCACGCAATCCATCCATCTTTTCTTCGGCCGTCCTCTACCTGTCCATCCCTCCACTACCATACCTAGCACTCTTTTCGTCACGTGCCTTTCATCCCTCCTCATAACATGCCCATACCATGACAGACGGCTACCTCTAATTTTTTCTGTCACTGGCGCTACTCCTAAGCTTCCCCTAATATACTCATTTCTTATTCTATCCCTTCTTGTCACCCCACACATCCATCTTAACATTCGCATCTCCGTTACATGCAAACGTTTTTCATCCATCACCTTCATCGCCCAGCACTCAGATCCATACATAACGACAGGTCTAATGATGTTTTTATAAATTCTCCCCTTTAGTTTAAGGGGAATTCGGGCATCACATGTCGTCCCAGTGACTTGTCGCCATTTCATCCATCCCATGTTGATTCTGTGCTTTACGTCACGGTCAATATTGCCATCGCTTTGAATCAGAGAACCAAGATAGCGAAACTCCGAGCAGACTGGTAACGGTACTCCGTCGAACAAAATAGGAACAAAACCGGAGACACCGCCGAAATCGCAGAACATGTGCTCTGTTTTTGTTCTGCTTACTTTCAGGCCGACACTCTCCAGCTTTTGTTGCCATTTTACCAGTCTACTCTGCATCTCAATTCCATCCTCGCCGACAAGAACAATATCATCAGCAAATAGCATGCACCAGGGTGCCTCTTCCTGTATGTCCAATGTCAGAGCATCCATTATCAACAAGAAGAGGTAGGGACTCAGAGCCGACCCTTGATGCAAACCTACTGCCACATTGAACTTGTCGGTGTTTCCAGCGGCCGACCGGACTTGTGTACTAGATCGACTGTACATTGCACGAACCAACTCCACATACTTCCCAGGTATACCCTTCTCCTTCAAAGCCCACCATATCAGATTACGGGGAACCCGGTCGTATGCCTTCTCGAGATCAACGAACACTATGTGCAGGTTCTTATGGGCTCGTCTGTATTTCTCACTCAACTGACGAAGAGCGAATACAGCATCCGTCGTACCCCGACCAGGCATAAAACCGAACTGGTTCTCCGAAACATCACTCTCGTCTCGCATTCTTTTCTCTATCACTTTCTCCCACACTTTCATAGTATGTGACATGAGCTTTATACCCCGATAACTGTTGCAGTCTTGTATGTCACCTTTATTTTTATAAATGGGCACTAGGTCACTATTGCACCATTCTTCAGGGATCATTTCTTCATGCAACAACTTATTGAAAAATAAAGCCAGCCACTTATACCCATATTCATTTAAAACCTTCCATACTTCCACTGGTATCGCATCCGGCCCTACAGCTTTTCCATTCTTCATACCTTGCACAGCCGCTTTCACTTCATCATCGGTCACTTCTTTCACTAATCCTTTATTTACCGGCTGGTTTTTCAAAGCTCCACTCCAATCATTTTCTTCATTCATTAATGTTTCAAAATATACCTTCCATCTTTTTTTTATATCCTCATCTCTTATCAACACCCTTCCAGTATCATCTTTTATGCATTTTACATGTATGACATCTCTAGCATTCTTCTCCCTATGCTTTGTTATGCGGTAGAGTTCCTTTTGACCTGCAGGAAACTCTAGCGATCTGTATAACTCCTCTTGCACTTCAGCTCTAGCAATGGCTACAGCTACTTTCGCTCTCTTCTTACATCTTTTATATAACATTTTCATCTCCTCTTTCATACTTTCATTATCATCCGGTACTTCCTGCCATTGCTTAAACGTATCTTTCTTCTCTTTCAGAATCTTTTGCACATCTCCATTCCACCACCACGTTTCCTTATTTATCACACCTTTTCCTTTCGTTTCACCTAATACATCCTTTGCCACAGTTTTTATGCATCCCGCTATTTCGTTCCAACTATCGTTCAAGGATTTTCCTTCTATACTACTCATATTTATAATTTTATCTGTCACTCTTTTTTTAAATTTACTCGCACATTCTTCCTTCTCTAACAAATACCATTTTATTTTAGGTGGGGGTCGTTTCTTGTACATATTTGTACGCACTACATGTTTCATTTCCATGATGAGGAGCCTATGCTTTGAGACTACACTTTCGCCCGGCAGTACCTTGCAGTTTTTGACGCAATTGATTTTATTTCTTCTTATTAAGAAATAGTCAATCTGCGTCTTATGGCGGCCACTTTTGTATGTAATTAGGTGTTCTTCCCTCTTTTTGAACCAAGTGTTGGATATAGCCAAATCGAAGGCTAGCGCGGCCTCCAGCAAGGCCTCACCCTCGTCATTACGGTGACCGAAACCCCAGCCACCATGTACTCTTTCATAACCATCATTCATACATCCCACATGCCCATTAAAATCACCCCCTACATATATCTGCTCATTGTCCGGAACATCCATCATCACAGAATCAAAATCGTCCCAAAACTTCTCTTTCATCCTATCATCACATCCGGTTTGAGGAGCATACACACTTAATACATTAATGATTAAACCTTCAAAAATAATTTTTACAGCAATGATTCTATCACTCACCCTGTTCACCCCCGTCACACACTCTTTTAATTTCTCATCAAGCGTAATTCCAACACCATTCCTTTTTCCATCATTCCCGCAATAATAAAACTTGTATCCCTCACCGATCTCTCTCGCTTTTGATCCCTTCCATTTCGTTTCCTGTAAACATGCTACATTTATTCGTCTTCTTTTCAACACATCCGCAATTTCTCTTCCTCTTCCAGTCATCGTACCAACATTCCAACTTCCAAATCTCAGTTTTACATCCCTTTGTTCCCGGGCTAGCTTCTCGCGTGGCACCGGTATTACCATACTGCTTTAAAGATTTGGCTTAGTTTTAAGGCCGGCCGCCTGCCTGACGCCAACCCTCCTTGGGAAAAGTAATTAAATTAAATTACAAAAAAAATATACAACATAAATAACATAACAATTACAAAAAAAAAATTAAATAACAGTAACAACAATACTAAAATAAATATTTTCAATACATTCATTAATAACAATTAAACAATTACAAAAGATGCAAATAACAATTACCAATATAAATATTACAATTAATTCAATTCAATTCAATAATAATAATTAAAATTAATATTGAGGCTTTAATAATGTCAAAAATGATTCATAAACATTGAATTACTATTTCAACTTAATTCGATACACTGAGTAAATATTATTTTAATTTATTTTGTTATCAACGAAATTGAGACCTTCATATTGTCTTTTATGAAAAACTTTCTTCTTTCTTCTTTCCCATTTCTCTTACGGTCTGACTATGAAAAGCCTAATATTTAAAAATATGTATTGTATGTACGTATGTATGTAGGTATGTATGTACGTATGTATTGTATGTACGTATGTACGTATGTACGTATGTATGTATTGACATAATAGCATAACAAATGAGTTTTTAGATAACAAACAAGGTACAAAAATTGTATTGTGATGCGTTACAAACTATATTATTTTAGAATTTAATACAAAAATTAAAAATATTATGCAAATCATGACATTGAACGCTCACATTAAGGTGAATTTGTTAGAGAACATACAAAAAAACATGAGCAGTTGTTACTGGTGTGAAATGATCCCCGTGTCCCTCGTTTATAGAAAGCACACTCGACTGCACTACTTGGATGTATGCAGTTTCATGTTTTTGATGTAAACTAATACTTAAGATGTTGACGATAGATCAAGACACATGTCTTATATTGAGACATTTGTAGTTAAGAACAAAAAGGAATTGTT
Organism: Melinaea menophilus ssp. n. AW-2005; assembly: GCA_918358695.1. Lineage (NCBI taxonomy): Eukaryota > Metazoa > Arthropoda > Insecta > Lepidoptera > Nymphalidae > Melinaea > Melinaea menophilus. Next base: position 1,034,724 of record OU911039.1, read on the forward strand.
TTATATTCATTCTTAACTCGAAGCCATTTTTCAACTTTTTATATATCATTTTCTAATGTTAAAATAATATTATGTAGATTATAAATAAAATAAGATAAATTAGTAGAATATATAAACAATAGATATGTGAGGACGTGCTTGATTCCAATATCGATTAAGTAAAGAAACCCCAGTGACAGGAAGTCTCATAGTCTGTATTATTCATATCATCATATATATATATATATACTGCTCCTGACGTATTATATATATATAATAAATAAAAACTAATCTTCTTTTATCCTCCTTTTAATTAATTAAAAACATTACACATATATATGTTTTTAATTTCTCTTAGGGATAAAAGGAGATTAGTTTTTTATATGTGTATGTTGTATTTTCACCGTTAATAATTGATTTATAAATATTAAATGGAAAATTTACGAACGATTTAAATTCCTGAGCAGCTTGAACACTTAAAGAATATTTGTTTAAGGAGGACTAGAGGGAAGAAATTATTAAGATGATGTTTTCCTAAGACAGAAACAAAGGGTTCATGTAAAGTAGTTTAAAAAATAAACGTTCTTTGAGATATACAAAAGTTCTACAGGCCCTTAATCACTTACACACGTCAAAATGCATAGGCCGGCGTTATCAGTTCTCCCACTGAACTCGGTTGTAGGAGAACACCATCAAAGATATCGGATAAATGTAACACGTAGACTTACAACGTAGCTACTTTATGGAATATCTTTAATATTTAACACTCAAGCCGGCAGTTGAGAAAGATCAATATTATTTAACAAATTGAAATTTCACATTATGATTGCATTCGTTTTGAACGGGTTGATATTTAAACCATGTTTATTTACACCAAACTGTTATGATCAGCAGTTTTTAAGTTTTCTCGGTTGTGTAACAAAACTACCATGCGCTATCTGTATAGCGCATGGTAGTTTTGTTACACAACCGTTTTAAGTACATATATTTAAAGATTGTCTCCATACAAATGGTAGAAAGAAAATATTTTTTAATCTATCGTATTTATAACCAAGAAAATAGATAAAATAAGATATTGATAAATAATAGTATCTATTTGGAGGCAATTAGAGCTACAACTTCTTGCAGGAGCGGGAGGATCTTATTTCTCTCTATGAGGTACGTTCGTTGACACTTGACAGATAGTATCACAAGTCTGTTTTTACGAGGAAAACTATGCGCGCGCAGGGTATGCCTTATGGGTTATTAAGTTCTACTGCGAGTGGGGATGGCGATTCTCTTTAAAATTCGAATACGAATCGATTCATAAAAGATTCACAATGAAATTGAGGTTTTATATAAAATTGATTTCATCTCCAAAGCATCTATCTTTTAATTTATCCAATTGTATATTTTAACCTTGAGTTATTTAAAAGCAAAAAAAGCGTAAACCTGGCATAAACATATAAAATGTTATATTTATTTAACAACTTATAATTATGGATTTTTTTCTTTGACATGCATTGTAATTTATGCTTTGAATAATAAATTACTTGTATACACAAGTTCTAAATTGATTAAAATAATATTATGAAAAAGGTTTTTTTTGTTTGGTTGTATTGAGAAAGGTTCATTGAGAAACTAATTTACCGATTTTAGCCATTATTTCACTTCAGGATAACATGAGCTATAATTTCTAAATAAGTATAGATAAACAAAGGTGAAGAGGGCTATTTAATAGTAGCGTTTAGCTAATGAGTAACAACAACAACATCACAGAAAAAACTGGAACTCGAATTCTGCCCGTATGCTAATATGTTATGAATTATATTTAAAAGAAGTAGAAGCTGTCAAAAAACTAAATCCGACTGCAGCTGCAATTATAAAAGTAGACAAAAACTTTGACTAGTCCCTTATCAGCAGATAAAACAAGCGATCTCTTAGAAATATGGTATGGAAAAATATATATTTCCAGAAGGATTAATTGAAGATATATAACAAAATTTTGTTTATATTTAGGCATACTTGTACACTGCTTTTTTTTCATTTCGAGTCCAACGCCTTCGATTTTGCTTTTTCAGTGAACTTTGTTAGTTCTATGGGAATGGACTTGGCACTGCAATTGTTTCAACACAGGTCTGGCTGAAACAATAATTAAATAAATATAAAGGTGTTAAGCAATTGTTAATAAGGCAAATAATAAAAATGTTGAAGGTCGGTCGAGCACTGTAATAATCAACGTGACTTAACTGAAGTTTATCTTTATTTATAGAAAATATTCTTACATTAATCCAGCACAGTGTCCTTCAGTAGCTCATAAATCTCCTCCATGAAGGGGCTTTTACAAAAGTGGCTATTTTTCGTTAGAGTAAATTTATCTTGGCGAATAATATGGGGCACTGTTTTAATCGGTTTTTATCCTGTTTCATTCGCACACATAAGCACTGCACACCACTATCCCATTTTCTAAAATAAAATTTCTACAGCTATGTTTATTAGAATAAATAAACCAGAAAAAAAATCTAAAAATGCAAACAATGTTTACTTGCACCTCAAAACCTGTCAGTTGTCATTTGTCAGTAATTTACAATACCTCAAATGAGTGAGATTCTTCCATTTTGGGTAGACCTCGAAGAACCCAGTCTACCTATTTAGGTGTACCCGACTTTCGAATTTTGGAAAAATTTCTTCACAGGAGGTCTTCTTAAGACCCTCTGAGTCCGAAATGACAATTTGTCAAAAAGATTATGTATATATATATATATATATATATATATATATATATATATATGCGTGCTTGCGTCCAGATTTGACTTTTGTCAGCACAATAGCGGCCGCAGTTTCGCTCGGATCGCTTTCAAACTTTGCACAAAAATCAACCGTCCAAAAATGAAGATCAAGTTCGTTAACCAGAGACATCCGGCCACGGGGTGCGCTAGGGCCTCACTTTTTCTGATTTTAGTTTTACGACAATAACTTTTTCCCTATACAAAGTAGATCAATCCCGTTTATATTATATGATGTCTTCAATGAATATAACTAATGTAGATAAACCGAAATCCTAACTTCAATAACTTAGGGGTGGGGGTAAAAAAAACGAAAAATTTTGGAAAAAAATTCATAACTTTTTTCTGGTAAATATTCTTACATCACAAGTATTTTTACTCTAAATTTAGGCACCAAAAGTTTTTCCGTAAAAGGTACCGTTTCCGAGAAAAAAAATAAAAACCGCTTTTAGCTTTAAAATTTAAGGTAGGTAAAACCACGGCAACTTTTTTGGTAAACCTTTTTTATTTTTTACTCAAAATTTAAGTACTTAGCAATTTGTTTTAATGACTATTTCAAGGTCACATATTGCAGAAAGTCTACAAACACGTCGGAGCCATTTTGAAATCTATTCTTTGTCAAAACAAACACTGATTTAAAATATTTTAAAAGTAAATTTTTAACAGTTTAAAGCACGAAATTTGAAAGAACTTCAACACCTATTTGTACCAATAAACACGGTTTTTCATTATGTAAGTACCTGGGTTAGGTTACCGCAAGGGGTGCTATTCTTAGGTAGTGAGTTATATTTAGTTATATTTTAAACGAGTTACACACGAGGTCTACCCACGCGTGTCCTCCTGCGGGCACCGATTTTTAAAATCAAGTCCTCAAATAAGTCACTCATGAGTGAGTTGCACATGTCATATTAACACGTTGTAGATTTGAATATGATATTGTTGTGTTGTATGTTATTTGAATATACAGTACTCTGTTACATTCATATCTATACCAATTATTACAAATTATACAGGATTCAACCTGCAGATAGATTTGAAGTAGCTAACTATTCAAAGGCCGATCATATCATTGCTCTCTGTGTGGGACGGCAGTGCCAGTGTTGTGTCATTTAAATAATACATCTGTAACTTGTAAAATTAAGCAACTTAGAGTTGATTTCTAATGTTAGTAACTAACTCATTCAGTGAGAAAAATATTTTTTTAGTATTACTGGTTTAAATTTAGTACATTATCTTGAACCAATTAATATTATTTTAAAATTTTCGTAGTCCGCTTAAAAAAATATATTTTATTAATGTTGAAATCTAATCCTATTAAATATTTACTGCATCAATCCCTTCTTTTAAACTTGAAGTTTTTGGTTTACTGAACAGAATAAGCAAATAAATTTTATATCGTTCCAATGCTGCAATTCCGACAAATGTCATCTGCGGTAGATACGAAATGAAGCTTAAAATACACCCATTTGAAAACAGTTGGCTCGGAAAAAGTAAATTAAATGCCATTTGAACTCTTAGATAACTTAGATGTAAAGCACCATGTGCCAGAAGTCGGTTTCCTCATCCTTTATTCATCACACCGTTAAGCAAACATGGCAATACAGAGGCACAAGGATTTTTTAAACCTTATAATAAAATAAAATACTTTGCACAACATTTAGGATGATTCTTTTCATTGTAACTCTTTAAAAATATAAAGTCTTGTTTTGTCTTGACTTGTTTACTTTATGTTTATAGCCTGATAATATTATGTGCAATAACCACAGATCGAGAAAATCTTAGCAATTTGAGAAGGATAGTATTTTATATTGTTTTAATTACAAATCGTTTTTAAATTATTATATAAAAATAATATATTGTAGAAATTTCATTATTTTGTATTTGTTTATATAGGTAAAAGTTATTCTAAGTAAAGGATTTTTGTCCTCGCAGTTGATTTATAGTTTTTTGTTTATATGGAATGAAAAACATTTTTCAAAGTGAATTGCGAGATTGCGATTGTCTTAAGTCATTAAAACAGGGAAACAGATTTACCTGTAAAAAGACGTTTGGAATAATAATAAAAATAATGAGAATTTAAGAAATATAAAATAAAGAAACAGAAATAACTTTAGATTTAAGTTAAAAGTTACGCTTTATTTTTCTCAAGCGGTAAATATGTAAGTTTTTAATCATTTCAAAACGGTAAGTCTCAAAAGTTTCTTGATCCCCTCTATATAGGTATACACCTATCTGTGTTTCATAAACTGAAAATAGTACTGTGGAGCCACGTTTCGGTAAGAACAGTAACATCAAACTCATTATGCAGTTAGAATGGCAAATATGATTGTTTTTAGTCCCGATGCTTCTTACATTTTATAAAAAACTTTTAAAAATTCTGTAGCCTTAAATTTATTTAAACAGTTAAAAATATATACTTAATAAAAATAAGAATAAAGAGTTTTAAAAATAAACAGCTGTATAAGTTTTTGTTTTGTGTAACCAACCAAAAATATATTGTTCTGCAAACATTTTTGTTGCTGCATTAATGTATTCTTTAAACCGAGATGTTCAGAGATGATACTGGTTATTTTCTTAGTTAGCCTTGTTAAAATTTATAAAAGCAAGACATGCATCAATCACAGTGACAAAGCGCTAAAACGAGCAATGATGCTTGTTGCCAACGAGCAAGTCGACACGCGCTGGCGTGCGGCCAGTGCAGCGGCATTTCATATTAATTATGTGCTATTAATTTTTAGGCTTCATTATTGTTATATACATTATATAATTATAAAACTACAACTGTATACAGGTTAGCATTCACCTAATTTAATAAACTAATATAAATTATCAAAATATATTAGTTAATAGCTAAAACAATGATAATAGGCAAATATTTTTGCAAATACACGACATATTGGTAAATATTAGTTATAGTTAGTTTACATTTGTCTACCATTCGTTTAACGAGGATTTTTTATTTATTTTTTGTTATTGAGGTTAATATTTTTACAGCTGAGATTTTAAAATTTGCTTTTTAAATTTTGCTGTCGCGAAATACGAATTTGTATTTGTATATGTAAGTCTGGACCTGTTATTGTTAATTAATTATTGCAAAATGAAGTCTGAATAATTGCTAACATGCTTTATTAAAATGTATAAGTTGAGAAAATTTGTGAATTAAAAGTATATACTCCTTTCTATTTTTATTTTGTAAAAATAGAAAATTCGTTACTAATTATTTAAAAAGTTTTTTCATAAAAATATTCGTAATTTAAAGGTATATTTTGTATTTAATCTTGAGATCAGTTCTTTAGGATTATGAAGAAATTATTAGATCGACGACATATGGACAAGCAACAAGGCGGTCTCTTCCAGGCAACCTTATACAGGTTGGACTGAATTATAAACAAAACAGTGATGCGCAATATTAACAAATTTATTGTATTGTTAAAATAAATGTATATATATAAATATATAATATTAAAACATATAATACTATGATGATTTTAGGAGAAGATTTATTTTATACACGCATAAAAACAGTAGATAGAAAATAAAAGGTAGTGTGCTATGGGTCTCCATATTTACTAACGGTTTTATGTGTCTACATAAAACCGTTAGTAAATATGTATACTGTATGTTAACTACCACTAAATTGAAAGACAAATGAAATATAACAAGAAACTATAATCATTTCCCACACTCAAGAAGAAAAAAAATAAAACCTCAAAAAACTACAATAAAGAATATTCAATTAAAAACAGTATTATTAGGGTCGATATGTATACGGGGATTCTATCCTAAAAGGTGACTCACCTATGAAAAGCGGCGACACCGCACCTTGGAGTACAAAACTAACACTAATAATGACATTTTTTTTATTATTGGCTACTGGTATGAAAATTCATACTAAAACATTTTCAATGACCTCTTTAGTATTATTAAAAAAATATATTTATTGAATAATTTGAATAATAATGATGTGTAATCGGGTTTTAAACATTTCACCTGGTTAAGTGACAAGAAGGATTGTTCTGCTGCACACAGCATGGAATATCCTCCGTCCAATTTGTATTTTACGGTTACAAAGAAAGATGGTTCAAATAACTTATAATAACATTAACATAAACTAATAATCACTTAATATGTTATCTCGCAGTAAAATATTAATAAAATATTAAAAATAGATTTTTAGGGCTAAAGAAAATCATCTTCTTCCGATCGCAGGATAGGAATCAGATAAAGTAAAAATATGGAGAGATTGTGCAACTTTTATTTCACCTATACCCATACCCATCTTATGGGATCAAAATATCACCAACGTCGTAGTGAACCCATAGCACCAAAAGTTAAGATATTCTCTAATTTTAAGCCAAATTCTACACATTGTGGCTGAAGGGTGTAATGACACTATTAAATAAAATCCGTAGGTTATATAAATTAACTCTATACTTTTTCAGCTTTGAACTCTCAAACCTTTTTTTGCGTACGCAAAATCGGTACTAAGCGATCAAACGTAATCATATAATAAAACTTTTCCAGTTTATTTATTTTTTATAGAAGATAAGCTAATTAGGTTATTGTTACACTCTGGAATTATTTTCTGTGCGTTCTTCAATAAAACAAAACCCAAGACGTATCCTACATTTATCACGCCACGTATCACAGTAATAGGTAATTTTCTGACTAGCCAAAGCAATCCTTGCAGTCCCTTTGTGGCCGTTTAGTGCTACGTTCAACTATCCATTAAGCTAAATTTCAACGAAATGTGTGACTATGCTTAGACTATTTCTAGTTTATATAGAATATAAGAATTGGAAAGATGAATTTGCATGCGCAAAAAATTAGCTTACGCCACCATCTAAGCGATTTCCGCAGAGAACAATAATTTGGCACTGTATTGGTGCCGTTCGAGTTAGCACTTCTAAATAACCAGGCACCGGATCCGTGCCGCTCGAGTGCAAAGGGCTAACTGTAGCATTTATAAAAATGAATGCTACAGTTAACCCTTGTTCGGTATGTGGTTATATTGACTTTTTTCAATATGGACTATTCCATATTGCATAAATATTCATCTTCTAAATGCCAGGATTTCATATGATAAACTCAAGACTCCTGGATATCATTAGGTCACGCAAAGGTAAAAGGCAAATCTGCCAAATTTGATTGATCTTAGATTTGAAAATCCTCTGTATGCATGTAATAGGGAGAAGAACATTGTAAGTAATCATAATAAGAAGATAGAAAAGAGTAATGGCGATAACACGCCACCCTGATAAACATCAGTAATTACTTTCCACCAAGAGAAAAAGGATTCGTTAATCGGAATGCTTTGTCGACGCCCATGCAGATAACTGTGAAACTATTCAATCACTGATGGAGATATATTGAGGGAAGCTAACAAATTCAGAATGATACCAAAGTCAATGAATATTATTAAAAGCATTTCTGTAGTCTAACAACATCCCTACTCTTAGTTTTTTACAATCCTTTTCTATGTTAACTGTTGTAAAATAAGGAATAATATGGATTGAGAAGTTATATTAAATATATTTTTTCTGAAAATTATAGTTGGTTTTTAGTATTTTTATATTTGTCAGTTTATCTCTGTGTTTGTTCGAGCAACAGAAAAACATACGAAAAACATTTTGATGCAACTTGGTGTGGTAATAAATTATAAACAAAGCCTTTGATTGTGTGGACCATCGGACGTTGCTATGCAAACTAAACCACTACGGTCTACGTAGCGCTGCGCTTGATCTTATTGCCTCTTACCTGAATCAAAGAGTCCAGACAGTTTACGTAAATAATTCTAAATCGTCTGGTTCTCACTTAAAGATGGGTGTTCTACAAGGATCTATTCTGGGCCACTTTTTGTTTTTACTTTATATTAATGACTTGCCCATTTTTGTTAAGGGTCTGTGTGACATTGTACTCTTTGCTGATGACACCTCGCTTATTTCTAAAGTTAAGCGTGATAGGATTAATTATGACGAAGTAAACAGTACTTTGTCACGAGTCCTGCATTGGTTTGAATTTAATAATTTAGTGTTAAATGCTAAGAAAACTAAATGTATAGAGTTTACAGTTCCTAATGTAAAAAGTAAAAATTTTAACTTGCTCCTTAACAATGAAGTGTTAGAATTGATGGACTCAACAAAATTCTTAGGTATAAAATTAGATAAAAAGCTCCAGTGGAACCCCCATCTCTCAACACTCGCAGCCAAACTCAGCTCCGCCGTCTTTGCAATTAGAAAAGTAAGACAATTAACGGACATTAATATGGCTCCACTTGTTTATTTTTGTTATTTTCACAGTATTTTATCTTACGGTATTTTATTATGGGGCAGTGCTGTCGAAATTAATTCTATATTTATTTTACATAAAAGAGCTGTTCGGGCTATTTATAACTTAAAAGCTAGAGATTCTCTGAGAGATGTTTTAAAGAAATAGGTATTCTTACAGTCACTTCGCAATACATATTTAATAACATATTATATATACGTCAAAACTTAAATAGTTATATAAAAAACAGTGACAGACTCGCGATAAATACGAGAAATAAAAACAAACTCGTAACGCCAAAGTTTCGGCTTCAAAAAGTTAATAAATCCTTCATGGGTTTGAGTATACGCATATATAATAAAGTTCCACAAAATATCTTAGACCTTCCATTTCTTAGTTTTAAATCTAAAATCAAAAGCTTATTATTAAATAAAGCTTATTATAACGTTCAAGAGTTTTTAGCGGATCGAAATATGTGGAACTTAAGTTGTTGAATCATTTGCAGGATTTATATTATAATGTACATCACCTATTGTTATATTTCTTTTGAAAAGAGCAACTGTTGAGTTTCTGGTCGGCTCTTCTCAACAGTGCACAGCATTCCGAGCCGGTGGTAGCTTACTTACGGACTGACTACACTGACATTTTTTCATTGTAATAATTGACGATTCAAAAGTTCGTGTAAATGCCTACTTGAATAAAGATATTTTGAATTTGAATTTGAATTGAATTGACATTGATCCGATCAACATATGTGTAAATTCTGCATATTATTGCGGAAAAGCAGATGCAGGCACTAGGAACAACTAATCAAAAATTAGTAAATGTTGTATTTTAAAACATTTAAACTACGTATATACTAAAAAATTATGTAAATAAAAAATGAGAATAACGAGTAAAACCAAGTATATTAAAATTCCAAGCATGTGCAAGCCTGCAATTAAGTGCGTCGCGCTCTCTCTCTACGCAAAGAGTAAATTACGTGAAAGTGCTTCCCAGAATCCTTTCCCATTACCTTGAGAGCTTTCGAAAATATTAAGTGAAGGTGGGCTTGGTAAGTTACTGCTTCCATGGTATATTAAACGTTACTTTGTGTACTATGTTACGAGGTGGTAAATTACTATTGTGGAGATTTATTTATTACATAATATACAATGTGTTGATGTATAGTTATTAATTTGTTTATAACTTTTCCACTTTGAATCAATATCAATGATCACTTGTGTACATTAAATGTATCAAAAGAGCCTATTTTAATAAAATAGTTATCGAAATAAGAAGCTTATAATTGCATTGTAAGGAATAAAATACTTTAATTGTCATTGACTAGTAAAAAAGTATTAAACTAAGATTGACCAAGGGCCTAAACAAACTATTTTTATTTTGTGATAAAGAACTGATTTATTCATTTATGTAATAAAAAAAATAGTAATTTATGCGTTTAAACTAAGGTTAAAATAATATTAGCGAAGGTCTTTTTAATGAACAGTATTGCGTGCACATTGATACCATCACATAATTGTTCAATATATTATGAAGTGTGTTGAAGTATTTTACCCATTGAGGATTGCTTTTCATTATCTCGATTAAAAACAATAATGTGTATAAACCCTAAGTTTATTGAAGGTCTTTTACCCTTCGGTGATAGTCTTCTAGAATACTATTTAAGCTTATAACATGTGGAAAGTTCTTACAAGTGACAAGAAAGATTTTATAAACAATGTATTATACTTTTATAAAAAAATTATTGAGTTCAATTTATAAACTTGGAAAGTTTACTATAGTAGTCGCGGTACTTAATAAACAATTAAAATAATGCGGAGTTCAACACCGGTACACAGTCATGGTCAGTCAGAGAAGGACAAATGAGCTTGCGGGTCACCGATGACAAGTGCGATGCCGGTTTTGAAGGTGAGAGTATACGCCTTATCTAACCTATCTTAAAGGTACCCACGTCGTATCTTAGGTACGCAAGTCTTTGTAAGTCAAGTATATACTGCATTCCCAGCGTTGTAATCCACATAACAATTTATTTTTAAAAAATTCGACATATTATTGATGTGTTGTGAAGTTGGAGATAGTATGCAGCTATGGGGTACACCATCGTTCACGTAGCTAGGGGTCCGAGCAAAAACGATCGAAAACGACCAGTATGCTATACCCAGTAAGAAAGCTGATGATCCACTTGCATAAACTCTCGAGAAGCCCATAGGAAGGAAGCTTTGAAAGCAAAAGCAAGCTAGTGCCATACACGATAGAATACTTTTGCCATATTCGGACTTGCTTTTAATAACAGTTGCCTAACGGTGCGTACGATATAACAGAAGGTCACTAGACGATCGACTATAACGAAAGCCATATGGCCGCTCTTTAATTAACTGATGATCCTCGAGGTACATCAGAGGCTGTGGATTGATGATGCTCTCCATTACTTTGGAGAGAAGAAAGGTAATGACGATAGGTCTGTAGCTGGATCCGAGCTATAATTTTTTTTTGGGATTGGATGGGCAACAAGGGCACACTTCCATGAAAAGTAAGAGTACCGAAGTAGACGCGTGAGCACTGGAGTCAATTCAGGAGCGTATGTTCGTAACACCATTGCGAAAATACCATCCGGCCGACTCGACTTATGAACGTCCAAGGAAAATAGAGATTTCCGGATGGTTTTATGGCGAAAAAACGATTTTCGACATGGAGCTCTGACACCACGCGATGGTAGGCGGTGTCTTCCCTTGGTCATCTAAAGAGGAATTGGAAGCAAAAAAGAGTGCCCGGCTTTCTCTTGTGACGTGTGGGATCAGAGGATTATTTTGCTCTAACGATTTACCGTTTGAAGAATCTGGAGGCACGGTAATATTTTCTTTTCAGAACTCAGTTGATTCTTTTAAAGATCTTACATCTTTACAGTGAGTGAGCACAGCACAGTTTTATAAAACGTACAAGCCGGACTTATCGTGACCTTAATAATTAAGTGGAATTATTCCATTAGTCATATATTTGTTTAGGTGTTTAGATTTTTGACTATGGTGGTAGCATTTAGTCCCGCAGCAGGTGGTCTGCTGGGACAAACTAGAGACTATTGAAAGAAAATTTATAACATCTAAAACAAAATATAGTTTAGGAAAATCTTATTGTAATTTTTACTTATAAATATAGTAACTAATACCATCCATACATGTCTTAGCAATGTAAAGAAATATTACTAATTTGTTATTAATTTAATATTTTTTTATTCTTCGACACTCCGCAGCGATATTCTAATATATACAGGTCAGATCTTAGTCCAGGTAATTAAAATATTGCTCTTATTTTCAATTTGTCTTCGAACTCTAGATGATTATACCATATATGTTGTATTAAACATCTTTTTATGCATTAATTACACAGGCACACAAAAAAAAAAACATCATGAACCAGAGGTGAGACCCCAATATTCTTAGGTTTTTGGGATCGCTGAAACCGAATATGACAATAAAAACTAATTTTAAATGCCCGTTTTCCCGCTAGCACCCCCTTACTACCTCTTAAGGGGTGAAAATTTAAATTTTTGCATAAAATCAAGATAGATGTGTATTTCTACGTTTTTTGGGATGCTGAAACCGAAAATGATAACCTAAAAATAAATTCATGACCACTATCACCCCCTACCATCCCTTACAGGGGGTGAAAATTTCATTTTTTCTACAAAATCAAGACAGATGTTTTCTATTTAATTCTACTTATACTGTTATCCATCCGGCAGTCTTGTAAAACGCTTAAAAGATGCTGAATCTGATTCTATGCCTCCAAAATAGAATTGTTACTATTTTCCTGACAATTTAGGAGACTAAAAGATACTGAACCTAATTCTATGCCTCCGAAATAGAAGGGACTATTTTCCTGACAATTTTTGAGACTACAGTGAGGAGCAAGGTAAAAGGTTCCATCAGGATCTTAAGACAATGGAACAGCGCTATCAGGGTAAATGGGATGTCAATATGTTAGCAGACTACTGTTGGAATTTAAAAAGAGATTTTCCAGAACAGAAGAGCCAATAAAAGGAAACCACTTAGAAGATCTTTTGAAAACATGAGAGTTCGTGATCGTAGAAATAGGTAGACGCTGAATAGTGAGAGGCAAGGCGACTCATTTTAATCCAGCACCCCGGATAGTGAGAGGCAAGGGGACTCACTTTAATCCAGCACCCCAAAAGGGAACAGAAATCTACTACGTCCACGCCGTTGTTGCTGGGTTACGCTGAGAGTAGAATTAAATCATGAATATATATCAGATACTTCTGATCGATAAAGCATTTGAATTTCTAATATAAGAGCTAAGAGTAACCTCAAACTAGTTTGATAAACATGTCATTTATCGTTAAAATTTCTTCGTACATCTTGATTTTATACAAAATTGAAACTACCCCCCCCCCCCCGCCCGTAAGGGGTGGTTAGGGCATTGTATTGAGTAAAAGAGGTATCAAATTCACTTTTGGTTTCATATTCGGTCATATTCGGTTTCATCATACCAAAAAACATAGAAATACACATTCGTCTCTATTTTATACAAAAATGGAAAACTTCACTCCTCACAAGGGGTAGTAAGAAAGTTTTAATGGGTTATGGAGGTCTTGAATAAATTTTTAGTTATCATTTTCGGCTCCAGCATCCCAAAAAACGTAGAAATACACATCTGTCTTGATTTTATAGAAAAAATGAAATTTTCACCCCCTGTAAGGGGTGGTAGGGGGTGATAGTGGTCATGAATTTATTTTTAGTTATCATTTTCGGTTCCAGCATCCCAAAAAACGTAGAAATACACATCTGTCTTGATTTTATACAAAAATTTCAATTTTCACCCCTTAAGAGGTAGTAAGGGGGTGCTAGCGGGAAAACGGGCATTTAAAATTAGTTTTTATTATCATATTCGGTTTTAGCGATCCCAAAAACCTAAGAATAATAGGGTCTCACCTCTGGTTCATGATGTTTTTTTTTTTTTGTGTGCCTGTGTTATTATTGTTGTCCTTATATATTATATACATTATATCCTTATATGAAGTAAGTATATGAGTGTTTACCTCAAGGGACCCGCCGCAGAGTCTAGCTGGGGTATTGCTTTTGACTCTAACGATATCAATTCAAGGTTTATTTTATTAATAAATTTGCTGATCCACAATAGTGATTTAAGTGAACTACCTCGGGTCCTCTGTACGTAACTACTCCAAAGATTAAAAAAGTAACAGAAGTAGTTTTCACTAATAAAAACGCACATAAGATAATAACATAATTTTATTTTAATATCTACTATATTAGTTCATCTAGATCACTAATTAGTACAGGAATGAGTAATTACTTCATTATACACACAGCACTTCACTGTCATCTGTCACCGACAGCTGCTGTGGGACATAAGCATTTAGTTTATTCACTCGTTTAATCCAACTATACAAAATACAAATTTAATATAATACCAGTGTGTCACGTTAACTGCATCAATAGAAGTTTTTTGGTATTATACATGTAAAAAAAAATAATTTATACCATTATGCTGTATGCATTATTGCTGAAATCGTTATAGTTGTATTTTAAAGATCAAAGAATGATATTATTGAGAATGTGTGTTTTGATATGTTTCTTCTATTGAAGCTTCAGAATTGTTAAACCGTGTCCAATAGTTATTATTCATTCGTCGAGATCTCGCGAGGCACGACTGCGATGCGGACAGGTGCGTGCATTATATGTAGAAATATATATGTTTATAGAATAACCTACATTGTAATTATATAATATTATTTAATCTTGATCGTAATTGGACTACTATCAACGAAACGAAAACCAAAATTATTTTTGAAAAGTTTTTTTGGTTATGCTGATGTTAAACGTATTGCTTAAGATGGTATTCACGATCTATTTTATTTCCTTAAGCCACACGCACACCTTAGTCATTTTATAATAATTAAATTAACAACAACATTAATATTTTTAAGGACTTCAAAGTAATACTTAAATATATTTATTTATTTATTTATTTAAATTCTTTATTGCACAACAAGGTACAAAGGGTGGGCTTAACGCTAAAGCATTTTCTATCAGCCAACTCAAAACGTGCAAGAAAATACGTAAGAAGGCGAACGCAAAAAAAAATAAATAAAAACAATACAAACTAGATATCGATATAAAGATATCATATTTAAACTGTATACATACATAAACGTACATAAATACTAACATACATACATACAAAACTACAAATATATAAATAAATAAGTTTTACACATATACCTATATATACTCAGATGGGAAAATAAAAGATTATGAGCAGCTGCTGAGGTAGAACTGTTTCACCTGTCTCTTGAATGAGTTTCGTGAAGGTGCCTTACGAATACTTTCAGGTAACTGGTTCCAGAGTCGGACAGCGACAACAGAGAAGGAGTCAGACATGAAACCAGTGTGATGAGTGGGAACAGTAAGGAGTTTTCACTCGAGCGCAGAGGCCTTTCGTGGGCATACGTACCATTTATTTAGAAGATATTTGGCATAAGAGGGATTGTAATGGATACAGTATAAGGTGCAAAGAATTCTCATGTACCTATGTTCACGAATCGGTAGCCAGTTTAATTGAGAGCGATGACGCGAAACGTGGTCAAACTTACGAACGTTAAAAATAAATCTTATAGCAGTATTCATCATGCGATCAATCTTGTTGAGCAACTCTTTAAATTCACGTAGCAAACATCACCGTAGTCAATTATCGGCAACAGTAAACTGTTGGCAAGCTGTACTTTTGTTTTAACGGGAAGAAAATGTTTGAGGCGCATTAGTAAATGTAAACTAGCATAAAATTTCCGAGACACTTCTTTAATTTGACAGCTCTAGCCAACACTACGATCAATCGTTAGGCCAAGATTTTTTACGTTGTTAAAAAACGGTATAGAAATATTGTTAAGTTTTAAATTAGAAGAACAGTAATTAACTTTGGCTAGTTGCTGTCGGCTATCAATTATAATCGCCTAACATTTGGAAGCATTTATAGATGTGCCAAATCGATCGGCCCACGAAGATATGCGCATAAGATCAGAATTAATGGAGGAAATATTTTGATCTAAATTAGCGATAGTAATGTGTTGATATAGCTGCAAGTCGTCGGCGTGAAGGTGGTAGTGTGAATGAATAAAGGAAGTAATAGAAGTGATAAATGTCGAAAACAGTAAGGGGAGATAATATTCCGCCTTGCGGAACGCCAGTAGTGAACTCACACCAGTCAGATTGCTTCTCTCCAAAGCGTAAAGACTGCTTGCGCCCTCGAAGATAGGAAGAAAACCATCGTAGGGCGGAGTCTGAGATATTTATTCGAGAAAGAAAAGCGAGGAGAACATCATGGTTAACAGTATTGAAGGCATTACTACAGTCAATGTAAACTAATACAGTCACATGTTTATTATCCATGGCTTCGCGGATGTCGTCGGTAACTTTAAGTAGGGCATTTGTAGTACTATGACCAGCTCTAAACCCTGATGGGTATGTATTAAAAATATCGTGTTTAGTGAAATGAGAGGAGATCTGGTGATAAACAATAGATTCGGCAACTTTGGAAAGGAATGGAAGCAGAAGAAGAAGAAAAATGATCTTCTAAAGAATTGATGTCGATGTTGAGATTAGATTCGGTAGAGTTTCTTTTGGCCAACCCTAACGACTTTAGAAAATTTCACTAAAGTCCATTATCTTCATCGGTAACATATTGCCGATGAAGATAGTGAACTAATACGATCAATGATATTACGGCGTTTTAAATTCCTACATAACCTGTTACAGTTCTTTCTTCTTATAGCTTTCTTGTAGCTTTATATATGGACCAATTAACTTCGTTACGATCGTTTTTGTACTTGCGAAAGGCTTTGTCCCTTTTTAATCTAGCTTTACGAAAGTCATCATAAAACCACTGAGTGTTGTGATGTTTTAATTTGACGTTATGTAAAGGTGCATGTTTATCAAATAAATTAAGGACTTCCTTACACAAATATTTCACTTTATCATCTACTGTCTCCAAAACCGTTAAATCAGTCCAGTTGATTTTTGAGGCATCCAACTCCAGTCTATTTAAATCAAGTCTAGTAAAATTTCTGATTAATAAGGTCTTGGGTTTGGGTTTGGGAACCTTAATCGAATAAGAGACAAAGATGAGGTTATAGAGTAAAAAAGAAGGGGCTGGGAGTTGGTCAGATTTTGCAAGAAGGTAAGAATAATATTACTTTAAAAATATATGGGTATATATTTTTAAAGTAATATTATTCGAAATAATGTAGCAAATAATTTTATTTTGTCTCAAAACTGCATTCCCGGCGGACACCGCCTGGAACAGATACAAAATGCACTGAAATGTACACAGAGTTGAAGACGCTTCGGTCTGCTCCGGGTCGTCCGTCTGAAGTTCCATTTTCACCTTTACGACTCTTGCGTTAAGAACTATGAACTATAAGTTCATATATGTGCGCCTCATTCTTTATTCATCGCAGCGTTGAACAAACACGGCAATATAAAGATTCACTTACTTGGTATATTTTATTCCGCTATTTTTGTTGTTATAGTCGAGTAAAAAAAACATATAATATTTCGTTCAAATATCTAGATTGTTTTTAACTGTATGTCTTTACTTTTAATCAATTTAATATTTTTTTAAATATTCATTATTCATCTATAACAAATTGACAATTATGTAATAGTGTAATAGCAAGAAGATAAAGGCAATTATTTATTTTAATAAGCGTTACAATCCACAAAATTACCTTAATTACCTTAAATCGTAGTATAAATCTGGTTCTTGTATAAGGCTGCTAAGGAATGGCTAAATGTTTAAATTTTAATTCCAATGTTTAATTTCTGGGCTAGAGAACCAGCCCCGTAAGACGACGTATTTAGACACCACGTCTTATTTTATCCTAAACATTTTTGCAGATGGAATATACACATGTAGTATAATATAACATCACTAATACTGCCCAATTAAGCAATCGAATCAGATGTGGACTATTCCTCTCGCGTAAGGGTGCTACTATTTGTTGTTCTAAACTGGGATATTAATATTTGTCACTTATATTAATATTTGTCACCATTAAATAAATTTTATACATATAGATGTACATCTTAATATATAAAGCACAAAGACACTCACTCACTGACTCATTCATCGCTCTACAGCCCAAACCGTAATACTTACAAAGCTGAAATTTGGACTAGACTAGACTTCTGACGTATTGGTGCAATAAGAAAGGATTTTGCAAAGGTCCAAACCACTCCAAAGTTACAGCTTCAAAACTGCAAAGTTTACCTCCCCCGCTCCCTCTCTTCTGCCATTGCGTTGCAGTAGAGCGTGAATGTTTGTAGGGTAGGGTCATGAGTTCAATACTCACGAAAGTCATTTTTTTTTTGTTTATTCCCGTCGTGAAGCACGGGTAACCTGCTAGTCTGCTCATATATTTAACTTTAAACTAAAATAACTTATTTATCTCTAGAAAAGTAGAGGCAACAATATATCGTAACGTTAAAATGCCAAGCGCGCGCAAGCCTCAACTGATTAACTGCGACGAGCGCACTCCACGCGGGCGGGAAATGGAAATTACGTGAAAGTGCCCGCCAGAGAGCTTTCCCATCACCTTGAGAGCCTTCGAATATATTTTGTAAAGGTACGCTTGGTGCGATAGTACCTCACTGCTACTTATTATATATTTCAAAACACGTTTCTTTATGTACGTGACAAACTCATCGCAAATATTATAAAGATAATTACACAGCACGAATACTCTTTAGAATATTAATATTAATATTAGAATAACCAATAAATGGCAGAATTAAAAATATATTTTTTTTAAAATAAAAGATCTTAAAATGAAAGAAGCTACATCCGTTAATAGTTTCATTTATTGCAAATGTAATGTAATAAAGTTCGCGTGAATATCGAAGTAAATATTATACTTTATAAGACTTTGTATAGCAAAAAACCAATAGTTTTTCTTTTCTGAAATACGCAAAAGAGTGTGAAAATTTTATTTCTTTCAATGATGTAATCCTTTAAGACCCGCTCCGTAGATTTGTTGAAGAGAACTTTAAAGAGTTTTATTGAGAGAGAAAACGAATCTCGATGTATGAGCATTATATGAATGTATATTATTATATGAATCCATGAATAGAATAAGTAATAAAATGTGCTCGCTCTAAACACTGGCTAAAAAATATTTATTCCCAAAGTATAACTTCGTAACAATGTTAATAAGTTGGAATAGTATTTAATAAGTATTTTATATAAATATGGAAAAAATGTTGACATTAGTTTCATGAAATAAACTAATGTCAACATGTTTCCTATGTTATTCATTTTTTAATGTAATTTCAATAAAATATTAGGCATTAATGTTAATGTAAAGATTTATACCAACTTACACTACGGTATTAAGTGGATAACAAACTCGTAGAAAAGGTAAAACTACAAATTATAAACATACACACTTCACGCGGAATTTATTTTATTATATTTAATACACAAATCTGTACTTTATATTTATATTATTATGCATATACGGTTGTCTGCCGCTGAGTGCAATGTAACCTTATTTTTACAGACGATTTAATTACAGACATGTCAGTGACTGCTCTCAGCGTCAGTCGGCTGCGGGCTGTGACTAATACTAGCCCGATGGGTACACTTTTAATGAAAATATTTTATAATATTAATGTTAAAACAGCTTAATTAAATACAATATTAAATCAATCCGATACTTTATAGCAAAACATGTATTTTACATTACAATTAACATTTTATACTTCTCGTCTTTGTTTAACTAAGAACATGTAGATTATTAGACATTATGTTTCTATACATTATTTGTATTTATTTAATTTGGACCAACTAACTAACAAATATTGTATGTTTTCTAGTTGCTATTTATTAAACAACATTACTAATTAATGTTTAATATTAAATATATATATTTTGTATTTAAGTTAGAGATTTTTCTATTAAAATTAAAAAAAATCCGTGCCCGCAGGGGGACACGCGTGGGTAGACCTTATGTGTAACTCGTTTAAAATATAACTGCCTAAGAATAACACATGATGCCGTTATTTACATCAAAAATTTTTAAGCATAAAGCAATTTTTATTTTTTTTTCTCGGAAAAGGTATCTTTTTTGGAAATACTTTGGATACTTAAATTTAGAGTAAAAAATAACCTTTCTATTAAAAATATTTCCGAGGTGGGAATGTTTACCAGAAAAAAGTTGCCGTGGTTTTACCTACCTTAAATTTTCAAGCTAAAAGTGGTTTTTTTTTTTTCTCGGAAATGGTACATTTTACAGAAAAACTTTTGATACCTAAATTTAGAGTAAAAAATAATCTTTTTTTTTTTAAATAATTGTGATGTAAGAAAAAATCATAACTTTTTTCTGGTAAACACCAGAAAAAAGTTATGATTTTTTTTCCAAAAATTTTCGGTTTTTTTACCCCCACCCCTAAGTTATTGCAGTTAAGTTTTCGGTTTATCTACATTAGTTATAGATATTCATTAAAGACATCATATAATATGAACGCGATTGATCTACTTTGTACAGGGAAAAAGTTATGGACGAAAAACTGAAATCAGAAAAAGTGAGGCCCTAGCGCCCCCCGTGGCCGGATTTCTCTGGTTAACAAACTTGACCTTCATTTTTGGATGGTTGATTTTTGTGCAAAGTTTGAAAGCGATCCCAGCGAAACTGCGGCCGCTATCGTGCCTACAAAAGTCGAATCTGGACGCACGCACGCATATTTCGGACTCAGGGGGTCATAAGAAGACCTCCTGTGAAGAAATTTTTCCAAAATTAGAAAGTCGGTTACAAATGAATGGGCAGACCGAATTCTTCGAGGTCTACCCAACATGTTTTTAAGTTTCGGAATTAAGAGAAAATAATTTTCCTATTTTATATAACCAACATTTATTTTAAATCTTTTACTGTGTAATTGTAGCACGTAGTTTAAAAATCTTTTGAAGAATAATTAAAAGGAATGGATTAGTCGTCTTGTGTTTACAGCCACGCCAGTAAATGGCGGCGGAGACTGCGGCCATTCCCGGAAATACCTTAAAACTTTTATGTGAATACAAAGGCTAATGCGTATTTTCTCTTATATAAACATACTCGTAGAATATCATAAATTTTAAGTTTACTAAATATGAACTGAACTTTAAAAAAAATCCTTTTCTATAATGTTCATTTTCATAAATTTAATACATTAATTATTAATGTATTAAACAACAATTTTTTGTGTTATTATAAATTGTTATACTTGTTTTAATTTATGTTATATAATTTTATTTTAATAAAGTTATTTAAGCTAAAAATGTTTTCTTTATAAAATAATTTTTATACCATAAGGAACTTAACCAACTCCTACAATAATTAAAACAATGGCGGTTAGAGTAAGCGAACTGGAATAACTCTACTGAATACTCCTTTGTTGTATCCGACGATTCAGAGAAGAGTGCATTTAATTTATGACCGAGTATCAATAGTCAGGGATGAGGACTGAGGGCAGGGAGACTAAATTAGGATATCAGGTTAAATATTATTTGGATGATCATCAATTAAATTTTTAAACAACTTTACTAGAGTCAGAAAAATTTACAGAACATCAAATATTACAAATAATCAAGTAAATAGAACTCGGTTGTATGGATGTGTATATTAAATATTTAATTTAAATTTAAATTTAAAAATTTAAATTTAATATAATTTTTCTGTTTTATAACTAAAAAGAAACAAGAGCTTAACTTATTTGTGTAAGCGATTGCATTCTAAACCATACATTTTTCTTTAGTTTAAATAAATTACAAAGAGTTTCACTTAATCTAATTACACAAAATTACAGGAATTACAACGTAATTCTTTGTGAAGGCTAAAACAATTCAGGGGCTATTGCAATTATTACTTTTTTTATACAAATAACTGCATTTTTTTTTTGTTTATTATGTTAAATTGATATAATTCCTAAACAAGCATATGTCTTTAACGAAATATATAAATATTTGTAGTTATTACTTACTTACACAATATTGTGATATTATATTAATGCAATAAAATGTTGAGTGCAGAACAGTTGTAAAGTTCTAATTATATAAAATGCATACCTAGGTACTTTAAGAACATATATATGTACTTATTTACTTTGTACTTATTTTCAATTCTATATCAATTACTACTATATTTTACATATCTTAGAAGTCACTTACACTTGGAAAGTAATACTGAAACAGATAATGTGAAATAAGATAATAAATAAACGAACAAGCTTCATACATTTTCTCGCTCCACAAATCTAGACACATTTCTTCAGAATTACTTTTTGTTATATCTCGCTAAGGGATTTCAGCTTTATGTATTTGTTCTGAAAAAACAACAAATGTTACTTTGTTGTTCTGTTTCTTTATTTGTTAAATTTCATGACATCTTATTTTCACAAATAGTTATTTAATTTAATTTGACGTAATTTTTTATCAATACATATATAAATTAAACTAAGTCATACTACTGTTACATATGTACAAAAATTGCACTTTCATGTATTAGGTATAATAGCTTAGGTATATTAAGTGTAATAAGTACCTATATGTTATTATCCATAACAACCCTTGGAACAAAACTAAATTGCGACTTTGTATTAGTATTGGAGTCGTTGCAGGGCATTTGATAATATTATAATGCCAAAATGTTCTCAGTATTTCTTTTTACATCTTTCAGCTAAATCTATTACATTTTGCACTTAGAAATACCTAAACCTTACTAGTTTATTTTCAATGTGATGTAATTTTATCCCGGTGATTAATTCTAATTTATAAAATTATATTACAATGAGGTGAATGTACCATATTTAAACAACAGCACTGCAGAGAACCCTCATACGTTTTGTAATTTTAATAAAACAGAGTTATTTGATACAACGTTTTTAATTAGCAATGCACGTTAAAGATAAGACTGCAAAATTCAAAATTCAAAAATACTCTTTACGGTCGTTACCTGCAGTGTTTTACTAAATCTGTTTGCGTCGGCTCTCTATTATCGCAAACAAGAGAGAACGCTCTGAAAGAGTGCGGTGTTATTTTAAGAAACAACAAAGGCATCTCACGTGTTACATGGAGTAACAAAATGGCCGGTTTTAACAGAAGTTCAAATACTTGTAATGGGTCGGTTATAATGTATACGTATGACATTATAATATGCGTTATAAAGAAATAAATTTTTCAACCAATTGGATTTATAAACGTTAAGTTCAGTGAAAGAAAAAGCACACCTCAGCCACAAGTAGGTACCAATTTAGAAATTTGCTTTTGTAAATTGTGTTGATATTTCTGTAACTTCAAAGTTACTGATTGGAACCAAAAAACAAGATATTAATATTTGTATATCATTATGCAAATTATACATATTTTGTAGACATCTTTAATAATTTTTTGTTATATTCTATTAAAATAATTTCTAATATAGTTTGTAGGACTTGTATTACGTTAGTATAATAATCCTACCCTCCGCAACCAATTGGCTATCAACCTGAAGCCGAATTTTTAAAATTCATTTGATGCACTTATAAACAACACGCTCAAACAAAAACCAAACTTTTCAGTTATGTTATATTACTACAGATTTATAGAAATATAATTGTCTAGGAAGTCTTTGTTTTCGTTAGAGTATTAGTTAATTCAGTTTTTCATTACTTTATATGAAAATAAGATATATTGTACTTAACAAGTATTAAAACTATACCGTAAATCTGAAATTAAATTATCGCACCAAATATTACCAAAATTATTTCTGTTATAGTATTTTATTATAATTAAAGACCAATTAATTTATATTTCAATGAAAACACAACACTAAAGTAGTTTGCAAAAACAGCATCGCATGCAGTTTTTATTCCACAGCAATATATACCAGCTCAAAGTAACCTTAGGAGATACGAGGATACGAGAGCCCCGGTAACTGTAGAAGGCCAGAAATGGATGTCAGTGAGTATTAAGCATTACCAATGACCGCGTAACAACTAACGAATCGATCTATCTAATCGATTAAATAATTTATAAATCTCAGAGTTTAACTTTTTCACTAAAAAAAATATTATTTTAATGTTGAATAAATTGCATTTCCAAGACACTTTTATATAAATATTTATGATAACGAAAATAATTACAATACGTCTAAATTATAATATTTTATAATATTCTATAAACTCTAACAACATTTCTTACCTTTACTCAGAAAATCACAATTCCATTTTCTTGATTTCCATAATATCCGCGATTTTCCCTTTATATCCCAACATCATGTGACGTGTGATTGTTGTAAAGTGGATTTGTAAGTTTATATTTGACGGGCTCCGGGCTTTAGTTTTTATTTTGGTAAGGACTTTTGATTACATTTCGTCAACCGTCATTTTCAATTTAAACCAATATACTGTATTAGTTTAAATTGAAAATAATAGATAACAACTACTAGTGTTTAGTAGTTTTGTTGTAGACTCTTTAGGGACGAAATCTCTACCCGATTTTTTTTTCTTAACCTTGACATAGGAGCATTTTGCTTTATTTACGTTCATTATTATGTCTAATACATATGTAGCACAAACGACGTTCGTGGATTTGAGTAGTCATTGGCTAAAGAATAAATTTTACTCTTCTTATACTCTTATTACACTCATCTTATACTTACTCATTTTATATCTTATATAACAATACTACAGAATATATATTTGTGATAATAACCGTCGGCGTATTAATGTTATAAAGATTTTGTGTATGCCAATTCTGTTGTATAAAATTTTTTAATTTCTATAGATGCGACCTCTGGGAAAGCGTGTCCGTCACTCTGCTGGCTATCTAATTACTCTCTTAATTTGGTTTATCATTTTATATGCAGCCGTTTTTAGGGTTCCGTTGTCAAGTAGGAAACCTTAACTGTAAGTTTAATTTTTTCCGACCTTCAGTTTGCCTGTCCACAGCCTACACTCTCAGTCTCCGAAACTCTCAGTACTAAAAACTCGACATGAGCCCTCAAAGTGGTAGAATAAATTTTTGAAAGTAAATAAATTTTTCGTTACAGTTTGTTTGTTTTTCTCGAGTACCTTATGATATATATATATATATACATATATATATATATATATATATATATATATATATATATAGTATCGCAAAATAAGGTTTTAAAATATATATAAATGAATCTTACATCGTGATAAGCTAACGCCTCCGTCGATGTATAATACGATAAGATATAACAGATAGACGCTGCAAGTCATTGACGTGAAATAGGTCGCACTCGTTAGTGTTATAGTGTTAGAGTGGAATCAGAAAAACTTAACAGCGCACTTTTACAACTGACAACATCAAGGGATATGTGAGCACGTTATAAGAATCAGGATTCTGTTCGCGGAAATAAGTTCCTTCTGTAGGTAATATATATATTTTAAAGGTAAAATAATAGGCGTCTTAGGCGGATAAGAAATATACATTGTAAGAATAATATTTTTATAGGCTTCAAAGCAAACTCTAGTTACTAATAAAATAATAGCTTTTAAATAAGTGGCAAAAGTCTACTGAATAATTATTTTTAATTGTATGCTTAGGTATACAAGCTGGATGCACCAGGATCCAGATTCTGCTGTACCCAAGTAGGTAGAGAGAAATACGTCAAATAATTATAAATTGAAACATGATAACCAAAATATTACTTATTTATACAAATACGTTTAGAAACCGTTGGAAAATAAGTAACATAGTGTGTGGATATAAAAACGAAACTTTCAAAATACAGCATTTTAGAATATTAATAAGTGTTTTAAATTTTCAGTTCTAGGTTTTAGAGGAATGGAACATTCAATCAAATCAATCAAAAATTTAGCCACCCTGACAATTAAATCTGAACTTTCTACAGTTCAATGCGCCGAGAACGACAGAGGCTTTTTCACTTAATCAAATTCTCAAACAAAAATTTAATTCATTACATTTAGTGAAAAGCACAATGGAGGGAAGAAAATACTCGGGGTATATTAAAATGACACGGGATTATAGAGGATGATAATTAAGGTATCATTGGAGTCGTGACCTCATTAACATTTTCTCCTTCTTTTGCCCAGCGTGAGATAAAAGATATTAAGATTATTTGAGTTCCGTACAAAAACATATATTAATTGTAGATTCAGTAGCATTAACTATAACAGTATTTTAAATATATAATATTCTACCGATGTTTTCAAGTTGTTTTTTATACTGTTTTAAAATTTTATTTATATACTTTACGGTATATCACACGAAATGCATAAAAATATAAAATACTTCAACATTATACACCACAACAGCATCAGCAAGGGATACATTTCATGGTGTTCTGGAAAAATAAGTCCCAAGATCTGAAGTATATGAAGTATAGTATACTAGAAAATTCGATATACATAAACCAAATAACCACCTCAGAAAGTATCGGACGCAAGTAGGAGATCAGACCAGAGTTTTATACTCCTTATAATTATTATCAGGTAAGTTATCCTTACATCATTTAAAATACTTATACTTACCTTAACTTATATCGAGATACCCGAATTTAAGGGTTCTTAAATATAGATTCTCGCTCTATGATTTCGTCTGATACTATAATAAGTACTTTTTGAATATAATTCTAAAACATGAACCATTTGAAATTAAAAACATATATTTTTAATATTATTAATATTTACAGCTTTTTATTACACATTATTGTAGCAAGAAATAATTAAAAAAGACTTTGATATTATAGTTATGATCACAACTTTAAAAGAAACACACATACATTATTTTAATTTCCCCTATAACGTTTCTTCGATTCGTGTTGTCCTCTTTTATAAAACTGTTTGTTGCATATGTTAATATCGGATACATAAGATATTTTATGGTAGTATTATGTATATGTTATGTAGAGATACTCCATTCAAGCCACTGTACCTTAAGACGTCCTATCCACAGGTTCACATCAAAGACAAGGTAACGCCGTAGTGCAATGGTGCAGTCGACTGCGCCTTGTCTGAACACAGATAACTATGTTAATTATAAAATATACATATTTTGAACAAATATAATGTAGCGATCTTAATGTCGCACACTAATCGCTCGAATGAAGGACGCACCATTATTACTATTAGGCGAACGCATTATATCGCTTGTTTCCGAATCGGCCGTCGTCGTGGATCTTCGGGAGCAACGGGGTAGCCTGCGCTCGCGCCGGCCGCCGCTTGCCATTGTCCGGAGCACTCTGACGGAGAACGCACGCCACTTGCTTTCCCGTTTTTGTTCGTTCGCTCATTACGTGTTACGATTTCATAAATCATTTTATTATATAGCTTATTTATTCGCGCTTTAACTTACTACTCTTCCTATTTGACCTAAAACTAGTTTCTTGCTATTCTACCCCTCTGTGCTGTGCTTGTAATCTGTTTATACTCAAATTCAAAAATTAAACCGTTTCTGTGAACGTTGGACTTTCTTTGTTCTCCAATGCTAGTTAACAAATATAGTTGGGTGAACGTCTGTATAGTAGCAACGTTCATCTACAATAATACCTAACTTAGGTTTTAGAATCTCCAATAACATTGCTCACTTTAACTCACACATTACACATTACGCTATGCTAACGGTCGAAAACTGAAACGTTCCTTAAATATTTACCATCTCCGTAAACATTTGAGCGTCTTTGAAATTTTAAATTCGCATTCTCAAATGTAAATTAGAAGTTTCTGTTCTTACTCTTAAATTGTGTGAAGTGTAACTGTTCTATTGTAAGTGTATGTGTGCCAGTGACAATAAAATATTAAGAAATAATAACTTGAATTGTATTTTACTTTACGTAAAATAGTGATTGAGAACGAGCCCATGTATGTAATTATCGATTGCTTGGAAGTGTTGCTCCAAATTGGTTGAGTTGTGTTTGAGTATACTATTAATTTGTGATATGATAAGATTTATGTTACTTTTACTTGGACGACGAATTTGTATAGCGTTTGATTAGCCGTATGTTAGCGGGTCGTTTTTGGCAGATTTTGTTATTAATAATAAGGCAGTAACTAACAAATGCTCGAGATATTTGAATATTAGGATAAAATCTAGATTTAAATGTTATTTAATTAAACTCTAAATTACCCTAATTTTAATTAAAATTCTATTTCTTTACTATACGGAAATAATAAGTAAAAAAAATAACATATTAAAAGCATTATATAACATGGAACCAAACACATGTATATAAAATTATCGCTACATCACATATTCAAGATATAAAAATGATAAATGCGTAACACGATATTTGACATGGGTCAGAATATACAGACCTCTTACAAAGGTACTACGAAAATAGGATTTTATATCAAATAAGACATCAGTATATGAATATCATCATATACACACGGGCATCTGTGATATAAACCTACGATAGCTTAAATCAGTACTTTTTAAGTAACTATTTTATAGAAAATCCTCAAAGTGAAAAAACATTTGAAACTTCGAAAAAATATAGATATGTAAACATACTCGAGCTAAGGTAAGTAATGACAACATGCTCTTATTTCTAGAAGCATGTTAATATATAACATTCATCTCAGTCATAATATGCATTTCACAATATTTCAAAACTATTCCAACATTAGAGTACAACAATTCAGCACAGCTTGAAATGATTGATGCGGACAAACTGTCGAATATAATAGCGGAGGTGACGACGCGCCATCCCGTCCATCCCGCCTCCCCGCAACCCATCATGGAGTAATGCGATATGATCCTATCCTAATGAACGTCGTTATTAATGTGACGGTAATTTTATTCTAAATATAATAAAAATAGTGTAAATATTAGAGTGGCCCAATTTAAAATGAATGATGATAACAAATTACAGGCAAACCGAAACAAAATTTCATCTTTTAAATGATATATAAATATGCGCACAGTCTTCCCAATTTATATTTATATACAATTACAATTATAATAAAATTATGAACATACAAAAATGTCTAAATATAAGGTAGTATATATATATTATAATCGTAATCGCCGAATTTTGAATTCTATATATTTTTATATACTTTATGTATGAGTGCTTGCTTCTGGAACAATAAAGTTAAAACTTCTTATTGATCGTAAATTATCCAAGTAGACTTTCTTGGCAATTTTAGTTTTTCTATCAGCAAATGTACAATATGATGATCTCAGCTCCAGTTTTGTATGTTGCGTATCAATTCCATATAATGTAGTAAACGTTATATATAACATCTGTACCGTAAAATAAATCATTGCTAAAATTTAGTTACAACACGAGTATTGCAATAAATCTAACGTACAATCTACATCTCATATAATATTATACTAATGCACTATATTGTAATTAAAAGATTTAACTTCAAACAAACCACGCGGTGTATCCGGTCGTTCGACTGTGCGATGAGGCTGAATGAGGTTGGCCATACTTCGTCTGTGTCCATTGTCATAATACATGTAATATATAGATTTTTCTGTCATTACTATTTCATTTAGTGTGTATGTTTTATTGTTGTGTTTATACATTTGTTTGTTATTGTTTTACAACTTTAAGAATTGTAATTAAAGTTTGTTTATTTCTGTGAAAATTTCCTTATCACAAAATATACACATAGATATATAATAAAAAAAGAAGGTTTTACAATAATGTATACTATTATTCCGGCTGTGATAAGATATTGTTATTTTGGGTAGACCTCGAAGAATTCGGTCTGCCCATTCATTTGTCCCGTACTTTCGAATTTTGGAAAAATTTCTTCACAGGAGGTCTTCTTATGACCGCCTGAGTCCGAAATGACCATTGGTCAAAAAGTTTATATATATATATATATATATATATATATGCGTGCGTGCGTCCAGATTCGACTTTTGTCAGCACGATAGTGGCCGCAGTTTTGCTCGGATCGCTTTCAAACTTTGCACAAAAATCAATCATCCAAAAATGAAGGTCAAGTTCGTTAACCAGAGAAATCCGGTTACAGGGGGCGCTAGGGCCTCACTTTTTCTGATTTCAGTTTTTCGACCATAACTTTGTCCTTGTACAAAGGAGATCAATCGCGTTCATATTATATGATGTCTTTGATAAATACCTATAACTAATGTACATAAACCGAAAACCTAATTTCAATAACTTAGGGGTGGGGGTAAAAAAACCGAAAATTTTTGGAAAAAAAATCATAACTTCTTTCTGGTAAACATTCTTGCATCACAAGTATTTTTAATAGAAAGGTTATTTTTTACTCTAAATTTAGGTACCAAAAGTTTTCCTGTAAAAGGTACCGTTTCCGAGAAAAAAAATTAAAACCACTTTTAGCTTGTAAATTTTAGGTAGGTAAAACCGCGGCAACTTTTTTCTGGTAAACATTCCCACCTCGCAAATATTTTTAATAGAAAGGTTATTTTTTACTCTAAATTTAAGTACCAAAAGTATTTCCAAAAAAGATACCTTTTCCGAGAAAAAAAATTAAAACCGCTTTTTGCTTGAAAATTTTTGATGTAAACAACGGCATCATGTATTATTCTTAGGTAGTGAGTTATATTTTAAATGAGTTACACACGAGGTCTACCCACGCGTGTCCCCCTGCGGGCACGGATTTTTTTTAATATACAATATTGTAAGATTTACAACCTTCTGAATCTGGACGAATTGAAATTCAATAAACTTTATCGGATTTAACAATATGATAACGGTTGACGGTTTGACGGTTAAAATGGATAACTGGCATCTACATGATTCCAAGTAGTGACATCTTGAAGTCTTTGATACCAATAGAGAAGAAAAATAGAATGAGACTTACTTATAAGTTAAATATAGTTTTCATTATCGTTTGACTTCCAAATATTTGTATTTATTAATATTATTTGCAATTAGTACATCAAGTACTCAAACATTGTAGTAAAATACAGCAGCGATTATTAGGTGTTAGTTTTCCTATATTAACATAATACTGAAGTCTTGTGAATGTTCTGCGTCGAAGCAGGTCTCGTAATTTAATACATCAGCGACGGGTAATATCACCTTACCTTGTAGCTTCGATACTTCTCCGGAGCAGTGCCACTTGTAAACGAATAATGTGTTGGTAGTGGTTGATGTCCCGAGAGACAAGATTTTGAATTACAGTTTTAGTTACATAGATTTATCTACTTAGAAATTTATAAGCTTTATATGTATATAATACTAATATGTGTATGAGATTTATACATAATAAAGTAATTAAACAATATACCTCTTTTAGAAGGAGTATGTTACTAATTATTTAATATAATTAAATCTTATAAAACAATTTACTTTATGCTTTGGGGCTTTTATCAAATACTACTTCAAAATTGCACTTCCAGTGTGGAAGAATTTCAGTCTATCACAAAGACCCTATTCCTTTAGTTCCTTAAGAATATTAAATAACTTAAGATGTCTTTTGATTAACTTTCCAATTAGATTGACTAGTCGGATAAAAATAAGAACCATCATTACAGGTGCCTAACTTCGGAAGTATTCTTTACTGCCTCTATTATTAATATCTTGATATAAACACAGACAAATAATCCACTTTATGAAATAGCGTTCACTTTGTCGCAGCGTGTGATATATGAGACACTGCCGCGTTGGGACACCTTGGCTCTACTCTAAGGAGCACCTTACTTAGAACTCGTATACTTTCTCTCCTTAGAAGTATTATTTTATGCGCATTTATTTTTATGATTATAAAAGTAATATATAGATAGTTTATTTATAATCTTTGTGTCGCGCCTCCGTACAATATATATAATTATTTTTATTTTTCTAGTATACCAGTTTATGTAAATCTTTATATATATATAAGTTATCAAGGAAGGTCACAATAAAGAAGTATCTCCGTGGTACGTTGAACTACAGCGGAATTCTTTCAGCTACTGAAACAAGATTACAAGACTGCAGTTTACTTTCCTTAAAAGGGTTTTTACGGCCGCGGTCTATACTCAATTTAACTAACACTCTTAGATTCTATGAAAAAAATACAACTTTATTTTGCAATATTCATTTGGTAAGAATAGTTGAATATTTAAAAATAAAAGAATGCGTTTAGTTTCAATAAAAATGTAAATATTTTAGCTCGTAATTTTAAAATTGAAAAGAAATAACACTCTTTATTAAGGCAGAATATGTACTGAACTTTGTGAAGTCATACATTCCATATTTTACACATTCCTCAAGAAGTGCTCTCAAGATCTATATTAAAAAGAAATGAAAACGTCGAAGCATATGTTTTTTTATAATATCTTAAATTAAATTAATACATATCACAAATGGTGGCACGACGAGGAACAGCTTTGCTGGATCAGCTGATTGATGATCGTCCCTACAAGATCCTCCACTTACTCCAACTCCTTACTTATCCCTCTTTTTATGTCATGAGGTCATAAATTAACTGCACTCTTCTCGGAATCTTTGAAAACAACAAAAGAGTATTCAATGGAGCTATTCCACTTCGCTTACTTTACTTGTTATTGTTTAAATTGAACGTGTATTTGTAGAATAAGAATCTCGAGCTATATAGTATTCAAAGTTTGGAATTATCAAAAATATGTATAAAATTTCATTGTTCGTAATTTAATATTTAAAATGTTTTATAGTTCTTTGTTTTATAAATACGTTATATTATTAATTTCTTCTTTATCTATTTCAACCCCACTGAGTACGTGATAGTTTCCGCCGTTAATCTGCAATGTCATAATCTGAGATTACGACCATTTAAACAGCAACTTAAGGCAATTTATCAAATCTCACGAGATTATTTTGCTGACAAATTTGGAGTGAACAAAAAAGAACTTAAGATAGCGGAAAAGTTAAGTTAAAAAGATTTTTCAAGAAAAAGTTTTGAACAATAAAGATCAGTATAATTTTGTTGGTGAGACGGCAGTTCAGCTGACTTATTAAATTTGAAAGTTTGAGTGACATAATGGCGTTAAAAAGTTGTTTACACATTATTTAAACTAGCCACATCATTACATGTACTACCTAGCCACCTGTGATTTTTTCATTTAATCTTGCATTTAATAAAATTAATAAAATACATAGCAAAATAAACCTTGGTTTCGTATATAATTTGTAAAAAATATTAAAGTAGTGAAAGTAAGTTTTAAAATTTGTACTTTCTATTTTAAAAAATGTAGTAATGATATGAAATATTGTTTTATACATACTATATAGTGGATAGAGTGAACAAGTTGGCGTAGTCATGCATGCAGCGAGCTCCTGATGCAAGAACAGTCGGTGAAGCGCAATGTTCGCCCACCCGTGAGCCGTGACGGATATCTGGCTCAACTAGTTTCTATACATCGTAAGTCTTAAAGTCTTTCAAACTGCAATGCTCTGAAAGGAATTTAACATTTTATGAATAGTTGGGAAGTTACAGTTAATACTTTTTTCATTTTTTTTATCCTTTTTACTTCCCTAAGGAGGTCACAATTAGAAACTGCTTTAGATTAAAAATAACTTTATATTTACAGCAAATTTAAGATGATTTGATTCATTTGTCATTATTTTACTTCTATGTACTATATATTAATTATAATAAGAAAATAATGCCCGTTTGTATTAAATCATAAAATATTGCAATTTTAGTTGGTTGCTTGCAGTCTTCAAGATATTATTATTCTGTTTAATTCCACTCGTTCATTGTAACTATTTTTTAAGATACTATCTCACGTTTTACATTATATATCAGTAACAGGCGCGGGGCCTATCTGTAGTTGGTGTGCTGTTTAAGTCTGCCCTCTCAATAAATAATGACGTTGCTGTTACAATTCAGACATGATAGGTTCAGTAATAATTAATTCCTTGCTTTCTCGCCACGTTGGTACTATATATTGTATTGTTTTGTATAATGAACATTACAAATCTTGTATTTTTCGATATTGAATATAAGCATCTTCGATCGATAGTCATGTGTATTGTGTTTAAATTCATTACAACCTAATATGTTGATTATTTATTTAAAAAAATAATTATTGCAGTAACTGATTTTATATTTTTTTTAATTCAGTCAAGTTTGTCAACTTATATTTCTATTATACTTCATTTCAGTATTTTACTTTGCATGAGGAGGTCGGATAAAAATAACCTGCTGAAAATCACAAAGCTTTAGTCTCTTAGAAAGTAACACGCGCTATTGTTGCCAAACTGAATGTTTACTCAACATGAAAGAAATATTTCTGATCTAAATTAACAAGTTTAGGCAATAATATTATGACGTTGTTGTTTTCAGTTACTATGATTATGAGTTATGAACTATATCAATAAGAAGTTGCCTTTTTTGAAAAAAGTAATTCCCTGTTATAGCTGGATATTGAAATCCGTAATAGAGATATATATTTTTTTAATAATTTACAAATGTTTCATGACTGTGATTACAATTCTCAATAATGGAATATCACAAATGTTGGAACGAATTGTAAAGCTCTTTGAACAGCTGATTGATGATCATCCCTACACAAGATCCTCTCTCCCTACCCTACTCCTTATCCTATTCATACGTTAACTGCAGTCTGGTCTGAAACGTCGGACGTTATAAAAGAGCGTTCAATGGAGTTCATATAGTTTATATCCCGATGCTTTCAGCTCTAATAATTTAGATAAGCTGTGAAGTTCTTTTGCAACCACTTTGAGACTATAGTGAGCACTCGACCTACTTTAAGCTATTGACTTTCATTATCGAAAGCTGTCTCATCTTATATTTTGATAAAATTGTATTATCTCTTTCTTTTGTAAGTTACATATGAATCTGTGCATATTTAATTTAAACAACTGGGCACACGTGGAAAGGTCATAGAGTTAAAGACGGGGGAGAAATAACGTTTTGCGTATTGCTGCCGTTTGAGAATTTATTACTAAAGGTTTACTTAAAAAAAAATACGAACATTATTATTAACTGCAATATTTATTATTATACTTTTAAAAAACTTTAATTATAATTTTATTATATTCATTCTTGTACCCAACTTTGAGCAAGGAACACGTAGTTTGTGATTTAAATATTTGTTGTGACCGATGTTGTCAGTGGGGCAGATGAAATGTATATAAATAAAACCATTAATTTCAGGAAAATGGTTTTATTAAAACCTGTTGTCTTCTTGAGAGATTTTTAGTCACAGATATTCACGTCCAAACTAATATGTACAGTATCTTGCTAAGTATTTTATTTACAGAAAGTTATATTTCCTTGAAAAAACATGACTTTTGCTAAATTATTTTAAATATGCAGTATGTGAAGATAGTTGAATTTAATAATAATTTATATTTATAATGCAGCAATTCACCTTATTTTTATATAATCTTTCGTGATCAGGTTGATTTTATTTCAGTTCACAATAAGCAATTCATTATTAACTTATAATATTATTACTTAACTTATATATATATATATATATATATATATATATATATATATATTTCATTATAAATCACATACATTGAATGAAATGTTTATTAGGATGATTCTAAGAAGTGGTTGAGAACAAGATCTTTAAAAGAACTTTTGGTGGATCCTCACTCAATCTTTTCAGGTAGGGCGTTTCAGAGTAAAGAAGCTTAAACTCTAAAATATTTCTGAACGCTTTCGTGCTGTAGAATGGCCGTTTTAAGGTAGGACTATAACTAACGATCCTGGTTTGTATCCTTCAGATATTAAGGTGAATTTGGATAATTTAACATGAAAAGAGGAGAGTAAGTTTTCTAGAGCTACGTCTCTGTTGTATGCTGAGCAATTTAAATTTACTGCGAAATTGAGGAATACGATCGTACTTACATAGACCGGAAATATGACGGAGCCGGTTGTTAAGGAGGCGCACTAACTTATTGAAAGGATCGTGTAATCAATGAGGGTTGAAATAAGAGAGTTAACTAGCATTATCACAATCTTAATGGAGAGTCAATGTTTAGTACGATATAAGGACTTACTACAGAGTAAGACATTGATTTTACGGCATATTTTTTAATCTGTTGGTGTTAATTCATTTTACTATTAATATACAACCCCAGGATTTTAACTACCTTTGAT
This sequence comes from Melinaea menophilus ssp. n. AW-2005, assembly GCA_918358695.1. Taxonomy (NCBI): domain Eukaryota; kingdom Metazoa; phylum Arthropoda; class Insecta; order Lepidoptera; family Nymphalidae; genus Melinaea; species Melinaea menophilus. The sequence goes on from OU911039.1 coordinate 1,070,818, forward strand.
AGTGGTATGACTTTGATATGGTAGGTGTATGTTGGCTAACTTTTAGAATCCGTTTTGACCAACACTCTCGAGCTTCCAATAGTTATAACCTTACATTTATCAGAATTAACAGAAACCCCAAATCTAGATGACCATAAACTCAATTGATTTTTTGATTCATTGGGATCATCAAACGCAGTCTTCACAAAGAGGTAAAGGTTAACTGAGTTAGAGTTAAAGGTACGCTTTAGTTAGATGCTCTAACCTGTACGAAACTCAGACTGGTACATAAACAGTAGGTTTTATTAAAAAATATGAGAAGAGATTTGATTATATACACAAACTTATAGGAAAGAAAATATGACTATGGGTCTGTAGTAGGTTGAGGGCTTTTAATCAAAGAGCGCATCAAAGCTTTTTCCCAAATGTTGGGATATTGACCAGAAACTAAAAAATCACCCACTCTTATATTATTATATGTGAATTTAAAGGTAAAAGGGGATCTAAAATATTAAGTGTCATAAATGTGTCGTCACTTTGATGTTATTTAGCGAAGAAATACAGTTCCCTAGTAACACAAGGCGCGGCAGTAGCAACACGAAATGGGGGTTGGAATAATTAGCTCATAGATAAGGAAACATAACGGAAAATTAAATCTCTATCTTCAATATTAAATAAGCGAATAGTAATTAGTATAAGTCTTATTATTCTATTAACTAAATATAATAAAAAAACCGGATCATAAGAGATGATTCAATTATATTGTAGTTTATCTAGTTTTTAGTCAAGTTGTTTCAAGGTTATTGAAGTAAAATATTGTTTAAGTTTCTTATATTGACAGATCTATACATATTTTAATAGTTACTACGTATATTATTATAACAGTTCATTTTTACAAAGATCTAAACACTTTTAGTATGAGGTAAATATAAATGTTTTATAATATAAATGTTATCTATGACATTAACTACCGATATATTATAATAGAACTAAACACAGAAGTAACTATTTGTAGAATTATGATACAGTCAACAAAGTCAATATCTTTTAAGAGACAACAACTGCTTCGCCGCTATTTAGTATTAAAGGCATTAATATTAAAGTTCGTTATTAAAGCCTTAAACGTTAATTAATATTTTAAATCTACTTGTAAGGAAATATAGCTCTTAAATCTCTTATACAGCCCTTCAAGTAAGTTTATTGTTATGTTATTTATACATCAGTAGAAATAAATCATTAAGCTGGTGTTTAAATAACATAACAATAAATAGAACAATGAATACAAAGTCACAAAAGTAAGCCTACTTTTAGCACAATTTAGCGGGAAACTGTTGTCGTACTTAGTAGTCAACACACTTTTAAGAATATGAAGTACACTCCACACTTATGTATTACAATAGACTACCGTGAGCCACAACATATTGGTCAGAGTGAGCAACCTAATACACGACAGATGGGGCGTGCAGTGAGCGCAGCTACGAGTGTCTCTTCAGCGGCGTCATAGCCTTAATACTCATCTACACAGAGATCTCTTGTATTTGAACGCGTTTTTTTGGAGGCGCGTTTATCGGTCTCTCTTTTAGTTCTGCCTCGCTGCTGCGCTGTGAAAGTCGAAAAATATGTTAACAAATTATTTTTATTTGAACCAATTATGAAAAAAGACATTTCTTCTCATTAAGAAAGACTCCGATATCTGCCGTTATAAATTGGAAATCTGAGGGTATAGCCGTCAACCTCCCGACAGTACTCCTAGGTCTAATCATTCAGTGCGCTATGAATATAACGGCGGGCAATAATGAGTTGCAATAAGGCCAGAATTGCCGTGTCATCACCTTCGCTGTTACGCAGCCATTTTGTTCGCATCAATCACTTCAATCTGTGGACCGACGATCAAAACTAGAACCTCTTTAGCGACTTAGTATTATATCTTTAAATTATACACAAAATTTAAAAGTTTATGTTTTCTCATAGAAATTGTTGAGTTGGTTAAAATTTAGTTTAATAAGACCTAATAATATTTTATCTAGAGACTCCGCTTATCTAGAGTCAAGATGTCATTAAACAATAGCACAACCATATCGCTGAGATTTTCTGGAATTGTAGTAGAAAGTAATTGAACAATAGTTATACCTTCAATGTGCTTTTCCTTGGGGAAGTTATTGTGGGTTCACTTAACGAAGCTCCGCCAGTGCGACTGCTGCTACTACCTGTCGTAATTGTTAACATTTTTTACAACTGAATACAAACTACTTATTGATTTGCCAAATATTAATTACCGAATATTATATATTATTTTTTTCTCGGTATGATAATTTCCTACACTAAATTAGAATCTCTTTTAACATTCTACGGCAAAGGACCTATTCTTAAAACATTTTATTTCCTTTAAATGCATACGACACAAACAGGAAAGAAAAACAACATCGATTTTATTTAACTAGATTAACAAACCTTCCCGCCTCGGTCGTCGGTTGGCTCTTCTCTTTCCCCGCGTGAGGTAGATCCCCGCGAACACAAGAAGATTTAATGCCAAAAGAAAACAGCCCGCTCCCACTGTTACTCCGAGTGCCACGGTGTAACTAGATGTTATGTAAATGTTGTATATGTTATTTATTTTCTTCATCTTATTTATTATTTTTGGGATTATATTGTGATTTATACAATATTTATTTTATTTCTATCAGGATATAATATATATATCATCCTCACACTCAAATGTTTATAAAAGCAGTTAACTTTTATAAACATTTGAGTGTGAAGGTGTCTGCTTACTTCTTTTGCAGTTTTATAAGCAAACTATATTACTAAGATCTTCTTTACTTTTACTCATAGCTTTAAAGATATAAGGATTTACTGCCGGTCTTAATAGTTGTTAGTTCAGACAAGTTAAATATAAGGCTCTTAAGAAATGAAAATATTATTTGCAACATCTGTTTGAATTATTGCACCATTACTAGGAAGTCCGGTTAATTTAGTTAAAGTTCGTGCCATCAATTACCATTATCAGGAGTAACCAGACGCGGAAAAAACTTGGGTTTCTGACAAATGGCCTCACATTAAGACGTTCTTTGAGACAAAGACAACAATTGAGGAAGGTAAACAGGTAAACACATCATCGAGATTGCTCTCGCTGAAAATACGCTGATCAATCTTGTTTATAGCAGTCCAGGGACGCACTACGCTCATCCGCCGTGTATGCTATGAGCAAATTTGTAAAATATGGGAAAATGTTTGTGGATCAAATTTAAGGTTGATATAATGGGTTCATCGAAATCTTTTCCTCAAACCGGTTTGTCAGTCAATTTATTTGAATATCTTTAAAAATCCAGAATAAGTAATATAAATGAAAAGTAAGACTACTGTTCCCTAAGCTCTGCTAAAATAAATAATAATAAATAACTTGTTTGGACTAGTTTTATTTTCAACAACTAGATGTTTACGAAACGGTAAATTGCATAATAATCATATACTTTCTTTCTCAAACTTTAAAGGGCTCCTTCGAATTTTATTTGCAAAATAAGTAAGGATATTAATCAGCTTGTGTAATTTGTTACCTATAATATTGGGAGTCCAAGTTAGTTAGCGAGTCTTCCTTGGGAGAAGGCCGTGGAGGAGGCAGCGCGGATAGCGCGGGGCGTGCGGACGGGGAGGGCTCGCACTCCTCTACTTCGGGCTCTTGCTCCTCTGTATTTTCTTCTTCTTCTAGAGATGGCGTTGTTTGGAGCTCCGGAAATATTTCACCTAAAATGTCATCTAGATATAAGCTTCTCAAAAATTCCAATGAATAGTTTAAAAAATCATTTATTAAAGTGTTTGCAACACTTAATTAAATTCCCTAAACCAGATTCATTAAAAGTCCTAATAAAAGAGGATTTTTAAAACCTGTTGACTACTAAGTAAAAGACGTTTGATATATTATTTTGAAGCTTTTAGTAATATGCATTGTGTTGATATGGCAAAAAAATTTAGAACTATAATAATTTTCAAACGGGTACAAACTTGGGCAAACTTTAATAAATAAAAGGCGCACTCGCTACTCGGAAATTTATATTGGAAGGTAAAATGTTCGCCACTATTTTCTGATTTCTGATGTCATTCGTTAAAATTAACTGCGTCGTTCTATCTTCTTATAGTCCTGGCTTTTGGCAGTGGCTTCGCGTCGTTGGTAGTATAACGTTAATGTACTTGTTTTGTTGTAATTTCACATATACCACATATATTTAGTAATAAACTATCTTGTTTGAGTACATCGTTATACGAGAGAATAATCTTTGCCAAATACAAATTTACTTATATTAAAAAAAACACTGCATGTTTCTTATTTAGAATGATCGAAATTAAACGAACCTCTCATCAGTTCTGTGAAAGTTTACATTAGAAAGTTAAAAGTTGCACGCTATTCATTAAGCAAAGTAGCACAAGTGCGTTTCTGTTATATCGCACTCTATTATATTGCCTCTTTAGTAAAGTTGGGCAGTGAAGAAAACAAAGAGCTCCTCAACTTTGCAGTAACAAAGGAAAATGCTTTCGCCTTAAGTCGCAGGTGATTCTGATGAAATTTAAACTATTTAAAGAGTTTACATTCCGTCGGTGCACTTCTTCGAGTTTCAAATTAATCAAAAATTATGTTTCATTCTTGTTATAACTTCGACATTCTTTTCGACGCTTACTTCTTCATAAACAAGTTTTCCGTAAAATATTATAATTAATCTATATAATTACTATTACAATAAATAACAAATTCAAAGTTTTCCGTTACTTCGGGATTTTAAGTGTAGCAAACAGAACAACACTATTTTTTTAATAAAAATAGTTATAAACGCTTAACGTATTTATCGCATTCAAAAAGTTTTAATTAAAACGTCTTTGAAAGCCTTTTCTTTAAAACGAAACAGGAACAGAATAATCAACTGGAATTAAAAATTCAAATAAAGTTTCTTTCATTACAACGCTATTGGAACATCTTTTGAAAATGGTAAAAAACAAAATGGCGAAATTGAATGTAGGCCGGCGACGGCGCAATTAGTGGCCGTCAGCTTTGTTTGTTCGTTCTAGCGCTCATTATTCAGAAATTGAAACCAGGTAATTAATAGTGGCTTCATCGACTTGCAGCTGCTCTGATAACCATTTTTAACAGGCATATGATCATGTAGCAACCACGGGAATCTATTTATTACTGTGATGTTGCTTCAATTTTAAATTAATTGACGCCTCGATAATAATTTACGATACACAGTATAAAATGTCACTTTGTAAATGTGACGTTAGTTATATTTTTAATTTTTTAGGGTAAAAATAATTAGTCTGAAAATAATAACCTAAAATATTTTATTTATTAATATTATTAATTAATTGGATTTCTTTTTAACATTTTTACAAAATTATTTTGTAGAATTAGTAACGCAGCCTCAATCTCTTAACTTTTTCATCGAACCGATGGATACGTGCTATAGAAGCTAATATATTTTTTAGTCCTGACCTTTACTGAGGTTTACGTTACCAAGCTCCTGCTATGTTTTTAATTTTACGGGCTTTTTTAAAGATCTTTCTCCAGTATGTCTTTTGTAGGGTCATTATCTGAAATAAATGAAAGTTTGTTTATTTTAAATACTTTGAAAATTATATCGATATAATCATGTATAATATACTTTTATAAGAAGTAAAATTGGTTAATAGTAATCCAAACCCGTCAAAAAAATCTTATAAAAGAGAATATTACAGACTCTGAGAAGAAATCACCTTACTCGGCTGAGGTACAAGAATCGATGCGATAAAATCTTATATGTGGACCAGATTTCTATAAACATCAATACTAGGGACTTTGGAGAAGGACATAAAGATGTTTTATCCGAAAACCTTCGCTGGTAAAACAATAGAAATTTATATTTACGTGAACAATAGCAAGGTATATTGTGAAATTTTTAAGGAATATTTTCTAAGAAATATTATTATCAAATAGCTAAATATATAAAGAATTCAAAGATTAAGTAATCTTTATTATTAAGTTTATTAAGTCGTAATTTTATCTTGGAAGATTCAAGAGTTTTTAAAAATTATCAAGTTTAAGAAAATGATATTTAGTAAGTATCATATAAACGATTCAACACATAATAAATTCATGTCCTCGTATAGAAAAGAGTTTATACATATATGATATAAGAAATAAGTTCGGGTGACTTTGACCCGGATATGTTTTTGAGACAATTTTTCAAACGAATCTCACGAAAGTATTCGTGTGTAAAATGCAACTAACAACATTAACATCACCATTTAATTAATGACATAATATTTGGTAAAAATTTTGTGGGTTATTGCTAACACTAAGCAGTTAGAAGTGTAGGTCTATAAAGTTGCTTATTTAACAATAAGATCCTAAATGCTTACATCGCAATAATCAAAACCACTTAAAATTTTGAAGTTGCACTCAATTTATACAATTTATTTTATTTTTTATCAGTGTCTTTTCTTTTAGAGATCTAGAAATGTGTATTCAATAGAAATTCAGTTTAATTTATGTTGGTTGAAGTTTTATTTTCATTGCTGGAATTATAACTTACCGCTTTAAGAAATTCCTTTTAATTATAATCCACTAATGGTAGTGAGTTCGTAAAAACTGCAACCACAACGTTAGTAAATAAAGTTATGCAATCAATTAAGTACTTGTGCTACTTTTCACAAACTTGAGGAATGAGGTCACTCGCTAAAGAGCAAAACGTTTTAAATGACTGGGAATGTCAAAGCAACCTTATCAAAAGGATTTAACCAATTTTATTATGAGGCAGGTAATTATCGAAGAGGTATTTTAATTAATACCTCAGGCATTGCGATTGAAACAATTATAGAAAAATTTGGAGTACTTAACCATTATTCTCTTCAACCTATAAACTGTATTTCTCCCTTTTTTTATTTTAACATATTTCGCCAGCGGGCCTGCACTCGCTAACGACATATTTTTGGGTAGACCTCGAAGAATTCGGTCTGCCCATTCATTTGTACCCGACTTTCGAATTTTGGAAAAATTTCTTCACAGGAGGTCTTCTTATGACCCCCTGAGTCCGAAATGACCATTGGTCAAAATGTTTATATATATATATATATATATGCGTGCGTGCGTCCAGATTCGACTTTTGTCAGCACGATAGCGGCCGCAGTTTCGCTCGGATCACTTTCAAACTTTGCACAAAAATCAACCAACCAAAAATGAAGGTCAAGTTCGTTAACCAGAGAAATCCGGCCACAGGGGGCGCTAGGGCCTCACTTTTTCTGATTTCAGTTTTTCGACCATAACTTTTTCCCTATACAAAATAGATCTATTGCGTTCATATTATATGATGTCTTTAATGAATACCTATAATTAATGTAAATAAACTGAAAACCTAACTTCAATAACTTAGGAGTGGGGGTAAAAAAACCGAAAATTTTTGGAAAAAAATTTATAACTTTTTTCTGGTAAACATTCTTACATCACAAGTATTTTTAATAGAAAGGTTATTTTTTACTCTAAATTTAGGTATCAAAAGTTTTTCCGTAGAAGGTACCGTTTCCGAGAAAAAAAATAAAAACCACTTTTAGCTTGAAAATTTAAGGTAGGTAAAACCACGGCAACTTTTTTCTGGTAAATATTCCCTCCTCCCAAATATTTTTAATAGAAAGATTATTTTTTACTCTAAATTTAAGTATCAAAAGTATTTCCAAAAAAGACACCTCATCCGAGAAAAAAAATAAAAACCGCTTTTTGCTTGAAAATTTTTGATGTAAACAACGGCATCATGTGTTATTCTTAGGTAGTGAGTTATATTTTAAATGAGTTAACGAGGTCTACCCACGCGTGTCCCCCTGCGGGCACGGATTTTTTTTCATCATATATTATTTCTATTTATATTTACAGAAATAGGTAGAGAGATCTTGTTAAAAATGTCTATAATGTAGTTCTTATAATAATATATTATAAATGTCGTTATTCTTTGGGATTCGATAAATTATAACTTCAATTTTGATTTCAGAGATAAGGAATCCATTCTTTTATCGTATAAACCTAATCAGATCTCAGATCTCACATAACTCCATGATATCTCGCTGGAAGTCATTGACTATTTCCTCTCCGAAAGTTTTATATTCTCTGAATAGTCCCGTATTATATGAACCGTATGACTTGATATTAGGACGGAAAATTCTTGCCCCAGATTTTGTTTGTTGGAAGTCTAAAAGTAAATAGGCTTGTATTGTTCAACACTGAAAGGGAATGTAGACAATAACTAAGAATACGTGACATTAAGATAAAAGAATTTTACATTACATTGCCAGTTTACGTCTCCATGAATAGTAATGACATCGGATGTGCTGCGGGGAACGACAGTCAAAAAATTATATCTATTGAAACAAAAATAATGTATATCCCAATATTACATTTTACTTACTTCTTCTTTTTAAAACTATTTGACTTAGTACATTGTCAATTAATTTTAAATAAGATCAGTCTTTAGAAGATCACTCTAAATATAACACTTCGACGAGAGATGGTTTTTAATTATAAATCAATTACATAAATACAATACTTCATAAACATTCAGCTCATATTGATTATTTTTATTATAAATGGAGAAAGTTTATTTGCTGTGTATCAAACTTAACTAAATGGAATAAAGTAAAAACAAAAACTTCCTAACCGCTGGTAAACGGAATAAAATCACAACTAAAGTTTTTTGTTACTAGCAAAAAACAGCCAACGGTTTACACTTATAATATAAACGTTCCAGTTAAATCACTATGTCACGAAATAGTCTGGAAAAATAAACTCCAGCTTTAATATTGACTTAATTTCATGCATGCTTAAAATATGATGTAATTTATATTACATTAAATCTAGATTAAGTTAAAATAAACTGGAAAACAAAAATATTAAAACTATATCTTTTGTATCTTCAAGCAGATCGTTAAGGATTGCGCTATCTTAATATATTAAAAGTACTAAGACGCCAAATAATACAATAAATGAATAAGTAAATGTTTTTAGAATAGAACAAATCAAAAGGTAAATAAATTAGAGTCAGTCAAGTCGCTGCCCTTGTTTACTTTCGTTACATAAATCGGTCGGCTAAAAGCTAATAGAAGCCCAATTTACTGCTCTTTAAGCCACATATTTATGGATTTTCGTTATGTTCACTGTTAAATAATCGGTATTTAATAGTTTAATGAAAAAATATATCGTTAAAATTTAAAGTCATATTTCTGAATGTCATATTTTTGTAATTACTTGATATTTATTACTAACTACATTTTATATCAAAATTGTAAACGCCATTGCATTTAGCGAATTTGAATTCCCCTCTTTGCTCAAGGCGTATTGGTCACAAGGATATTTTTCCTAATCTTGACGATTATTTCCTTCCGAATCGTTTCATGTTCTGTCGTGTCACGTCATGTTATATGAGGCGTGTGACGCGATATACAGGATTTTATGTTTCAGAAGATGGCTTTATTGTGATTGGGAGAAACTGCTTATTGTTAACAAAGGCGTAGTAAGCTGGTAGCCCAACTTCAGTAATAGTCATAAAATATTAAGTAGGCCCATACTTCCTTAACCTTTATTTACAATTTGATTAATTCTTAAGGGCACAGTGTAAGTTCTTCATAGTAAGGCAAGGCCCAAGAGTTATTAATCAGGTCGTAATAATAAATTTTTATTTTATCATGTAATGTAATAAATTGTACGTTTATTAAATTGTTTGGAGCTCGAATTTCACTGTTTAGGAGCAAAATGTCGGTAGAGCGTTTAATGAGGACGGTTCTTGCAGAGCTAGGAAAGGAAATAGCGCTAATGGACGCAGATAGACAACGCACCTCGCTAACTAGATACATCCATTAAAGCTGGATAAGCGGGCACAAAGTACAAGCGAAGCGGAGGTGAATAAATTGCTTGCTTAACCTTAAGTTGCAAAATAATGAACGCTTTAATGAGTCCAGCGTTTATAATGAGCAGGGATAAGTCACCTAATATCTACTGTAGAAGTATATATATATATAATATAGAAGTACTTCAATACCTACTTACAACAAATTGTAAGCTGTCTTGTGATAAAGTATTTATTAATAAATGATTTAAATAAAACTGTTAACCGTTTCAATTTATACTACTCATGAAAATCGTAGAAAAACAATATGTAAATATTAATATTTTTAATATATTAACACAAAGAAAACAAAATGTTTTATATAAGGATAAAAAAGCTCCGCCATCTTCTTTGTTATGGTGACGCTTAAATATTTGCGTTAGTGGCATTTAATGCCTCAAAGTGTTTTATGAGTTTCCGTTATGAGGCTACGTAATTACTCATCTCCATCGCAGAGTTTGACGGGAACTTAGCATTTGTACCCCAAGTTTTATAAACCTTAACTAGGGGCATTTATTTAATGTACATTTTTCTCCTTTGCATATCATTTAAGATTGAAACCAGTTATGGGCCAGTAACGTGCCTTGTATTTTATTAAAGACATTTTATGTAAATCACTTATTCTAACATTCCGCTATTTTATAAAATTTGAATGTCATGTCTTGAATTCAAATGATTAGATAAGTAGTTGACGGTAACATGATTTTTCGGATAACAATTAATTATTCTTTCTGAAATCCAAAAATATCCTGAAATACACACAGACTCCATTACCTTCAAACTGTTCCAATCTTCTCTTATAAAGTGCAATTCTGTAATACCCTCCAGTCCAATTAACTGTTTGTAAATCTCACTTAATTACGTTTCGCGACTTCGCAAGTGGGAAACATTTTTAAATTAAAAATAAATATAATTTGATTCCTTTGCTCCCCGGTTGCTTGTCTGGTAAATTAGTAAACGACAAAAACAATAATATTTAATACCTGCATACATGTCGGAGTGCAGTGATCGGAACTGATGGTGCCTGGGCGCGGCGCCGGGGCGGTGCAGTTGCGGCACGAGGTGCAGCCACAGCGCCATCTTATGCCCGCGGTAGTGACTTTTGGTGCGGACTTTTGTACCTATAATTAAATACTGTTGCGTGTTGAGATCGTATTCGGGCCAGGTGAAGGAGTCCTGTCTTTCCACGGTCCGGGGAGTCGGGTCGCCGGTCTTCGCGAAGGCGGCAAGAAGAGAAACCGACGTCTCCGCCACCGACACGTCTCCTCGGGAGTAGTTCCGAGGTTGGAGGGGTGCGCCTCCGACTAGTGGTAGACCTAAGAAGTAAGGCAGGCTCTCACCCGTGACGCTACCTAGACGCTGTTAGGAAATGATTATCGAAATATAAATAGTTGTATTTTTTTGTCTTATTTCATGATGATATAAAAAAAACATTTAAAATTTCTTTTTTCTTCTTCTTTTTTCTTATATTTTTTCTAACTGCATTGCGCAACAAAACTCTAACGAAATTGAGTTCGTTGTTTGGAATTGCCGTAGGTCGATCTTGAGATCTTATTAATATATAATCTCAATAACGCCTAAAACTCAATTATTAATCGACTTTTTTTTATTTAAATATATAAAAATTCATGTTTTTACATAAATGGGCATCTAATTTGCAGAAAATTTACACGACCCTCATAATTACTATTAAAACGCTGCTCAAATTGTAAATATTTCACGCGTTGCATAAGTGCAATATAATTGAAATGAAAATTTAAATCTAATGGAGGCCAAGCCAGGCCAGATCACTAGTCATTGAACAACATTCTGTAATCCACGTGGACAGAGTTACAGACAATAATTATTAGTTAAAACAAGACGAATATTTGCATTTGGGAGTTTAATATTTTTCAATGTAAGATAAAGTGTTATTCGGTTACTTATTTATTTATAATTTCCTAACATTTTTATTTCATTAACTTTGCTGAAATTAATTCATTCATTCTAATAATTCTTATTTCCTCATAAAGAAACTCGTGATCTCACAAAGAGAACATTATGCTGTTAATCCGTTTCAATATATAACATATTCCTGAACGCAAATTAACTATTAAGTATACGTGATTGGTTTAAATTAGATATTATAGTTTCAAACCCACTCACAATTTCGAGACAAATGTTTTAATAACGATTAGTATGTCTATAAACTTGCATTTACTATTTTATTTATTTGGCAAAATGCCTTGGAAAGGGATACAATAATGTTCGATTCCTGTGTGTTACAATGTTTTCTTTTTGGTTATGTATTTATTTAAGCTTCGGGAAAATTTTTAAACAAAGATATAGGCGAATAATCTTTACAAGCATCCGTGAAAATGGACAACAAGGCCAACAAGGTCGCAAACTCAGGCATAGACATAGCTAATCACTTTGCTAGTCATTTTTCAACCATCTATACTAATAGGTTTAAAAATATTTCATAAAATTTTAACCTTAACCGCATTAGTGACAAATTGTTTTTTGTTAGGCGTTGTGGTTTTGAAATAAGAGTTATTTCACTGAGACTTATTTTAAGCATTTCCTAGACACTTGGTCGTTATTTTCCCTGAACGTTGGAAAAAGCAGGAATCGTGTTAGTTTTAGAAAAGATTATTGAATCAAATACTGTCGTCCCATGTCAATTTTGTCCTGCGTTTCAAAACTGATCGAAAGTATTATGCAATCCAACTTTGATAAACATCTTGACTAACTTCCTAATTAGTTTAAGACATGGATTCAGAAAACGTTTATCAGTTCAAACAAATCTTTCACACTTTAGTGTAGATTCTTGAAAGAGGTAGACAAATTGGCAACATTTACACCTTATCTTATGAATGCGTTTGATAACTTTGGGCAATCTTTAATTTGCTCTAAAATTACCCTGGATTCATTGGTTTGAATTTTACCTCTCTCAAGGATCACAATTTGTTGTTGTAAATGGCTTCAAATCTATTAAATAATTAACGTAATCGGGTGTATCGGGGTTCTCACTTAGGGCCGCTATTGTTTTTTTGTGTTTATTAACGATTATTTTGAGGGTCTAAAAATTATTTATATTGTATATAGTTAAAGATTTATAAGTAAAGTCATGAGATAAAGTTGAACTAATACAAGATGTCTTAAATTGAATTTGTAACTGGAGCCAGGGTAAATAAATGAACAAATATTTTCAAATGTTTGTTATGTAAAACTAGAAAAAACATACATGTCGCTAGTTTCTCTATTAATAATGTGGTCTTGCAAAAGTCAAATAAGATAAAATAGTGAGGGAACACTAGTGACTGTAAGTTGATTTTTAATAGCATATACATAACAGTGTTATTTGGTTTTTATGCTTCATTTGGCGAAATACGGAAGAATTTTCTAACACGACTAAAATTCTTCTATGCAAGGCTTTTTTTTAAAATCATCTTGAGTTTGTCAATATTCTCTGGAATCCGATATATAATATACTTTCTCAACGCATTAAAAACGTATAGTGCATTTTAATTCGGCATCTTACATTTCATACCAGTGAAAATATCTTATAAGAAATATCTTATAGACAGCATACTATCAGCGACTGAATAATTTCAAGTTTTCTCTTCAAAATATACGTGAAATTCTCTATCTATGCTTTTTATTTAAAATTTACCAAAATGTAAAATGCATTGGTCTTGCCAATCGAATATCTCTATCTGTTCCGCATAAATATCCTCATTATAGAATATCATACTTAGGTATAGAAAGGATATAACATATTTTATACCCTTTCCTCAAGAACCAATCTCGGTAATGAAATTTCAATTTCGCGTCTATGTAATAAATATAATAAATTGTATAAATTCCCTAGTATTAAAAAAATCCATGACACTTATGTTGTATAAAAAACTTACTCATAACCTACCTGTAATTTTACAATAAAAATAAATAAATATTTTGCTTAGACTATATTATGAAAATATCTTTTTCCCTTTCAAGATCTAAACTGTAATTGCTATTGGGTAGACCTCGAAGAATTCGGTCTGCCCTTTCAGGTGTCCCCGACTTTCAAATTTTGGAAAAATTTCTTCACATGAGGTCTTCTTAGGACCCCCTGAGTCCGAAGTGACCATTGGTCAAAAAGTTTATATATATATATATATCTTTGATGAATACCTATAACTAATGTAGATAAACCGAAAACCTAACTTCAATAACTTAGGTGTGGGGGTAAAAAAACCGAAAATTTTTGGAAAAAAAAATCATAACTTTTTTCTGGTAAACATTCTTACATCACAAATATTTTTAATAGAAAGTTTATTTTTTACTCTAAATTTAGGTACCAAAAGTTTTTCCGTAAAAGGTACCGTTTCCGAGAAAAAAAATAAAAAACACTTTTAGCTTGAAAATTTAAAGTAGGTAAAACCACGGCAACTTTTTTCTGGTAAACATTCCCTCCTCGCAAATATTTTTGATAGAAAGGTTATTTTTTACTTTAAATTTAAGTACCAAAAGTATTTCCAAAAAAGATACCTTTTCCGAGAAAAAAAATAAAAACCGCTTTTTGCTTGAAAATTTTTGATGTAAACAACGGCATCATGTGTTATTCTTAGGAAGTGAGTTATATTGTAAACGAGTTACACACGAGGTCTACCCACGCGTGTCCCCCTGCGGGCACGGATTTTTGTTATTTCATATTGTTTTATTTATTTGTAAATATACATTATTTTCTCTAGTTTACCATGAAAATCTAATGTTGTTAATTGCATATCAGTGAGTGTATAATGATTTTAGTAGTAAAATTGTCTATAGCAACCTGGGGATAGTCGGCATCCTTGGTCTGGTGTGTGAAGTGAGCGAAGTACGTGGTGGCACCGCGGCGGGCATGCAGCTGCGCCAGGCGCAGCGCCGGCGCCGCCACAGCCGCGTCGCTCAATGACTCCAGCGTCGCGTCGCGGATGTTGATGGGATGCTGGATCGGTTTCTCCCAGTCCGTATACTCGTTGCGGATGGCCGCGAAGATCTCGTTGCGGTGGTACCGGTATACATTTCGGACGTACGTCCGGAGAATGCGACTCCTGTTGGAGATTGAGTATGTGTTCGAAATTATTATGTGTAAACTCTGTATTTTTTTCATTTTTATACAAATTTTAGTAACCGATGTTCCTCCTCGAAGCCGTGTCGGATGTCGTCCTCGCCGAAATACTGGTAGCTCTCAGTGGTGGTCACCACCACGGCCAACGAGCATTCCAGGAACGTTTCGCTGGCATGAAGAGCCCGCGTGGCCGGCGTTGGCGGAGAGGGCGCCCAACCCGCCAGGAAACGTGCATGAGGCGCCTCCACCGCTAGAAGGACCGCGAGGGGTCGGGAGCGGATACACGTTGTAAACCTATAATAAATACTACCATTTGAATTCTATAGAACACACCCACAGATTTATCATTACTCAAATTACGGGCCATTATTACGTAATTTCTTGTTTTAATATTTTTTTTGAGTATAAATTTTTCTACCAATGTTCCTCAGTGTTGGCATCTTTCGAACACCTCAGTGCCTGTGCCGTATGTTCTCGTGCAAGCGCGGGATCGGGCGCAAGCGCGGACGGACCCAGCGCCGAGCCGCTGAGTAGTAACGCTCTGGTTATGAGACCTAGCAGAAAAATATTATCGCCACGTTATTCAATGTACCAAAGAATAATCGTTACGATGTTTATTTATTCACTGTAACGATTAAGAAATAATTTGAAAACGGATCTTACACAGATAGCAAATATGGCCCAAGATCCGCACGACTCACCCTTACTAGACGGCAGCATGAGCATAACATTAACGAGCGCAGCTCCGGCGCCGTGTCCCACCAGCGTCAGGCGGCGTGGGTCTCCGCCGAACGCGGCGATATTGTG
Organism: Melinaea menophilus ssp. n. AW-2005; assembly: GCA_918358695.1. Lineage (NCBI taxonomy): Eukaryota > Metazoa > Arthropoda > Insecta > Lepidoptera > Nymphalidae > Melinaea > Melinaea menophilus. The sequence continues at coordinate 1,086,571 of OU911039.1, forward strand.
ATTCACCCACGAGAGGGCAGCGGACACGTCCAACACCGCCGCCCCGCCCGCAGACGACACCTCGTCCGATGCTCCCGCCGTTAAATAACCTGTTTAAATGTAATTGCTTTATTTAGAGGTGAATATTGCCTAGGGCATCCTTTATTCCTGTATGTAATAGTAAAATATTACGTTTTTAACGTGAAAAACAATTTTGTTAGATATGAACCCATTTGAATATAACTCTTTGTTTCTTAAATAGGAAGTATTTTTCTATCTTATGTACTTTATTTATCGTTAAAGCTTACATTAAAATACACATTTCGTTTCAATGTTTTTTAATAAAAAAATACAATACTTTTTCTCGTTGTCCTCCGCCATAATGTCTCCTTCTTATAGATTAAGAAAGCGCCCGAAATAACGGAATATTAAATATATTTTTGTATTTTTATCTAATTTTTACGCTCTATTAATATTGTTGATTTGAATTTAACTAATAAAAAATATATATTTAGCTTACTTCAAATATTACTTTTAAAAACCGTTATATTAAAATGAGGCTCGACACTTAACACATAAAATAGGTACTAACTTTAATTTTCGAGTCACCGAAATCAATACAAATGAGAATCCCAAACTAATATTACTAACCTAATAATCCTATCCTATAGTTAAGTGTGATGACGAGCAAATGCGCGCGCGCCGCCAGCACCGCGCCGTCCAAGGCGTTGCCGGAGCCCCAGTCGTGTCCGCCGCCCACCACTACCACCACCGCGTAAGGCGCCTCCACGCCTCTCGCACCTAATATTACAATTGTAGAATGAAATACGGGCACCGAGAGTGGCACTGTTTACGAATGTAAAAAGAGACGAACGCTGCATTAATTTCATATATTGAACTTTAAATAATAGTATTATAACAAAATATCAAATGTATTGTTTTAATAATAGAGTGACCCGAGACAAAAGACTAAAGAGTCTGAAAGATATAACCGTTCATTTCGTTATTGGACTATGATTTCGTACGTACCGCTACCGGGCACGAATATATTGAGGTAGAGACAGTCTTCGCTCTGGTTGGCTAATAGTGGTATAGTAGCTTTTAGCTCGTTGTAAATTCCTAGTGGCATCTTTGTAAGTGCTGCACTCCTGGTACAAATTAAACATTTCATGAAACTGAAAACTCAAGGTCTAAAATAATATTACTTAACAATAATTATTTCAACTTGTTCCGATTGCTTAGAAATTTCTAATTTATTAGAATATGCATTTCGTGCATTATAAATACTATATTAGCTGTGTGGGTGATGAAACGGGCTTTTTAGTCCCAGTGTGTTATTAAGTGATAATAATGGCCATGTTGCGTGATTTACCTCGGGATATCAGTAAAATAACATGGTGTAATAACAGATATATATACATATATCCGGCCATTAGCAAATTAATGGGATCTAAATGCATTTGAATGATAATTTATGCTTAAAGTTTAATAATGAATTGAAAATAATGACATAAATTGTTATCCTATAGAAATATAAGGTTACAGGGATATAGCTTTTAACAGATATGTTTATTGCAAAGTGAAAATGAAATTCGACTATAAATAAATGCAATACTTTCATAGTTTGTCACTTTTTCAAATTCTACGCTGTATCCTCTTTAGAATTTACCTGTTGGATATATCGGGATGTCGTTGCGGGCAGACTGGCGGGAAAGTATCCGCGAGGCGGGTGCCAGGCCAGGCGGGCGGCGGCGGGGGAGGCGCGAGGCGGGGCGGGCGCGCCCCGTAAGGAACGCCGCGAAACACTTCGACTGGCTCCAAGCGACGCGACGCCGGTTCCACTATTATGCCTCGGATTGCCCCTGTTAGAAAAAATGTGGATAAAACAGAAATACAGAAAATGCACTTTCGTTTTGTAGTGCATAATACAATGGATCCCTGTCGTGACACGGCTCGTTATAACGCCGATTCGGCTATAGCGTGGGTGGCGACAGGCGCCCGCGTTACCTTTGTACTACCGTTACGTTGAAGTACCCTATATCATATTATTACTTGTAAAACTGTGTATCTTAAATATTTTATTTTCTTAAGTATGTTTCTCAATTAAAGTGAATGTATAATTTATAATTAAAATGAACTTTACTTTTTGCGTGAACTTAGATTAAATTATTTAGTTCTCGATATAACGCAGTTTATCTTTTAACACTGTATCTCGCGTATTCGATGTCCGGTTTATAACAAAGTTCCACAGTTTTAAGATATAAAAATAATGATTTAGTTTGCTTCTGAAAGACGAAAACAGAAATGTTGTGCAAACCACGATAACAATATTAACATAGTTCTTTACGAGAATTCTATTTTAATACGAAAGTCGGGATCTACATTGAAATAATACTTCCTCAACTCTTAAGCTTGCAAAGTTATTCAGTTTAAAATATACAGCGCATTTTTCACACTCCAGTTCCGAACTTGTGAAGTCAATTTTCAAACAAAATAAATTCAAATAACCAACAAATGAAATTGTTACGAGTTCCGAAGTTTAATTATTGCTTTATTCGGTGCAGTTTGCGGCTCGTACATTAAACGAGGTGATGTTTCAACTTTGAATTACCCGGCAGGCACGCTCTTCAATATTGAACCATATTAAGTCAACCCTCGAAAACAAATGAGATGGAAGGGTCTGAATATTATAGTGGATGTCTTTCAACTTGACTCGACTTAATATAAAGTTACTTGGGGTCGTGCTTTATAAAGGGTTACTTAGGCCTTTTTACATTCGAGAAATTAGTTACAAGCGACTTTTTTGTCATTTGTTTCTTATTAGCAAATATAAATAAACATAATATGCACAGAATATCTTATTGAATATGAAAACGTAAGTTATAATTCCGTTTATCTTATTACAATTACATTAACAATTACATAAGATTTCGGTGTTAAACATTGTAAGTTTAAGGTATCGTTCCCTAGATGGCGTAATGACAAAATTAAAAGCCGCAAGCGTTTTGTTCTCAACGCGACTATATAAGGCCATTGAACTTGTACAATTTTTGATCTCGAATATAGTACCATAGATCAGGCGAAAGTGGTTTTATTTCCCCTATTCGTCGCGAGAGGGCGTTCGTGGTGTATATCGGATCCACCCAACATTCCGTCACCTCGATTAGTGCGGGTGAGGAATTGTTCATTTCGGTGTAAAACGAATCTTGCAAGCCTACGAGCGCATCCCATCAATAAAACCTCAACCAATTTCGTGGATAATTGAATTAGAAAAAACAGGTTGTCCAAATAATATCAAACCAGACAAACCAACCAATTACGCGCAAAACCCCAAATTATTAATTTTGACCCGACTCCCTTTGTACGAAACGAAACGACGTCACGTTATTTAGATCCAGGGTTGATTGAAATGTTTCGGGATTAAACTCATCCGGACATAATCCTGAAGTATCATTCGAATTCCGGTCGGGTTAAAAGCAAGCAACTGATTATTTTCTCATGGTTGTTATAATAAGTATAACCAGATTCGCAAAGGTTCAAGTGTGAAATATAAATGGCCTGCTCAGACATTAACATCCTTGAACGGCCTTAATATGAGTTTAATAATAACCTAACTTAGAATACTTGAGAGGAGTTACGGTCAGTTTGCGCCTTCAATTTTACTGAAATATAAAAAACATTACGGTTATAGTCGGTGCCCGAGTTACGGAGATATGTGAGATATACGGATTATGGATAGTTATTATATAATTGTATATGTAATCAATGACAAAAGTAAATAAAATATTGTTATCTCCTATAAAATGTATTCCTATGAAGTTATCAGTAAATTGTTATTTTAAAATTTGAACAATATCAATATTTATTTTATCAAAGGAATAAAGATAAGATTCTATTTGAAAAAAAAAAACATAAATAGATATATTCTCTGTTGAGTCTAAATGTTCGTACCCGTGTGTGTGTGCACGATGCGCGAGCTGTAGCGCGGGCCCGCCGCCGCCAGCACCGCCAGCGCCAGCGTCGCGCACCACGCACTCCGCGCGCACTCCATGCGCCATTACGCGACGAGGGGCTGCAATTATTACAATGTATTAATTATGTTGTCGAATCAGTGTTTTGCACTATTAACAGATCGTGGGCTTAAAAAAATCACTTTTCACTTTTCGCCGTAATATCAGAGGGCCACGAACTTTAGTTTTATGTTTATGAATCCATTGGATTTTTATATGAAAATTAATAATGAATCAGGTCTTTGTATAAAAAACATTTACTCAAACACTGAGTTGATGTTATCATCATAAATATAAACAACCTATAATGATGATTGGCAAGATGGAACCCATGTTTAGGCCTAATGGTGTGTATTTCATTAGGTGCATATCCATCTGAATGCTTTCTGAAAATAATATCGAGAATATCATATAATCTGTGAAAGAAAGAATATCGTGACTTAAATCCTGACGAAGTGGTTCTCATCGCGAAGGCAGTGTGAGTACGCCAATGTGTGAATAATGTATCGCCTAACTTATTCATGAAATTAATATATAATTCTCTCTATTTCACTCGTACATGGTTTATATCGTCTTGCAAAAGAAATCTTTTATACAAAACTACGTTTTATTACATTAACGCTATTTTTATGTTTATTATATGTAATACTATCAGCTAATTGTTTAGCATTAAATTAGTAAATAATCTTCACTAGAAGAAACAATGCTATTAAATAAAAACAAAAGAAGACCAATTTCAACTTTTTAACAAGGAATTCTATAGCTTTAGTTATTCCCAAAGTTATTTTAATTCTTAATATTTCTAATACAAAATAATTAAGTAAATAAGAACTTTGATAGATACACAAATCTGTTTATTGTTCAATTTGTTAATTATATTCCTTTATAAGGCTTCTTTTAGTCAGAAGAATTAGAATTTTTTTGCCTCCAGACAATATATTCCGATATCCAGCTGAGATGATATCAAGGTAAATTGAAAAGCTACAATAAGGTTAGTTAATATTTAATAATAATATCTTTCTATACTTATTAAAATGAAGTTATCATGTCGGAGACCAACATCAAAGTGGTGGCAAATCGAGAATCGACCACGTGAATCGTCCACGTAATGTCTGAAGAAAGACTGACTCAAAAAGCTAAAGATAAGATTTAGGACCATAAGCAAAGGCGTAAACTGTCTAATGATAATAAATAATAGTCTTTGTTATGAACAGACTTAACTAGAGTGGGAAGTAGGCGTTTACGCAGAAGACAAATGGCGACCCCCGTCACTAGCAGGAAGGTGCTCTCGAGTCAAAACAGACCTTGTAGGTCAATATTTTACGCACTGACTTTAGTTTGATATAGATGAATTGCAGCCATCTACCTCTACCTACGAGTACCTGTCTGGTGGTGTTATAAAATAATTAACATAAATCCATTTTATCAATAAATTATTACATATTCATAGAACATACACACAACCTAGACTGAATTATCACTCACCAAAGAGCAAGGTAGTGGGCAAATATGTTATATGTGTGTTTTTTAATCTGTATTTAAGCAATAAATAACCATGTAATCATATAAATGTGAGTCATATACCTTCACACAATTCACTTTTACCAAAATTCACTATTATGCAGATGACAACAAAGGGGATTCTGTTTATTTCAGCCTTGCAGGACTGTCTCGAGAAGAAGTGAACAGGTCCTAAATAACGTTCACCTTCTATTGAAACATCCCTGTAGAGGGTATCGGTATGGGGCAATAAAATGTTGTTCAGTTTAATTTCCAAAAGACAATTTTCATATTTACCATTTAAAAAACCTCATTCACCACAATACCGCTCTTCGAAATCATTCCTCTTAGCCAAGTATATATAAACTAAGCCTGCAAATTTCATGCGATTGTCAGTTTTGCGGTTACCCCTAGAAGTTAGCCATAGTAAGAACCAACAGCTCCTAGGTTTCTATAATATAGGGATAAAAAAAAATAATACAAAAAATTCATTTTATAACATTACGATTCGAGATTCTCTATACATTAATACTTTTCGTAAAAGTCTGTGCTTTTTAATACAAAGCATAACAATTGAAATCATCTACCGTTGACACAACGTATTTAAAAATACTTTTTTATACAATTCAAGGGTGTGATGTTACAAATAAATTCAAATGTGTGATGTGTAATGTGGAGAGTGTCGAACCCGAAATTCTATTTTCCATATAATACTGATATACGGCATGTTTGTGACACAGAATAGATATCGGACCCTTACCGCAGGTACCCATATTACTGGGCCCTGAGATAGCGTCCTTCAGACCCTAATCTACATAGGATCGGTCATCAAAGTCCCGAGAATATACAACCAATTTTATTTCGGAACAGAAATTAATTTGGATAATTGGATATGTTTGATTCATTACTTTTCAGGACGGTCATCGAAAAAAGGTTGTTAGGAATATTCATGATTTGATATTTTCATCTGGGTTATTACATTTGTTATTTATATATTTGGGTTCGCTTTAGAAACAGTTTTCATTCAATCGGGTATACATTTACACCAATTCATATTAGCTACAATATCTAATACATGATTTCAAAACACATCACCAGAGATGGAAATCAGAATACTTGTTAAGTAGAGACGAAAAACATATTATGTGTGATAATTTTTTATGATTTCTGCAAACGATTTAATTATTATCCTCAAGTCTGTCGTCTTCGTTGGTCGAGTATGTGAGAACAATAGTTGGATTTAAGTTGGACCCAATGCAAATGAGTTTGCAGCGAAACTTATATGCATATCTACTTTTGCAAGTTTCGGGATTAGAATTGAATTGGTTAGAGCTTTAACGTAAACTGCTTAAATAAATTTTCTGAAATAATATACACTAAAATATGATATGAAATGAGGAGAATATTATTTTGAAATATAATACAAAAAGTAATTAAATGATTTGACGTTTCAAGTTCATATATTATCTGAAACTCAATATTACTTACTTACTTACTTAGCTTCACGCCATATCGCTTTCGGGGTAGCCAGAGACGACGGAGCCCCAAACGCTACGGTCCCTGCATACCTCTTTCGCCTCGGCCACAGACATCAACCTCTTCATACATGCCCTCCGGGGTGTCCGCATGCTCTTTACGTGACCTTCCTCCAGTATCATAGATACTGTGTTTTCGAAGGCCACTCGAGGCCTCCCCCTGTCCCTCTTACCGCTCACTTTTCATTTATAAATCTTTTTTACCATTCTTTCATCACTCATTCATTCGACGTGCCCAAACCACCTAACCACGTTCTTCTTCCTTCTCACCGTGACATCTTTGCTAGTACCTGCTATTCTGTGGATCTCTTCATTGCGGATTCGGTCACCTAGACTGACTCCGCATATTCTGCGAAGTGATCGCATCTCCACAGTATTCATATTTTATATATTTTATTTTACTTTTTTTTCATGTTTTCAATATTAAAACATTAGTTAATTTCAGTTTATTATGTTACATAATCCAAGTGTTAGGGTAAAATTTAAAGATAAAATTAGTCTTTTATTGGGTCGGAAATTTAATCGTTGTTTTCCGTAGATTTATCCTTATGCTTTTCATTAATGTAATTTTAGCTATTATCTCTTTGAATTCTTTGAAATTGTATTAAAATAATAGAAAAAATGTTGTGCATAAGTTATTGTGTACTAATAGGTCATGAGGTAGGCTCAAAAATTTCTGACTAACGTAATAGTATGGTTAAAATCGAACCACTGTTTCACTAAAACATTGACAGGAAGTAACATCTAAAAACTTAAGTATTGGCAAAAAACTAAAAAATATACCAATAAGTTGTAGGATAAAAAACAATCTACCAAAAAGTTCACAAGTATATCTGTCTACAACATTTAAGCTATAAAAATGTTTTCATATTTAAAAAATGACATACTTTAGATGCATTATTCATGCAATAGTCCACATATTTACCAGTAGATAATTTTTTGTCTCTAACACATCATTAAAATTGGTCAATTCTTTATTAAGATATGACTTAAACATGAACATTTAATTTCTAAGTTATCATGTATACAAAAATACCTTACACGAGCCTTTTCCACGTTTTTTTTTTGTTTTTAATGTTTTTCGTCACAATATTAGTATCTTTATTTGCCTAAAAAAAATTTTGCTACTTAATTATAATATTAAATTTTTACTTATTTTTATTTTGATACAATTAATATGCCTAAAAGCTGACGATGATGAGATGAAAGCTTTAAATGTTATTTAGTGTACAAGTAGGATACGACATAGAATAACACAAATGCTGCTTCTTGCAGCAGGAAAAACTTAATAAGTAAATTTTTGGTAACTAGATGGCGCCATCTATATTGTCAGGATTTAAAAATTGTTCACGCTGGCAACGCCGCGTTGATCAGCAAGTCAGGGGATTGGACAAGGACAAGGATTGGTGAATTCAGAATAGCGCACACTTGTGAAAAATATGTTAAAGGCATACTGCTTCTACATATTGTTATCTGATTGTATAAATATAAGTACATAGTAAAATCAAAAGCTTATTTATTTGTTCTAAGTACTTGCTAAGAATTCGATTTTCACCTCGTTGTTTGCGACTCTGTCCCTCACGTAAATATTTACTAGTCTTAACATAAAATTCTATATTTACTTAATCTGTTACGAAACCATTTCGATTACTCTGAGACTTGTAACATATTTTATATAATTTAATTTATTTAATCATGCATCAAATCCAGAGTGAATAAAATTGCAAAAGGTTTTAGTAATGTGAAAAAGAGCCAATTCAATCATTTTAAAATAGTTGTATATTAAAAAAAAAGTTTTGTTAAAAAAAATATCGCATTGTTTTTACTTTTAAGTGTTACTTATATTAGATTTTCGATTTTTTTGTACCATTATGTTGGTACTGATGTCGTTCACTTATGCCGACACGTCCAGCCCTTTTAAATGTTTACGTAATTTTTGATAGCTTTCCAAATAGATGAATTAAATATAACAAGTATCAACCACGTCATAATTATAACACACAATTCGCGACCCTCCAAGTAAATAAAAGTTATCGCGGAAATGTTAATGTAATTCTCTTTTTAATCGACATTTTCGTATAAATTTTTAAAATCTCATCACAAAATTTGTTCAAAATCAAATGGTGATTTGATGATTAGTCAGTACTATTTTAATTTATTTTTACCTTTTCTACTTTGAATATCACCTGTGTACGTCAAATGAAAGTGGCAGGAGGACCTCTATTTGCTTCACTTTATTAATGTTTTCGTATGTTGTTGATACCCTCGGGCATCCGACACGCTATTTGTTTGAACGACTCTCTGGCCAACAATTTAAAAGGCCAAACTTTTTAGCATAAGTACCAATAAATTACCTCAAAAAAATAAAAATGGAATATTACGTATATTGGACCCCGTGGAAATTAAGTGTTATCGAAATTTTTTTAATCAACCTTTTACATCATAGTAAGCACAGAATAGTAGCGTGAAGGAATTCTATAAATTAAGTCTTCTAGTACGATAGAGTACTAGGAGATACTAATATATATAAGATATAAAGTATATATATAAGATATAAATAGCCCACAGAGCTCGTTGTTATAAGTATAGAATTTACTTTGGAATCCCCATAATAAAATACCATAAAACTAAATACTTTGAAAACAACTAAATTAAACGAGTCGAGACGTATTAACGTCCGTTAACTTACTTTTTTAATTGCAAAGACGGCCGAGCTGAGTTTGCCTGCAAGTGTTGAGGGATGGGCGTTCCACTGGAGCTTTTTACATAAAATTTTATCTAAGAAAATCGTTTAGTATGTCTGTTTAATCTAGCATTTCTTTGTTAAAGAATAATTTTGTCTTTTTACATTAGGAAGTGTAAACTCTATGCGTTTAGTTCTCTTTGCATTTAAATCCAAACAATTAATTTCGAACCAATAAGGAAAAGGTGACAGCACTGTTTACGTAGTCTTATTACACTAACTAATATAACTTCAAAAATAGGCAAGATATCACCAGCAAAAAGTACAATGTCACATAACCTTTCACAAAAAAGGGCAAGTCATTAATGTACAGTAAAAATATATAACAATAAATTCTTGTGGAATACCGATCTTTAGGTGAGAACCAGCCGATCTACGCAATCAGTGGATTTCTCAGGATCTCCCATGGGTAATAAATTTGCGTAAAAAGCGCAGGATACTCGCATTATGCATAACTTAAACTAAATCTGGTTTAGAATATTTGTTTCGAAGCTAAAAGTCTATTGCCAGACCATTTCCGGGTTCTAATCTTTTACCACTTAGATTATTAGTTAATTCGGCGATAGCAGCAAATGATTAAGAATTAAATGTCGCGTGACTGTTATTACAACTTCAATAAAAAAGTTTCAAAACTAGACGCTTCAGTTATATCTGACGCTAGATAAACAGTGACACTAGATAAAACATCCCAAGCCTTTATTCAATCTTCTGAATTTAATTTAATTATTTCTAATTTAAACCGACTTAGCTTGTACGGCTTAGCTTTCTTAAATATTTTAGATAAATTCCTAACATCATATAAATCATATAACTTTTCTCCACTTCTATTTATTCCCACGGTTGCCAAATCACAAGATTTAAGTTTTAAGTATTTTGTTATCGTTTTTGGCTTCAAAATATTATTAAATATATGTAACAAAATATATAAAACTTTATTTGGATTATCATCAGTTAATTTTGCTTTAAGTTCTATTTGTGCAACATCATTTTAAAAGTAAATATTGTATTTTTTGTTATTAGTTCGTAAGTATTATATTTGTTAAAATATGTTTTTCGTTATACCCTGTGACACAAAGTTTTTTAAATTACATGCTACTTAAGTAGCAATTTGTTTTTTTAAATTCAGAGGTATAGCAGATACATCGTATCTTTTGTAAATCCTATTATAAATAAATGTAGTTATATAAAAAAAAAGGATGACCAACCTTTCCAGGAACATTGTAATGAAGTATAAGATTTTATAAATTGACATATTTTATTTACAGTATTTTATGGTATTGATGAATTAAATTTTTTAAATTCATGTTTTCAAGTTTACGCTAATGTTTAGTAATAGATAACGCTTTTATATTAATTGAAAGTTAATAATATGTATTCATTTAATTTTCTTAATTTTAAAAGGAAAGCTTTGATTGTAATTGTAACTTCTAATATAATCTTTTGATTGGGTGCCTTATTTAAATTAACTTTTCCTGAAGCCTGAAATGAATCCGCGGCTAGAATTTATCCAAAACAAATTCAATATTCATAAGTTAAAGCCAAATTTCAAGTTATATTCGATTCATTTAATATTCTCATCACAAATTGCGTTCAATAATGTCGTCGAACGCTTGCTTATTTCAGCCGCATTAAGGCTCGAATAATTTCAAACTTCCCAACTAAGACGCCTGTCATACTTCGATAAAGCTGCCCAAGTTTTGGGGTTCTCTGTCAAAATTGAATTTTTGATTTAATGTCAAAATGAAGGAAGTGTTAGATAGATTATAATATATTTTTAAAAGATATATTTCTAAATAAAAACCGGTTTCAAATTGAATAGGTTTTGTAATTAAATTATAATGTATTTTTTTATTTATATCATTTCCTCTTTCAATAAAGTGATCACTTGTGTGCGTCAAACGGGGATGACAAGAGGGTCTCTTTGATACCATACTTATCGAAGTGACTTACACTGGACAGAAGCTAATTCTGGCACAGCTGCTGTATAGTTGTTCGTGTACATATTAGAACAGAATATCAAAAAAAAAAATCTCTACCACTCTTTTTGTTTAAAAATGTACCTTATTTTTTTAGATTGTTATAGAAATTACTAATTAATGTGTATGTGAATATATAATATGCACATACACCTAATGTTTGTATCATTTGAGAATAGTTATTTTTTCCGAAATATATTTTACAGAACCACAGTTTAATCGAGCTACTTGGACTCATTGAGTACACAAAATGTTGCTTAAGGCGCAATCTTTTAGACGTACAAAGAGTGACAGTACCGGATTAAAATATTCAACAAAAAATATTGGAGTAAGCTTATAATATTACATTACAGGACAAGTTATAACTGAAAGTATTATCTTATAATAATAAATGCACTAAAACAGTATCCATAATATCCTCATCGTTCATAGATCAATATACTCTTATTCTACTCGTATAGCTTACTGTTGTATATCTTATAGACACATTAAGAGCAATATATACAGCATCTAAATCGATGCAACAGATAGCTTTATTGTCCGTACTGGAGCTCCTTTCATGAGGCTTTAGTAATTCATATATTCAACACTTAGTGTTTGTGACGTTAGTTGGTATGCTCCCAAATGTTATTGCTATTATCTAGGATTAAATCAAATAGTATCTAGTCAAGCTCCTTGCATTATATTGATTAAAAAATAATTAAAATAGGCTGTAACTTTTAATTTATTTTCACTGAGCAATAAAGATAAGAAGAAAGGGAAAGTTAGATTAAGATAAGCAAAAAAGTTCGCCACCATTTCAACGCCCAAGGGAGGTTGAAGCGGTACAGGAGTTCGTGCCCTCACTTCGGTGACAACGGCACCTGTAACCACAAGACTGCGGAATATTCAAATCATCTTGTCTTTAATTGAGGAAAGATATAAAAAATTCGTATAATATAATTGAATAGTGACAAGTTTTAAGTTATTTAAGACTGTCCTAGCGGGTGCCGCTAATTTAAATATGATCATAATGAACAGTTGATAAACGTGATGTTATCTAAAGAATCAATTTCAATTCAAAGTCATTTTTACTATAATAAATATGAATTTACATTTTAAGCTCTATTTAACGCGGAACATTAACATTATATGAGAAAATACACTGAAGTCGAAATTATGCGAGCAAGGAAATGTCAATTTAGAATATGTCCATATTTTGTATAACAGCAAATACACACAATAATAAAATAAAACTTAAATAGAATATATGTAATATCTATTATATATATACATAGTATCCCATGCTTCGTTGCGGTAAATTTCATTATTAGAACCCATCATGTTAAACGGAAAGATTTTGACAACTGTACTTTTATCGAACCAATAAAATTTATTACTTTTTGAGGTATTGATTGAAAAGGATATCGGAAATATATTTTTGTTTCAAATGAAAAGGTAATCATGCTTTTTCACATTATTATGTAGGTATCATATTTCTTTTCATCATAATACTATATTAATGTAAAATGTTCAGTGGTCGTTTTCATATGAAATCCTAAAGATGTCGTTATTTATTACATTTTCGTAACCAATAGCATATGAGACTTTTCCTCGCCACTTCTAAATAGTTTATCTCGGAAAGTTTGGGTGATGTTTCGCTTTCTCTACGAGTTTTTTGGGTAGACCTCGAAGAATTCGGTCTGCCCATTCATTTGTCCCCTACTTTCGAATTTTGGAAAAATTTCTTCACAGGAGGTCTTCTTATGACCAGCTGAGTCCGAAATGACCATTGGCCAAAAAGTTTATATATATATATATATATATATATATATATATGCGTGCGTGCGTCCAGATTTGACTTTTGTCAGCACGATAGCGGCCGCAGTTTCGCTCGGATCGCTTTCAAATTTTGCATAAAAATCAACCATCCAAAAATGAAGGTCAAGTTCGTTAACCAGAGAAATCCGGCCACAGGGGGCGCTAGGGCCTCACTTTTTCTGATTTCAGTTTTTTGACCATAACTTTTTCCCTATACAAAGAAGATCAATCGCGTTCATATCATATGATGTCTTTGATGAATACCTATAATTAATGTAAATAAACCGAAAACCTAATTTCAATAACTTAGGAGTGGGGGTAAAAAAACCGAAAATTTTTGGAAAAAAATTCATAACTTTTTTTTGGTAAACATTCTTACATCATAAGTATTTTTAATAGAAAGGTTATTTTTTATTCTAAATTTTGGTACCAAAAGTTTTTCCGTAAAAGGTACCGTTTCCGAGAAAAAAAATAAAAACCTCTTTTAGCTTGAAAATTTAAGGTAGGTAAAACCACGGCAACTTTTTTCTGGTAAACATTCCCTCCTCGCAAATATTTTTAATAGAAAGGTTATTTTTTACTCTAAATTTAAGTATCAAAAGTATGTCCAAAAAAGATACCTTTTCCGAGAAAAAAAATAAAAACCGCTTTTTGCTTGAAAATTTTTGATGTAAACAACGGCATCATGTGTTATTCTTAGGTAGTGAGTTATATTTTAAACGAGTTACACACGAGGTCTACCCACGCGTGTCCCCCTGCGGGCACGGATTTTTATACAAGCTCCCAAATTTTTATAATATGTGAATAATATTATTTTTTTAATAATAGGGTCTCATTTTTGTAATAATATGAAAATAATTTAACGATCAATCGAAATGTGGTATTTTAAAATATTTTTGAAAAGAAATAAACCAAAGATGGAATGGCCTTTAATTGGGACAATAATTAAATATTTCTCATAATTGAAACAAGAACATTAAAATTTTGCTGCTTATAAATTATTGACAAATAAATATATTCTGCTAAAAAAATAATCTATTGGCAAAATATTGCGTAACTATTTCACAATTTATGTCAGGATATGGTGTTAAATATTTCTGCCGGGAAACGTTATATTTCGTATATCAGCAAAATATTATTTTCCTTAAATACACTTTTGATATTTAAGCGGGATGAGATGTGAAATTCACTACGTTAGGACGAATTGCACTGGAATTTGTAAATCTTAGTTAAGACAATTGGCAAGTTTAAAGTATTTTAAACATGAGTACAGAAATTGGGGAAAAAAACAACAAAAGTACGTATATGTAATTTTTGGGTAGACCTCGAAGAATTCGGTCTGCCCATTCATTTGTACCCGACTTTCGAATTTTGGAAAAATTTCTTCACAGGAGGTCTTCTTATGACCCCCTGAGTCCGAAATGACCATTGGTCAAAAAGTTTATATATATATATATATGCGTGCGTGCGTCCAGATTCGACTTTTGTCAGCACGATAGCGGCCGCAGTTTCCCTCGGATCGCTTTCAAACTTTGCACAAAAATCAACCATCCAAAAATGAAGGTCAAGTTCGTTAACCAGAGAAATCCGGCCAAAGGGGGCGCTAGGACCTCACTTTTTCTGATTTCAGTTTTTCGACCATAACTTTTTCCCTATACAAAGAAGATCAATCGCGATCGAATCATATGATGTCTTTGATGAATACCTATAACTAATGTAGATAAACCGAAACCCTAATTTCAATAACTTAGGGGTGGGGGTAAAAAAACCGAAAATTTTTGGAAAAAAATTCATAACTTTTTTCTGGTAAACATTCTTACATCACAAGTATTTTTAATAGAAAGGTTATTTTATATTCTAAAGTTAGGTATCAAAAGTTTTTCCGTAAAATGTACGTTTCCGAGAAAAAAAATAAAAACCACTTTTAGCTTGAAAATTTAAGGTAGATAAAACCATGGCAACTTTTTTCTGGTAAACATTCCCTCCTCGCAAATATTTTTAATAGAAAGGTTATTTTTTATTCTAAATTTAAGTACCAAAAGTATTTCCAAAAAAGATACCTTTTCCGAGAAAAAAAATAAAAACCCCCTTTTGTTTGAAAATTTTGATGTAAACAACATCATGTGTTATTCTTAGGTAGTGAGTTATATTTTAAACGAGTTACACACGAGGTCTACCCACGCGTGTCCCCCTGCGGGCACGGATTTTTTTTTTTACTCTTTTTGCTGAGGTGTCCATTTTCACTGGATAATCACACTAAGTCTAGTATTTATTTGGACAACTCGGAGGAGTCTGGGGGTGCAGGTTAACTAAGGAGGGGCGAACGGGACCAGGGGGGAAACCCATCACCCTAAAGTCCCCGTATTGCTTCACTTGAGGTAAATAACTAAAATTTTACAAAATAAGATTAATATTGTGATTTCTTAAAATAAAGTTTTACGCGCCATTGAGAATAAACAAGCATCAAATACCTATTCTTCAATTATTAATGTGTAGTGTTTCACATATACCCGCGATAAAAATATATATTCCGATAAAATTTATCCCTCATATAATAAACAAAAACAGGTGTCATTAGTACTATACAAGTTAACCTACGAAATAGATATCTATGCAAATAATAAGAGATTATAATACCTTATAGATCGAAAGGCCTCGCCAGTAATACAATAGACTATTTCGACACCAATTGTCTAGCCGGAACAGGACACATACTGAAAACCTAAAGTATTTAAAAAAAAGCTTAAACCAGAGGAGATACACTAAAATAATATACTAAAGAATAATAGATGTACAAAAATACTACAAAGAAGTTTGCTACAGTGTCTCTAACTCTTATGTTTAACTCACAGTTAAAAAAAATAAGTTATGTTATAACGCAATATTTTTAGTTAAAAATATTTTCGAGGCTGTTTTCTTCTGTTCATTATTAATCTTTACCCAAAGAAATGCATTTGTTATCTTCGCCATTTAATATTAATCAATATTTTCTAATTACACTATATAAATCAAATAAATAGATTATAATAATTATAATCTATTTTATTATACGCCACCAAAAATTATTTATCTCCGCGAGCTCACGCTCTTTCCATTACATGCCGGGTTCATATTTTTAGAATCAAATATCCTGAGCTAAAAGAAAAAAACTTATAGAACGTACGTGTAAAAGATAATAAATATCTAAATTACTATAGAACTGTAATTTCTTCTTAGCACCATATATGACTGTATGTGGTAACTGTAACTGTAAGAACTGTAAGGTAACTGAAAGAATCAAATTCAGTAGCATTGGATATTCTATTAAATCTATTCTATAAAGATAACCCGCTCCACGACACTATTGATCATTTAAAATATACAAGTAAATCTCTTCCAATCCATAAAATATAGAACCTAATAGAATACGCAAGCACAACCATTACTCGTCGATATTGTGCTGTTTCGAACTTAGTTTGCACATAAATTCGATTCCACAGACTTTTCATTCGCGTAACAAACTTCAAACAAACTTTCGTATTACTACAAGTTATGACGAAAATTAGGTCGTTAGTAGAGTTTGTACTTAGACCAGAACCTCAAGATGTTACCATTTATAAGTTTCTTAATATTCACGGGTTTCTTTTAACAGAACTCATAATGCGTCAAGTAAATTGCTAGCAGTAGTATAATTTCCACAAAATAGTGATCGTCACCATTACTTGTTTTTCTACTTTTTTTATCTCATATATTTATTCTATTATAATAAAATTAATGAGAAAACTTTACTTTTAATATATAAGCTAAATAACTACTGAATCAATCTAAAATAATATTCCCTATTGACAGTTACATTATCTATAATAAATTAGTATAATTTTTCTCGATATCACCACGGGATCGGGAAATACGAAATAAAATAAACGCTTAGTACTAAACAGTACATAAAAGAAAATTTCACCAATAGTAAAAATATTTCACGACCACCTAATTTAGCAGAGGTTAGTTAGTGTATTATCAACTCATCAGTCTCAAAATATTAATTCCACTTTGACTGACAAAACCAGCAATTGGCCCATTAGGGCACGTGCTATTCGAGCACACGTTTACATGGTTGATATTCACCTGCAAGTCAACCGTTTATTCAGTATTCATGTTCATAAAAGGGAAACTTATGAATAATTTCAAAGATTTGTTAATTACAACGCTACATATATTCAGATAATGTAGTCACAACAAACACAAGATGTTATCACGTCGCTAGTTAATTATTCCAGTATCTTAATTAAATAGTAATTGCTAACTGAGGTTTCATATAATAATTTGTCAAAGTATTTTGTCATGCAGGTACTATCTTTTGATTACCTTACTACTAATACAACGCTTATTGCCAATTACTGTACTTGATTCGTTATACTGAAACTTTAGTATAGTGGGACTTATCGATTAATTATTATTTAGCACTTATGATATCACCTATCAATATACTATCACTATCATTAAATGGCGTGTTTGGCATTTAAAACAATATTAAACAGTTAATTTAATCAAATATTATATCAAGAAGTTTTTATTTTATACGTTTAGTACCGACTTCCAAACCAATGAACCAATTTAATGAATTTTATTTAATGATTTCATTATTGTTATGATATTAGATTTTTTACTATGTATATATTTATATTATGTTTAACACTATTCTTAATAAATAATTTAGTAGTATTATCATATATTCATCATATTTAAACTTTTTTTATAAAAAAGGATTGCAAGCGAGCAAGAGGGTGGGCGATGATACGTGACATGATACCAGAGATGAGGACAGTACTCCATGTTTGCTCCGGATCTGCCCTTTATAAAGCGCAAGTCTTTGGCCAGGCTTGAAATACTGCCTCGCTCAATAGAGCCATCACTCTCTTGATCACTTCCAATTTTATCGTTTTTAACGTTGCCTTGCTTTGAAGATGATCATGAAACCGACAATCGCTCGAAAGGTCGAAACCCAGTATACTGATACGTAACGAAGCATTGAGAGGAATGTTCTGGAAGAGCGGCGATACGACAAATGCGATTTTCTTAGTGGTAAGCGCGCAAACTTGTCTCTTTTGGGGATTAAACTAAACGAAATTCAGTTCGCCCCATACTAAGCACATCCTCAGGCAGGTCTATATATGGGATTATATATATTAAAAAATGATAGATGACTTAAAATTAATGTTCTATTGAAAAATGTATGTTTCCTATATCTTTGTTATGATTTAACGTTAACATTCCATTAACATTAAATCATAACAAAGATATAGGAAATTGCATGTGAAGATATAAATAAATAAAACATTGAAGCGGTATACGGAAAATTGATTTTTAGAATAGACTATTTAATACCAAGACGTAGCGTATTGGTAGACACACTGTTGCCATTATACTAGACATACTATTACTATTATGTTGTTTAGCAGACTTTGATTTATCGGGATTCGGGAACACACATCCTCTTTGTATTATTAATTGAAACCCGAGGCAGCTTGTAACGTATATTACTATACAAACGTAAATACATAGCGAATGTAAACACTATTTTAAAATTAACAAGAATTTAATGAAAAATAGATATTTTCTGTAATAAGTAAACTCAAGTTATTAATTAAACAAAAGTTTCTTTAGTAGTAGTATATACAGATAACTGTCAAAACCTGAACCTCCTTGAAGTTCCTCAAAGGGAGGCCCACATAAACGGGCTTATAGAAAGAATGAGCTCAAGGGCTTTCGATTTTACTTTGGTTCAAGGAAAAAGGTAAATCGCCGGAGGACAAAAGTTAAATGGGAAAAAGATTTAATTTAATTTTCACTCCAAAAATATTTAAAGGTTGGATTTTAGTGTCAATGGTAGGATGATGGCGTACTTCATCGAGTTGAATACCATTAAAGATGTAATTATTTATATTGATCTTTCAAGTTTGAAATATTATATTTATTTCGCAGTCATTTTGTAAAATACTGTAGTAGAGTATTTTTGTAAATTATCTTAATTGTTTTCTTGTAGGGCCATTTAATAACATGCTTAATATTTTGTTTGAGTACTGAAGGGTGGCTAATTTATTATTTAATGAACAAGTACAAGCATTCTAAGTCAGAATACAGCCTGCGTTTATCTCAACCGTTAAAATCGTTTTGTTGAAATTGTGAAGTTAGAATAATTAACGAAGCAATTATATTAAATCTAGGGCAAAATTAATAAATGGAATACTTTCGGTAACATGAAATATAAGTGGTAACAAAACCCCAACTATGTTAGAATATGATATCTGGCAAAGCAAGTGGAACAGTGGAAATGACTTCGTGCGAAGAATAATCGAAAGATCGGTGCGTAAGTTGTAACATATTGTGTGAATATTGTCAGATATTTGTCAAGATAATATTTCTTAAATAATAATAATACTTGGATATTTTATTGACAAATACTTTCAGGTAATAAATGCTACTATAAAAAACGAATATGTAGATGGATGTATATAGTAAATGTTAGATCTTTTTAAATAATTTTGCTGCTGTCATAAAAATGATAATAAACCATATATAAATTAATTACCGGCAAAACCAATGGAGATTTACGCTAGCATTTTATTTAGCGGACCAGATATCACTTTGTTTATTCGACCGACAGAAGCCACAGCCGCAACCTGAATAACATTTAATATACAATTTATCTTAATGCTAAGCTACGGTAATTATAACAATTAAAACGATAATTATTCTAGGCAAATTGTACCGTATTTAAACATTTTCATGCAATGGTAGTATATTACTTTCATGGCAAATGGCACGAGGACCGATGACGACATTGGACACTCACTATTTCATATAATACTTTATACTTGTTAACAATTATTTAAGTACGTGGAAGGAATTTAGCATAATAGTTAATAAATCCAATAAATCGTATAGCTTAATCCGCAGTGTTCTCTGCACCACATTGTTTCTTCTCTGAACACCGGTAAAGCACCAGACCAGACCTTCCCTTCCTTCTAATCGCTGTTATCAAGATGTCTCGTTTTATACTTTTATTAATTGAAATTACGATGTAAGACTACTTTAAGAAACTTCAAAGATTAATAATTTTTATTTTGTAATATAAGATATTATACTACATTTCTTCAAGTAAAAGAATTGTTAGTATGCTTTATATAAAAATTTCACATCAACTTATAACTTTTAATTAATAACGAAGTATAACAAGACAAACTTGATATATAACATCTTTTGTCAGTCCTCTTTTTATCCCATACCAAGTGTTAGGACTAAGTGATAGCAATTTATATCGTCCGCCTGACAGATGCGGCCATCTTGCTTTACACCCTCCTACATTATGATACGCATTTTTTATCTATATTCCTCACAAGTGAACGTATAACTCACGGTTACAATGCGTGGTGTTATAAAATAATTTGTTCTATTCATAAATATTTCTCAGGTTTATTTTATTTGAGAGATGTAATCTACAGCTAATATAAATTTTATATAAATTAGTTTTATTGTATTTAGGTAGCAATATCGTCAAAAACATTTACTTGTTCTATATCAGGCTTATTATTAGTACAATGAGCAAGAACAATGGATAAAAAAACGTTGCGAATAAGATACGGTGATATGAGCATTTTTAATTTACAGAAACGCAGAATGACTACGAAAAATGTAGTCTGATATTTTACTTTTATTTTTCTCTGCTTTGCTCTGTGATTCATTTATTCATATAAATATGAATTAGAAGTATGAATTTGGATGCAATAACATCTCGTTAGTAAACTGCATTCTGCTATGCTATTTAAATACATAAAGGAAAATTTTATATTTTGGAAATATCTCTATGGCGATAAAATTAGGAATATTTGTAAGAATAGTCCTATTGTACAACAAAGGTACTACAACTTTATTATAAGGTTTTATAATGAAGACTTCTTGCATGTAGTGCAATGTTTTTATATCATGCTGTGCTATAAAGCACATTCATAAACTAATACGAAACATTCACCACACAAAACATACACAAAAATAGATACTCATGACGAATAAACATGAAATATTTTCATATAAGCAATGATCCCTGGGGCCTTTCCTACTCCGAAGGGTAAACGAATATTACTTTGAAAAAATATATTCTAAAATGCGCCCTTCGAAAACCCACACTGCGTACTGGAGCGCATCTTATCAAGAGGAAAACATGACTCCTATACAACTATAGGATTTGAATTTTTCATCTCTACTGAGCATTATAGCATTTGGTACGACGGCCATCTTTTTACAATCAAGACAAAAGGAATATGAAATTATATTATCCTTATTTTATATTATGTACATTTTTTTCCAATTAAATTTAATCAAAAGGAAAAAGTAACTTACGATTAAACAAAATGATAAAATAAATAATATATTAATTTATATTTTAGTTAATATATATTCAAAGGTTTAGTCGCTCGATAAAGAGACGATCATACCATTGAACAGGCAGTACATCGATGACCTCTTTAATTATTTCCAGTCAATAATAGATAAGGATAGATAGGATGAGTGTTCGTATTACTTCTTGATTTTTTGCCATTAATGAAAAGAAAACATATTTTTTAAGATATTTATAACCTCTAATATATATATATATATATATATATATTCATAAATTCCAACAGTATAATATTTTTTGTTAAAATATATTGATATTGGTAAACAATCTAGAATCTCAAAGCAATAAATTCACAAATAAATGTTTATTCGGTATTTTTATTTATAATAAAAAACACGGCATCCTAAATATACTTTATCTCACATATTCAAAATGATGAATTCTTTGTTTTTGTGTTTTCCCAAAAACAAAATCGGCTAATCTTTCCCTTTGATATGGACCCCTTTGATTTGTCACACGAACATAACTGTCCAAGTACAAAGAAGCCAATTCGACCGACCACATAAAGAGGTCAGCGATACGCCATTACTGATTCCGCCGGCGGCCTCGGCCGAGTGTAACGCGATTGTGTCGATCGTTAATGTACTTGCTAGTTTGCGAATTACTCCGGAAATCAGCTAAGTTTGAAAATAATAATCATCAATGTAATACTAACATGTTGAGAACATTATTTATTACATTGTTAAGGGAAATACGCTCCAAACTTTAATATCGTCCGT
Source organism: Melinaea menophilus ssp. n. AW-2005 (assembly GCA_918358695.1). Taxonomy (NCBI): domain Eukaryota; kingdom Metazoa; phylum Arthropoda; class Insecta; order Lepidoptera; family Nymphalidae; genus Melinaea; species Melinaea menophilus. The sequence continues at coordinate 1,109,267 of OU911039.1, forward strand.
GAGTCGACTCATAATATAATAACAATTGATTAGGTGAATGTTTACAATGACGGTACGAATAGAGAGCGCTTTATTCCGTTATTACTGCGATTGTTTGTATAGTTTGATATCAACCGTAATAAAATATATTTATATTCAAAATGAGACCAATATTCCAGATAAGGCTTCGTTCAAAATCAGCACGAATCGCTTTACCCGGGAGATTACATTTACAAATGACTGAAATTATGACGGTTTGATAACACTTCAGTTTGGGATTACATCAATGAATTTGAAATAAGTAATAACTGCCTCTGTAAATAAAGGATTCTCGTGGTCTTTCATTTAACCAGTGATTATTGTAGTTCAATATTCAGGAAGTTATAACTATAGATACACCGTATTTATCACATGAAATTAAAGTCACACTTTTATAAAAAAGTAGTTATTATGTTTAGGGCTATATGACCAACGACGTATGAGGGTTGCCCGAGAAAGCGGAAGACCGGCAGGAGTGTATCGAAAAGCCATTGAGGGCTAGCCGCTGAGTCACGCCACATGTGACTGGGCACATGTGCAGAATCATTGTATGATATGAAATGTTAATAAATGGAGAAACCTACATTTAAATAATATGATGATATTTAGCTTATGTGAAAATTAAAGTATTCGGTGAAGTACTTCTAATGAAGCCCCAAATAACTTACAAAAAATAATTTTCCTTAAACAATTGCTAGATTAAACCTTTTTTTCTTTGAAACTAGTTATTATATATATATTTATATATATATAATTCCTAACCTAAATTCCTAAACTAACATTAAATACTTTTTGAAAATCGATTGTTAAATATTTATTCCAGATAGAATTTTCATCACGACTTTATGAATATTTAAATGATATAGAAATAAATATTCATGAACACGGACAAAACTTAAACATGCGTCTTCTGGGATTTCGTTCCGTCTGTGTATCTCTGAGGTAACTAACTACAGTGTTATATAAATTTAACATTTTAACCAAAATTGACTTCATCGTGTGGAGGTAATATCTGCTATATATATAATTTTAATGCTAACTAATAAAATAACTCTGAAAAGAGGTCTATAAGGATTTTAGACATGTAAGGTTTAATTATTTGATAAATAGTATAGAAAGAAAAATTATGAACATGGACACCAGCCATTTTCTGAACATATCTTATCAAATAATAATATTTATAACCCTCATAATACTGTTACAATGTTATTAACATAGCATACATAATATTTCCTACCTTATATCATTTGCAAGAACACTGGGTATATATGCTATAAAATTTTAAATACTACAACACAAAGTAAATATATTTTCCATTTCATTAACAATCAAACATTGTTAATTTAGAGAACATTTCAAGTAAATTAGCCATTCCCTATAACAAGGCTCTGAAACTCTGTGTTTTTATATTGGAAACAAATTAGATCTTTACAATTTAATTTTCATTTTTTTCAGAATTAATTTAAAAACATTTAAAATGTTGATTTTAGAAATTTAAATTATTATTTTCTTTATAAATTAATAGCATCGTCTATGATGTTACTAACGATGTATACAAAATGTTATATATATATATATATATATATATATATATATATATATATATATACGGTATCGTTACATCAAAACTTAATAAAAGTGACCTTCACGACTCGATGACACCTTATTTTAACATAAAATTCATTTTAAAAGATAATGCGAGTTAATTTCCGACGTATAATGACATTTTAATTTAAATTAAGAGTCCCAAAATTATCAGATTAATACGTAGAAGAAAATGAACGTGCTAAATTTTGCTCTATTTAATAATGTTTTCATTCTTTTTATGAATATAGTTGTACAAAATGAGAAAAATTACTTTACTGTTCTAACTCAAAAAATAGAACAGGACATAGATAGTATCCCAATAATAATACCAATATATCGCGGAAAAATAAAAGTCACAAATAATCACATCAAAAGCCTCAACACACTCGGGACTATAAAACCGAAATAAGAGATGAGATATTCTCAAATGTCAGTGGAGACGTTTTATCCAGAAGATTAAGTATGATTAAGGAATACATCGGGACGACGTCATCAATTGTGGGAGCGTGATGAATTGTTATTTCTTTCTGGATGACATCTGGACAACTTGTGGGCAACTTCATTATGTTACGATTGAAAAATTATTGTTCACTTTGTTAGTATTGTTTAAGTGATCCTGACCCTGTTATGAATTATTATAACGAGATAACATTTGTTGATTTCATAAAAGTGCAGAGAGGGTTGAGTAATCATTGAAATTATAAGTTATATGGCAATGTTTGATACGGTAAAACTTGATAATAATTAGAAAAAAATATCGAGAAGATCATCAAAGTAAATAATAATTGTGAAAATATTAATATCTAACAAAACCTTTTTTATAACACGGCTTAAAATGCCAAAACTTTAACATTATTTCTCTACTAATACTTTATAACTCTAAAATACAATTTCAATGAGGAGTAAAAGATTTTGCATTGAATATTGACAAGTTGCTTTCCTGGGCATCTCAAGTAAACGTCAACGAAGTAGGTAATAAAAGCTTACTTAGTCTTATGATCTGTATCGACAAACAATCTCCTTATAAAGATGGAATTAATTTTGGTACAACTTTTGATATTACACGCGATATCGACAATGCGGATGTGTGATGCCCTAACATCAGCCTTATTCTTTTAAATAAATACGATTGTTTTCTTAATATATACTCGTATATTCGTATATAAGACCATAACTCCTACAATCGGTTTAAGTTTAAATGGCTTTTTATTAGAAGTCGTAGGAATTAATAATTTATTTTACTTACTTTACTTTCTGATTATCGAAAGACAAAATATTTTCAACATATCTCGTTTACTTTTTGAAGATCGATTGTTAAATATTTATTCCAGAGAGAATTGTCATCACGATCTTATGAATACATATTTAAATGATATAGAAGTAAATGTTCATCAACACGGACAGAACTTGAACATACCGTTTCCTATGTATTTCTAAGATAACTAACTAGATCAGTCAAACTTTTGAATTTTGTTTACCCTTCTACTCGATCAATGAGTTTTAAAATATCTAAACTCTTACTTTCATTTTCTTAAAACAAGTACTATACGTAGTGGCCAACTTGGTAACTCTTTTGCCGTACCAACTATAAGACTGTAATGTTTTTACTAAAAATCGTAAGGGTCCTAATAGAAACATCTCCAACTGCTTAGTGACTAACCATTTCTTTATTGAATCTGTCACTGTGTAATTTATCTTCTGAGCTTCCATTTATTTATATATTTTCTTGTCTCCAAAACACCGGTCTTTACTTTATTCATCTCATATTATAGTTGTTAATTTATTACAATTTATATTTAGTTATTTATATAGATAAGACTTCTGGTTTTTATAATCATATTTTTTTAAGGATAGCTGTTATAGAATGCGTGTGGCATTATGATTTCTTTTGCTATGAAATAGATAAATAAAAAATAATCAGATTAGGATATTTTCCCAAAAAAATTTATGTACATCTCAAGATACAAGATGCAGAGATACAATCTTCGTTAGTGTGAGTTAAGGTCTGATTTATGGATTCAAATATCTGTGTCGTCGGAGTAACAAGTAAAACTGATAATATGAGCTATTTACATTACTTACATATTTTATTAATAGATCGCGGCAATGGTCGGTAAAGGTCGGTCTTACTTATTTACTTTTCGTAAAACACATAAGGTTAGAAAAATCGAATTATTGACTAACAATAAAATAAAACTGCAAATGAGCGCAATTAAAATGATACATTGAAGATCGGCCACAATTCAGACTTATCTTGAGCTGGCAATTGTGGTCAGAAGATATATTATAACGATCGAATATCCAACCATAACTCCTTTAAGCCAATTTTAGACGACCAGAAACTTGTGAATGTGATCTCGTAAAATCGCACCTAAATCTGGAACTTTTAGATTCCCAGCTCAAGAGATTTAAGAGGTTAACACCGCAAATCTTTTCAAACTTTGCGGTTTTAACTTTGAACTATTCAGCTATGAATGTGAAACAATAAAAGTCGATTTAGGTATACGTAAACATCCATAGTTTAAAGGGATTTGTGTTTTTGGTATTTGAAACACCGTACCAAAACAGAAACTCTCATATTTGAAATCACAAAAAACAAATCATACCGAATAATCCCTCTCAATAAATCACTCAACAGATTCAGAAACAGAAAAACGAAAACGTTAAGTGCGATTAAAACTGAGCGCTCTCAAAGTTAACGAGGCTTGCCGTGATAGATGGATGTCGGCTCCCACATCATTGTGTTTCGTTTTATTTCATGTTACATATTACTTGTAAGAGTTGAACCGATCATAATAAGAGAATTATAAAAATATTTGAAAAATCCTCCAGATGGCGATTTTTGATTATGATTAAAATTTGTCATAAAGTATTCTATAAACAAAATACTGAATTAATTTATGATATATGTCGAAGTAGTATTATTTAATATGAAGGTAAAAGTTTACTCGAGCGGTGCGGCGATAAATAAGATAAAAAGAGTAAAACATCTTTCGAGTCTCTTTAATCTTATTGGTTCATTTATCAAATAAATAAAAAAGGAAAACTTGCGTAAATGTTTTTGCAATGTTGCTTTGATCTAAATTGATGACGGGTAATAGAATTGTAACATGAAACTGTAGCCCTTTTTACTTTTCCATCCAGTATCGCCATTACCAATATATTGTATGATTTATAACAACAAACATTCAAAGGTACATAAAGGTAATAATCATGTCATTAAAAATACAGAATTATTATAAAGTACGGGAAATTATATTTACATGCAAGTTGATCGATCATTCATATAGATATATTTCTTATGGATAATGACCATCATGATACAAAGTCCTTACTCTGTATGATTATTGGATCATTAATATTATTAATAATTTAAAATGAATCTTTAAAAAATATATATTTGAATTTTTTATAACAATTGTCGATCAAGCCTGAAGACATAAGGTTGATCAAGTAAAGTAGTTGTGTGTAAATTATGAACAGAGACAATTATTTTGTAATATTTTAAAAATTACATTTTTTCTACGCGAGGTGTTTTGTGATTAGTGAAATCAAAGTAATTTAAATAATACAAAATATATTATATTTCATTACACTTGAATATTATTTAGGAATAGTTGTACTTACGTTATAGATATTTAGATCCAGTCTATATTGTTTTGTCGATGTACATATTAATAATTTAGTGCGTATCATCGTCAGAGTTTCATTTAATTGGTCTTCGGTTGTTTTTCTAATTATCATTGTCATTAATTTTCAAACCGTTGATCCTTACATTATGGACCCACATAAGGATTTATATGAGGTTACGGTAAATATAAATATGGATAAGGATGTCCACTTGCCTATTTTCTAGTTGTAAGCCTGGTTATTATTTTCTGACGTCTGAAATGATTTATTTATTTTGTAAACAATTATTTCGGTAAACTTAAATCATGTATGGTTTGTAAAATTGTATTGTGAAAAAAATAATATGATATTATGTTGAATTTTTCTTATGATTGTAAATTGCCGGTAAATTGACGGCTTGTTTACCATTTCATAGTGATCGTTAGTGCGATTACCATTTATTCAATTACAGTCGAATAGGTCATTGGCGAACGAATGAGCTAGTTAACACTCGGTGAGGTAATTTCATTTCACATTAACGTTCAGTTCAGTTTGATTGCAAATAAAATCTCTTTATCCCAAGAGAAAATAAAACGGAGTTATATGTTTATGGCCTTCGAGATTCTGATTCCGATTTCCCCGTCATTTAAACGTTCCATATAATATTTATAAAAAACGTTCCGTTTTAGTTATTTTTATGTTTAATTCTAAAAACACAGTAATTAAACAACTTTTACTCAAACATATGATTATAGTTATTATTTTATTAAAGAAAATTATAATGTAACGCTACAAAATGTATTAACTCTACCGTTACAGCACTAACATTACTTGTGGACAATATAAATCAATATAATATTAATTTTAATTAAAAAAAAGTTAATGCCCAAGGAAGGAGGAAGGAGGTGATGGCTGACCCTTGCGTTATGCTCGTGAACGGGTGCTGCCTTCAGTGACTAGTCGTCCTGCTAGCCACGGATGTCTTTTTTTCTTATTATTAACTAATCATTAAGCCAGCTTATTGAATTCATTGCAAAACTTCTAGTTTTTCGTACATTGCTCATTAAATATATTGACGTTTGTGAAATCTTGTTTCATAATAACAATAAAAACCCGTCTAAGATTGTTGTGTGGTTCCTCTCAGCTCTAGGTGCGTTTAGAGCCCTCGTAGCTTCATTTTAAGTTAGATAGTGTTGCCTTTACAAAAGGGGTTATTTCGATAAGTATGATATGAAAGTAGGCTCTCCTGAAACTCTCATTTGACGTACACACGTGTACACTGGAATTAATTCAAAGTGGAAAAGATATGAATAAATAAATAAAAATAAATAGATGAAACAAATATATAATTTTTCTTGAAGGCAGAAATAATATTGTTTAACAAATTACTTTTTAAGTCCAGATTGAACTATTAAGATGCTTGAGTTATTGATATATACTTTTAAATTATAACATCAAAGAAAAATAAGTAAAAGTAAAAAGAAAAATATAGAACAAAAGTTAGTTAAGAAGTTGACATAATATTATACAATATTATATATTTCTTTTTCTTTTGATACCTTGTCATGTATCATCTAACAACACCTTTTCAAATCTTTAACAATGGTTATCGTATTTGATATTTTCAATTGATAAAAATAAAATAAATTTCAACCACTCACTCTTAATTTATTCTAATAGTTATTTTCTTTTCCGTAATGTAACTAAATTAAAGTGCGTTATAATTTAACTTTTTAACCTTGATAAAAATGAAATTAAAATTTAATATTTGGCGACGCAAGCCGACTTCTCTTCACTTAAGGACCCATTCCATGAATAACAGTACAATTACCTGTAACAGAAATTAACATTGTATAATAGCCTTATTATTATTATTATTATTATATATATATATATATATATTTGTGGATATTTCAAGACACCATAATACACTTCGAGAGTTTTAGTTTATGATTTATGTTGTCGCAAGTTCATAAGAGTGATAGTAATTCATCAAGATCTTTTAGTATAGAAGATTTAATGTAAAAAAATATGTTTCGAAAGCTACTTAATTGTCACCCATTTCACAAGTGCTGTCGAATGTTCTTTGAACAGGGAGTATGTGAGGAGAAATAATTGCGAGACTTTGACGGCTTTGATGTATTCCAATGACTTAAAGCACTCTCCCACTCTCCATAATTTTCTTACTTTTATAAATAAATACTGTTATTTATAAATAGCAGTCTCCTGAGAAAATAAGTTGTATTGTCAATGGTTCTAATTGATCAGACAAAACATTTTTTTTTATAACTAAGTCGAATTACAAAACACATTTTTAGATGCTCCTACGATATTGGGTTAAAGTAAAAAAATACTTCAAAATCGAATGCACCCTGTTTATTTTTTTTGTTTTAACTATGACTATAATTCAATAATTTTAAAGCTATCGGTCAAATTATATTTTTCTACAATATATTTTAAATAAAAATGGATGGGTCGTAGTGGAATATTTTTTTAACAAATAAATTGGCCACATTTTTATCAACAATTTCATGACCCGACTGAATCAATCCGAGATAAATTGGAATTGTTCTTTTTTTAAAGTGCATCTTCCGCGTTTCAGCACGTTTTCCGATAACAGCGTTAGAAAGTTTCTTTTGTTTCGTAAAGCAATAAACAATACTGTAGGTTGTGATTAAGAAATCACAGTCAACTGGTCCAAAAGAAAAATAGCCGTTATGAAAATTAGCCACAGTACAAAAAATGTATTTTTTGTAAAATAAATATACCACTTTAAATCCTGTTCTTACAATTTGGAATACAGATATTCGATTTTTTTATTTCTGTTTTCTCAAATGAGAAGTTTTCAATTAAGATACTTAGTTTTGGGGAACCGCTCTAACGACTGGAAACATGAGAATACAATAAAATTTCTAAGTTGATAACCTTCTTGAAAAACACAAGTTATAAATTTATAACTTGTCATTGTATACATTAGTATAGTCTCTATCACGGGCTGATTGTTTAATAATCTCATGCCTGTGACGGAGAAATATATTATAAAGGTTTTATAAAATGTTAATATTTTAATGTTATTTAAGAAGTAAACTAAATTTGATTAACGCATACCTTATCAAATTTGAAATTATTTTATAATCATCTTCTAAAAATATAAGAATAGCTATCTAATTAAGGAACTAAAAAAAAATCACAAACATGTACACTAAAACAAGTTACAATTTTGATAATAGTTGGCAAACGATAGATTTTCATGAATCATTGAATAAATTGAATGTGAATTAATTTATCACTTCTAAAAAAATCTGATGATAGTCTCTTGTACAATTTATAGAATGCAGGTACAGAGTTATGATGCCAACGTCGTAGGAGCTCTTAAAAGTGGTTATGTAATAAAAAGTGTAGGTTTGAATTCGAGTAACTTTCTTTATTCATTGTACCAAAACACTATAATGAATGCCGGTATATATATTTTTTTACATAAGAATGAGTTTTCTTGAAAATGTTTTGATATTATTAATAATAAATTATTCTATCTAAAACAGGCATTTCAAACAATTCAGATACCGTGCACCGATATATTTTGTCGGTACGAGTATATTGTATCAGTCTGAGACAAAAGACGGTACGTTAAAATGTATTATCATCACTTATTTTTTACAATTTTTAAACTAATAAAAAAGTTTACTGTCTTACAAACTATGATAGCGAATTTCCACTCAGAATAAATTGAATTAAAAGTACATCAAGAAGTCCTCGACTCTGCCTCCGTCGCGAGACAAATTGAAATAGTTTTTTTTTTGTTGTTGATGGTGCAGTCTAGTCCCGGCACGTCCTCCTTCACTAGAGTGCAGCTACTAGTGTTTTTTCTGAATTATTTTAACTTTATTCTTTGCTGGTTACATCATCTATGTATCGATAATTTTCTTTGAGTATGAGTCTAAGACTCTATTAGTTGATATTGCGTATTAATATAATTAATAAAATTAGTAAATTACCAATACAATTCTTAAAATTAAAACAGATGAATTCATTTAGTTAAAATAAATGCAATTGTATTGTACTTATTTTGACGTCAAATACTTTCCTTAAATCAGAATAAAATGTTAGGTTTAGAAAGTCAAAAAGTCAAAGCGCTAATATTAGTGATGAGTCGGATGACTTTGAAAGTTATTCGCATATATTTTGTAAAAATTGCCGCTTTTAACTCTAAATCAATGCAGGAAAGATTATTTGCATTTTAGAAAACATAAAACAACACAGTGATTCATGGTGCTATTAGTTATAATTTATTTAACAAATAAAACTTATTCGATGTTTTTTATGTACAGAGTTGACTTAAATTATTTATTGTTAATGTGTGAATAATAGTTTCACTAATAAAAGGAAAAATACTAACGGGTTCGATATATTCCCGATATTTCCCGGGGTCTGAAAATTTTTTTATTGCACGTTCTAGCCTGAGAATTATATACGGATAAGAGTGAAAAATACACTAAAGTATCAATTATTTCTTATTTTATTAAAACTTATGCGTTTGATTGGAATTATATCCACAGCGTTGGCAGGATTCGTTCGACATTCGACGTTCGACGTCGATTTTCCTTTTGCCTTACACACTATGTGACCGTTTCATGTCTTCTATCGCACCGTACTAAATTATTACACCTTAACGTGACAAATGCTGCTATTGCTAAGCAATCATATTTATCTATTTGTTTATTGTACAGTCTTTCGATTTAAACTTATTTGTCTTAGTTAAAAAAAACTATTCAGAAACCTGATATTATGCTTATTGACCTTAGTAAAATAAGACTGTAATTACATACAGTGGTATGCTCAATGAAAAATTAAAATCATAATTCATTAAAAAAGGCGTTTACTAATTTAGTAAGTAAAAATAAGTATAATTCTAAATTTCTACTTCTACAATTAAAGCTGACATTTCTAATATAGACCCGACCACGTTTAATCCATTCTGCGGTGAGTCGATACTTTGTAATAGCCTTTGGACCTCAAACACACGTAAGCCAATTCAAATTCAAAGTTCCTTTAACGCCTGGAAACTTGCAAATCTGGGAATAATTCACACCAAACCCTAAGTGTCCAAGTCTCAGTTCTTAGATCAATAGTAATTGAAGTTCTTTAATTTATTACATAATATATATCAATTATTATAGTTATTAAGCGATTTTAAATACAATGGAATAATAATACATTACTCGAACAATAAGAAAAAAACTGTGATCTTTACTAGGAAATGTAACACAATTTAATCCTATTACGAAATGTATAATATACTAATAATTTCCCTGACTACAATGAAATTTCCAAAGTACTGTCGAGTTTTCCGAAATGATGACATTGATTATCAAATTTTCCTTTATTTAAAGAAGAATGATTGAACAAGTGAAGGAAATGTTACAAGAGCACTCGTCGGGAGCTTAACATAACGTTTAGAGAGTCGAAGGACGATCATAAAATAAATTGATATTAATTCCTTATAATTGGTTTTGCAATTTTATATTATAATAAATTATTATATTATTATTATTATTATTAGTACTACTTTTAAACTTAGTTATTAAATTTTCAGTGACTTTTAATATTTTAGATTTAATTTATTATTGGGATGTTGGCATTAATGTATTAGAAAAATATTCAGAGTAACCAGCACCAATAATTCCTAAATTTAGAGGTATATAAATGCAATCCTATCTCTTGTATACAATTTAGTATTTTTAGGTTTATTGTACCTATACAAGTAGGTGGTAAATGAAGTTCATTTATGTGTGGATCTGGATAGCACTAGACATCTCATTGACTTTATTATTATGTGTTCTATTGTCTCGCTCTCCTCGTTCTTCGTGGATCGAAAAAATGGTGATTATATAAAGTGTTTCGAAGTATTATTAAGACATAAAAAATAAATCAAACTCTTTTAAAAAGAAATGACGACTTATATGAATGACTCTTTTTTTTTAAACGGAGAGATAAAAAGCACACGGGTCACCTGGTGAAAACTTTCCTCCATAGTCCACGATCTTAGACTACATTGAAACATTGCTGGTTTTTGATGTATACAATAATAATACGTATAGCATGTGGTCAAAATAGCACAATACTAACAGTAACATGATTTAAAAATCTTATATCTGCTAAATTTCTATAGTGAAAAATAAGATTTTTTTAATATATTAAGATTGAATAAAAAGATGAAAAAGAATTTGCAGGTAAACAACCAGTTTATTATTATTATACTTTCTTTCGTGAGTGATAAATGTGAACAAATCAGAATTATAAAAGTCAAGTACCATTAGATTACATTAGATTAGTACCAAACTAATGCCATTACTATTTCTATAATGTTCTCACATTTACAAATTATGAAAGGATTTTAATCTGAACATTAAGAAAATAAAACAGTAATTTTGAAAATTCAGTAAAAGATGTAGTAATTTCCAGTGTTAAAAGCAAGACTCATTATTATGCAAAAGGGACAATGGGAGACAACTATATTACGCGCTCATATTTGAGTTACTTAATTGTCAGCGCAGCGTTCAGTTTGATGCTAAAGATGAAATGAAATAAGGGAACAGTGAAATATGTATGTGGGTGACAGTTGATTTATGCTTTTCTATGCCATTGAATTAAAAAATAATAAGTAATAAACGAACACAAAATACTATTAGCATATAGAGTTTGAATCGATTAGAATAATAATCAATTAAATGACCTGATGGCATGACAGGTAGCAGATCAAATAGCTTTTCGGGACATTCGTCGAAATAATCTACATCTGTACGCAATGCCAGTCCAGCCGTTCACAAACCACCGTGTTCCGATTTTCTGAACGGCACTCCGCTGTACTCTTTTAAATGGCAGAAGCTGATACTTTGGTTATCCCGATTAGAAATGAGAATAGTACTCCAAGTGAGGCTGATAGAGCGCAAGATTTTGGCCAGACTGGATGTACTACTTCGCTCTATTGATCACTTCCAAATTCATAGAGGCCAACATTTTCTTGCTCTCCAGGTCACCTTAAACAGCGTAACATTACCATAATATTATTTATTTTGAAACGTTACACTGAACTAAACATTTTTAAATCATGATAGTGACAATACTTTTTATATGACTTAATATGATATACTTTTATACGAAATCAAGGTATGTATCATATTGTATGATTATTTTATTGTACTTTTCATTATTTGATAAAATAAGTTGGAAGATTGATGTAATATTGAACAAAATGAAGAAATGTATTCGTATCGTCAATCAACGGTCTCTTGGAACAGCTGATCTTTGATTTCACAACATTGGAAAGTGAAAGCTATAAATCTATTAGTAATCAATAAGTGACTTATAAACACCTATCTCTATCTTTTATTATTATTATTAAGGCAGTAAACAGTATCTTAGAAATTAATTAATAATTTCTTAGTTACATCACTTGTAAGGTAGTACGGTATTAAATTCCTAAATAAATTAATACTTCACCTTTCGTTCCAGGGACTGTACTCGTATTATAGAGAAAAGAAATCTCGTTTATTATAATGTTAAATAGCTTCTTTTTAAAATTTAAATTATTTTCAATTCGTGTCACAATCATGTTCTATTTACCTGACTTTTTGATTTTTTTTTATTGATTTTTTGGTCTGTCCTATATTAACTCGAATGGAATAAAAAATATTCTAGAATATATGAAGTGTTCGTAATTAGTAAGTACTACTAAGTTTATTTACTATTGACGTCCTGTTACGTAATAATTGTTATTCCTTACCGTTGTTTATTGCTAAAAAGTAGAAGACCACGGTTGATGATGTTGTAATGATTAACATCTGTTAGTAGAGTGTCATGGACTTCACCTTCGCGTTGAAGCAATTGCTAGCCGTTGATTTGGCCCAAATATTCATTAAGAGGTTTTCCTTCAAGTCATTGACAAGTTTTTTGGTAAATAATGCCTTGGTAAATAATATCTTTTGCCAACGGTCTAATATATTTTCATAATTTGATGGAATAAATAATTCATCTCCTAGAAACGTCATCAATTGATTCGAACTTTTAAATTGCCTTCATATTATGTATGCAGTTTACTGTGTTCCATGATGAGAAGTCGGTATAATATATAGAAAGATAATTAATGTATAGATAATGCATACATTTATATACAGAAATACTTAAAAAGGTAGAATAATATTCAGGAAGCTCTTTGGCAATGATTTAAAAAAACACGTTTTAAAGAAATTCGAGCATTTCTTTATTGCGACGAACGTCAAAGAGCTTTGTCATGCGAAGAAAGTAGTATAAAATATTCTAAGAGTACATACTCTTCTTCATTGTTTTGAACTCCGCTGGCGTGGAAGCATCAATTATTGGCATTTCAAAAAATTTACATAATCTTAATTTGACGAAATCAGTTATCAGACAAGTAATAATTAATATTGTTTAAATATAATTGATAACGGGTAACACTAATTTGTTTTTTATTTTGACCCAAGTTGTCTATTTGCTTTTGTGTCCTTGGTTTGACAAGAAACTTCTCAAATAAATGTTTGGTATATTTTGAGACAAAATACAATTTTTATTTCATATTATGTTGTAATGAGCACAAAGAGATTTGCAAAAAAAAACTTTTCAGCTGGTTGTGCTGATTGCCAAAAAAGTATACAGAAATAACAAAACCAGACAGAGGATCGAAAACGCGGTTAACTGTAATTACTAAGTCCCATTTAGGTAATTTCCTAGTCAATACGTTCAATGTAAGTGCCTTCTGTTTTAAAAGGTGTTTATCATAGAAACAAACAACTTCTAGAAAATTATAGTATTGACATCTGCTTAATACCATACGCGTAAAATTGTATAAAATTAAAATTGATAATTTGAACAATAGTAATAACAAACAGCCTTGACACACAAAACAAGCAAGTCACTTGTCAGTTGACAGGGAAGGGTGAAAAGTATAAAAAACATTGTTCACAAAACAATAAACGTCTTGCTTCAAAGTGAATTCGATGAAGCGTAAAAAGACAGCGGCGGTGTTTTGCGAAATTTTCGAATGGTAATGTGACGTTTTATTTTAAAGCCTTCGAAGATTCCCATTACACTTTTATCTTAGAATATAATGGTTTCATAATAATCCCACGAGATGCCTCAGCGAATGGAGCTGAAAGCTCTAGAGAATTTAATTCGGTGGCAGCACTTGTGTCGAATGTTTTAATTTCAATATACATGCTTTTTATACGTAAAACTCGAATGCCAAAATCAGTCATTTTCTAAATATTATTGTGAGTTTAACGAAATATATAAAGCATTTCCTTATCCATTTCTTTTGTTAATTTTTATTAAAAAAAAACGACACAATAACTTTTGTGAAATTGTCTTAGATTAGAAAAATAAACAGGGATTAATAATATAAGATTATTGAACTTGTTTTGAATAGAGTTGAATTGTTTTGGAATGCAACACTTGTAACCTTAATAATATATATTATTAAGAGAATCTCATGGCAACAACTAAGGATATCGTCCTTTTGTTTGGTGTTATATGTAAATTATAATTATAGCTATAGGAAGTTACACGAGCATGTAATGCCTGAGACTGAAGTTGCCATATTTATGGCATTATTAAGAAAAAAAAATTAAATGAAGCATTTTATATTAAGAGAATATATTCAAGATAAAATTTATTTGTTACGGAGTCCCGTTTTATTCCCGATTTATTTAATCTCATACGGGAAACCTTAAATAGTTTTTCGTTATTTCCTTACCCTAAATTTCAACTTGTATTTGTCTATAAGAATATTTTAAGAAATATAGTACTATGAATCATATATTCAAGTAAAAATAATGATACCTTTTTATTAATTTTCCAGAATATAATACCGTAGTCGTGCGCCGGTGCTGGGTCAAAGTGCTGCTCGCTAGGGCGCTTTTGCCGTGATAACAAGTCATGCATTGTAGTGAAGAACAATAGTTGTTATAAATTATAATTCCGGTATAAATTTGTTGATTATATGTTTTGTAATATTTATAAGTATAGAAATATGTGTAACTGAAAGAAAGATGTCCAAACAATAGGTTTAATTTCCTCTATAAAATATTTTTGTATAAAGTGACCCTGTTATAAAATAAGAATATAAAAATCTAGTGCTACAGTCAATTAGGTACAGATGATATATTCATTTCGGTTTACTCATTGATTACTTACCTCACCAGTTTTAAATCAATCCTTACCTCGACAAATCGGAGGTAGGTACAATTAATATCTTATTAACATTTTTTCACTCCCTGTTATAAAGGATGTATATATTGAAAAAAATACCACTTTTGAATTTTTTTTTAATGTTAATAATCTTTATACTATTAGTTACCGGCCATTCGGAGCAACTAAATATTGTCCTTACCAAAATAGATCAGCGGTCTCATTTAAATATTTTGGGGTACTTTACATGACATCAAAAGTAAAAGCTGTGCTTGCATTTAGTGGGCGAAAATCAAATACGTCATAAATTTTGGAACAACTCATTACGTATGTTTTTATACATGTCCGTTTCATTGGGAAAAGTTTTTAAGATTTTTTCCACAAATAATCCGTTCTCCTATCTAAGACATATTCCGTTATCGCTCACCCATTTCTCTCTTATTTTTAAAACTTGGTATATTTTCAGTGACCTTGTTACCTTGTGTGTAAAAATATGTAATAATGGTCATGAATCACGAAAATTAAAGCATAATTAAAATAAAAATCTCATAACTTGAACAACAAAACAAATAAGTTACAAATAAATCATATGCATATAATTTTAATTATTTATATGATTCTACATATACAATCACAATAAATCTGTAAAAAAAATCTATAGAATATAAAACTAAAACTTACCAAAATATGGTCCCGTAATATTCTTCATCTTTTGATCTCTTATTACTTTCGACTCTGTGATTTTCCAACAAGCCAATATCAGCAAAATAATAAGCCTTCACAGAAACGTGGAAATATTCAAACAATACAAAAAAATATCAATAAGTGATTCAGGTAAAAGCTGATTGAAACATCGTTACGGGGTCTAATGGGGAACAAAAAATCGTGAGATTTCCTTACAAAAAAGTCTTTAACGTCTGCCTGTGATCTCCAGAAATTACCTTCTATTGAAAATAATACTTTTGGAGTGAGCGATATTTAACTATTTTTATGAATATACATAGATTTTAATTTTGTATTGTACATTATTTATAACTTCGAAGAAAGTAATATTCCAGAAAGATTTATCTCCTCCGAGATAAACAATTTATCAACATTTGTAATAATTTTAAAAATTTTGTATAATATTACGAAATATGCAAAAAATATGGACTCGGGCATGGATATTCTTGGAACAGTAAGTCGTCTTTTATCTCGGGACTAGCTGCTTAGTAACTAATATTACTTAGAAGTTTGTGTAACCAAAACTTTGAGTACATATTCATGAGCAATTAGTCTCACCGAACGGGGTTAGAGTGGCGCGATGACAGCTTTGGTTTTCAGAAGATTACCAGCAGCTCATCTGGATTACATACGTCGTTACCAAAAGCAGATACCATGATACCTCAATATGAAACAATCAATTTTTATAAATTTTTAGATTTTCACTAGTGAAATAAAATAAAACTATTTTTTGAATTTGAATTAAGATGAAATTCCATTTAAGTTCAAAGCCAATCTGATCAAGTTTTACGGTTGAGGCGGTCGCTTTGACCGTACGGAAGGTACTTTAGTTAAGAATTTCAAGCTCAATTAGCTTTAGTGCATTCCGAAGATGTGTTAAGCTTCATCCCCTTTACGTATTCAGAAATAGGAATTCCATCAGAGCACTATTTTTTAGTTTTAATTTTTAATAATACATTTTATTAAATTTCCTTTGAAAATAGACACTGGAGTTTCCTGCCGAATAACAATTTTATAATTTGTTTGGATGTAAATAAATGCAAACATGGATGTTGACAAATTACGTGAAGCATCAGAATTAATTTCGGAGTTTTTCGATGTAAGGCCCGCTTTATATTTATTTCGTCCTGAAACCGATTTTTTCAGACGTACATTAATCATCGAGATAAGTTTTGTTATAAATCTTGTTAGGAATTTAGATGTATTTATTTTAGTATAATATATAATGTTAATGATATTACATTACAAAAATACGATTTATATAAATTATGATCGATTTATGTATTATATATTATATGTAATATATTATATATACATAAATACAAATAATTAAAAATTCGTTTTTGTATGCCAAAATCACCACTAAAATTATTATTACCTATAATTCATAAAAATAGATGTAAAAGATATTACAATTCAAACGGCTACAACAACAATATTATTTAACGGCAACATAAAACGAAGTGAACGTAACTTGTAAAAGCACATTCGTACAATGAAACACATCAAAGGGTTGAAAAAGGGCTCGAATCAATTCATGAAATATTAATGACATTTGTAAGAGCCTTCATTACATTTCAGGAACACGGTCGTTTTGCATATTGCTTTATTACTCAGAAGATCGATGGTTACGGGTTTACACGCGGGCCTCACTAACATTAATTTTTAAGTCAGTATTTTTATTAATAAAGTTTTTATTTTCCCTGGTCTTGCTTGAAAAATTAATTTTGTATTTTTTTTTATTTCGGCCATAATTTGTATTGTTGATCGAAATTTAACTGATATAAAAAATTATAAGCACAACTAATACGGCTAACCAGATGCTCTTATTTATCTAAAGTTTCCGCACCAGGCTCCCAAAACTCCCTAAGCTATTTAAACCACGGACGGCAGTTATACTAACTTCAGTTCAGCTTTGCTGTTTCCTAGTATTAGGTCGCAGGCAGCGAGCCAGGATAGTATGGAAATAGCTTGATAACATGCACAGGTACGTCTATTACTACTCGTAGCATGCCTGACCGAACTTTATATTTCTATGTTAGAAATAAATTTTACTAATTCCTTAATAATATTTTTTTACACAATTGTAGTTTCTAATAAATAAACATAATTAAAAATTACTTTTTGTTTTCAATGAAATAAATAGTTTCGCTGCTCAAAAGTACTTGAAGTATTCTTAAAATGAACACCAGCATCTATTAATAACGAGAACAAACTACAGATTGAATAAAAGCGCTAACCAATTCGAGAGCAAATCGTTAAAACAAGAAACTCAGCCAAACTTACTTTAATGGCGAAATAATGAATTATATTTAGAATTTCAAGCAATATGGGAAGCCCTGTGCTAAATGAACTTATATTCAACTTGGTATTAATTGAATAGATTACTTATCGTCTAATTAATTTACATGTTTAAACATTTTCATTTCAAAGGTTTTAGTTTTATTTTATTTTTAACCCGTTACTTTTAATTTAACTTAACTTTTCTAGATTACTAACTTCAGGACATAACTCACCGCTGCGATTCTATGAGAAACATTAATACGAATATTAAATGATTCGTACATTCTTCTAATCTTACTCATACAACATATTTACTTCTGTAACGTCCCACAGGAATGTTTCATTTTTGTCGTTTTATTATATTTTATCTATTAGCAGGAAAGAATTGAATAATTCTTCACTTGAATGTGTTGTGTTTCCTAAAACTGTAAAAGTTTCACACACAACACAGTTATCCCATTGTGTGGCATCAGAGATACTACTTTGTTTGCAACTTGTACTGTGGTCGCTTATTACATGTTTAGTTCTTAAGTTTATGAATCTGTTAAATTTACAAAGTAATTCTTGTATATATTAAGTAAATAATTTAAATTCGAAATATTCAAATTACAATTCTACATAAATAATAATTTTGAGGACCTTTTAAAAATCATTCAGGCTTAAGCCGAAAGGATGAAAAACTTTTGAGACATCAATCATTTTACGTTAACTAGATTATAAATATTATATATTAACAGACTTAGTAGAATAAACATTAGAAGCCTAAGCTGCACGTTAAATACTGAACCAAACTAATTATAATTTCGGTTTTAATCTGAAAGAACAAACAACACATATTTACTAATGTTAAGAATGCAATGCAATGCGATGTCCATTAAAATTCACATCAACTAGTATTTTGATGTGCTTTAGTTACAAGTCGTATTTTAATTGCACATCGTATTTTAACAACTTCAAAGGGTTTTAATACTAAAATATTGAATAAAAGTTGTAGCCTTAAAAATGTATTAGATTGTAGTAAATAATCTACAAAGTGTCAAGTGAAGTTAAGTTACAACATTCAAATGAATTTCTGTAAAGCGCTGTCAGATTTATAATTGATGAACCATTTCATGAATTGTCATGAAATCCTATTAAGTGATTAGTATTCTTTCGCTTGAGATTATCAATGACAAATAATTCATACACATTGTTGTGGATAGGTTTAAATAAAATTTTCTTGACAAATTAAAATTAACTTATGAAAACATATCAACCAGACCATCAACACAGACAAATATCAAACTTATCTAAAAAGAAATCTGTAAGTTAATAAAATAAAGAAGCATATAAAAGTGAACAAGATCTTTAAATGAATGTCGGAATATGAAATATTTACTCTTTCAATTAAGACGAGCTGTCTTGCTTTTACAGTGACCTTTAACTTAGCAATTAAAATAAAGAAAATAAACTCCGTCACGTTCAAGAAATAAATGTTGTCGTTTATAAAATTAACAAGTTCTTCTTAATTTATTCAAATTTTTAAAGAGCAACTTTAGTATATTATAGTTAAGTAAAAGTATATTTGTTTTATTTAATTATATTAAAGGCTTATATTCTGTTTTAAGTTCCTTAAAGATCGCAAGGTTTACGGCAAAGAGCGTACGCAATCATCTCAATGATAGCATAATCGCATTTGCAGGGTGGTCAAAGAAGTTATATTCATTGAACTGTAAGTGTTAATAATTTACAGGAATTCGATTATAGATCTTTCCCAAGAGGTACACATTGAGGGTTGACTAAATTTAATTCTAAGAAACTTTGCGACGTGTGAAAGGGATTTAGGATTGCCGAGCACTATAGATCAGTCAATTTGATGTAATTCCTTAATTTTCATTTATAACATATCAATGGTATTCAAAATATTTTTTTTATAATTTATAATTATATTAGAAAAAAATACATTTTAAATTCAAATGCAGTTTTTTACAAACATTAGTCACAATGCGGTCTTTCGAAAAGCTTTGTCTCGTAAATCGTAGCGGTGCGAATCCGTCGCCATTGAAAGGAAATTGTCTGTTTGTTATCCTCAGCTTTTATCCGAAGCGCTCCGAACGGAACGGTCCATTACATTCGTCTTTATGTTATTTGTAATCACAGAATAGTTTGTATACATTTTGGCGATTAAAGTCTGTTAGACGTATTATGTTCCAAATATTTTATTTTGTTTTCACAAGATATGGCTTCATCTATTAAATCAATATAAATTAAGATAAAAGATAAACGGAAAACAATTTTAACTTTAAATACGCTGAGAGTTTAATCAGCAATCATTAATGTATGATGTTGTTTATAAAATGCAATGAATGTAATGGCAGCTGACTCTGCTCCCGAGATACATACCTGTGGGATAAATGAATACGTATCTAAATCAAATCTCCATAATATCTCCATAACCCAACATAGTAATCATTCTCTGTCAAATGTTGCCTGGTGTTTATCTGTGCATACACCTAATATCTGCATAGCAATAGGATGTGCACATACATCCTCAGTATACAATAATACTCAGACACAGACCGCTCTAAAGATATATTGTATTACTATTGTGTTACAAACCGACAAGCGATATACATAATACTAAAGAAGAATGTATCTTACTTTTACACTACAATATATTTAAATGGTGTAACATAAATTCAATAAACCTACAGACCCGTATTTAAAGGTCACACTGTTTTCCTTAATTCTTATTTGATTACTTTAGCTATATTTTAATTGCTTATGAAGCTATGATGATAAAAATGTATGTAGCATTTTTTAAATAAAAATATTTCATAACAATTGTACTACATATATATCTTAGAATTAGTAGTCTGTTACTCGAAGCACACGATCGTTTTGATACATGACGTCGATTTATTATGTCAATACAATATCATAAAAATGTTATAGAGCCGAGCCTAGATGATTAATAAATCAAAACGTAGCAGTAGTAACATTTTCAATGTATTTTTATATATGTAAATTTAAGTTTTAACATTACCTTATTCGATAACAATAAATAATATGAAAAATATCGCATTCTGTTTCTTAACAATTTAAAACTGTATAATTTTTTTATTTTTATTTAAGTAATATTGAATTCGTATAATACATTTGTTTTTGAGAACAAAATATATTATTCATATTGAAATCATATTTCAGCGCACAATTACTTTATCAATCTGGAATGTCAAAAGTAGTTCCAAGCGGGAAGCGACACAGGCCTCTATAAATCTCTAACCTGCCCGATTTCTAATTGATTTACGAGCGGATAGTTCATTAGTATTCAAACCAGTAATCACAATTTAGTGAAGTGTTGACAAATATATTTAACTAGTACCTACTGGATCAAACACATCCACTGATAATGACATTTGGGTTCTACGTTTAAATAATATTACAATCAATAAACAAAGGGAACAAATAAAGACATTAAAGTTTCAATCACATCACAACATCTAAAACTTTCTCAAACTCACTTCGCTTCCTCATTAAACTTTTAAATTTACATTTGAATTGGAAAAAATCGTGAAACTAACTATCTTGTAGTTTTAAGAACTTGGTATATTTTATTTTGATGAAAGTTGCCCCAATTAAGAGGAAGTAAGCTCGACATCACGTGAACCTCATAAAGCAAGAGAATTTCTGAAATAATTAGCCATTCCCGAGTTCAACGGTGTTTTAATTAATGAAATTCTTGCCATTGTTGGGATAATATTTTTTATTTTTGTTACGTTGCTAAATCTCAGCTACCTCTTTACCTTCAGAGTGTTCTATTTTATTTCAATTAAATTTAAATGTAAGATTTTAATTAAATTATATTGAATAAGTCATTACCAATCGCTTTTAAAACGTTCAAAGAAGTCGTCTATGTGTACTCATATATTGCTTGATCCAGACCACTTCATAAAACGCCTTAATTACTCACGTTTATATTCGATTACAATAACGAAGAGTAATTAGGCAATTAGATCGTGAACTACAAACTGTAGTCCTTCACCATTAAATTACATGAGCGATCGCTCAGAGTGGAAACCTCTCCAATTATTTAATGACAAAATTAAATTTGTTTGGGCAGATCTTGTATTAATGAAGATCGTTGATGTTATTAAGCTCTAAGGAGTTTTCAGTTTCGGGAATAATATGCAATACAAAATATCAAAATAACTCACATCTTGTGAGGAAAGAATCATTTTATTAGTCTAAAGCACTTACGAGACACGTGTAATCAGAACCTGAATTCAAAAAACATTTTTGCCTATGGCTTGACTTCACGAAGCAATAATAACAGATATGCCGATACAATCAGTATTATTGAAGTCAGTTTTGCTTCCGCATGATGTTCCGATATGAACGAATGCAATTATTAATTAGATTGTATTGTGCTTTATTTGTCAATGGTAATAAACATTGACAAAATATCTAAATGATCTGAATGTAAATGAAGTATTACTTCATTACTAGACCATTAGGTCTAACAATATTTAAGTAATTAAAATCTTTATTTTTTACGTACGATTACGACTCCCTAACAATAAACTAATTCCAAGTAATTACTAAATTAATTTGTAATTTAAATCTGCTACAACTTATAAAGACTTAATACTTTATACAAGTAAATTATAAAGTTTAACCTAAATATTCACAGTTTCCCGGTAATTTTGCCAACAATACGTTTCATTTCTCTTTCGAATCCAACTTAAGCTTGAAGATTATTTACTGCTTCTTAATTAAAAATCATTTAATGTTCAATGGTTTTCTAATTGCTCGTTTCGTTAGGAAGGTCGATAAGCGCCCGACCTTAATTATAATAATTATAAAATAATATATAATTAGCTGCAATAATAATAATAAACTACATTAAAACGTATGAATAATTCTAATATAATGTAATTTATCCCGATACGCCGAGAAATATTCCAATGCGATGCCCGTAGTCCACTTTGAATGTGCTTGAATCTTCCCAATTTGGACTTTCATTAAAAATTGATTCCTAACAGACGATACTCACTCGTTTAATGTACATGGACAATATCAAATTACACAGTCATTCAAAATGTCATACAAGTGCAAAACGTTTTAAATAGAAAATTTTCATATTCAGAAAAATAGCTTTACCTTAGCATCTAGAGATTGTATAAGAAGAGCTCTAGCGTATAATGAACTATACAAGAATTTAGGTTTTCATCAGGCAGCATAAATGAAAAAGAGAAAGTCAAAACTGATCTAATAGTAGAATATGTATACTCAACAGTATAATTATTTTTATTATTCAACTGACCTTAATAAACTACAGACTCTGAAAAATACTAAAATGACTTCACACACAGAACATCACCCGAGATCATATACCCCAAGACTAACATTACCTAGAATGGAAAGGCTGTAAACGTATCATTAACATAACAAACTTTTACAACAAACAAATCACATCCTTAAGAAAATATTTTTACACCCGATCAGATTATTTAAATCTTCATAAATTAATTTCATTTACAAGTAAAATTATCTCACCGCTAAATTTACGTGACCCTAATGAGTACGAAGTAAAGAAAGAATTAAAGAAGGTAATAAGCAGAAATTAAAAGAATCGAAACAAAAAAGGCTTCACGAGAGACACTGGCAGGATCTCTAGCAGCCACAAGTCAACAAGGCATCAAACGCATGACTGCATAGAGGCGAGCTATTTTCCAAAACTGAATATATAGTGCTAGTGCTTTCAGATCTATAGAACAAACTGATTTCAAACTTCGTAACGACCGGGTAGCAGTTATCATACATCAGACCTAAAACATAAACTCCTCCTGAGACAGGGTTCCATATGACAAATACACCCCAAAATTCATACTCGACAAAAATTACTATAAATTGTACTGGGATAGCCCTTAGTTACAGCCGAAATGCAGTTCAACCAACCAGATATACCATCCAATCCTTCATAAAGCCACTAAAACAGTATATCTAATAGATGTAACTGTCTGTATCACGCACAGAATTTCATCCACCTAAACGGAAACAATTTCAAAATATACCGACCTCTTAATATACCATAATAACCAAATCATTACGCACATACCTAAAACTACTTGAGCTAGACAAATCCACTTACAGCTTAGTGCAAAAAGCGGTAATACTTAACTTGACACTTAATTGTAAGAAAAAAATTGTTATTACCATCTTAGATCCTCTACGCACTTGGATTCGGCCCGAGCTTTTCCACCTCAAACCGAAGGCCAAACCGGTTTTTACCCGCGTCCACAAAGGCTGAGAAGCCCAGAAAGGCTGAGACGCCCAGAAAGGCTGAGACGCCCAATGTGCATGAAAGGTTTTCCAGCAGTTAATAAATTTATCATACGCTGTCAAATAACGAATTTAGAAACAGATCTAACAACCTACATATTACTATTATATGAAAATGTTACAGAATAGGGGATGGCAGAATAAAGACGGGTTATTATTAGAAATAATAGACCTACTAACAACAGTTACAAATAAATAGATTAAAGAGAAAGTAAAAACAATTTGAGAATGAGAAGAAAGAACTACACCTCCAGTATGTATTGTACCAACATATTTAACTAAAGTTAATTTTGAAGATGTTGCTCCACCCAAACAAAAAAAATATTTGAAACATTGGAACGGAACTTCTGGAACGGACTCTTCTTGGCTCTCCCGAAGACCACGCAGACTGACAATCGCTCGAAATCTCAATAAATAAATAAATAATAAATACTTGACTAGACATGGAGAGGAGTGCTCTCGAAGAGCAGCGATATTATTAATGAGTTTTTTAGTGGTAAACGTACAAACTTGTGTCTTTTACAGATTAAACTGAACGAGATTCAGTTAACCCTATTCTGAGATCATCCCTAGGGAGGTCTCTATAGAAGACACACGTTTCTTTCGGTACTCATCGACATTTACCCAAGAAAGCCCTGCACGACCGGAATATACCGCATCTCCAATGCTGTCATTTGTATTACTAATATGTTGGAAATATGCAATATGCAATATATTAGAAATATGAATATCATAGCACGCTGCCTTGGGGTACACCAGTGTTCACTTCCTTAGAGTGCGAGTAAAAACCAAAACGACCTGTATGCTCCGCCCAGTATGAGATATATGAAAACTTACATGGTTTTATATAAATTCATGGCAAACCAAACCTTCAACAAAATCATCACCACACGAAACATAGATAAAATACATAATTGCTAAAAAACACAGCCACGAGAAATAGAAAACGATAAAGCAAACCTAATGTAGAAGTTAACAGTTCAAACGGATGTTGTTTCATATTTGTAGATACAGCAGAAAATAAAACAAACCTCATTGACGTTACCATACCCACAGACTACAACATAGGAGCAAAAGAAGTACAGAAACTATAAGTAACATCTCCTTAGAAAAGAAATAACAAGACTCTGGAAAACTAACACAGATATAATGCCAATGGTCATTGGAGCCAAGGGAATAGTCGCAAAAAGCCTTCAACGATACTGCAATCAACTAAACGTACATATAGATAAATTACAAAAACAGAGTACAATACATACAACCACAATAATAACTAAAGTTCTAGGAAACACTACCTTCATACCAAACTAGTTAGGAAGCTGAACCTCCCTTTCCCTGAGGATCTCAAAGCGATTGGTCAGCAAAACCCAGCCAGGCTGTGCACAAATCGGTCATTTAATATAATATAATAATAAGAAAAAAGTAAACTTATTGCAAATATGGAGTTCACAGTCGTTGCCAGTACCTTTTAATAATTAAATCACTTTAGGTATATCAATAAACGTCCATAATCACAATAAGAACACAACGTCTGATTTACGTACAATAGAAAATTATACAATGATATTATCTTAATAATAATCGTTCTGATAATGATACTGTTGTCATCATCTTGTACTTTAAAATAGAAGTGAACAATATTACAAACCCAGTATACACATGAGCATATGCTTATTGTGTATTTTGACAATAAAATGGTTGTGAAGAGTTTCGAGCACGTTCAGCGGAACCGCTAGTACGAGTTTTGACATTTCGAAAACTATGATAGTTATCGAGGATTCACGAAAGTATGAGTTCAAATTTATATACAACGTTTTTACGATATCGACAATCGAGGAAACACGATCGAGTCAACGTCATACATTATATTTCCTTCTCCCTTACATACACGACAAATAAGAGAGATAAACGATGATAATAATCAGCGCATTTTGGTCATATAATATTGATAAATGACATTTATAATTAGGTAAAATAAAGAACATTTTTCTAAATTGTAATAAAATAAGGAATAATGGTTATTAATTCGAGTCCAATTAAAAATGGTTTTATGGGCTCAAAGAGAAAATTACAATGCTCGAGATAAGTTTTGCGAGTTATGAAGTTATGTTTTATATATTAATTTTTTATGTTGAAAATCGAGATTTAGAAAACCGTCAATTGAACACTCGGCTTGTTTGTAGCGGTTTATTATGAATTTATAGAACTTGGAGTTTTCTCATAATTGTTTATTTACAATTGTCTACAAAAACATTTTTCTTAAATATAGTTTACGTCATGTAGGCAGGTATGCATGGCTCGGGCGATAACGAGTAACTGCTAAATCTGGATCTATACATGGTAATTGATAAATCACGCGTGGTCATAAATGAAAATATTCAAATTTAGGTTCAACGTTTATCCAAAGTTAATATTACTGTCACCTTTTTCATAATGAACAGTTTTTGATTAAAACATAAAAAATGCTATTACTCTTAAAAACTGCTAAAACAATATTTTCTTTATTCTATATTTTTATTATAAAAAATATCATTTCAGTTATTCCTTAAGAATATTTTGAAAGTTATATCCGCACCTCTGAACTTATTATTATTATTGATTAGTTTTTTTGGAATATGGCATAATGACATTTTTTATCAATCGGTAATAAAAGAATTAGGTAACAAAGTAATTTTTATTAAAAAAACTGGTAAAATGTCATTAAATGAAATGTCATTTAATTAAATGTCATTTAATTCTAGTATTTTCAATAAATTTCATTGAAGATAATTGTTAAAGTGGCTCTTCTGGTGTGTTTAATGATTACTGGTGTGGATTTCATTTTTATTTTATACTTGATTTTTTTCTCTAATGACGGACTCGGACTTTTCATGCATTTTAAAGGTTTATATCTATTAATAATGAATGGAAGAAGTTTGATAATTATAATAAGAGTAAGTTCCTATATTTACAACAACATGTACATCGCGAAGTAATTAACAAAAGGTATAATATTAATATCTGAAACTTCATTATTATTATTATAATAACATTTATATGTAAAATCATAATTCATTAAGAGTGAATAATTAATTTATTGCAACACGAAACCGTGAATTTAAATTATAATAAGGCAATTTAAATAAATTAATAACGAAAATTGAGTTTGTATAATAAAGCTCCGTACCAATAAAACTGATTAATTCAATGGAAAAACTATTGAATTGACGTTCAATGATTTACTCAAACACCTTTATATACTTACGTTTAAATTCAGTTCAATAATCTATTGCATTATTCATATCTGTAAGGGAATTCTAACCGCACAATCATCGCAGATTCTCGGAACTAATCAGCTTGCACAATCGACATTTGATAGTGCGTATATGATAACTTCATGGGTTCAGAAAATGTAGACAAAATCAAATATATATAGTCAGACAATTAGCCTTTCTGTCAAATAATTTTTACCATTTAGAAGCAATAAGACTTGGGCGTTTTAGATTCGAATTCCCGAAAAACATTAAAAAAATGATTCAACATTACACAATGTACGTTTTAACTTGTCATCTAAAGAGCTAACAATATATTCAGATGCAGCAGTTTAATTCGATAAAACTACTTGTTAAATTTTATGAAAAAGTTTACGCAGCAGCTGTTCGACTCGATTTCACAGTTGACTTTTTGTGTTAATTTCTATTACTATATAGTTTAAAATTAGTAATTCGAGGAGTAAGTCTTAAATTTAGTCATGCAGTGTAAGCAAGCGTGACAGGTCCTAAGTTGTGAACCTTTGGATATCTCACATTGTACAATGTACACAGATGATTTAAAGGGTCCGACTGTAACGGGTTCCTGAACAAACAGATCAAAGCGGAAGGATAAAAGCCGTCAGCGTTGGGTCGAAGACAAACACCGCCCAAATTGACGGCAAATCGGAATCCCGACGTAGCGTGTATCGACGTTTTAATTGTATGTAAACAATGTTTTGGGTAAGGTTGGATCATTAGTGTTTTAAATATTAAGTTTTTTTTGTTTTGTGTTATGTATAGTATGTATATTGCTATACAAATCAAAGACAAGTCAATATAAATAAATAAAATAAGCGTTTCCAAATACTTGAAAATTATCAAAAGATTAAGTGCGATATAAAAATATCTTTCCTTGTTAAAAAATCTAAAGAAATTTTAAGATTTTTAAATTGAGGACGTAACCTTAATGAAACCTCTTGACCCGTGGTATTTTTAATTTATTTTCGAAGTTGAAAGCTTTGACAAAACTGTTTCGAAATTTTAAGAGTAAAGGAAATAATTATTTACTGTAATAATAAGACTCATGCTAATACCGCATAATTGATTATTATTTTTGAATAGTTTAAAGTATTTTCAGTAAAGCTATTACCCAGTACCCAGTAAATATCATTAAAGGAATCAAATAAATGTAATGTTAATCACGTATATTTGAAATGTGAGGACAGAATTTGTAGGGAAATAAATGTTAAAGGTATTTATTATTATTTTCTGGGATAATTGCAAAAAAATCCACAATTTTAATTTCTTGTAAATATCGGTGTAATTGATTATTTAATAGACTTCTATAAAACCTATGCTCATTACATTGGAATTGTGTATTTTGGATTTTTCTCTAATTCATCTCATCATATCTTCTCAGTCTTCCTGCATAAGCTTTGTCTTTTTGTTTAATTGTTTCAATAATATTATCTAAATACCGTTTATTATTAATTTCATATTTTTGCTAAATAATTTATTTCTGACCTTGTTCATTCTCTTTCTCATAATAATGCTACGTGCTTGATTTATCATAGTACTTCCTGTAAGTGTTCTACTTCTGGGTTTGGTAGAATTTCTGGTAGAAAAAAAAGATGTTTTAATCTTGTTATGTTTCAAGAATCCTTCCGCCTTGGTTTTACATAAACAGTACGTCAGTTCATGATTTGTTCACTTCTTTCTAGCTTCTGTCTGTTTCTTAATAAGTTCTTGTTTATACGTCTTTTCGATTATTTATATTATATTTTATATATTACATATAATAAGATTTTCTTTCTTTATATCTAAGTCTTCAAATCTGTTAAATGAATAATGGCTACCTATTTGTCCCTATTAATTGTTGATCTTCATTTGAATATATAAAATTAACCAAATTAGGAAGCAGTATAATATTCCTAATATTAACATGTGTATTTTATTAATATAAATCGCTTTCATTATTAACCAACAACGATAAAACCATAGTTCTTGCAAGAAATAAAAAAAAACATTTTTGTTAACCCTTCACGCACAATTTTCAGTTTTTGTCAACTGTCATCGCGCCGGGGGTCACATGATACCGTACGTGAGCCGAATGTCCTCAAATTTGATACACATGCTATTGTTTCAGATGAGAACGGAAATTGGGTGAAAAACACTGAAGCAAAATGAAATTTGATCAAAGATGTTTAGCTTGCATCCTAATCCCATCGCTTTGTGTATTTTTCGTTTGTACGGTATTTATTTACTGATCTCTTGAAATTAATTTAATACTGGTGGCACGTTTTCACACAGAGGTAAATAAGTATGATAATGAATTATGAGAAATTATTACTTTACTAGGAATGGCATGAAAATGGGAAGAAACATTGCCAAACGTCATAGTGAACTCATTAGTAGCAATGGTTTTTCTGATAACCTCATAAATATTTTAGGGCCTTGGTAATTATGGTATTGTCTTATTGATATAAATAAAGAACTAATGAACCAACTCCCTTTCCAAATAACCAACGAACATATCTCAATATAAGTTTAAAGAAACATCACCAATGAAATGTTAAATATGATGTATTATAAATTTATTCCTTGGACTACATTTTGTCGTATCCGGGGCATAAAAACTACCCGCTTCGCCCTGGTCCAGAGTAACCCGCAACACAGCTGTAATCTAATTCACCCGCGCAAGGCTACGGGAATGTTTTATTCAAAATGAACAATACCTCGTGTTCTTGGTGCTCAGTTGTGCTCGTGAATGCATTTTAATTCATAATTATTAAAGTTTTGCATACAAAAATTGTGACAACTAACTTACGATCATTAAAATTACAAATGGAGTGGAATAAGTTTAAAATTGCCAGTTAAAAATAAAATTGGGACTTGTAACTTTATTTCCGAATTGCGCAAAACGAATTAACTGACGAAACAATAGTCACGAGTAATACCAGCCGTGCTGTAATTACTTCTTCGAGCACTCGCTAACTAGCTGGCTGCCTGGATTAGCCGAGCTGGCTTAGCTTAACGATTACGCTTTTATTAGCTGCTCCAGTTGTGTAGGTTGTAGCGTTTGATTTTTAGAGGAACAACGGCATCAAAATAATATTATCTGCAATGAACTTTTAATACAATTGAGTTAATTACAGTAATTTTTTAAAGTCAAATAGTTACTACTCCTATGTATGTGATATTATCGTATCGATATTGACTTTTCAAATCGAATATCTACAATTAACTTCTATAATAATTTAACTTCAATAAACCAGACTTAACTAAAAATCTTAAAATCTGGAATAAATATCCAAATTCCAATATGGTTTAAGTTACAATGTCACATTACATGAGAATGGTTTGACGCGGCTGTATAAAATTTACTGACCATTTATCACGCTCAATAACATTTTATACCTAGAACCTTCGGGTTTATCACAAAGTACGTGATGAGAATAAGTCGTTTCAACATCTGTAGGACTGACACCATATGATTTTATATCAAAAAGTTATTAAGCTTCTTGAGAATATATATATATACATGTATATATGAAACTAAAATGAGATGCATTTATAAAAGCTGATTATAATTTAATTTGTGATTGAAATATTCATTAACGTGTGTTAAATACTCATTACTTTGAAAGACTACATTTAAATGTTTCATACTGTTATTGAAACTAAAATATAATAATGAAGGGGTTGATAATAGTTTTTTTCTATGGAATTAACAACTTGTTTAGGTAATATACACAAAGATTCCCAGACAATGAAGTTTTTTGGAATGTTCTTCGTTAATCAAGTTTTTATCTCAAAATTCTGAAATTACTACAATGTATACCACAATTTATTTTGACGCAGGGTGATAATCTTACAATCACAAAGATTAAACTCCTCGTATATTTTATGATAATCTGTTGAATTAGCGAATCGCATAACGACAAAAACGTGTTTCAGCCAGCGCTCATATTTTCTAACTTTCCCAACGCACTTCCCACCGCTACGGGACATACCCATTATAACTTTTGAAAGCAGTAATTATAACTAAATTCATAAATATAGAACATTATTCAATATAATAATAATTATTATTTAGAAGTTAAAACAAAATAAATATTAGAGTACATACACATGGAAATAATGGACATAGAAAATAAAGTGACCTTAAAATGATTCGTCAGAAATAACTCTAATGTAGAAGATATGAACGTTGAAGTGAAACAGTCTAATGGATGAGGAAAACGCGCAAATCTCAGTGATTAATGATTAGGGGTGTTAAAAATCAATTTACGAAACTTAAAAGCGACATCAAGCGGAAATCACATATGTGCTATATGTTTTACTTCATAACATATTATTCTTTATAGATACAGCATAAAAAACGAATTTAAAGAATATGGACTGTCTATAAACATAAAACCATTGCTGTATTTCTAGCAAAATATCTTAAATTCATTAAACCTTTTTACGACTTCATTCACAATGCCTAGAACTATATATCTACTTCAACATTCTAAATCCTATCGTAAAACTGGAAAGACGGCATCCATCAATAAACTATGTGAAATGTATCTACTACATATAGTTACGTGAAGGCAGCAGAAGTGAAGGGTGTCTCTGTCCGCCTAGACCCAGACATTGCTAAATGTAGCGAAAAGTATCTTGAATACAAGCAAAACCGCGTTCATGGTGGACTGAATAACGCTTATCGAATCGGGTTATTCAGGTTATTCTGAATAATTCAGACAAGTATAATATGGCGTATATATGGCGTTGCGAAGCGCAATTTAAAATACCAATATTTTTTAACGTCTTTATTTCCCGATGCCGTTACTAAATGTAAATGTGAATGTGACATAAAGGTTTTAGATATGGCGATATATAACCGATATATAATAATAGGTTATGAATGTAATCTGTATTCAATATTCATGAACAGACGGTATAAATTTTAGTGGTGATACGGGATACTGTATACTCGTATATGTTGCGTTTTGTTCTATAATCCATTAAAGCTAAGATTGCTACAAGGTTTATCTAAAGAAATTAATATACTTTTTGTA
The DNA here is from genome assembly GCA_918358695.1 of Melinaea menophilus ssp. n. AW-2005. Classification (NCBI taxonomy): domain Eukaryota; kingdom Metazoa; phylum Arthropoda; class Insecta; order Lepidoptera; family Nymphalidae; genus Melinaea; species Melinaea menophilus. The sequence goes on from OU911039.1 coordinate 1,142,307, forward strand.
ACTGAATTGACAATTTGTTCCTATATATTTATTAAACTGAGTTTACTGACAAGTTGATGGCAGCATGAAGCTAACTTAACGTATTGAATCTTCAAGATTAGAACCAGTTTGCTCTCGGATAATAGGCTTCTATATAATTTGATACTGAGAAATCGTGAGTGGAAAATCATTTAGAATTCATTAATGTGAATGTTATATTTATTTAATATTATAGTAATTTATTTTGCCGTTTAGTGAAAACATATTTTAGTAATAATATGTTTAATATGTTTATATTCAATTTCTTTAGAAATAATGACATAGTTTGTATTGTTTAACATGGCGTCACGGCTGCTATGGTTGTCTGGACTTTATAAATGGGACACTATGTTTCATTCGTATGTAGTATAAGCATTTATTTTTAAAGGTTGTGTTATAATTTATTTGTATGTTCATTTTTTGCTTGTCATTTTACAGTTTGTACTTTTTAATATTCCAAAATAAAAAATTAAATTTATTTTACTTTGACTACATCTCATCACTATTTCTCTTGAAGTAAACTAATGTGTTTTTTTATACAATATAGGAATAAATAATATATTTACACTATGTTTTAAAACATTTTTACTAGACTACTGGTTCTAAAACAATAAAACGTCATTTTTCAGTGATGTGAAAAAAGCACTATAATGAAGCAGTAGTATAATTTCATATAGAATTGGTTGTTTAAGAATGTCAGCTTTAGTTGCACAAAAGAAAAAAAAAGAAAAGATTTAGTAAATGTAAATTATTAAATATAATTGAGTCCGCCGAGACGAGCGGAGCAAGACGCACCGATACTGCCAACCCTTTTCGTCGAAGCACTTCCTTTGTTTTTTAACCCTCATAATTTGGATGTTGATTATACACGTAGGTACTACAAATACATAATTCTCGGGATAAAATATGTCTTACCTTTGCTATTGACAAATGGTAGACTTATCAACAATAGAAAGCTTTAAAGGCTTAGCTCTTATATTTTGGATTTATTGTTTTTTAAAAAACCCTAACTCAGAACAGAATTTACTCGCTAACTATTATCTTCTTAGAGTTCTCTTAGTACATAAACTAGTATTTTTTTTAATTTATCTATTATCACCCTTCTTCACCCAACATCGTAAACTAGGGGATGGAATTATGTATAAGACATCAAATTCTAATGATAGAAGTCTGAAAATTTATTTAGGAACTCCTTGTTATAAATAATACAATATGTATTTCAGGATTGTTAGTAAATTACATCCTTATCTGTCATTATCTTAATTTTATACTAGAGTATTGAAAATTATATAAGTGCATAGAGTAATTAATATAAATTATACTTGTTTAAGATTATTGTTAAGAGACTTCAAAAAGAAGTGCAATCGTATCAAAATATGTTTACGTAAAATTTTCCGCGACGAGTCTTTATAGGCTTACAGTGCCAAAAAATTATCAAATCTTATGTAGAGCAAAAAAGCTTCTAACTGTCCATGCTCTAACTTTACAAACATCAAATTTGAGTCAAAATATTTTGGCTCAACCGTTTTTCTACCACTAGGCTTAATGTACAAAAAATAAATAAAGATCGTTAAAAAAAATTCGGAGTCTAGAAATGAAAGCTTGACTCTTCGTCAGATGATAACTTTTTGAGAATGCTAGATATTATTAGAAAATTAAATAAATCATTAAATTGTTTTCTTCATAAATATAATATTGTCTTAGTGGGAAAATAAGCAGAAGACACACATCAATAATAAGTTAATCCAGGTTTAGTAAACCACAATAAATATTTAATGATGTTCTCTTTGCTCGTCCTAATTACTGGGATCTACGTTAATCCTGATTGGCTGTTTACGACAAACAATGAGCACAAGTCATGGAATACTAATGGTAAATCTGCTTCCAATGGACTTCTAATAGTTTGTTAATTGTATTATATTTATCACAATTATCAATACATTATGAAACACTTTAGTTCAGATTGACCGATCTTTCATACCACAATCGTTACAACTTGTGTTACAAAATTTGATTGTAGGTTATTTTTATCTACGAGTTTTCGAAACGAGATCTCTTGTAGGCATAATTAGTAAATAAAAATGTTCATAAACCCTTATATTTTGCATATTAAATCTCCCATGTAAACCGATATTTGTTAGAAAATTTCAATTCGTAAAAATAATCTTACGAGTAAAGAAATTTTAGGCAATTCTACTGAGAAAGATTGGAATTATATTTTTCCATATAAAAGATATCGGTTCGGGATAGATAGTAGGGAACACGGCTTGTGGAGTAAATAATATAATATAATAAAGTATTATGATTTACTGTTCATTTACGTAAATTGTGTTCAAGGAACCAATACATTAAAAAATAATGAAAATTTGTGCTACTAAGATATTAAAAAAATAACGATCTATTTGAAATCAAAAAAAATAAATACATTATTGAAAATATTGTCCATCGCTTGCCACTACCTTTTTCCATCTTCCAGGACGTCTCTCCCGTCGAAAAAATCCTTCATCCTTGGGGGCAATCATCCCATTTTTACAATCTTCTTAAGATGTTAAGTTTTCCCCAGACAAACCATGAGCCGTTGATTGAAACAGGTGGTAATCTGAAGGCGCAATATATACAGGGCGGGTGGGTTAAGACTTCCCACTTCAATGTTTACACATACATTTCCAATGGTATTACGTGAGGTCAAGCATTGTCGCAGCAAAATAACTTTGTCATGCCTTTTGCTCCATTCCAGCCGTTTTTCCTTCAATGCACGACTCAAGCGCATATAATATGGTCACAGAGATGGTTTCATTTGGTTTTAACAATTTATAATAAGCCACACCTTGTTGATCTGTTCAAAACAAAAGAGGAGTTCAGACCCATAAATATTGCTTTTTGGCCTGATGACGATGACTGTCAGGGCTTAACCTCAGATTTTCTACGTTTCGGTTATATATCTATTTTTCATCACAGGTAAAAAACGTTTTCAGAGTCCCTCGGTTTTTAACCATGTGGGACACAATTTGTTTTCTTACCTTTGATAAATTAACGATGTAGACAACTCTTGAAGTCTTCAAGTGTGTGACACGAATTTTCTTCAAAAAATTTCTCCAAGTCTTCAATTTTTTTTGGCTGTGAGGGTCTTATCTTATCTTCCTATTAAAAATATCCACTTTTAAAAAGCGCTACCCCGTCCGACACGTTTGAACAGCTAAAGAATATTCACAGAAAACTTTCACTAAAATGCAATTATTTTCTGCAGCAATTAAACTCTCTACTAAAAATACTTTATTTGCATTAAATTTTGATATACTTAAATACTCGTACAACACACGCTGCAACACTTAGTTATTAACAATTAAGGATAAGATGCGTTGTAACAATACCATTTAAAACATCTTATTTATAGTAAATTTGTTTCTGAAGGAAAAAATAGAATACAGTAATAACCACGCTTATCAAACGCTACGAATGAATTCCAAACCCCAATATAAAAATACTCTTTTCTATATTGTTATAAATTCCGTCCGTAAAATTAACATAATTATTAATATTATACTATTTTAAAATATTTTTTTCGTGTATCTACAAAATTCCTACCCTTTTTTAATGCATAAAACTTGGAAATTTAACAAGATAATGTAATCCGCACCGTGATGCATACGTTATGCATAAATTATGCAGATTACGCCATTTTGCAAAATATAACAAATTTCCTTGCATTTTACGATACATAAAATTTACTGGAAGCTTCTGTTCGTTTGTTATATTTATATATTGGTAACTAAATCACGTTCCATTTGTTTTAATATTGGCTACTTTTTTACACAAAGTTTTTTTTATCGAAGTGGCGAACAAAGAAACAATTCTCACATCTCAAAGATGTATAGAAAAACAATAATTTGAGCGCAAAAAATATTATTTGTCAAAAAAAAGTTGACTTTGAATATAAACTTAAATATGTTTGTACCGGTCAAAGTGAATTTATAATTAATTAAGGTTCAAAAAAGAAAGTAAATTGCTAAATCAATTTGTTCATTTATATTAAGGTAAAATTCAAGTAAGTATTTTAGAAGCTAAAATTTGTTACCTCAAAGAAATGAAGACATCATATTTATAAATCACATAGAAAAGGATGATTTCATACTAATTACTACAAAAAGGACTTTGATGTTGCTAGTATGTTATGAAAAATATTCTTTCGTTTCACTAAAATACTATAATTAGTAAGATTTTGTATTAATTAAACCCAGCAATAAACCCCAACCACACCGCTGACACCTCACGGTATTGCTCTGCGTCTCTCTGCCCCGTCACAGATACTTCACATCAATTGTTTTAAAGTTCTTAGATACCTAGAAAGATTCCAGAAATTTAATCAAAATATCATTTATCTTTAACACCTCTGAGACTGAAATTTGCAAATAAAGATTCAAAATAAAATTAATGTGTACATAAAAATAGACATTGTAAATAATGTTCCTATAATTCGTACCGGCGTCACAGAAATGCACGGTATGAAAAAACAGACTTTGATTTATTGCGATAAAGTTGATCAATCAAAAAAGTAAGTCGTCGATTTGGTCCAAGTCGGTTGTATGAAGACGGAATCCGTCGCGGGCTCGTTAATTGTTATTAATGACTTTTATATTACTTCCATTAGCATGATGGTATAAAAGTCGCTTTAATGATGTCGCCGGAGCGTTTATTACGAATGTGACTTTGATAATTGCACACAAATACTTAATATTAATGAAAATAGACCTTATTAAAATTTAATATAATAAAATATTGGTAATAGAATTATCCCTCTGTAGCTTACATCAAACGTTCCCAACTAATTCCTTTCGAATAATTAAGCGGAATAAAATGAGAACCATCTTATGAAATAATATAATTACATTATTTTAAAGTACATGGAGAGCACTGAGTGCAGGTATGAGTAAACTTGTGTGATTTATACTTCATGTGGTTAAGGTCAAGTGGGTAGTAAGCGTAGTCTGAAGACTTGTTTTAATTTTATATTTAGGCCTTGATATTTAGTTTTAATTCCTCTAAAACATGCAATTGACATAAGAATACAAGTTAAAAGATATCATTTCTTATACTATTATAAACTATTTTGAATATATATAAAAATCTGAAAGTAAAAACTTATGCAAGTTAGTCTAATAAGAAATATTAAAATGAAACCAACCTCGAGCGGTGCCAGTGGTGCTCGTTTAACACTTACACAGAAACACCATATCACTTCACTACACCTGTTCACGATAGCACTGATTACGGAGGTTAATAAGGCGCCGATCACTCGACGTAGCGAACTAGCGATGCGGCGAGCGCCGCGAGACTGACGGCCGAAGAGCCGACGCGGCGCGCGCAGCTCGGGACTCCTTGACCATCTTCAATTGTTAATATCTTTGATTGTGATGGGATTGTTTGCCGGTTAAGTCAGACGAAGGTTTTGCTATGCTATGGATAGTTTATGTTATTTCTTTGTACATTATTCTCCAAAATGAACTCAGCGTTATATTTTTCAATGGTATTTAACTATTTTATATTTGTTATGGTATACGTTTTAGAAAAAGAATAAAAAAAAAATAAATAGCTGTATAATACTTTAAAAAAATTAATGTAACATATATACACATTTTTTTAACCTTCCCCGTCACTTGCTCAATAAAAGGTGTAATGGAAATGAAATTTAGCTTTCATCAACACAGTTGTTTACAATATTTTTACAACATTATTTATATAAAGATAATATCATATAAAATATGTATATTATTAAAACTATTTTAAATCAGTGTAGTGTGTTCTGCCAATGTCAGTCCACGATATGCGTGTGTTGTGTGTGAATACTGCAAGCGGTTATCGTAGTAGTAATCTTTAGTAACTCCTTATTGAGATAGTTAAAGTAATAAATAGTTAGTTTTAAGAGGTACGGGAATACAAAGGGAGATATAGAAAAAGCGTAGCGAAGGAAAGTGTGAACAATCAAGGAATAAACAGTTAGTTTTGGTAATATTGAAAATAAATACTGCCTCTATTTAGCTATTAATTACGACGGCCTAGATCAATACTAATGTGAATATGATTTTGAGAAGACCGAGGATTTTCAAAATGTTTTAATCTTTTTGACATCTCTATTTTTAATTTGGTTTTTTATACATTTAAACTTAATTAATTAAATTTAATTTCTAACCTGATTCGAAATCTGAAGCATATGTATTAGTTTAAGATAACTATTACTGCTATTATTTTCTACTTCACTTCCTACAGTTTTGATGCACAGTATCATCATTTATTATTAATATTCGTACACTTGAAGTCTTGTACCATCAATTTGCATTAATAAATACAAAGCTGTGTCGGTAAAAAAACATGTTTATTAAAATACTTTATTAATGCAGTTCTTTTCCATGAATGGCCTGATCCTTCATAAGTACACTGAATTATAAAAAAACTTTGATTTAACCTTAACTTTAACTAGTTCATGATTATAACTATTAACATTAAAATAAAAGCTCGTCGTGAAAATAAAAATGCATGAAATGCATTTAAGTGTCTCAGTGCCATTTCAATATCACTAAATACGTCAAAAATAATATACAAGATTTTACTTAGCCATTTGAAGTAAAACAGAGCTGATAAAGAAATAAAAAAGTGTAATAACTTCAACTAACAAATGTCTACTAGTAATAGGATCACGGCGCCGGCGACGACCTCCTCCTCCTCCTCGCGTCTAATGCAATCAATTTCAATAACGCTCTTTAAAAATAAAACTCGTTTAACTTTAAATCACTTTCAAGAACCTTTTATTGCTTTCTAAATCTACCAAATGTTCAAAAAAATATATCTCGACAATAATATGAGTATACCAAATATAATTTAATATAAAGATTAAAATGAAGCATGATAATAACCGAAAAATATACAGATAAGTTAGTTGAAGTAAATTATAAATATTATAACTCATTAACCAAGCAATCAATCAATCATTCAATCATTATATATGACGTCACATTTATTGTATACTGCTGACTTCGAAAATTGGTTAGTGGAAAATTGCTTTACACCCACTAAGGATAAATTCCAAACATCTGAATAAAGTATTAAGGTATATTATTTCGTGGAATAAATAACCTTTACTATTATTATAATTCTTAATATCCCTGAAATATAATATATATAACATTAAAATGATATATTTTTTAAGTAATTTATATTCAGGCTTTAATAAAGTAAAATTATTTACGTGTATGGTATATGTTTAATCTCTGTATCAATCAAAAATACGAGAATGTTTTTACTTCAATTCCGTGTTTGTACATTTTAATATAATTAAAAAAAAACTCGAAAACGCCCATAAAAGCCGCCCGTATATAAATATTGACTGTCGGTTATATGAAATTCTGCCAAATAATTTTTATTGCTAGTTTATATCTAAATGAGACGATTAGAAGTTGAAAGGTAGAAGTATTTCTATTACGTAATATTTGAATAATTTAAAGCACAACTAAGTGTAAGAAATCAATCATAGGTATTGTTTTTTTTCTAGTTTATTGACATAAAGTTTGAATCAAATTCTGATTTGAAGTTTATTAAATTTAATTATAAAACTATACATAACTAAATAACGTATATGCAATTTTGTTTAAGAGAAGTCTGTTTGTTGTGTTATCTAGAAGAGACCCTCTACATTTAGTCACACCGACGAGCTTTTAGTGACCGGACGTCACGTGAAGACATCACCGTGAGAACATTATGTAAGATTTTATAGGACTCCAATAAATAATACTAAGACAAGAAAGTGTACTGTATTAATGAAGGTAATATACTCACACGGTGAATAGATTCATCGTTGTAGTTGTAGTTTGTTATAAAGAAGCAATAACCAAATAAATCATATTTTTAACAAATCGAAAATATCAGACTATACAAGAAAATAATAACAGAAATATCTTCTCAATTATTAAACAACGTTGTCAAAGGAATTAAATAGTAATGTCCCTGTATTATTATATTGAGTACGTATCAAATTATTATTTTTTTGTCGATTCAATATGTAGGCAATATTACAAAAACCTAGTATGCAATATTTACAGTTTTCAAATACTAAGTAGTACTCGTGTATCGTATAACCAATCAAAGTAAATCAATTTAAATAAATTTTGATTGTATTTGAAAATATTCCATTTTTATTCTAAGTACCAAAGCAATAACTATTTACAGCTAGTATGAACAGAACAGGTAAAGACACGGAAAGGTCAGTGTATATATTATGTAACATTGGGTCTTGATATTTTCCACCATATAAATAGTTACAGACCCTCTTTAAGTAATTAGTTTCATTGTATAATCTAAAGAGAAATAATAATGTGAGTTGTCTATAAATTAAGGAAGATCTCGCAAATCCAAAATAAATTAGCCCAAAGTTTACAGAACTTTTATTGCAAATAAGGTTTAACGTAAATCGCGGTTAAATATCACTTTGTTATTTCGTTTCGTCGAGATTGCTTTCAGGCGCTGTTTTAGGAGTTGGAATGAGTTTCATTTTATAAACGATACCGAGTAAGATAAAGCAATGGTTTAATTTTTTTTATTATCTATCAGGTGGAAAATTTTAATATGAAACAAGTCCAAAATTTCTATTGGAGTAGAAAGTACTGGCGTAACAGTCACAAGCGTATTAACCAATATCTATATTTTGGATATCAGATTAATTGCAGCTAATTGTTATTTCCATTGTGTTATATTAATAACATTGTTGCTGTTAAAGCTTCCAATAGATAATCTTTTTATATACAGCTAATGTTAGAAACATCGTAGTGGTTCTCGATAAGATGGGTAAAACAGAATTATTTTCATAGTCGATGTCGCTATTTATTCCAGCGCTGACCTCAGACCATCAGTGTACATAACATTTGAATAGGTTTTTCTAATCCGTTTATGTGTTTATTTAAAATCTTAAAACGCTGAGTCGCGTTGCAACTACGTCGTATTTTAAGCAACAAGGAATGGAATAATATAACATATTTTTCGTAAAGAAACTAAGCGTAACAAAACCTAATTGTAACAAAAACTAAACTTCATATATTGAATATTGTATTTCTATCCTTTCCTCTATTACATGACACGCATCCTCAATCTTGTCACATTCAGTGCGTAAAGAAAAACTTTGGTACTTTATTCATCATATGTGACAAATTTATTTAATGAAATGTGCCGGGAGAAAAGTCGAAAGAGAAAAGATTCTGTAGTGATCGTTTGCTCTTATTAAACTGAGGCCTATCACACAGTCTCGGTTGAATCGTTCTATGTCAAATATAGTTTACTTTTATCGAAGTATTATTTCCATCTTTTCTTACACAATATCTTAACAAATTTAATGCGATTCGAAAAAAAGGCATTTTATCAACTTTAGTATTTAACTAATTCTGGCTAAGTTTCTTTTGCTAAAAGGTCAAACTTTTTATTTTCTTCGAATTATTGATTCTGGTTAAAACATTAAGGGTTCTCAGGGTGCCACCAAAAGTCGATTTGCATCGAGTTAAATTTTGAAGACGAAATTTTTTAGAATCTGATAAAATAACAAACCAATTAAAATTAAGATTACAAAGAAATATATGCTGCTGATACCGCAAATAATACTATTTCCATTACAAGTCCTTTCTCATTTTCAATTTAAAGTAATTGTAATTTTATTCATTTATATAGCTAAATAGATATTACGAAAATCAGAGTATAAGAGTCTGTTCCGTTACAAATATATGATCGGATCTACTAATGTTCACTTATCTTTACAATATTGGTTCTGTTAATCAGTTATAAATAAAATTCTATACAATCTTAAATCTATAAATTACATCATGCCACTTTATACTTTGACATAAAAAAAGAAAATAACACAAGCACATAAAATGTGAATAATTAGAATTTATTGTTTGTGGACAATTTCAAACATTTTAAACTTTTTAATCTATGAGAGATTATTAAAAAATAAAGTATAACATATTTATATTTATGGGTAAAAAAATGTTACCTGAAAAATAAAAAATATTATATACAAGTAACCGCCTCTTAGGAATAATAAATTACATTTATTACCATTTCCTTGATTTGAATCATTCTAAAATGGTTGACTGCAATAAACATAATTTTTATTGTACCTACATCGTATCGAACTGAATACCCAGTAAAAAGGCCTGTAGAAGAAACTGAAAAGAACGCTACGTATTGAGATAGTGGCAATATATACCGTAGCCGGGGAGTGCACTGCGATCGTTGAAATCGAAGCTAAACATTACATTATTTGCAATAGAAGATTTATAAACATGCAACATCCCTACACAATGTAAAATCGTGACGTAATCGGATGGACAGGACGGGACTTATATTAGTTCAGGGTTATGTTTTTAATGTTAAAATGACGTATGCGTTAACAATAATAACTGATTTAGTGACCCTCACTCATGTATATCAGTAAATAACATGTAATAGTTGCATCATGCTGCAAGAGTGCTATCACATCTGTAACTATAGTTGTATCGCAATTTTTTTAGAACAATGAGGAATAAATGACACTAGGAGGGGACAAAGAAGGATTAATATTCCGTACCTCACGGTAGGAAACGTAAGCACAGTAGGTAACTTAAGGTAATCTGCTGTGAAAGGGTGCAGTATCACCCTCATCTCCACAACTTGTCTTGTACGAGTTATAGTCAATTGATAAATGTTAGGCTTGTTTAAACAAATATTAAGAGCGTTTATCCGTAATAGATTACTTATTCTACCGCTCGCCTCGCAGAAGATCGCTACGGTAACACAAGCTTATGAAAGTTACAAACTAGGCTGCGGTTTGTTCTTCAAACTTTCAAATTAGCACTCGTAGTCAAAACTAAAATATTACTTTTGAGTCTGAATTATTTTTATATTTTTTATAAAGTAAGAAGTCTTAAAATAAATGTTATTATTCGAAACTAAAACATAACTCGAATATAAAAAGCTATAATTTCAATTTATATTTACTTCCATAGAATAACCATAGAATACTGAATGTCTGTATCGAACGTTATTACTACAGTCAATATTTCAGATAATAATCTTCTAAACATAAAAAATATTATTTCTATTATAATAGTATTAATATTTCTTTAAAATATTGGAAGAATTTGCTCGCTAATACATATTCTTGAATTAGTAAAATAAAAGTCTCTTTGCTTGATATCGTTTCTAAGTTTTTTTTATATTTGTCACAATATAATGGTTATAACTATAAATAAATAAATATGTTAATAATAATTTTATTTTATTTAAACGGAATAAATAAAATAAAAAAACAAATCACATGTAAATTATTTAGATATACATTTTTGTTTTGAAACATTTTAATGTGTCAATAAATCCTTCCTATAGTAGAATATCAAAATAATATATTAATTATATAAAAGAAGGGATGCTTCTTTCGTCAATAAAGCCATCTTGATTACTCATGATAATTTATTACACCTATATTTTCACGATGACTAGTGAAACTGCAACAAACTTAGATTTTTTCTTTATCAGAGATAAACCCTCTAGCTGTAGTCTCTCTCTATGTTACAGAGAGGTTCAGCTTGGGCAATCAGCAACCGTAGCGGCTGTACAGGATATAGGATGTCCTTGGGAAGACACGGAACGTCAGGCGGCCGGGAGAGCCATGGTACTATATTCCGCAGGTGGTGTCGAGTTGCGACGTGGTTACGGCTGAAGGCGCTGCATGGCAGTGTTCAACGTATTCAGTGTTACATTGCTCCGATAATTACACATACATATCGATACATCAATGCTATTTTATAATATTTTATTGATTTCTAACTAGTTAACTCGGTATCTGATAAACATGGCATCAATGTATACAGTCTAATAGGCTTTTAACTTGAGCTCACCTTTGCGATGAAGTAAAACATGAATAGGAAGTTAGTATCAACAGTCCTCCATTAAACGCCTTAAAGATTTACTAAGAAATAATTTTGTTTACAAAATTATTATTCTTAATTATGCAGAACCATGATAAACATTTAAATATTTTATTAATATATAAAATTGCACTAGAAAGTTATATTTCAGATATCTATTAATTCTGAATATTACCTGAAGTTATCTACAACTTACTACTACTGTTAATGTCATCGCAAGTGCCTCGTGCATACGAGTATAAACAACGACCACGATGACTTTACAGTCGCGACTGAACTCTGGGGAGCCATTACTGTATAGACTTTATCGACCATGTTCTATTTATTGGTGCAGTCGATGAGAATATTTTGAATATTAGGTGTATGCCTATGGCGTAGATTAGGACATGATCATATAATTTTAGGTTCAGAAGTGGAGTTAAGAATACTACAAAAAAATTATAAGAAGTTCATTTTATTTACTAATTAACTTAAAATTAAATAATCTAGAGTCTTATCTTGTCTTGTTTGATGCAAGTTAAGAATTACAAACTCAAATACAGCAAAACTTCTGATATATTTAATAACATAAAAATAAAATAAAATCATTTATTCAGCGAGTAGGTCATTATAGACACTTTCACTCGTCAATGAAGCTATTAAGCTATAATTCTTCGAAACCTAACCCTACCAGCATTTCGTAAAGCTACCCTAAGTGATGACGGCCCGTAGAAGAAATGCCGAAAGAAACTCCGGGTTTTCTTTTTTGTCATCGTTTTTCAGTCAGTATTTATTTTAGTCAGTTGTTTTACAATGAGTGTTTGTTTACATATTTTTACATATTTGAACAGATATTATTATGTGGCTCTGAGTTATATGAGTTACCGATTATGAAAGAATCGAATAATGGCAAGTCACAAAAGGCACATCCACACTAACAAAGTTCATCAAGCAGCTATACAATGCAAACAAAATAATTTTTGGTACTGGAACACAACTTAAGGCACAATCGCTCATTTACATTATTTATTTATAAGTTATACATGTTAAATAAAATGTCATAAGATCATATTAATTATTTTTATTAATGTAATAAGGTAATTATAATAATTAAATAACAAAAAAAATTAGAATATGGCTTACTTGACCTTATTAATAACCAACACTTGTTATCAATAGACGTCCGGTCACCATGAGCGTAAGAGATTTAATTTATATATATATATATATATATATATATATATATATAATAAATACGGAGAATCTTAACAAAATGACACTATTACAATTGGCAGTAGAATCAAAACTTTATTTAAATATTAACTTTAATGTATAATAAAATAATCACATAATTGTAGTATTATTTTAGGCATAATTCTTATATTAACATATTCAATGTATGTATTAAGTTTTAATGTATCAATTTGCAGTTGAGTCAAACGATCGCTTAATGAATATTACACAAACAACAATATTACATTGATAACTATCTATTACAACAATGGTTTATAATATAGGTATTAAAGTACTCATAATTCTTGTATGTATTTTAATAATATTCAATTTATAATTTTAAATATTACATGATCATGTGACAATTTACAACTGACTCTTGATTAAATTTACCATCAGGCTTATACTTACAAAGTTAAGTCTCCTACGATAATCATTTAATATTCTTATCGTTTATAAATATTCTATTATGTGCAATGAAGAATTCTGAATTAAGTACCTTTATTTTATATAAACTAGTGCAAAATAATTGATGAAGGGAAAAATCTTATAATGGTTATTAGACATAATATTCTTATATCAGGGGTAGACATATGAATATAATTATTACTCGGCTACTCTTTGAGTAATTACCTATATTAGTATGTACTTCTATAAATGTAATAATGCTAATATAATGTATAATGCTAATAAGGATTAACTAGCTAATCCTAAAGGTAAATATATTTATATTTCAAGTATAGTTTAAAGTAAAAGTTAAGTATATTCCTATTTCAATGCGCTTTCTATCGCGTGAGTATTATACAAGTCGAAGCAAATCTCAGTGAGGTACTTATCGGTTTATTTATTTGTTCAGTCCGACGACTGCGGCGCAGGCTTTGTGCTCTGAGAATAACGTATGGTAAAGTTCTAGGGCATTCGTGACATGGAGCAAGATTATAAGAAAAAATAATAGTAAATGTGTTTTAATAGATGTCTTCTAAACTTTTTGATACCTTCCTCTGCTGTCAATACTTCCACTACAATAATGCAACAACAGTTAAACTGCCATCTACACTCAGCGATGTTTCAGTTAAAGTAAAGTACTCAAATACTTATATTGAATAAGATCCTTAATATTTATATATTTATATCTTAAATTAAATTCATAAGCTATTTTGACAATGGACAAGTGAAGACATATTCACAACCTTTTTTGTCAGCACAAATAGTCTACAACCAAACATTTTTCCTGGAAATATTAATTTATAGAGTAGAATAAATAATTATAAATTTGTATAAACCATTGGTGATATCACCAGATAGATTGATAGTATTTTAAAGAGGATCAGGCATTTGAAGGCAGACCTCACATGCAGCGGCAGTTACAGCTACACATCAGAAAGCAGGACATTCAGGTCGACGTCTCGAAGATATATGTATGTGGTACAGATTTATACGGGTGAAAAATATCCTTATAATATATAAAAAAACCTCCAGTAATGAACAATATACAATATTAATTGACAACATTTTAATATAATCTAAATATATCAATATACAATGTAGGCTGCATCTACACATCTGACACGAATGACAGCAGCTTTTATATAATATACATTATTTACGTAAGAAAACTCTGAATCTAAATAGTATGATAATTCAAGGAATCCAAAATTTCAAAAATAATACAAACTGTCACAGACTATTAAAGTCATGAATTTCCTGTCAACAGATAATTAATCAACATAATCACATAAAAACAATATAAAAATTAGAATATGTAACTAAGTATCTAAATTACCACAGAAATAAAATTTCTAAAATAATAATACATTATATATAATAACATATATAATAAGAAAATATATTGATTCCCTAAATATATTTATTTTAATCATAATATATAATTATAATGTAATAGAATATATTGTTATCAAAACATTTTTATTTAAATGTTAGAATTATCACATTTGAAAATTGTTTTTTTATACGCCGGATCACTGAGAACGCGCCATGATGAATTAGAAGCTATCCGTCACAATGTTGATAATATAACCTTAAACGAAACGTGCGAAGGTATCCGCACACTATTTCTGGATACCGCCTCCGTCACAGGTCAAGGCCACGGGAGGTGGGTGCCCGAAGAGGTGAAATAGGATTTTATATGAGAAGCACACAGTTCGAACTATTTCTGATCCGGTAACATTGCCTAAAAGAAATGTGGTTAATTAATGTTAACATTGGGTGAAAACATTATTCGTAATCTTTATAGACCCCTATGGTTAAGTACAGAGTATTCATCACAGATACGCTCATTTATTAACACAATATCGTATTAAAGGGCGTTTTAAAATTTTCTCGATAGTAAGAACTGGGTAGATTCTATTTGTGATGTCGGTAGTTACTTCTTGATATTCTTTAACCTTAACGTAATAAAATAAAAGTACCAGTCAATAAATATATTAGACAAATTGAGAATATAGAAATTGAGGATCTCAAGAATTTATTAGCTTCGAACGATTGGAAGTATATATATACATTGACTAGACATTTTCAGAATATATTCAATATCTTTTCCCCCTTAAAACATTACTTTAGTTTCCACCAATACTCCTGACTTACGTATATTATTAATCAAAAGATGAGAAAGCGAGACTTAACACATTCGGACTTGGTCTAAAGGACATCGGATATATTGTTTTTAAAACTGAAGTGTTCGGGGAAATAGCATTAAATAGTGGAAAAAAATGTATTTTACGTATTGTATTAATAAAAACTCCAAAAATACAAAGTACATGTTGAACCTTCTTAAGATTAATATATAATATAAAAAAAGGCACAATAACTGCTGCTTGTAAGCTTAAATGACCCTAATGCTATAAGTACCCAATTTCTTTAAATTCCTAGAGATATAAATCTATTGCACTAATGTGTGTTTCTTCACAAAAATGGATATGATTCAAATTATGTTAATCTTTATGCATTTAAACTGGTCTGATCTATAATTATTATTATATTTATTTAATCAGTTCCACCACTTTAATATTAGTACCGCGGATGATATAACAGTAATAAAAACACCCTTAAATCTAATATTACTGGCGCTAATGGTATAGTGATCGCCTCGCCAAGTATCAGAATACTGGGTCTCGACATTTCGAGTGACTGTCGGTTTCGTGGTCATCTGGAGAGCAAGGCCAAGTTGGCCTCGATGAAATTGGGCGTGATCAATAGAGCAAGGCAGTACTTCAATCCTGGCCAAAGACTTGCGCTCTACAAAGCGCAAGTCCGGCCACACATGGAGTACTGTTCTCATCTCTGGTCCGGATCACCCCAATATCAGCTTCTACCATTTGACCGCGTACAACGGAGAGCCGTTCGGATTGTCGGGGACCCGGAGCTCTGTGAACGGCTGGACTCTTTGGCATTGCGTAGAGACGTTGCATCTCTGTGCGTCTTCTACCGCATTTACCACGGGGAGTGTTCCGAAGAGCTATTCGATCTGATGCCTACCGCCGACTTCCATCACCGCACAGCGCGCCATCGCCTCCAATACCATCCCTACCACCTGGATGCGTGGCGATCCACCACTGTGCGGTTGTCAAGTACATTTTTTCCTCGTACCACTCGTATGTGGAACGAACTCCCTTCGGCGATATTTCCAGATCGGTACGACATGGGTACCTTCAAAAAAGGGCGTTTACTCCCACCTTCAAGGCCGGCAACGCTCCTGTAAATCCTCGGATGTTGCAAGAGTTCATGGGCGGCGGTGATCACACATCATCTGTGACCCGCAGCTCGTTTGCCCTCGTATTCCAAAAAAAAAAAAAAAAAAAAAAAAAAAAGAAGATAGTGATTCAGTCCTTTTCATATTAAATATCATTGCTTTATTATAAATACATATATGTAGTCCAGCAGTTTTCCTGATCTATGGCAAAAAGCTGTCGTCAGCCCGTTATCAGAAAAGATAACCCAAGTAACTTTATCGACCTTCGCCCTATAAGTATTTTACCTTGTTTTTCACAATTTTGAACAAAAAATCTGTTAATACATAATTCACAAAACAAATCCTATATTTATTTAATATAAATAAACAATTAAATAATAACTATTTTAATAATATATTATAATCTCAATTACTAAACCTAAATAATTTAACGATATTAACTTTTTATATGAATTCAAATACGGTTTTTGTCCAAAAGCCAACTCAGTAATTTTTACTATTGGTTTAATTACCAGGAAGACGTATTGATATGAAGAAAATATTCAATATTGTTTCAAAATACACGTAGTAGTCTGGCGTACAAAACTTTTAAGTCATATTTTATCGAAGTTTCAATCAGATCCTTTAACCGTTACTAAAAACAAAACCTCTTATATGATTGTTTGAACTGCATCCTACCATCCACGCCGCCGACTACAATAGCATCCCCTCCATCTAGATACGTGGCGTTGATCCGCACTGCGATTCTCCATTTTCTTCTAAAAAATGGAATGTTCAATAGGTTATGAGCACTTTCAAAAAATGTCACTTGTACCGCAAAGGCTCGTAACGCTCTTTTTATTTCTCTAGTATAGCAAATATGCTCCTTTACCCTCCTATATTATAAATTAAAAGGTTCTTAAAATGAAAATTAAAAATTGTGTAGCACATGATACACAAAGAGACGGCTAATTTAAAACAACAGGATAACATAATTAGTTTCTTTTATACAAAGCACCTGCATCGCAGGTTGTTGTGGTGTTCTCTCGTTGACGTAGTCAGAGTCCGTTAATAATGTATTAAATTTAAGAAAAAAAATTATATATCTTATCTTTAATATTATATAATAATCAAATTTAATATTTACTACTACTACCTATACCTATTGAGTGTTCTTATTTACACTTTAATTATAACAGGAATTTTATTTCTTAGTTTTTATTACTATTCAATTTATTGTTTCTGCAGTATTAGTTTTCAAAAGTTTATTGTTTTCTACATTTCGTACTCTACGTTTAGCCATTTCTTCAATCGATGATTTGATTTACCTTACTTAATTTTTTATAACAGCATCATAATCTTGTTATATTTCTTTATTTGTAAAATTTTGGCTTTTGATCTATTTATTTGAGGGAAATTTTATTCTAAATAGAATATGTGATGTACTACACTAAAATTTTCACAAATAGATTTCTTATCCTGATAATTAATCTTAAATTTGACACTTGGTTTCGCTTAATACCTTTTTATTACTATCTTACAAAGTAATTTTTGAAATGATATTTGAAGTCCTAATGTAGCTCAAATATTAATAATTGTATTCAAAAATGCAAAATACTTTTTCCTAAATCTAGATTGTACCAAATAAATATAATATGAAATCACCAAAGTATTATACCTGTATGCCTCTGCGATAGTGTAATAAGTACTCGCTGTTGCGACTTTATACATCAAAGATGATAATAGATCCCCTTGCCTCCACTTTTTACCAGTATACTTCAAGTATAAGAATGCTATTGTATACAAAATCTATAAATAGAAAGAAAAAATCTATATAAATAAAAAGAGCATATAAAGAAACTGACTCCTGTTTGATACGTAGTTCTAAGTAAGATTGCAATGTGCGATAGACACAATTTATGTTATAGAAATCCTTTATATTGCTGGACCGGTCTAGCCAGCATCAAATTTACTTAAAGATACTTAATTTTCGATATCAAGATGATATAGATTGATCTTTGGATATTGTTATAGCAACGCTTCATTTGGAAACAGAAAAGTACACAAAAGTTCTTTTACTTTATATATTATTATTACTCTATTATCTTAGTATTTGTACAATTCCAAATTATGTGAGGATTTACTTAAGCCTTAATCAGACACTCTCACCAAACATTTTGTGTATTGCGTATATGCTGACCATCAACATAGTGTTTCAAGTCCAGACATCAAGAAAACGAAGTCACGATGAATCTGAAGATTGGGACGCCATGTGTTCTTCAAAAAATTGAGGAGGCTTAATGATAATACTTCAGAAGCTTTATATTACACTCCAGGGCAGAATGTGTCTTGTTTAATTATCAAAAAACCTCCACAATCTGGAGTGCTATACAAATCGGTTTCACAACTGGGGCGTACAAGTGGGTGCTCTCTCTTCAAACACAGTTTATATTTCTGTGCATCAACGTGCATTTCAATGAAATGGGTCCAAGGGACGATTTCTTCCTATCTTAGGAATTGCAACTAATTTTTGTCATTGAAAATGAACAAACCCAAAAAAAAGTAATTACTAACGGAAATATTCTTTTACAGATTTTGTCGCGTACTACGAATATATGAAATATGTATATCTGCTGATATATTCTTGTAATCTATATATATTTATATAGTCTCTTTATATATTTCTATGTATATTTATTAGTCTCTTTCAAGATTACTGAAAAATTTATGGTTAGTGTACGTTTTGCAACTTGAAAACGATGATAAAAAAAATATATACTTTATTTTCTTTAAAATATCTATATAGGAAACCTCAATTTACTTTCCTGAATTTATATTTATTCTTTTTTCATTATAATTATCTGTATTTGAACTTGATAGAAGATTTTCAAATTTCATTATATATGCTATTTCTTGTGTCGGTGACGAAGATGGAATTGACATATTCTTCGAATTTCTTTTACCATTCTCTCCTTACACCCATCTCTCCTTATACCATTATCTATTATACCACAGTTTTCAAATAAAATGACTTCTTTTCGTAAAGGAAAATCCGGTATATACATATCTCATGGCTTTCTACATAACATTAAAATCGGACATGATTTTATGTTTTTCCTTCTCTTTAACAAAATAATGCCTAAGTGCTGTTGTATCACATTTGTCATATTTACTTCTACATTTGGATATAATTCTTTGACATATCAGATACAACAGTACACATACTGAGAATGCTAGACAATGCATACTAAACTATTGGAATAATTACATTATGTAATAAATCTACTTCATATATTTTGCCAAACAGAATTAAAATTAAATCTATTAACCACCAGTAATTAAACTTACAGTAAGTATGAACTAAGTTTTCATACTTGTATAAAATTTTATGAGAAGTTAAATGGGTTCGGTACTTAATAATTTAAATATGTCGGCTGACTACAACCTCTGTGTTTGTATGTTATATTATAAACTATATTGCGAATTATTATTTAAACTAAAGGTTCGAAGTCGCAGTTGAAATGCAAATATTGAAGTTAAAATTACCGAGAAAAGACTTTTCTAGAGTCTGATCTAGTTCCTAATAATTTAAACTTAAAATTTACAAACACATTTGATTCTTATGATGCGTTACCATAATATTGATGGTCACGCATACCATCTATTAAATCTTTTTCTAAACCCAATTTCAGGAAGGCCACAAAGTCTTGTTTTATAATTTTCAATGTATGAAATTAAAGTACGGATTACTCCAAGGAAAGTAATATATATACACTGTTAGGTCGACTCTTTATACCTGTTTCATTTGTACCTACGTATTTGATATATATATATTAAATGTTTTATTATTATATTTTTTCATTTTTAAAATTGTAAACACTAAATGCCCGGATTCAGTTGAATATCGGAGCTACATTGTTTGTCTATCTTCACAGCTCACAGCACATGCTAATTTGAACTGCAACTCATCTTTGTTTCTACGGCTTCTTATTCTGTAGTGGTATACAATAAGAATCAGTAGAATCATAATCATAAAAGTATTGTACCAAGACTGTTTAAATTTAAACTTATATATAAATTATTAATGTAAAAGAAGGACGGAAGATGCTACATCGCCTCTTCCCCAGTCTTCGTAATCGTCAAACCACTCATACGTATTTATCGTAGAGTGTAGATAGATTATTAAATGTTATTATACGTGATATAGTTTTATCTACTGTGTATTATAATTAAATATGATTAGTTATTAATTAAGAGTGGTTGTAGATGACTACAGGCCTTATTAAATGGGTTTATCTATCTTTATACCACTTTCATTCAAACTTCATATGGTAATATAAGTTTGCAAAACTTTGAATACATAAAAATCCTCTTTGAAACAATTAGACGACTACTCTGGGTCCTGTGCCTCTTATCTGACATAAGCTATCGAACCATTTCCATCGTAGTTAAGTAATTCAATGCTGTATGTAACCGTAAAGTATTTAAACGTTAATTTAAATAAATAACTAAAAACCAAATAAAATCAAGAAATTTTCTTATAGCAGATAACTTTAAAATAGTTTACTACATCTATTATATTTTATTTGAGTATTGTTAAGTAATTTAGTAGTAAAGTATGTAACAATTCAAATAAAGATACAATAAAATAGAACACATAAGATAGACGAGACCCGTCAGAACATGTGTGAGGAAGTAATTAATGGCGACCCTCGTTACACCCGGATCAAACATTCAAACATACTTCTGTGACATTTGAGATATATTAAGAAAATATTTTTTGAAAAATAAAGTGAATAATTAATTAAGCGTATGTTGGAACATTTATATATAAGTCGGAGACACTAAACGAGACGCATCACGTTATCAAATCATCAATCATGTCAAAGTAGTGGCAGCACCGTCGCGATTATGTCATCACATGGATATTTCGTGCTACGACGGAACCTAAGTAAAGAATGGCCACTTGTCTTAAATCCTCGCTGAAGACTAGGAGCTTCAATAGAAACTGTCATATGTTTCTTTTACTGAAGACTAGTGCTGATATTTCAGATTACGTATTACATGTAATTTTATTTCATTCGCTCTTTGCATTAAGGTCCAGAAATTACCAAACATTTTACGGTTGAAGAATTTTCATTTGAAAGCATTTAAATGCTGATCTTTTTACATCATGTTTATAATTTTCTGGGGACGTTTAAGTGGATTATATGAATAAAGCCGCATTAACGAAAGTACAGCAGGTAATCCATTACAAAGTGTACACGAATGATTATACCAACCGTGAGCAGGAAGATATTTCTTTGTATTTGATACCATTATATTAAATTGTAAATTACTTATGAAATAAATTAATGTATTATGAGTAAAACATTATTTATAAACAACGTACGAGTATGTCAACAACGTAATGATTGTCATAATAACTGAATGATTTATTTTCCATCTTACCAAGTATTAATGACGCGAATACAGCTTCGTGTCGTGATCAGGTTTAGAGAATTGCTTTTATCATTCTTAAAAAAAAACCATCAGAATCATGGAATAATCACTGTACAACTTAGGAATTTCAAAACTATATTTTAATCATTTTAAAACTTAAATTTTAATAAATAGATAATACTCAAACAATTCCAAATTTATTAATAATCGAATGTTTATTTTTTATTGATATTTTTTTGTTTATTCTTATCCGAAAGGATTTTACACTTTGTATAGTAAAAGTAAAAGATTGTTGGTTTGTCACTTATGCCTTCCAAACAGATTATATGTCAATGTCAATCCACTTCGATATATTGTAAAAAGTACTCGTTTGGTTTTATATTAACTTTTTGAGTGAAACTCACAGACTTATGTAAAAAAGAAAAGCAGATTACAGGTTTGGGAGTACTTTAACTAGAAAAAATATAGCGATATAAACGAAAACATATCTGAAAAGATTATTTATTAACATTAACATTAAAAGTTAATTTTCTTATAACACCTCAAATTCAAAATACATTTATTCAAGTAGGCTTATTGCAAGCACTTTTGAATCGTCAATTGTTATATTAATAAAGTCAATCCGTAGTCAGTCCGTGAGTAAGTTACCACTAGCTCGGAATGGTGATCTGCTGAGTCGGCCATGAACGCGACAGATGGTCTTCTTAAATGTTAGTGAGTCTGCAAATAAGTCGACAACTTAAGTTGCACATATTTAAGTCTACCAAAAACTCGAGAATTGATTGAGCGAAGCGAACGAAGTGAGCGGAGCGTTTTACTGGAGACTTTTTGCATTCTTTGTCACGAATTGGCTCAAAAACTACTGGACGGAAAATTATGAAACTTTGCAATCAAAAAGACACACTTTAGGTGATGGTTCTTATAAAAAATTTTTTGAAAAATATCCTCAAAAAAAAAAATTTTTTTTTTAATATCATGTCAAAACATTGATATCCCCTTGAAATCAATGGGAAACGATGAGTCAATACTCTGGGCTCGCTTCGCTCAATATGCAAACGGCACCCAAGATTTCACGAGCGCAGCGAGTCGAAATTGAGGGTTTGTTGGCGCCCCTAGTATTATAATAAGATTTATTTCAAAATATTATTTTGATTTTAGATTGAAATCTTATATCTTGTGGGCCTTTATTATATATGTGTACACTCAACCCCATGAAGAATTTGTTAACTTTTTAAAGACGAAATTTATACGTTACAAGTAATTTCTTGTATTTCATTCAGTAATGCTTGCCTTGAATGCAAAATGTTAATTAATCTAAGTAAGCCTCCTGTTACAGGTTCAAGAATTTTTCATTTCAATTTTTTGTGGTTTTTAAGATTTGGAATGTATCTGTTTTAGGACTACATTATAATATAATAACTAGCTGATTCCAATATAATTCAATATATTTTTATCCTTATTTACCTAAATATGTTTATGAGCAGGTTTAAAGTCTATTATTAGACTTCGGGTCCGGGAGGCCGCCGGTCGAGTTTTAACAACCTAAATTTTGCAGACATAGTAAATGTCATACTTAAATAGAACCTACATCTTCATTTCATGCAGTCCACAAGTTATACAATTAACATATCGTTTGACTTATGATTATTACGTCGTTTCAAATGATATGGTAAAATTTGTAAATGATGATTTGATGAATTAAGACATTAGTGATTTTTATACATTGCCTAAATACGGGTATATCACGGACTTACTTGTTAAATAAAGCTCAATTAATAGCAATAATTCAAATTTCAATACAAGTGAACACTGTTATTCTGTCAAACTAGTAAAGATAAAAATAAATAAATGAATAACACGAACGAATGAATGAATGAATAATACAAAATGTGGTAAAGAATAAGTGAGAAGAGTATTTATAGAGATATTGAAACCGTGCAAGTAGGATCTGACGTTTTACAAAAGCAATGAATGCTTATTTGAAATTAAAAAAAAAATTGATTTTAAATTTTGAAAAATTGTGTTAGATATACGTAATTTTATTTAAAATTTTAATGACTATAAAAACCGAAAATAGCCGAAAACACCACACCACCCATCTAAGTTGTATTACTGTATTTACATTATTTATTTGTGTAAAGAATATATTTTAATTTAGAAAGGAAAATATTTTAGTCTAAATGTCACTGAGCCGCGTTCCTAAATCTGTCTTTTACGTCGTATAAGGGGTTAATGCCTTCATAAAATTTCCATATTAGAGCGAACACGAGACGGGTTCAAGAGGATAGCGCTCATATTTTATCGTCGTTATCAATAAAGGTAGATCATGAGACCATAAGGTGAAGACTTTTGCTGTTTAATTTTACGGTTTCATATATTTTCTACATTGTAGATAAGGTAAAGGTATCGTGTGTTTGAAATGTAAGCTATAGATGTTTATGTCTATGGACTGACGAGGGTAGTGCAACAGCAGTGCATTTTCTGATAAATGTTTCAATAACATTGCCTTATCCAAAAGTTATTGTGTGTAACAGTTTTTACAATGTGAGATCAATTCAAATGATCTATTTTTATTAAAGTATAAATTGCTGTTGAAAAAGTAGTAACTACTTGGAGAATATGAAAACACTAGTACATACATACCTGCTATATACTTTTATGTCATTAACAATAACATTATTAATTAAATAAAATATCTATAACAGGTCATTTTAGTTTATATAAGCTGGAATAATTTAAAGTGAAACTTATTATTGTAAATGCAAAAATACCGTTTTGATGTCGTTTATTATTATATAGCTTTCGTTCTCGTTTTTACAAACCGAATATCTATTCATATAAGAAATAATATCTAAAATTATTTTGACAGATTTGGGCAGATTAAGAAGTTGGCTGCGGCGCTTAAAACGTTGACACTGCACCCGTAGCTCTTGCATTGCCTAACTCGCCGGACGTGGGTAACCTAACGTAGTGCCTATGACTTAAGACAAATATTATGGAAAGTATATTGCATCGGTCGTGCGGATCTTCAAAGAAAAGATTAATAATGTTGTATTATATTAATATGATACTACATACTATGTATTTATTTATTTATTCTTTATATTAAATAAACAAATGAAGGCATTTACGTAACCGGTTCAGTGTGAACCCGTTATATAGATAGTTACCGTAATATATGAATATTAGTGCACTGTACTGGTTTTAGATATTAATCTAAAATTAGTTTTCAACAAATATGAATATGACATAATATCATTATATAAAATCTTATTTTGGTTACAACGATGTAATAACAATAACAACTAAGATTTGAATATCATTGTTCATTTGCAACGGACGCTCGTAAGAAATACAAACAATAGACCCCGCGCTAGAAGACGATAAAACATTTGTGTAGTAAAAAAAGATTACTGCTGTTGTGAAAAATTTTTGCTGTTGGTAAAAAATCGAGATTTTTGGGTAAATTATATTATAACAATATCGCAGTCAAAGGTTACTACAAGTTAAACGGTACTATGAGGTGAGATAATATTTTTGTTATTAGTCTATTTGAGCTGGCGTTGCCATCGCCACTTGTGGCCGGTGCCAGAGTCTGCTTAGGGAATCTTTCTTTCCTTTACATTCGTAATATATCTTTCAATATATCAACAGGATTTCTCTATGAATGCTTACTCACTCATGTACACAAAAAGCTATTTTATTAAATATTTATACAAAAATGCGTTTTGCCGCTTTGAAGTTAAGGCGAAAAAAACACCAGCGGTATGTTATATCCTTGTATAGATTTTAATGAATCACAATACTTGTGTCACAGCCGTGTTGTCGTTGCGTTAAAAATCATGCCAATAACCTGAGGCCGCAGTAAAAGTGTTAAGCTTATCTATTTATTTTTCATCACCCAGCACTCAGATATATATCTTTTTATAGAAACTTTGTATTGCAGAACTTATCTAGTGACTAACGTAATCATTAGTAAAACGTATCCTTGTTTTGAGTTAGTTTTGAGTTATTTGAAATTTACCAAATATAAATTTATTTAAATTAAAGACCACAACTAAGGAATATCTGTCAATTTAATATCCTTCATACAATATCAACCCACCAGTTGATCGAAGTGATAAAAAAAGGTAAAACAACTGATTCATGCCTCTGTTTCGAGCTATAACGTGACTATTAATACTAACGGCTCAGGCTTTGAAAGCAATAACTCAGAATCGCGAGTAAACAATAGAGATGTTATGGATTTGATATACGAGTAGGTTATTGTATATAGACTTACCAAATATCTTACTGTTTATTCGGATAAGTTGTAAAAATAGAACTCGTACTCGTATCCCGCTTAATTTAGAAAACTCACTTCGAAAATCAACGTTCTTGTTTTGAATTTGTCATTGTGTAATACTCTCAGAATGAAGTGAGATTCTTATCTTAACTCACATAACTAGAGATAGGATCAGGAGGTTCAATGGTGCCTATATAATTTGTCGGTACTTTATTTATGAAATAACTCGTGAATTACTTAACAATATTACACGAAAAGATCTTCTAAACATTGCATTAATATTAGAGTACAAATATTTTTATTTTAGATAACAGATAACTCTTATTATATTTTGTTCAAAGGTTTGTTCTGACTTTTGGTTCTATTGACAAAGGGGACAGACATTTGGAAACTAATTCTTTTTCCATAACATTTATTATATACAAAACAAAAGTAATTAGATAATGTTATCTATACATATGTATACATACATATGTATACATATAATATATTCCGTGAATAACAATATACGTTTTAACAGGTAAAACTCACAAAATACTCGTATATTCATGTCATATTATGTCATTTATATAAATATTTGTAATTTATTTTTCCCAGAATTAAACATATTTTGGGTTAAACAGTCACACTCACTCATTCACAAAAAAATGCACTGCAACTATTATTATTATCGTTATTACAAATAACAAAAGTTAATCAAATCGAGGTAATTTATCATTAAACAGATTACAACAAAATATTAAATTACAACTACCTTTTAAATCTAATTTATGATACGAAATGTGATAGCTCGCCTTCGAACACTGGCGCTAGTCGTTACGAGGAGCTGTCAGCTGACGTTGGCGTGATCTAAAGATCAAAGAGACAACGATTCAATAAGCGCTTCAATACGTTGTTCGTCAAATCGTTTTTGTTGTTTGTTGTTGTTGTTGTTTATTGTTTATTTTATTGAATATCTTTAAAAACAAAACAATAACTATATTCCAAAAAATATAGTGCTTCTAAGATAATCGCTCATATACAGACTGCAAAAAAAAGATTCCGTTTTTTTAGCACATCTCACAAATATTGTACGACAATTTTGATTGGTCTTACACATAATGTAATATACACGTAATATATAGTAGTTATATTAAATACTAAACAGATTCTTATAAACCAAGTTAGGACACAATATCTCGACGTTATGAATTTTGCAGTATTCAGAGATTTAAACGTACTTTCCATAAAACTTCCAAGAGATGAAATTAAAATCTTATTCGTCTGCTTTCAGCCACGGCTATGCGGAGAGCGCGCAGTATTGCAGTTATTTATTTTTGGCTTATATTTTATTTGCCATCTAAAATTGTTTTCGCTATCATATACCAACAATTTATAAGAAATTTAAATCAAATACAAAACATTCACATAAAAATAATTCATATTTCCAAAAAACTTTACATGTCTTTTGTAAATAGGGTTCATAAAATTTTACTAGGAGCTTGAAAGCGCAGTGGAATATTTCAAGTAATCTTCGCAATCTTCGTGAAAACTGGACGAAAAGTAGGCAACCTTCTTAAAGCTCCTACTGAGGTAAACATTTCTTGCTCTGTGGTTTCCAAGAAATATGACGGTCAAAGATTATTTATTATATGTAATTTGCATAAGAAAAAGTATATACATATTTTTTGGAATTATTTATTTTATAATAGTTTTAATTATAAAAAATAAATAGTATTAGTGCTGTTTTTTGCAATATTTTGCATCATGCGAAAGATTAATAAATTCAATAAGAATTGTAATGTACACAAATTTAATACTAGAAATAGAAATAAACTTGCTAAGGTTCCATAAAATAGGTAAATCCTTTAGAGTTAATTTTATACGTTTTTACAATTAAGTAAAGCCTTAATTTTTTTTTGACCCCGTTTGTTACTCCTGTTAGATCTACTGGCTGCATCACACCGTTCTTTAAGAACTCATCACTTGCGGAGGCAGTAGGAGTCGGGTTGCCCCTTTCCTCAAATATGGTGAAGGCGGCTGACCCTTGCATTGTGCTTTTAAACAGGTTTCACTTCCGGTGACTTGTCATCCACAAATTTCTTTTTTTATTATTAACTAAACATTAGACTGAATTATCTAACAGCGACGGTTCCAGTTGTTCGTAAATATTGATGTTTGACAAACAGTAAATACAAAAGAGAAATACTGAGTTTGTATTGTTTAAAAGAATATTAGTTTCTTACACTCCTTCTCCGTAAAAACATTAATTGGGCCAAATTCCATACCTCTGCCCGCTAAATTTTCTCAAAAAAAGGCACAATGTTTTTGCTTCACTTGTTAATATATTTATAAGAATTAATTAATTAAACTATGTCAAGAACTTAAAACCCTATGAAATTTCGTACTATATTAATCAGAAGGCGTAATACATGTAGCACGTGAAACACGACATCCACTAAAGAAGCAAGTCTGATATAAATACACCTTTAATAAAAAAAGTGCCATGTTTTTTTTCATTTATAAACATTTTATATAATACCAAATACATTCTAAATCAAATAATTCACATTAAATATTTATGTCAGTTACCTTTATAATTATAATATTTATAATCTGTCTTTTTAGGTGTTGTTGAACTAAACTTATAAACAATTATCTTCTGTCAAATAAATTATTAATTAATCCACGCAACAAGATGCTTTTCTAAGCATAAATATATAAACATATACTGTAGCTGCGTATACTATACTAAATCCCTCCTTATTCTATTCAATAGTTAATGAAGTCCTATAACGCTGAAGTGTATTTTTGATGTGTGCTTCGCGTGTGTAGTGATATTAAGATTTTGCGGAACACAAAGATACGCATATGCGTGAGAGTATTTGAGTATAATAGAGAAAACATATAATAGTGAACTACAATAACATCATTTAAACCCCAGTGGATGTGTCTTGTCCGTGTATACATAGTAGTGTGTGATGAACGCCCAGCGGCACCCTCGTTATGAGTACCTACAACCGA
The DNA here is from genome assembly GCA_918358695.1 of Melinaea menophilus ssp. n. AW-2005. Taxonomy (NCBI): domain Eukaryota; kingdom Metazoa; phylum Arthropoda; class Insecta; order Lepidoptera; family Nymphalidae; genus Melinaea; species Melinaea menophilus. The sequence goes on from OU911039.1 coordinate 1,171,897, forward strand.
ATCATATTTTATTTAAATCTTATCATGTAACAATATATAATAATAAATTTAGAGAAGAGTTAGGTACACTACGGCCTTAAAAACATCTTTCAAACAAGATATTTTAATGGTACAGCTAAAAAGATACATTTTTTGTTATTTCAATATAAGAAGATTTACTTAGTGACATAAAGCTTTCTTTCAGCTTATACTATGAAGGTCGAAAATATTCGTACAATTTCGATATTAACGAGGAAGATTTACGAGGATGGAGGATACGTTCTTATCGTTTTTATCAATAAAGATAGAATATGAAACAGTAGAATCGAAAATCATTGTAACTTACTTTTATTGTTTGAACGATGTTATATTCGAGGATTATTCATGAAATGAAAATGTATTGCAAAACAGCCGTGAGCACAGATAGAAGATATTTTCAAATGTATTCCGAATGTTTTGGACGCTGAAGGAAACAAACAAATTTTTAAGTATTATTATTTGTCTTGGTCTATTCAAAAGTTGTTTAGTAACCGCTTGACCCAAGTTCTTGCAGTGCAATTCCGATCAACTGCGACGCGGGCGACCCTCCGATAGTTGTAACAAGTTGTAATGAGGTTCTAAAAGTATTTTAGCAAAACTTAACTTTATTCATTACTAGATGGTTTCGGGATTTAGAAATTGTTAAGTACATCTATAAGTAAATGGAATGTATGTAGGTCTGATTGGTCAATTATTATCCCTTTTTTTATAACCCCAATAGTTGAAACTAGTTTTGTCTTTGCAATTCGTGTTTAAAATCATAAAATTTATTTTTAATCCTGTGATCCAACCTGTCTCTCAAACACTATTTAATTAAATATTACGTAAGAATAATCTCTTCAAACAAACAATAAATTCGTACTCTCAACTATTTCCTGCTGCGGGACTATCACTTCTTTTATTCAACATGATGCTTGTCTATCTAAGTCTGAAAAATGTACATAAATAGTTGTGCAAAATGTAAATTTGCAGGTTATAAATTCTTGTTCACAAAAGTAAAATAGTATAGTATGATACGAAGCTGACTCTTTTTTATGATAAATACTCGATTGGTGATATTTTATGCTAATAGTGCTGAAATTACTGATTATGGTCGGACTTTTCTATGCATCTTCTGATTATGGTGTGTATGAAGTAAAACCAGATAAATATCCTAACACTTTATCTCGTCACTGACTTCAGCTCACCTATGTTAAATTGTATAAAGGTTAAGCATCCTCTCTATCTGTTAAATAATAATGTTTACTAGGGCTCAGGTAACGCTCGCTCGCATATTCATCGCGCATAATCGCGTTCTGCGGTTAAACATAAATAATTAAGCACTGCACTGTTACACTGTTATAATTAATCTTTCGTTTTGGTTTTCGTTGTTATATTATAATATCAAAGAAAATTTAAATTAATATAATATCAAAAGAATATATATCATTGAACAAAGTCAGATAGCGTGACCGATTGATCGGTATAATCGATGCTTCACGTTCCAATTACGAAGTGCATTACAAACACACCACATATACAACCAAAATGTGGTAAAATTTATTATTATTATTCTCTATTGTTATACTAATTCACGCCTCGTCTCCTCGTGATATAATGCAGTTAACGCTCTATATGTGCGTATCCAAAAATAAGCGGAAAGTGGGAACTTCAACTTTAAAATAGGTTATCTTATCATCCGATTACTATAACCATAGTATCTCTAAATTCAAAATATCTTCATTCAAGTAGGCATTTACATGCACTTTTGAATCACCAAAATATTATAAAATCGTCAGTGTAGTCAGTCTGTGAGTAAGCTACCATACATACATACCGAGCATACACTGAGCGTGAGAGAATAGATATTAATAGAGGTGTAAATATAAAAATATATGTTTAAAATAAGGCTAAGATTTTATATGATTACTGTATTTACATTATGTTATTGGTACCAATCTGGTCCGGATTACACTATAAAATTAGCACATTATCATTATATTATTTAAAATATAAATTGGTTATGTAAATATATGAATAATGTTTAAAATGATCTTAAAATTAAATATAATGACTAAATTAAACACTACACATTAAGTTACATAAAACATAACTAATGATTACATTTCATACGAGTAAATCATTCTTAAAATGACTATTTCATCACTCTTAATAGATAAATTATGAACTCGATGTGTGAATATACGAACATATGCTTAAAATATTATATATAACTTAAACAGACAATGGTCATCGAGTTGTATTGTAAATATGATAATTAATCAATAAACATATTATTAATCAATCACTTAACGCACAATTATAATATTATCATTAAATAGATAAATTACAAATTCCACGTGTAATAGAACAAGTGAATGAAGTGGTTTATTTGAGAAGTATGTTTAGTAGAGACGGAAGATACGACATGGATGTGGAACGGCGTATTGCTGCCGGTAACAGAGTTTACAGTGCTTTGGCTGCATTGTTGAGACGGCGAAACGTCAGCATAGCTGCACGTTCACACGAGATGCGATCTCTTTGCAGAATATGCGGAATTAGTCTAGCTGACCGAATCCGTAGCGTTTGGCGTCCCGTCGTCTCCGGCTACCCCGCAAGGGATATGGCGTGAAGATAAATAAATAAACATGTGTAATTATAAGAAATATATAATATATTTAATCAGTCATTGAAATGGGAAAAATAAGCGAAAAATAAGTGACAGGGAAAGTTATAAGAGCGTGTAAAGTGACAAGAAGTACAACGTGGAATTATAGTTTGAACTAAGCGTACGTAAGATATAAATTTTTTATTACTTTTAAAACAATAATTATTTAAAATCTTGTTTTATAATATCATACATTAAATTTTGCTATTATGTAAGAATTAGATTGTATTAAATGTTTTAAAAAATACAAAATTATAAATAGACTCAGAATACAACAATCACAAAGTACGTTCTTAGGAGAAGCTGGAAACATATAGATCTGGCATACGGAAAGACAACGTAGAACGTTGTGTTTTGTATTCTACGTTGTCTTCAATTGATGGATTACCGATGAAGAAAATAGATGACAAACATATTAATAAAATGGAACTAGACAATATTACAGAAGAAGACGTTCATAAAATAACCAATATATTACACAATTGGAAAGCATCTGTGATAAATAAAATTCATATCTATTAGTATAAAAAATTACACATTATTCAAAAATTTGACTGAAATCATATTTAAAAAACTAAATTTACCACACTTCAATACCAATGTGATAACTTATCTGATACCTAACGGCCAATATTCATCGCAATCATCTCAGTACGAGATGTACTACAGATGTACTATTTTATTCAGACCCACAGCATGTACGAGCATACCTACCTTTTACAATATTCTAACTTCACTCATCACACCCAAAATCCGGGGACTCACAAAACTAAAGTATAAAATTGCAGAAAAACAATAGGGGGAAGTGTTCAATAATTGCACCCACATGGGTGCAAACAACAACTAATCATTGATTCGATAATACACAGGCATAAAGGTAACAATAAAAGAAATATACACCGTACACTTAAGATTGTAAAAAACTTTTGACAATATACCACCTTTTTGGTTATTAAAAACCCTGGAAATAAATAAAATAAATATTTTTAATAGATTTTGAAAACAGTTGTCAACTTGGAAAACTAACTTACATCTTAACAGATATCTCCACGTTTTATACACGTCAAAACAGGCCTTTACCAGGGATATTACCTTAGTCCCCTGTGATTTTATCTCGCCCTAAGTCTACTGTCACATCTACTTAATCAATAAATACCCCCCCCCCCCCCCCAAAGATAATAGCAACAGTATCAACTATATCTCACCTAAATTACATGGATGATATCAAAATTTACGCTAAAACAGATAAAGAAATGGACAAACTTATTAAAACAACATCTTTTTTAGTATTTATAAATATTTTTTAGTAGGTTATAAATATACAATTTGAACTTTACAAATGTAAAACAGTGCACAAAATTAAGGTCAAATTAAAATAAAAGGAATCGATTGACATGAATAAGTACCTAGAGTACAACCAACTAAAAGGAATACACCATAAAATATTAAACAAGTGTCATCTATTTGGAGGTCATAAAATGGAGCCAAATTAATTTACACGTATTAAAAACAAACACACGCACCCTAATATAACATAACTATCATCAGCCCAAAAATGCAATTATCTATTAAAAGATAGTAGCAGCGGGGTTATAAATTAACAAACACAACAAACAGTGTTTGGCAAAAGAAACTTCAATTCAAACGGAAATTAGTGGCTAACATAGACTAATAGTACAAAATGCTAACAACTTTAATCTTAAAAAGACAACACCTACAGACACAAATAATTTAAGCAACAAAGAACATTTCCAGAACATACAAGATTAGTGGAAACGCGAAACACTAGGTACACGGTAGGCACCCCCATGGCTTGGAACAGTCGCTGATAGACAAAAAAGCATCCAACAAATGGCTAAAGGCAGGCTATTTCCTGAAACAAAAAATTATAGAAAATTATTATAAAAGACCCAACAGTCAAACACAACAAATGCCGGAAATATCACATTCACTCAGAGACCATCAAAAAAATTACAGGATCTTGTCCTCACCATACAGGATCTGATTACACGCACAGACATAATACAATTAAAAATATCATTCGTCAGTATCTTGCAATCAAATACAAACTTATCGAAGACTCACTCATGTTACTAGCAATTTTCGTAACAGCCCAGGTACAACATAGCATAACGCCATTGTAGCAAAACCGGTGCTTGCTAACACACATGTATAAATAAAACAATCAAATAATAAAGAATATTGTATAATATTATTCTACTTCACTTTATTCTATTCTAAAAAAAAACTATCATTTACGATACACCTTCATTTAATATGAAATCAGATAAGATACACAACTTTAAATTATACTCTAAGTAAAATTGCTTTAAAGACAAATAAAAATAATTCAACAAAGGAGTGGTCATTTTGCAATATTATTTAGCTATTCAAGATTCTATTTAGTCACCATGTACCTTCAATAATTTTCTTAACTTGAGTAAATAAGATTTGAGTTCGTGTGAATATTTACCGGACCGTCCGAGGAGACCAATCGATAGTTTGTTAGTTGGATAACGGGATCTAATTGCTAAAGCAATCAGCTTGTGTCATCGATCAGAAACTTTTTATAATTTTCTTCGTAAATTTTCCTGAAACAATAGCTTGGCAATGTTTCATATTCATTCTGAATTATTTTGTATTTTTTGAATATACTGTGTACTTATAAAAAGAACGCGATCGTCGTTCAATTGAACTCCGATATAGACTTTATGACTTGTTCATTTAATATTGATATTTTAAATTTATATATTTTTCTACTTTAAAACAATGCCAGTGATAACTTGTGTACGTCAAATGGGAGTGGCAGGAAAGCCTATTTTGATACCATAATTATAGAAATACGCCCTTCAGAAAAGACACTCTTCAACTTTAAATAACGGTTGCATTATTGTAAATTGAAAAGTGAATTATTCTAGACGTTTCAACCAGCGTATTCTTCGAACCGCATACGTATCATGTAGCCCCATTGTAATTTTGTATCAAAGGTAATGCCCAAAAAAACAAGTAAATGCTCAAAAAAATAGAATTCACTAAATTCATTTCCTCATTATCCTTCTAATATAGGCTCTATATTATGGCAACACTCAGTTTGACAAAGGAACCAGGGGAACGCTTTTTATTTACATCTACTCCTTGATTTCTCTCATTAAGATATGATCTAATCATATCAAGGGCCTTATTTTTGCTTCCATAATGATGTATTTTGATAAATTATACAAAATGCCAAGCGCATCTTGTGATTCCTCCTGTAAAAATATTCAGCAATACCTCAATGCCTGCTTCTGTTGTTGAGCGACCAGGAGTGAAATGAAATTGTTTATTTTTGCTAAAATGTGTAACTAGAATTATTTTATTAAAGATCTTTCTAATTGTGGGTAATACTGAAATAGGTCTATAGTAAGTTGGATCTAATGTACTGCCGGATTTAAATAATAGTATTGTTTCATTAGATCAGGAAATATACCACAATCAAAACAGTTAGTAAACTAATAATACTATATAATGATAATTTTGGCCAACGATACCTACTAGTAGCTAGAGTATACTAACGGATATTCCCCATAGATCTCTTGTCTTCTGAACACTAATTAATTTAAAAATATTTATAATTTTTGAGCATTAACTTTTTATAAATTAAACTCTTTTCTTGTATTCAATTCCTTTTCCGCATACGGAAAACGCAACTTTGTTGATGCCTATTCACTAAACACTAATGCATCAAGAACATATAAAAATATCACTGTAAACACTGATTTAATTAATTTAATAAAAGAAGTAAAAATCATTATACATAATAATTGAGTTTTAATGTTTTTTATAATGTTTAATGGCAAACTAAATCATTTCTTATTTTTCTTTTTCGGTCAGCAAGTTACTGTCACAAGAGTCATTTTCCTTTTTTAAATCATTCTCTTATTACTTTAGAACTTAATAAATTGGCCACACTGATCAGAACATACTGTATTGATTAAACATTTGAAAGTTGGAATAATATTACTAAATATATTATCAATACAGATGGCGCTAGACAAGGTCCATAAACATGTGTGTTTATTTGTATTTGATATTTTAAGTAAAACGGTGCTTACAATAATTACTTATGTCAAAAACTGTGGTAGACACACGACAAATACAAAAAATAAAACCAAACTCTTAGCGCCTACATTTCATCTTCAAAAAGTTAACAAATTCTTCATGAGATGAAGCCCATTTTTTTACACTGAAATACGCATATATAATAAAGTTCCACGAGATATCTTACTTTACTATTTTTAGTTTTCAATCTAAAATAAGAAGTGTAATATTTGATTTGAAATCTTATTATAGTATACTAGAGTTTTTAGTTAATCGACATGTGTGGAACTTAGATTGTTGACTCATGGGCAGGGCTGATATTGTGATATACACATCGAACATTGTTTAATTTCATAAAAGCCGGCTATTCTTAGCACATCAGTATTCTGAGCCGGTGCAAGCTGACTGACTACGCTGACCCTTTTTAATATAATATAATTAAATGACGATTCAAAACTGCGTATAAATGCCTCTTTGAGTAAAAATATTTTGAATTGGAAGTTTTGAGTTAGAATTTGCTCTAAATCTACTGATAGGGATTCATTTGGAAATAATAAGTAGGACTCTAAAATTATTAAATGTTATTAAATGACTCTTCATAATAAATGTAATCCCTAATATACTAAAAGCGACAAATATTGTTTACTTATTTCTTAACTCGTACGGAGCGATGAACAACTCATCACGGGTGACTTTAATCTCCATAAATAAAGTTTTGATCTAGTTCCTTGAAGTTGAAAACTTTTAATTACTTAAAATATTGACAAACTAGTAGCGAAAGTATTAACATATTTCACATATGGCAGGTAAGTCTATTAAAATTAGTGTTTAAGCAGTACCGTCAATTAACGAGTATACTAACATATTTGAAAAAGGTCATGATGATATTTTGAAAGATGTTATTAATATTAAAAAGTAATATATATTTATATAGTTTATAAAAGATTAATAATATATAGAACTAAAAACTTACTTCACGATTGAGCTCAAATTTGGACAAGATATACACGAGAGACTCATTTTGATTTGCTATTTAAACAGATGCAATATTGGCTAACGACAACCGCTTTCACATGTGAAACATTCCGTTTTTCCAATTAGTGTTTCATGACAAAGAAATATTTATTATTCATTTATTTATCTTCACGCCATATCCCTTGCGGGGTAGCCAGAGACGACGGAGAGCCAAAAGCTTCTCGTGCCGGCAAACTAGACAGCCGTTATAGATTACCACGAAACTCACAATCGCTCCAAATATAGGATCAATATACTGATGCTCTGTGAGGCATTGAGAGCAGTACTCTCGAAGAGCGGCGAAACGACAAATGGAGTTTTCTTAGTGGTAAACGCTCAAAATTGTTTCTTTTGGGGATTTAATTTAACGAGGAGGTTACTTTAGAAGAGTCATCCGAACTTTTCCTTAGAGACGCCTGCACGGTCGAAATATACCGTATCCCCAGTGCTCTTATCCGCATGACAAACTATGTGAAAATATGCGTCATATAATTCAGCAAATCTTCTAAAACAACCTGTATGCTCTGCCTAGTGAGAAAGCTGGTGATCCACTTGCATAAACTCTCGTGAAGCCCATAGGAAGGAAACTTTTAAAGAAGCCCCTCGTGCTAGACCCGATCGAAAGCTTTTGCCATATTCAGAATAACTGCCAGATCCTCTCCTTTGTTTTCAATAACCGCTTCCCAACGGTGCTTAAGATATAACAGAAGTTCACTGCTGAACCTTTCGACCATGGTGAAAACCATATTGTCGTACATCGATCAACTGGAGATCCTCAAGGTACGATAAAAGCTGTGGGTTAACGATGTTCTCCATTATTTTGAACAAAAAAGAGGTAATAGGTCTGTAGTTAGCAGGGTCCGAGCTATCACCCTATTCAGAGATCAGATGGACCATGATACCGGGACTTCTCCTTCGTCTTTAAGGCAGGAGAACTGAAACAGATGCGTTAGTAATGAAATCAACCCACGGTCACATATTCGTAGCACTGTTGGGTAAATGCCATACGTAGCACTATTGGGCAAGTGGAGTAATTATTTCCGCCAGCCTTACCAGGTGATTCATAATTATAACGACATGCTTGAACTTTGCACCAGCGATTTGTCGTTTGAAGAATCTGGAAGAACGGTTATACTTCATTGGAAGGGAAACACATCGGCCACCATGACTGGGATGCAAACAAATTACCGCATTCTATCTCAATCCACTGACTTGTAGTGTCAAACGCGTCGGGTCGCAGGACCTGTGTGAACCCCAAGTTGGATTGGCATGGATACCAGGGTACCCCGGGCATGGGTACCAGGCCATGATCAGAAGACCCTTTTAATAAAATAAATTTTACTGAACTAAAGACTTTTTATTTATGATACAACATATTTACTTTGTGAAAATGTATTAATAAATAGTATACATTAGGTAACTAATCCTGATATCACATTTTCACATTAAAGTTGAGATAAACTCCATAAAACAAATCCCACATTTTACTATACCCATATCTTACTTAATATATTAAATCGAAGTTATATTTAATATATTAAGTAAGATAAATAATTAGTTTACGTACAACCTAAGTAATTGAAAATCAATTGAGACGAATGCAGTACTGATCCTTATCAACTTTAAATTATGAATAACCTTTACACCAGCAAACTATAAAGTAAAGCGCGCGAAAATGTGTTCAAATGGTGGTCCTACACCGATGACGGAACTCTTTTGATGTGATCAACCCCGCACCATTGCCCATACGTCACCCACTGTCGCTTCGAGCCAAGCGAAGCCATAAACCAAGAATAAAACGGAAGCGTATCAATTACTACTACTATTAATATACTTGGAGCACTATAGATATATATCACATTTAACTCTATAGCTGATACAACCGTACGACAGAACGAACTTAGGTATTATTTCCTTTAGTACCCTAATGAAGTCTGAGAGGATATATTTCAGTTCATTTTTAATGTATTTTTTTATACGACTTGTCTTTACACAAATCGACAAAATTTAAACGAAATTGTAGTTCGTAAGTAGGTCAAAGCGATATATCTATTTATAGTTTTTAAAAAGTTAATTTAATAACATTAAAAAAGGTAAAAAATAGGGTTACATTTATACGTTAAACACATATATATAATACGGTTGTAAAACTTTTTGTATACCTTTTAACAAAATCGTTTATATGCTCTTATGGTAAATTCTATATTTCCAGAAAAAATAAACTAGACTGTGATTACTACATCCCCTCTCTCCTCTCCTGCTCCTCTCTATGTCAACGGCATCACAAGGTGCATTGTACACAATACGCTCTGATACACTCTCATACGCACTCATTAAGACGCAGTGATAAAAACTACTGTTGTGATTGGAGTCGTGCTCTTTGTAACTCTCATATGTGTGTGTTTAAAAACTTATTTTTAATATACCTTCATCTATTTAAAGTTAAACTAGTTTTAGGAATTAAATAGTCTTTTTTGTTTCAATATTCAGTAAGCAGAACATTTTTTTAATTTAAGGACAAAGGTTGTTCAATAGAATTATATGACTTGTATATCATAGACGAATTCATATAGTTTATATATAAGTATTAATTAATTATATTACTTTATAATTATTATACATTTTCAATAGAGTAAAATAAATACAGTAAAACTTAAGGTTCTTATTTTATAGTTTAAAACATTATTTTGTTTATTTGATATAACATTAAAGATGTCTGTTTATTAGATGTCAAACCTAGACAGCGGCAGGAAGTTGAATCAGCATTATTGCATTTGTCGTTGAGATCTGATTATATACTTTTAGTATTCATCTTAATATATATTTTCTTAAAGATGTATCTGTTTAAAATACTATTACTTCACGATTATTATATCTATATTTTTATTATCGTTGTAAATATTTTTTTTTTATGTATAAATATTTTTTTTTATTATTTCTATTACATTTTTTTGTTTATTATTGCCTATACTTTATAGTTACCACATCATGAATTTAATGATAGCCTCACCATTAACGACGCCTTTTCTTCCGAAGATCTAATAGTGCATCTTTACGTCTAAATACCTTTCTTAACAGAGGGCTTTCCACACGCCATTTTGACATACCACGCGCCATAAGATTTTAATGTAATTCACCTCAAAGTTCAAAATTTCTCATCTTACGTTCCTGATTTCTTTTATTCTTTTGATATTTGATAAGTCACTCTCACCCTTTAATTAAACTTCTGAACCTCTTTACCTGAACTTATAAGTACTCATGGCCAATTCCCAGGTGGTACTTTTTTTACCATGATCTGGTTTTTCTTTCACACCAAATTCGTCTACCAAAAATTTTTAGTAGTAATTCTGCCACGTTGCTTTAAAAAACTTGAATGAAGACAACTCCATGAGATATTTAAACAGTAATAACTGGGAATTGATATTTAATGCAATCTCTTAATAATAAGGTAGTCTGCTATACTTGATAGATATATATATATATATATATATATATATATATATATATATATATATATATATATATATATATATATATATATATATATATATATATATATATATATATATATATATATGTGTGTGTGTGTGTATGTGTGATATTACGACAAAAAAATAAAACACCTTCCAGCCCCGTGACTTACAGACATTATCAAAGAGCTAATGGAAATCAACAGAAATTAATTCATTAAGTTTGATGCCAGTAGAATAATATCTAGTTTTCCAGTGATAAACATTCTGTTTGGATTACCAAATAATATTAAAATTATACATATTATTATTTATAAAATAATCATTATCAATAGTGATCCAACCTTATTTGTTAACTTATTATTATTACGCAACATCAAATCGAAATAGAATCAAAGCTACCTATTCTTTTCTTTTTTATAATTATTCCATTTTATATTGAAATAACGGTATGAGTAGGTATGTTTCTTGTTATTTTTAAGTAATTATTATGACATATTAGTTCTCCAAGTGTTGGACGGTGTTTAGGTTAGAGTGAAATCCCACGATGTTGCAAAAGTCTACATTTAGAGTGGAGCGAGGTGTCGTCGTTTGCCATCGTTTGACCTCAGAAAATACTAAATGAAAAACTTACTTACTCTCCTAGGATATACTTTTTTGATGCATCGCTTTCATGTTTGACGGGAGGGTTGGGCTTCCTGATTCTCTTACTCACCAACAGAACGTAACCAAATGAATTTGGTTACTACACGTCTACCTACTGTGAGAAGTTGATCCTTCCCCAGTCAAGCCAGCCCAATTCGAGCTGCTGTCTAATAACTACCTTACCTATATAAAAGCAATAACACACAAACACAAGTTAAACTTATAAAACCTCTCATTATTAGATTGGGAGTTAGTAAATATTTTCATAACTTTTCACTTTATTAATTAAAAGTTAAAAACAATCATTGAAAAACCAATAAAGTAATTTTTCTTTATGCTTCTAATTTCTCTTTTAATAACTGCAGTAAAACCTCTTAGCGACTTATATTATTAAAATAGATTATTAAATAGAAATTAATCACATAAATATTAAGAACATGATTAAAGCATTTTGATTTATTTTATACTAATATTGTAAATGAAGTCAATTATAAATGAAATCTTTGTACTTAAGTCAAAGTTTTGTCCTTTCATATCATTTATTCTTTTCTCTTGTTAATATTTCAATTGAAAAATATATTTTTTGAACATTCACTATAAGACTGCTAATCTTTAATGGACTTATTTGACAAACTTTCTGAACCATAGCATCATGCTTCTAAATTTGCCATCCAAATCAAAAGCATCTTAAAAAAATATTTCATTTACTACATTTCTTACTGATATAACTTATTCGTTTTTTCCGAAAAAAAAGAATAAGTTATATCAGTTTTTAAGAAATTAAATCTTATGATTAAAAATATAAATATATTTTAAATAACAATACACTTATTTTATTTGCAATTTCTAATACTAAGTTCGTTTTAAAAGATAATCATTAATATTTCTGTAAAAAGAGATTATAAACTTATGCTACGTTTTGTAGTGTAAGTTTTAGTGATGAGTTTAACACTATTAATGGAAACTCCCAGTTTGCATTACTTATTTGATTGTTGTCTTTTCTTTCCGAAAAGATTATGCACAAAGTTATATTGAATGATAAGGATATATAAAGTAAATTAAAACAACCTACTCGTATACTAATATTACAAAGAGAAAAGATTTGCAGCTTGTTTGTTTGAATCAAATAGGATCAAAAACTACTGGACCTATTTCAACTATTTATTCACTAAATGAAAGCTATATTACCAGAAAATAACATAGGTCTAAACTTATTTAAAAAAATAGACATGTGCAAAAAAAGGTTACGTTAACCAAAAAAATCGTGTAATAAATCGGCTCAAAAATTCTTTATCTTTGCGCGCGCCGCTTAAATGGTCAAAGATAAGACGAAATGTATGGATGAATTTTAAGATTAAAAAAAATCTACAAAGAAGTTCTCGAGAGGTATATCTATAATATGAATCCTTATAATTTTATAGTAATCATCGAGATAATTCCAAGTAGATGATTTTAATCATACAATTGGTCAATTCGTTGAGCAGTTATTATTTAATTATGAATATTTAATTTTCATGTCGTCATGAGTATAAAAATGATATATATACACGAAGAGTCAAGATGTTCTCTTCTCTATCTCCGCCTACGTTTAATTATTTTTTACAGTGTGAAGTACTTAATTTTATTTTCATAAAATTACCTAATTTTTAATTATTTTTATTTTGATACCTAAAAGTATATCTAAAAGAGAAAAATTACAGCTTTGAATGAGATTTAGTATACAAATATAATATAGGTTTTAAACAAAGTTCAGGCGAGCAAAGTCCGGGGGTCAGCTAGTATAAAAGAAAAGGTTATAGATATTTTGAAAAAAAGTTTACACTAATTCGCAAAACAACATAAGCTTTTTTTTATTATTACCAACAAACTCGTTGAGCAACTGATGAGAGCGAGATAGGTCACGTCTGACAAAATAAAGTTTACTTAGGAAGGCATTATAATAAACTTATTTTTTAATTTAATGCAACAACTAATTGTCTTTTAGAAAAACGGAGAATCACTGTTTTAAATAACTTTGAAGTACGAGTGTATCCCGTAAAACAGGTAATATCTTGTCTAAATATTTACTCTCATTTTAAAAAGAAAGTGTCAAATTAAGCAAGGGGCCCTGCAAAACAAAATCCTAAGCGCAGTCGTTACTCATTTTTGTACAATGGCTATTGTATCCATGTTTTTTTTTCCCAGGACGCTTCATAATTTATTATATTTTACTTCATTTTAATCTATTTCAACCAAAATTTATCTTTAAAAGTTTTTGTTTTTTTCTTTAAATTTATTTTTTTATTATATATACTATAATATTTTGCATATGTAGGAATTTGTACAGTAAGTAATGTTCAGTAAAGGAACATAGAAAAAAGTAGACTCATACATAGAACAAAATGTAATATTTGGTTTTAAATTGATTCGGCAAGTAAGGTAAGACAGGCTCGCCGGCATGTGCGTAAAGAGATAACTGCTCATATGTGAGGTAAGTAGTCTCTAAAATTCTAACTAAATGTAATTAAGCTGACTTTACTCCGGCTTACATTAAGCCATTGAAATGCGAAGCGTATACTGGAGAGAAACGAATTTCATTGTCTCGGTAACGGCAAAGTCTAGGATATAATTAGAGGTAGTTTTAAAAATTCTCGAATCCCTTTCGAAGCTATCACAAAGTTCCCACTATTGTCACAGAATAACTGTTAAGCATAAGAAGAACGCACCTTTAGAGCGATCACTGACGGCTTCCAAATACTTGTATATAATACTAATAAAAATTCAGATATAACACTTTTATATTTTACAATCAAACATTGCAATCCGTGATCATAAATGGAGGAGCGAAATCTGCATTAGTCTTTCAGCGGATAGGTTGCGCATGATATTTTTTTATTGCTTGACCTTTGAAACAACTACAAATGTGAAAATGAACTACTATACGAAATAAGTCCCTAAAGAGGCTAATAAAGCTTGAAAACTTACCTGTTAAAGTCGTCGGTATTCGTTTTGAAACAGAATTTTGCATAAAATAATGTTTGGCTCTTAATACTTACATAGGATGCTTTACATCGAAATCATCATCATCCGAGACCTATATTATCATCATCATCATCGTCTGAGACTTGTATTTGTACCGTCTAGCCTAATACTATCTTCATGTAGAAAAGGATTATATCATGTATGATTTTGGGCTCAATGATTTTTCCTTTATTGAACTTTCATGTTCCTTATGCAAAGATTCTTTTTGGGAATTTAGTACTAAATAGTGTAAAACTTTACTAAGCTTCGCATAGTCAATGCACCTGTAGTTTCAATATCCGACTATTTACAATTAAAAATCTATAAATGTAACCAAAAATATGTCGTTACTGCTTTAGCCTAGATTTTTTTTAATCGAATCATGTACTCGTATGATTTGGCGATAGTACAATCGGCCGTCCACCTGCACTAATGTTCTGGCAGTAATAAGAAGTTCGATCCATATTACTATATCACGTTATCAGCGACGCCTCTTCTGTTAACTCCACGAGATACAACGTCAGCTAGGTTGCATCGGATAGGAACATACAATGAAGCAGGATTAGTCAACACCCGGAATGTTGCTACTCTATTAGCATCTAATATTTTAAAATTAAATGAACCGATAGCTAAGTGCGATGCTAGAAGCTGTTCAGTATTATGTCTGGATATGATTCGTCGCAAAGTTATGTCACGGAAAAACTTACTGATTCTAGCATTACTAGTCAATTCCGCGATTGCATCAGACGATGAATTTATATTATGGCTATTATTTATATTTTAGTGAAAAAATGTATCTAAAATAGCCGCCACATTTGTATTGTTACATTGGCAATTTAGTTTTTGTGTAACCAGTGGGTTGCTTTAAATCAAATATGTAATTTAATATTTAGGACGCAATTTATTAGATTAGTTTAAGAGATCTCTTTTAGATTAACAGATCTTGAATATTCGTGGTTACCATAGCACAAAAAGACGGCAAGTCAAATACTCAAACACTATAAATTGTGCTGACACATCTTAATATTAGAAGTTGAATATTAATTACAAATAAAACCAAGATTCAAGATTAATTTAAATTAATGAAATTCACCTCTACAGTCAGTCATGTTCAAGGGGGAGGAATTTAGTGTCGATACATAGCGTAAAATATATTTATTAAGTTTATTGTTTGTTATTATAGTTTCTATTCTTATCATAAGTTATAAGAAACTAAATTAATTGATTTATTTATTTGTTAATGTCTTTTCGACTATGAATTTTGACTATACCAGTGATCACTTGTGTGCGTCAAATAGGAGTTTCTTAAGGACCCATTTTGATACAATACTTACAGAAATAAGCCCTTCTATAAAGACACTCTCCGTGTTAAAATATGGCTGCGAGGCTAAATTATACTTTGTATCATTTTGTTTAGTAACATATAAGAAAAAGAATAACATTTGTTTCATATAAATGGAAAACCTATATCCATCTTTACATATATCGCTAAGATGTGTGGGAAACTCTTTGAAGATGCTAGTTAATTTCACCGAGTGGAGCCTTTGCGGTAACTTTACTTTTGACAAATTCTGAGAGAAGTTTTCTTCAGACCACTAAAACTCTCCACAAAGAGATCGTTTCATGCAAGTCGTGGTGAGTGATTGTTGTGATAAAAAAAGCGATTCCATTGTAGTAAAAGTTTAAAAGTCTATAAACTGGTATACATGGAAAAAATAAATGTTTTTAATTATAAACACAAAATCTTAGATTTTACTGATAATTAAATTGAACGTCATCTATCAAAGAAATAGAAATCGTTTAACTTTTAGGCTAATTAATAATAAAGCTATGGAATGTAATAGACAAGACATTTGACAACGAATGAAGAAAATTGAAACTCATTCGACATCATTTTCACTATTTAACAATTATACCAAAAGCATCTAAATAGTAAGAGTTATTTTCCATTATTGACGGTACATATTTGGTCCCGTGATTATCTTAGTGCACAAAAATGGCAAAGTTTCCCAGCTTTCCGTAAACTTTAAAGTAACGGCTTAGTTACACTATATGATTATTTTTGATAGATACTAGCTCCGATTCGCCGATATACTTTATATATATATATATATATATATATATATATATATATATATATATAATATTTCTGCGCTCCTCTAGTTGTTTGAAAATCCTTAATTTATATAGTTCCAGTTATGTCCATGTTAAAAGTAGTGGACAGTTAATTACGATGAAGATACGTTACCGGTACCGGATAGTACTTTTATAAATCTGGCTGATAATAGTTACATTGCATTAATATTTTAAAAAAAAAGCAATTGAGTTGATACTCGTAATATTAAGGTGTTTGTGTCAATAGCGACGCCAAGTGATGTGTTAGTCGTGATGAGTGCTCCTTGTAAATATTCATGCGCCATAGTTTAGCGAGATTATGCGCGTTGAATATGCGAACGAGCGCTAGCCAGCTTAATATGTAATCCACACTTTGCTGTCTTGACTTAGTTTGTAATGTTGGGGGATTTATTTCGAAACACGACAAAATAAAAACTTAAGAAGAGTAAAACGATTTACATACTTTATATTTAGCAAATAAATTAATTATTTTAAACTTTAAAGTAATATTAATTTAAACTTTAAAGTAAATTATAAAATGTTAAAAAGTCAATGATAATATTATTGTTAATATTGTTTGAATAATTTTATTCTTATTACGTGCTTATATTCATATTAAAAGTACTTTAAAAGAGTTTCATCGCTTTATGAGCACAAACATTTCCAACTAAAATTCTTTTCATGAATTATCGTATCTACTAAAATATTATAATTTCACAAATTCTCAGAAGAGTAGTAGTAGAGAATAACTAATATAGAACCTTGACAATTTGTATTAAATATCGTTGATTGGTTCCTATAATTAATAGCAATTATTAAGAACGAGTAAATGAACGATTTTAGACGTTATTCTTTGTCAGTCTCTGCCTTTACTGACTCTCCTTAGCCGCAAGTTTCCCCCACCCTTAATCTGCAAATTTTTCCAATACTTTATTTTGTTTCGTCGCGACTGCAAAAGATAAACCCTGTTAATGGCTAAGTGCTCTCCAACTGTTACTATTTCATCTCTGCCTCTTGACAGCTGCCGCCGCAAAAATAAAGCGGTGTTTTTGTCGAATGTTGCAATTCAGTCAGTTATTCCTCCATGTTGATGACGCTACTACTATTCCTGTCACTTCTACCACTACTGATACTGCTACTGTTTATGCTACTACTGTTGTTGCTGCCGATGCAAGCGTCGCACTACTGCCAGTCTTGTAGTGGTAGGTTGTCGACTGAAAATTATCTGGAACGTCGCTACGCTACCCATTAAATGATCACGTTACACTTTTTTAAAACAGGGTTGTGGTTCTCACACCGTCATTTTGAGTGGGATCACACAAGACGCCCACACAAGCCGCGGCGTCGTTAGCTGGTTCAGCATCTGATGCATTAGAATCCACCAACACCCAAAAGTAGAAGTCTGGGAATTACAACGACCTTTAAAAAGTGTGTCACAATCAAGACCGTAAGAACACTCTTACGGTGAGGATACCCTCAGAGTAGGAATGGAAATATCACCACCATAATTTTTGATCCAAATGATGAAAATGTTAAAAAAGGTATTATAATGTTTATTATCTCCGCTTTTAGAAGCAAAACTAAGGACTAATTAAATCTATATTTTCGATGCAGACATGGTCGTACAAAGTCGAGTTTTGAGGCAAAGAGAGTGTTATGTGGGTCAGAGAATCATTCCCCGTGAGCAATGTCAGTGTGACGGCTGGCAAAAGTTACCCAGAGTAGCTTTAAAGAGCACCCAGAACTTGCGCATACGAGTTGGGTAACTTACGATGATTCAAAAGTGTGTGTAAATGCCTACTTGAATAAAAATATTTAGAATTTGAATTTACCAGCTGATCCCCAATTTTGACGACCAACAATAAATAGTTCTATGCCCTATAGTATTACAATCAGCAACAGCCGCAGTCTCACTTCGGTTATTGGAAGGGAAAAAACCTGTCCCTATAGGAAGGATGCAAAATAGGACCACATTCGATCTAAATCCAATGACTTGCAGTACCAGACGCATTGGGTCGCAGGTCTTAAGCGAGGAGGTCTTTTTTTTTAATTTTAAAGGTACTATTTGGACGGAGGACATTCCGTGTTGTATTCAAGAAAAAGATTAAGTGAAATGTTATCTTGGCCGCCCAATTTCACAACAGTATTATTCAAGGTGGGATTATTTAAGATATTCAATAAAGATTGGTATAAAAGACATATTAAAATCAGGTAATATGTGTCTTTAATAAACTAAATAATATGAAAGTCATTTATCTGTAAAGTTATGAAATAACATTGTAGTTGTAGTTGTGGTGTTTTGCATTTAAAAGTGGGAATAGTCCAATGAAACATAGTTACTTCCACGAATAATGTTTATTTTACACAAACACATAAAAATGATAATTACTAGAATTAAATCACAGAAGGAGTGAACGGAAGAACCATAGAAACAGATTAGATTAGATTAGATTAGATTAGATTAGTAAACGTAGCCACGCGAATTCATAAGAAAACTGGGCCCATCAATCTCTGCTCGCAGAACTCTCGGGAAAACCGTTGCGGGTAGGGAGACCGGTGACCACGTCGACACATGTGCGCCCGCGTCCAGCGAATACAAGAGACGGCTAGCCGGTCGATACATGTGCACGTGAACGTGAACGTGAACTGAACGTGGGTTCAGCAAGAACAATGGACGGGCAGCCGCCCGTTAGTTATAATTGTCTAACTAATAAAAATGTTCGCATGTGGAAACCAAACCCAAATTTATTTAAATATACTAAATAAACTAAAATGTAGTTAATGTAATAGAAATTAATTATTTTTATAATAGTAGCAATACGCCACAACATTATAGAAAGACCGAGCTTTGGCATAAAAATGTCGGTTGTATTAAAAAGTTTCAAATTTAACAATATCTTATGTGCTTGTTATAAAATCAAAAAAATCAAAATCAAAAATCTTTATTGAAAATAAGTTTCATACAAAACATTTTTTCATTGCCAAAGCTACCACCAGCTCGGAAAATTATTTCCACAGACCTGAGAAGAGCTGGCGACAGAAACTCAGCGGGATTGTCATGATTTGGTTTTTTTTTTTCTTAAATTCTAAATAACATAAATACATTACACAATACTAAATAAATAATCTTGAAGCAGTCTGGCAGCGGTCGCTTCATACCCACGGTGCATTATCCTCTAAGTATTCAGATACGTTGTAGTATCCTTTTGCACACAAACGTTCCTTAGCTATTCTCTTAAATTTGTTAAATGGTAATACTTGAACGTTTGCTGGGACTTTGTTATAAAACTGTATACATTGCCCCATGAAAGATTTACTCACTTTTTTAAGTCGAGTAACAGGTAGCGCGAGCTTGTGTTTGTTCCTGGTATTTATAGTGTGTATATCACTATGCTTAATAAAATTGACAGTATTTTTATGTACATAATTAAGATTTTCAAAAATATACTGACTGGCGACCGTAAGTACATTAATTTGCTTAAACTTATTTCTTAAAGAAACTCTAGGGCCCAGATTGTAAATTGCACGGACAGCTCTTTTTTGTATAACGAAAATGGTATTTATATCAGTAGCACTACCCCACAGTAGGATACCATAAGACATTATGCTATGAAAATAACTATAATACACTAACTTAGCAGCAGTCTCGTCAGTTAGGGATCTAATTTTTTTAACAGCGTTCGCGGCAGAGCTAAGTTTACTAGCTAATCCAGCTATATGAGGGCCCCATTGTAGCTTAGCATCAACAGTGATTCCTAGAAAAACTGTGGATTCCACCACTTCCATCGCTTCCTCATTTAAAAGTACATTAGTTTGCACCTGTTTAATATTAGAAGTAGAAAATCTAAGAAGTTTAGTCTTCTTACTATTAAGCAACAGGTTGTTAACACTAAACCAATGCACTATTCTAGAGAGAGCCTTGTTTACATCGTCATACATTACCTGATGCCGTTTTACTTTAAATATTAAAGAAGTGTCATCAGCAAACAATACTATCTCTTTATGTTTGTCTACAAAAGTAGGCAGGTCATTTATATAAACAAGGAAGAGAAATGGACCTAAAATTGACCCTTGAGGGACCCCCATATCAATCGGAGCCCCAGCCGATCTTTTTCCATTCACCTCTACCCTCTGAATTCTATTAGACAAGTAAGAAATCAAGAGTTTGAGATCAATGTTCTTAATGCCATAGTGGTACAATTTCCTGACCAATGTTTCATGCTGAACACAATCGAAAGCCTTAGATAAATCACAGAATACTCCAAGAGCATCCTGTGACTGATCCCAGGCCTCATATATATGTTTTATAAGAAAGACGCCGGCGTCCGTAGTAGAGCGACCTCTAGTAAAACCGAACTGTTTATGGTGAAGCAATTTATATTTATTAAAATGGTCTATCAGCTGATTAAGCATGATTTTTTCAAATATTTTACTAAACGAAGGCAATACTGATATTGGTCTGTAATAAGACGGATCTGAATTATTGCCTGATTTTAAGAGTGGTATTACTTTGCTATGTTTCATTAGCTCAGGAAATACTCCACAAGAAATACAGTCATTAAAAATGGTCGCTAAGTAAGGCGCAACGAGGTCCACTATTGAGCCAATCACCTTTACAGATATTCCCCATATCAGGAGTATTCTTAATATTTAAGGTCCTAAAACATTTAATTATATCATTGGATTCAATTTTCTTAAATTTAAAAGGAATGTTACATTTTTTTACATTTTTTTGTAGTTATGACTCAGCGACTACAGGAGAAGAAATTAAAGAAGAAGTGGTAGAAGCTGGATTTTTTTTTAAATAATTTTCAAAAGCAGAGGCAACTTCCTTATCTGACTTTATTACTACAAACTTTATTAAATAATTTAGAATAATTTCTAATATGTTGAGCAAATGAGTCACTGCGATTGAGCTCCCTCTCATTGTAGAGTTCAAACAGTTTTTGTCTACTCTTATGAATTCCTGGGGTCGCCCACTCATTAAAAGAAAGGTGATTTCTCAAAGTGCAAGTTTTAGAGGAGAATGTCGATTTGAATTCATTATTAATAATTTTGAAAAATTTATCAAACAGTTATGAAGGATTTTTATTATATTCCAGATATGAACATTTGGCCAAAATATTATTTTTAAACTTATCCATGTGCCTTACAGTTATAGGAACAAACACAATTATTTGTTTTTCTTTGCTGAATTTGTAATTAAAAGATATTAATTGCCCACAGTGATCAGAATTTAACCTATCAATTATTTTCTTATTCTTCGGTATAAAGTCTGTGAAAATATTATCAATACAAGTGGAAGTAGACTCAGTTATTCTAGTGGGCTCTAAGAATAAGTTAATAAGGTTATAAATATATTTTTAATTATAGAAGTTTTGTGGTTATTATAGTGAAAATTTATAATATTAACTAAGAATTGATCAGTGAATATGTGTTAATACGAAAATACCTTTAACTTCTGGCATTGTTAGTGTTAGTTTCGTATTTCGAGGTTTTTTCTTTTTTGATATATTTTTTTTTTATGTTAGAGCAGGGCAAACGAGCTTGCGGGTCACCGTTGGTATGTGATCACCGCCGCCCATGAACTCTTGCAACATCCGAGGATTCACAAGAGCGTTGCCGGCCTTGGAGAAAGGAATATATGCCTTTTTTGAAAGTACCCATGTCGTATCGATCTGGAAATACCGCCGAAGGAAGTTCGTTCCACATTTGAGTGGTACGTGGGAAAAAAGTACTTGAAAACCGCACAGTTGAAGATCGCCACACGTCCAGGTGGTATGGATGACACAGGAGGCGATGGCGAGCTGTGCGGTAGTGAAATTCGGCGGTAGGCATCAGATCGAATAGTTCTTCGGAACACTCCCCGTTGTAAATGCGGTAGAAGACGCACAAAGAAGCCACGTCTTTACGCAATGCCATAGAGTCCAGCCGTTCGCAGAGTACTGGATCCCCGACAATCCGAACGGCTCTCCGTTGTACGCGGTCAAATGGTAGAAGCTGATATTGGGGTGATCCAGACCAGAGATGAGAACAGTACTCCATGTGAGGCCGGACCTGCGCCTTATAGAGCGCAAGTCTTTGGCCAGGATTGAAATACTGCCTCGCTCTATTGATCACTCCCAATTTCATCGAGGCCAACTTGGCCTTACTCTCCAGATGACCACGAAACTGACAATCGCTCGAAATGTCGAGACCCAGTATTCTGATACTTGGCGAGGCAATAAGAGGAGTGCTCTCGAAGAGCTGTGATACGACAAATGGCGTTTTCTTAGTGGTAAACGCGCAAACCTGGGTCTTTAGGGGATTGAACTGAACGTGGTTCAATTCACCCCACCCAGAGACCATCCCCAGGTAGGTTGAAGACACAAGTTTCTTTCGGCACTCGTCGACGTTTTCCCGAGAGAGACCTGCACGACTGGAATATACCGCATCCCCAGTGCTGTCATCCGCATAACAATGTACGTTGGAAATATCCAACATATCATTGATGTGCAGGAGGAACAGAGTTGGGGATAGCACGCAGCCTTGGGGTACACCAGCGTTCACGGGCTTGGGGTCCGAGCAAAAACCGTCGAGAACGACCTGTATGCTCCGCCCAGTGAGAAAACTGGTGATCCACTTGCATAAACTCTCGGGAAGCCCATAGGAAGGTAGCTTCGAAAGAAGCCCCTCGTGCCATACACGATCAAAGGTTTTTGCCATATCCAGACTAACTGCCAGACCTTCTCCGTTGCTTTCAATAACCGCTGCCCAACGGTGCGTAAGGTATAACAGAAGGTCACCAGCTGATCGAACATGGCTAAAGCCATACAGCCGGTCATTGATCAACTGGTGATCCTCGAAGTACGTTAGGAGCTGCCGGTTGATAATAATCTCCATTATTTTGGAGAGAAGGGAGGTAATGGCGATAGGTCTGTAGTTAGCTGGTTCCGAGCTATCACCTTTTTTAGGGATCGGATGGACAAGGGCACGCTTCCATGTGACCGGGACTACGCCTTTAAGGTAGGAGTACCGAAATAGACGCGTTAGCACTGGAGTCAACTCAGGGGCACACGTTCGTAGCACTAATGGAGAAATGCCATCCGGTCCACTCGACTAATGAAAGTCCAAGGAAAATAGAGACTGCCTGATAGTTTTTTGCCGAAAAACTATTTCCGGCATTGAACTCTGACACCGCGGGATCATAGGCGGTGTCTTCCCTTGGTCAAATATCCATATTGATTCCAATAAAGTTGTAATTTTTTTTACAATTATTCTAATTTTATGAAATTTTTAACTTATATATATTTTAAATGTAGAAAATTAATTCACAAGATTAATTATGGTTTCATGTACAAATAAATTCAGAAAAATAGATTATAATAATTATACATTGTAACTACCTACCTAATCTTCATTATTTTACAATCAACATTAGGTAAAGTTATATCTATTTATTAGGGTCTTATTAAATACTTCATAATATTTGTACCTTGTACGAAACATACAATTTGATCGTGTTCTCAAAAAGAAATCCAAATATTAATACGATACAGTCGGTGACAATCGCGAAAAATATTAAAATATAATTATTATTAACTTGTTAACAACGTTAGATGTTATCTCACCTCTGTCAGACCTATTAGGTATACGTTTTTTTCTCATTAAAATATCTAAATTTTCTTACGATTTATTAATTAAATTTTGAATTCAATTGGCATCAATATTCAAAGTAGTACCTACTAACAAAAAGTGTGTTCTGAATATTTAAGTCAACGGATTTATGTTCATGTTTTTCGCATATCTGAGACTATTGAAGTGTGATAAAAAATGCAAAAAGCTAGAAGGAGTGTAAGAGAGGATCTGAAAAATGTAGTACTTGATAGTGAGTAATGAGCGCATCAGTCAGCGCCCGGCGGACCGATCTCTTCGACGAGTTGATCTTTAAAAAGTAGCCTCTAATAAAACGCTATCTTATCTAGTTAGAAATATATCATATAATTTTTAAAGTTAAGCCAGATGATAAATAATTTCATATGACTTAATAGAAAAAAATAACGAGTTTAAAATGTTTAGATCAATAAAAGTCATGTAGGATCACCAATCATGTAAGTCCAATTCTAAGTGACGCTGAAAACTGAAAAAGAATAATATGACTTTTATAATTGTAGTGATGTCTAACTATAAGAAATACAATAAACGTTATGGATCATTATAAAATGATTCAGAGGTGACAGAGATTTTGAGAGCTGATAGTACAATATTATACTATACAGTAAAATAAAATTGTACAATAAAAGCACCTGTTCAGATAGTTGATTTATCAAACCTATGCGGTAATGATAATTCAATAGTCATATATGATTTAATGTATTAACATTGCCAGTACCTTTTGGGTAGATTCACATAAGGGCTCTGATGTAGAAGTATATGCAACAATGTTGTATATGGCGCGAAGATACCGAATATTTGCCGAATTTCTCCTAATTGCGTTGCATAGTGAGTAACAAATTTGTATTTTTTCAAAGTAATAAATAAACCCATTATGCAGCGGTTTGAAGACAATGCTACGAAAAATAAAACCCGAGGTTGTTAATTACATTCTGAGAACACTTATAACAATTAAATCAATCGATCCAGTATTTTGGCCGCAACGAATTATTTTACTTTGGTAAAGTTAATTCCACGATATAGTTTCAATTGTATTCTCATTTTAATAGTAACAACTACTTAAAATTTCATCAGGTTACATTTACTATTACTTATTTTCAACGTATTTGTATTACTGTTGTAATTAATGATAAATTATTAATTTACTGGTTCTTTGTAAATCACTTATTAGTATTTTTATGGTTTCAAATTTATTCAATTTCAGTTCTCAATTTATAGCAGTAAAAGATTCCTTCATTGCTGGCCCTGTCCTAGTGCAGTCTGTTCGCGATTCCTCCAAGTTCGTGTAGCATTGGCAATCTACTTTTGTGTTTAAATAACCCGAGAGTATCAAATTATTATTATAGTTCAGTTTTTTTATACGTTTTAAACCTACGACAAAATTCCTAGTGACCCGAAGTTATACACCTTTACTGTTTTAGTGAAAATGTGAAAAATCAACATTGATATCGTGCCAGCTAACAAAAGTTATTAAGGTAAAAAGGTCACGAATATCAGTTTTCAGCCAATATTTCGCGGTCCACGGCTCGGAGGTCGATAAGAGTTAATATCAAAATTATTCGTCGTGCAATTGTCTACAAAAAATACTTCTTGTATTTTTCTGTAAAACCAAAGTTAGCGATGAAACTAATAGTTTCCGAATTCTCAAACAAAATTTTATTAAACGAGAAACTTGATATGTACAACGACGAAAATTTTATTTGAGCTGCATTTGATTAGGATTATACATTGAGAAGACAAGCGTGTAACGTGATGTTACAAAAGATTAGCGGTATCAGTTAAAATAAAAACATAAAATAAAGCTTAAAATCCTTTTAGTGTTAATACGTATTAAGTTATAAGTTGGTAAATTTACTTAGCTGAGTCCATTTATGTATAGTAATGGTAATTACATTTGAAATGTTAATATTGACATGAAAAAACAAATTATGATTGAACTAAATAATTATTGGTTTATTTATTAAATTTATTATTATAAATAGGAAAAGATAAATAATAATATATTTTAAACCAAAGGAGATTTCACTTATAGTTGATATTATTATCATAAAAGTAACTCATATTGTAGTTAGTAAAGGTTAAAAGCTGTTTAAGTTTTAATCGTTGAAATGTCCACCAATTGTAAAATATCGTAAAAGCTTGCTAAATTTTACTGCAGTTATTCATAAAGAAATTAGAAGTATATATTAGATAAAAACTCCAGTGAAACCCCATCACTCAGCACTCGCAAGCAAACTTAGCTCGGTCGTCTTTTCAAATAAAAAAGTTAGACAATTAAGGCAAGTTAATATGGCTGGACTCAGGGTGTGATCCATGAGAGATGTTTAAAAGAAATTGGTATTCTTAAAGTAGTCACTCAATACATTTTTAACAACATATTATTTATAGGCCGAAATTTAAATACTTATATCAAAAAACAGTGACCGATACAACAAATACTATAATCAAAAACAAACAAGTAACGCCTTAAGACTAGACACACATAATCTTAAGGAATATCGGTGGAATATTGTAAGAACCAGGACTCTTCTTTACATCAAAACATTTTAGAGACACCTCTTCCAGGGTTTATTTTTGTTTTTTATGTCCTTTTATAGTCTGGTCCTCTATCTCTATATAAAATGTCGTCACAATCGGCTCAGCCGATTAGTTGTGGAAGCAGACTAGACAAAAAGTTACGCTCTCATTTATTTCGTTTTAGCATTAGTTACAATTTCAAATAATAGACATTTGATAAAAGCGATTAAATAGAATTTGAGCATTAAAATATGATATTAAAAAACTTCGATAACCTCGATTGGTCATTCAAGTGTGTTTATAATAACGAAAAGTATAATTTCGAAAGTTTCGAACTTCACATACAACGGAGTATACTAAATTTAGTGTAGTTTAATTCCCTGAAGAAAAAAGTTTGCACGTATGTGTATAAATAAAATATCGTATCACCGCTTTGGGTACCTTCAATAAATGACCGATAATATGTAGTGGTTATAGCTAATTGATTTATTTATCTAAAGTTTTTACTTATTTAATTGAAGTTAATTTAATATAATATTAATTTTCCTTATTATTTGGATTCGAATTATAATAAAATAAAAATAAAATAAAAATCTTTGTGTAATTTCGTACGGTGTTAACTTATTACTTGATTTAACATTCTGAGACGGAAGCGTTATAAAATAGTAGTTTTCATTATTAACAATGTTTGCACGAGTCACAGTAAGGAATTATTAGAGTTGTGTTAGTAGTACAAGTGTACTTAACCACCCAGTTTCTACCCATAACCCTCTAGATATAAAATAAAAATACATCATTGTGAACAAACAAAATCGACATACACACAGCATGGCGTTTTACCTCGCACCCCGTGCCCTGGCCCGGTACGCAAGGTTAAAAGAAATCGTAAGTAGTTCCTTTAAATACATAATTGTATTTTTTACTTAAATGTTATTAATTTTACTGTGAAGCTTTAACTATTCACATTTACTTCGATGCGGACGCATCGAAGTAAATGTGAACAGTTAAAGTTAAACAGTTAGCTTAGAGTTCTTGTACTGTGAATCAAGTTGTACTATTATTTACGCTTTGACCTTTTTACTTACAATAGAACTTAACAGCAGTTAAACAGTTAGTATTGTGATAAATGCAACTACATTTATCAAAATA
The DNA here is from genome assembly GCA_918358695.1 of Melinaea menophilus ssp. n. AW-2005. Lineage (NCBI taxonomy): Eukaryota > Metazoa > Arthropoda > Insecta > Lepidoptera > Nymphalidae > Melinaea > Melinaea menophilus. The sequence continues at coordinate 1,200,202 of OU911039.1, forward strand.
TTAATTGATTAACTGGGAAACTAATTGATACCGATATACACTGCATTTAATAGTACAATGAAAATAAAAAGCAACCATCGCATATTCAAGTATATTATTGTTTAGTAGGCGAAGTTAGCAAGCGAAATAGATAGTGTTAGATTTTTTTTTAATGTCTATTATTTGTTTTTTGTTAAAGAAGATAAGAAATTTTGTACATTAAAAAATGTAGTCATCGTCATTTTCGATAAAGGAAACTTGTATAATCTGATATGTATTATATATCTGTGTCTATTTAGATCATTCGGAATATGTCAATCGTGAAACAGTCCGATACGCGAGACGGGAAATGCAGCGTACCAGATCAGCTGGCATGTCCTCCGTGCGAGCCTGCACCGCGACCAGCTTGTCGACCAACCGAGCCTGCCCATAAACCTCGAGGTATGCGTCACGTCTGCTGTGCACCATCAACTGGCAAGCGCCCACCCTGCACGCCTAGTCCTACCGTCTATCCAAAAACGTGCCAACATGCAAATGAGCAAGTAATAGTTTCTGCATTATATTTAAACTACTATACTTTAAATCTCCGTATCTTACTGTTTTAGCATACCTAGATATAATTTTATTTACTTAACTTCATTGTAAAAGTTATTAAATCTTATGTAGCTTGGTAAAATTTGATTAATTAATTTAAAAAAATTATAAACGTATTCTTTGAATGTTTTTTTTTTCAGAAAAACGAAGACTCATGTAGAATATCTAAATGTAGAAGTGAGAAATGTGGTGATAATTTAGACCGTGTAGCTAAACGTCTTGCAGCGGCTGAGCTTACTCGACGATTAGATTACGAGCGTGAGGTAGCAAAAGGAGAAGCTATGACAATACCTAATTCCATTGCCTACAATCTCGTTGATGAACGTGAATGTATTCGCGCTACCGATGGCCACGATTATACAGCTTCCAAACAATCAAACACACAAACTCGATGTGGTCCTTGTCGAACACCACCACCACCTTGCCAAATGCGCCTGGAACCAGATGATAATTGCAAAATAAGAAGTGGTCAATACTTAGAACCATGTGCACATCAACCGCGCATTTTCATAGAAATAGATCGAAGTCAAAATTCCGATTCTAAAGATAAATCGATTTCCCCTCCATTAAACCCTAAAAAAGAAGAAATTTTAGCTGGTTCATTATCATCAAGTCAGTCTTCAACACCGGGCAGTCTTACAACACGTATTATTGATACTTTTAAAAATCGTAAAGGCTCTTGTCCAAGACGGTCTTGCAAACAGTCGTGTACCAGTTCAAACGCACAATATGCTGGTGATTCAAGCTGGTGTTCAAAAATGCCGACGCCTGCTCCAGTTCCGACAAGTTGTAAAGAGCCTTCTCTAACAGAGCGCTTACGACGACGTTCAGGAACTTCGTGTTCCAAACCTTGTGGATCTCGTCACCGGCTACATACAAAAACATGTGTTGGTAAAACCTCAGAAACCAAAGTCAATACTGAAAATGTACAAATGGACTCAAATATCAATAAATTGGAAACCATTCTACATGAAAGATCACAATTAAAAGAAGCAGGGCTGGGACGCGTAATTGTAACGCAGCAACAAATTAAAGAAACCAATACTTTAAGTGGCGGCCTAATGGAATTAAAAATTCCACCTTCTTCTGATTCAGTTCGTGTGCGTGTGTCTCTCAATTTTGAAAACTCTAAGTCGACAATTTGTAAATCTTCATTATCTTCACATCCTCATATTTCACAGAATTCATGTTCTAGCAGTAATGATTCTGGCAGGCCTTGGTTATCAATAAAAAACTTACAAAAAAAATTCACGTGTGGTCAAAAACAGGAATCACAGCAGCTTTCTGAAAAACCTACTGTTTTAGGTACATGTAGTCCAAGACCTAGATCAAACTGCGGTAAAGAGGCTTCTAAAGAACCATGTAGACCTAAGGGAAGTTTTGCAAAACTTAGCGCCAGAGAAAACTCTAAATCTCAAGTGCCACAAACTAATGGTCCACCAAAATCGACCTGCGGAGGAAAATCACGGCAAGATCCTTTACGATGTTCCTTTAAACAAGATTTTCTTAATGTTACAATATAGTAATAATAATTTCCATATACACGACAACCAGCACAATCTGTAACAAACAATGATATAACGTTATTGCTGTGTGTATATTGTTAATTTTTTTTATTGTAACATTTTTTATCCAAATTGTAGTCAATCATTAAAAAATTTAAAGATTAAATTTACATGAGTTTTAATTGGAAAATATCGTACTATTATTATATTCTCTTATAATTATTATCAAGTTATATTGAATCAACTCAAATAAAGATTAACAACTATTAATTGTTTGGCAATCTTGTGTATACAATAACATAGAGCTCTATATAAGATTTAGGTTATAAAAACTCTTTGATAAGTTCACTGACAGCGGCATTATTGTGATTCTTCACTAACGTTAAAAATAATTCTGAAATATATATTTAAAAAAAACTGAATAAAAAAAATACATTGGCATGAAATGCGACCTTGAATGTAAAAAATATAAAAATAATAAAAAAAATTGTTTCATCATATAAAGCTAATTAAGGCAAAAAATTTATTAATAATAATAATAATAATAATAATAACAGCATTCTGCTTTAAATTTTTGTGAAATAAAAACTTATACAATAAACAATAAGGCTAAAAATAAACAATAATGATAGTAATAAAAGTTATCAATACTTGACAAAGGGTGGACATTGTAATAACAGTTTCAGAACAGCGAGTTTTAAAATAACTAATAACAACTATAAAAAGTGAAATAAAATAAAAACATATACGAGTATATAGCAACACAGCTTAGTTATTGTTCTACAGACATATCATAAATGTTAGGCTGTTAATTGTCAACTCTCAATAATAAGCAAAACAAATTGACAAGTTTTTATTGAAAGGTATATTAACAATTGATTACTTCAAAGTAATATTTATAATAAGAAGTAAAATGTAAGATACAATTACATCAACAGACAGAAATAAATTCATATCGGTTAAAAGTGTAAAGGCAAAAATGAGTAAAGCTGTATTATATAACTCTAATTATGAAGCTATAACATAATATAAAAAAAAGATGTCATTAAATGTTATATTTTTATAATTATGTGTATAAATAATTAGAAACGCAAAGAAGACTACAGAACATCGTCAGATCTATTTAAAATTACAGAAAAGAGTAATTTAATTATATATATAATTTCGAAGAAATAGCAGTACAATAAGCAATAAGTAATTATTTTTTTCTTACTATCGGCCTCGTATCACACCTGGCTTAGCTTTAGTCTTTAGAGATTTCTAGATTTGGAGCAGCACTAGAATAAACTTTCAATAGAATTTGGAATGTCCGCACGGCATCTCACTCATGTTGTTTATAAACCCTCTTCAAAATGCCAGATGGCAGCTTCAAATCAATCTGATTATTGTGTCCAGACATTTCTCATTTCTCATTTGAGATGTTTGTGGGCTGATAGAACCAGTGTCTGTCTATACTTGGTCAGGTACTCACTCAACACATAAGAGGAACCATTTAAAGAAGCCTTCTTACTCCATACAGTTGTGTTGATGCTCAAGTCACTGAATTTAATTAAGATGGATCGGTATTTGTTCTCAGAACCTTTGCTTAAGCGATTAAAAGTTGTCATGGAGAAAGATGTGATATTACTAGTACTTATTTTTCACAAACTATTGATAGTATTCTTTTGGAAGTATCCTATCTGGATTTTCTGGAACAACAGACAGTAAAAGATATTTATTGCGGTACCCTGTTTGTGATATATCAATCAAGGATTTTAGAATTTCTTCTACTTGGCGTTGTATAGAGACAAGATGTCCCATGTCTGCTGCTTAAAATAGTAAAACTAAGTATTGAAACCTGAATTATGAATTAAAAAATGAAACATTAAATATTATATTATTTATATAGTAGTAATAAAATTGTTTTATTTCTATTTAGAAGTCTCAATTAAATGACACTTAAATGCACGTCTCTTTTTTATTACTTTATTTTGTTTCGTTAATTTAGTTACGTTATTATTTCTTGCTTAAGTTTTATGGTTTATATTTAAAAACTTTCATTTTTATAATAATATTTTACGTATTTTTTCATTTTAATTAGATAATTTATAGTAGCTTACCATAGTCCCATTCGGTTGGTGTATTTTAAGTATCATCAGTTGCTATTCAGTATATAGACGTTGAACGTAATTAATCATTTTTGATTTATCATTATCATTTATAAACAAGAATTTCCTATTTAATAGTTTTATATTATATTAGTTTCTTGCCCTACAAACCTTAAACATGGAACCATTCCATCAATGAGGTTAAAAATATAAATATTATCAATATTATGCATTATGGTATAGCAGAAAAATAAGGGATACGCTCTACTCTGATGTTTGCATTCTCACATTGATTTATTGTAGAGTGACTGCTGGTGCTGCAGTCTGTACGTTTACATTCCACAGACCGGCAACAGGAGAGTTATAGCACATCGCTCCAGCGCAGTTGTGCGCTATCCTGAATAATATATCACGTTCACGTAGTTTTATTTTTATCCTTTTTATTCCACAACAGGAATAGTCAGTGTCTTGTATGTATCTGTTTCTTGTTTTATCTTATGTGACATTTTTTAAGAAAATTGGTTATTAAATCACTGTTAAGAAACAATTCTAATAATATTAAATAGTTAACCAAAAAAAACAGCTGTGCTGTTGTTATTAAACTGAACAAAACTTAACCCTGATACGAATGATTGATGCAAATCGCTCCATGCCCTGTAGTATCACATCAGCTACAGCCGCAGCGCAATCACTAGGATTACTGAAAGGGAAACAACCAAGCTCTCACTAGTAGGATGCAAAAAAGACCGCATTCCAGCCCAATCCGCCGACTTGTAGTTCTAAACGCATCGGATCGCAGGTGAGTTATGGACAGGTAATGTGCGAGCTGGTCTTAGAATGGGCACTACGCTTCGTACCAGGCAACAATCAGAGGATAAAGTATCCAACAAAGAAGGCAATACAAAAGTCTCCGAGGATTAGGACTTTAACGGAGGGAGTCTGTGTGAGCAAGTAGTCAATCTTCGCTTGGACACTGGCCCAAGAGTTGAGTTTGTGTTTTACCACTATGGGACCTAAAGAGGCACGCGTGAACTCTAACATTGTTGCTGGTACCTGCCTGGGGTATATTTTAAAAAGCATCACTTTCATTTTATGGCGGAGGGGAGAGAGCTGTGTTTTCGGATTTTCTCACTCTATTACGGATCATGATCAGATATGGATTTATTTACTACACGTCTATCTTCTTCGCGAGGATGGTCCTTCCCCGATTGAGTGAATCCAATATGGGCTGCAGTCAGACTGTAACTAAGTTTAGTTGCAGTCTGTAGGTTGTAGAGCCCTACAACCTCAAAAATCAACTACAAGATTGTTGTATATTTTTGATTTGTTATCATAACTAATATTTTATCACTTCGGTCTTTAGTTACAAAGCTGTTAAAAGCCATAGTTTTTTTTAAACATCACAGGTAGGAGATAGAGATAGATAAATTGTTGTATTGTAATTAATTAATTGTTAAGTTTTAATGGCGTACTTATTAAGGAATAAAGAAAATAATGTTTTAACTATTTAAGAACTGTATTTCAGATAATCACACGTCAACAGCAGCAGTTAATCCAATGTAAATAATTTGCCAATTTATAACAGTAAGGTTATTTTTTTATCAAAATAAGAATAGATAAAAATCTAACATATTTTTGGGTTCCCAAAAACGATATACATATTTTTTCTTTTGTTATAAAATCATTTTTCAATTAATCAATCTTAGATTCCCAAGTCTACGTCCCGCCAAATACTAACAACGGTGATAATTTCGATTACTAAATATTTGCTCCTCTTTTGGGTAGACCTCGAAGAATTCGGTCTGCCCATTCATTTGTCCCCTACTTTCGAATTTTGGAAAAATTTCTTCACAGGAGGTCTTCTTATGACCGCCTGAATCCGAAATGACCATTGGTCAAAAAGTTTATATATATATATATATATATATATATATATATATATATATGCATGCGTGCGTCCAGATTCGACTTTTGTCAGCACGATAGCGGCCGCAGTTTCGCTCGGATCGCTTTCAAACTTTGCACAAAAATCAACCATCCAAAAATGAAGGTCAAGTTCGTTAACCAGAGAAATCCGGTCACAGGGGGCGCTAGGGCCTCACTTTTTCTGATTTCAGTTTTTCGACCATAACTTTGTCCCTATACAAAGGAGATCAATCGCGTTCATATTATATGATGTCTTTGATATATACCTATAACTAATGTAGATAAACCGAAAACCTAACTTCAATAACTTAGGGGTGGGGGTAAAAAAACCGAAAATTTTTGGAAAAAAAATCATAACTTTTTTCTGGTAAACATTCTTGCATCACAAGTATTTTTAATAGAAAGGTTATTTTTTTATTCTTAATTTAGGCACCAAAAGTTTTTCCGTAAAAGGTACCGTTTCCGAGAAAAAAAATAAAAACCACTTTTAGCTTGTAAATTTTAGGTAGGTAAAACCACGGCAACTTTTTTCTGATAAACATTCCCTCCTCGCAAATATTTTTAATAGAAAGGTTATTTTTTACTCTAAATTTAAGTACCAAAAGTATTTCCAAAAAAGATACCTTTTCCGAGAAAAAAAATTAAAACCGCTTTTTGCTTGAAAATTTTTGATGTAAACAACGGCATCATGTGTTATTCTTAGGTAGTGAGTTATATTTTAAATGTCACACGAGGTCTACCCACGCGTGTCCCCCTGCGGGCACGGATTTTTTTGTTTTGTGTGTTAAATGGAAATCCTTGTTTTATTATAAGTGATTTAATTATTATTTTTTATTACAATCAATTTCATATTAATAATTTGAATATGATTTCAAATAAATTTGTAATGCTGAATGGCTCTTTGAAGATATTTTTTTTAATAAGTGAACTTAATGTAATGTAAGTTCAGTCGATAAGAGCTTGCCATATCTGAAAAAATAATCATGAATATATTAGAATAAAAAATATATAACTGTTTAACAGTAACAACAAAAGAGGTTGCTTACATCTAGTGTCTTACTCGTGAGCACAAGCAAAGTGGGCATTTTAGTAGAAAATGTGCGTGCACGTGGCAGATGCAGTGCGGCCAACGCGGGTGCGTCATGGTGTAAGTCCGCGGCATGACTCGCGCTGCGCAACGTTAACATGGTCACAGATCGAGACCCATACCCGGCTGGCCTGCAAAATTTATTAAAAAAAATTGTAACAGCTCCTTATTGACTATGCCTGACCTCTTTAGAACGGGAGATGAAAAATATACACATTATAATATTATATTGATGTTACAACCCGTAAATAAAAAAATCGATTAATTCAAATCTCAGTGTTCAACTCGGACCGTATTGTTTAAGTTCAGATTGGAGGCAAGTAGTTAAAAGATTATGAGAAACTTTATCAAATGCCTTTAAATAGTCTGTATAAACAACATCCAACCTATGACCTGCATCCATTGCATTGAGTATTATGTCTAGAAAATCAAATATATTACTTTCCTAGAACGGTTTTTATTATTTTACATCTCAATAATGGACAAATTGCATCATAGAGAATTTTCTCGAAAAGTTTCGGTATAACTGATAACTTTAAAAAGCCACGATAATTGTTAATAATGCTCATATTGAGTTTTATGCTGATTCCTCTCCTTAAACCAACCCTGCGAAACCGCGAAACCAGAATGTGACGTTTCATAAGTGCAATGTATTTGAAATAAATAACTTGGATCAGAAAATTACTTTTGTACAGTGCCATTCTTCAATTTAACCTTTGGGTCTCTTTTAATAGGCTTGGTGTAATGTCCATTTAGTTCGCCCGCAATTACGGTTTTTCTGTTATAACTGCATAGATTTAGATTTAGATTTAGATCCCAATCCCTTGATGTCCTTTTACCAACGGTAGACAATGCAATGAAATTTTATTTTCCAAATGATCACATTATTTTTATTTTAAGCATCTCAATTTTTCTGTTTGATATTGCATTGTTGGACTTGAATAGAATAGTATGTTACACAACTACGTCAGTAAATCATGTACAGTACTTGTCATGTGATATCATAGTTAGTCAGGGATGTCATAGTTTTAAAGTAAGTCATGATTTTATAATAACAAAATTATGATAAAGTATGTGCAAGCAGTCATGGCTTCTCAGCTACAGCAAAGCGACTGCAACAGTAATGAAATAGCGGATGAAAATGTCTTCATATTTACGTTGTTCAACTTACGTTGTAAAATAGTTATCATCAACTGTTGGCCATAGGTAATGCGGCGGCAGCGATGGCACCTTCAACGGTGACTGATGCGGTATGTGCAGCAGTGGACGCAAACCTGGTAAAGACACGCACGACGCCCCCAACGCAGTGCTCACCCATATACAGCCTGTCCTAATCATATCAAAAGCACTAATGTTGACATTCTCTTGAACAATCATTATTAACAATATATCAAAATAAATTTTATACCTAGGATGCAAAACAAAGCCAAAAATTTGAGCAAAAAGTTTGCAAATAGCGACTGGCGCAGAGCAGATTGCTCTGACGGCGTGTTCCTCGGGTGGCTCGTCGGGAGTAGGCGGGCGTAGGGCGCGATCGCGGCGCAACTGGACTCGTGCCGCCAGGGCATCCCATACCTGCACCTGCGGTAGTACTAGCACGTCTGGTAACGCCCATACCGCTACTGCCTGCGCCTCGCCACGCACGCCTCCCTCTGCTCCGCAAGCCGCTATCAGCAGCCGTGTCGTCTTTGTGTTATAAGATTTCTACAAAGTATGGTTCTTATTATTGTTATTCTATTTTAATATACTACTGACTTTTTTTTATATCACCAACCGGTCGTAAAGCGCGGTAGTAAGAAGCGGTCGGCTCGCTATTGATTTGATCAATTCCTTTATTTAGTCCACTTTCTATAGGTTCTGCGTCGTGATTCGAAACTTCTACTGTTAAAAAGTGTCTGAAATTATAATAATTTTTAATATTAAAATTGAATTTTCTACTATTTCCAAATAATGTAAAAGATAAGGATCGTACGATACATGCGTTGCTGCTTCATTAAAAATGCGTAGCACTGGTGTTGTCACACCAGTGTATTCCGATTGTGTTTCCTAAAACAACATAAATATAACTAAATAACAAAAATATTAATTCTGCTCACTTACCACTGAGAAGAAGGGCCACCGCTCTTCTTCTCAGGCAATCTACCTGTGATGCGGCGGTTAGCCACACGGTAGTAAATGCGAGAGCAGGCGCTATCAATCGCAGTTGCATGGTCAGGAATTTGTCATCGTCAATCCAGCTGCCTCCTCCCGGTCCACACGCACTGCGACATATCGTTGTTTTATGCCATTCAACTGTAATTAATAAGTAAAGAAATTTAATCATGCAAAACTGTTATTATATTATTAGAATTGACTTCTTTCCAAGAAAGGGTCGAGGGGCGGGGCTTAGCGGTGTCGAAGACTACCGAAGTCACCTGAGTAGGTGTTTGTCGTATTTTTTTATTTCTTCTTTGGTACGCGTAGTGTTCATTTGTCTTAACTTAATATTATTTTGTCGATTACTTATGACTTAAGGTTGTAATAATTAATTATTTTTTAAGTAATTACATTTTCTTTAGTTAGTGTTATTTTTGGGTAGACCTCGAAGAATTCGGTCTGCCCATTCATTTGTCCCCTACTTTCGAATTTTGGAAAAATTTCTTCACAGGAGGTCTTCTTATGACCCCCTGAGTCCGAAATGACCATTGGTCAAAATGTTTATATATATATATATATATGCGTGCGTGCGTCCAGATTCGACTTTTGTCAGCACGATAGCGGCCGCAGTTTCACTCCGATCGCTTTCAAACTTTGCACAAAAATCAACCATCCAAAAATGAAGGTCAAGTTCGTTAACCAGAGAAATCCGGCCACAGGGGGCGCTAGGGCCCCACTTTTTCTGTTTTTAGTTTTTCGACCATAACTTTTTCCCTATACAAAGTAGATCAATCGCGTTCATATTATATGATGTCTTTGATGAATACCTATAACTAATGTAGATAAACCGAGAACCTAACTTCAATAACTTAGGGGTGGAGGTAAAAAAACCGAATTTTTTTGAAAAAAAATTCATAACTTTTTTCTGGTAAACATTCTTACATCACAAGTATTTTTAATAGAAAGGTTATTTTTTACTATAAATTTAGGTACCAAAAGTTTTTCCGTAAAAGGTACCGTTTGCGAGAAAAAAAATAAAAACCACTTTTAGCTTGAAAATTTAAGGTAGGTAAAAACCACGCCAACTTTTTTCTGGTAAACATTCCCTCCTCGCAAATATTTTTAATAGAAAGGTTATTTTTTACTCTAAATTTAAGTATCAAAAGTATTCCCAAAAAAGATACCTATTCCGAGAAATAAAATAAAAACCGCTTTTTGCTTGAAAATTTTTGATGTAAACAACTGCATCATGTGTTACTCTTAGATAGTGAGTTATATTTTAAACGAGTTACACACGAGGTCTACCCACGCGTGTCCCCCTGCGGGCACGGATTTTTTTTTATTTAAATTATATTTCCGTTGCTAAAATCAGAAGTGAAATAGGGCTTTATTCGCTCTGGGTTATCCTGGCAATACAGTTTATTTTATAAAATAGAATTATAACAAAATAGCCAAAAGACGTAAATCTAGAGGTAGGTTCAAGATCAATTAGAAATTATACTAAAGCTTCTACCTGCCTTAGAGACCTTAAATATGAACATTGCATTTGACTTTGAGATGTTAGGAACACACGTGGAAGACGTTCGACCATTGACTGCAGAGGTTGATAATGTCGGCGCCGTAGTGAATACAGGAGTTAATTGTAGCTACAGATGTAGAGTAATTAAAACTTAAAGTCAGTCAAGATCAAGTTTGGCCCAAAAGTACAAGCCCTCAGTAACTCTCCTGTTCCCAAAAATGAGTTAAAAGTATGGCACAATGATGGATATATATGCATGATTTTCAATTTGAAATAGTGTAACTAAAAGGTTGCTTAATTTCTCAAGCCTACTATTCTAGACGCAACCTTATAGATATCCATATAAATGATCGGTCTAAAAACTGGGCGTAAAAAATCTGCTGATAAGCAAACTTGACCTTTAATAAACTCAATAATGATAAACTAGATTAGAATCAGTATATGGTTCAAAATGATTTGATAATAAAATCCTATCGGACAAGAGTCCAGATTATTTTTATACCCAAAGGTCATAGACTCAGCCTGTTAAGGTTTTTATAATTAAATATATTAATCACTGCCTTACGTGCTTATCTTCTTAACGACTCTCTAAACAGGAGCCTAAATAATATCTTCGTAGGTTCAATCCACTATTACTTGGTGTTCTCTAATGGATTCGAGTTTGTTTTCATAGCCAATGATACTATGAATGAGAGAATCCAAAAGTCCAACCTCTACCCCGCACCAAACATGAAAGCGATGCCTTAAAAAAATATCCCCCAGGAGGGTACCGGATAGTGCCAAGTAAAGTAAAGTAAAGCTTTAAGAGCTTCTTTTGCTTGATTGATCTAATCAATACCACTGAATTCCAGGACGAGTAGTTCGCTGCGGTCGGTAAAAGCAAGGCAACCAGATAAGAGCAAACGACGAGTGCGTGGTGCCCATTGTACATGCGACGCTCTGCACCAAGATTCGCTAGCCACCCCACGCCAGCGAACGATCCAATCTGACTTCTTTTGTACGTCTTCCGAGACGCTGTTTTCATGCATGTTTTCCCAAATCTGAAATAAACATTTTAAAAGTCGTGATACAATAATAACTATACCGCTTTTTTTACTGAATTTTATTAACAGGTAATAAATAATTTATATTAGTTAAAAGTATACTACACGCTACGTAATCTACGTACAGTAAGTAGAGCATCTTCATCGAGTACTGCAAGATACGGGAATGATGGGTGTAGCGCAGCACACAGTAGAGGTGCTGAGTGCGTGCCCGGAGCGATTAGCTGCGAGTGTCGACGCCACTGTACTTTAGAACGATAATACTCTTTACGCCAGCAGCATTGTGAGATATCTTGTAAAAAAAATATTATTTTTTACATGTTCACTTTAATGGATAGCAGAATCATAATCAAAAACAGTAATAATTAAAAATGTGGATACCATTATTTAACGTGTCTGTCTTCGTAGTTGCCGCTAGGACACGTAAAGTGTGTGGCGTGGCATTTGGCAATAAAAGACGACGCCAGAGCGCGTCGTCGTCGGCAACGCGGCGCCACGTGCGGCTCACGCTGCCGCAGAGCCACAGCTCGCGCGCCGGAAGGAATGCGAATACGCACCTCAAAACTACAGTAGCCCTAGCCTCTTCATCGTCTTTTCCTTGCCAAGGTTCCCAAGTGATATCTCCTCGTAATAATTCTGTCTCTTCATACTCATGTGCCATTTTCAATCTATATTTTTTAAACGCCGTATAACGATATGAGAATGTTCAGTTGTCTATTTTAAGACATATGGAACGAGCGCATTACCGTTTTATTTTTAGTCGGACACACTCGTACAGTGAGACCAAATTCAGAACTGGGCTGCGGGCGACGTCTTCTTATAATATATTTATGTTTATTCTTATAATATATACATAATAGTAAGTAAGACTTGTTCTACTATAATTTTATTGCAATTTTTTTTTATTATCTTTTCTTCAGTACAAGTTTAGTGCTAATTTCGCCTGATATTTAATTTACTTTGTAATCAATAGTATAAATATAATAATATAGAAGTTATTGCAAAGAGACTTTAATGTACTTAACTAGATAGTGACGTTTGGTTTCTATCGGCAAAAAACCTACCTTATAACATTCAAATTTTAATTTATGTTTTTTATACAGGTTTAATAAAATAGTACCGCTATTATAGAATAGAATATTTAGTATCAATTTAAATCAATTGTTTTAATTTAGCTTTTATTCATGTCAAAGCAATTTTATATAATAATATATATTTAAAACATCTAATATCAACATATCAACAGATAGTGGCAATACACTGTAGGAAAACTGTGATATATAAACAATTATTGAGAATAATCATACATATAAAATTAACGGCTGCATAGATTAGCTTAGCTTTAAATTACTTAAGTTGTGTTTGAAGATATTAATTAAATTTAAGACACTAAAATATAAATATCTTTACAAACACAAAATTTAGGCAACATTTTAGTATTCTGCCATTTGAATCACAATAACCGACAGTGATGGAACTCGTGATTTTTGTAAAATATATTTCTATTTAAGTCAAAAATTGTGCAGTTATTTCTAATAGTTCTCTTGGCTGGCATGATTGCTCTAAAAAACAACCACGTAAATGTTATTTAACCTAACGCCTTTTGTTACGCCTAATAAAAAATACTGCCTTGTAATAATAATTACATTTAGTTCATTTATTATTACTATAATTTATTGAAAATGCAGTATAACATTTGAATGCTAATGAAATAATTAATGGCACTCATGAAGTCTATGAACACGTTTGTGTTCATGCTAAACTCTATGCCTGGAAACTAAGTAATCGTACATATCATCTTTCCGTAAACAAAATTGCTGCAAAGTATTTCAAAATTAAAATATAACGAATATAGGCGAGTCAGATTCGTAAAATATTTTTCTTTATAATTTATATCGTACCAATTAATGTAAAAATTACCGCGTGTGAAACCGCGAGTACAAGCTAAAATAAAATATGTTCCGATGTGTGTGTTTTTAGGCAGGACAACTTCTGCCGGGCCAATAATACTATAATGTACGTAGTAGTTAAATAACTTATTCACTTATAAATTAAGAAAACTGCTTTATGTATAAGGTAGTAAATTTAAATATCAGTTAAAAAAAGTATTGGAAAATAAGATGAACAAAAACTGATGTAACTGAAATATTTATTAAAGTATAGCACCATGACACCGTAACGGTATTATTGAAATAACTTATATCTGTGTTTAAAATATAATAATGATAAGAAAAATTGTACTATATGAGAAAAAACTAAATATGAGAAAAGATATAACTTGAAGTCTAGTTCCTATGAAATGTTTAAAAGTTTACTGTTGTTGTAATAAGTAAGCTGTATAGACCTACTACAACTCCTGAACAATGTACTGGCTCAGTGTACTGGCCCGGGAGGCAACAATCGAGGAGAGCGTCGTTGACGAAACGGAGGTTGACCTTGAAAACAGTTATAAGACAGTTGCACCCCGGCTTCCCCCGCGCAACTACCACCAGGACTCGGCGCGCGCTGTATTGTAGTACTGAGGAGACTGTTATCGATAAGCACATTCGGATACGCTATGTTGTCTTGCACCTGGACCTGTACGGCAGCTGGGACTTGATTGATGCAGATTTGTCTCTGAAAAATTATGAAACACGATCCAAAACAATTTAATATACGAATTACTCATTAATAGTTATGTAATTTTCATACCTGGTCAATGTAGCCGTTACACTGACCATCGGGTATGACGAAATTTGCAGCACGATTAGGCAAAATACCATTCACATCTGTGAAGATAAAATACATCTTTTAGTATAAAATTATTCTTCCTACTATTTGTAATTAAAATATAATAATTAGTTAAAACAAAAAAAAATGTTGATTAAATTTTCAATATAATATCTTACTATTATGATAGAACTTACTCTTCATCGTGGTTGTAACATACTCAGCAGACTCGGTATACCCTACACTAATCAACGAGATTATAGACAAAAACACAGTGGAACGAACCATCTTAACAGCTGCCCAGCCAGTCGCAAATGAGAAATATTTATACTTGCCGATATTTTAATACATAATTAATTCGAAACAATATGCTCATTAGTTCGTCCGGAAAATTTACATTGAAATATCTTGATAAGAACTTGATAAAAATTTTAAATTGTATACATGTGAAGTTAAATGACGAAAAATACGGAACATTTGAGTTTTTATAATCTGTTAAAAATAAAGATTTATCATAACATAATCTATACCTATTAAAATGTTAAGATGGTACTCAAGTTTATCGATATTACAAAAAAAAAATCTATGGATATGCCCAAAAATTAATTATTCTTATAATATTACAAAATGCAAAACTGGACTGATTTTTATTAAATTACGCATTAGTTCATGCTCAAAATTAACATGTATATTACATGGGGTAAATAACAATTTTCTAATAATATTTTTTATATTTCAACAATTACAATATGACCTAAAAGTCCGAATTCTAAACAAATATTGATGACCTTTTTCATTATTCATCAAACAAAATAATGCAGAATGCAAAATATGGAACCAAGGATAAAACAACAAGTTATGCGGATGCCACGCTTCTTAAGTATATTTATGATGCATGGGAGAAGTTTCAGAATGCAATCTGAAACTTCTCCCATGTGTGTGTGTGTGTGTGCCTAGTAATCTGATCTTATTGTCTCTTACTTAAATCAAAGAATACGTTTCAAGTAAAAGACGTGACAGGACTAATTATGATAAAGTAAACAGTACTTTATCACGTGTCCTTCGTTGATTCGAAGTTAATAATTAGGTCTTAAATGCTAAGGAGACTAAATGCATGCATGCACTTCCTAATAAAAAAAAGTTATAATTTTAGCTTGCTCTTTAACAATTAAGTGTTACAACTGAACGACTCAATAATTTTTTTAAATATAACTTTAGATAAAAAGTTACAGTGGAACCCAACCTCTCAACACTCGCAACCAAACTCAGTTCGGCCGTCTTTGCAATTAGTTAGACAATTAACAGATGTTAATACTCGAGCTCGACTTGTTTATTTTAAATATTTTCATAGTATTTTGTTTTATGGTATTTTATTAAGGGGCGGGGCACTCGAAATTAATTCTATATTTATTTTACAAAAAAAAGCTGTGCGGACTATTTATAACTTAAAAACTAAGATTCTCTGAGATGTCTTTAAAGAAATAGGTATTCTTACAGTAGCTTGTACGTACGTACGTAATATGAATTATTTTTTCCTAACTTTACATATAACAAGTAAAAAATATTTTTTTTATCAGACAAATTGTTTCCAATCCAGACGAATTGGGTATTTTCATGATGATTACAGGTGGTAGAGCCTAGCTGTAGTCATTTGACTGCAACTTATATTGGACTTGCTCAATCGGGGAAGGACCACCCTCTCACAGAAGATAGACATGTAGTATCCAAGTTCACTTAATTAAGATTCGTAATTGGGTGAGAAAATCTAGAAACCCAGCTCCCTCCCCCCGCTAAATATATTATTAATATTATGTTTTTTTTGCAGAAACATTTTTTCCGTTATTGAGCTCTGACACGGGAGGATGGTGGGCACTGTGTTCCTTTGTATTATTTCGGTAAGGAAGGTTGGCAAAAGTTTCCCAGAGCGGCTTTAGAAAGTGTTCAGAACTTGTGCCTGCCAGGCGGGTACCAGCACCAGCTGATCCCCAATTTTGAGGACATGCTTAAAGTTTGCTCTGGCGATTTACCGTTTGAAGAATCTGTAGGTTGCAACTAGGCTCTACCACCTCAAAAATCAATTACTAGATTATTTTTTTATTTTTGATTTGTTATATTAACTAATATTTTATCACCTTAATCTTTAGTTACGAAGCTATTAAAATTCTTAGCTTTTCTTAAACATCAGAGGTAACAGATAATATAAAATCAACAAATTGTATTTTAAAATTTTTATTTGATTATAAACTTAGTAAGGAATAAAGAAACCAATATTTTAATTACTTAAAAATTGTATTTTATATAATCACATACACACACACACACACACACATACACACACACACGTCGACAGCAGCAATTAATCCAATAAAAATATTTTGCAGAATTAAACTGTAAGGTTAGTTTCTATCAAAATAAAATTAGAAAAAAATTTATATGGTTTTTAGAGTTCCCCGAAACGATTTACATATTGTTTTTGTTGTTACAAATTCATTTTTCAATTAATCGATCTTAGATTCCAAAGTCTACGTCCTGCCAAATACTAACAACGGTGATAATTTTTTTTACTAAATATTTGCTCCTCTTTTTCTGTTTTCTTTTATAGTATGCAGGTGCTTAGTTTAATTGCCACTCATCTGCAAAATAAAATTTTAGGTAGGGCGTACAAAATGCAGAAATACAGTAACTGTGTATGTTTTCCTTATTAAGTCAACTATGATATATCTTATCAAGTGTAAGATATATTATAGCTGGCTTAATACCAAGGTCTTAGGATATTTTAGGTAAAAGTTAAATGGGAATCCTTATTTTGTGATAAGTGATTTTTTATATTTTTTATAATAATTAATTCTATATTAATTGAGCGAATCGAACGAAGTGAGCGGAGTGTTTTACTGGAGACTTATTACATTTTTTGTCACGAATTGGCTCGAAAACTAATGGACGGAAAATTATGAAACTTTGCAATCAAAAAGACACATTAAGGTTTTAAGAAAAAAAATTGAAAAATGTCGTCAAAAAAACATTTTTTTTAATATCATGTCAAAAAACTGATATCCCATTGAAGTTAATGGGAGACGATGAGTCAATACACTGGGCTCGCTTCGCTCAATATGCAAACGGCACTCGAGATTTCGCGAGCGCAGCGAGTCGAAATTGAGGGTTTGTTGGTGCCCCTAGTAGTTTGAATTTGATATCAAATAAATCTGTAATGCTCCATTACTCTTTGAAAATATATATTGTGTAAAAAGTAAATATTGTATTACAACGAATTTATGTTTCGACTTTAACGATAATCTACTTTTTTTTTTATCAAGTGGACTTAATGTAAGTTCGGTCAATAAGAGCTTGCCATATCTAAAAAATCATGAATATATTAGAATAAAAAAATATATAACATTTTAAAAGTTACAACAAAAGAATTTGCTTACATCTAGTGTCTTGCTCGTGAGCACAAGCAAAGTTGGCATTTTACAAGAAAATGTGCGTGCACGTGGCAGATGCAGTGCAGCCAACGCGAGTGCGTCATGGTGCAAGTCCGCCGCATGACTCACGCTGCTCAACGTTAACATGGTCACAGACCGAGAGCCCGTACCCGGCTGGCCTGCTAAATTTTTTTTAAAAGTCTGTAACAGATCCTTAATGACTATCCCTGACCTCTTTGTAACGGGATATGAAAAATATACACATTATAATATTATATTAAAGTTACAACCCGTAAATAAAAAAACCAATTAATTAAAATCTCAGTGTTCAACTCGGATCGTATTGTTTAAGTTCAGATTGGAAGCAAGTAGTTAAAAGATTATGACGGACTTTATCAAATGCCTTTGAATAGTCTGTATAACCAACAACCACCCTATGACCTGCATCCATTGCATTAAGTATTATGTTTAGAATTTAAAAAATATTACTTTTCCTTGAACGTTTTGTTATTATTTTAATTCACAATAATGGAAAAATTGCATCATAGACATTCTTCTCGAAAAGTTTCAGTATAACTTTGAAAAGTCACGATAATTTTTAATATTACTTATATCGCCTAATTTAATGTTTAAAAGAATGCTGTCGAGTTTTATGCCGGTTTCTCTCCTTACACCAACCTTGAGGAACCGCGAAACTAGAACATGACGCTTTATAGTGCAATTTATTTTAAATAAATAACTTTGATCAGGAGATTATTTTGGTACATTGCCATTCATCAACTTAACCTTTGGGTTTATTTAAATAGGCTTGGTGTAATGTCCATTTAGTTCGTCCACAATTACGGTTTCTCTATTAATAACTGCATAGATTTGGTCCCAATCCCTTGATATCCTTTTAATAAACGGTAGACAATACAATGAAAATTATTTTCAAAATTATCACAGTATTTTAATTTTAAGCATCTCAGTACGTCTGTTTGACATTGCATTGTTGGGCTTGAATAAATAAATCCATTAGCACGATCCGATCCAAAGATGTTGTATTCACTACCAAAGAACCTAAAAATCGAGTAGCACCACTATTAATATATTATTTTTTGTTATATTAATTTTTCCGTCCTATTTATTTTTCAAACCCATGTTACTGCTAATGCCTTACAATATATATTAAATGAGATCAAGATAATTCCTTACCTTCTTACTTCTTAATAATACTCTGAACAATTATTCCATTTTTATTCTTAATCTTTGCATCATTCTTAAGTTCTATAGACCATGGAATATCAAATTTAAGTTCAACTGCAAGATGCAATACGCATTTCATTCATGAAGTGTCTACAAAACTTACTGTCTATGAAAATTAAAATAGATCTAGAGCTCTTGTTCATCTCGTCATTGATCAGCCTAGTACCAAAATCGCAACCAAATAACAGACTATTTGGTTGCCACAGACGAGTTTATTAATGAACTTGAGCGTTTGCAAAAACTCTTTATATTATTTATTTTCGGATTAAAAATATACTATGCTTCCAACTTTCATATTAGTATATAGTTATAAATTTATTCTCAGTTTTAATTATTAATGTTATATATATATATATGAATTTGCATCATTAAAAGAATTTAAAGTAATGCACGCGGATACACTAAAGAATTTCTAGGAAAAGAGGTGGAGCTAAAGTCATTAACGACAAATTACCAAAACGGCTCGTTTGTTTGAAATCCTTTGCAGTTAGCCGCCGCGCCAAGTCAATAGCAAATAATGAAGATCGATAATTTATAGTCGTATTTATAAATTATATTTCTTTTTCTCTTAGATTTTTATTAGCATGAATCAGTGAATATTATCTTTTAGTTTCTACTTTATTGTATCTTGTTATACTTTATACTTTATTATTTATTAGAAGAAATTTGTATGTATCGTGTAGTTGTCATGTGATATCATAGTTAGTCAGGAATATCATAGTTTTAAAATAAGTGCTGGTTTAAAAATAACAAAATTATGATCACGTATATGCAAGCAGTAATGAGTTCACAGATATAGCAAAGCGATTGCAACTTTTGCGCAGTAATGGAACAGTTTAAAGCGAACCCAAAGAAGCCTCGGGTTGATAGCCTTGTATTCTACAATTGCATTAACCATTCGAGAGGACAACAACACGCCTACACCTGGCAACCTCGCTCACTCCCTGGAACCACAGCCCAGAATACGACCCGGTTACCAGGCAAATCGGTCATATCGCCTTTTCGCTTGGTCTCAGATACACAAATAACATCCAGATCTTTGACATC
Organism: Melinaea menophilus ssp. n. AW-2005; assembly: GCA_918358695.1. Classification (NCBI taxonomy): domain Eukaryota; kingdom Metazoa; phylum Arthropoda; class Insecta; order Lepidoptera; family Nymphalidae; genus Melinaea; species Melinaea menophilus. The sequence goes on from OU911039.1 coordinate 1,220,501, forward strand.
CATCCATCCATCCATCCATCTATCGTTGTGGGTGCAATTGATGTCGGTGGAGCTATCCGGCTTGTAGACCATCAGTGAGGCGTTGCCCTCGGAGTCCGCGCGATCGTCCAGGCGAATCGACATACCGGCCACGTTGGTGCTGCGCTGCTGACTCGGAGCCTTATCTTCTAATGAAGGTATATATCGAATATTCTTCTAGATAATTATGTATTTTGAAAATATTTACTTTAATTTGCAACTGTAGACAATGTATTTAAAATAATTTAGTAAATGTTTGTCGTATTAAAATAATTTTCAAAGATATAAATGATTTCAAGATACTTTGGTAAGGCAAAGAACTCACTCAATCCACTTATCTTTTGCTGATATTTCCTCTGCTTCATGATGTGCAACTTTCACTACACCACTGCTCCTTCACCAGTTCTTCCTTTGATTATTTATTCACTGCTACCAATTATCCGACAATCCAAGGTCGTCTTAGTCGTTAATTTGGCGTCGTATTATTTTTCCAATATTTCGCGAAATTCTTGAATTTTCTTAAAGTTCTGTTTGTGTCCCTCTTGTTCTGTTTGTGTCCTTCACTTATGTACTTTAGTGCTACACTTGGAGGCGAAATAATAACATTTCAAACCACAGAAACGTTTATTAAAATGGAAAGCACACGTACAGCGTTTGACAGTGTTTGACGTTATTAATTATTACTATCATTTATTAAAAATGCAGAAGTATAACATTTGAATGCTAATTAAATAATTAATGGCACTCATGACTTCCATGAACACGGTGGCTAAAAGTCGCTGTTTTGTGTGCACTATGTCCGGAAACTAAGTAACCGTGCATCTTCCATCCGTAAACACAACTGCTGCTAAGTATTTGAAAATTAAAATGTAACCAATATACACGAGTTAGATTCGTAAAAAATTTTTTTTTTAAAGTTAATCGTACTAATCCATCAAAAAATTACCGCGTGTCAAATCGCGAGCACAAGCTAAAAGAAATTATGTTCCAATGTGTGTTTTTAGACAGGACAACTTCTGCCGGGCCAATAATATTGTAATCTTTGTAGTTAAATAACTTATTCACTTATAAATTAAAAAAACTGCTTTATGTATAAGGTAGAAAATCAGTTAAAAAAAGTATTGGAAAATAAGATGAACAGAAAACTGATGTAACTGAAATATTTATTAAAGTATAGCACCATGACACCGTAACGGTATTATTGAAATAACTTATATCTGTGTTTAAAATATAATAATGATAAGAAAAATTTTACTATATGAGAAAAAACTAAATATGAGAAAAGATATAACTTGAAGTCTAGTTCCTAACAAATGTTTAAAAGTTTACTGTTGTTGTAATAAGTAAGCTGTATACGAGTAGATCTACTACAACTCCTGAAGCTGAACCTTAAATACTGAAAAAACTAAATTCATGACATTTACTTCTAGAACACGAAACAATGTACTGGATCAGTGTACTGGCCCGGGAAGCAGCAATCGAGGAGAGCGTCGTTGACGAAACGGAGGGAACAGTAATAAGACAGTTGCACCCCGGCTTCCCCCGCGCAACTACCACCAGGACTCGGCGCACGCTGTATTGTAGTATTGTTTAGACTGTTATCGATAAGCTCATTCGTATACGCTATGTTGTCTTTCACCTGGACCTGTACGGTAGCTGGGGCTTTATCAAAACAGATTCTCTGAAAAATAATAAAACATGATCCAATACAATTTAATGTACGAATTACTCAGTAATAGTTATGTAATTTTCATACCAGGTCAACTAAGGTGTTACAGTGACCACGGAGTATGATGAAATGTACAAAATGATCAAGCGAAATGCCATTCACATCTGTAAAGATAAAATACTTCTTTTAGTATAAAAATATACTTCCTAGTACTTGTAAAATATAATGATTAGTTTGAAAAAAAATAATTGTTGATTAAGTTTTCAATATAATATCTTACTACTCGTATTATGATAGAACTTACTCTTCATCGTGGTTGTAACATACTCAGCAGACTCGGTATAAAAAAATAAAAAATACGGAACATTTGAGTTTTTATAATCTGTTAAAAAATATCATAACATAATCTATACCTATTAAAATGTTAAGATGGTACTCAAGTGTTAAGATAGTATTATAATTTTTTTTTTTTTTTTATCTTTATTTGAAAAAAAGAGGGTTTAATCAGACATGATCATGCCACCCTCATTGGCACACACACTACATTATCTACACAAAATAGGTTTTTTTAAATAACATGTAAAACATTTTCGAATTTTCTGACAAAGGACAAGCAAGAATTCTATTACATGCACCGAGTTCATAGAAATCAATATCCTTCTCATTAAATAATTTAACCCTTTCGACGTTTTTCTAGCACATTCTACTAACACGTGGTACACATCTTCTGTAACACCACACTCTGTACACATTGGCGAATTTATTTTACCGACTAGAAACGCGAAACAGTTTAACGGAATGTGACCAGAAAGCAGTCGTAAGGCAATCACAATATCCAATCTAGATAATGTAGATCCAGTGAACCAAGGAGATCTTGTAAGGGAAGGTTAGATCGTCTTATACCAGATGCCTTTTGTTAAAGCTCTTTCATCAAAATATTCCTTCCACCTGTCTGCACACTTTTTCTTGACCAAAGGCAGGTAGTCAGTGTATAAAGCCAAACAATTTAAATGGATTCCCTCTGTGACGGCTTCCCTAACGAAGTTGTCTGCTGCTTCATTTCCCGGTATGCCAACGTATGAAAGTACCTACTGAATTTAAAAAAATATATTTTTGGACTGGAATTTTTTCAGGGAATTTAAAATGCTGTACGCTATCGGTGTACCTCGCATATTCGAGGTGCAACGAGCTAAATAATATATATCACTTTTGGAATCTGTTAAAATGACGTATCTGCCAGCTTCAAAGGATTTAATATATGAAATAGCTTCAACAATAGCAATCAATTCTTTGTACATAATCAAAATATCAACATCAATATAATTTTTTTTTTACATTTTAATAATTACAATATTACCTAAAAGTCCGACTTCGAAACAAATATTGACTTATTTCATTATTTAGCGGCAAGGATGCTGAAAAGTAAATACGGTAACAAAATTGCTGGAGAAGTTCACAAAATAATATGGGCACTAGTTAAAAATAAATTTATATATAATTGTAAGTGAATCAGCAGCTTTTTTCCAAAACGAATAGCCGAATAGTGAATTCATTACTCGTAGCTGCTAGGATGATCAACTTCGATTTATGGACTATTTTACAGAATGAAATAATTAAATATTGTCCCATAATTATTCTTAATTAATACTACTATATTGCCAGATTTTATGACAAAATTAAAAGTCCTTTGTCTGAAAGTGGCGATAAACTTAAACCCGGAAACTATAGGCCTATCTCCGACTGAAAGTTTTGCCGGCCTTAAGTAAGATCTTCGAGAAAAATATTCTAAGCCAGGTGGCAAAATTATATTATAGCAAACAAAATAATGCAGAGTGAAAAGTATGGTTTCACCAAGGATAAAACAACAAGTTATGCGGATGTAACGCTTCTTTAGCATATTTATGATGCACGGGAGAAGTTTCAGAACGCAATCGGTGTGTTTTGCGATTTGTCCAAAGCCTTTGATTGCGTAGACCATCAAACATTAGTATGCAAACTAATCACTACGGTGTGCCTAGTGATCTGATCTTATTGTCTCTTACTTCAATCAAAGAATACGTTTGAAGTAAATAATTCTAAATCGGCTGGTTCTCACCCGTGACATTGTACTTTTTCCTGATGACATCTCCATGCTGATGACAACACTCGCTACCAAACTCAGCACCGACGTCTTTACAATTAATTAGACAATTAAAGGATGTTAATACAGTTCCACTTGTTTATTTATTTTCATAGTATTTTGTATTATAGGGCAGTGATGCCGAAATTAATTCTAAATTTATTTTACAAAAAGAGCTGTGCAGACTATTTATAACTTAAAAATGTATATTCTCTGACATGTTTCTAAAGAAATATGTATTTTCACATTTGCTTCTCAATACATATTTAAGAACATATTATTTAGACGCCATAGTAAAATAGTTATATAAAAAACAGTGACAGATACACTATAAACACAAGAACTAAAAATAAACTCGTAACGTCAAAATTTCGTCTTCGATAATTTAAAAAATCTTAGACCTACCTTTTCTTAATTTTAAATCTAAAATCAATGTGTATTATCAAATAAATCTTATTATAACATAAATAAATTAAAATTTTATTTCAATTGATCAAAATATGTAGAACTTAAGTTCTTGACTCATTTGCTGGATTGATATTGTAATGTAAATCATCTAAGATTGTTAAATTTCTTTTAGAAAGAGCAACTGTTGAGTTTCTGGGCAGTTCTTCTCAGCAGAGCAGCATTCCGACCTGGTGGTAGTTTACTCACGAACATACCTTTTTTATTGTAATAATTAAAAATTCGAAAGTGCGTAAGTGCCTACTTAAATAAAAATAGTTTGAATTCGAATTTGAACAAAAACGCAAACATCAATGCAACCCAAGGTTGTACTGCGATAATGCATTAAACATATACTGTATGTAGGTATCCTAATTGACTGGCGATAAGGTTTTCTCTTCAATCAGTTACGCACCACAGCCGTCATACTACATATATGTACTTGTCCAATATTTTGTAAGTGTTATATTTTAAAATAAATGTTTATTATTTGGTGTTGCCAGTACCGAGGCAACACCAACACAGTGGCTGAATGTTTAATGTCATTAAAATTTGTTAAAGATTGTTTTCTCCTTTTGGAAGGATTAATGTAGCTAGTTGATGAAACCGTTAGTTTTTGAAAGATATATCTTATTTGTTTTAAAAAACTTAAGTTTAGAAACAACAATCGACAACTCTTTATTAACTAGTCTGAATTCTCTTTAGTTCAAAAGTTAAACTATTAAAACATAGAACTTTAAAAACAGGAGATAATAAGTTATGTTAGTATTCTTAAAATTAAAAATAAAGGAAATAAATAATAAATCGTTTATTCTTCGTTGTTTATTTGAATAATAATTATAATTTTTACAATTTGAATAATTTATTATAAATGTTGACCTTCCATAGACATCATCTTACTCCTGGATAATATCTACTTGGTTCTTTCATATGTAATTGGCATAATATACATAATCATGTTTAGAAACTGAAGGCACGATAGATGGCAAATGTTGCTCTGACGCTAGCTGCTTTCTCATAAAATATATAATTGAGGCCTAGGCGTTGGAGTAACTAATGATTAATTTAAAGCATTCGATTGTGTTTAGCCAGAAACCTTGGTCAAGAAATTGTGCAACTAAAAAATTAAGCATAATGATTTCAAATTTTTCGTTTCTCACTTGATTAGGTTGATATGGGGTTGCCTCAAAGTTAGATATAAGGCTCATTTCTCTTTCTTGGCTATATTAACTATCTGCCTATTGATCTTTTGTACACAATATTGAGATACTATTGTTACCTGAAAAAGTCTAAAGTACTATGACATTTAAAGTAAAGGTTCCCCGGCTAATGTATGACGATGTAAAAAAGGATATCTCTAAAATAGTTCATTCAATTAGTTTTAACAACACCTTACATAAGTAAGCGGTGAGGGGTAGAATCGTGGAGACGTGCGCCAGCTCTCCTGTAACCCCGCCTTGAAGCAACTAATTCAAACCGTCCTCTTGTATATCCATAAATAACTTCAGAAAAAAAATATATATATATATATATATATATATATATATATATTATCGAAATCATGAATTGTGGATGTGGATTATGGGTGAATTCATTACTAATAACAAAATAAAATATTATACTTTACAAATATTATTTACATGACGATGTTCAATAGGAGTCTAAAGTAGGGTTCAATAAAAAGGTTTATTCGGTAGTAGGCTTGTTTGACTGTAGCAGAAGTAGCGTTGCATGGAGACGGTCCATTTCTGCCTGTTGCAGATTTATTTCGTGCTGGATCTCTTCAAGTGACAATAATATTGCTAACCATCTGGATTTCTTTTCTAGTTTCTTTAAACAATATGTGAGAGGAGCTGTTATTTTGAATAAAATAAATAATTTAAACTATATATCCAAAAATGTAAACACGATAAAAATAAATTAAGTCATAGGTTATAGATTATGGTTATAGGAGTTGTTGAAGTCGATTCAAGATAGTGGCGGACAAGGTCTGGTAAAGCACTGAATTTTCCTTCCTTCCTCCGCTTCCTATTAAGAAAAACTTCATTCATAATACTATTGCCACTTTTTAACAGCTCTTATCTTAATAACTTAGCCGTATCAATGTACTGAGTCACTACATTTTGAACGATTTTCAGTTTCATGGTCATGTAGACAGCAAAACTAAGTCGAACTCGATAAAATTAAGAGTATTCAACGCAAGGCCGAATAAAACGCTGGACCAAAGTAGGCATTGTATACGACGTAGATTCGTTCATTTGCAGAATTATTTGCATCAATGTTGCGGAGGGCTCTAGTATCATTTACAATTCCGTCGTATACAACGAAGAATTGTTTAAACTGAGCAATTTTTCGTTGTTCACACTAAACAAGTCTGGGGAAACTGTACGATTGAATCATTTGACAATGCACAGCCGTCGCATCGCGTGCATGAGTCATTTGATTCCATTTCTACTGCTGATTTCTATTAAGACAAATCGACCCACAGCCATCAAAACCTTAACTATCATTAAGATGCGTGAACTCACGTTTTTTTTCAAATAGAATAACTGCCAATATGATATATTTAATGATTAGTTATTGTAAAGTTCTCAACTGTATCGATTAAATTACAAAAAATGACTCTAAAATAGAATAGTAAAATTTAAATCGAATGTAGATAGAACTTAAATAAAATATTATCATAATTAAAAGTTTAAAATATCGATATTTTTTTTTATAATTACCTTATTTTCCTTATTAGCCGCCTGTCTATTTACTTCAAAAATTATTATCAATGATCCAAGAGTAAAAATAATAATTTCTCCTGAAATTTGTGAAAAGAAATATATTTATATGATTTAACATTGATAACATTTCTAATCCCTACCGTTAGTCTTAAAATGGAAATAAAAAAGAGTATCGAAAAGTTTGTATTTGTTGTGCAATCATCATAGTACACTGTAGGAAATTACAAGTTCGAATGTGTTAAAGAAACCTTATAGACGTTGTGATCTATTAGATTTCTTTATTGGGACAAAATATTATAGTAAATGCGAAAATTATCGAGGAAAATGGACGTAGTCTGAGAGATCATAAATTGGAGTCCTGCTGGAGTGGATGAATTGAAAGAAATAATATTTATTAAAAAAAATAACTTAATGCAATATTGGCAACATGGTTATGGTGCATTAAAAAAAAAGTTGTCAATAAGAAGATTAATAACTGCCATAGTACCCAGTAAGTCTCCACCGAGGTTGATAGCAACCTCGTCGCGAAGCGGTGGCGGGCGCGCATTTCTCGGCAGTACCACGCCGGACAGCCGCAGCGTCCACAAGCGAGTTATCCACTCATATTCATGGTACGTCTGCGCTAAGCGGCGACACACAACACCACCTACCCGAGGACGATCCATTGCATATTTCTGAATAAAATGTGGTACTATGTGATAATCGCACATGACTATTACATGTTATATACGTATAAAACTATAATATTATTGTTACATTTCTTAAAGGATATTTTTTAGTTAATTTATTTTGTTTACCTTTATGCGGACGGCAAATGGCGAGCTGAGTTGCCGAGCCAGCAAAGTCAATAGTTTAAATATAGGAAATTGGTCTGCTACCATCATTAATGCAATTTTTTAAATACTGAACTATTTTAATAGCGAAAATATTTTACAAATTGTTATATAGTTACATAAACAAGACGTATATTTAGTATAGAAAAAATATATGACAATAGTGTCAATAAAAGACACTTAATGATAATGTAATAAAATAGTAACGAGGTCTATTACTGGAGGTTTACATATACTTTTTAGAATGTCGCCTTCAGGTTCAGGTTTTTGAAGGTCGGATCCTGTCTGGACTCTGGCTGCGCGTGGACATGGACGACCATGTCAGAGTCTACGTGTGCCTCTACAGGTCCCATAGTGGTAATGCAGAAACGGATCAACTCTTGGGCCATGTTCAGGCGAAGATTGACGATCTGCTTTCACAGACTCCCTCCGCCGAAGTCGTAGTCCTCGGGGACTTCAATGCGCACCAGGCCGATTGGCTAGGGTCACGTCCCACCGACTACGCGGGGAGATCTGTGTTTGACTTTGCTCTGGCAAATGGTCTGTCCTAGCTGGTAATGACGCACACTTGTCTACCGGACGTGGACAGCCACACGCCCTCTTTGTTGGATCTTCTGCTGACTACACATCCAGAAAAGTACCAGATCACTGTCGAGGCTCCCTTAGGTTCCTCTGATCACTGTCTGGTACGGAGTGTTGTGCCCATTCGACGTCCTGCTCGCACAAGACCTGCGACTCGACGCGACTACAAGTCAGCGGATTGGGATGGAATGCGGTCCTTTTTTGCAACCTACCCATGGGGGCCGATTTGTTTCCCTTCCAATGATCCTAGTGACTGCGCTGCGGCTGTAGCTGATGTGATACTTCAGGGCATGGAACTATGCTCTGTGGTACCACTTGGCGGCAGATCGCGGCCTTGGTTTGATGCGTCTGTCAGGGCTACAGTAGCTGGCAAACGGCAGGCTTATCAAGCTGGGGCTAATGCGTTAGTCACTAAGGATCCGAACTCTAGAGTTTTGAAGAGGAAATACAACCGTGCCTCCAGATTCTTCAACCGGCAAATCACTAGAGCAAAGTTCAAGCATGTCGTCAAAATTGGGGACCAGCTGGCAAAGTACCCGCCTGGCACGCGCAAATTCTGGGCGCTTTCCAAGGCCACTCTGGGCAACTTTAGCCAGCCTTCCCTACCGCCGTTGCACATGGGGAATGACTCTCTGGCCCACACGGCAAAAGAGAAAGCCGATCTCTTGGGCACTCTTTTCGCCTGTAACTCGACTTTGGACGACCAAGGGAAGACACCGCCTATCATCCCGCGGTGTTAGAGTTCAATGCCAGAAATAGTTTTTCGGCAAAAAACTATCAGGCAGTCTCTATTCTCCTTGCACGTTCATAAGTCGAATGGGCCGGATGGCATTTCTCCATTAGTGCTACGAACGTGTGCCCCTGAGTTGACTCCAGTGCTAACGCGTCTATTTCGGTACTCCTACCTTAAAGGCGTAGTCCCGGTCTCATGGAAGCGTGCCCTTGTCCTTCCGATCCCTAAAAAAGGTGGTAGCTCGGACCCAGCTAACTACAGACCTATCGCCATTACCTCCCTTCCCTCCAAAATAATGGAGATTATCATAAACCGACAGCTCTTAACGTACCTAGAGGATCACCAGTTGATCAATGACCGGTAGTATGGCTTTCGCCATGGTCGATCAGCTGGTGATCTTCTGTTATACCTTACGCACCGTTGGGCAGCGGTTATTGAAAGCAAGGGAGAAGGTCTGGCAGTTAGTCTGGATATGGCAAAAGCCTTTGATCGTGTATGGCACAAGGGGCTTCTTTCGAAGCTACCTTCCTATGGGCTTCCCGAGAGTTTATGCAAGTGGATCACCAGTTTTCTCACTGGGCGGAGCATACAGGGCGTTCTCGACGGCTTTTGCTCGGACCCCAAGCCCGTGATCGCTGGTGTACCCCAAGGCTGCGTGCTATCCCCAACTCTGTTCCTCCTGCACATTAATGATATGTTGGATATTTCCAACGTACATTATTATGCGGATGACAGCACTGGGAATGCGGTATATTCCGGTCGTGCAGGCCTCTCTCGGGAAAACGTCGACGAGTGCCGAAAGAAACTTGTGTCTTCAATAGAAACCTCCCTGGGGATGGTCTCTGAGTGGGGTGAACTGAACCACGTTCAATTCAATCCCCTAAAGACACAGGTTTGCACGTTTACCACTAAGAAAACCCCATTTGTCGTATCAACGCTCTTCGAGAGCACTCCTCTTATTGCCTCGCCAAGTATCAGAATACTGGGTCTCGACATTTCGAGCGATTGTCAGTTTCGTGGTCATCTGGAGAGCAAGGCCAAGTTGGCCTCGAAGAAATTGGGAGTGATCAATAGAGCGAGGCAGTATTTCAAACCTGGCCAAAGACTTGCGCTCTATAAGGCGCAGGTCCGGCCTCACATGGAGTACTGTTCTCATCTCTGGTCCGGATCACCCCAATATCAGCTTCTACCTTCTATCTATTTGACCGCGTACAACGGAGAGCCGTTCGGATTGTCGGGAATCCAGTGCTCTGTGAACGGCTGGACTCTTTGGCATTGCGTAGAGACGTGGCTTCTTTGTGCGTCTTCTACCGCATTTACAACGGGAAGTGTTCCGAAGAACTATTCGATCTGATGCCTACCGCCGAATTTCACTACCGCACAGCTCGCCATCGCCTTCTTTATCATCCATACCACCTGGACGCGTGGCGATCTTCAACTGTGCGGTTTTCAAGGACTTTTTTCCCACGTACCACTCAAATGTGGAACGAGCTTCCTTCGGCGGTATTTCCAGATCGATACGACATGGGTACCTTCAAAAAAGGCATATATTTCTTAAAGGCATATATATTCCTTTCTCCAAGGCCGGCAACGCTCTTGTGTATCTTCGGATGTTGCAAGAGTTCATGGTCGGTGGTGATCACATACCAACGGTGACCCGCAAGCTCGTTTGCCCTCCTCTAACATAAAAAAAAAAAAAAAAAGTTATAAGTATATGACTGAAAATTAAAGCAAATAAGCTCTACTTTTATTTCATTAAATAATAGTTTAAGTAGCAATGGTAGATTAAACATATAATAAAGGAAAGCTGGAAAAACACTCGGTGGAAAGAAAGGGTTTGGAAAATATAAAAGATAAACAGATGGCATTAAAGATATTGGTGAAGCTGCCATGCCCTTAATGACCAATGATTGTTATGTATAGTGCCATGTACATAGTAATTTGTTTTTTTTTTAAATATATAAGTCACATTTTTATCGAAAATCGAAGCTGATTCGAGCTTTGATTGCAATAAAATTAATAATAGATAAAATTTCTATCAATAACTAGTTCGTGTCTGTAACCGAATAACAAATGTAAGTTTCTACAATATAAAGTTATGTGTTTTGACTCACAATACGAATAAAAATAATATATTATTATTATTTATATATTTTCAAAAACCTAAAGTTTCATTATAATACAAAAAAAATATAAAATAATTTTTCCGTCAATTAGGTTAACAAAAACGATAGCTGTAAATGAATTGCCGCTTATTTTAATCCACTGGAAAATGAATGATCTATTCATGCCACAATTGTAACCGGCAATTTCATATCTAATACTACTTGATTCCTAAAAAATAAGTATTTTTTTGATAGATGACGTTTCTTCTCAGAAATGAGTTTCTATCCCAATTGTTATAATTATTGCCTTTTAAATCACTTATAGAAGAAAAAATATTTTTGCTTAAATAAAAAATCATGGATATATCATACCAATATACAAAACGGCGCTGCGATTTTGGGCGCCAACCACTTTTTTGCGAGCAAGGCCCGGAATTGTGCGACAGCATCACCACCAATGTAGCCGAGCACAAACACTACATCCTCCGCAACCCGGTGCATCAGCCCACACAGAACACTCCATGTTTCTCCAAGCATCACATTAACACCATTCGGTATTATCATATTCTATTCTACACTATAAAATAGGAATCTAATATAACTGATATTTAATTGAAATTAAAAGTGCGGAGTATACAACAACTGGTGCAAACCATGCGGAAGGAGGCTGGCCAAAAGATGTCAATGTCGTTGATCCCGAAGCAACCCAACGCTATAGAAGGAAAATTGAAAAAGATGATAACTACATTCATTGTGTCATGTCGCTTGCTCCTGTAAGTATGATAACAAAAATATTAATATTTTATGCAGAATAAAGATACAATTGCAGCCTATTTTTTACATAGGAATAAGTTTATATTTTTTTTGTTTCAAATATTTCTAGGGAATGGAACATTACGTCCTGCAAAATAATGCCATCGACATGTATCGTACATATTATGCTGAAATGTCATTTCTTCCACCAGTAGAAAAAAGCAGTTGTCGTACGGTAAATGTGTATCGCGATATGGTATCGGGCAATGGACGACCCATCAACTCCATCTGTTGGCAGCCTGAAGGAGGTCACTGTTTTGCTGTCACATACGTTGATGTTGACTTCAATCGCAATCCTCGTGCTCCAATAGATTCATATATTTGGGATATAGAAAACGCTAATTATCCTATTACAGTACTTAAGCCACCATCAGCTCTATTAGATTTACAATTTAATCCCCGTGATCAAAATATTCTGGTAGGAGGATTAATGAATGGACAAGTAGGCGTATGGGACAAAAGACAAAATGGAGTAGCCTCTGGGCTCTGCGCACCGCACGTTGCACATCGTGAGCTTGTGCGAAATGTGCTTTACATCAATTCTAAATCAGGGCAAGAGTTTTTTTCCGGCGGACCGGACGGTGCATGTAAATGGTGGGATATTCGTAATATGAATGAGCCAACCGATGAAATGATAATGGACGTTGTCAAGTCATCATTCGATGTTCAAACAATGGCTAACGCAAATGGTATTAGCACACTTGAATATGAACCAACAATACCAACACGCTTTATGGCTGGAACGGAAAATGGTCTTGTCATCGGGGGAAACCGCAAAGGCAAGACGCCAATGGAGAAGTTACCTGCTAAGGTAGACCTTATATATAATAAATATTATACTCTTTATATATCTTTATACGTATATACGAATGAACTGAATTCGTATCTAAAATCAGGGGAAACCTTTAACTAAAACTAAAAATATATTTATATATTCTGAAATAGTTTGAAACACATCTGGGACCAGTGTGGTCATTGGAGCGTAATCCAGGTTTTCTAAAAAACTTTCTGACTGTGGGAGATTGGACCGTACGCGTATGGAGTGAGGACTGCCGCGAATCTGCCGTGCTGTGGTCACCACCGCATCGGCACAAGATCACCGCTGCTGCTTGGAGTCCTACACGGTATTGTAGTCGAGGGTGAAATAATTTGGCCTTATTTATTATTAGAATATTTTAATATAAGTGCTATTTACTTCAGATTATCACTGATGATGGTTATGCAATGGAATGGTATGCTGGCAACATGGGACTTGTTACGACGGCAACAAGAACCAGTGCTTACAATGCAAGTATGCGACGAACCGCTACTGCGAGTACGCATGCACGATGGTGTACGTATTGTAGTATTGCAAGCATGTCTAAAAATTACTCAAAATAGTTTTAATCATAACTAAATTAAAAAAACTCCAAATATGCATGGTAGGGCACGATGGCGGCGTGTGGTAGTCGCAACGGCAACGTATATATGGTAGAGCTGTCCCAAAACATGGCTCAGTCTGACAAGAATGATAAAGCTTTGCTTACTGCGGTAAGACTGCAACTTTCATGGACATTTTAAATAACTATATGATACTAGCATCTGCTCTCTCTAAACAGGACTAAACTGATGAACAGAATAATTGGAATTATAATATGTCACAACATGTTATATAGCACTTTACTTCTATTATTGTAAGTCACACCACCATATTATTTATTTTAGATTTTTGATCGCGAGAGCAAACGGGAACGCATTCTAGAGGCGCGCATGCGTGAGTTTCGTCTAAAGTTGCGACAGGCAGAGGAAGGCAGCCCAGCCGCCGTCGCGTCGGAAGTGGACTTGGCAGTCGGGGACCGCGACTTAGCTGATGCCACCACCGACTACATGCAGCTCGTCAAGAAAGAACTGGCTGCAATGTAATTTGTCGTGATACACACGAGTCTATAGTCATTTTTTCTTATAATAGATATATTATTTTATTATGTTATTGCAAAAATTAAAAAAAAATACAAATCATGTTATATAACGCTTATCGCTACTGTAAGTATGATTGTTTTTAATAAATATTTAAATTATGTTTAAACAATACTATACTTGAGTTACTACCAATAAATTATGTTTATATTGTTTAAGACTTTTTATATACCTTTAAAAATATTGATTGTTGGCGTGCAAAACCAGTTTAAAATATTAATTTCATATTAATATACTAGATGTACCGGCGGTTTCGTTCGCGCGGATTTTGTGATTAAATGTAGTCTAAGTTGCTCCTTATAAAATCAGCTATCCGCCAGTAAATATCCTGTTAAGATCGGTTCAATCGGTTGAGATAAGACGGACCAAACAAACAAAGACAAATTTTAAAAATGATTTTTTTATGTGAGTACAGTAAATACTTTCATATGCATATAGTAAAGTATAGAAAATTGATATTTAACCTCTGCTAATGTGATAAAACTCTTTAACCATTGCCTTAAATGCATTTGCTGATGCTTTCTTTACACATTCGGGTAGATCGTTCCATAATTGCATCGTCACAACAGCAGGCAAGTCAGATAACACCCGCGTGGTGTTTAGGGACAGTTAAAGATAAGTGCTGATAGAAGCGACGAGGCTTATCGCGACTCCTCGAATTGGTAAATTATTCAAATGCAGGTCGCATTTGAATAATTTACTGTATTTAATTTATTTGAAATGTGATTATATTTGCGCACATAAGAAACAATTCGTATAACGGTATGAAGCATATGTTCTACTTTATTATCAAACCTTTATTTAATTGTATAAAGTAATAAATTGTTTATGATATATAATATTGTACACCATTATTGATAAAACTTGATAGAGAACGATGTGTGTTAAGTAATCATCGGTTTGTTCTTTTTTTTTTGCTGTACTCAAGATTGTAATATTCGTATTTATTATTAGGTGGTTTTTGTGTGTGTTTTTGGGAGATTTTATTAAATTTATTTTGTACGTCTTTCTAGCGGCTGTTACATCGTAAATAGATATAGAGTAATACATTACATTACTTTATAATTATTATATAGTATGATTTTATCTTCATACATCTCCGTGTATACAATCACTGTTGCCTTTGTCCACTTGTAATATTTCCTATAATATTCTTATTACATAATTTCGATAGATTCAAAGGTTAAATATGTATCTATTTTTACCTCAAATTCGGTCTTTGAGTTCTAATATATTTAGCGAGAGTGCATCAGCAGAGTTGCTTAAAAATATAGGAAAATTATATAAATGTATGCTTAAAGCAATTTAATACTATATAAAATGATATACAATTGTTTTTTTAAAGAAAACTGTATAGTTGTTAAATCATTACATACAGGGTATCCAGAAACCAATATATAACCTCTAAAAAGCTAATAGTAAAACTAAAGGCAATCAAAAAAAATTTTAAAAATTATATCCCTTACTCTGCTTGAAAATCGGAGCTTTAAAAAAAACATCATTTTTTTGGTCTGATTTCATATTTTTACTCGTAACGAGGTCAAATCAGTTAAAATCATAATTATTTTTATACTTAACTATTTAATTTTAACCATATCAGTGAATAACTATCAAATAACATAGCTAACTGTAGCATTTTTTTAAAAATAATATTAAACTATTGTTTTGTGTAAAATTTCTGAAGAAATATTTTTGATGTGGAACTTTAAATAGCTCTGGTGTAAAAAAAATATAAAAGCAACAGTCACCAAGCTCTTTAAAATATTTCTAGTTTAATGGCGCTTATAAAAAGATGTAGTATGTCGTTATTGTAATGAAAAAATATTTAACTGTTGGTATTGATGTGTAAAATGTGATAATTATTTAATACTAGCAAAATTAAAAGCATACTAAAAAACCAAAAAAATATGGTTTTTAATTGATAGTTATTGCATACTCAATTTCAAAATCAAGTTCAAAAATCTCTAGTAAATACTAGAGATTTTTGACGTTTTAAGAAAAATAATCTTTTCAATAAAAAACAATTTGGTTTCACTCGAGGTCGCTCAACTACAGATGCTGGTGTTGAGTTGTTGTTGAATATTTTTGAAGCCTCGGAAGAATAACAATATGCTCTTATCATTTTTGTGATTTATCGAAGGCATTTCATTGTGTACAGAATGCAACTCTAATTAGAATCACATAACATAATTATGGAATTAGAAATATGGGGTGATAGCTGACCCTTGCGTTCACCATGCTCGTGTACCGCACTGACCTGGTGCGGCACTCGGTACGGTGACTGGTCGTCTTGCTAGCCACGGATTTCTTTTTCCTGATTATTAACTAATAATCTATTAGATAAGGGGGCCTCCCTTATCGAAGTGATTACAATGGTTGTAGTTGTTCGTACATTGCTCAATAATTATGTTGACATTTGTGAAACAGTGATCACAATAAAAATTTCACACACAAAACCCCACACAACAAACTCAGCTGGGTATTTACCCAGATTTCAAACACACAACACCACACAACCCAGCTGAGTTCACTGTGTGGTTCTTCTTAGAACGAGGCGCGTTTCGAACCCTCACAGCTATAATTTTACTTTGGAGAGTGTCTTTTTAAAAGGGCTTTTTTCGATTAGTATGGTACCAGAATGTGCCTTCCTACCACTCCAATTTAACGTACACAAGTGAATATTGGTATTATTTTAAAGTAGAAAAATGTAAATAAATAAACAATTCTTGCAATCCCACTAAACTATTAGTTTATAATAACGAGTGTAGTCCTATAACAACTTTCGGCTGCATGCAGCTAATAAATGTCAGCCATTTGAAGAATTATAACTGTAGGGTTTCTTTTTTTATCAAAATAACAATATAAAACCGGCCAAGTGTGATTCCATATCTGATGATGGATAAATAGATGTATATATACACATATCCGATTGTTACTCTGTCTGCTTAGTTTGCCTTTTAAATTCATTATTTATTTCTTTATTTATATATTTTCCATTTTGAATCCATACCAGTGATCACTTGTGTACGTCAAATGGAAGTGACAGGAGGGCCTATTTTGATATCGTAGGTATAAAAATAAGCCCTTCTGTAAAGACACTCTCTAACTTAGAATGAGGTTACAAGCGTGCCCTGGTCTGAGAAGAACCACACAACAAACTCAGCCGGGATTTTTTTAATATATTTTTTTATTTATTTATTATTATTTTTTTATTCATGTACCACTATAATGATTATTTTTTGCACCAAAATCAACCATTCAGCTAGGATGGGGGGGAATTTGTATCTATAATATATTTCTTATTGTTGGTGAGTGTGATGTTACTTTTAAAATGTATGGGTGAATGAATTGACATTATTTAATTGTAACTTATTTCTATCAAGCTATTTAGGAGCTAATAAACAATCATCAAATTACCATCATCATTACCATCATCATTACCATCACCTACCATCTTACCTGTGTATAAAATAATAATAATAATAACCAAAATTGACAATATGTGGTAATGGTACCACGTAACATATGGTTGAAACGAACCGGAGTCAATACCTTTGTGTCAAGTTAAAAAGCCCTACAGCAAAAGGATCAAGTGACCGCAAAAAAAATATATTTTTTAAGAAACTATAAATCAATATTAATCCTTACTATATAATAACGAGCAAATTGACTCTGTATGCACGCGCATCACTCATCACCCACAAATCACACAATAATGTGTAATACATCAAAATAAAGCTATTGAATCAGGCTACAAAATAGAGTGGGTGCCAACCTCATACATGACCTTTGACCCTTCCCTCCTTCCCTTCCCTCTTATTAAGAATAATAACATTAAATATAAAAATGTTGACGTCAACCGAACACTTAACTTTATTCATAGAAAATGTTCTTAACCTTTTATTTATAATTATTGGAAAACATTAACAACGGCACCACAAGAATAAGAAAAACATGTTCCCAGAGAAAGAAAAATATAGTATAGCAATACAATGTTAATGAGAATTATTTTATTATTATTCAGACTTGTACGAGCGCTTGTTAGATGAGTTTATAAAAATATTAAAGTCGTTTGAAAAATGTATAAACACAATACATTAGTGATAATATTGACAAGAATTATATGAAGTTTAGGAAGAATGGCCTACATTTCAAGATATTTTTACGTCGGTTGTCACAACAATGAGGCACTGAGTATTGTTCAAGTATTTAAAGAGCAGTGTATCAGGAAAAGCCTATTAGTAACTTAAATATATACAAGTAGCTGACAGAAATTCTGAATAATAATGAAGTATGTTTGGGGAATGTTACGGAAGTATAAGGAATTATGGTCAATTCTTTCTTATGTATAAATAGTCTATCGAATATTCAACTATCGATTGATTCTAGGGATCTTTTGATAATAATTCTTATAGTGCAAAACTTGGACCCAGAGACACATCGACAATAAAAGGAGTTCGCCTTTCAAGATAATTCGGTAGACTTGGCCACTTTCGATGATCTCAATGGGCAAGCAAAGTAAAGTTCAAGAGGTTAGAACTCATTAATCCCGGTTCCAGAGAAAATACTATACAATGTAACGAGTTTGCAGTGCACGTAGCTGCCTCTAGTAAAGTAAAGTTATATTATATTAATATTTAGAAGCCCTTTTGAATCGTCAATCATTACAATAAAAAAGGTCATATAGTCAGTCCGTGAGTAAGCTACCACCGGCTCGGAAACTGCTCTGATGAGAAGAGCCAGTCAGAAACTGCTCTTTTAAAAATTAACTTAACAATCTTAGATGATGTATATTATATATATAATTCTGCAAACGAGTCAACAAAGTAAGTTACCACTATTTCGAACAACTAAGAACACCTGAAAGTTATAATAAGATTTATTTAATGATACACTAATTAATTTTAGATTTAAAACTACGAAAAGGAAGGTTTAAGATATCTTGTAGAATATTATTACATATGTGTCCACGGAAGCCCATGAAGGATTTATCATCTTTTTGAAGACGATTTATTAATATTTAAATTTTGGTATTTAAATAATATGTTGTTAATATGTATTGAGAGGCTGCCTTATGAATATCAATTACTTTAAAAACACTCTTATATTTGATACATATGTAAGGGACAGGGACTTAAAACTTTTGAAGGTACTGCGATTGAATTTGTCGACAGTCTATATCTATATTTATAATACTTCTTAGCTATATTAATAAAATAAAATGTAAATAAAAAATTACTCTCACGCATTTTTCCAAAAACGCCAATGTATAATTTGAAAAATAAAACGAATTATACAGTAAAATATAGTTGTTAGTGTACCATAACTTGTCAATTACTTCTTGAATAAATAAAAAAAATATTGCAATCACTTTTTAAAAAAAAATTAATTTGCAATACGGTTGCAGTTATTTAAAATCGTAACTTCTATCGGATTACATTTGAATGTAGAATTTACTCCAAGTTTATCTTGAATATACATTCTTACAAAAAGTGCATCGTTAAAAGTATTTTGTAAAAAAAGGCTTGTAATTTTCCGCATTTAGATTGGATTCATTGTATTTCTCTTCATTGTTTAGCGAGGCGAGGCGAGGCAAGGCGAGCGACACATTAAGATGCCTAAATGTGCAGCGGCGGACGGTACGGACTCTTAATTTTCCGGAGCCGTTCGTAGGCCTGCACCCGACCTGCAAAGTAAGCGCTAATATTTAATTTTACCATATAGATAAAAGAAAAGAAAGAAACAAATCGAATAGTTATAAATATGAAACGTCACGTTCTTCCGATAGTTCATTCTTTCCTCCCGGTTAAATCATATTAAAAAATGTAGGTCAGAATTTTTTTTGTTCATATCTTTTGATACGTTTATTTTGTATGTATAATATTAAATACGTGTATTTCTTCTAAAAATATTAAATTGAGAGACGAGCGTTAATTAAATAACATTTATTTAGATAAAAACGTAAATATTGCAAAAAATATATTAATTTAATTATTATTGTTATAGACAACAACTTACATCGTTACTTAGCTGTCTGGCAACAGAACCTCAAACTAGTCTCATACTAGCAATACTTTCTGGCATTTTACTCGCACTATGATGTCTACTGTTGATTTCACAGTTACCTATTAATTCAATCGGAACGTCACGAGTAACTGAACTCCGTATACTAAGAATAATAATCAAGGCATCCTAAGAAAGTGAACATGTAGCAGAATCAAAACACTATTTAATTAAATATAACATCGGGACATAGTCGCCCTCGCCTCCTTCCGCCCTAATGTTTATGTTTATAGCATCTCAACCCCACCAACCCTTCGGTTATAAAGGTTGAGCCGCTATACATGTGGTCCAGGTTTACCCCGGTCATATGAATCCTTGGTATGGCAGATCTGACCTCCGAAGTCGTCCGACAATGGTACTATAAGACTAGTAAGCTCGCAAGGCTATCGGTCATAGACAAGTCCAATCGCGACCACCCAGCTACCTTTTCTCCATGAAAGGTTCCGGAGCTGTAAGGCACGCTCACTTCCCGCGTGATTTCTCGCACTAGCAATAACTTACTGAGAACGTCAGAGAGGCTAACTACCAGTTTCCAGCTGGTGCCAGAGCTGTAAGGCACGCTCACTTCCCGACAGGCAGTCAGGCTGCAAGCCTACCCTACAGTACAGTCGGTTGACCGGATAAATGCTAGCACAACCAGATGGATGTGCTAGCGTCTATTAGATAGATTCTATTCTATTCTATAGATTAGATAATCTCTAAGCAGGAGGCTACCCGAACTGCAGTGACCCCCGAAGGGATCTCTGCTTATGGACCGTTCCAAGCCCCGAAGTAAAAGACCGCAGCAGCCCTTCGCCTTAGGCTGGTCAATCACCTGTCGCTGCGCACGAGATCCGACGAGCCCCCGACAACTGTGGGAACCCAGACGAAAAGCGCCGAACCTCTACAGCTAACCACATTACCACTACGAATCCAACACCAAAACCGGTAACCCGGCAGTTTACACGCGCAAGCGCATGCGTCGCTGCCGGAGGGCTTAGGTACCGGGGTCCCGTAGTACCCTGATCTTAGCAGCCGACCCGTAGTTCAGCTGCAAACTATCTACCGCCGGGTCAGTACAGTGTAATAAAATAATAATATATCATTCTAGTATTATTTTAGAAATTATCATATTAACATGCCCAATTCATTTATTAAGTTCTATTAAATATTAATGTGACAATTTTCAGTTGAATCAAATGATCGATTAGTGAATTAACATTGTGTCGCATTGTCATTATTATTAGACTAATTAATTTTAAATCATACATCCAAAATGAGCACATACCTACTGCTACGACCAGCCTGTAGATTCATGTAGATCACCATGTAAATTTATCATATCACAATATATGTAGGTCTTACCTGACTCTCAGATCTATATTGAACCCCCTAAGACATCCCCGGGCCTCCTCCAAACCCTGAAAGACCCCCATAAGGGTATATGTGTGGGTGAGGGGTCAGTGTACGACGCTTGACTTACGACTCTGTGTGTTTTCACTGGAATATAACACAGAGTTATAAAATATTTATTTTAAACTCTACCACATATTTTATACATATGGTAATATATTTGGTTCACAAGAGTTTTGAGAAATACTTCCCACATATTCCAAAATTCAGCTTCTTAAACTGCATTCTTAAATATCGTATCTACCCACATGCTAATAACAAACTTAAAGAAATTATTAATTAAAAAAAAATCTCATATGGGTAACGGTAATGGAATATAGTGACATATGGTAAAATAAAGCTATCCATCTCTACATATAGTATACTAACATTCAAAGTCCCTTAGTCCCAAAGTCAGTGGTCGGTGCCGGCCAGCACCTCACGACCCTTCTGGGCCCCCCCTTCCCGACGCACACATGGGCTCTCAGGGAGAGGACATCGGGAAGACACACTTTGGTCTGGAATTGTTTTTAATTTTTTATTAAACCTTCGAAAGTTTAAAGTAGGTTTGTTTACGTTTACATTTTGGTTTACGTGGTAAATATTACTGGAAAGTTGAATGGAGAAACGATATATTTATAAGTTATCTAATAACTTTTACTTTACTTATTATTACTTATATTAATTATATGTAATAGTTTACATATGTTAACAATATATAAAGTTTTTGTTTGTTAATAACTGTTACGTGAGTATAGAACATTCAATGCCAACGATAAAAGTGCAGAATATTAAATACGCAGCACCTTATTATATATATTATTATTAATTAGTTATACGTTTTAATTGTAACTCATTAATATAATTTTATAAAATAAATTGATTGTTATTGCAATCTTCGCTGCCACCAAAACATAATTCGTCATTCATCATCACGGTCAAAATATTATTCCAAATCCAATATTGGAGTATTGAATTTGGAATATTTTAATCGTTTTTTAATTCTTGTCAGGCTCGTTATATATTATGACAAATATTTCTACTCTTATATTATGAAAAATATTTCTACTCTCTTATTAGAAAATATGGTATGGTCACCATGGTTCCGTGACTCCAACGAGTCACGGGAAACGACTTATAATCCCAATAATAAAGATATTATCATCACATGTTTTTATTGATAGATACCTCCTTACCAGTTCCAAGCCTTGGATGGTGTCTTTCCTCTAGCGGGTCCATTGTGTCCATCTTGCTGTTGTCTCCACGAGTCTAAGAATTTAGACAGTATTGTGTCTGAGGACATCGCATACTGCGGAACCTAAGGAGATGATAGAAGATTATGAGATGTACAATTGGCCGTCACGGACAAACAACAAAAGTGAACGGACAAATAACAAAAGGTTTTTCTGTGTTATCACATATTTAATACATTATTTAAATAGCGGAAAATAATAGGCACATACAGCCCAACAATTTAATTATATCAATTTGTATCACACAAAGAGGATCGATGGTCCCCAGCACAATCTGTAAACGGGCAACGTCATCAGCTGCTATGGATACGATTATTCTAGTAATAATGACTAACCACTTACCTGTCTGCTTTTGGTATAAATGAAGTCACTTAGACAGTCTGAACCAGTTAAGGATTCCCCAAAGGGTTTCCCAAAGTGTAGGAAAGGGTATTTGTATAATGTTTAGCAATAGGGAAATAATTATGAGTTAAGATATTTGATACTTTAGCGTTCCGTCGCGTGACCTCCGGCCTCCACGAACACTTCGAGTGAGAAAACAGCCACCAGTTCAGCGCATTTAGAAACAACTAAAATCGACGATGATTACTCCAAAAAACCGTAAATCACAATAGTTCACCGAGAGCCCGATCTCTAGGCGTGTCACGTTCGTCACACCCCCAGCGTAGCAAGTACCCTCTTTTAAATTATAATAATAAATGTACATATAATATAACCCGTAAACATGAAGTTTTCGAGCGCCTAACAATTGCTATTAGCAACTGCACAGTTTACGTAATAGCTATTCCGAAAATCATCGGTATCAATCCTTATCTAAACAAATGCATTCGTTAGCTTCGCTCTTTAATATAGATTAAAAGCTAGTTAACATATAAATAATCTAATTATGGAATTGAGTTCTTTTTTACCATTTTAAAGTGTTATTATTATAGTTTTATTTGCTGTACAGCCTACCTTTTCAGATTGTATATGTTCATCATACGATTACTCTATTTATTATAACTAACGACGTACCAGCTGGTTTCTGGTGAGCTATAAAGCTCAGTGTGCACCAGTCAGGATTTGGTTTCCCCAGAGTGAAAGATAAATTGTTTTATTAGAAGAAGGGAACTAACTAAGGGATACGAGTCAACTACGGCATAATGTATGATAAAAATGTGAATTTTAATTAAATATGTTCAGCGCCTGCCGGTTTTGGTTAGCAAATGCACAATGTACGTAATAGCTATTTCAAATATCCAGCGAGTTGATTTCATAGCAAAATAGTAGCTTTTCCGAGCTGTTATAATAAAGTTATAAAATAATAATGTTCTTTATTTGTATATAATTATAAACCAGCTTTCCTGAATAGATGCAAGAACTACTCCATTAGCCGTCTGTCGATAGCACTTTTGAATCGTCAATCATTATTAAAAAGTTCAGTGTGGTCAGTCTGTCAGTAAGGTACCAGCTCGGCATGCTGCCTAATAATGGTCGAAAGTCTTCAAGATCAGTTCAGGTGTGGTCGCCGAAGAGAACCGGATGATTTAATTAGTATAATGCATGTTCATATCAGATATAAGTATATAAATTTAGACAGTTACTTTATTGCAGTCAGTTTTACTGCAGTCTAATACAAATTTAACATGTTAATATATGATTTAATTCATTTCAACGTAAGTAGTATAACACAAAATATTATAAAAGGTATCTCATTGACTTAAAACAGCCTATGTACGAGTATGTATAGGCTGTTCTGTATCTATCTATCTATCTATACAAAAATATATATAGATAGATATGATCTATACTTAGTCTAGCCATAAATACAGTTACAATTAAAAATAAACAAAATATTGCTTTTTAATTTGGAAGCGAAGCTAACTTAAGCTAAGGTTG
The DNA here is from genome assembly GCA_918358695.1 of Melinaea menophilus ssp. n. AW-2005. NCBI lineage: Eukaryota > Metazoa > Arthropoda > Insecta > Lepidoptera > Nymphalidae > Melinaea > Melinaea menophilus. The sequence continues at coordinate 1,245,067 of OU911039.1, forward strand.
AAATACTTTAACTATTAATATGTACTAAGTTAAAAGTTAGAAAATATATTTATGTAATGTAAGTACATTACATAAATGTATTTAAATTATAATTTAAATTATAACTCAGTAGTTATAATTTAAATTATAACATTGACAATAGAAATGATTAAAACATATCGAAAGGCAAAATATTGATAATTATTGGTTTAATTATTAAATTTATTACTATTAATACAAAGAGACAAAAGCCGTATTACAATTTCATTTTATAATTTTATTAAAGATAAATATGTATACTAATAATTGATATTAAATTAAATAATATTACAGTGAATACAATGTTATCAAAGGTTTGAAGCTTTTGTTGTTTTAGTTGTTTTAGTTTGTATTCATCCGTCTAGTGTTATATATTATTAATACTATTGCTAAGAGTTTCACTTCAGTTATTTATAAAGAAAATGGAAGTATGAAGATTATTTGCTTATTATATTTTCAATAATAATAATTATTTTTTATTTAATAATGCAAAAGTGTATTTTTTTATTTCCTAATTAAATTGTGAGAGGTTTTTTTTAATTTTAATATATATCTGTGAATTTGAATATCTATTCTATGGATTTATAGGATCTCAAGCGGTTGAATCAAATTGAATATTTTTTTTCAAACTCAAATCCCTGTCTGTTGGGATGGTACACGACTGTTTGGTGGAAACAAAAGCAATTATCTCACAGATCTCAGTGCAACTCTAGTGACAGAATGTAATGCAATATTAAAGCTAATAAATCTGAGTTTTAATTGAATACATTTCATTTCAAATACAAATGTCCCTTTTCAGTGAAGTAATTGTTGGTAAATCAAGTGACACCTGTTTTAATTTGGGAGAGTCCTTATATTGTAGGTACTTCAAAGTGCTTGTGAGTTATATTCAGAAAATTAGTACAGATAATTGCTGAGAAGTTTAAATTTATTTATATATTTATTCATGTACCACAATGAGTTACAAAAAAAATGAAAAACATAGATAAGACGAGCTTATCTCTAAAAAAGAGATCTGTTTTTTGTGAGTTTTGCAGGATAGACAAAGATACATAGATATTTTTATAACATATATACATTTATATTTACATAAATAAAAATGTATATAATAACAACTTACAAATACAGACATAATAAATAAATATGCCTATGACATGGTAATGCTTCAGTCTGCCTTTAAAATTGTATTTCTTTGATAATTAGACCGTCATTGTTAAAAATAATTGTTTTTGAGGTTAATTATTACACTTAAATGCATGTGTACCTTTACTAAGGTATAAGTTCTAATACTTTTTGCTTAAATAATATTAACATTATATTCTATATCAGTTTTTGTATTACTGCGAATTTTGAGCTTAATATAAAAACGACTAACTCATAAGTTTGGATAACTGACAAACATTACAAAATACCATGTAAGGCTTTGAGTTTTTTATTCTTTAAGTATATTTGGAATAAAGTTTAAACTTCTGCATAATAATAAGCGATTTAATCTTTTTTTTTTGCTATTTCTAATGTAAATGGAGAATATTTTGGCGACTTTATAATTTATTTTTGCTTTACACATTATATACATCCGGCATTTTTGTTTCCGGTTTGAAAATAACAATTTACAATTGTGAACGCCTTTCTGTAAGTTTCTTCACGTGACCACCGCAATTTACATTATATAATATATAGAATAATATTATTTACACCTTATTAACAGGAAAACATTATTAATATATTCGTTTCACTTGCTCCGCAATTTACATTATATAATATATAGAATAATATTATTTACACCTTATTAACAGGAAAACATTATTAATATATTCGTTTCACTTGCTCCGCAATTTACATTATATAATATATAGAATAATATTATTTACACCTTATTAACAGGAAAACATTATTAATATATTCGTTTCACTTGCTCCAAATGAAATGTGACCCTCTGAAGCGGTGTGTTAGTTGAATGGGAAGTTTTAAGATATTAAGAAAGTTCATTTTTATAGTTAATATAATATATTATTATTTGATCTATAGATTTAATAAAATATTGTTGTATTTTTAACGATCACGAAAATAAATAATAAAAGTATGTGAAATAATAAACTATTAGTGAACTAAACGCTGTTAGAACAAGTGAATATTATTTTGGTATAGTTCGAAATGTTGTTGATATCAACATGAAGATAAATAAATGTTGATGTGACCTTTGAAATGAAACTATGTACAATTTTTAATAGGCCTAATTGTCAGCTCATCTTAAAATCCTGTTTATTAGAAAAACTACGTTGTTGTCCATGATATTATACACAACGGAACAACATAAGTATATAAAGGAAGAACATAAAGGAAAGTATATAAGGCTAGTGAATAAGGGAAGTATATAAATTTAGTATATAAGGGAAGTATATAAGGCTAGTACATAAAAGTTGCACATGTTACAGGTGTATCAGAAGCTGTACGATGTATGTATGTATGTTCACACGATAGATAAAATAAAATTGCCAAACGCGATACATAATTGTGTTGTCAGCTTCTTCATACACTTCATAAATGTAAGATTTATCATAATTAAGTTAAATGGTTTTCTCTTGTCCAATCTTCAGTTCTACAAATTCTTCTTTTTTTTACTGATCGTGTTTTAGCGAACTTAGGAGCACGTGGTTGTAAAATTAAACGTAATGTTATTTCATACATATTAATATATATGTTTTTATTATCTGTGTCTGCAGCTGCGCCTCCGGCAAGGCATCACTCTCATTATTATCATCATTGACTCTACTAACCCTTATATTAGGAAAATTATCAAATCATACATGTGTACAAAGTGTAATACTGTGATCTGCACTGTCTAAGGGGTTTAGACCTACGATAATAATAATGTATGTCTAAACGGTGTGTTTGAAAAAGATTGGATTGTTTGTGCTATTTGATCAGGTGCACAGACTCTCTCGGAAGTTCATCGAACACTTTACAAAAGTATACTGTGGAGAGATTTCAGAACACGTTCCAGTCTTTATCTTGATACACATTGAGTGAAGACATAAATCAAAATCAAACCAAACTGGGAACTTAATATTAACTACAAGTATTACTTGTCTTAAAATACATTTATATGACACACAGATATGATATGTTTCACGTAATTGTATTTCCATATCATTTAGAACTGAAGATTCTCTTTTTTTTGTTATAAAATATGCAGATAGATGCATAACATTTAAATTTAAATGTAATACACATACATTAAATTATACAAACTTTTATTATATACCGCCGTAGACATTAAAGATGGTCTTATCTTGTTTCCGGAGGTAAGTATTATTTCTGTGTTTTGATTTCGGTTATATTTAGAAATTGATTATCTTTTTTTTTCTAGTATGTATATATCTTCTAACTGGATATTTAACTTATGACTTGTATTTATTTACATAGATTTTTTTTCAGTTTATGTTTTTTCAAATGACAAATGAAAGTTATTACAGTGCATTGATGAGTAAGATGTTGTTAGTTTTGCTTCAAAATATGAATCAGTGAACAACACAGCTGTGAATATTTTCCATAAATCTTACAGTGAAATTTAAGAATTCAAAGATAGTAGAGATATCTTTGAGTAATAGGAAAATAACAATTTTTATCTAAACATACTCAAAGAAATGGACCAAAAGTATAACGGTCTAAACTATCATCTTCAAAGAATGTGAGGCCCCGAGCATAAAATATTATATTGCTTTTACCACAAGTCAAGCAGTACGCAATAAACGGTAAAAGTCCCGCAGAATGCTTCCAATTGTTCTTCTACGGTGATATTATGAACTTCTTGTCAGAAATACCAACTTTATTAATATAATAATTGTTCAAAAATATAAATTGGTATAATATTTTGAATAAACTTTACATACAAGTATGTATTTTAATATTAATCGATATATAAGATTAATAAACATATAGCATGAGTATGTAAATAGTCTTACGCTTATTGTGTTACAAAGGGATCCTTAATTACCACAATAAAAATATTAGTTTGTACCTTTGGACCTCTATCCGTCAACTTAAATACTTAAAACTGCAATAATAATATTATACTAATTTCCGTATTTACTATCCGTATAATAAAAACTTGGGAACCTAATCACTTAATTTTCTTGTTTGAATTATCTTTAATTAAAAATCTATATTGCAAGTTTAGTATGCATAATAGTTAACATATAATATATGTTTTAGTTAGGGGTTCATTGGACCTAAAAGTTAATGTAGCAAAAATCTGATGTCCTTAAAATTCCAGACTAAACGAATTTTCAGGTATATTACTTTTAACGACAGCAGGTAATTTGTTATTTTAAGGACGCGGAGGGCACTACGTAAATGAATTAAATTGTGCAAACAATTTTTGTTCATTTAAATTATAACTTGTTGTTTAATAACTTATTGAATTTTACTCAATAATTAAACCATCTTTAAGAATTTCAGGTCAGCTTACCCATTAGATTTACATTTATATCTGTATTCTATTGTAAATAATAGTTATATAAGGTAATAAATGTATAATATACTATAACCTGAGTGCAGTGCCCAATATATTCTATATTATTGTATGAACTGTGGATATTATGCTTAAGTATTTCCAAAAATAAGTACTATTCATTGTATGAAAAAATGGGGTTATTACAAATTAAATTGTCTAGAAAGAAAATAGTATAACTAAAATAAAAAAAACGGTCGAACATTGAATTTATTTATTATTTATAAGGATCAGTAATTTTGTCAGTCTCTTGTAGTTTATGGTAGAAAGTTAGAAGCTATTGGTTTTATTTTGGTTCGAATACCTCGTTCAATTTTAACATAAAAAAAATATTTTGTATTCAATCCGCTATGAAAGATTAAAACTAATTTATAGAGAGTTTTTATACCTTTTACAGCATTTTTATTTAAACATTACTGTAATAGTAGCGCCTGCAAACGCAATCTTATTTATTATACACAGAGCGTGTACTCCTCTTCTCTACTATAGTCATTAAAATTTTAGAGCACTGACTCTTCGACATTTGACAAATGACACATAAGTAATGACACCTAAATGGTGAATAGTGAAATGACAAATTACAAAATTAAAAAAACATTAAATAACAATTAATTAATTGTATCTAACAAACCTACAACACAAATCGGAACCACTCTGATATATCGGTATACTCCTTCCAGGACTCAGTATTTAATAGACAAAATTTTACATTTGTTTATTTATTTGGTTTTCAGACTTTTCTTATATATATTTATAGAAAACCAATTTATAATATTTACAAATTCTAAAAAGTTATAAGTTTCATTAAATTATAAGATGTGGACAGAGTTACAGAAATCTCCTACTTTTTTCATATTATTTAACAAAAAGAACACATTCCATATTCTTATCACCGATTATATTCGAATATGGGAAGTTTATTATTCAGAAAATGATTTTATAACAGTTCTCAAGGTAAGTAGTTAAAATAGTACTCTGATCTTGTGTTGTAGTAGAATTCACTTAATCCAATAAACTTTAATAATACTTCTATTTATAAAACATTTACAGGAAAGTAATGAAGGATTGGAGATGGATACAAATGAACTCCTAGAGAAAGGTATTCACATGTTGACTTATCCAAAAGAACTTAAAGGTGTCCATATATCACCAGTGAGTTCATCACTGGAGGTCACAATGACCTTGTTTTGTGGATTTCCTTTCATTTTAAAAATTACCTTAATGGAAGGTCCTCCTGAATTAGTGAGTGTCATAGTGTAAGAAAAGTTGTGCTGCAAATATGTAAAGCTAAGAAACAGTATCTTTAAATTATTTAAGTACATCCTGAACAAACTCTTAGTACAATTTATTTTTATTAAAAGCATTTAAAAGTATTTTAAAAATTTTACATAATCCTACATAAGTCCACCGAGGTGTAATATTAATGGAATTAAGTGATAAATCATTTGACAATGTAATACATTATGTATCTTAAATCAAAGAATAACAGAAGTGTAGTCAAATTTTTTTATTAGCTGTCCTTATTTTAACATCATACTTCATTTTCCTGTTGAAATTGTTAATTACTACTCAGTAGAACAACTTAAATTATTAAATTTATTGCATTATTTAAAATGGTATTCACTTTCTGTGTTGCAGCCTCCGACAGCGGCCAAGAACATAGCACTAAACTTATAATACCTGTTTCAGTTATTCAAAAAAGTTTTACAACCGGCTCTCAGAACCATAGAAGACTTAAAACAGAGTGAAAACAAACTACGTGAAACACTTATGACAAAGGATGATGAAATTGAACAATACAAGAAATTGGGAGGAAAGATAAGATATAGTAAGTAATATATATATGTATAATGAGACAAATTCATATATAATCAAAGTTAATAGAGCTGGGTAAATATATATAAAAATACAGTAAACAGCTTCCATACATTCTGTAAATTAAAAAAATATTTTTCTCCAAATATGGTATTGTCTTAGGAAGTACAATTCAGAAGCTATTTAGTGATGATGACAATGCAGAGCAATTAGTTTAGCGGGTAACCTTTAATATAACATACATACATACATAAGATACTGATGATCCACAGCTGCCATACCACCCTACAATGATGAGGCCCACACCAGCACACACAGTTCATACAACAAACTATTTGGCAATACAGAGATCTCGAGGGACCTTCTGGATAAACAAGTTTATGTTCCAAGTGAACATTTTACGAGGTATTTAAGGAAAATATTAATGTAATATTGAAATTAATTATTAATTTAATAATAAATATTTTAGAAAATTAAAAGTGGAATATGCAAGTGTTAAAGAAGAGCCGTCATCTCAAAATACAAGTGATGTGAATGAAGTAAATACTATTGCCCTGAAGACTGAACCCGTCGGAACAAAACTACTGAGACCCAAGAGAAGGAAACTTAACATATAACAATATATATTTAAGATTATTTATATACATGTTATGTTTAATGAATTTCTTTTAATGTAATATAAAAAAATATTAAGTTCTCCGGGAGCTGATTGCAGGAGCTCTGACTGAACTGTCTTGTCGTCAACTAATTTGAGTATTCTATTAATGTATTTGGCAAATTTTGGTAAAAATTATGAGTTATTTTTATATTTATAGAGTTTACTAAATAATTTTTTTAATGAATTTTAATTTTCATTAAATTTGTTTTTAAACGAATTGGATTTTACATTATAAGTTTTATGTAAGAAACTAGTCAGTATAATTGAACCCGGGACTCTCAATCGCCTCTTCTCGTATGTGTCTGCAGAAATTAGTCTTAAAATGTATTTTTTAAAAGTATTGACTTTTTTTTAATTAAATTTACACAGAGTACTTCCTTAGAAAATAATGCTGTAACTGACCCAAGAAACTAAACTTTAAATAGTTCTTAACAATATTACTATACTAAGGAAATTAATAAAGTATATCTCTTCCAAAGGATTGTTTTTTTATCTTTTTCAAAAATAATTCAGACACTAAGAATGATTTATAAAACAAATATCACCCCTCTTACCTAAAAAGTAAATAATTAATTAAATTATAGACAAAGTTGAAAAAACGAACTAGTTAAATTATATTTTAATGAAAATGAAAAATATTATTTTATACATTATAAAACAATTAAGTTATTTTAATAATTTGATTTTTTCAATCACTTTAGAAAAATAATAGCAATGTTACTTAAAAATGTATTTGCTAATTAATAGAGATATGTAATCTATCCGCAATCGGAGATTGAAATCAATCTTAGATAGCTCCTCACGAACTTAACCAACATGTCGGTTATTGACACTGAAATCTATATATATATACATTTATATGTCGTGTCACGATGTTCGTTTGCGATTATGTTTAAAACAACTGAACCCATGTCAGTGAAATTTTATTGAGCTAAGCGTAAGCCAAGCTATTAACCGTTTGGGAAATTTCTTTTTGAAGCAACATCACATAAAAAGTACTAAACCGATTTTAATGAAAATTGGTAGAGCTTTAGAGCTTGAGAATGGGAATGTTTTGAAAAAACACAATTAAAATATCTCACTCCGGTCAGAAATGACGGTCAAAATACTAAGAGGGCTCAGCCCAACTCCCGCAATACACGGCGGCGGATCCCAGTATGTATATTTTGGTCCAACTTACAAGATATAATAGTTTTATCAATTAATACTTTTAAGTTATTAATTAAAATATTAGTGATCTTTATCACACAACCGTCAATAAGTACCTAAATAACACAAAGTGCTTCTGGAATTATATTTATTCAAAAACAATTCATGACTTTTGTTATATTTCTATTGTTCGCTAATAGAAGCGGAATTTTAATTATTTAATATATTACAAGCTGTATCATTCGAATACATATAATAATACATATAATAATACATATAATCAAACAGACAGAACGGATAATATAGATAAAGGTAAAAAAAAGATAATAGGTTGTAAAAGTTTATTAATAATACATAGAGCTAGTACATATCCACTTGTGCCTCAGAGAACAGTCACAATGACGCCATTCACTGGAGACCATCTCATCGAATATCTAATACAAAAGGTATCTTCAGTAAATGACACCATTACAACACAACATTACGATAACGAACCTTTACTATATGAAGTTTAAAACTTTTATTAATTAAAAATTAAATTCGTATGGCGTGCTCAGTTAAGCCCGCGCCGCACGCTGTGAGCAATGGCGCAGGTTGAGACTTAGACGACTAAAGCCAGGGGTAAGGCTCGTTTTACTGCCGGAGGCATAACAACACATCGTTCAGCGGCTTCAATATACTTACATGCATTTTTTAAATGGAATGTTGTAAAGGAAGAAATCATGTTTTAAGATGGAATGTTTAGACGAAATAAAAATATGCTTTTTTGAAAATGGAATGTTTTGATAAATATACAAGATATCATTTCCGAAAATGATGTAACGATTTGACAAAATGAAAATATGCATTTTTGAAAATCTATAATTTTATGAAATACAAAATATGCATTTTTGAAAATGGAATGCCTCGAGGAAAATAAACTTAAGTATAGAGGACATTACAGAGTACTTGAGTACCGAAGACTTGTATTTGAGATATTAGTATTATGAAGTATTATATTTTAAAATAAAGGTGTTACAAACGAAACCATTTTTTTTTATTTGACTACAAAATATAATTTTTATCGACATCACCGGATAGTTAGAATATGAAACTAGACCGCGTCAGTGGTCTGTTAAGAAACTGCTCGATGCTAAGATAATTTTTTTTTTTATTTTGTATATAAACCTAGTATCCTTTATTTGTAAAGTGTTTAACTGGCGAGTGCAGCCGCGGGACCTGCGTAAGCGTGCGACAGTCTATCCGACCACCAGAATTTCAAAACAAATCAATATTTTAATTATTTAAATATTAATATTTTTTATTATGTGCCTGAAAGTTTTCGGACACCTGCACCTACATTTGATATATGTATATCTTGTTTGTTTTTGTTTGAATGTTAAGGATATCTGATTTTAAGGTAATAGGTAAATTGGAATCCTAAAAGTTAATGTAGCAAACTAATCTTTAAAACTACTGAATTTCTATTAAATTTTGTATATCCATTGCTTGTTTCAACTTAAAAGATATTTATATCTCGATTAATGTTAAATTTTTGTTTATTTCTATACGTGAAGGGTTTAATTCACTTATAGTTCTTTTGGAAGCAGCACACAAAGTCACCGACACCTACTTGCTCTGTAACGGTAAATAATCTGTTGGAGCAAAATTTAGTCGGAGCTAATAATTTTCATACAGTGAACGGGATATATGATAACACAAACAATTGAATGAATCAATGAATGAATGAGTGAACATTATGGAACTAATAGTTAAAATGCGCCATACTCGTAGCATTTATTTGCTATATTTTATTGAATAATAGGAAGATTCGAACACATTCATAATATTGCACAGTGTAATATTGCATTAAACTAACCTTTAAAACTTAATTATAAGAGATTCGTATTGAAATTCTGGCTTATATAAATATCACATCTACAAATTACTACTATTTAATATTTTCCCTATTTAACATTAATGACGCATGCATTACGCTAGATCGGTTGTTAAGAACCGACGTAGTTAAGAATGACAACAGACTGAAATGTAATTATATTAACTCTGTGAATTCATTAATCTGTATTTTTAGAACTCACTACACATTCAAATATAGAACGTCGGTGTAACCAATGTAACTCGATTCGATTTTAATTGTTATCGTGTTTATGAAATGTAATGTTTGTGTGTTTGTGTTTGTGTTTGTAGTACAACGTGTGAAGAAGGCTAACAGCTACACTTTGACACGTCCGTTTCAGACTCGGATGCTTTGATCACGCTATCTCTCTCCTTCAGCTCGAATGCGTCAGCCTGTAATATGACATTTGTATTAGTTTCAGCTTACGTAAAATAAATACAAATAAAAACTTTTTGGAACCATTTTAAACACCGCCAAAAATAACATAAAACTTTTTGGTTGATTTAAAAGGAAAATAGATACAATAAGAGGATATATCTCAGAGGAGGTGGATGTGACATGTTCGTGTGATATCAAGTGTCGGCGCCCGAACTTCGGACCTTCCGCCGGCGTAACTCAACGCGGCTGAGAAAGTGCAGAGAGCCTTAAAATCAGGACATCCGTCCTGTGTGACTCCATACATATAATATAACTAACCAAAAGCCTGTACATTAAAGAAACTAAACCTAAATTAGTTTATGAAATGTTTGATTATTTTATTAATAACCGTTAAATACTAGTGCACTTTCAATCTAAAATAATGTTTTATATACATTATTGGTTTTCTCTCTCTACTCTTAACCGTTTGGGAGACCTTTTTTGTGTGTAGTTCTCCAGAATGCGACAAGATAATTAAATAAAATTTTTCTCGTGTTTGTTTGAGCCGAACGCGGATGTTATAGCGAAAACAGATTGAAAAAATGTTTAGCGATTCAAAAGTTATCAATAAAAGAAGAAAGGAGAGGGGCTCAGCTCAGCACCCGCCGCGCACGGTCGGCAGATCCTAGTATTATATGTACTTAATATTATTCTGTTAATAACCCACCTTTGTCTCTCTGTATTCCCGTATTTTCCTCGCCAAAGTAACGAACGCCTCCTCAATATTAATATCACTCTTGCAGGAAACTTCGAAGAACGGCATATCAAAGTCGTCGGCGATCTGGAGGTAATATAAAATAAATCTATTTAATATTATAAATTAATAAATAAACCATAATTAATTAATAATATTAATTAATTTGCCGTAACATGATGAATTAAATAATGAATGTGTTTATTGCCGAGTGAGTGTATGTGAGTACCTTCTGCCCCCTCTCCCGCGGCACGGCGCGGTGGTTGTCGTGGACGTCGCATTTATTGCCCACTAAAACTTTAATAACATCTGGCGACGCGTACTGGAACAGCGTTTTATTAACACATATATTTATTATATTTTATTACGTAATATACCAACTCTTAGCCTAGGTTTGTCGGTATAACGACCTTGATTTACGGGGTACAGGGTATGTGTGTTATAATAAATTTGTGTTTTATAGTAATGCGAAAATTAATATTCAAAAAGAATAATTGAATAACGATTCAAAATTTTAATGACAAAAAAAATAATTAATATGTTTCGTAGTGGGAGTCGTACTAATAAAACAGTCGTAAAAATAATAATTATACAGATAAATAATAAAAGCGAAAACAAAAAACATGTGTATTATTTCAAATCAGTCCGCCATGAGGCAATTATGCAAAATCCTTTTTTATTAGCACGCCTACGGTTGTGAAATAGATGTACAATATAAATATTAATTTCTAAACACAGTACGTTGAGTTGTTTTATGCGTGAATTGGAACGCTTTTTTTAAAATACATTTAAGGGGAAATGCTAACACCTGTCAGTTGATGTCATTATTATACGGATTGACATGTGACATTTGGTACTGTTTCATACAGATTCAACTTTTTGGTCTGTTATGTTAGCTACCTGCTTACAAATTCTAAATATAATTTATACTTCGTTTTACCTCTTGAATATTCCTCAGCCAGTAGGACAGATGGTTGAAGGACTCCAGGTTGGTGATGTCGTACATGAGTATGATGCCCATGGCTCCGCGGTAGTAAGCTGTGGTAAGAGTCCTGAACCTCTCTTGCCCCGCCGTGTCCCATATTTGTAGTTTAATGGGGACACCGTCCAGGTTAATTATTTTTTGTTTGAAGTCTATCCCTGAAATTACATATAACAACTTTTAGTTATAATTTTTATGAAAACTACTTAAGTTATTTTTTAATTACTAACTGTATAATTTGATAAAAACTTTAGTTTTGTTTCTAAAACACTTTTGACAGGGGTCTGTCTTTATTAAAAAATATATTTCAAGTTCATTGAGCACACAAAAACAATACAGCTACTGTTTTTACGAACCGAATGAAATATGTGTAATAAAATCACGACATATCAAAAGTTATAAAATGAACTGATAACTTAATAAGTGCTACTTTAAATTACATGTGTGATAATATTAATAAGGTGATTATTTTCTTAAAATAATTTCTCACAACGGTAAGTCTGTGTAACCATACACCAAGAGATTTGATCTCAATTACTCAATTAAGATCGCATAATAAATAACGTACTCACCAATAGTAGATATATAAATATCGTAATATCTCTCGTCACAGTACCTGTGCACTATACACGTTTTACCGACATTGGAATCACCTAAAACTAGTAACTTGTACGTAGCAGAGAAATCCAAAGCCATATCTGTTTAGTTTGTTGTTAGAGGCGGGTGGTATCCCAAAACATCGGTGCAGCTGTCAAAGTGAGAAAAATCAATGATAGCTAATGCGCATGCGCGAATCACTTGTTTAAACTCCAACACAAGGCGCTCCGAGAGCCGGCTGTCTGTCTGCACCTAGTACCTACTGCTACTTGCTACTTAGTACGACGACGCCGAGTGCAGGCAGCGTGACGACCGTTCTCTTTACAGCTTTTTTGTATTATTCTATTATTTTACATTTTTTTTTATATAAACTGAATCGTTCTTTGTAAATTGCTGTTAAAGTAGGTATATGAACCTATTTTTACAAATATATATTAGCTTTAAATAATTGTGAATTATAAAGTAGATAGTAGATATATAAAACATTATTTATAATTGTAACGTTATTTTGTTATAACGGTGTAGTAACACCTGTGTCAGGTCAGCTGCGTCCATCTTCAATTTAAAATAACGTAATTAATTAAAAGAGAATACGAGTATGTAGTATATGTAGTTGTAGCGGCAGCAAACTGCTTAGCGTTTAGTAGTTTCCATCTTTACCCAAATACATTTTTTATATTACCTTGATGATGGCTCTCAAACTTGCTGTGAAAGACTCCTGAGACCTCACGAAAGGAGCATAAAGACAAACAAAAATTATAAAATGTATAAAACTGAGTCATGATATTTCAGTGTTAAAAGTTATCAATATATAAAATATTAAAGAATTATAAATATGTTAGGAGACGTTGCAGTGGCGTACTCGTACTCGTATCTTGATCGGTTTCACTGGTTAAGCAACGATCGCACATGTTACTTGATAGCTATCCGACTATGGCGAAAACTGATACCGGCCTGCCATCTTACTCTCGCATACCAAGGGTAAGTAACTCACGAGTTCATTATACAAAAACATTATTAAAAATGTTTATAAAATATTTCAAACCTATGTATATATATTATTATTGTAAAGATAAATACAATTTGTTTTTATTAAGCGTAGAGTCAACAATCCCTCCGCAGATCGCGTATCAGAAGTCTCGAGTCAGTCCTTCCGGGTTGGTGGGTGTCTACATTAAGAGTTCCATTAATTTTATTTAAATCCCCCTCGTATCCGCCGCTCCATCTCGGTAGTCCCTGTACTATGTAAATGTCTTATGTTCTGTATTAATGCAGTCGACTGAACAGATCACTTATCACCCTTTGTTCGTGTTTTTATTCCTTTTGTTTCAAGGTTAAACTGCATTATGTATGAACATTTGTAACTCTAGTATCATTTTAAATCATTCATGTATGCGTAAGTATAGCACCGATATTTTTTGGTCGTTGTTATATTACAGAATAGACAATAATATGGTGTTGATACAAATTAATTATTAGATTAATTGTAATAGTTTACAAATGGCCGCCATTTTAGTACGTACATAACTGAACAGATTGTATTATCATTTAAATTAATTGAGTCAGTGAAACCTTATCACCAATGCTCGCGGTACTCCGCGCAGTGAGCGGTGCAGTGCCATACAGTAGCTGTTACATTACACAGGAAGAGCACAGCTTCATTTGTCAAAACCGCAAACCAACCGCCGGCGCTTGATGTATTGTAAATGGCGGCAATTTTGACATTTGCGTTCCGTTTACCATTTACGTCTTATGCTTCTGTTTCCCATTTAGCATTCGCTGAGTGATGAATGTCCTCTCGCGTTAGCTGTTTTATCTTAGAATATAGCTTTACATAATGTCTTGCACAATACCTAAAACAATTTATATATATCGATTAGCAATGTCTTTCAGGTGAAACATTTTTATAACAAAATAACTAAATAAGGACCTACTGTCCTTTATTAAGGTGGACTCAGATATTGAATAATATTCTACAAGAATGGAAATCCCATGTTAAGAGGTATGTTAAGACATACTTACATAACATTACTAGTTAATTATTTTTATAGATTATTGCGATCGATATGACATGAAGTTCTGCCAAGTTCTGTGATGGAGAATGTTTAGCGTAAGCGTTGGAGGTCATCGGTGTGAGGTCACTCCGGGTTCGAGCGGCGGGTTCCGGGAATGAGTGTGACAAGCTCGTGTATTGTTCGCAAATTGTTAAACGCAAGGTCCCGTGTAAATGTCACTTTGTCTGCGATGGCGCCGCCGAGTCGTGGTGTCGCCGAGAATTTCTTCTCAAGTGCATATTGCTACAAGTCCGGTCCAATTTTTTTATGACTGCTCTTTATGTGCACTTTAATTGTCGTTTATATTTTTGTTATTAAAGTTTTTAATTAAAATATGCTACGCGTATGTTTATAATCACGAACCCGTATTTACTCTTACCACTAATTATATAAAATTGTTCATAAAAGCTATGATGTTTCTGATATAGGTTGTTAAGTCTTAGTCACAATTGAAATAAAGATAGTATGCGTTTTTTGTATTAAGCCATTGACCCCGACCCTGCCCTATTCGTAACACACGAGTAAAAACAAATCAAGGATTACAGGTCCCTAATGAGTGTCATGAAAACAAACTAAAAAAATAGGAACTTAATAAATACTATTTATTCTTATTGATTCTAATCTAAATTAAAACTACACTCGATGAGACCTTAAAATTTTTACTAAGAACATCATCATCAAAGGTCAAATTTGGATTCGTAATAGTTAATATAATACAAAAACTTAGCTAAATAACCGATTGTATTAAGTCCACAGTTTATAATAATTATTATTTGAAGTTGCATAACTAAAGTGAGAATAAAATTATTGTTTGTCTGAACAAAATTAATGTTCAGGCTCTAATCTTCCACACTCTGACATCCGCCGCTATAATATGTCAATGTTGGTCGAAATATACTATTCTTAGTACACGTGGTAGTAAATACACTTTCTTGCGGTGATTTAACGTTGGGTCAAAGAGGCACGCTGAAAAACCTACCTACAATCAGACTCTCATTTCCGCAAAGACCTAACTATAGACTAACGAATAATTCGCTCTATTGAATATCCATTAACAATAGGTGACGGGCGCAGAGATGTTGGTACACTAGATGTGTCATGAGGAAATTAATTTGTATCAAAATGTTACAATGAGACGCATCACTGCAAGAATTTTTATATCAATGTTTGTTTCGGTCACATCAGCGTTGTTCTATTACTTTTTAATTACATTATAAATAATTACAAGCTCTTATTACTTATAGCTGCTAAATTATAATACCTTTCACACAGTGGTAAGTGTTAGTCTAATTGGACTAGTTAGTAAGCGCTAATAGTTCAAATTCATCGACAATCAGCTTGTATGCGTTACCGATTACGCAAAATTTAGATTGTTAGGAATTTAACTGGACATTTCAATAATGATAAAAAAAAATATTCCATATATATATAACATTTATTTAATTTATTGTAAATCTACTGCTTAGATTTGAAAAATAATATATTATATTAAATATACTCTGTCACTGTCACTGTCACAGAACTGTCAGAGCTGTCAAACCAAACGTCACATTTTGATCAGGATTTGGATGAAAAATTTTCATCTTCTTCATTGACTTTGCTACAAATATTAAAAAATTCAAATTATCTTGAAAATTTCGAACACACCACAACAATGTCTCACGCTACTATTGTATTCTAAGTGTATCTATTGTAAAAGAAATATAAACCTTGGTGTTGTGTTGGAATTGCGATATCACTCAATAAAGCTGTAAATAATACAGATAATAAAAATTAATATCATTAAGGTGTCTCCGAGCTCATTTCGTAAGAGTTACATAATAGATGCCTTTCAACGGTTAGCCCTTTGCGCAATTTAAGACCCTCTTTAACTTATTAAGCATAGATCATTACGCCATTAAAGATATAATAATCATTTCATTACCTAATTTGTGCAATATTAAATCAATTTAATCTATGAATATTTGATTAATCAAGAAAAGTCTGATAATATATTGCAAAATCTGTTTTTAGGAATGTAAAATACTTGGTATGTTTCTGATATAGTTTGTTTATAAGGTGCGTTGCCACATCTAGAAGACCGATGTAGGTACGAAGACCTTTCCTTGATAAAGCCTCTGTACTCATAACACTTCCTATTAATTCCCTTTGACTTTGACGTTATGTTTCAAACTAGCTCTGCCCACGGCTTCGTCCGCGCGGAATATGTTTTTAAAATAAACGTAGCCTCACTTACTACGATAACATCATCTATTCGACAGTGAAAGTCGTATTAAAATCGGTCCAGCCGTTTCAAAGATTAGCCAGAACAAACAGACAGACAGAGAAACATTTAAAAAATATATGTGTATGTAAGTACCGCATATAATTTAATATACATTTAGTGAAAAGTTGTTAATTTATAATAGAATTACAAACATACATTATATATATAATTATTAATTACTATTATAATACATTTATTAAATCAATATCAGAATGTAGATCAAGATAATATTTCACAACATATATTTAAATTATGATAATTAATATTCACATTTGCATATGAATATTGCACACAAAAAAGATTTGGAAATTTGAATAAATTGTTTTTTTCGTTTTTTTCGGTGCTCGTAAAAGTTTTTGACCTCTTGGGTCTTGGCATCTAAATTGGTAATACATAATATTTGTATTCTATACCCTTATATATAAAAATCTGGATTTTATGAGAATATATTAATATTTTAAAATACTTCTCAAAGGTGAACTATTTATAATAAAAAAATGTCTGTTTCCATTATTTCTGTGCTTTCTTCACACCAGTTAAGAATAGTAAATGGAATAACCTTTAGATATATTTAAACTAAGATAAGTAATATAAATAATAAAATAAAAGTTAAAGAACCGTTAACCTTATAACATATTTTTGTTAAAGTTTTACGTTTTCAAACACAGTAACATACTCGTGCGTGATACGAACACTTGAGACATTATTCGGGCTTTAATTTCAGATTATAATAAAATATAAAAGAAATATAAGATGGCTGTGATGCGGTGGTCAAACTATCTACTATTGGGTAATTTAAAACACTATACACAATTTTAAGACTAGAGCGCGAACCGGACCTCGACTTTGACTAGCTGCGCTCGCAAAATCTCGGTAGAATTCGGCGAACTGAGCGAAGCGAGTAACCCATCTTCAATTCGGCTTTCAAAGCTGAAACCGACAGCCAAAATATAGAATAATCAAATATCACATAGCGAATTTTTTTACATTGAAGTCTATGGAACTGTAATTTTTTGGTAATTATTACTTTATATTATAAATTATCGCAATAACCATCGCTATAAATGTGCAAAATTTCATGAAAATCACTAAAGCCGTTTTCATTCCAATTCCTTACTTGGGATGCAAAAAGTCTCACATAGGGCGCTCCGCTCGCTTCGCTCAATAAATATATCTATTATGTAACAAACACAGCCTCCGTAAACCATAAATCTTAGAAAAGAAAGAAACCATTTTCGCAATAAGGCTATAATTAGTTAACTCACGACTTTGGACAGTGTCTTCAGATCGATCTCGAGATATCGATCGGGTCTAATCGATCGGTTACCTCCACAATGGTTTATACGATTCCAAGTTATTAATGAATGCTATCAGATATTACAGACCGATTAGCGTCAGCGTCGTACGGAGTGACTTCAATGTTTAGCACAGGAATGATAACGGGATAATATAAGATGTGAAGATGTAGCTGATTGTGTGAAGATAATCTAAATAGCGTTAAGTGTTAGCTTTTAACCCGTAAACTATTGTATTGAAATTGGCTACAGTTTAAACATTTGTGTCATGGCAGATCTTCCCGCGCTAGATAAAGAGATGAAGAATAACTATAATAATCAAAGTCATAATAGTTGACACGTATGTACATCACTTCTGTGAAGAGGAAGTTGACTATCCGTGATATGTTCGCGAAACAAAAGTGTGTCGCTAAATGTTATGTCATCACTGCGTCACTGCGTCACTGCGTCACGGCGTCACTGAGGTCCGCTGTGGGTAAATAACAATGTACATTCCATTGTATGTTTCTATAACTTATGGTATGGACTTTATAACAGCCTTACAGAGAGATTTTTTTTTTAATTTTTATTAATAGAAATCGCTTCCATCTTAGTAGTGTCAAAGTTAATATTTTTGAAGTAACTAATGTTAAAAGTATTCTTACTTGTACTATAACCTAAAAATTGTACTTTTATAAAGAACTTATTTAGAACTATGTGCATGGAAATAAGTTATTTTCCGTTGTATTTTATAAATATATTTTTATTTATTATAAATTCAATATGGCGGTAATCAATGTATATTATTCTGACCGTGTTTCTTATAAATTTAAGGCAATTATGTAATGTTTGAAGTAAGTATTGTATTGAACTGCGGCACCACGGCTCACACTTGACGCTATATCAGATATTTAGGACGGACTCACGTAATACATAAACACTACAGAGGAATGTTAAGTAGATTACACAAAGAATTTTAGTTTGCGGATCACATTATACTCGGCGGTATTCAGGTCACTGTCAGCGCTGAGGTAAGCGTCAATATTTGTTTGGGGTTTTCCTCAAAATCTAGATTCTAGAATGTTATAATTACCTCATAAATTAAGATTTATCAACAACAAAGCTTCTATTATTTGATTTGATCAAAATTCTTCCTATGACGCTGGTCTGTTATGTAAATGGCTGTGTGGAAATCGGATACATATATTTGGCGCCATCTTCCCACACTCCAAACTTAACTGTTTTTAAACCGAATACTTTACTAACTTATTAATTGTTGTGATATACAATATTTTATATATTTCCGGTCATATTTTAAAACTTAATGGACAATAATGGTTTCGTGTTCACAAAACTTTAGATAATTTATTTTTCTTTATAATAAAATGTCAGTAATACTTATCAACAATAGTTTTAAAACAGCAAAAGAATAAAGTGTAACCGAATATAGGTTTTATTGACTACACAATAGAGATTATATTATTAGGATACTTTATTATAATAAGGTTAATTTAATTAATATATTTAATTGTTATACAAATATAAAAATATTTCATATCTTTCCGCGGCAGTTAACTCCATTATTATAATTATTAATTAGTTATAAAATAGAAAGTCAGAAATGCGCGTTATGTTAATATAAAAACCATTTCATTTATAACAAATTAATGATTGTTTGTTAAATTATGGCTGATAAATTCAACTTGCACCGATGGTTCACTGATACCGGTCAGTGGCAAACAATGGATCATTGTACTGTATTATCTATAGTCTGTTCAAATGTTAACTTCCTCAAAAGTTTAGATGTTCGAGTATAAGTTTTGTTCGGGGATAATGATTTTTATTCAATATACTGCGGCCGTGGGACGAGATTGTCAAATCTTCAATACATTGAAGTAACGGCGACCGTCAAGGTGCTCGTTACGCAACGGATCCGGTGTCGTTGACTCTGCGGATGTAGTGTGCTTTGATAAAGACTTGATCAATGAGAGGATTCATTTAATATTGCGATTTAAATCACAAATTTATTTGTATTCATAATTACGTTTATATCATTTGTTGTTCTTTGTTCGTTAAATATTATATTAAAAGTATAACAATACAAGGGAATTATGTATACATGTGGGGTGTTAAGTTTTTGGTTACTTAATAATGTATTAAGTGTAGATGGCAATAAAAAATATTATTTTCCAACTTAAAAGATCGATAAAGTTTTACCATTTCAAAACAATCGCATTCCATTACAAAATAACATTTTAAAATCTTATAAATATTGAATATTTAACTCGACACGCAGATTAGCAAATTGTATCACAGCTCATAAGTAGGTCCCGCAGTGCAATAATTCTGAGTGTTACGCAATATATCAATCTGTAACAGATATGATATATGGAAGACGTGTCGTGATGTGTCTAATCATATCGAGTTAAATAGCTAATGGACTTTAATGGATCGGACTCATCACGGCGGACGCACCGCGAGACTTAATAACATCTTCATTATTGCGGAATAATAATACATAAAATAGGTATTGAAAAGATATTCCTTTCTAGAACAGTCTTGGTGGGGTTCGTAAATAGTATTAACACGAGGTACAGCCATATTTGGAATAACATACAACATACCTATAGACCATACGCAGAAACCACCCACACTCGGCCATAAAAATTTTATTTCTCGGTTGTGTGAGGGCCAGTACCGGTACACGTTTGCAACAATGATATTCATAGACCTGCCTTTTGTTGTAGCAGAGAAGAGTGATCGGGAAAACCAATTAGATCTTAAGCGAAATTTTAGTCTCTATCCACCATGTAAAGAAACAAAACATAGTCACTATATCTTCCAATTCTGCATATTTTGGAATATTAAAAGTAATAATATATAGTATATTTCGATTTGGAATTGTGTCAAGGTATAAAACAACAAAAGATATTTTATATGAAAATAACAAAAAAGAGGTGTAATATGTTATAGTTAGAGAAGTACAAGAAGGAAGACCCTCCTTCACTGCAAAAACAGTTATAAAATGTAAGAGGAACAATTGAATATTTAGTAACTTTAATAGTTTTTATATCAAAGGTGCCATAGAAGTTTAATGAACATTGCCAACGCCTGGTCAGTGGTCCAGTTGAAACATTAATTGCGCAACGTGCGCGTGTCGTGATCGGTGTCTTAGGATAAACTGTTAATTAGACATTATTAATATTTCTTGTGAGGTAACGTTTGACTGGTGTGATGTGATGTACTACGCAATAATATCTGCATGTCAGTGTGTTGAGTAAAGTTGTCAGCGGGTCTGGTATTGAAATAATTAAATAATTAATTATGTACGATTGAATTAGGAAACTTTATCGCCCACTTTGAAATTTGAATGTTTGATATCAAGTTTTGAATATATTTCCTTATATAAATGATTAGAATTTTGATCAATTTTATAAGGTTATCGTTAGAGGCAGTGGTGGTGTGTGCAGCTATTTTATATTATGACCCTGACCGCTCAATGCTAGCACGATTAAGGCATTTGATCCACAATTTTGATACACTATTGTAGACAACCTTAAAAGCTTGAGAAAGTTAACGATGCAATTTACTACGGCTAACGGGATAGTTTTGTAGTTGAAGCTTGATTTTGACAAAACCTTTAAATTTCTAATAAAACGAAATTATAATTGATATAGATATTACTTTATTACTATATACAATAATGTATTATTATAAAGAAGTGTAAAAAAGTAATAATTAAGTCAAATGACTCATTGTTTTGTTAACATATGAACCACACTCAAATATCAACTCGACTGATTCGAACCATCGAACTAGTTCATTATGAAATGTTCCATATAAAACTATTGTATAACTTTTCGATTCATACATAATTCCTCAATATATTGTGATGCCCAATCGTGATAGGTACGGTGTAACTCAAAACGTTTTGACAGGCTTCCGCTCACACTGACACGACGGCCATGAGTGGCAAAAATAACACTCATTAATTAAGCCGGACAATATAACACACTTTCATTTATTATACAAGCTATTATTTGCGTAATATTTATTTATAGATATTGCAAAAAGCACAACACTAATCCGAGAACAATAAGATGTTTAACAGAAATTAAAAATACATTCAAAAAACAAAAGAACGTGAGAAATTACAGACCTGTTACAATAAATTCTTGTGGTGTATCGAAAAATTATGTCTATCTGTTTGCATCTGACTTACAAAAACAAGCTGAAGAAGAGATTGACGAGCTGCTTCCTGTTTCAATCCGTCCACACTTATCTTAACACAATTAAGTTATCCACCTCTAAGTAGAGCGGCTGACAATGACCTCTTCTCTTGATCCGCTTCCTGAAGAACTCACCGAATCTTTTACATATTCTACACATATACCTACTTTGTATATAAGATTATATTCAATATTAAATACGTAGATAACCTATAATTATTCATATCGATATTGTAAAGGAAAGATTAGATTTATTTACTTGTTCGTAATGTGTAAACTCATAAACTACTGAAACTATTTTAAAAATTCTTTCACCAGTAGAGAGGTACATCTATTGGTGACATAGGGCATGTAAATACCATGGTAAAGCCGGAGTGAACAACTAGTATTATAAATTGCATAAAAATATATTAAACAAGATACTGTACGTCCATCGTCCATCCAAAAATATCAATAATAAAATAATAAAAAATAAAATCGGTGTATGAAATAACATATTACAATGATAAATTAACATATTAAACGAGATCACGAGATAAATTGAGTTTTAGTCTTGTTTCTGAAAGTAAAATTAAAATCTCGGTGCGATCCATCGATCCATGTCCACAAAGGTCACGGGCTGGTTCATTTAAATACCAAAGTTATTTCAACGAACAACCAAAACAAAAAGGTTAAAAAAAATGACATTGTTATGTAAAAGTGGCTAAGGTATTAACTCCACCATTCCTGTTTATTTAATAATTATAATTAATATAAAGAAATTTTAACTTACTTTTTCAGACATCGTAAGTATGGAACAACTTTTGGTTTTCGTCAGATAATAAAAAACTAATTTATTCCCCTTTCAACACATATTGATGACGTAATAACTGTCTCGTACTTTCTTTGATGATAATAGATATTTAATTTCACACACTATCAAAGAATATAATATTCTATTAAACTTTAATTACATTAAACAATTGTCTTAATTTTTCGTCCGTTCCAATAGTCTTTGTTAGTTAATTTGGATGCCTGATACGATCGGCGAAAGCTGTAATAACGATAGCACATCAGTTTCCTAATTGTTTTCACTTTCTTCGGATCTTATCTCATTGATAAATCAGATTATAAGACAGATTGCGTAACGGACGACTTTCATTGTAAATACCGCGCATCTTCAGATAAGACTTGAGATAATTAAAAATATATTTACAAGAATAAGTACTGATAGAAATGACCGAAAGGCGATGTACAAAAGTCCAGATACAATCCAGCTCTGCATCTTAATTGCGTAAGCAATACCATGACATTAAAGTTCGAAGTGTACGGTCGGTAACAACGTAAATCATACAACCAAATACAGTTCCAATAATTTATAACTTAAAGACTATTTTACCTTACAATAATTAAATTTATCCGAAACTGTAAACATTCATATTTGTATAGGTACAAGTTCATTTCGTAATGCATTCCAGTATTCGTGGTAATGTTATTGTTTAATATATTTGTCACAGTGATAAGGTTTTTAAAATACGAGACATAAATTAACTTTCATTGGATATTCACTGATAACTAAGATGTATTGCACTTCAGATACAAGAGTTTGGTAATTTATTGTCAGTAGAACCTTGTACTAAAGGATTTAACAGCAGCGTGTGTTTGAGCTTTACTATAGAGCCTGTGGCTGAATGTACGCGAAGGAAATACATCCTTCGATACACGGTATGAAAATAAATGTCACATTCACTCGGATAAAATTTATTTTGACCAGAGAAATTGCACATTTTTTTTGCTTTACATTTTTCAATAGTTCTATTATTATAAATACCTTAAATTATATAAGTATTAATTGACTTAAAACAAATAAAACGCCACCTAGCGACAAAACCATGTAAAACTAAAGACCCAACGAACGTGCTTTCGCAAAGGGCTTTACAATTACGCATGCATGGATTTCGTACATATGCTAACAAATGCGTTATTTTCACTAAGTTCAATAGCATTGCTTTCACTAGCATTGTGTCTTTCATCGTCACATCGTCACTTTCGCCACCAAACCCAACAATTTAATGTTAAAATTTTACAACATTTCATTGCAATTACGAAACAATATCACTTACATCATAAAATATGTCACAACATTGTTTTACTATTACAATATAACGTGAGTAGTGTATTTTTGTTCATAACATTACCGGAATGTGGAGAGTCCGGTCCGGAGATGTTAATTGAATATCAGTTGTAGCAATGGTAAAGAAAACTAACAAACGAATAGGAATTACTATAAACAGAGTTGTCACTACCAGGGAATATATCTCAAAGTAAAGAAGAAGTCAAAGTATGTTAAAAGAAAATATATAATATAAAGTAATTTTGTTAATCAAACAATATATTTTCAATACAATCTTTAGGTACTCGTAATAAACAACTCACTTAAAAACACTTAAATTTAATAAAGATACATATTTAGTGAATCGTTAAGATATATTTTTTAATTAAATTTTATAACAAATGATTAATTCCAAGTCAATGTAAATAAATAAACCATGGTAAGGGCGCAGCTAACGACGCAGACCGCGCAGTCGCGCCGGACTGGGAACGCAACTAAATCTAAACGGTGCTCAGAATCGGGAGAATTCATTTACATTATTAAGTCGTCTCTTCTATTTCCAGCGCACCAGAGACGAACTCAACTAACAAATATTAAACAAACCCACACCACTCACAGTAACTTCAATAAGGAAGCTCTCTTTAGATGCTTTTTATCATTCAAATTATATACATTGAAGTAATTATTAAAATATAATTAGATTAAACTGTTTGAATGCGTCCCTGTCTGCTACAGTTCATTATATTAGAGTATTAGCATGAGGAAGAAACTGAATACCTCAGTACGAGTGTATTTATAATGGCATGGCTTTAATAAATAATGTAATAGTTTGCTTTGGACCTAATTAAAGCACACCAGCATTACCAACATTACCAACATTACCAACATTACCAACATTACCAATGCCCAGAAATGGTAAATTTTAATTTTAAATAGTTGCTTTTAAGCTTATCTGAGTCGTTACTCACGAAATATGATTGTGGCATAACTCAAACCCGAGTGAAATGTTAACCCAGGATTATACAGTTTACAAAGACACCTCGGCAAATAGAGGCGAATATAATAATTTGAATCTAAATATCAAACTTAGTTATGTAAATTGGTACATATTTGTGATAGGATGGTCAATTAAGACTAATATTATCGAATTATTGGTATAATTGTGTAATAAATTAGAATATTTTATATCGTAATATATAAAATTCTATTCCATCCCGGAGCTCGGTGTTAACGATCCAATAACTTAACAAAAGCTACACGAACAGATAAACTCCAATTATGTAAAACGGTGCGAACTATTTAAATTGTGATATCAATAAAAATAAATAAACCGTTTAATTATACAAATACAATGGTCAGATATATAGGAATGCGTCTGAAAATTTCAAATATGGTTCTCGCTAAGAATTTAGAGTATCCTTAACAAATACCGAGTGTGTTGTGTTGAGAATCAATTACTTTATACTTTATATATACCACGCACACACATAAAGATACACACAGACACATAAATAACCCATTAGGTACATACCGCAGCTGATGTGATAAACAAGTATCTTACGTCTAAACTAAATATAGCTTGTCAATTGATTGTTTTGTCGTATATTTATGTATTCTGCGTTGCAATAATAGATCTGCAATCCGAGATTGATGTCTTTTAAATTCCCTAACTCAATTCATAGTTAGGTAGGCGTTGTAAATTATATAATATGAATTGGTATCAAACAGATAATTTTATATATATAAAATAGTTATCTAGAAAATCCGGAAATAGTTACGGAAATTTAAACTAAGTTTAGACAAGCAGTTGACATTTAGGAATGTCTTAAACTAAGTAATTTCAAACTCCAAATGATAGGACATATAATATAATGACAAGTCAAACATGGCGTCGGTCTGAAGTACCTGTAATGTTAATGTTATAAGTTTACAATTATATGTATTTGAGCACAACAACCCGTCCCAGTTGGCTGATAAATCACTTGTCCGAGTCACCTGCTAACATTGCGATAGTTTCAACACAGTAAAATATTATTAAATTTAGTTTCCCATAAAATACAAATATCTTCATAACTGTAAACATAGCAGAATATCAATTTGATTATACTAATTGGGATATATATCAAAAATTTTGAGACATCTTTAAATTATAATTATATTAAATTGTTATGTAAAAGTTAACGATATTAAGTTTTATTTTTAGATGTCTGATGAGTAATTGCGTGACCCCCGAAGTAAATATAGGTTGACATTGCCCATATATAGTTAGGTTTTGAGGACGCACAGACGGACCCGCCGCTGTAATTATGATATGTGGTCATCGATTTATTAAAATAACTTTCCGGTTTCCGCCAAATATTTTAACCTCCCCACAGATTCTTATCACAACGAAGTCTCGTAGTAGGGTTATATTACTATGATATATTTTAAATTTGATGTGTCTCTCCTTGGGGTCAACGAACTTATTAAGGTTCGCGTGTAATGTGAGATGTCAGTTTGCAAGCTGGATTAAAATGTACAAAAAATGTTAACATGTTACAGACTGACTGATATTATAAAGGCAACATAATTATAATTATAACGGTATAGCAAAATTATCAAACAAAAAATACTTTCCACTTTAAGTTTATTATAAAAAATATATAAAAGTGTGTATCGACACCCCTTGGACATAATTAATATCTCATAAATCACACCTAAGGGATAAATATATAAGATTAATGGTATTGGAAAACCAACAGGGCCGATAATTAAAGGTTGAAATTTAAAAGTGCGCAAATTAGTGAGAAGAGTAATGTAGTGGAAGGCTGCGCGGGCGGCTACTGGAACTTTCACCGTCTCGTGCGAGGTCAAGTTTATGTGACTTCCGATCGATCCCGCCGACCCCGCGCGCCCCCCGTGTGGGTCGCATCGGACCCACCAAATAAAACCATTTGTTACATTGACAGCTACTTGTAATTTCCGACGCCCCGATGTTTGACGTGACTGACGTCTGCACACTCGACTCGTTAGAACGCGATTAACTCTCACTCATTTCTAGATACATTAAAAATTATCGATTCTTAAATATTAAATTTATAAAAAGTTTTATAATAAAATAAATATTTACGATACACGAGTAATGAGTTTCTTATACTCGTAAGTGTTACGTGGAGTCGTAGTGAGTACATTCCGCAGGTTTCCGTGTATGGTTCATATTGTACTGTACACCGCACTTGTACATGGCACCGTACATATCTCCGTTTATTAATAAATTATAATATATATATATATATATATATATATATATATATATATATATATATATATATATATATATATATATATATATATATATATATATATAGATATATATAAATCCGAGGAGTGGACATTAGATGCACGACATAATCAATGTGAAGGAGCTTTGGGCGCCATTGACACGCGCACTGCAGTAAAGCTCTACGAAACTCATTATTTTGAGCAAACAGACGCTTCATTATACAAACAACTTCGCCAAACGATCGAGGCATGTTTTTCTTCTCGATAAATATACTCAATTATTTCCAATACGCTGTATATTTTTTGTGGGGACCATACACACCACACACACCACACACACCATACTACCACACACACCACACACACCACACACCACACACACCATACATATCTAGTTAAGAATTGTATAAATGAAACAGATAAAGTAATAATAAATTATCGGTTCGTATATTTTAAAGTATTAAATGTCCGTAGTACTCGTGCAGGATGCTTCAGTTTGTGGGGTTCAGTTCTGGGGCAGTAACCGTGATGGTATGCGATATGGACGATAGGCCGTACGAGTTCAAATAGGCCCTATTAGACCTTACCGTCTTTGATCTAACTGGCACCGATGTGGATCTAGCAGTAGTAGATACTAGGCTAGGCATTACGGGCTTCAATCTAACAGACCAATTAGTTATCCGTTCAAAACATTTACAATCACGATATATTCTTAAAGTATTGAACGTTTAAAAGGTTATTAAAGAATCCGAGGATCAGTTTTATTTATATTTACTACTCATATTGTTTTTATAAATACTTATAAGAATCGTTTTAAAACACATCTACATGTATATATATACAGCACGGATCCCAAGAAACGGTAGCGTGTATAGTAACTAACGGTATGCAAAAAGTCTAATATTCTGTTTACATTTCGTGTACTACTGTTATATTTAGTGTTGTTTCATGAGCGGAGCGAGCGGAGCGAGCGTGAGACGAACGATTTGTCACCATTTATCTCAAATTATCTTCTCCGAATTTGGTTCGGTCGTGTATCTGATTCTATGTATGTGTATGTACTTATAACTATTATTAAGATGAAAATTGCTCACAATACAGATGTAGACAACAAGATGTCACAGCATCGGATGTAACTGATAAATATGAGTCAATTTTAATCTAATGATTAATTACTTATATTTAATCATAAATATATTGAATAATTGGAGTTTCCGTTTGTAAATTGTATTTGTTTGTGATATTTCTGTGACGCTTTCTTATGTAACGAGATCTCAGTCCGTATGCATGCGTTCCGGGAACCGCCCGCGCAGTCACCTGCCGCGACAGCGTTACAAATAAGACATAGGATTAATTGCTTCCTTACACAACCTACAGATCGAGCTGAATATTAAACTCTGTTTAATCACAATAGTCATGCCCCGAGCATTTTTTCCTCGTTAATAACTAAACTCGGTTTAGTGGTTATTATAAAACTGTCGGTCCGCATTGCAATCGCCGGCAATGGGTTATTTATTGTAGACTGGCCTAGTCTAGAAATAAATGTCTCGATTTCGCCACAGGCGTCGTCTGACTCATGCCGCGTTTATTATAATAAAGTTTCGCGCCTTCCATACAAATTGACGTTTAACTTAACGACACTCGCTGACGTTACGATTATCGTCTTTTCATTGATATAAAACACTAACGTTTAAGTTCATTATTGTTACGGGCGATTTATTTAACACGGCAATCATTTTTCATTAAAAATTTGAATTTTCTTGATATTTTATTTCATATTTTTCTGATGAAAGTGAGTATTTTGATTCTTTAATTCACAACATGTTTAGTTTTATACAACTTAAATTTGTAAACAAATAGATATTTAATCTTTTATAATACATATTTCAATGTACACAGTAAATTTGCTAGTTATAATTATCTCAGTGGATTGCTTTAACCTTCTGTTAACAAACGTGTTCCAATTCTGAGGTGCATGATTAATGAGTACATATCATAACATATTTTGAGTGACGATCATTAACGCAATCGCAATCGCAATCCCATTCACAATACACGGCTCTGCCAAATTGATTGTAGCGCGCTCGTGTTAGCTAAATATTTGCTTCCCATCATTCATCACTAATACGATATCAGCCTTGGATCCGAATTTAGCCTTGTTTGGATTGTTCTAACTATATATTTAAGAACTTCTAAATATCAAAACAAAATGTTAGAAATTTTATTTTTAAGGTTAAGTGAAGTAAGGTGACATTTCAATAATATGCCGTCAACTGTCATTGTTATTTTTTTTTTAATAACGAGGCACTGACTGACGAAGTAGAATAAAAACTTTAACTTTGACCATTACATTTTTGATACAAAGTGTGACATAAATATTATATATAATATGTTAAAGATTTAAAGGTTTTATACAGTCATTTACCTTAGGAGGCCATCGCTAACATTCCACTTGTAGCATTATGATAATGTACCATTTGCAAGGAGCGCATCGCGGTCGTGTGTTCAGCGACACGCTTCTCCCTGGCGCCGGTACAGATAAAAGGCATAAGAATCTCCAAAAATTACACTCAAAAATCTACTTTACTTTAATTAATATAAGGTAGTAAATAGCTTAATTGATTTTCAAATAATAAGATGCTCATAATGTCGATGTGGACAATGAGTTTAATCGAAGGTAGATCACGACGCCAGTGTAGAGAAGTGGTGATTTAAATAATTTTATTACTTTCTGTTACACATACGAGTCAGAAGATAATATAAAATGATCATATAAAATTATGAATGCATAATATTCATAATTCTTAGAGGGCGCGTTTGGAACTTACACTTATTATAAGTAGGAGAGTGTCTTTATGTCGATACGTATGCTATAATAGTCCCGACATTCCCATTTGATACAAAGTGGAAAAGATATAAATAAATAAAATTGAATTAACACGACCACGGGAGGGAGTTAATCATACCTCCGGTTGTGAAGTCGGACGCAAATCTTCGTCTGGCCGAAAATAACTTAAATTCCTTAGCGGTTAAATATTTTCTATATATAGACGTGTTTAGACAATAACACTGATGTCTTCAGGAATACATGTTATTAAATATTATTGCAATAATACATTAGATTTGTGTTTTGTATGTAAAAAAATATTAATAATAAATTGATAAACTAGTTAATCGAAGAGTTTTTTTTAGACAAAAGATAATATTTCTGTATTTAAATAAAATAAAATATATAAAATTCTCCATACTATGTAACTCAATAACTTCGTCAGATATAAGAAATAGAAAAAAATTATAATTCCTTCGAATATATTGGAATCGTTACACAGTACTAAGTAATCAAATCCCACACAAATATAAAGTAGTTCCAAGGAAATATCTAACAAAGAAAGTATCTAGACCAGTATTCATATATATGTAATTACCGGATCGTTCCTCTAAGTCTATTCCTGACAGGTGAAAAGGGACACATCTATCACACACACACACACACACACACAGCCCACATACATTGATGCAACACTTCGAAATGCCAAGTGATTTAAATCCTTCTCGAGGTCCGGTGGGTGGTTCAACATCAATCTGGAAACTGGGATACGCTTTGAAACGGTAATATTTAAACATTTATTCAGTGTTTTATTTTCGTATTCCATAACACAATACAATGTGTTCTTTTGAATTTATCATAAGAATGTACGAGAAAACGTTTATGTGAATGCAAATAACAAATAAAGTACTCGAATGTCATATCGGCCATAACTCACGGTGACCTCCAAAGAACTGTCACTCTTTGTTTAATTATTCACGGAATAAGTCACAATGAAATAAATTTGAATCCATTCATCTGTGCTTAATTAAAGTTGAAGAAAGTTAAAGTGTAAAGATATAAAGTTGAGGAAGGTCAACTGTGAGTACGTTCATAAATTGAAAATGATTTATCCGGCTGTGGCTGTGCGGCTGTGGCTGTGCGGCTCGTATTGGACACAGCTGTAAAACCTTTTAAACTTATTTACGAGCCTCGTGCGATAATTACGAGAATCATGACTTAACGGTACCTCTGCCAGTGGGGCTTAAAAATAATATTACAAACATATAATACGATAAATAGATGATAATACTACTTTTAAAAAACAAATCCAATACAATTAAATCCAATCAATCTAATCCAATTCAATCCAATCCGATCCACATTGATATACAATCTGATAGAGTTAGATAATAAGTTATTTTTATCAACCTGTTCGATAACAAAGACGAGATTATAGATACATGGATCTTTATTGATAAGTGAAAGGTTTAGGTTCAGGTGTAGGTGTAGGTGCTCGTGGTGGTGGTACAACTGTCTGAACACCGAGCTGGTTACATTACTTTAGACTTTATGTCAGATATCATGCCACAAGGAATGTTCCTTTTCTAACCATCATAATTTTACTTTCTATACAATATTTATATACCAGTAGCGGTCATATTCATATTAGTTGTAATATATACAACATAGCGTACTATGTTATAGCATTACCAGGTAATCGAACTTTTGTAAACGTAAAATAACTTTACCATTCATACCAGAGTTTGATTCTTAAAATGTTATATTATTGGGATTGAATCAATGTACAATTATCTGAGATGAATAAGATTTGCTTACTTCTGAACGCAACGTGAGTTTTTTACTTCGCACGTAATAAAGTTACAAATGAGAAACACAAACACACACACGGCTACCGTACTATTTGCAACGTTTTATTTGAGGAGAAACAAGATGTGAAAAAATTTTTAAGATATCTTTTTTTTTTCATTGCGCAATATATTTTCTTTCACAAAATCGTAAAGTAAATATTTGATGTTGTTTTTAGAAACTTTGGATGTGCGATTAAAACAATTTATGATGATTTTAACCACATTTTATATGAAGGGAAATAAAACACAAAAATAATATGAACTGTTGTATTCATGTAACACGATACACTTTTTAAAAACATTGTTTCTTAAAAAGTTCATTTATTATTTGAACAAAATAATACAGAACCACATGATTTGTGTAAAAAATACAAGACATATTTCACAACTCACTTTAGAGTAACTTTTTAGCTCTTCTTAAACATCAAAACGTGTTTCATAGAAACATTTATTATTATTTATAATTGTATTAAACATATACTTTATTGCTAATAAAAAGACACAATATATTGATATGAAATCATAATGTACAGTACGATAACTCGTCAGGTGGGTCAGATATAAATAACTATTAACAGAAACATCCATTGAATACTGGACTGTACCTTAGTAATTAGTTTACAATTAAAACATATTCACAAAAACAATAATAGCTTAAATAATTACAAAGAAATGGTTGTAAATTCGCGTTTGGTTATATTCTTTTACAGGATTCACAAACCAACAATATTGTATAAAATATCTGAAAAGGTATTCATTAAAAAGTATTCTAGATTTGAAATTGATTTTATTTATTGTCAGTTATTTCCTATCGTATTAACTGGTTTAACCGTAGTCCATTGTAATGTTTATGTATTTTTTTCTACGTATACTTAATTTCTACATACCTTTCAACGAGATCAGACAGGTCTCACAGTTAGAACATAATATTCATCGCTCCAGTAACAATTATCACAATATCATTATAAAAAAATTCAAAAACAAAATCTGTACATTGAATATACAATAGAATACACTTCAGTCTTGTGCTAATACAAACAGACAATTCTTCTAACGGCGCCAAGTTATAGCGCAAAAATTTCAGGATGTACCCTTCATACGAGTACCTTAACCTGTTAAATATACTTACTTTTCCTGGTAAATATTGCTTTCTTTCCATCTTCAGGGATCCCTTCCATTGACGCTCCTCAATGAGGATCTGCGTTACAGAATAACAAACTCCATTCGCGGAGTGAAGAAGACCAAGTTTATAAGTAAAGCGGATCATATGCTGAGCGAGGGTCGTTTCTTCCTCACGCTTTTGTTGCTAAGTCCGAGGATTGAACCGATTACCTGTGGATGATTTTCAATATTAATGTAGAAGAAACACACGAATCCCTCAAAGTAGCGAAAGCTCAAGAACAGAGCTAATCGTCTCATTAAGAGATGCTTAAGTCAATTGAATGTTCACATGATGATGATGAATACTTAGTGTCAATGTATCGACTGATAAAATTATCCATAACTCTGACCGGGGACGAAGTGAGAATTGAAACAGCACCCCTCGGTCACGAGTCTATGGGCTACCTGTGCAAAATTTGGATGCTTAACTCGTAAACGTTCAGGAGTTATGGAGGGTATAGATATTCCTGACAATATTATAAGCAGTTTTTGCTACTTGATAGGTAAATATAATATAAGTAATGTGTGTGTGGTACCTTGGAGACGGAGTACGCTGCCAGCTTCCGCCGGGGCGCGGGCAACAGCAGCGCCAGCGCGCGCGCCTCCCGCAGTAGCGCGTGGAAGGCCAGCGCCGCGCCCGCGCACGACTCCGCCGCAGACACCTCGTAGAACTGACAACCGAACCGCAGAGACAGCTCCTGACCCTCTTCGGTCTTTACAACCCTGATCGATTGATATATTCTTAAACATTTTCTTCCTTACATAATAAAGACCGTAATTTATATCTAGGTTAAGAATACCAGTATATATGTTTGTTTATATACATATAAGTAGTTTGTTTATATAACCACAAATACGAGTTTCAAATACGAGTTTTTATCCAATACTTCGACACAACCACGAAAGTCCTCATCGTTCTAAAATAGATACATCAGCTTAAGAATTTATAAGAGACGTTTAAAAACTTTCCTTTCGTATAAGGTATTTGGAGAATGCGATGTCAGTCGGTACTCAGAATGTTATCTCAGAAATTCTCGAGATTAAAATAGCATCATAGACATGCATGAAAGTGGCGCCAGTGGTCGCGTCGTGGCGGTGAGCTGCAGCGACTAGTAAAAGTGGCATAACTACTTAATAATGTCCTGTAACAGTTACAACCACTACCACCGTAATGTCATAATGTGTATGGCCTGTATGGACTTGTACCTGGTGTACCCGGGTGTAACGTTATATACAGTTTATCACCACGTCTTGAACCGTTTCATTATCACTAAATTCTCACCTAGCGTGCTCTAAGTCCCTCTTGTTGCCAAGGAGTGTGACAGCAGAACAGCCGGGGAGCCTGGTGCGTTCCAGCAGAGCCAGTAATTCGGCAGCTGCCAAGAACGACCGTCGCTCACACACTGAGTACACCACCGCGAAGGCATCGCCCCAGCGGAGGTGCTCGGGAAGACAACCCCTTTTCTGATAAAATTTACAATCAGTACCTTGTTCTGTCAAATATATATCTATTTTTTGTAATTGGTAATCATATATTACCGCACAGCCGCAGGTGTCCAAGACTTCTACTTCGGACGTGACTCCGTCGAAGGAAACTCGATGGTGATATAGAAAATCTGCAATAAATAATACTAAATAAATCATATTCATAATATTATATTTATGTCTATATTCAATTGGTATTAATAATGTAATAAAATTCCTCCATCATTTTCAAGAGTCATCCGCACCTTATCTTATTATTAAACATAAATACATATATCATTTTTTTTTCTAAATTATTTAAAGAAAAAATGAGTGGCGCTCCGTACCAACCTTGGCTATCGTGATCCACTTGCCAATTTCGCAAATAAACTATTGGCATACGGGCATACGGGCTTGGCAAGCGATAAGGACTTATCACAAACACGTGTATTTTATCATTTTTAATGAACTTAATTAGTGAAATACCTTGGAGAGCAGCGGCAATTAGGATATCATTAGTAGATAACGGTCGCGTACTACTTGTCTTCGACGTTAGCAAAAAAATCGACAAAGGCTTTTTAATTACGGCACAATGAATACTTTCACATATTAATAAATGTTTTTCTATTTTTGTAAAACGCCTAATCGGAATAGAAAGCGGCTACTCTACTACTCACCACCGGTGGAGCTGTACTCTCCGATGTATCTCTTCGTGAGGTAGCGGACCACGACGGCTGCAACAAACAAACCAACTTCATTAACATTTAATATATAGTAATAATACCAAACAGAGTTTATTGAATTTATGGTCAAATATTAAAATAATATAGCAAAATATTTTAAAACATTAAAGATAAAAAAATAAAATGAACCTATAATTTATATAATCTAAAATTTTATCTATATTACAAAAATATGAATAAATATTATTATAATATATATTTTCAGAGCCGTTTTTACATTTTTATTAAGAGTGATTTGAGCGACAATGACGTGTGAGGCTGCGACGGAGAAAGCAATTAGCGACCTATCGTCAAGAGGTGTTACAAAAGATTATTCTCCTGAATTAACTCATAACTAACCCAATTAGAGAGAAAGCTAACAAAGGTTTAGTTTATTTGAATAGAAAATTAAACAAAATACACTTAATAAAGTCTTTTAATTCAAACCAGTGTCCATATCTGCGACGGACCTAATATTATTGATTGCTTCACGCAGACAAGACACGTTCGCGTTCGACTCAACCTTTTAATTCAAATACGGAACCTTCAAAGATAAACAAAAGTTAAAGCGACCGTGTCTCAATAATAAGTACGGTAACAATACTCGTACCTCTCGCGTTCCGTTCTTGTATCGAAATTGTTGCGACACTCGAATAAGGTAAACAAATTCTAAATTTAATCCCGCCATTGGAACACGTCGACGCTATCTGCTGGAAATTTGCATAATTTTATTAGCTCCGTACCAGTCTATTGCTACTAATCGACCATATAAAATGTACATTACGTTATAAGAAGGCGTTAGATCTTAAAAATTAAACAAAGGTCGTCAAAAGACGACGCCTTTGTTACATAGCAAAGCATATACCAATTGTTTTTCAAGAGATAGCATAAAACAAAGTACATTTGGAATGCATAACATATCTCATAATGTTAACTGTTTTATTTGGCAGCTATTTGATATTAACTGTAGTGACTGTAGTGACTCGTGACGTCCCACTAAATATGTCATTTCGGTTAATAGACGAGCTTTATTCTGTTGTCACATAATATAATGTTAATATACAATAGAATATATATATAATAAGAATATATATAAGTTTATTTAGGGAAGAAATAAAATAATAAATGTAGTAGTAGTATTCTTTTTGACGGACGTCACCTGAGTTTACTAATGTGCTGTAAATTGTTATGAATGACATTTGAACCATCAACAATGAACAAATAAAAACCCTATCACTTAAAAATGGATATGTATTTACAGATAAATTATTAGATCAGTGTAGTTTAGGCAAGTTTGGAACTACAAATGTCTGTTACAAAACATGTAAAGACTAAAATTTAAACTAAACGCCTTTTCCGTGCATTAACTCTTTTAGATACACATTCATAACAAATCTTACAAGATAAACATAAAATTACATAACATAACATGTACATAACATAAGATAACATAAACATATTAAAATATACTTAAAAGTAGAATACTAAATAATTTAACCAATATCACAAACTGGGTGTTAAAATAGTTTTGAATGAAAAAGTTTTTATGTTATATTTTTATATTGAAGCTTGATTTACCGCCTCGGAAATGGAGTATAAATTTCTTCATATACAAAAATAATAACCGCGCAGAATATTACGAACAAGATAATTTACCTGACCCGTGTTAAATTATAATTGGTACAATCCAGAGCCGGTGTAATTAATGATCGTATCAGTCTCGCGGCGATACATCGCAGTACATTGCAGTCGCACTTGTCTCCTTATCACAACACACACACACACACACACACACACACACGGTCTGTTACTTCAACTTGAGCCGAAACACCAATTAAACTAACAAGTACTTTCACTGTCCAAAGGACAGTTCAAGGTGAACATTCTTTCCAATCAATACTAAATATATTAGAATTAGAAAAAATTACTAAAAACTACTTTCATATATTTTCGTACTCTTTACTATAAGATATGTAATTGAGTCCTTTTAGGTCAAAGTGCGGTTTTTGTTGTACGTTTGCTACGAGTCTTTAATTTGAGATCACGAATAATTAAGTATATGAGTTATAACGGTGAGCTCCGTAACTGTATTAACTGAATTAATTAGATCGGATCCATACGGTAGCCGAAGGTGAGCAGTGATCGCGAGCGGCGAGGTGACGGAGGCGGTTTAATTGGACGAACATTTATTCACAATATTGATTGCAACAATTTTATTGCCAACTGTAAAATAAGAAAAAGGATTCCGCCGCTTTCTCCCAAATCGATGTACGACCCACTAATCGGTATTTCTCTGGTGCAAGTGATTCTAAACAATGTACGCCTGACCGGGTAATCTATAAAATGTTCTTTTACTAAACGTCGAACGCGTATCAAACTATAGACGTTTAAAAAGAAAGCATTTAACTCTAATGATAATTCCTTTCTATTCATCCACTCGCGATAGGTAGCTAAAATAACTCACGTGATATTTTTGGTACATTATTGTGTAGGCAAATATTTGTCACGGTGTGGGTTGAGGCGGCAAATATCTTACGCTGGCGATGGTACCAGCGAGTAAAGGGTGTCCCGGCAGACGTCTGACCGAGTGACTCACTCCGTCAGTGGCATGCGGCTGGCCGTGTTATAAATAAAACTAACTGCAACTGGCATTTAGACGTTCCCGATCCCGAAACATTATAGTTTATTGGATATATTACGTGATTTTGCAATTTCATCGATGAATCTTTTATCGGGTGGCACAATACCTTCAAAAATTGGTACATTTCCTTTATGAAATACGAGTTACATTATTAATGACTTCAAACTTTGAAAATATACTAAAAACCAAGTAATTATCTCTCGCAATTATCTGTAAACGTTCCAGCACCGAGTCCGGTGCCGCAGGGAACTTTAAACGAAGAATATTACTTTGAAGATAAGCCCTAATCAATCACAGATACAGCATGATTGATTGATAAATAATTGCATAACAAAAGATAATTTCAACATTTGTTTATTGAGTTACAAATATAACGTGTCTGTGAAAGAACACATCACATGAAATACACACGACATGTACACTACATAACGATATTACGTTATTAAAATGAATATTTACTTAATAATTCAATTTACTAGTTGATTTCATGCGATGGAAAGTTACAATTAAATACCATTCAATTCACAAATACACATTAATAAAAGTAACCTTGGATCGCTTCTTTTACAATTTTTGACTATTGAATGTATACATATCTTTATATATATACAAATCCCGTGTCACGATGCTCTGAACCCACTGAACCGATTTGTATGAAATTTTTCACATATCTATTGTCTGGTCCAACTTCACAGATGTGATAGATTTAATCTCGATTAATAATCTTCTTTTTTCCGTTTCCAAACTATGTAAAACATTGTATAAAGCGGCAGACGAAGTTGCCGGCGATAGCTAGTATAAATATAATTAAGATCCATTCATCTGGGTTACAGATTTGTCATTTACGTTCAATTAGCACGCAATAAACCTTCGGTGAGGACATTTCGTACATAATAAACCAGTTCGAAGTCAATCGTTACTCAAGACCCATCGGATAAGTCGTCTTACTCAATACTCCTTAATTGTTATGTTAATATGCTGATGATGCTATGCTGTCTCCGAGGCGACGTCCTAACGCCGCTATTATAAATCAATTTCACTCGCCAGCTTTCGCCGGGTTATTGTTTATACTTTCTATTACATGGGCGGAGTTATTTATTATCGAACACCCGAATTCGATTACTCAATATATATAACGATTAATTTGATATTTTATTATATTACGTGATAGTCGTCTTGTAAGGATAGATACGGACGTGAGGAAGCGAAGATTATATGTATATTGCTAAGTTTGAATGCCTATATTGAAATATATTTTGGAACGAATTGTAATGTCGTTATTTCAGTGAGATAAGAATAACCCGTCAGTGAATTTATAAATATTATAACAGATTATTTTAGTCACAAATATATATAGGAATAAAGTAATATTTAGGTACACTTATTATATTAGATTTGAAACTTCAAATCGTACCGAATTCCTTACGACTGATGTCCACCGCAAAGATAGCCGACAGTTTTAGCAACCTAAATATTATTTAGTTATCATATCAAATCCACATAAGTCCTATCGAGGTGTCGGGTGTCTAAAACGCCCTTATTTGTTTAATCTGGTTAAATTCAATAAGGTCAGTGTGACACGACACGGTGATGCGAAACTCTCTATCATGTATTCTTATCCGTTGCAAATTCATTTTTTCCATATCTTGCTTTCTCTTGTTCGGATAACGGTAAAAATAATTGCAGTCACACCTTTTAGATATATCAGTACATAATTCATGTTTGATATTTTTGTTTACGTTTAGTTTTAAGTGACTGCATACAGTGACGTCAGTTACTTACACTTTGACAACGACAGAACTGAATAGATACAAGTGTTTTCTATCTTCTTGTTATCTGTACCAAAATTTATTATCTGTACAAATATTTCTCCAAATTTTCTTCCTCTAAATCTGTTTAGTACCTGTTGTCGGTGTATACATATTGCTATAATATTTAATATCTATATTTTGTATTATAACTAACATAGATTCCTTTTCAAACATGACATTTAAGTTTTTTGGGTTAAATAACCGGACATCTCCTTTGTGTCTTCTTCATTGCAGTGACATTTGTTAAATATACCGTACTAATCGGTAGTTGAAACATGATTACATTATATATATTTCAACCGGCAATAAACTATTTTTATATTGCTACTTACCGATGGGCATTATTTTAAAATTACTTTAACCATCAAATTTAAAAAAAATATGATGTATACAATAAATTCAAAGTGTAAAGAAATGTTGCAAAATACAAGAATAATGCACTATCATAGAAAAACAAATATAAGGAAAATTTATAGCAATTTTGCTGATCCATTGTTATGAAACCATAGCTATCTATGTATATTGTAGTAAGGTTTAAAAATATCCCGTCTATTTAAAGCCACAAGACCAAACGAGATAAATATTACCAACGAGATTCCAATGTATCAATTTGCAAACATAACTCGTGAATAAAAACTGCTATTTCGATTATTTCTCCCTTCATTGTTGGTATAATTATAGAACTCCGTTAGTCCGAACAGGTTAATCCGGCCCAGTTACCGATGCACATAAATAAAGTCCTTTACGAGAACCGGTATATCGTCTTAAACTAGACACATTTGCTATAAATCTACATAGCCTCTTAATTGGACGCGAATAAATCCAGATCGAATATCTCAGTGAAAACCAGTAGTCGAAAGAGTGGCGTGAGTCAAGTGTAAACAGGACGCCCCCTCACTGTGTGTGTGATACTATCTTTGGAACTTATGACCGTCTCTTCCCGATTCCTCCTCATTCTATTCTGTACCCTGACTAATGACATATCGCATGGACCCAAAGATGACAATCTTATTGTGAGGAAAATGCGTTCAGTTAAAAATTCATGTGTCGTCCAATCAATACTCGCCCCATCAGTGCTGCAAAAAACATATGTCCTATGTTTCTTTTTGTGCCTATAAAATCCTTTGCCTCATTACGTGAGGAATAATTTATTAAGACATAAATGGACGACACAATAAAAAAAAAAATGTTGATTTTGCCGAGATTGCCAATATTTCTTGTGAGTATTCCCAATAAATTTATTATCCTTGAAATCATTCGAATTCCTTTTATCTGCGGCAGTCGATTCTTTTGATTTGTTTATATAAATTATTAAAATGAAGAAAATCATTATAAATATTTGCATTTCGCATTGTTCCAGATCACAACAAACGCACGCGCTATCTTGTTTACGTCGTGATTACTTTCATGGAATAGTCTGTCAGGTTATTGACATAGCACCGGTTATCAGACACCCGGTGATAAGGCATAGTGGAACTGACTGACTAGAACTGACTCGGCGAAACAAAGACTTTATACATTTGACCCAAAAACAATATATCATTACTTAATTCTTCTTTTATCACATCTGATAAATGTGCCTCGCTCCGGTCCTTAGATCTCCAAACATAAATCTGGTTAATATATTTAATTGAAGGGCTTTTAATTATATCGACCAGTGATCTACAATTACGAAGCTATTAAATAACATGTGTCCGGATCGAGAAATAAATCAAGGAACTTTTTTCCCTTCATTATAAGTAATTGATTTCGACGTCCTGACCAGAGTGGAACCACAAAAAATAGATTTAAGGCAGGTTCAGTGAATCATTAAAGCAATATCGGCCGACAGATCAGATTTGTATAAAAAACTACTAGGATTTTGTGGAGAACTGTATAATTAACTTTTCTCAAAATCAATTAAATTGAACTCACCGGATTTTCCGCTGCGCGAGCTTCCCAGCACCACCACCCTCAGACGATTAACTGTCATCTTCATTAGTCTTTAAACACTTCACTTTTACCAAATTTTCATTAGATTTGTGGATGAATTTATTTTATAGATTTTGAACGATCGTATTGGCGCCAATCAGCTGTTTAAATATGGCGGACGCACGCGCGCACGACGCACCTGCTAGCGAGAGACTGCAGCGACCACGCAACTTGGCGCATAGCGCAGTCGCAACGTTCATTGCCTATCGAGTGAAAAGTTATTTAGTTAAATATGAATTACTGTGCTCTCGATCTATCCACTTATCAACCAAACCGTCAAGATAATTACCGATATTAACGAACGGGTACGCCGTTCAATGTGCTCCCTTTTTTATGATTGCGATTCGAACGCATTTCTTATGACTGATCAAGCGAAAGACGGACAAGAAGTTTAACAAAAAGTTTAATAGTTCAGCTGTCACTTGGACTGTAAAAACACTAATCCCGATAAGAACTCAATTAGGTAAATTAAAATACAAATGGAATTTGTGACATGTTTGTCAGCGGATATTACGGTTAACATGAACAAATGAACTTAATCCGATAGGAATCGATGCCAATCTTCAGTAATGTCCGATTGATAGATGAATTAGCGATAACATATATTTTTTATTGCGTGCGAAAAATATTTAAAAGGGATTAACTTTTTATAGATTTACTGTTAGGAAGTTATTTAAATATACAGGCTATATAATATACGTGGTGAGTCACGGCTGAAGCGTGGCGGCCATTATGGCGACGATGCTGGCCGTTGAGTTTTTGTTGGCATCTCGTCTCGTCAGAGCTCCACATAAACGTCTCTCCCACTCCTTGCTTGGAATAAATTGCTGCAGCATTTCCCACGTTTTAAAAACAACTAAAAAAGTGCTGTTAATTTACACTTTAACGGCATATAGTATGTAATATATAAACCAAATGTTATTTAAGCTATAAACTACATAACATACGAAATATATCGATAAATCTAACAGAAATTTAAAATAAATATTGAATGACATCTTACAAGAATTTTAACAAGATCCGTGACGTTTTTGTCTATTGTCCTCCATTTTATCTTCGATCCCTTTGAGACAATAAAAAAAAACGAATCAGTCACAAAAAGTAAACATTCTCAAAGTTGAGTATTATTTTATTTTTACCTCATTAAAATAGTTAAAAATCTGATAATATTTTCCTTTAGTCATTTTTTAAATTTAAAAAAAAATCTTAATGACTTTTTTGTACACAGAATCCACAAAAAAACATAACATTATAGTTTATTGTCGTCTTATTACATCACTATATGTTACACTTTTCTGAACAAAACATATCGCATAGAAATATAACTATTGTACGATATCACGACTGTGATTTATGTAGTATTTTTATTAAAAGAAACTTGAGGTAATACGGTATACGTAATATTCAATTTACGACTTTACAAAAAGTGTTAATACGATGCGGGCAGACGACACCTGCGGAGATTGTAAGTCTTCATTGTGGTTTACAACCCGGTGTTCTAATCGGACACTCCACTTACGCTCCGACTTACGTCGATTGGTCCGACTAACGATTCAATATTCATAATACATTACATAACATTAGCGCATTAATTAGACCACTAACTAATGCTACACTAATATTTAGTATTTACATATCGTGTTTCAACGTTACTATTTTCAAGTTGTAAATTTATTTTAAGTGACAATCCTTCA
The DNA here is from genome assembly GCA_918358695.1 of Melinaea menophilus ssp. n. AW-2005. NCBI lineage: Eukaryota > Metazoa > Arthropoda > Insecta > Lepidoptera > Nymphalidae > Melinaea > Melinaea menophilus. The sequence continues at coordinate 1,289,124 of OU911039.1, forward strand.
GTAGTCGTACTATAGTTTTATTGCGTCGCGAGTGACCCACGGGTGTTTTCGGAAGCCGATCTCCATTATAAAACAATGACTTTATACCCAAAGGAAGTCGGATTATGTTACGTATTATAAATATACGATCTTTCTTTGTATTTATATTTATTGGACAACTTTTTATGTACAGTAGTAACTATCATACATTATGGAAAGAAAAAAAATGGAAATATTTTAACTATTCTTATTATCTGGATTTATTCTTAAGCCTTTACAAATACATACTGTCATAGGTGAATAAGTAATTAATGTTTTGATATGTTTGTTTTAAAATTAATAATTAAGTATTTTCTAGTTGTTCGTACATTGCTCACTAAATATATTGAAGTTTGTGAAACAGTGATCACAATAAAAAAAACCGTCTGAGTTTGTTGTGTGGTTCTCAGAGCAGGGCGCGTTGGGAACACGAGTAGACTTCTTTTAAGTTGGAGAGTGTCTTTACAGGGGTTATTTCGATAAGTGTGGTATCAAAGTAGCAGGACTACTACTCCCATTTGATACCTAAGTGATCAGTATTGATTGAAAGTGGAGAAGATATAAATAAATAATAATGTTTTTTTTACATCGCTAATAATATAGTTTTTATTCTTATATAAGTTGTTAACTAACTTATATTCATTTCAAAACTCTACTATTACAAACAATGTTCAAACATTAAGTGTCACGGCTGGATATTATTTGTATTAGTTCGATTAGTTCGATAAGTTCGACTAGTTTGTAACGGTCACCTGAATCAATACAATATTATAAAGATGTTAAGTTTAACGTTATTACGTAATCTTCGAAAGGTTAGATTAGATTAGATTAAATAATGCATTTTACTAATAGTAGGAATGTACCGTTAGGGTGGACAAGCTTTATAGTATCTGAAAAAGATAATTTTTGTTAAGACCAATAAAAAAAATCCCCTGAAAAACTCTATTATAAATGTCTTCACTAGTCCACTAAAATTGTATATATATATATGTATTAAATATGTATTGTAGTCTGTACACTACACATGTTTTACAAACGAAACTGGTTACAAAATATCATTTTTTATCGTTTCTTTTAATATGGTGTTAAATAACGCCGTATTAACAAAGGACGCGAAAGATTTGTAAAAGAATATAATTTCGCTAACTGCTTAAACCAACGCAGTAGCGAGGTCTCTCACTGATAATCAGTTTGTGAAACTGATGTCGCAATTACTTTACATCCTTGAAGTGAAGAGGGTTTTATATTTATATGTTTATAATATTTATATTCTTTTAAATATATATCCAAATGTGTGACCAATAGAGTGTTGGTATGGTATGTAGTGGAGAGATGGACGGGTAGAGGACGGCCGAAGAAAAGATGGTTGGAGAAGGGAGTGTGTACAGAGATGACGAGTAACAGGAGAGTATGGAAGGAAAAACATACTGCGCCGATAACAAAATTTGGATAAGGGCAAAAAGATGATGATAAAAATATTTTTATTAATAAAATATGCTAAATTAATTTTAATTTGGTGTATATTTTATGTCATAATTTTCATTTCATGATACCTTTTTTAGTTTCGATTATATATATATTTATATTTATAACTAAGGCTAAACGACTAGTCGAGTCAATAATACAATAATTTATATATATATAGATATTTCATATTATTTATATTCTTAATAATACTATTGGACAATAGAAGCTAATTATCGTTACAAAGCTAAGCCAATAAAATTAAAAGATATACAAAATTTAACAGAATAGAAAGTTAAATTTTATTTCCTTAATCACCAATACATTAAGGTTGTAAAAAGTAGTCCTTTAAGATTGACTTGTACTAATTTTACTTTTACATTTTTTGTGTTGGGGTCATCACGCGCATACGCGTATTACAACCATCACTCAAACTTGAACTTAATCTTACAGTAATTAGGATGACAACATGGAAAAATTAATATTCATAAAGTCAGATAAATTTATACAAAAACACGCAAAACGGGTTACAAACCTACTCAACGGTGGTACCGTTAAAATTAATATGGAAATAATTGAAATTTGACGTCCAACTTTCAACCTTTGACATGACATAATAGCGGTCATTGTACTAAAAGTAAATACACTGTAACAAATACACACACTGATATCTTTTTTCTTTATTTATCCTTATCTTTTATCCTTATTAATTTGTAATATTATTACATTTCGAAGTGTCGGCTCCTCTCAATACATATCGACTGCGATCAAAACTAGTTTCAAACGCAATTTGTTGTAATGCCAATAAATTTGTAAGTCAGAAAATAAATTAACACATTGAAAGTCATAAAAGAAAGTCAATCTGGAGCCAATTTGTTAACTGAAATTCCTAATCTATAATAGTCAATAAAATACAACTTTCCTATACGAGTGAAAGTATAAAGGTTAAGTTTCAATTAACATATATTATTATAAAAATAATAAGGGCCATGTATTATTATGATAATTTAAAGGGAAATAAAAATTTTTCAGTTAAAAAATGATACTATGAATGTAGAGTGTATTTTCAATTTCGATTTTTAAACAACAGTCCTGTATTGAAATCGAACCCATCTTCGGCTCAGCAGACTAACTACTAACTAGGCTCACTAGCCACTAGCCACTAGCCAGGCCAAATATTGTATATTCTTAATAATAAGCATCCATGCTAAAACTATTTTTATCTTATATTAATTGCATTACATTACACCAAATGGATAAACCTTGATTTTAGAAATCTTACCTTACACTTACTTAGACCAATACCAGCTTAGAAGAAGCCTTTAAAAAGACTTCGTTCAAGGTCAAGAGTAGGATATGTAAGAAGTCTATTAAGCCCAAGAGAGTGAAACATACTATGTAAACGTATCTATGACTTCAATTCAAGTAAGTCAAAACATAATACGTAAGAAATACTGAAAATCTATTGTAATATCGAGAGTAAAAAAATAACAATGACCAAAAACGTTCCTTGAAACAACAACAACAACAACAACAACAACAACAACAACAACAACAACAACAACAACAACAACAACAACTGACGCGACTCAAGTGACTAATATGACCATTGTCAATAAACACGTACCTTATGTAACTGTCTATCTGTCCATTGATAAGTGTTCTTTGTTGCACGTCACACACACACACACACACAAACACACACACACACACACGCACGCACACACACACACACACGCACACACACACTATATATGCTTATTCATTTTACGTCATAAATATGATAGAAAGAAATCTGTTTCATAATAAACGAACTATAACTGTTGATACTTCGACTTATGAGGTTACGTAAAATATCATCTATATATGTACTTTGAATAAAATAAGTTTATATGAATTGAGAAAAAAAGAAATTATAACTTTCTATTTGACTTAATTAAGTATTACTTACTTAATTTACACAGGTTTATTTTTTACATCGACCAAACCTAATTAAGCATATCCCGATGAGATCGGAGCGTGTTCCTGAGACATGCAACGGATACTTACTTATTCGCGAATATTTCAAAATCCGTTACCGAGCGTAACATTTCATTTAAGCCGGAGAATCTCAGATTAATTTATCTCGAATAAAAAATTGGGTCCCAAAATAATTACTTGTCATATCAATGTCATATTTGTGATTGGATTTGTTCGGTTTTGGGATTTATATTGCATTATAATTTGAACTAAACAACGGCGATATTTTATTTGATATATCAAACAAGCGAAATTATAATATATTTTTAATCAATTAATGTGATAATTTATTCAAAAGTGCTAATACTACTTGAATTTTGCACTAAATTAGTGCCAAAACGGTTAATCGTCTAGAATTTAACAAAATTAAAAACTAAACTTACTTGAGTCTTATAAGTATTAAACAACGGTGGACTAACATAACAATAGTGTAATATGATTGTGAAGGCTACAACAAGGCAATATGTCACACTTACGTCGATTTCTCCATAACAAAGAGGGTTATCTCATCCGAGTGTTTTGGGGTCGCTTTATGCAAGCACCCTATGAGTTCTTGTGACGTAAGAAGGTCAATATTTTATATCGCGCCTCGTAAAGCCTCAAAAGGTTAACAGTTGTATATTATCGAGAGCCCGCATAAATATTGCGAGCGGGAGAAATATCTTTTTACTGACATTTCCCAGCTAACGAAATAATATAGTGTGTACGAGCACTGATCGTTTTGCAATGAAATATTGAACGTAAACTAAGATTATGTTCTTCCAGACCTTCGACGCGTTGGATGCTGGATTATATTATATTAATATTAGATGGACATGTTTAACATTTTATATTAACTTTTTAATCAATAGAATTATTGTTAATATTATTTAATACACGAGTATATTGAAGTGGTCAAAATCATTTGATAATATAATCACAATATTATGTAAAAATATTGTAGGTAGATTAATGACTTTTATTCACTAGCTGTGCCCACGACTTTGTGCGGAATATGATTCTTGAAATAAACGTAGTCTGAATTACTCTTTATAATACCAGCTATCTGCCAGTGAAAGTACTATTTAAATCGGTCCAGCCATTTCAAAGATTAGTCGGAACAAACAGTATATATATATATATATATCTTCATATATTTAATAAAAATTTAAAATTACTAACAGTCAATTAAATTTTAGTTATGTGTTTACCCAATATTTAAAAGGTATACCATATTTATAATTAAGGTAACTTGATAAAAAAAAATCTTTTATATATTTTGTATACTTAAAATTGATTTGAAATATTAATATCTACATGTATTTTTATGTTTGTATGTTCCCGCATCACTACAATACTATTACCCATTGTTGTATTCTGACATAAAAAAAATTACTTTTTCATTTTGTAGTAATCGAAATATGTAACATTTTTATGTCGACAAAAGTCATTAATTACATAGAAATAAAATATCTGTGCCATAAAAACCAAATACTATTAATACTATTAATACTATTATTTTGTTATTTTATTATATTAACTGTAGAAGATATTCATGTAGATTGTAAAACAATTTCATGAATGTTTTTACAGAAATAAAAAGGCTCGGTCTACACCATCTGCAGACACGGCCTTATAATTCACGACCTTAACAAACATCGCAAGATGGTATCTATTAACTTATTCTTGTCTATGGATATGCTTCCACAGATCTTTATCACACTTGTGTACTGGACCTAAAAATACTTACACGCGACTTGAATATAACCTAAGATTAAATCTAAACGGGAATATTGTTTTACCAATATTAAATGGGTCGTTGATGTCAAACTAATAATTTCTTAATGATACATACAAAACTTTTTATGTAACTATAATATAGAATTAGTAAAGATCATGAAATAGCTTTCAAAAACTTGTGCAGGTTTACAAAGTGGTATTGATTTAAAATTACAATGAAAGGCGTGGACGAATGTCTATGGATGTCAATTTATAAAATAACAAAAAAAAATTACATACAACGTGCTGAAATTCGTAAATGTGACAACCATTCCTCTCCCCCATTCATCATTCCTTACTTTTAAAACTTCGTCACTAGGGAACTAAACATCCCAACTCGTCGTACCTTCGTGTCACATACCTCGTCAATATCAGCTCATTTGGCCACAAAAGTAAAGAAAGGAGACTTCATAGAACTTATGATTTTTACATTTAGTTTTTACAAATTTAAATATTTGTTTTTTGATTAAAATCATTACACACACACACACACGTTGGTAATCAAAAATACATGTTATGTTAGCATTTATATTATATAAATATTAGATTGTATGTATGTATAGTCGATAATATCTAGAACTTAATATCGACTGATATAAACAAAAGGACAAAACGAAGCAATGCGACTCGGGGTTACTGGTAAGTCATATCGGAGGCTCTTCTCGGAATGCAATCCGAGTTAAAAGTACTCTCAAGTATTTATTAATCGTATCAAGTTCTTAGGCAAAATATTGAGTTCAATCATTGTAGGTGATTTCTTGGAAGCCAATTGATGTAGGTACTGAATACTTACAAATGTATATTTGTATAAGTTATTATAAAGTATTGAGTTATCATTTCACGTGTAATTACTTTAATGGCGCAGTGCTGTCGCGTTGCAAGCTGTCAACGTTGTGTTAATTATTGTTATTTGAATGAATTAGAAGTAATTTCAAACCCGTAATTGTGATGCAGAAAAATTACAAACAACTACACATTATTGAGGCATTTCCCTTTAACTCATTATTGTGCTACATTTAAATTCTTCAGACTTATTATTGTTTTGGTCATGATTAAGTAAATTAATGACGAATGTATTTGAAATAAAAACGATCACGTTACGTAAGGTCTGAGCGCAGCCGCCGGCTAAAACTAGAGATAACATTAGAAGACATTTCACAAATCCGCAAAGTAGGTATCTTAAGTTTTATCGCTCCGCAGGGAAATGCAGCCGAGGAATTATCTGATCCCTCCCATAACTTACTCTAAAATACTAAAATTGCTTTCAAGAAATCTGTTAGTGCGATCTTCGCGCTCTCTTATTATAATCCATTACGATACCAACAGCTGAATATTATTACCATTACCTTAAACACTTATCCGTTTATCTAAACAGCCTTCCTGAAAGGTTAGAGGCCTTATTTTTAGTGGAGCGCCTGGGGGTTTTCACCTCGGATTAGAGTTATAGTGAATGAATTAATACGATCGATGTGGGATATTGTTTCTTAAACTATAAATTGCAATGTTTACCCAAAATTTTTTTGTGCACTCCATTTTTTCATTGTTTAAACAAATTATTATAAAAAAATAATGTTTGACCATATATTTTCACTTTAAACAGTTTTTTTTTATTTATATGTTAAATGTTACCTGAGTATACATATAGTAACATTTCAGAGATACCTGTGTATAAATATAGCAGTAGGGATCTCGAATAGGTAGAAAAACGTGGAGGGAAGAGCGGAGCGACAGCTGCTATGTACAATGGAATTTCTCGGCTAGTTCAGTTTCAGTGAAAATTTTTTAGTGAAAAAATTTTCTATGTTTTTGTACTGGAAGGTAATTAAATAATTAATAAATCGAAAATGAAAGATCAGCTTCAATAAAAAAAAAATATATGATAATAATTAGGGCCAGGAGGTTGGCATTTTTTTATTGTACAAATTTGAGGTTAAACATATGAATGCTCATTTGAAAGACTGCGAGTTTTCTGGCCCTAATAATAATGAATCAAATGCAATTAATTAATTACTAATTGTTTTTTATTAGATTTCGAACAATGGATAAACCAACGGCTAACAGCATGGTTGATGAAAATAGCTGCATAATATGTATACATCTGGGTTCACCTTCCGAAACAAATTCAAGTTTAGGTGAAAAAATAAAAATGAGTAGAGGAATAATCTCTTTACAAGCTGCTTCAACTGAAGGACAAGATGGATTGTTACCTCATCTACAAACTGAATTTGTTTATACTCATTCAAGTTGTCGACCAAAATATATTAATAAAAAGTATATTGGAATGTATAAAAATAAGGTCCATGAAAATCTCTCATTATCGCCTCCGAAAAAAAAACGTCGAAGTAGCATGAATTTCAATAACTTCAATTGGGAAAAAAACTGTTTTCTTTGCGGACAAGAAGCTGATAAAACAGAAGAAGCAAAATTAAATAAACTCGGCGTAGGCCGATTTCATACATCAACACTCCAACTTTAAATGAATCCATCATGAATTTTATAGCCGTCCAGAAAACTGATTATTATCAAGATATCCATAAAAGGATTGACTTACAGACACTTGCAGCAAAATTCCGAATGATATTTGTTATAATTTGCTGAAAAATTCAGTTAAGATATTGTCATCGAAATGTTTAGAAAAATCATTACCAAATTGTAAAGAACATATTCTTTTTTTACATGCCTTTACGGGTTGTTACACTACTTCTGCGTTTTTCAATAAAGGAAAAATTAAGTTTGCCAAAAATTTTGAGAAACGGATTGATTTACACGACTCAGTAAAAGTATTTGAAAATATCAATGAAGACACTGCCTCCAATAACTGATGCAGCGTTTGAGCACCTTAAAAGAGTGTACCTACAAATTCAGATATGGCTAGGAAATGACGTAGTTATTGAAAATTGGGGATGGAAGTATTCCAATAACATGTACATCCCAATAATAAGGAACCAATTACCTGCTCCGGATAATTTATTGCAAATGTTATTTTGTGATTGCAAAAAGGGATGTGGAGCTGCGTGTGGATGCAAAAAAAGTGGTTTATACTGCAGTGTAGCATGTTTACAGTGCAGCGGAAATAGTTGTTCCAATACTTCACCTATTATACAGATAGATGAAGTAGAAGAAAATATTTGATGGAGACAACAATGTAATATATTTAAATTTACAGATTTTGTACTAATATTTTTTTTTCTTTTCATTGGTCGTAATTAATTACCTTATTTTTTTAAATGTACATAATAGATTTATTTATAATTAAACTGGCCGAGAAATTCCATTGTGCACAGCAGCTGTCGCTCCGCTCTCCCCTCCACGTTTTTCTACCTTTTCGAGATCCCTACTGCTATATATATACACAGGTATCTTTGAAAAATATTCCTATATGTCTACTCAGGTAACATTTAACATATAATTAAAAAAAATACTGTTTAAAGTGAAAATATATGGTCAAACATTAATTTTTTATAATAAATTGTTTAAACATTAAAAAAATGGAGTGCACAAAAAAATTTTGGGTAAACATTGCAATTTATAGTTTAAAAAACAATATCCCACATCGATCATATTAATTCATTCACTATAACTCTAATCCGAGGTTTTAGGGTTTTGAATGCTCCAGGCACTCCACTATTTAATTAATATTTGATGTACGTGTACGTGCTCCGAGCGTGAGATAACGAAGTGGGAATTAATAGTTTTTATAAGTCTGGAGATAGTGATGAAATAACTAAATCATTAGTAACTCATTTAGCTGTTTCCTCTGGGTGCGATTGAATATTTTGTTAAGAAAGTCTTCATTTATAGTAACATGCAACATTAGTACTTTATCTTTTCCAGTATTCCAAAACAGTGGTTTATTTTTTGATAACCCTAATAATATTTTATCGTTACATTTATTAATATAACATCATGTAACATTTTCTACGGACTCTTAATTACATGTAACAATATCAGTCCCACTATTTAAAGAGAAGGTTCCTATCGGATCACGACGCTGAAGTGAACACGGGAACTGTTTTAATGGAACGATCTACTTCGTACGTGAAGTACTTTCAGCAAGTGTTACAGATACTAGCCGTTACACCAGGGTTTGCTTTATTTACAATATATTAAAAAATAACATACCTAAGTTAAAATTATTTAAACCATAAAATATTGCAATTGTAATTAAAAAATAACTGAAGTCAGTCCAAACTAAAGTTAATTAATTTCTCTCCGTTATGTGGTATGAACAAAGTATTAACAATTTGCATAAGTTATTTTTCAACTTTCGACAATGTGAAATAATGCAAGACAATTTAGTTAAATCACTGTCACGCAGTCCACAGTCGTGCAACAGGATACAGAGATATAATACGGAAGACTCTTGTTGTTACGAGAGATTAAGGCTTTCAAAAATGATACCGAAAACTGACACCAAAATCATATAAACGGAAAAATTACAAAATTAACGCCTAATATATCAACCTAAATGTTAAGTTTTATATATTTTTAGAATTTATTGTACACAGTTCGGTTATATTCATATGTTAACTGAGCTGTAAATCCTAAACCAAAACAAAGTTACATGATCGTGGTGTTACATAAATATGAAGACAGACAGACAACCTTAATAAAACATTCATGGATGGTAGAGAGAAGAGCGTTACATGTTTGAAATACACTATTTACAAGCCTCGATATTTTGCATTGAACGGGACCCGTTAGAAGTGTGAGGCTGTGTCCGGACGCTACAGAACCTTCGTGGATCATAAATAAGAGGCCTGACCTTCAGTTCATTACATCATTGTAACATGTAAATAACAGTTCGATAGCATTAGCACCCTCTCAAATATAACGAAACGAAATAACTTTCATTAATAAAGTGATCGCTACCGATGAGTTATTAAGAGGATGAAACTTTTTGTAATATATTTTAAAATCATATATTATCTCGTGAAATGATTGATACATCTGATCCCGCCGTAACTCGTCGACTAGACGAATGTCTGCATAAAAAATACCAAATGACAAGCAAATATTCTTGAGCGATTACCCTGTCAGTTCGGCCATTGCACACGCACATAAAGAAATAGTTTCACATAATACGTGTACTGCATTTTATCTCCTTTAATGCACCGAGCTGGATCGATTAAATTGTGCTCGCGATCGTATCTCAGCTAAGCATTACTTAGCACTAATAAATAATATAAAGTATTCTACGGTAACGTTCAACGGCGGTATGGACAGTTCCGATGCACATATTGTTCTGATATAATGCCTCATTATATTTTATTTGTTAAGGCTTTTACATTTATTATTTACATAGTGTTATTTCTGTTATTAAATTGAGCGGTTACTCCAGTCGATAATGATAAACCCTTATACGAGATGGTGTTTAAATTTACTTGTATTTTAAAAATTAAATTGATTATTTAACAATAACGAGCGATGAGTTGCATGTCGCTAATAGGTTTATTATTTTTACGTAAAGTGAAAATCAGAGACACTCGGGTCCAGTTGTGCAGTTGTGCCGAGATCGCTTCCAATTATCTTGTATTATTGACCTTTGTTTTAAGGGGCACACCTAGTGTGAAATTTTCAAAAAATCGTTTTTTTTTTTTTTTCATATTTCGATAGGTGATACCTTTAAAAATAACATACTAAAATTTTGAATCGATATCTTAAATAATTTTGAGTTACAGCTATTTAAAAGAGTAGCCGCTCGGCAGTTAGGTAGTTGCATTGGCTACGGGACATACCTGAGCTATTGTTCGGAGTTTACCGTCTTTTCTAACTCTTGCAAATAGGATTCCGGTTTCTATTGTGAGCCTCCAGGTATACAGAAATAATTAAATATAATTATTTCGGTATATTTTTCGTTTACTGCCACGTCACGTATTTTCGGAGCCAGATACATTTAGTTTTATTCTGACCGTTGTATCGAGTACTTCGTAAGCGCATTTTATTTAATTTAAAATGAGTAAACAATCTTCCTATTTAGATCAAAAGGAACTCACGATGTTCCCAAATACCGATCAAAATCAAAAAAACGAAAATTTACTGGAAACCAACATACATTTGAGCAATCTACGGCAAATACAAGTACGTCCGCAGAGAAACTATTGCATAATAATGATGAGAATATTGTGATTGACCCATCCCATGGATATTGTATTCTACAGTTTGTCTCAGTTTTTAGTGCAATCAGCAATTTAGTGATGCAAAACTTGTCACAAGGAAATTACGTTTAATCAAGCAAGTCCAAGAGGCCTGGGGTTTAAAATAGCTGTCATTTGTGAATGTGGTAATTCGTACATTAATTCTGGACCAATGATCGATAATGCATTTGAAATAAATAGACGTCTTGTTGCTGTGATGCGTCTTTTGGGCGTCGGAATAAATGGGATCAATCTTTTTTGCGGACTAATGGATCTAGCAAGCAAATTTTACCATCAAACTTTTGATGGATGTTTTAAAAATTTGTGGACTGCAGCCGAAACCGTTTGTAAACTAAGTATGCAACAAGCTGTAAATAAAGAAAAAGACCTTACATCAAAAGAAGAAAAATCAGAGACAAAGTTGACTGTTAGCGGGGACGGTACCTGGAAAAAACGTGGTCATACTTCCCGTTTTGGAGTAGTTACGCTGGCAGGAAAGTACAGCAAACAAATTCTTTACTCATGTGTGAAGTCTACTTACTGCCAGAGTTGTGTTTTTTGGGAAAAACGAAAAGAGAGCGATCCTCAAGCTTACGAAGAATGGTCATCGTTACACGAAGAAGAATGTGATGTTAATCATCAGGGATCTGCCTCAAAAATGGAAGTAGATAGCGTAAAAGACACGTTTGGTCGTTCCATTAGTAAGTATGGCGTAAAATATTCTCGCTATATTGGCGATGGTGATAGTGCCACTCATAAAGGTTTACTAGATTTGGATCCTTATGATACTCCGGTTCAAAAATTAGAATGCTATTTACATGTGAAAAACAGAATGGGAACACGTTGCCGAAATTTAAAAAAAAACAATAAGAAGTTAGGAGGAAAAAGTAAGACAACGCAAAAGTTAACTGTAAATTTAATAAATGAACTTCAGAAATATTACGGTTTGGCAATTATGAGAAATCAAGATAATATAGACGGAATGTACAAAGCAATCTGGGCTACGTTTTATCATTTGTGTTCAACTGATGAGAAACCAAACCACGATAATTGTCCAGAAGGCGCAGAAAGTTGGTGCGCTTATCGCCGCGCGGAAGCTGAAGGAATGTTGAGTAAGTTTAAGCACGATTACCTCCCACTGGATCCAGAAGTTGAAAAAGCTCTAAAGCCTATTTATGAAGACTTATCTCGAAATGAATTGCTTGATAGATGCAAAGGTAGTAATACTCAAAACAATAATGAAAGTTACAACGGTTTACTTTGGCACTTTTCACCAAAGCACCTTCATAATGGATTAAAAACTATCGAATTAGCAAATTTTTTTGCAACTTCAATATTCAATAACGGTTACTTCTCAATTTTAAAGATATTTAATGTAATGGGAATAAAAGTTGGACCTGCAGCAAGAGATTATACGGCTTTTAAGGACGAGACGAGGCTACGAATCGCTGATCATCGCCAACGGGCTTCTTCAAAAGAGGGTCGATCATCTCGAAGAAAAGCTTCTTCAGCTCAACAAGCCCTTTTTGAGGAAGAGGAAGGTGAATTATATGGGCCTGGAATAGCAGATTAGCTGTAAGTATGACTTTAATCCATTTATAAAAGTGAAAACGATCATTTTATCTTTAAACGCGTTTTTCTCGAAACAGCATTTTTCGAATTTGCTGGAGTGATTACTCGGAGACAAATGATCCGATCGCTATCAAATTTTTTTTACATCTTCTCTATATAGTTCTCCGTACGATGACCCTCCAGTTTTTTGATCTGATCATAAATCGGATTTTGGTAGGCCAAAAACGATCAAAATTTTGGGTAAAATTTAACTTTTTTTTTCAACATGCCGCCATTTTGTCAATTTTTGATTTTTTTGTTCGCCCGAGGGTCATCTTACAGACAATATGTTTTTGTTTAACGAGAATTTTTTTTTTTTAGGTTTTATGAACGGAGAAGGCTGCAATCACTCCAGCAGTGAAGGACCTTTTTTTTTTGGCGCCGCCGGAGATCGCGTGTTATTTCAAAAATATTTAATATATTATTCCAAAAATTTTACTGTGTATTTTCAAAACATGTATAAATATACCCTCAAAATTTTAAAACGATTGATACAGTAGTTTTTTTTTTTTTTCATTTCCAAAAATCGCCTTTTTTTTGGCTGTCACACTAGGTGTGCCCCTTAACGGCTGTGTCGTGTGAGAGGCTCGCGTCGGCTCGCGTCGGCTGATAAGTGTGACGTAATAAATCCCCGGGACATCCAGTCCATGTTACCTGCTAATATAAATTTCGTACCCTTGTTTCAGGTACCGTTTTTTGAATTAAATCTCCAATCTCTTATCTCTACACCGATCTTCATTGTAACTTGTAAGTTTCAGACTACGGGGAATGTTAACGAGAAAAAGTTACCGGAATTAAAACATTACATTCAGTTAATTGGGTTAATTGGTTTATTCTTTTATTTAACAATTTCTCTCGTGGCTTTAAATACGTTAAAACCTTTGTTCTAGTCCCGTGGCGGCTAATAATATGGTATGTGTGCAGTTAAATATGAAAATTACGATGGTACGAGGAAGATATTTGTACCTGTCTCGGGATTGTCTTTATACAGCGGGTTACTATTAAATCGTGGTAAGATGTCGATGCCAGTTATTAAAGTAACGATCCCTCCCCTTGTCTACTTGATATTTATGGTTCTTTAATAAGAATATAAAACCAGCTATCATTTGAATACAAAAGGTATAAAGAAATTTATAATATTGTTTTATAAATGCATTCATATGAAATATAATGAAAATGATGTGTCTTCGATAAAAACTATTAATCTTTATCTTGAGGTACCTACATTAATTATTTTGTACAGAGACGTATTGTACCTGATCTATCTTTACTGGTCCAGTAAAAGATAACTACAAAACTGATAAATACGCTTTTGGTTAAGAGCAAGACACTTTTGAGGTTTTCGAAAATTTCAGTATGGTCAAAAAAGTGTGTAAATATGTGTATAACTTAATAAATGAAATTACTTTTAAAGTGTTCATTGTTGAAATTGAGTAATTTATTGAGCAAACTTTTAAGTGACTTGAGAGTTTAATTGAAATGAAAAAATTTTTTTGGAATCCATCCAACAAAGAAGGATGGATTCCAAAAAAATTTTTAGAACCTAGATAATACTATCATAATTTAATATCCAATATAGTAAAAACACTCTTTTAACTACAATTTCAATTAAAACTTAATTTTTGTCCAAATTACAAAGTAATTGAATATATATACAATGATCATTAAATATTCAGCATTAAGACAATTGAAGTCGCGCTCAAAATTTGCTCGTGACCCACTCTTAGTCTAAAGACAATTTAAAACCATTACACAGATTGATGTTAACATGTTGTTTAACAGAATGATAATGTAAATGTTCGTTCAATGAATCATTGTCCGTCAATGAGGAGAAAATGGAAGTGAAAACACAATCCTCAAGTTTGGATATCAAAGGAACTTACTACATATTAATCGAGCATTCAGCACGTAGTAAGTGTTACAAAAAGAAATATATTTTATATGACCGTAAGATTTTTTCTAAAGTGCTAAGAAGTTTTGAAAGTTCTTTTAAAAATAGATAAGAACGATGTAGGTTGGCAACAATTAGCAAAACAATTGACATGTTATGTTGTTTCTTAATAAAATATTATTATGACATATATCTCTTAGCACATGTATATATGTATACATATATATATATGTGTATACTTTATACATTAAACAGTTCTTTCGAATTCTTTGTAACGTTATATTCAGTTCATGTAGGTACCTACCGCGCTCTGGTAACTCTTGACGTTCGTTACTATTATTACAGTATTAGCCTTACATAAAATATATCTCAATATCTAGTAACAGTGTTCAGTAACCCTGTATTACAAAACAATAAAGTAATGTCTCTATATAAAGCTAAGCAAAGTTAGGATTAAACAGAATAATATTTAGGTGAAAAAAAATTATGTAACCGTAAAATACAAATATTTTTAACATTTATCATGGTTGTATAGAAATAATAAAATGTCTCATGTTACTATTATATGTCAAGGAGAAAAATGAACATGTTAATTCAAAAATATCTTATTAAGACATATCTGTAAATTCGTTACTACACCACTCTACGGCAGATCGTCAACCCCGTCCACAATGGCCGTATCTAAATATATGATGTCTGACAGCCATTATTAAGCAAATGGATAGAATATTGCAGTCCTGACAGGAGGTCTGGATGTGATATTTAACAAGCTATTCATGGACTTCAATGACCGAGCATGCATCGCGAATCAGCAGACATAATGCACGTTTTGAAAAAATGGCGTCGACAGAAACAATATACATTAATGTTAAGCAATAAGAGTACAGTGAAAATTACATTAAGTATACGTTACAGATTAATATTTATTTGTAGTGTGAAGAACAATATTTACAACTCTCATATCTATAATACCGTCGCTAGTCTGCGCCGGTCGCAGGACCACAAACGAGGAACCTGACAACGTCATCCAACTTCATCTCAGCCTGGCACTGACAAAGCGGCGCCATCAATGACAGCAGACGTTGACCTCAAAGAGATGTTACTTTATGTTACTGATCGCAATACAGAAATGTCAACTCTAAAGGGAGATGGACAGTTTAAATGATCTGGACTTTTATACGTCGATACTTGAATTATTCAACTTATTAATTAGTTATTTTTTTAGACTATGATAAGCACTATGTCATTTATTTATCCAGCTAATGAGTGTTATGTGTATTATCGGATCCAATCGCCAGGAAATGTCGACGCCCGGTAGCTGCCGTCTTGCATAACGTCTTCAACACCCGTGAGTCGAAATGAGCTCGTCCGCACATCCACTGCACCCGTGCCAATTACACGATACACCCAGAAACTTTCGCCAATAGAGGCCGTGACATGCGATTTTAAATTGCAAACGAGATGGTAATTAGCGAAAACGAGCGCTAAAAGCAGCGACTAAATGCCACAGACGCCCGACGCCCGTCGCCCGTATGGAAATTAGGGACAAATTACGTCTCCGCTTACTTTCATTTGTATAACATATTATATAATCTCATAATGGATGGTTTCTTAATCTGATCATTGTCCTTATTGAATAATGTGCCCTTAAATCGCAGCGGTCCAAATTTTAATCGAGATTGGAAAAGTAGTACTTATTTAAATCGGGCCAGATGTAAATTGACCTCAGAGAGTAAACGAGGGTGTCGCGGACAAACGGTGATATTAGATCACGGTCATGTAAATAATGACACTAATAAAGAACGTAGATTGAGAGAGATATATTCAAAACAATCCATCAAATATTTACCAATACATCTGGAGCAGATAACTGCGCGTGCGCAGGCCGCCACTTATGCAACGTATGAAATATTGCAAATCATAACCGAGAGCATTGCTGAGCAGGTTGAGATGGAACTAGAGATAGAGATAATCTAATAAGTCAAATCTGAAGCCAACCGTCGACCAATACTATAACTCGGGGCTGAGATGCCAGAGGTTAATTAAAAATAGCAACCATAATCTTGTATGTCAGAAGATCGGGTTAGATAAAATTCATCCGTCTTATGCAAGTGCCTAGTTCTGGTTTCGTTGAAGTAATGTTTGTGAAATGATCTTTTATTTATCCAAAAATATTGGAATATGAAAAAGTAAGTTATTAATTTATCTTATTTAATTGTATTTTCTCGAAATCATTCTTGATCTTAAGCGCTAATGAAGTGACAAAACTGTTACAGGAGAGTAATATTTTAATAATATTTATACTATATATCACTTAGGTGCAAGTTTTTAATTAATTTAACGAGAGAATATTTCGCATCGTTTATAAAGTTAGCTGTATAAGGAGCGTGGTACCACTTTAACTGCTATTATTAAGCACTTAAGTGATTTACTTGCTTTGTGAGACGTGACATCACCGCCGAGATGGTGTTTGTTTTAACACGCTTTTACTCATCTTGTTGTTTATGTATTGGCGATGTGTACGAATACTCTTTGTTATTAATGAACCGACAAATTATATATGTCGTAAATTATTTACATACCTGCGAAAAGTATTGCGAATATAACAATATTTTCAGCTATCAACTAACGAGTTTTCTAAAATAAGATTTGATACGAACGTTACACGCCCTGTTTGAAAAATAACAATGACTAGAGGATATATTATTTTCATATATCAAGACCATTAAATTACATTTATTGTGTTTGTGTATAAATATTATTAACAATAGAATAGCACACTGTGATCACAATCGATTCAATCATGAAATCGATAACGTGTTTTGGTCAAAGGTCTGGCACATTTTTTTTCCTCAAACAGTCAACTATTACATGTTTTTTCTACTAACACTTGAAAGACCCAAGATATCAATTGAGTTTAACATACAATGTATTGAATGGATATAAATAATATAAATTGATTAGGTTCAACCTAAATGTTAGATTTGGACATTGACTTACTGCTCCTAAATTCTTATTACTAACTAACATACTCGTATATCAATTTTGCATTCGTTAAATCGCGCGTTATAAGTACTTCATAAATATTATCAAATACAAATCCACACGTGAACCATTTCTTTCAATATAATTGAACGTTAACAATCCGTGCCAGAACAATGTCGCAATAAGACTGGACTTTGGCGCTGTACTGTGTACTATGAACCAGCCGAAAGACATTAAGAATTCGTTAATCCGAACCCAAGGCCGCGTCTAACAGCTACATATCCAATGGACGACGTACGGATTAAGGTAGTCATCGCGTACTTGTAATTTAGCCAAGATTCAAATGGTGTCAGTGGCAATGGGTGTGTCCGATTCGGGAGGTTAAAAACCTATGTGCGTGTTCGCGTGTTACTGGATTCTTATTCAATTCCGCACTCGCAGACGCTCCAATCAATTTCGGAGCGTGCAATATTCGCAGAACTTTCGCCAGAAGCAAACCGTCCGATACGTATCTCCCAGACGGCCATTAATATAAAATTTCGAGTATGTCTATAGGTAACTGGGTCAGATTTAATTGGCCCATCCTCTCCGGAATTTTAGAGCAGATTTATTATCATGTATTTTAAATAATGCCGACAATAAAACATATCTTTAAAGGTCATTGGCATGTCGTGCAAAAAAGTAATTAATTTACGTGTGAAAATATTTTTTGCTCAGCATGTATGGAAAATAATAGTCTCATACCTACAGTGCAGGTGATCTGTAATAGCGGGGGTGTATCATGAGTGTAAAGATGCAATATTAATAAATCTTTTGGAAGTCTTTGCAACATGTAATCTCTTGTTCCCTCGATTTAGTCGCACCCCGCTGCGTCATCGCCACTACATCGCGACTATTACATTCACTGTCCCTCCAACGTAGATCATTTCAACTTCATATTAATATAAAGCAATAACATTACTCCCTTTGTAGTTATCCCGTGAATAAACAATAATACCGAACAGATATCATTATTTAGTGAGGTTATTTATTCCAGCGAGCGGAGCCTGCCCATGAGGCCGTTGCTTTTCATTTATTATTATGCAAGGCAGCTGAAAATCATAGACATTAACTACGCGACGGCCGCAGTAACTTTGAGATATACGCATTAGAATTTAATTATATGCAATGGAAATCGCAAATGGACTATAAATATAGCAACACAACAATTTTATTGTCTGTTTACATAAAAGTTTATGTCTATCGGTTCTACTCTTAATAGAAATTGTAACCGAGTAACTTACTCCATAGTATTTACGACGTTCTGAACGGTTGCTTCGATCTCTCTATCTTTAGCGCGTGTTTTTAATAAGGGCCGTTATATTAAAATGGAGTACCGACGTGTTACCGTTACAAGGTTTTTAAGAAACTATTTACATTTTAAGATAAATGAAAGAAATAAAAACTTTTATACTTAATTGACTTGAACCGCTCCGCAATTTACAGTAAAGACACGCCGAGACTTCTTTCTCGTTATGTTATTAAGTTGAATTTTCTTATTTGATTACCAACCTCTTACACAATAATAATATATTGCACTGCAAATACATATTTTTATGCTCGCTTAAGTCCAACATTTTACAAAATTAGGCATCAATTTAACTTAATTTCGAAAAAACTCTTATATAATCAAATGAAATTATTATAGCAATAATTCTAGTGAATATTTTATGTATCTTAGGTAATACTAACTGATTAATACCTTTAAATATTTTATTTAATATAAAATATCATAATAAAAATAAAGTTAAAACAAACTACTCTTTATTTTAATTTACACACAAGATACTAATTATGTATTCCAATTTGCGTAATCCGATAACTTCACACGGGGAGATTTAATGTAAGGCTTCGTCTTCACGAGGTTACATCTGTCCCGCGAAGTCTTCTGAATAGTTATTACGGTGCCTCGGAGCGTCACCTCGCTGTCCCGTGAAGGCATCGCTGCGGCTCGCTGACAATGCAACACGTTACGTGTTATTAACTCTGACGAGCGAGCGTCGAGTGAATTGCGTCAAATGACACGTACCCGCCTCGCGGAACCCGTCAGTGAAGACGAAGCCTAAAATTAAATGCTCCATAACCGCGTGAAATTTTAAAACGTTAAACTCATACGAGTATGTGAGATTTGTTTAAATTATATATCGCATCATCGCATCGACAACACACGGTTACGGATAAAAGGCGAGAAATTTTGATATTAAACAATTACATGTTTGGCTCTTTTAATACTTTTGTTTGTTAAACAAAAAATATATCGAAACTAATATAACAGCAGGAATTAATATTATAAAGTAAATTATAACAAAACTTGCAGAGCTCGATGTCTCGACCACATCGGCGTTGGATCAGTTCTAAAGAACTGAACCTTATAACTCACACCTATCAATCATATTGGCGCCACATTTAGTGGCAAATAGCACAATTTCGCAAACATTAAGTTAAAACTATACAAAACGATCTAGTCGTAATGGACGACCCGCGATCGATCGATCGGGAGGAGATAAATTTAATACGGTGGACAGTAAAATTGTTGTTTTGACGCACCTTTAACTACTATGCCCTTATAAAATATATTTTCTTCTACGGAATTGACAAGACTCCTCTGAAGGGAAGAAAATAAGGGACATTGTAATGCGGTAAATAAATCATTGTATACCGAGTCCCTTTTGCGCATCGCAAATAACAAAATGGGGTAATACTCGCACAATAGAGGTAATTATTACATAATTTAGTGATAATAAATAAACTCAACGTTCAGTTTATGAGATTCTAAACCAGCGCTGTTTATGTAAACTTGCAACTTTGTTACGTACAAATGAATATTTTAGTGTTCAAAATGAAGCTAAACCTACTTTGTGCAATTTAACATTTAACATTTTAAGTAAATAACTAAAATTTTTATACTACTTCTATTTCTTTAAGCTCTCGATGACAGCTCCGTGTGAAAACTTGAATGATCGTCTTTTTTAAATTATGTATGCACTATTTTATAAAAATATGACGTTTATACACGAACAATGTTAAACCGTAGACGAAGAAACTGATAGGGATGAGCCATATCGATAAACATAACACGATGACAGATCCGATAATTTTTTTACAAAATGTAATAAACTAAACCACTGCCGGATACTTTTATACAAATTTATTAATATATGCGATCGTTATCATCACTTATTTGGTCACAACACTGCAACCATCAAATTAGAACTGTCCCCGAGAACTTAAAGAAATGGAAATAGTATAATACATACTAAGTAATCAATACAAATGCATCCAAATAGTTATATATATTCGTTCGTAACATCGTTGGTATAAGATCGCCATGTTTGAATAAGTGAAAATCCGTGTATGTTCGAATTGAAAACAACCACTGTTGAATTAATAGGTACAATGTTGTAAATGAAACAAGATTCGACTCCCACGTGTGTACGTAACTTTAAAAATTTTATTAATAGACATTTCTAAGCGATCTTTGGTTTCTGCTCATAGCAATTATCTTAAAAACTCTATTAAGCTTTAATGCGCCGTGAAATTAATTGTTTTAAATAAAAAAACTTCTTTTAAAACATTAACTTTTAAAGTTAAGTATTATTAATAACTATTTTATTGTTAATTATATACTAATAACCAATGTTCTTAATTGGTTCGTTACTCAACATAATTGAATGTTATTAAAGACAAATATTTGATATTAATTAAGTGACTCAAGTCCTGAGTATTTTTGGTTTGGAATAAAAACATATCACAGATCCATTTGGAAATATTTTACGACATGATTCCTTTATTCGAATAAGGTGTCTTCTTGAACATTTAAACTGAATCAGGCTCGGCGCGTCCACCTTATATGTAACTGGTAGAATCCGCCATCAACCCGCTTTGAACTCGACGTGATTTGATTGTGGTAATATTGGTTTGTTAAATAACAATTATACCCAGCTTTCTTGGCTCTCCCATGGCTATTCGGTTTTATCGACGGTTATTAGCCATGCTATGCTTATTTACATTTTTAAATAAATCATTACGGGCACGACTCGAACCTGCGATCAAGAAAGTCGGTTCCAATCGCTCTGACGAGTGAGCCACAGTGACATTAGAGGTCTCTGTCCCGACAAAGGGAATATAGAAGGACACATAACACCGTACGGTAGCAGGTTCGAGTGCTGGTTGTATATTTATTATTGTCATCTCTTTTAATCTTAAACTTTATCTATCGATTTTATACTTAAAAAATATTAATTTTATTTAAAATTCTTGCCTAATAATAGTATGAAGATATTACCTACAAATATGTACAGAAAAATAATTATATTTCATGATAACATAACAAGTTACCCTTCCAAAGAACAAGGTAAATTATTTGTATATTTATTGGTGTTATTTGACGAAGTATTACAGTGAAGAGGTCAACTATACCACGTACGGTGAACCCTCAATATGTCAACACACACTATGAGCGAATTATAATTTAGTATAGGGTTGTCACTTTGTACACAATATTTTATTTTTATTATAGATTAGAGGTTGTGTGTAATTAATATAGATAATAATATAGCATTTAACAGCAGTAATATTATTATTTTTTATATAAATGATAAAAAGGATATTAGGTAGCTAAACGTTAAAAATGGCACCGAAAATGTATTTTAACATCTCAATTTGGTCAGTATTTTAAATATCTATTCAGTTGTTGTAAATTCGACAACCCTAAGTAGAAAAGTATAAAAAGAAACCAATCAACCGGTCCATGTTATTTAATTGGAGCGTAAGAACATTACTGTTAGATCGCTTACGCAATGTTGAGACGAGTGTGACGTGACTGTGACGTGCCTGTGACGTGCCTGTGACGTGCCTGTGACACCTGTCCGCGGGGACCAGGCGTCCTACGAGTGTTGACCGACAGCTACATCGAAACCCAAATATCACTAATGGACTGGAATAACGTGATTTTTATGCTATTTGCGAAATGAATTGGATATTTCCGGGTGACATTGTATACTAGCTTAGCCGGCAGCTTCGTTGGTATTCATCAACTTACATTAGATTTAAAAACCTCCAAACTAAGAATCTGCGTTGAGGAGTCAGGAAAAATACTTCTTCTAATCCATATCCATAAAGTTTATTTCATAAAATTCAAAATCATGATTTTTTACTTTTGTCATCCATGACACCATATAAATTAAATATAAAAGAAAAATAAACTTATTGAGCGAAGCGAACGAAGTGAGCGGAGCGTTTTACTGGAGACTTTTTGCATTCTTTGTCACGAATTGGCTCAAAAACTACTTGACGGAAAATTATGAAACTTTGTAAACAAAAAGACACACAGTCGGTGATGGTTCTTAAAAAAAAAAAATTTGAAAAATGTAAAAAAAAAAATAATTTTTTTTTATCATGTCAAAAAACTGATATATGATTGAAGTCAATGGGAAACGATGAGTGAATACACTGGGCTCGCTTCGCTCAATATGCAAACGGCACCCGAGATTTCGCGAGCGCAGCGAGTCGAAATTGAGGGTTTGTTGGCGCCCCTAGTTTAACACTATATTACCAAGTTTTTCATTAGAGGAGGCAACATAGTGTTTTACAACATCATAAACCGATGAAAACGGGATAGTTAGAGTAAATGAAGGTTCACATAATCACTAGTCCGCGGCGCCAATATTCTATCTGTAAATAGGGGGTGGTCCGAGCGAGGCTGCGCGGCGCGGGCGCACTAAATCACACGCTAATAACTAGAGCCAGATACGATCTTTGCTTTCAATAATAAAGTCAGCCAATTGTACCCGGTGCTCTTAGAAAGTCTCGGTACAGTTCTTTACCGGTTTGATGATGGACGCCGCCCGCCGTAATTACCGAGCCGGCGACAATTTCTTATCTATCTATTGTTGTTATAAATTGAAACATCTAGATAAAATGAAAAGTTTCAATGGGATTAGATTAGCCTTCCAGCTAGCCCGGTGTTATCGTTGCGAAGGCAATTTGATCTCACTTTCCCTCGGCCTGACCCACGTGTGATTACTCGACGAGGAATTAACGCTCTCTTTCGACACTCCTTTTATCTTTTAACTCCATTATTAATCGCTTCAACCGTAATTACTCTTGTAAACACACGGCCACTTAAAAAGATATTACAAGCGGGGCACAACGCATACAACTGCACCTTCATACAAATTTCAAAATGGACGGCGCTCTCCGTTTGTATATGGGAGTCACAAAAATGAATGCATCGAGAGAAAGCAAGATAAATCTTCTTTTGTTTAAACGTAACGCCGTCCTTTAAACAAACACGTGTACCGGGAACGAGTCACTTCGTATTCAAGCTATCATTCATCAGATACAAAGCGGACAAAATACATAATAGTAATGCTTTAGATATATTTACGACTAATTACATTGTAAAGTCAGTGAATAGAGTCGATTGCGCCACATGTGGCACCTGAATTAGTTTACCAGATTGTGATCCGTGCGCGGGAGTGCAGTCTATCGTGAGTAAAACGTTAAACACTCAAACTTAGCAAAACTTTCATATCAAAATAAATGTCCGCAAATAATTACGTAACGTAGTCCAGTGCTCAAAACTAATGCAGTTATCTGAAATGATTAATCTATTTGAGATTAAGATGAAATTAATATGTGACAAATGCTGAACTGCGTATTTATGAATTCCCGGTACGAAAGGCGTCCGGGCCGATCGATCACAGTCGTGAGGTAATAATAACCTGCAGGTTAATTACCCAATACCAGATAAATCTTTGAGCAATTTATACGTGACAGTTATTAAGCAAGCCGACTCTCATAGATCTATAATTTACTAAGTTTTTAATTTCTCATATAAAATACGTTTTACCATTCAGTTCGGTTGACATTTGGAAAGTGTTCAAGAGAGTTTTGATATTATTATTCATAATATAGATAGATAATACAACTAAATCTGGTCCGGAAGACTGACCGCGGTAATAAGGAAATCTGAATTATCTTAATTATAGTTACTTACTGTCGCGGCTGCTCTAATGTTAGCAATTGTTCAGATTTATCATTATTGAATATGATATTACATCCAAAACAGACAATAAATATAGCACATTATATGTATATGATAATAGTAATAATATTCATAGATTTAAACACATGCAGCTTCAGTACCCACGTCATCAAAAACATTCTAAATGCAGTAAATTATAAATAAAACAATAAATATATTTATTTATTTATATCTTTACCACTTTGATTCAATACTAGTAGTCACTTGTGTATCAAATGGGAGTGTCCGGACTATTATACCATACTTATCAAAATAAGTCCTTCTGTAAACACTACAACTTAAAATAAGGCCTGCGAGGTTTCAAAAGGCGCTACTCTGTGAACCGCACTAACTCAGCCGGGTTTTTTAATTGTGATCCCTGTTTCACAAGCGTGTTAGATAAACTTGGTACTAATGAGTAACACAATACGTATCGTGTCAAGTTAAACGTAATATTGAATTACAAATACGAACATTTCGTTTAAAGCTTGTGATGTAATAGCTATTAGGAAGTAAATAAAAACTGGTTCCAGCAAATAAAACTATCAAATATATTTCTAGTTTTGAGATTCTCTTTAACAACTTTTGCTTTCATTCACCGAAGAGTTATCTTTATGATACAGTCTATTAATAATTAGAATATTTTAATTTGTTACCAATACTAATTACAATTGTATTTAAGAATAATATAATAATATATTTAATGACATACATGTAATGTAATATGCACGAGGAAGCCACAAGAAAAGGTTCATATATCAACATTTTGTACAAAAATATAAAATTTTACTTTTAATATCAAATAACCAGTGAGTAAAAATAATAAAAACAGTGTATTAAAAAAAAGCATTTAAAGAAAAGGTAATTAAAAAGATACTGAAAGTGTATTTATAATTTAAAGTCAAATTTAAACAAAATGGCGACTGTTTTGTAATCGGATTCCTCTGGAAATATGAACTCACAAGCAGAAAACTTACAAAGGAAGCATATATATATATATACTAGTGATTACCTCGGCTCTACTCGAATTCCTTCTTAAACCTTTCAGAGAAAAATTAATTACAATACTTTACATAGCTCTTTAAAAGTTCAGTCGTTTCGGTGATTAGCGATGATAATCAAACGGACAGGAGATAATCTTTTAGTATAGCTTTTGAAAGCACGGAGAAGGACTTTTTGTTTAAATAATGTAATAATACATTTTTTGTTTATACCATAATAAGTTCGTTGACCTTTAAGTGATCTTTGTATAAATAGTATTTAGGATGTCATTAAACTCTCAATTAAAATGAACAAATTTACCAATAAATCACAAATACCCTAAATCAGGCGCAAGTCCTGCACTACATCATTATATACTTTCACTAAGGAAACGCAATTTTCTAGAAAACGGTAGCGCGAAGATCATGAAAGTTTCTCTTTTTATCCGCAGTAGCCCCGGGCTCAGTTACACCATAATGGCCGATCTGAGGATTGACCCACTTCGCTCGGGATACAAATTCAATTTACATCTTTGTTTCAATACAAAATTGTTGCTGAAACAAGTTACACGAAGCAATCTTTAATATATTTGAAATACTTAAAATCCACAACATCTTTTAGAATATATTTACTGATACAAAAAAATATATATTATTACCATCCTAAGAAGCTAGAAGAAGAATATTTACATCAGAATAACTATAAATTTAATATATTTGTAAAGAGAAGATTACATACAATACACTGTTTTGACTTAATTTACAAACATTCACTTTGCACGCTCGTATAACGTTGTGCATGACCTGGTAACGTCAAGTTCCATAGTCAAATAATTCACATGCAACTACAAACCTAAATTCTCTCGAGCCTTGAATATGCACGTTCACTGCATTCTGAACATAAAATACGCCCCGTTAAGTATATTTATATTACAGAAATACAACGGGAGACAAAAGATAAAAAATATGACTCCGCTTTATTGACTGATCCTTTATCTGAATTTGTGAATATACTTCAAATAAATACGGCTGTCACGAGGCTTTATCTCCGCGGCCATATAAGTCTCACGCGCGGGGTGGAGCCCCGCATGACTTAGTCTTTGTGTCATTTAACATTAATTTACTCAATAAACACTCTTGTTTCTCAGATATTCCACATTCCGCGTACGTCCTTGACCTTTAAAGGAAAGGAGTAACCCCTGGCATCTCAAGACAATGTAGTAACTCCACCGATTCTTGCAATCCCAAGAGTTCACATTTTGACACCGCGTTTTATGATTTCTTATCTGGAATACAGTCGGCGAAACACTCGCGTACTAGTTCTTTAGCTGTTTCGTCACTTATTGTGCTTTGCAAAAGGTTATCGGATATATTTTTCATTGTTTATCCGTTGTTCCTCAGCACAAAATTTTCAAAAGCTTACTTTATAATATACTCGTATACTCGTAACGCTACAAAAGTTTACGCTGCGAGATTTATGGAGCAGCAACAAATGCGTATATTTTAATCCAGCCATTTATTTGAATATAGAACACAATGGTGTATAAATGAATCCGACCAACATCATAATATTAGTCTTGGCCCGAGCGGGGCTCGTAAGTCGTAATAAATTGACTAACTCGACGCCTCCCCGCTATAATGAAATAAAAATCTCTAAGGATTAACTGCGAACAGGTTATTTATAATCCCTATCGTACAAATCATTATATTTTATCACTACCATTTCCTACATTATATTAAATTCTTGGATAAACCTGGAAAATTACTTGCATATGTATAAAATAAATAAATATGTAGATAAGTTGATAAAAATGTATTAAATGCAATTACTGTAACATTTAAAGAGCGTAGTTTACACAAATCATCGTTTTAAAATGACTTCCCGTAAGATATAAATTGTTGTATCTCGTTTTAATTGTAATAAAATTGTAAAACATTCTTCACTCACTAATAATAATAAAGAGGACTCGTATAAAGTGCACTTTGTTCCTCGACGTTCCTTTGCTCGACGTGAAATATGACTATTAAACTAAACAATAGTACTATAAATGGTCTTTGTTCGCAACTTTGTATCGACGGGTCGCTTTATCAGCTGGTGTTTTCCAACAATGATGAGTCTGCGGCCGCAGTGTTGACGACCACGTCGACTCCCCGCGGGGCGCCTCCGACAGAACTGAGTGAAATCAATAATGTAATGAGAAAATTGCGCAATGTTCGGATGCTGTGCTATTCATACTCTATTGCTTTTAAATAACAATGATGCAACGTATACAATACTAGCGTCCATGATTTACATTTTGTTTTAACAGCCTTCAGTAATTAGTTAGTTAGTATATCGGGTTATATTTCATCTTAGGGATTCTCCATCAATTATAAATGGGGGCAAGAGGGGGAGTCTCTGAAAAGTCAAGATATGTTAATATATATAAAAGAGGGATGGGGTGAGAGCATAGGATCACATGATTTTTATTATTTTTGTGTCGTTCATTTCAAGAAAATATGAAAAAAAATACTTTGTATCAAATATAAACGTGATTTTGGGTAGAGGGGAGGATAATTTGAAACCTCACCAAATGTCACCAAGGAAAGGGGGAGTTGAAAACTTGCTAAAAATATATCACATGGTGTATTAAACGACTCCTATAGATTCTACTTTAATTATTTATTAAAGAAATATCTAAGATATGTCATCCACAGTACGTGACTGTGAACTTCAATGTTGCACTCTTTACTTAAACCTTAATTATTTTGTATATGCAATAGATAGACGACAAACACATTTTTTATATGGTTTTACAAAGAAGAACTCCCAGATATTAATTAGCAGACACGAAATTCGGCGTCGTTAGTACTCAGTTGCTTAATTTAACTTGTTCGTGTCATCACGTCACTTACAAAACTTTGTACAAACTAAGTTTTATCAGACCCTAGTGATAGACAATGCATTAATGAGTCCAAGGTCTGTTTATTATTGCGTTGGATCTCATCAATGCTTTATATAGGTTGTTGCAATGACGGATCGACTTACATATCTATCGCTGTATTGCCATAACGTATTTTACTTCCACAACATTATATTTTAAAGACAGCTTATCTTATCAGCAGAGTATCTGCATTTACTGACAATTGCAGCGGTGTGCTATCACAGACAATCGGCATTATTAGACAATTTTGTATTGTGAGTAACAGGAACCCATTAACCATTCTTTGAATAGCAGCTCTTCACCGATCTTGTTTAAAGTTAAACTCAAGACATTTATTTAGGAATATCTTTCACTTATGAGGCATCAGACTAGTTGCATGTTTAAAGATCCATTAGAGGAGAACCAGCAGAAACTCCATGGATATTTTAACTTATTGCCTCTAAATCGCATTCTCTCCAAAGAAGGTAAATCATACCATCAGGTTAAATCCCGTCACCTCTTACAACATTAACATTGGGGGGATTTTTATTATCAGTATTTTCAATATAAGTCCATGAGTTGCTTAACTGTAACTGCTTTGCTTGTTATGTTTGTTACAATTATGAATGTGACTCAGTTTTATTATAATGATACATTATTAATTAGTGAAAAAAGTAAAAAAAAATCGTTAAATTAAGACATGTACTAACACAAAACAAATCCAAGTGATCAAAGAATTATAATATATTATTATATATATTGTAGAGAAACTTAACATTTTATATTAACAGTCGTCAAGTGCATAAATCATGGGAACAAAGAGCTGACGTCCAAACAAACTATGTTGATAAAATTAATAGCCCATTCATTAAATATAAAAGCATATTTAATACATCCAAGGCCTTCGATTATTTTCATCTAATGTTACACAAGCCCGTGTGTCTGTAAGTCTGTGTGTATCTGTCCGAGTACATTTTGCTAAAACCATGTTAGTTTTCACTTACGGTATAACCTTGAACCGCGAGGCACTCGCAGGCCTCTAATGCAACATTTAATACTATTCATTAAAGTTAGCAAACCAATGTAGTGTTGGTATTATTAGATAGTATTAGAAGATACCTCGTCTTGTACCTTTCTTAATCCCACGGCTGTGTTACAATTGTGTATTTAATAATACTTTTAAATTATTATTTTAATAATATCATCAGTATCGGAGTTCGCAGTAAGTTGTGTATAAAATGTATTTTTTTATATATTCAAGTTGTGCTTCGAAAGCTTAGATCGTTAAGTTGATTTTTTATGACATTGTATTAACATGTAACTTTGTGTGACTGTGTTAGTCTCGTCGGTAGATTAGTTCACTATTTCACTCAACCCCGCAGGAGTCAATGTCCAAATGAATTTTATTATTCTAATCCCGCTATATTTATATTAATTTTATTATAATATATACGTGTGGTGTTGAAATTTGTTTATTTGTTTTGGGAATTGATATTAAGTTACGAATGAATATTTTAAAGGGAACAGATTTAGATTTTGACACTTTTTTGAGTAAGTTTTGTATTACTTTTTATGATGGAAACTACTAAACAAATTTAGATAGAACTATAGTCTTATATCATAATAACACAGATTATATTTTAAAAAGAACATCGCTTTAGGAAATCAATTATGGAGATCATTTTTATGTAAATGCTGGATTTTTAATAAACTATCATTTTGACGTAGGAGATGTTGGTCCATTACGTCTGTGAGGTAAACTCTGTCGAAACTAAATTTATATTAAATTAATCTAAGAGTTATATTAATCATTGGTGGTACATGCTTCCGTCTCTTTGATATCTGCGTACACCATACATCACCAGTATCCGTTTTAACTTAACATATTCTTATAACATTAGCCTACTTCCGTTGGTTAATCAATTATTACTTATATAATGTCTTCACTTCGGTTTGATACCAACTATTAATTATATTTAGTTTTGTTTTCACAATGCAGTGATGTCTGCTGTACAAATAAATCTGGTAATGGTTGTTATGTATTATGAGACAAAGAAAGTATTTTTTTCTTTATCAATAAACAATTATATCTTAGATACGTGATTAATTTTTAGCAAACTAAACGAATACAGTGTGTTTCTGATGTTCATTATAAAGAAAATGTTGAGAGGTGTGATGTCTATCTGTCACACCAATAATGTATTACATAAGAAATTTATATGAATTACACCAAAAAAAATGGTCAGATATGGTTTATTTGAAATAACCTTTGACAGTGACTTCATCTTTTCCAAGTAACAAACCATCTATAATCTATTTTTTTTTGTTTATTTTCTGTTATACAGGTATAGCGTCCACCTGATGGTAAGTGGTAGCTCCTGGATATGGGCAATTAAAAATGCAAAGACGTTGCCACCCTTAAGAGATCTGGTGAAATAAATGGGACTAAAGGAGAGGAAGAGTGTGTATTTGATCTTTTGGCTCTCTCTACGTACCTGTAACAGTTACTTCACACCGATCTTAATGGACAAGAACAAGTCACTTAAATCCAGTCCATAGTCGTGACCTTAGCTTGACTCTACCAGATAAGAAAAAATATTATTTTAGAACAGACAAAATATTCGTAATAAGTAAACAGTCTTTGTTTTGTAACAATTGCTTTAAAAAATATACAATTTTTTCCTGTTTTTGATATACATATATATACAGACTTTGTCCTGTCATTTGTTGGATGTCCTAAACTGTAATATTTTTTATAAATTAATCTTACATTATCTTCATCTACAATGAAAACGTTAATTACATGTTTGATTAAAGCTGTCTCTCCGTAGACTCGTAAATCACATTCCAATTGGTTGTTCCAATAAGATATCTTTATTTCATCTGAGCGATCATACATTACACATTCAGACTTAACAATACTATTTAAGAGATAAGTATTTGAAATAAAATAAACAGAAATTAAAATAGTCAAAAAAATAAATTCTTTTTACTCTTACTTGAATTCTATAAACAAGATATTTTTTTTTGATATTCTAATAAATATTATGTAAATATAACAACATGTCTATACTTCATGTTTCTAAACGCGTTGGACGTGAGCCCTATCATAAATATTTTTGTCTGTTATTTTAATAATAATTCCCGTGGAATGCACAATATAAAATACCTTGAACAACATTCCACCACCTTGTAATGAGCGGATGTCGGGAATCGATAGCAAAATTGTAAGCATATTTTAATATTAAATATCATTAATCTAAAATGAACTCTATATCGTTAGAGGAGGGTCCGTTTAAGACGTTGGATCCCGAGCCGCGGGATACGGAGTTAAAATAAGGCTTTATACTTTGAAATAGAAGCTGGATTTACATCTTCTTCATGAGAGACATGCAATAAATATATGTAATAGAAGGTGGCGCCGGGCGTTTTAAGCGTGCGCACGATAAGATCAGACTGCAGTCGTCAAGGACTGCGCCCGTTTTAATAATAATAATAATCTTCTAATCCCATTTGATACAAGGGACGGATAATTAATGTCTATCGCTCTTAAATTATTATAATCTTTATTTAATATGCAGGTGCATTTAAAAGTCAAACGAGAAAAGTAAAGAAACTATTTGGCGGTTTCTACGAATCTGCAGTCCTCGAGGTACAGCGCGAGTGGTTTTCCTTGTTTCGCAAATATTCTCTTATCTTCGGAATACTCAAATAGATATCTCATACAAACAAAAGATTATTTTTTCAATGACCTCATGGAAATTTATTTTCTTACGACAACTCTTTGTCCGCGGTTTCATAGATGTGCTTGAACAATGTCTTTGAATTTTATTTGGGTTTTGTAATACTAAATATTGTTTATTTTATTACTTTGAGATTTGATTATATTTTAAAACAATTTATCAATTATAGCTTGGGTTTAAATGATTTATTAAATGTCCGAGTCTTGTTTCTTGAATATGAGCTAATGTAATTGGTGACCGTTGATTTACAAATGAGTCATAAAATTAGTATCAGTAATAATGTTATTTTGATTATATACACTAAAACACAATCTGTTATTATTAGTAATAGCAATTAATTTTGCAAACCGATTTGCGCCACTCATTCTGTAGAGCCTCCTTAGCGTCACGTCGAGGCGTCTGTGGGAAGCGAGAGAAATTTTTAAAAGAAATCTTCTCGTGCAGCCATCTTGAAAAATGTTTGGCACTTGAGGTAATACTTTATCTCTATCCGATGCAGATCCGGTTTATCTTTATATTTTTAATGTTTCTTGAGGATTTATTGCTTCCTCTCTATAATTAATGACCCGTGAGAATTTGGCATCTAAATTATATTTCTAAGTTACAGTGTCACTAATCAAATTTGCAATATTTATTTAAATTATATAATAAACGTATATGATCTTTAATATTAACTTATTGATCGTCTTTTAACCGCTACGTTCTTATGCATGTGTCGAGAGTCGATAAAACCTTGAGTATCTTTATCTTAAAGCCTTCCAAGTGTTATAAGCACCCCTCAATGGATGTTAGTTATTTTAATTGAATTTAATTAAATCAAATTTAACTAAACATTAATTTGATATCAATACGAATTATGTTAACAAATTCGACTGGTAACTTCTATTCCAGTGAATTTGTATTTTTAAGAGTAGGTGTGGTGTATATCTATATAAATATTTAATGTACGTCTATCAGTTGTTTAGTACTAGATCTTTCTGTGCTAGATTACTTTGTGTGAATGTTTATAGTCAGATGGTTTTATAAAAAATAGTCGGAGCGAGATGGTTGCGATAACCACCGGTCAGTGTCGTGTCCCGCTCACACACTCGCACGTAACGAACGTAACGAACGTAACAAACGTGACATGATATCCGCACTGTGTGCTTTACAAATACAAATTAGCCGTTTAGTGTTATCTCCTCGGCTGGTTTAAGTGATGGAGGTATTCATAAATTAACAAAGATATCTAGAAGCGATCTCGCGCACGCTCTTGGACTATTAACTTAACGTACGTCGGTGCAAGTGAAATGAAATAATAAATTAAAATATATTTAACATTAATAAAACTGTAGTCGCAAGGAATAAGACAGTTACATTTTACAAGCGACATCACGGAAAACATTAATGTTTATTTTATATCAAATACGATAAAACCGATTGATCGTAAACTCAACATTATCACAAACTCGTCTCGTAACAACAGTTAACACTTAATTAATTCATTAGAAATTCTAAAAGTCGTAAACCATGAGAAAACAATGAGTGATTTCCATAAAAAATTAAATAAAATTGGATGTACAGATAAAATTTTATATTATTAAGTTATCGCTTCCAGTTTCTCTATATCAATAGTAATTTCACTTTCTCCGATGAGCTGCGTCGGGACACAGTCCTCGTTCGTCAACCATTAGACATTAGACATTAGACACTGGACATTGGACAGGTGATCTCTGATTATCTGCATTAAACTCCATTAGTGTTTAAAGCGATACCACTCGGCTCACCGGTTTGCATATAACTATACTATTGTATAACTGCATTGCAGGGCGAGGAAATTAAATATTATGAAACTTTACATTTATATTACCATTTTAATGTGTTTTTATACATTTTTGTAATATAAATAAATTGTAAAAGTTGTAGGTAAAGAATTATCATGGCTGGAATCACAACTTTGCGGAGCGGAGCTTAAACTGGCACACGCTGCTCTGCAGTGTCTTCTTTCAATGGTTTACTGTAAATAGTGGTATTTGTACATAAGATTGTCATCTGCATAAATTGTAATCATTTCGACATCCCAGCGACAATATTTATAATGTCGAATCTAACTCAAAATGTTGTTAATCCGTAATCAGGCGTACTTTACGGGCAACAAAGTAAACAAATTGTGAGTTTTGTAATATTACTTAGCTTTACAATGTGAAATCGTAATAAGACTTTAAATTGATTCCTTCTCTCTTTTCTGAAGAGAATTATTGGTTACGACGTTATGTGTATAAATATACATGGAACTGTTACGAGTGGAACCTTGTTATTTCATTTGATACTAAGTATACAGTGTATGAAGACAAGGCAAGGGCGTCCTGCGGTTGGAATGGCTATCGGATTCAATCGACCGCACGGCTGTGTTGTGTATGTGGAGTCTACTCTAATAGTGCACCTCTACATGCAATCAGTTATGCAATTCAATGAAGTAATGTAATTAAATGTAATTTTATATACAGGAAAAGCGATGGGATTTAACATTTGAAAATTTTTTGTATATTTATTTACAGAAATTTATGATACAATATTAAAAATATACAAAATATTTAATTGAAACTTTGAATTATATATTCAATTAAGATTTAGCGATAATAATAATAACAAATAAATAAATATATTTTTAGTTATAAAATGTCAGTACATATTAGATAACTTTTGAGATCAGATGTACGTCAGATGTACGTCATTGTCCAGTCACGCGAACCTCCGAGCAGCAATTAGACGACACAGGTAATCTCTGATCTATAGATGAAAGTATCCGATAGGATCACTGAATCAAGAGCGCGATGTCTGCACCGCGATGTATCTCTATGTCACTGCTGTACCATTGCCCAAGTCATATTAATTCTAAGGCCTATTTCATAATATCAAAATGTATTTTATATAAAAGTTTTATATGATCATTAATAATGTTAACATGTTTTATTAAAGTAAATGAAAGTCATATAAAAGAAAACTATTAAACATTGATATGACGACTGCGACGGCTCACAATTACGCGAGGTGAATCCTACCTGATTACATGTTAAATGCTTTCACTGACTAATCAATATCGATTCATTACATTCTGTAATTGACACTAAATTTGCAAAATACCGGAAAAGGTCACAGGCTTTTAACCTCCTTTGATTAAATTATGACGTGTTCTTTGTGATTGTACTTTCTTTGTTGGCGTGATGACTCTCTCGTATACTCATTTTTATTTAATGTAATTTTAATTTATATGTTACTTTATTACTAGACCACACCCACTTCGATCGTCAGAAAATATTTTTACTTGTGGATTATCTTTTGTCGTTCACAGTATTTACGATTATCTTACATCCTGTTGGATGGGTTTTTTTCCTACTTACAAGATCGGGGTAAATTTCGACAGTTGAAAGATTTTTTATTTTTTAATTTACCCAATACACGCAAACACACAATCAAACCATTATAATGTATACTTGTAACATAAAAATGTTCCGCGACCGTTGCTTACAACTAGGAAATGGAACAGTTATTCGACGGGCACTAGGAATACTCTGAATAAACTAGATAAATTTTCTCTTCCTGCGCATTTCACGGTCTGACATAAGGAGCGGAACACTGGCGCCAGTAACTATACCATTGCGTTTGAACTTATTACCAGTTACAAGCTAAATATATGTGGATATGTTAGGAATACCACATTAAGATGGGCGCAGATCATTTTATTCCAGTGTATAATAAACATTTTCAAATTTACTCACGGAGTATTATCATAATTAAGGTATGCACAGTGAAGGAAGTACTAGAGCCTATTATAAATAGATGAACTATTCCACATTCCAGTGTAATGTGATCTCAAGACGTGTTCCATTTAAGAGCATTTCATAACAACTCTCTATTAGCCATTACTCTGCATTGAGTTGATGTATTTATTTATACTTAATACAATCGGAAGCCGAACACCAATCGTTTTCCGCTCCATCAATCTACCAACCATACCACCGACTGACCGCCGGTTTATTGCAAAATTTCTCTGATACGCCTTAAATTTTGCACCTGTCGCTAGCTTTCACATGTAAACTAGTACCGGCATATTTTGTTTATAGCGGGACGATATCGGAGATCTAACTTCCAGTGGGTGTGGGAGCCAAACGTACTCGACTCGACGAGAAATCACTTACTCCACTATTATTAACTATTTCCATATAACCGTTTATAGAGCGAGGCCTTCGACACCGCCGTCTGAGATATTATATCGAGTATCTTTTGTGTTTTAAATCTATTTAATTAAATAGTGTAAAAGCATGTAACGAAACAGCCTCTTATCGTCCTCCGATCGAACGTTTCAGCAATAACGCTCATTATAATGCCGGCCGTTCTATTTGTCTTTGCCAATGGATAGATACATTTATCAAAGCTGGAAGTATTGCACTGTTTTATTGTCTCGTTGCACCTTGTTAGTGTCCGTTTTGAAAGATATATGGGGCGGAATCTGGAGTAACCCCACGCTTGGGGCAAATCTCGGGGGCTTTGGGTCAACGGTTCCTACAATACATTTTAACGATAGTTAACTTAGATGTCCGATTTTCGATTATCAATATTTAACCAACGGATTGGATTTTGTAAAATAGAATATAGAAATAAAATCCTTTGTTATATGAAAATGTTTTATTATTTAACAGTATTTTGTAATAGCTAATAATTCACAATATAATAATATTTACAGGTTTATTCCTAATTATAACCTAAGAACTGAAATGCGAGGTTCTCATTCAATATATACACTTATTGTTTAAGTTATTTACAATATAATAATCGAAGTGATAATAAGGATAGTGTTACACAGCATCGTAACTAAACTGTAGGGAGATCAGGCGTCTGCGCCACCGGGTGTTACGACTTTATCTAAAAACCTAGTTTAGCTTTTATTTTATTTATATTATTGTGCTTTCTCAAAAACTTATTTTTATTCACCACTTGGAAGCCTTTTTCCGCAACTCTAGTGGGGTTTTGTACAATGAAAATAAACAAATCGACTTGCTTCGGACGATCGTCCAAGCTCTTTAACATTCGTGAATATTATCTTTTTAATATTCATCACCGGGTATACAACGAGACGATAACCAACATCACTAATCTAAACGCAGTCTATAAATGGATTCTAAACAATAAATAAATGCACTTAAATACTAAGAGATGGTCGTTTCTTTCGTACGCTCTTACTGTTTTTTCCAAATATCGTACCAATTACCTGTAAATAAAATAATAATATTAATAAATGATTCGTAAATATGTAATAAGCTGATAAGTTGTATGAATGATTGGTAAATATAACATAAGTTGTGTCTGTGGTACCTTGGAGACGGAGTACGCCGCCAGCTTCCGCCGAGGCGCGGGCAGCAGCAGCGCCAGCGCGCGCGCCTCCCGCAGTAGCGCGTGGAAGGCCAGCGCCGCGCCCGCGCACGACTCCGCCGCAGACACCTCGTAGAACTGACAACCGAACCGCAGAGACAGCTCCTGACCCTCATCCGCGTGGACCTCCCTGTATAAGAGTATATACATTAAAATCTCTCAATATAAGATTAGTTCCTTTGCAACAAACAAGCAAATGTAAACAGAAAATATAAGATAGTGTATATAATGACCTGGCGTGTTCGAGGTCACGTTTGTTGCCCAAGAGTGTGACGGCGGCACAGCTGGGCAGGCGGGTCCGTTCCAGCAGTGATAATATCTCTGCGGCCGCGAGAAACGATCTTCGCTCGCACACCGAATAAACTACGGCGAATGCGTCTCCCCATCGTATGTGGTCGCCTAGACAACCGCGCACCTAAATATAATAAAAATAAATAAATAATATGGTCCGCATATGTAGGAGTCAAATTCACTGCAACATATCGATAAAAAGGTCTTAATCGAATTTCGACTTGTCGAGCGTCACAACAATGACGAAGTAGTTCAATTAAAGTTTACGCAACAGCTACAAATCGATTTTATATATTCCTTGTTCCGGCATAGAATTTATCATACAAATCGTTCAGTAACTTACTACGAGTACTTGAACCTTGTAATAAATTTCGTGTAATTAAATCGTACGCACTACATCAAGCGGCGCCGCCGGCTAACCTGTCAGATTAACATCTTCATTGTTTGCGGTTAAATTAACTTTTATCCCATCTATCTCTTGTTTATACGTTTCCTATTTAAGCTTATAATATCTTTGACAAAACAATAGATATAGTGTTAGCGATTGATTGCGTAATTACGAGATGTTAACTGATTAAACAGTGATTCATGTTATCCCACATTGTTGAAGGATAGATATTAAATATATATAACTAACTCACCGCACAATTTGATGTGTCAAGAATTTCAACCTCAGAAACAACTCCGTCGAAGGCCACTCGATGTTGGTATAAGAAATCTATGAAGAAAATAATAAATATTAATAATAAATAACTACCATTTTGAAATTATCTAAGACAATAAAGTATATTGTTTTTAATTGAGGTACCATGTTTTTTGGCAGTCTCAAATTAAAAGCACCCATGAAAAGAGGCTTATAAAAACTTGAAACGAGATTTAACATTCCTTTTAATCATTGACCTTATTAATAACAAGTGACATTTCTCGCTTTTTCTCCCTCGGCGCCTTCCTACTCGTACGTAGGTTAATACTTTTACATTATGTAAAATAATCCAATTTCTTTTAAAACGTGTACGTCACTCCTCTGACGCAGTTATGACTTAAGGTCGGAAGGAAACAATCTTTCTTACAAAACGGAATATTGTTTGTTACAGATTGACGTAATTCACTTGAACTGTCTCCTCATTATATTGTATTGATATGTTTGTATTTACGTAATCAGGAATTAAGTTTTGTTTTTATACATTGCTGCAGTTGTGACGTGTTTTAAAACAAACTCTATAAAGCACATGTCTGCTCACTCACGAAATCAAAACGATACAATTCTAATTCTAATATATTAATTTTATTTTAGATGAAATGAATTAAAATTGAAACTTACCACCAGTTGAACTGTATTCACCGATGTAACGTTTGGTCAGATAGCGCACCACCACCGCTGCAACATACAAATAACGTTAAAATTTATATTAATTCGAAAGTAAATTAAATTAGTTAAATAAAAACAAATCATTTTAATCTTGGTGAACAGTACACAATCACAGTACGCAGTAAACGAACTATATAAACAATATCGCTTTGGAGTACCCAATTTCTTTCCTGCTTCAAGAGTCATCAAAAGGTCGATGCTCCGAACTTTCTACTGGACTGGCACTGATAGGTCTTTTCGTGATAGATACTCCTGGAATTCTTATTTAAGGGTGTCTACAATCAACACGGATGACGAGGCACATCGTTTGAATGGCCGCGCAGCTACCGGCCTACCGACAAAATGAAGTGTGGAGAATCCTAGCACTACATCAAAAGGACGGAACGCATTCAAAAAGCTGATTGCTTCTCTGACAATGCCCGAACGAACGAGACGTGTTCTCGGTCTTTGATGGATTATGGTTGGACATGTTTCTAATGATCCACTATATAATATATACTACATGCGGAAGACAGATTGCTTTTAGTATTAATACAGAAGAAAATTGTTGTGTATTTCGCAATTACTAAACATAAACCGAGGTACTTCGTCTACCTTCACTAATTTGACGATAACTACGCTATTATTTTTTGTAACGGCTACCGGTTATACGATCGTAAATGAGAATTTATATCAAATATATTCATTTTTATTATAATACATACTATAATAGTACATTTATTGCAAAGTGAATTCACGACTGGCGATCGATGGAACATTGTTGTGTTCTGTAATAGCTATTATTATGAGTCATTTGCGACGTTGAATATTTCCTCGAGGAGTTAGAGTTGTTACCGTTCAGGTTGACAGTCGAATCATGAGCTACATCTGGCTCGCATCAAACTAATGCCACAACATTACGCAATGCAACTACAGTGACAATGGACTTGAAATACCATACGAATTTTGTTAGCTTACATTCGGTAGAGGCGCTTGAACTTTGCATTTTATAATTAATAATATAGTTGTGATCATAACAATAGAATTAATATATTTATAAATGTATCTCATCCTCGTAACACAATTGTTCGTCAATATAGTGCATGTCGAATTTCAATTTCATCTCTTGTTTTATTTCTTTTCTCCGCCTCCAATGAGTAGGTATTGCTTTCTCTGTGATCAAATTACTCGTGTTATATTTTATGCTATATTGTTTTGTTTCAAGTATTTATACGATTACATGTTTTGTTTTGTTTTTTAATAAATACATGTTTGGAAATTAATCATGACAAAGTTTTATGGTCAGTGGAGCAAATAAGACAAATTATAATAGTTAAAATACATGGCACAGCGACCGGTGATAAATGATACGGCATCGGGAGAGACAATGAGTGTTGTATCGACAGGGATCTACGGGTAATTAATAGATTATGGATACCATCCATCAAGTGTCGCGACGGGGACCTGCGACGAGTGCTGACGGACGCGGCGTTATGAAAATGTCTGAGGTACCGCTATATTATTACATACTTTGTAATATTATTAATCTATAGACGTACAAATTCCAAAAGTCTAGTAAGCCCTTTAAAAAGAATAGTTTTGATGAATCTCTTGTTATATTATCGTAAGTTTGTGATTACACGTCTGATATCTCGCGATGTTGAATATAGGAATGAAGACTTATTACAAAAGACGTAACTCCGTTTTAACTGCAGTTTTAACTTTTAAAACATTATTAAAAATGAAAGTACATCTTGTACTTTATATGTCGTTATTTATTACACGCTTGACCCGAGCTTTTCAAAAGCACTTTTGCTTAACGGTTCTACTTACGTATAAATAATATGTAATAAGATATATATTATGCATCAACGATGTCAAACCTTGACCCTTGACCCTAATCGCGTTTTCGATAAGCGAGGAGTGATCGAGTATTCACTTTAATTTGAAGACAAAGGAAAAACTTAAATTTATTAACCATTAACAGTGACGTGCCAATAAAATGAGATTATTTAAAGCAGTTATCTTTTAATCCATTGTCAATAGTAAACAAACCGTGAATCGATGTCACTCGGCCGCAACTCCTTTAACATACAGGATATTTTAAAACAATTTTCCACGTCGGGTCTAGGAGTAATGAATCGCGAGTGCTCGACGCAGGCCGGTCAGTCGGGGTGCAATTAGGGCGCTGCAATTACTTGGCGACTTGGCCGATGGGTCAGCGATTTTCTTGCGACGCCGGCGCCAGCGCCGAGTTGTGTAACTTAAACGTCCCGTCGTTAACACTTAGCCGAGGTCGTTGATCGACATGTAGGTACTCGTCTGTTGTATATGTATATATGTTAAGCTCCCGAGTTATGCGGACATTTCTTTTGAATTTTACAGTAATTCTAGAGAATCTAAGTAATTTTAATTTTTTTACTTAGTCCTACTGTTAAGTAGGAAATATATTAATATATTATATAAAAAACAAAACCTCGTTTAAGGGAAGATTTATAAATTTTCAGATATTTATCCGCGAATAAATTTGGGGATTGAAAATCATTACTGAGTTCGCCTGCCATATATTATATATATATTAAAATTTATTAACATTGATTATATTCATTAACAGATATTAAAATCCAAATACTTTTAAATGGTCTTATTTTAATATATTATTATATTATTTAAAATATAATGTGAGAATAATAAAATATTCAAATAGAGTCCTTGTAACTCTAAAAGTAGTAGTGAAGAGTCGTATATTTATCGAATTAATAAAAAGAAAAATAATATTATTATTTGCCAAAAGTAAATATTATTATCACTTGCATTGTTGTATTATTTGTGTATAATTATTTTATCTAGATGTCACACTAAAGCCTCCGGAATGCAATGATAACATCGTAAAAATATCTTTCTAGGAGTAACAATGGCATTTCAACCTTGTCATTTGAAAACAGATTATGCAAATTATGATGAGAAATACATCAATTATTTATACGATACATATTTTTATTATGATTCACTTGATATATGCAAAATAATTAATTTAATATATGTAATTAACATTATTAATTAACAACATATTCAGACATATTTATATGGTATAACATAAAAAAACTAACCTGATTTCCCGCTCCTAGGACTCCCGAGCACAACCACCCTTATGCGATTTACAGTCATCTTCATTTGTAAAGATTAACGCGACACAATTATAAAGAAATTCAACCGGACATGATAATGTATCCGTTTAACACATAATTTAATGTTCACTTTCTTCACGGTGCACAAATAATATCATAAAAAATCGTAAAAATTATCGTAAACGCGTTCGTGAAAGCGTGACAGTGCGTACGTCCGACCGCCGGCGCGAGACCTGCGCGACTGTCGACTGTCGACTGTCGCCGTCTGAGGACTCCGAGGCGCGCTGCATCGAAGCGCACGCGCAGCCTCCGATTATACAGCCTCCGTTCTAGTTTTACGTATTCCGTACGGAATGCCATTATCATTATCTCACATACGCAAATTTTACCTCTTTGTGACCCAACCATTTACTTTAAACGGTCTCAACTTTAAACACTCTTTTGTGACCATTTCTAAGAAAAGTAATTCACATAACACATTTGAGTCATAAACATAACACCATATGTGCGATATTGATAAAAATATCATAAAAATTTGAAGAATGAAAATGAAAGCAAGCGAAAGTTAATGTATTAATCCTTAAGCCGCGCTAAGGGCTTACGCAAACTTGTAGGGCTCGCGTCCCGTCAGCGCGGGGCTCCGGTCTCGTCCGCGTCAAGGTGAGAGCGACGCCGCGGCGCCTCGTACTGTAAATTAATTCGCACTACGATGTAATTGGATCTGTCGCCCGTCCACTGTCCAGCGTCCAGCGCTCCACCTACACTAGCTTCTCTGCATTCCGCGAAATACACTCGTTTACACGCAACACGTAAAGCTTAACGATACTTTAAGTAAACGTTTTATGCTTTCTACGGATATTATATTACTTTGACAGACTATTAATTTCCACTTGACATTTGCATATTAAGCACGGCTCCGAGCTATATATACCTATATATACCTATATGTATTAATACAACGACATTATCGGATAAATCCAGGACCATTCATTAGTATTAGCCATTGTTAGAACACGAACGTAATAAAATACGTCATAAAATAGTAAATTTGCATAAACGCATAGAGTTAAAGTAGAGAACGTATGTACGCGCGGTTTCAAAGCTCGTTATGGAGAGTTGAAATGTAAAAATGCGTCGCGAAGGCTTCCCGATGCAAATTGGTCATTACTAAGACTTCCTCAAACAGGCTTCGTTGTCTTTATGCAATCGACATTGCGATGAACCCGCTTTTTGCACGTCTCGTATATTTATAGCTATGGTATTCATATTTTTATGTCCTCCGCCGCTTTGTTTCGACACAGGAGACGCAATCCTTCATTTTATTACGCCTTTGTTACCGATGTTAATGGACATTGTCATTTCTAAGAACCTTTAACCTTCACTGATTTGATAGAAGTTTAAAGTGACAGAAATAAAGGATTACGTTTTGTTTTTTGTATCTCGTCTTAGTTTTATAACTTCGGGTTGTAGAGTTCTTTCACAAGTCGAATTGCTGGTGACTTTTACGAGTGAGAAGAGAACG
Source organism: Melinaea menophilus ssp. n. AW-2005 (assembly GCA_918358695.1). Lineage (NCBI taxonomy): Eukaryota > Metazoa > Arthropoda > Insecta > Lepidoptera > Nymphalidae > Melinaea > Melinaea menophilus. The sequence continues at coordinate 1,333,397 of OU911039.1, forward strand.
CGTGTTTCATTATATTTTCGCAGATGTTGAGTTCTGATTTATCATATATATAGTTATCTAGTTATGATATATATTATTATCTAATTTCCTCATAACTATACCAATGTGTCCACGGGAGACTTAAGGTAAAGGGTAATAAGGGCTCTAATTAATTACTTGTTTACCTTTGATAGTAATGTTAATAAGTGTCTGTTTGTTTAAATCGTGAGCGACACATTTCACAAGCATAATCGCGTGTGAGAACTCGTTTATTTGGCTCACTCACTAATAAACGACATATCTAATCATCTCTCCACCTTTCAAGCAGTTTTAGTCAGAACATCACCCACTACTACCAAAAAATGAACGCATCATTATCATGACAAAAAATATACTTACATACTTCATAGATTTCTAGTTCATGAGTTTTCATTTAATTAATTGTTATACATTTAGTCTATCTTATTTAAATATCAACAAGCTATATTTTTCTAATATCAACATTACACGTGTAATTTTAAATTGGTTGCCAAAAATTCTGAACATTCCAGGCGTGAGACTATGAAATTCGTTTGACATAAACCACTGTAACTATCATTACTGCTATTATAATATAAGCAGTGTACATCTGTCCATATACGATAGTTTGATAAGCCATCATACGGATTTCCATGCACTTTTCTCCATAAAAAGAGTTTTGAAGATTTGGAGCATTCGCCAAGTAACATTACCATCGGTTATACTAAACGTTGAATGGTAACAATTATGTGCATTACAAGGTTACAAGTTCAAGTCCCAAGCACTCATTATGTATACTAAAAATATCCCTTAAAGACCCTATAATTTATGGCCTATTTATACCTATATGGTTAATTTGTTTTTTTACTCATCAAATTAAGCTTTTCAAGGATCTCGGAGCTATTTATTACGTTGAGGCAAACGATCGCTTTTAAAGCTTAAAAAAAACTGGAAAACATTTTAAATTGCCACGTGGGAATACATGTTTAATAAATTAAAATAAAATTGAAATAGGACAGTTTAAGCTAATATGAACATATTTTAATGAAAAAGTGTAAATAACGCATTTATAGGCATATATTTAACCCAAATAAAACTTAAAGCGGGCTTTATGACATCCAACGACAATTTATTATTAATAACTAAAATTTTATTACGAATTTAAAGTCTGTAAAATAACTATATTGAAAAAGTCCTTGGTATATCGTTTAAGTATACTCGTATGTATCTGTATGTGTTGCAACACTTCGCAGGTAAATTAAACGGGAAAATGTGCGCCGAAAGTTATATCTCAGTTATCGCATAAAACTGTGGATATTATTGTTATTCGTAACCATTAACTCCAAACCCATCCACGACTTTTTAATAACATACAATCTGTAGTCCATTTTCATAATAGAACTTGAAAATGATAAGCATTCTTGGCATTAAGTCTACAAACACACTATAATCTTAAACATTCGCTACAACTGAAATAAATAATATATAAATAAATTGTATTTAAGAATATTCTATAAATTATATAACTTAAAGTAACATCCTTGAAACTAAAACATTAGTTTGAAAGAAATAGATTCGGATAACACTCCTCTTGCATTTTTATAAAAAATAATAAGATTGTGTAAATAAATTGATGGCTATATATAATTTCGTTGATTAAATAAAAGTAAAGATGTTAATCAACCAACTCCCAAGTATTATTTAACAAGTTGTAAAGAGTGACCAGTGTAACGAAGAGCGTTTTTAAAAAATAAATATTTATGTATACATTGAAATATCACTAACTCTTTGTAATCCTCATTAGAGATAAAATGTATCTGCGTTAATTTTTTCTTTCGCATTAATTATTTCCGTTACAAAATATTAGTCTGAATGTAATGCAATGAAAGGCAAAACCGAAGGCAAACCCAGTACTAATTTAGGAAGGACCCGAAATTCAAAAAAGGCTATCTATCGATCTGTGAAATAAACAACTTTGACCCAAAAATGTCAACCAAAGATTTTACAGAGCGATGGTGATGGCCGACGACCAACATTCACCCCGCGCATTGACCAATGTCTACACCGAGTGATCCGCTGAGTGTATTTGTCACTGCGCCGATATGGACCACACAGTCGTATAACTGTTGCTTACTTTACATGGCTCGAAAGCAGCCGGACTGCCTTTTATTCTGTTAAGTACACAGAACTAGTGCCGGGTAAACGGTTTGTTGATTTCCGATTCTAAGTAGTTAAGCCTGATACATTATCTAGGTTGCTTCACATGTCCCGTGTACAAGGAAAACGACTATTTATACATTATCATCTTTATGTGACTAGAAGACGAGATATCTTCTTAAAAATATATTTTTTTAACAATTTTATCCTTATTTACTTAAGATTTTGAATACCTACTTGCTAATTAGTAATAAATCTATATGAGAACCAAAATACGTAGACTTCGTTCTAAATGTCAGTAATAATTTATTGGGGTGTTCGCGGTGTCAGATTTTCGTAACCGGAGTCTGGACCCTGGCAATTTGTTGTGTGTAAACAACAAATCGTGACCGCACACGCCCTCCGATAGGAGAATCTTAGGAACAAACAATTGACGACCTAACCGTTATATTTATAATGCCCGTTAAAATATTTCATGTAAAATCTAAGAATATAAATTATTAATTTTAAGGAAGGAGTGTCTATTTCAAAATAAAGAATCGGATACACGTACCGACAATAACTATTATATTCCGCAACTACTCACCTAGCTACTACAGGAACCGTTATAAAACGAGGTTGTAAAGTAGTAATGGACGAACAAATATGCAATAATAAATATTCAGACTTCGGACGACCTGCGCACGCGCTCACCTGCTATGATTTATGTCCTAGAATAGCTATTGTACTGTCACTGCGAACAGTAAGGACTAAGGACAAACATTTTAAGTACTTATACAAACATATATTGATGCATATTCCTTTACTGAGAAACTTACCTAATATTGATTACCTAACTAATATATTATTCATTGAACTTACAATACAATAGTTTTATTTATTGATTGTTATTTAATAAGACAGAAACAAATAACTCTTTATCTCTGACAGCTCACCGATAAAAAAAACCTGTCAAAAAAATTGTTACCAATTATGTAATAAAAAATATTACTGTTCAAAAATTGTTGGATGAAAGCGCGTAATCTGTATAATCAATTACTGATATAATCGCTTTAGGCGCTCCTCTTTTGAATACGAGTCATTTGTTATGCTCAGCTGCTCTACGGAGGTCCTTTCTACGGTCTGTTGACCAGAGTATGTGGGTGTCTAAGTCTATGATAAAATAACTGCAGCGTAAAAGGTTACAAAGATATTATTATTTCTTTATAAATACTATATCTTCCATATTTATGAAGTAATTGTTATATTTATATTATTTTCCTTCCGTTTTCAGAAAAAATACTTAAACATAAAATGCAATTTTCACTACTTAATAACAAATAAGGCGATTTTAACGTCATCTAACATTAGGCACGTAAACAACCCTAAATTTATAAAAATTTTTAGTTCACATTTTGGAAGTAGTCTTCTGGAACCACAAAAATTAGTATAGTATTTGATTGATAACTTTACTTTTTAAAACTAACAAGGTAGTTGTAATCTGACCACATAATTAATATGTAACTACATATTTAGTTAATATTCATATGTCAATAAATATATATATTATTATAAAAAAATACTGTCTTTTATTGTATATACTCATATGTTAAAATAAAACTATTTTTTATTTTTTATTTCATATATTATCAATACAAAAACCCCAAATGTCTGCTTTTATAGTCCATTTTTTGAAAAAGGTTTCCTGTATTACGGACCATTTCTTTTGATAAGTGATACTTTTTTTCTTCATCCTATTGTATGGAATGTCACTCGGAGATTCCTCGCCACAAATATTATGTTTTAAGTCATTATCTTTGTTAAGTATTTCTAAAAATTTCTTATATAAGCTGTATTTACATACACTTAAACAATGTGATAAATTGTTAGCTTTCTTCTTTGTCACGCCTAGCTTCATACCTTTTACGGCAACTTCCTGTAACCTAAAATAAATATTACATAAGACAAATTTAATAAATGCATATATTTAATATATATCTTAGTCATACCCACTAGTAATGTGAGCCCATACAATACTTCCAGTGGCTGGCCGGGATCTATTACTAGTCCTTATATGAGGAAATACTACGGATGAGTTATAAAATTTGGGAATGTTCTGTACTCTATCCGTAATATCTACTCTACTTTCTCTATAAAGTAGAGCTCTATTCAAGGTTTCCTCTGAATGTGGCACACCAGCTCCAAAAATAAAGGATTTTATAAAAATGGGTTCACACAATAATAAACTTAACAATCCTCCCTGAATGCCCAAATGGATCCATCGAGCCATTTTATCACTACATGACACTGATAATGTCCTGTCACCTCGTCCAGGTTTTGTTCTTACTTGTCCACATATATGGTATTTTTCACCAGTTAATTTTGGATCTTGATCTGTGTGTGATAAGCATTTTGCTCCAGTTCTGTGTACATCCAGCTTTATCCTTTTGTTTTTAATCTCACAAAGATCTTTTTCAGCTTCCCTTTTGCCACTTACTAAGAGATTCCCAAAATCATCTTCCTCACCACATTTAGGTATAATTGAGGCATCTCCACATGGCATCTGTGATGAATAAAACAGAAATTCTATATTATCTTTTAGTTTAAATTGGCCACTTTCTCTGATAAATATAGATGATTTGTTGTGTACAGCATTTAAAATGTTTTCATATAAATATAATAGAAAACCTCTTCTAGCAAGTATTTCAGCATGAGAGTCATTAAGATTGTTACCTAAAGGAGACATCTTAGACGCCCCGATACATTTTGAACCTGTCCCCAATGACACAACTTCATGTTTTCTTAGTATTTTATCATATAGAATTACGCAAGACAATACAGTCCACTCTTGATCAACGGGTTTACCTGTTTTTGGCAAGATATGATAACGATTTATGCAATCTTCTGCAATAATATCGATCTCGGAATTTAAAATGAAATCCATATTACATCAAAACGAAAAAAATGCACTAAGTTTTGTATTACTAAGATTAAATATTGGTATATTTTTAATTTAATATGATATTTATAGTAACATCTAAGACTTAAAATGTTTGCAATATTTTAGATAATTAATTATTGACAAAATATTAGGTATGTATTGTTTTTATTTTCTACTTAGCAATAATGAGAAAAGTATTAAATAAAACTATTTCAGATACCATGATTTAAAATTAATCTTTCAAGTTGGCATTCATTGTCATAAGTGTCAAAATGTTTTCTTATACTGTTGTGTATAGCTGTGGGTAATAGTCTTTTAAGCCTGAGGGTTTATTGATAAAATTAAAACATGGTTGTGATTATGTTTTAATTTCGTTCGTGCATAAAAAACATTGTTTCCGTAGATAATATGCAGAACGATATTTCAACCATAGACAATTAGACCATAACAATTTTTTTACTTGTAGATCATAATAGGCTTTGAATTATTTTAATAATAAAATGAAACCTAGACAGGCCTTGTGAGACAGAATGATTGCAGAAGGTGTTATCTTTCGAGCATACATACGAGTATACTAGAGACGTCTTTAAGAAAATACGCTAATACCAATACAAACGACGTCACATTCGATCTAAAAGTCAAAACAATAGGCTGTTTAAAGTATACAAAAATATGAACTGAAAAGTTTTAAGGTAAGTTAACAGTTTCTATAACTAGGGGCGCCAACAAACCCTCAATTTCGACTCGCTGCGCTTGCGAAATTTCGGGTGCCGTTTGCATATTGAGCGAAGCGAGCCCAGTGTATTCACTCATCGTTTCCCATTGACTTCAATGGGATATCAGTTTTTTGACATGATAGTAAAAATTTTTTTTTTTTTTTTGACATTTTTCAAAATTTTTTTTTAAAACCATCACCTAACGTGTGTTTGTTTGCAAAGTTTCATAATTTTCCTCATTATTCTTCGCTCAATAATTGTTAATTATTTATCAAGAATATTTTAATAACATTCTTCCTCTTGAAACCACTGTGAAAGTAATTGCAATCACTATTAATTGTTACAATAATTATTAGTTATTTTCCTAAATTATTTCGGTTACAAATATTTTTTGAAAAATGGCTCATTCCTTAGAAAATAGCAAAACAATTTACACAATAAGTTTGGTGCTCTGCGCTTAAAATTCAAGCAGTAGGTAGTTTTCGATGAAATTCGAGAAAATATTGAAATTTTAATTTATAATTTAATTGACTGCAGAAACAACCATTTTCCATATTATTTAATATGTATTTCGCTATAATTGTAAATGACAATGTTATGATTTTAGAACACCGGCAATATGAACCCTGTAACACTGAGTCTAAATGATTGCTGCACCGTCGGTGTCGCCTTCATATAAATATATTAACGGAAAGACAATGCCGGACACCATCGTCATTTTGTATTATAGACAATGTAGTCAAGCAGAAGAGAAAGAGCGAAAAAACTATTATCGCGTTTATTACAGAACGTCTTAGGACACCAAATTAACACTGGGCACACCACTGCTTTTTAAATGAAACGAATTACAGTTTTTAACAAGGAGGCCGAACCGAAAATTTAAAAAAGTATTTCGTAATAATCCAAATTTATGCTTTAAATACTGGATCGTTAAGAATAGAGAATAATTGCCATAAATATCTTCGCTCACGGACAGGAAGCCATTTCAGCATTTAACGGTAGGCATAGTAGTAATAGGAAAAGCTAAGGCGATCTAATTTTTGAAGATTGACTTCAAAGATTTTAGAGCAGCAGACATCTGCATAGTCAATGAGCGGAAGAATCACAGATTGTACTGATAGAATTTTAGTCCGACTAGGTATGGAAATTTTTATGGCATGTAGGTAGTGCAAAAGTGACTTTTTAAGGGTTTACAGGGGACTGAGCTATGTTATTCATTCTAGGCTTCCATGACTTAAAAAGTTTTGAAGTAATCAATACAATTGAAAAAGATAATATATTGATACAAATGGTACTACAGTTACAATAAATAATTTCAAATATAAATTATAGAAGAATAGTATATTTGTAAAATATCCAACTATATACTTGTAAAGAAGGTATTATTTAATACATAGTAAGTATTGAAAAAATCATAAAAGGTAAAAGTTGACATTTGAAATTAAACTTTTTTTTATAATTATTACATGACATAATAAACACGCTACAATAATATCTCCGAGAAATGTGTAGTATTTTCTATATAAAATAGTTTTAAACTTAAATTGTATTGTCATATGATTAGTGTGACATCATATGCCTGTGAACTACAAGGTGTAAATACCGATACTACAGCAATTTTTTTAGTCTAAATTTATTGGACAAACTGGTATACAAATGGTGTTTAGTACTACAATGATCAAATACAAAAAATAAACATAAGTATGGGGTCTATCCTTACACTTAAGGTTATTTACTAATCTATTATATTACAATTACATAAGAGGTCACTGATACTGATTCAAAGTGGAAAAAAATATAAATAAATAAATAAGACGTATCTAAAATTACAATTATGGTGAAACCATGGGAAAATAAATTAAAATCAGGGATAAAATTAAAGAAAACACAAAATGCAATATGGATATCGGTATTTACTGGCGTGTGACATCACCAAAGTAGTAATTAATTACATCAATAAATAAAAATGTTTGCGTATATTATGAATAATTCAGTACAGATTAAGGACAAATTCTTTTCATCTTATTTTTTAGCAGATTGATTACTAGTTGTAGCATATTTCCTACAGTGTCAGATAGCCTGTCAAAATTTTATAACCAGAACATTTTTCTCTTCATTTTCGTACAGTACGTAGTGTTTCATCCATCCATATATAGAACAATACACTTACCACCAAGTATAAATAAAATATGTTTTTTAATTAAAGTTCAATGTATCTATGTGAGCTACGGGGGTAGTTTGTCATTCCATGTCTTATATCGAGACGAAACCTGAATAATTTGAGTTTGAATATCAAAAGAAAATAATAAAATAATAAATAAATAAAAAATTATTACAATATTAAATTACTATCATCAAAATTTACTTTTCTTATAAAACCAATAACTCTAAAAATTTTTTATTTAATGAATAAATATCTGAAATGTTTATCATTTTTAGATTTAGCTTTTTTTTTATTATTTATTGGAAGAAATTTCCATAAAAGTAATTTCTTATTTCAATAAAAGTAATTAAACTCAAACTCTCAATTGACTTTAAACAAACACGTTACGAAAATTAAAAAATTAAAGTCGATTAAATAAATAAGCTTCATAAATGATCATTACTTTTGTTTAGAAAATTCTGCGACAGAATGCGTCGATATCGAAATCAAAAAGCCTCTATTGAAGTGAAGACCCAAAGTGTACCTGATATTAAAATTTCATCGAATTTCAGGTACTATAATTAATAATAGGATAATCCACAACTGGCAACGAAACGATAAAATTACGATAAAAATAATAAAAAAGCCGGAAAACTTTGCAATACCTTTTCTTGTGTAACCTTTTTTTTATATGAAAAATAATATATATAATGGTGAGTAATCTTCAAATTATTATTATTAGTATAAACAACGATTTAAGTTTTACACAAAACCAATCTTACAGAGAGTAGTCTCAATTAAATATCGTTTATCTCCATTCCCATCTTCCGATATAATGCAATGAATAATTCAGTATTCGAACTATTATGCAATCATAATACAAATTGAAATTGTTCTGGTATTAGTTGGAGCAGCTCCCCTGCAGAGAGACACCTTATTCTTTAACATAACAAAGAGAATATCAATGATTCTAATCAGTTTATAATGCCTATATCATTTTGTGTTAAGTCTTTTGCAAATCAAGTTTTTTTTCACTGTTCGTTTGGTTCTGACTTCACTTAATCTTTCTTGGTGACTAAGTATTAGATACAGTTGCCGAATTATTTCGGTAGTTTTTTTTTATTCTGTGAACACTAACAATACGTCACACAAGACCAAATCTCATATTCGCACTGTGTATAAAATAAAATAAGAAAACTTAGACCCTGGAATTGATTGGTTTATAGTCAATTATTATATTTATTTATTTTTCTTCATAAATTGTTATGTTAAATTCCAATCATAAATTATTATTCTTAGTAATTAAAATATCAGGCGCTATTAAATTTTATATAATCGAAAGTAAATTATTCTGTCATTATTATTATTACCCCAATTTGAGAACAATTAAACTTTGAATTATTATAATTTTAAGGACACGAAAAGTACTGTAATTACTAGTACGTCGATTATTATAATATTATTTATCGATCCATTTAAATGTTTAGTAAGAGTAACCTACATATCGGACCGGTGCCAGCAATACGTACTTTCAGAGTGTCATAGACTAATAGTTGTCATCGCATGTGATACCGCCCGGACTACCAGTCTACGGACGCCATTAAATTTTAATGCGAAAACATTAAAGCTTTAAGGTACATTTAGTTTGAATAGTGATAACGAATCAGAATCGTGCCGGAGTGGCATTAGCACGCGGCACGTTCCGGACCCCGGCATCTGATACAACGTTACCGTTCTTAGTATTTCATGTTATTACCCGCTATCGCCTTTCCGTGGACGGCCTTTATCAAATATCTTTAAGGCTTTAGATACAGATGAGACCGGTTTAACCAAGTACCAAATACTCAATTTATCTTATCACCAAGGCCATCGCGTTTCATCACTCGATTAGTCCACAATATGAATAATAATCATTTAAGTTTCAGAATTTGTTTGCACATCGTACATTGATCAATAACCAATTGACTAATTATATTTGGGTAGCGACAGCGACGCCATAGTTAAAATTTTTCGACAATTGTCACAATAAGAAATGACCTATCTGGGTTCGTGGCTATCGGTTCCGACACTATAAATAGATAATGCTAAATTATTTTAAATGTTTTAACGAACCGAAAAGCATGAACGATGTGACTTTTTGAATTACATTTGTTTATTATTTGAAGGACTGAAAAATATAAATGTACTAATTTCATAATTCATTAACTACTGTTGAAACTTTTCGGCCATTTTTCCGATTTAGTTGACCAAAGTATTTGTAAAAACATATAGTAGTTAGAAATCACGTGAACGTAGATACAAAAAAATAATCGGTTATAATAACATAATGTAATAATTATTGATTCAAATAATTTATATTACATTAAACCGTTGATATAATTCAATTAAATATAATTTTATTAGCTCCGTAACATGGCTTTGAACTGACGACTGACGAGTAAAGCCACTTGAATAACCGGTGATTAAACTCTCAGGACATCTCAATATGGCCGCTGACAACGGATGAGTATTAATGGTCACACTCCAGCAGGTAATTTCGTCAAAGCATTAACCGCTCTCAAAGCTGTAAAGTAATAGCTTCAATCATTATTAAGAATTATAATTTGTAATTCGATACAGTAGCTTGTAGTCTATAATACGCGATCGTATTACTTTTACAATTATTCTATTAAGTAGATTTGCGATAATGGAAAAACGAGTTATTACTATTTGCAGAAGCAATTTATACTAAGACTCCAGAGCAATTGCCACTTATAAAATAAGATACATACAATAAATTCATGGTGGTCTGTCGTGTAGTAAATTAATTCGCCTTTTAAACGGAAATCATTTTCATACTGTGTGAAGAATAATTTAACCATTTTCATTACGTTCGTATATTTAAATTAAAAAACTTGCAGTAAATTATTATTTACTTTAATTAAAGTATAATTATTATTGAAGTAAATAACTGTTTTGGGAGAAAATGGGTTATTATTTCATCGTCATCCCTCGAGTCGATCACACCCACCATAACGATCCTACCCCGTCCAGTGTCTCGCACGAGGCGAAAACAAGAAAGCTAATTTACTCGCAGCTTGTCATTTTACGATCACAATTATAAATACAATGTTTGAGCAAAGAGCTTAAATTACAAATAATTAATACCAAAATTTGTATTTAAGTGACAAAAAGTTATTTTTTAATTTCTCTAGTTTAGTAGAAATATAGTTATAACTATATAACTTAAGAATATAGGCACAGACAAGTTTTTATTTGAACCTTCTGTTGCCTGGCTATTCCTTATTATAATAAAACCGCAATCGCATGCCTCTGACTGCACAAAACACAATACCACATACAAAAAGGAATATACTTTATAATTATTACACAGCAACAGGAGTGAGGTAGATCAGTTTATGAGCACCTTCTTCTTCTTATAAGTATTGTAAAACGTAATATTATTTATAAATTATTTATAATACATAAATATTATAACACAATTTGTCATTTTATCTTTTTACCTATTTTTAAAGGATAAATAATAATCGAAAATCATATTTTTCGTATGATACTATACCATCACAATGTAGACTTATTAATTATTATAAAGAAATTGAGGTTTGGCATCCGACTTCAATCACAACCTAATAGTTTCAAAGTATGGTTGAGGTTGATTCCATTACACGGGATAAGTTTCTGTAATAGGGATGCAATTTACTGTTCCGTTCTTCGTTGATAGAATATGAAAGAGTAAAGCCCTCTTAATGGTATCGTAGATTGAAATCATAAAACCAGATATTTTTACAAGTTTCTTGTACGTAACAAAGCAATGGTGCGCATGCGTAATCAAAATAAATGTATCTGTTACATAATAGAGAAATACAAGGTCTACCATTTAGTTCATACTCCTTTGAAATTTAAAGGAATATGGCTATTTTTATTTTTATTCATTAAAATTATTATTTATTTTATTTATAAATATGGCATTTTTATTATTTATATCTTAATATATAAAGCACAAAGACACTCACTCACTGACTCATTCATCGCCCTACAGCCCAAACCGTAATAACTAGAAAGCTGAAATTTGGACACAAGACTCCTGACATATTTAATAGGCGTAATAAGAAAGGATTTTGCAAAGGTCCAAACCGTTCCAAAATTACAGCTAAAAAACTGCAAAGTTTACGCCCCGCTCCCTCTCTTCTCCCATTGCATTGCAGTAGAAATTAAAATTATTTGCCCAGTCACTATGTTTATTCTCAACACGCTGCGATGTGAGAAACAAGAGTGTACCTATAACCCGATAGGAATGAAAGTCTGTAGTTATCAAATTCAAGGTTTCCTCGCATTGATGGGCTGAAGGATAGAGCGTTTATGTGTGAAGGGTAGGGTCTTGCGTTCAAAACGAAAGTCAGTTTTTTTTTTGTTTATTCCCGTTGCGAAGCACGGGTAACCTGCTAGTTACTTATAATATTTAAAAAATATTTTTTTTTTCGGATATAAATGTTTTGAGTTATGGAAAATGGATTAAATTATTGTTTAACAATTAATATGAACATAGTATTGTACTTATATTAGATATATTATGTAATGTCTATCAACCAATACCAATTTTAATTGAATAACATATTAATAGAACTGATTATATAGATGAATAAATAAATTCAAATGTTGATGCATGATATAAAAGAACAAATAAAATATTCTTTGATGTATTTGTTATTTAATTTATCAAATGATATTTAAATATAATAGAATTTTAGTAGCACCTCCATACCTTATAATTCAATATTATATCTTTGTAATGCTAGCCGACCCAAGCTATTTAAAGTTTTGTTAAGAAAAGGGACTATAAAAAGTTTTTTCAATGTCATCATCAACTGGATATCAACCTCTGAACCTTTAATATCTAACGAGTCTGTCTCACTTTTTCTTCTTTGAAAACTAAATAAAATGCTATTAAGTACAAAAACTGCGATGAGGCCAGCAGCGGGAAGCAAATGGTTAAAGAAACCAATGGAGAAGGCTTATCGGATGCAGGGGTTGTCCTTCATCTAGAGAAAAGAGATCTAGAGAAAAATCTACTACCAGTCTGACCACTCTTTTGTAGTATCGACGTCCGTTCGAATCAATATTTTCGATTTTCTTCATAGAAGATAAAATGTAAAATAAAAGTAAAAAAATCACTATCAAAAGAAGTTGGATGCTGCAGATATCCTGGTACTTACTTTTATAAATAAAAGTAGCAACAAGCGCTCTTAGTAAGCGTATACATGACACAAGAAGTTCTAAATATCAAGGCTGGTCACCCAACGGTTCCTATTGTGTAACAAAAATTAGAATAGAATAAGAAAGACCGACAAAGTACGGAAGAGAAAACGCAAGGCAAGAAATGCAATCAGAGCTCTAGAAGATAGTAAGAAGTTAGTAAGTTGGTTTATCTTTGCCAAGAACTTTCGAATATTATTATTCGAAAAAGTTAATTATCAAGTCTATTCTATACGATAGTAACATTAAGCAAATAAAGCAAAAAAGGTAATTAGAAAAACTAACTAACATTTGTGTCGGATATATTAATATATGTACAAACAAATCTGCTACTTAGTAAAAGGTTTGATTAGTAAAAAACAATATAGAAAAGTCACCCCTAAGAATATCTGCTGCAGATGAAAGGTCATTACGAGTTGATGATGATATTCATCATACAATACCACAACAACAATCAACTTTATAGACACATTGTTTTAAAAACAGCAGCGTCTATTTTGGCAATCTAAAATGGTTTTTATATCCACTGCACCAGTTACGCTTGCCATAATATTATCAGAAAACGAATAATAAAGAAATGGTAAATATCCCTTAAAAACCCTAATTATTATATACTATTAAAATTCTACATACATTCTCTGTAGTAATATTATTTGACAATTGACGTTGATTTGACATTGTTATTATTTAGATTTTTTTGACATTTCGCTGATAAACTTGAATTAGGTATCTTGATTATTGAGTATGTATATTGGAACTAACACGAATAGTTTTCCGCTGCCTTAATAATTGTAAAACACGTTGAGGAACGACCTTTGTTTATTCGCATACATTATCTATAATGAGTGGAGTACCTTACAGTTTTCAATGATGTCTCTCCCAATATCCCTTCTGCAATTTGTTGCTTTTTTGGTTCGTTTTTGGTTTATTATTATATATATTTAATATAATAATATCATATCTGGATATATTTTTACTACTACTACTACTTTTGTAACACGTGCAAAGCTTGATTTTCTTGCAATTATTAATTTTTTTAATTAACAATATTACCTTATACCTATATTCATATAAAGATTTTACTTTTTCTTTATATTTCCAGGATTTACTTGCCGTTGGACTGATCGTGCCATTAATACCTAATCATGTGAGACAAATGGGTGGTAACCATATTTACATTGGTCTACTTGGGTCCATATACGCTGGTTTTCAACTTGGCTCCGGACCACTTATTGTAAGTCTTTATTAGCGACTTTATCTGCTCCTTCATAATTATTAGAACATAAATTGCAATAATATTTATAAATATATAATTGTGCTCAACAATTTCTGAATATTCTTGAAGTTTTATTTGTTTTATATATTAATGAAAATTGATCTCTTATAGGGCAGTTTGAGTGACGTAAAGGGACGGAAACCTATACTTATACTGACACTACTTGTTTGTAGTGTTACATATATAGTGTTGGGGTTAACATCGTCTATTGCAGTTATCCTTATATCACGAGCTGTGTTAGGTAAATAGTTTTATTGATATGTGTTTATGAATAACCTTCCATTATATAATCTATATAATTTATGATGTATTTATTGTTATATAATAAATATTAAAGATTTATTTGAAAACTTATTTTTTCAGGTTTGTTTAAACAAACTCAACTATTGACAAAGGCTTTAGTTCCTGATTATGAAAAGAGAGAGAACAAGCAATCAAATATATATGGTAAAATGGCAGCGATATCAGGGGTCGGTATAACATTAGGTCCCTTAATTGGTGGTCACTTAGTAGAGGATTACCCCGTTGATGGATTTACCATCGTTGCAATGATTGTTAGTGCCTTTTTTATCATAAATGCTGGTAAATGATTTATTTAAAAATATTCAATATTTTGTTTGCTTCCTTTTCTTTAATTTAAATTATTTTTCCCAGGACTCATATACAACCTGCCATCTATAGATTGTTCTAGAAATACCAAAAACAACTCAAATAAAGAAGAACCAAAGAATGTGTTCCAATCATTACTATCAGGAAGTACGCAGTCCTTTGTTGAACTATCCAAGGTTGAATGGTCTAATTATTGGAAAGTCTTCATGTTCCAAGCTATAAATAGTTTTGCAATGAGCATTTATTTTTCCAGCTATGCATTGTATTTAAAAACTCAGTTTGGTTTAACACCGAAGTATATTGGATATGTTGTGTCTATACAAGGAGTTATTGGTGCTATCTCCAGCTATCTAATGGGCAACATAAATAGTTTTTACGTCCATGACATTGACTATAGTATACGAAATAATCATGTATTTTTATTATTAAGTATGTCCTTATTAGGAATATGTTTAGCCTTTAATATTTATATGTATTCCATATTGTTAATTCCATTAGCTTTAGGAAATGCAGTGGGGAGACTTGTTACCCTTGAGATGGTACTAAAAAGGAGTAAAGGGCAACATAGGGGTACTTTGATAGGTGCGTCTAATAGTGTTAGGTCCTTAACAGGAGTGGTTGCTCCTATGGTAGCAGGATTTATAGGTGAATATTTTGGAATATCATATGTATTATATGCGTCATTCTGTTCTGTATTTATAGGACTTTTATTAAGTTACCAATTTAAAAGAAAAGATATAAAGGTGGAATAATATTTTGCTCAAAAATAATATCTATACATATACATTTTGTAAGATACTATTTGTTTTATTTCATTTAAAATTGTGTTGATTTTTGTTAGAGTAGATAGATTATAATAGTTTGTTGATTAATTTAATGTCAACATGATTTTTCTTCCTTTCAAAACTATTCTTGCAACAACTTTACTGATTTGAGCAATTTATACACTTGTAAACTGATATAGTTTATAACATATACATTATTTTTAGTATCTTCAGGAGGTATATTTTATTAATGATGGTATTGAATGAAATAATTATGAAATTATAAATTGATACCTAAATATATTTATTTATACAATTAGTTAAACTAAGGTTTTGTTTTATAATTAGCAGTTGTTCAATTACTCTTCTTCCACGGCACGCATCTGTTTTTTTCTCATATCTTGAATAAGTTTTTGAATATCTTCTCGATGTTGTTTGTTTTCTGGTGGTATAATCTCGCGTTTAGTCTTAGTGACCCATTCCTCAAAGTAAGCAGGTTGGTTGAAATAGAAGAATAATATAACCGGAAAAGTAGTATACATTGCCATTCTTCCAACTTCTAACTTCCAATTGCCCATTGTGATATATGAAGTATATTTTTACGGAGAAATAATCACTTTATAAATCGTCACTAATGCCTTAAGTCCAATGTTGAATTATATGTGAGACTGAGATGACAATTGACAAGTCTTTAAACTATGTGACTGCTGTCAATGTCAAATATATATCATGTGTTTATATAAAAATAAGGTGCTAAATTGAGATCCCATAGGGCCGTAACTTGCAGACAGTTTTGAAATTCTAAATACCTAATAAAATAAATAATATCAATTTCCATTATAATTATTGATATAATATGAAATTACACAACTCTGATTGATTTCGTGATTGCTTCTTAGTCATACATAAGGCAGTAAGTCAGTTTTTTGTTAACATTCTTCTAAGTTATATCGATAAGAAAACTTTAGTTCAGGTCTTTAAAAGACTTTTAGCATAATTTTTCAAGATTAATCGTGTAACTTCTTGTTAGAACGTTTGATTAAAAGTTTGAAAGTGTGATTTAAAATTGTCCTGTGTCTGAAGTCTTATCAGCGATACTGAAGAACTTACAACGCCTTAACTAACTTAGTTTAAAAAAGTATAAAGTTCTTATGTCTTACTGACTTATGTTTATAGGAATTTTATCTTAATCTATTACTGCACCCTTTCTTTAATAATAATGATAATTACTCAACAAAATATCCCCACACTGGTTACATTCTAAAAACCATTTATTTTACAAATAACAACAAACAAGTAGATCTAAATACGTTTGGTCTTACAGTTGATAAATTGAATCTATGCATTAAAAAAAAACAGCTAAAAATAAAGACCAAATTAAATTATTTGATATATACTATGTAATTTTTTGTAATAAAAAAAATACATATAGTAGCAAGTAGACATGTGATACCTAATAAACATTTGAATTGTATTTTAAATTCTTCTCTTATTTAACAGTTTTTTAATCTTTCGGTTATTCTGGTTTACTGTCGAATGTCGGGTTGAATGACATATCATTTTATATCTGTATATAAATGTCGCGAAAAATGTTATTGTTAATTCTTTTGAATATCACAAATTTTAATAAAACACTGATATAATTATGGATTCTTCGTCTATTGTAAGTTTTAATAATGATTCTACTTACCAGTCAACACTCAAAGGGGATTGTAATAATGTAAGTGTACATGAATTAGCTCTTCATGCTATGCGGGATCGTTGCTTATTACTTCAGCGAAGAATAAACACTCTAGAGACGGATAATATGCGTTTAAAATTAGATGTCACAAAATCGGCAGAAAAGACTCCTTACATTCCATTACAAGATGATGAAAAAACTATTTTGCAACATAAAATAGCAGAACTCAATAAACAAAAGTCACAACTGCTACATCACGTTTTTATGGTTTCATGCGAGAACAAAAACTTATGGAGTAAAGTTTCAAGTTTAAAAAGTTCAGAAAAGAATACAATAGTTGAACAACCAAGACAACCTCTCGTTCGCACTAACACGTACATACACAGCACACCTAAATGCACTAAACAGTATCAAGAAAAATATTCCGACTCCAGCTTAGAAGAAATATCATTGAAGTTAATAAACAGCTACATTCAAGAGAAATCTCAACTTGTAGAACAATATGAACAAATGGCACAGCTTCAAGATGTGGATGATGAGATATTAAATGTTGATTCCATTGGTTTTGCTTACATTGAAGATCCGGCTCTGGACTCCCTCAAGGAAATACGTAGTCACACAGATAAATTACAACAGCTCAAGAATGATCTGACAAAACAAGAAAAGGACTTACAAACAGTGTTATTAAGACTTGAAACCATTATGAAAAGTGAGCAAAATACTTACATCATATCATTTTTATATGATTAAAGTATTATTGTATATATAATAAATAAATTATTATTTTTGTTGTTTCCAGATGGCTACAAATGTCCATCATGTCTCACAAGCCAAGCGAATAACGCTACATACGAAAATAAAGAAACTGAAACTAGTAACAGTCTTATGTTAAGTAAATCATTAATGGACATAAATTCTTATGATGATAGCTTTCAAGACCGGAATACACCATCAAAAAACAATTTGGAAGTGGCTGAAATAAATTCCCAAGCATTTGATAAGATGTGTCCAATCTGTGGGGACAAATTTGAAAATGATAAATCATTTAGTGAGTTTCAGACGCATGTGGAGAATCATTTCATCGGTGAAACTGAAGTTGATTCTATGGAAAACTTTGATACAATTCCAAATTCACTGGATAATGTAATTTAAGATGAGCTCAAATAACTTCTTATTTTTTATTTCTTTAATTATACAATATTTATTATATTCATTGTTTTTACTTCAATCTTTAGTACGAACCTGTATATAAGTACTATGAAATAATATATATTTCACTTGTCTATGTAACTAAAAATGAACCTAAAAAGTAAGTAAATAAATGTGTTCAGAACTTAATTTTAAATAGGTTTAGGTTAAAAAAGACATGCACTTCATCATTTATTTCAAATGAATGTAATATTCTAATAAATATCTACATATATTCTTTCATTACAACCTATTGGGCTTAAGGAAATTATTTATTATTTAAGGAAATTATTTATCACTTACAAGAAATTAGTAGTGCATAGAACTGATTTTGGTAAGATTCTATACTATAGTGTCTTGTAAGACATTTAGGTAGGTCTACCTGTAGTGTCTTTACGGCCCCTTTCAATGGAGTGATATGATAGTAATGGACAGTTAAATAATAAATATATAAAAAGTACTTATTGAAAATGCTAATTAAGATGTCTTGATTTTTCTGCTAAATGTGTTACTTTGTTTATTACTAGTAATTATATTCCAGAACAATCAATATACTTTTGTATGTTGCTTATCTATAGGTTTTACAAGTAGATTTATTAGAGGAAGCATCACATCAATTTGAAAATTTTTTTTTGGTTTGGTTTTCCTGGGTCAAGTAAGAATCTAAAAATAATATACAAAAGCAGATATGTAGTTGTTGAGGGAAACAGTGAACGACTCGTTCCTTCCTTTGGCATTGCATACTGATATTTCAGTGCATTTATTGCGGGAAGCAATTTATGAGTTATTAATCTGTATAATGCAGCTGATTTCTATCATTACAACTGAATGCCTGTGTCTTATTTGAATTATCTTCATGTTAAAATAGAAGCCATTTTTGTTTTCTGTTGATTTTTTCAAAGTTTATCAAACTTAATAAGCCTTGATATTAAGCAAGAAATTACATATTGAATAAAATAATTATGTTTTACTATTATTTATTTCAAATACCATCTACTAAAACAATAAAGATCTATGCTAGGTCGGTAGGCTTGACATCTTTGGACTCTGAAGGTTGTTGTGTCGTTTTTTGAAGAAGATTTTTACTAAACCACTGGGGCCTTTCCTTCTTCATTTCAATAATTCTTTTACCTTCCCAGAATTCTTGTGGCTGTAAGTTTTAATTATTACAGTCACAGTATCACGGTTACATCACAAGTATAGCAGAATTAAAAGAAACCAAGGACAATGATAAAAATATACAATTATTTAAATGAATAATGTTAAGTTTAGAAATTATATCTTTTCTGTTTTTGGTATATTATAATACAAATCAAACTAATGGTATTACATGTTTAGTAATATTATATCCCAGACTTTTGTATTTATTTAGAAATTGAGATATGTTAAAGCGATTGAGCATTAGTTGAATATGGAACTAGAACATACACATATGAATTTTTATACCTGATCTGGCAAATTCTCTCCATCATACAAAACAATAACATCATTTTCAATGGGTTTGTTAGTTCCAAGTTTTTCTTGAATTTTGGCTTGGATTTCTTTTGTTTCAGCTTCAACTCTTTTATAACAATTACCTAAAATACATAAATAATAAGTCTGGTAACAGCAATCAACAATGTGAAATCTTAATGACTGAGAAATATAACATTGAATTAATGTAATCTAAATAATATGCTCAGAAATCAAAGAATCAATAAGTTTAGTTTTAATATCTTCATTAGCATAACAAATTAAATTAAAATGGTTTCAAAGACTTGTATGTGTACAATAGTCTTATTTCTTAATAATCGTTATCTGTATGTCATAGTTTAAAATACATTAAAATTTATATATTACCACAAAGGCGTCCTCTCTCATGGTTATGTCCACATTCATTACATACTATGATATTAGTTTTCGGTACAAGCAACTTCCAAACATAGTCAGGATGTCCGTATTTTCTTTTCCACCTTCTTTCTATAGTTCTTCTAAACTTCGGAACCGCCAACAAAAAACCATCGCCAACCAAATCACTTATGGTAAATTTTTTAGGCTGTTTAGCAACAGGATTATCATTAACATAAGCAAAAGCTAGTTCTGAAATTAAAATATTATGAAATATACAGATAATTTAAACATCGAAATATGATTATGGTGTATATGAGAAATTATTACCTCTCGGAGGATACTTAAATAGCTGTAAAACATTTTTCTCGAAATTCTTTAATAAATTAACAATATGATTAACTCGGGGAATCATATTGACCTAAAAATAAAAAATATATATTATTGGTCTGTATACCAACCACCCTAATATTTAATACTTTCAAAGATATGTCTAATGAATATATAACTTTATAATAAAATTATATAGAGCGTGCTCAAATTGACAACAGTAAAATTATCAAAATTCTCCAAAAGTAGTCATTACCACTTTATGTTCGTATCCTGGGACCCTTCTTATTGACACTTATAGCCTTAACTGATATTTATAATTTCCAAATATAATGTCCCTATGAGTACTATCATGTATCAGTATTGTCTTCTAGGTTATTAATTATTTTATTTGACGTTTTGAAACCATCAAAACCAACAAAGCAGTGACATTGACAACTGTCAATATCATGAACAGTTCGTTGTTTAACAATGATGCAGAATAAAATTTTTTAATTCTATAAATTTGATAAATTAATTATTAAAATAAATTATCATTATATCTTCAATAATAGAACTATTCATTAAATATTTTCAATACACGCTACGCTGGTAACACTGAACATTACTCTCGATTGACAATCAGCTGTCGTAAAGTGGGGAGTAAAAGGCCGAACGCTCTTGCTATGGAACGATAAGTAGTTCATGTCCTCAAGCGTATCTTTGCAGTTGTAGATATGGCGTGTTTAAGTTCGAGTAGGCTCTGTGCTCGTGTTCAGGATAAGTTAATGTGTCAATTTGGACCAAAGGTTCGAAGGCAGACTTTATTTGTGAAACTCAAACCTCCTGGACCATCACCATTGCGGATATTTGGAAAGACCTGTCAGGTTAGATAATTAATAAATACTTTTTTTCTTCCCTCTAAATATTTAATTACATTAATTATATTTGGTATATTTTCTAACCACCACTACGATATCAGTTACATGTTTGTTATCATTTCACAATAATATACAATTCTTTTACATAACAGCATGACATTAACCTATAAGTCAGCTGATACATTTACCTCTCAGGAAAATTATAACATTAAACATACATGTACAATAATAAATGATCATTTATAAAATATCAGACTACCAGTCTATTGATACAATAAAAAATGTTGAAAAGTGAAATCATCACAAGTTAGTGGACAGTAGGTCACTTCGCGCACAGAAACCTGTGTTGTTGGGTTAACCCTGCTATTTTCACCGTAGCTTTTACTTTCGTCAAACAAATATTTTTGGGCTACTTTCGTAACTGTTCAGCGGCAGTAAGAGATAGAGAAAATTTATTTACATATGTAATTTCTTATATATGTTATTCTTGTATATAATAATAAATCGTAGCGGACACTAGGCCGGTAAAGGAGCTGGCTCGGTAGTGAGCAGCGTTGTGCTTTCTCGAGCAGCGTGCGAGCATGCAATGTAAATCTTGACGAGTCACACAAAACTTTCTAAGCAACAATTATGTATATATGACGATAATATTAATTTTCTCCACACCTACGCGTTTCAATAATACTTCAAATATTTTATTTTATTTTATGTGTATTATAGTTTTTAACACTATCACATTAGGGAAGCTATTGTTAGTGGGGGATTTTACGAATACATAAATAACAAACACAACACTCCTGAAACGAGTATATATGGGTCACAAAAAATTAGCCCGTCCAGGAATCGAAGTTATGACATTCGGCTCAACAATCAGGCCACTAACGGCTAACGGTTGTCAAATTATAAAAAATATGTATATCACAGACGTAGCTATCTCCTATTAATCTAAAACATTCAAGGCAATTCGTTACCTTCAGCATATGTCTAAAAGTCTGTGAGTATTTATATATTTTGTTTTAGACTAATAAGTGATATGTAATATTGAATTGTATTTTGCCCACATTAAGATAAGTACCTGTTTAAAATCACAAAGATGTCGCTGACCGTTACACGTCGGCGTCAGTGAAAGTTTTGTTAATATTTTAATGAGTAATTCAAATAAATGGCTTTTACTTTTATACTAATAGATAGAGCATTATATTTCATGCGATTCTAATACAATATCTTTTTGAATTAAGAATATATATAATGTTTTCAAAATGGCCGTTAAAATAGATTCAAATAACCCGCCACAACATGTTAGTTGTTAATAATGCTCAGTAGAAATGCGGAATGCATTGTATAAGTGTGTGTAGCGAATACCGAATACCGCTCGGCATATGTTATTTTGAACTTACAACACTTTTTCGATGAGTACGTGATGCCAATGTTTAACTCCTTCGTATCCACCAAACACTCCAATCAATACATCTCGATCCCATTGACACAGTTCACTGTTCAGTCTGTCAGAACTCTACAAATATGAGACGTATCTTATTGCTTCACAAAACCAAATATTAATATTTATTTTCGCAAGAATACATCACATTATTCGATTTCCCAACCTCCTGTATACTAAAACTAATCTTATATTATGAATTTTTAATGTTAATGAGTGAGGTGCAACTCGTGTATACGGGTTTAGAAAAAAATTTAATATGCAACGTGATCTAAGATTCTCAAAGTTTAATATACCATAATAATGATGTATGTTTCCCAACACTGAAGATAACAAAACATCATATAAATATAGTGACAGCCGGATTGAATCTGAAAACACATGTTTCGAATAAGTTTTAGTAACAAAGCCTATATAATATATAACATTTTTTATTTACGAAAATTGTATAATTAATTTAATCGAATCTATCTAGGTTTTGACGAAACGTTTCCAAATTACTGATTATATTGATATGTTATTGCGAAAATTTAATAGCAATAAATCTAAAATACGTATATATTAAACGTAGTGCAGGAGCGTCCTTGTGTGAACGTTGGTCTGTCGGTTGTGTTGAGCAAGCGTGTTTAGAATCTCGCAAACAATGAACTCATCAGTACGAAAGCAATATTAATTGCAGATACTCTACCTTGATTTAGGTGCCACTACGACTAGCTTTGACTTTAAGAGCTTTTAACTTTAATTACTAGGATTATTATTATTATGTCATGATTTTTTTATTGTTATGACCTCATTATGACATATAAATGATTTGTGATTAATTTAGTTTTCGAAGAATAGCTGTGAAATTGTTTGTATGCGTTATAAATTATGTTTTACCTATTGCGAGTATGTAATGACGGTAAAATAACATTGTGAAATATTTTTTCCTGTATGATTTATTTTCAACATAAATGATTTAAAGGCCACACTAAAAGTAATAAAGCCTATATATTAGATTTTTTTGTAGTAATTTAGACAAATGTTCGACCGTTTTTCTATACAATATATAATACTCTTAGAATATAAGAAATGTCTCATAGTTAAAATTTATCAGGGGTTTTAAAAATGTATCCTTGATAGTGACATATGAACAGTCAGTGACTGTCTGTGTGTTACACATTAACGGTAATATATTGTGAATGTTTTAGTGATCATATGGTTGTTATTTAGTCATTTATTCATAATATTATTTGAATACTTAAAAAAATATATTTTGATATGAATGCCTCTAACCTCTCACAATAAATTCGCATCAAATTCGAATATATATCTTCCAATCCGACTAGTAGTGAGAGATAAATGCGATCAAACAAACATACTTCACATAATATATTAAGATATGCACACATGAGTAATTAGGTATAGGTTATAAGGTAACACGGGTTTAAGTTTTTGGGAGCGTGACCGCCGAGAGCGTGTTGTAACCGCGCTGCAACTGCGAGTACCCCGACCGACTGCCGTTGCATTTGCATTACTCGCTACAATACTATTTATTACTTATCTCTATAGAACACAGACGGTTCTCATTAATGCTATTAAGAAATACAACCTTCGTACACAAAATGAAAATAATATTTTTTGTATTACAAAAATGTGTTTTATGTTTTTGATATATACATTGAAATGTTTCAATAGAGTAAAGTCGAAATGTCAGTTCAATGTACTTTAAATGTGATTTTTTCTTATAGGTTTCGTAATTTCATTGTATGTTTGTTTGTTTGTGATCTAATAATCAGTTATTAGTAATATTTGCAATTTGTAATAAGTCTAAAATTACAGACAAATTACAGAGTGAGTTGGTGTAATACTAGGGACTACGACTATATACGGGGGCTAAGGTTTTGTAATTTTTAAAATGTTTGACAACAAATAATGTGTTCGTTTTGTAAACGTCAAATAATGTTAGGTGTTTTACAATATTTTTATAGGCCCTGCGTTCAAATATTTTTATTTTACGCCACTTTTATTAAAATCCTTGATTTTTGACCTCACGGCGCGAGGTGCGGCGTTTGACACACATCGCTCGGTAATAACTCTATTATATATATTAATTATGTCTCGTTTGTTTGTTATTGTAATTATTTAAGTATCTTATTATAATTTTGGTAAGTTATAAATTCCAGATGCAAAGATCATCGCAATAATTCAAAGTAACTTTAAACGCAGACGTGTTCTGCATCACAATAAGGCTTAAGTTATATTTATCATAAAGGAGGGTATTTTTCTGTGCCGTAAAAGGGTAAAATATATTAACGCACGGCGGGGAATTACTATTAAGAAAGGATAAAAATAGCACATCCATTTTGTTTATTTTTTTAAGTTGAAAAAGGTACGGCGGTAACGCCTTCTTAGGAATATTTTATTATTTTTAACATTAAACGAACAAAATTTTCCAAACTAAAAAAATAAATTAAATTCCACTATAATGTTTATCTGAATTTAATGATGTTTTAAAGTATATATATATATATATATATATATATTATAATCTTTCCCACTTAATTTCTTATTTCATCCCAGGGTCATCTCGTACATCTAAATTACAGGTCTGTCTCGACGGACATCAATATCTTTAAAGAATGCGGAATTAATAACGACGCGTTAATATTAATTATTATATATATATATATATATATATGTATATGTATATGTATTGTGTACAATTAGTCGGTGCCATCGTATGTTAAATTTCACTCAGTCAATGAAGTGATTAAAGGTTCCGGGTGGAGCGACCTGTGACATTCAGGGAGAGAGGAATTTTATATTTAAATATGAGAATTAATGTGTGTCGTTATACTGAATGTTTCACTATTAATACTCGGCACGGAGAGTAATGTGTATTGTATTCTTTTAGCAATAATTTATCGTTATTAAGACCTCTCACATGCGCACGCGCAGGCGCCTCTAAGTCTTTCTCTGCAGTTGTACTGTTAGACCGGAATGTAATAATTGTTAACAAATTATTTTATTGGATTATTTTTATGGTCAATTGTTACTTTCTAATTGGTTATTTTTAATTCTTAATGTATCTAATGGTTTATAGTGTTTTCTCCACCGCCAACTCGTGACGTTCAAGAAATATTGTCAGTTGGAGTAAAATGATAAGCCAAGGAAGCGAGTCTTCAATGAGATTTTACATTATCCGGGATATATTGTTTGAGATATGTGCATAGACCGAATAGACGCTTCCAATATAATTATAATTACAACACAGAAATTAACATATGAGTTTATATTAATTATAAATGTAATTGCATTTGTTTGTATTATAACTGAGGGCGTCGGTCGCGAGTAGAAAGTGAATCGATAGTCGCTAATGTGTTTTAGTCCACATGCAATTTTACGTGCGGCGATGTGTATTGGCACTAGTGAGTTTTTTTATTATTATTATTTAATTATACACTCGCTTTTATACATTCGATCGTGTGTTACCTCAACGGAAATATACAATTCACATCCGATATATACGAGGCGGTTATACGACCACGTCTATACATATATATAAGTAAAAATTTTACATAGTTACTTCTTTTGTGACATAAACGTCCACTAAGAACGTATTTTATTTAGATATATACTGAACCCGAGGGTAAGAGTTACTATACCAACGGTTACCATGGCAACGTTTGCGATGACAATGGATAATATGACAAAGGTTACTATAGCAACCTAAGTTCACATCCAATTTAATAATGTGCCCAGCGAAGTGGGAGGGAATAAGCTAGTATATATATATATATATATATATATATATATATATATATATATATATATATATATATATTGTTTTTATATTATTAAGTAATCTTGTTATTATATCACTTAATTTGATCGATGTTATAATTCACGTGAACGCAACGACAGGTATAAATCTTATCTAATCTAATCTAATCGTTAATTCTATAATTTCACGCGTTTTAATATTAAATTTATAATTTAGTTTGTTAAATCTTATTTCAACGTATCTCATTTTCCGATTGATTTGACTGACGTAACGTAATGATGAATGTTTTTTGGAGATATATTGAAAATGAAATTAATTCGACATTGTCAAGAGTCGTCAATCAATCAGTCAGTCAATCGGAGACGTCAACAGAATTTATAATCAAATTATTTATTCCTCATGAGTTTAAATATTATGTAAAAGTCATTGAATAAACACAAAGCCCAATACATCACCACTAACAGGTCCATTACATGGGATGTTAGTTAATTGTTCACAAACATTCATACACACTGAGCAGGTGATTAACTAATACATTATATGTATCTCGTTATGGTATATACATTGTGGTACAAGCGGGTTGTGATTATAATAACAAGTAGTGTAAATAACCGTTCCCGTTTTCAGTTGTGTAATTCCACGTAACAAATTGTATTTCGTACGTAACGACTCGTAATTAAATAGTTTATTTTCTGATTAAATTTCGTTTATTGTAATATTAGTATTAAATATATTTTATTCATTTGATTAATAGTATAAAATTGTTATTCTATTTTTTCTTTGCACAGTAATTTGCGTTAAATTGATTTTATTATCGTATAATTTGTTCGTTTTAGGAGTTGTATATTTATTCATTAGTTTTAAATTGTATTTAATCATTAGTTTTTAGATTTATTTAATCATTAGTTTTTAGGTTTATTTATTCATGAGTTTTTAGATTTATTTATTCATTAGTTTTTAATTTTATATATTTTAATTACGATTTATTAATTATACTTTAAATTAAATTAAAATCCTAGTTTTATATAAAATAAGGTCGCCTAAAACACTGACGCCTGTGAAATCGAATGGAAGCGATCAGTATGCCGGTCGCGTCGCTCGCGTCGCAATGAATTAACAGCGTTGCCAAATACTTTTAATTTATATTTCAGTCTAGGCTGATTTGAGACCAGTTATGTGACTGATTTGTATGGGACCCGTGCGAAGACGCGCTGACAGTTCTGATACGGGCTGTATATGTATTCACAATGCACGCGGAGGCGGAAGTAAACTAACATTAAAATTAATAACGTAATACAGTACTGTTAAGGAATTTTGATTGTAATTGTGTGTGTTTGATTTATTTGTATGCGTTTTTAAAACATTTTTATAGTACAGTAATACCCCGCTTTACGCGAGGGATACGTTCCAGAAAAAATCGCGTTAACTGAAATTCGCGTATAACGAGGTTTATGATTAAACATAGTCAAAAATTATTATAAAAAAATACAAATCATTTTAATCAATCACTTTAATTCTAGGAACACTTTATGCAATACATACTCTTACTTTTTACGGAAAAATACATCTATTGTTGATGACTACATTATATTTATATACACTCTTTCGTGTAATTCGAGGCATTTGAGCGCGAAATTTGCATCCGCGTTATAGTGAAACCGCGTATAACGGGGTCGCATAAAGCGGGGTATTACTCTATATGTATCGTTGTCTGTGCTTAGAAGATATTTGGGATACTGTGTTTAGGGACGGATAAAAGTAAAAAAAAAAAGTTTTTGTAATTGTTGTCCGTCTGTGAGTTTGTGCGCGCTAATCTCTAGAACGGCTCATCCGATTTGAATGCGGTTTCCACTGATGTATTGGATAACCTTCAATTAAAATTTAATGTTTGTCTTATTTAATTCGGTCAATAAAAACAAGTTGTAAATAAAAAAAAATACACCTGTTATTCGTTCGATAAAAATATTATTAAGAACTGTTTAGTAAACTATATAATAATGGTCTGTAAAATTGTGATGTTTAAAAGACTCGACTAGTTTAGTAATACGTGTAACAAAAAATATAGTAGTTAATTTATTGCGTGCAGTCGACGTTAACAATGTTTGTTTGTTGGAAAGTTCAATAACGTAAGTATTACACTAGCTGTTGTCCGGCGACTTCGCTCAAGACGATAAAAAAAATGCATTCCGATTTACTGACTGCCTTTCAGCTTGTTTATTTTAAAACAATTGCTAAAAAATGTATTTCTGTTTATGACATATATATATATATATATATATATATATATATATATATATATATATATATATATATATATATATATATATATATATATATATATATATGTAACAAAGGCTTAATTGTTGACTAAAAAGTATAGTACTCATGTATCTTTATAAATGCAAGTAAATATTGTCTAAGGTCGTTTCTGACTGGTCAGTTAAAAACCGCTTCTTAATCTCGTTTATTTTTATAATATATTAAGATAACTGGTTTAATTTCATCAGGACTGTTCTGAAGTAATACTATACATTTAATATGATTTCTACTTTCTGTACCCGACCATTGGATGATAAAGGTCACGAAAAACATAACATGAAAAATATTTAAACCACAAATATAAATGATAATTATTATATGTCATTGAGTACTCGAAGTGTTTTAGTATAAAAAGTATGGTATGCACGTTCCGATATGCATACGTGCATCGGCCCGTGTTTTGCAAGAGTCTCGGTCCCAGCCCATCAGGTGCATGATTGCATGATGCTGTTACGAAAGACGGATCTCGGTCACTGCCGCTTTGAGCTAAGGGCGTCACCGCACCCTGCACTTAACTGAATCATTCAAATTGTTTTTCTTTTATCTGTGTATATTTGTTTTATCTATTCCACGTACTTTTATTTCGCATTACTTTATCTGTTCTCAAAATTTTGGCGGGAGAGTGATATTACACATCGTTAAATGGTTTTTGGTATTATTTATTTTAAAAATAGATTTACTGTTCGTGTTTCTAAATAATGTAATTTAATTGAAAACGTTTTTACTGTTGTCTAATCATCTTTGGCTTTAGATTGACGTTTTAACATAATTAAGATTTGATTATATATTTTGGTGTACAAATAAACATATTAATTTAACTATAGAAAAACCTTTAATATTATTTAAAATGCAGCAATATAAAATGTAAGTGATTGATCATCAAATTGAAGCGGTAAAGGTACTTCACTTTTTCCTCTCAGTTGTGAAAATCACGACTTTTTCTTAAATGACAACACAAGAACGACAAGTACTTAAGAGAAGCGAATGTGCCACATGTTATTTGTTACAACCATTGATTAATGGCGTAGTAAAGTTAAAGTTAAAGTAGTTTTAGTTGTACTATTCAGTGAGGCTGCGCTGATGTAACGAGGCAGTGTCATAATGTTGTGTGGTATGAATGAAATGTTACGTGTATTGTAGTAGAGGCGTATTTATTTTAACTAGTGTAATCTTGTTACAGCGAGTGACGACATGTGGATCAGCCGGCGCCACCGTCGCAGGCGCAGCTCGACGACTCGCCTCCAGCATGCAGAGCACCAGCACGGGCTCGCTGCCGGACTACGGCACGCAGATCGTGGACCCATACCGTCTACTCGAAGATGATCTTAACGGCATATATGAAGATATACGATCAGTGAGTGTTTTTTTTTGTAACAATTGACATACATTACTTTAAACGTGGTAGTTGTAGTTGTTCGTACATTGTTCACTAAATATCTTGACGTTTGTAAAACAATGATCACAATAAAAAAACCCCGACTGAGGTTGTTGTGTGCCTCTCAAAGCAGAGCGCGTTGGGAACCCTCGTACATTTATTTTAAGTTGTAGAGTGTCTTCACAGAAGGGCTTATTTCGATAAGTATGATATCGTTGTATTTGTCGTACAAATGTGATCACCGGTATTGATCCAAAGTGGAAAAGATACTCGTATAAATAATTAATTAAATAAATAAAAGATCTATCAAATCACCTTCCGTACTACTCAGGTGCATGTTTAACAGTGAATTTTAACCGATTCCAGATTATTTAATCAGTGTGTAGTTGAAGTTAGAATGAATTTTGATGCTTAGTCTTAGTTAGTTATACTTGAAGTGAGCTGAGGTTGTTTTCAAACAAATACTAGATACGATGATTGAATTTTTTATAATTACGTTTAGCCATGTTACGCTCATTAAAAATTTTAATAAGTATGCAAATAAATTATCAGCACGGACAAGACTTGCACCTTTTAAATTCTTCCCAGATTTTATTTTACTGACAATTGCTACCAATCCGCTGTTACTAGATCCTCTTCTATTATTTATTTATCTATAAGACAGTTGAGAGTATAGGTCACCGCGGAGTCCAATAATCGCCAAGTGTGTCAAAGTCATGACGTGCTAGCACGCGAGTAGACGGTTGTGCAACGAGCACATCATCTCTCACCACTGCCATAGACGTACTACTAGTAAACCATAGCGCATTTATGTATTAGTAAAGCGACCTGGCATTGCATGGATTTGGTGTACTCGTACTTTTGCAAGCAAATATAATATAGCAAATACTTTATATATATATAAAGTTTGTATCTAAGTTGTGTCTGTTTAAGATCAACTTTCTGATCGATTCTAGTTAAATGTCATCATATTTTGAATTGGATTAGGCGGATGTTGAATAAATTGCTTTGTCACTTACAATACATTTTGTATTATGTCCATGAGGAAAAAAATAGATATTTTCGTAAAGTAAGAGATACCTCTTTCACTCTGAGTCATGGTTCAATGTTCGGAGAAAAAGAAGTCATTAAAGTAATTTCTCTTAAGTTATGTACAACCTTGAGTGTATTAAAGATCAATGAACTTTCAAGGAAGTTAAACATAAAAAGTCTCTTAGTGAGGATTTAGACAAATCCTTGGACAGTATTATAAAGTCACTGAGAGCAAATGGAAACGAAGAAATTAGTTCACATATATATTTTGTCGTATATGTATGTATGTTTTTCCTAATAGAAATAGTTATATATAATATGGACTGTGTTAGCTTGTTCGCCTACTTTCCTCAGTTTAACTCGTCTCGAACTAGGTCTTTCGGATGCTGTGATACCGGTTGAATAATTTCTAAACGCTCATTTACGAGATTCACACGCATCTCAAAAACATAAATAAAACTATTGTTTTTTATGTATATTATAATGTACTCGGAGTAGTTCAAGAAATAGTTAGTTACCAAGAATTTAGAAAATATAGTATATCCTCTAGACAAAATATAGTTAAATTATATAATATATTGTTAAAAGTGAAGTTTTCAAAAGCGTCAATCACAGTCGCAGAAAAATTGCCTAATTGTATTTATTATTACAGTAAAAACAAAGCCTGGAATGAAACTATTTTAGTATTGCTCGTATCTCGGTGTTGTAAAACACGTTACTACAGTGTAGATGTTGCAAAAATCCGTTTCGGATGTTGGATTCGATCCTTGACTTAGATGTTATGTCTACGTCTCTGCGATATTCAAGACATTAACACCTAGAAAAATAAAATGTTTGTAAAAACACTAGCTTTTGTCCGCTATTTCGCTCCTTGGAAACTGCTTTTCCAGATTTTGTCTGCAAAATTCCATATAAATAAATCGACGTACAATATTTAAAACATGAAATATTAGTAGGACTTTGATCCTCCATGTAATTGGCCATTTCCAGTAATTATATTTATATTAATTATGTTATTTTATTAAAAAAATTACTAAAACAAAAACTAATCTCACAATATAATATAAAACGGACGTTAAGTACCTTGAACCGACAAAAATTAGCAAGTGATTAAATAGTCGTAATTTATAAGAGGCTTCGTTTACCTTTAAATTTAAATATTACGCTTTGAATAATTTAGATAATTCAGGAAAACACTTGATTGCTAGGAATATAATAAATAACATATAATTTATTATAATTATAAAATGGGTATTGTTAAATCCGCCTATTTGAATACAGAAAGACACACATTCTGATAATTATTTCACGTGTTACGGAAACGAACCTTATTATTCGTATTCTCCGGATTTTGTGAACGCATTTTTAATACATTTAATTGATATAGTATGCTATATTTATTTTTATACTAAACTATTACGTTTATTAAAAATCTTTTGAATACTGATTGCTAGAATTTAAGGACGGTATGAGGTATCACCATTTATCCAGATGGTGGTAGAAATCCCACCGACACCATTCCAAAGAAATATTGTCGTCAGACCGTCGGTTTTAAAAACTTTTACTAAATCTCTCGCAACAAGAAGGGCAAGTGCATTGCGATGTGTGGGTCTAAATTTGATGTTATACAACTTTCCTCAATAGTTAGTTTATGAAGTTCTAATTCAACTGATAGTGATAAAAATTAGCGCATTACGAAAAACATTGCAGCTTTATCATATTAGGTATAAAGTAAAAAAATGAAATTAATTATGATATGTAAGGATAATTCCATGATATTTTATTAATAATTAAAGTTCGCTAAAGTTACAATGTCGCCGTAAAACTTTAATGCATTAAATACTATGTCTAATTTTAGAATTATTCATCATACTACAGGGTCACAATATAAATCATGGAACCTTGAGTGTCTATTAATTCCATGATAACGGACTGCTGAAGTAATATTGCGATAGAACGATGGAAAGTGTCGTGTGAAACTCCGCGAAACTTAGTGCTGACCTTCTTTCGGGGTTAAATGCTATGAAAACAGACAGACGGAATACTTTCTTTATTAGATGCATTTATTATTAATTAAAACCGAAATTTTAATTAAAGCATATTTCGTATGAGGAACAAACAATTGTAGCACGATTCGATCGATTAATTCTCAATTAAACTTTATTCGAGAGTTGTTACAATTTGGTGTAATTTATTTTTGCTTAGAGCTTAACCTTCCAGTTTAATTTTCAAGTAACTGCGATGTTATTAACAACTTAATAAACATTCATATGCGAAGTGGTGCAACTTGACATTGACTATTACTATTCCCTTCTAAGAGTATGTATAAAAAATATAATAACAAAATAACTTTGTAATATAATCTAACAACTGTCACAGCTGAATATCACACGCTTGAAATAAAGTTCTTTCACAACAGTCTCATATTTGCCCTTGTTGATATTTTTTTATTCTATATTTTTTTATATATGTAATGAAGATCGAAGGCTCGCCTCGTCATTAGGATGGTCATACACGAAATAATAGGTTGGTCGTGCGGACAGACGTTCGTATTGCGTGATAAGTTAAATAACTTTATAAAATCGCTATCAATTATTAAGATGTACACGGATTATAAATATAGGAAAACTGTTGAAGCTCTGAGATATCGGTTCTACAAGGCACGGCCTGATAAGAAGAATGCGATAAATTTTTCACAAACTCGTTGACCGTCAATAAAGTTGTGAAATGTGTTTGACTTCCCTGAACTATACTGGATGTTTCCCATTAAAAGATATACGCTGCCATATAGAATTTCTAAAAACAAACATATATAGAAGAAAATGAATGACGCACGGCAAGTTTGATCTCACAAGTCACAGGCGAAAGTACGTAAAAGTAGTAAACTGTTGGTATTTGTGAACAATGACGTTACGACGACACAACACTTTCGTTTATTTATATATATTTATATATATATATATATTTATATATATGAATATATATGTATGTATAATGTATATATATGTATGTTAAGTTAGATAATATTGCCGTGATATATCTTATCGTATATTCATGGGAGCGGAGGGAGTGGCTGATTACTCGTTTCTTTACTACATATATTATCGTTTCTGATAATATTTGTAAATATCTATTAACAAGACGACTCATTGTAAAACAGTATACACATTTTTAAATAGATTACGTATAAGATGATTAAAGTCTGCGATATGTTGAACATTTTTATACTTTCGAGTTAACCGGCTTTCAAAATGAATATTACATCTGTATTTTAGTTGTTAAGACATAGTGATTATTGCTCATTGTACCTTAACTTTGTTTATTAATAAATGTATATAATGTATTTATTTAGGAGCTAGAACGTAACACAAACCAGCCGGAGCTCAACACGATAGCCACATACTACTTCGACGGACAGGGCAAGGCGTTGAGGCCTATGGTCGCCATCTTGACCGCCAAAGCAGTAAACTACCACGTTTATGGAGAAAATAGGTAAGTCACATTTATTTTAACCTATTTTAAAAACAAGTAGTAAAAAATATATGCTATAATATAATATTGAAAGCGTCCAGTGTATAAGCAACTTAAAAAATAATTATCTCAATACCGCGCGCCATTCACTCTTGATATTAGTAACTAAATTACACGATTTGGTTTTTCAATTTTGTTAATCGGGTCAAGAGTTCAATGCCTCTCGATACAACCTTGACGGAAAGACAGTTAAATCATCTATAAGGGCACTTTGTAAGGGTATTTGAATGAACTAACTTATTGGGTGCAAGCAACTCAGCATAGTTATACATAGTGTAATTACCAACATATGATAGGTCTAACATTTACGTTCTATTACAATTTAACAAACTATCAACTTAATTTAAGACAAATTGAAACTTAATTTAAGTTTACATTCAGTTTTTATCGTAATATATATGAGAATATTGCATAAAGTTGGAGAAATAGTAATCTAAATATCTGATGGTTAAACTGAATAATCTTTCAAGTTTATTCACCTAACTTCACGAGTAGCGGACTGCGGTTTTCCCCTTTACCAGAACATCGGATATCTTAAAGGTATCTTTAAAGATAAGACCTAAGGACACAGCGAAGGAATAATAAATATTCTAATTAGGTATGTCATACGCGTGTTGTACGGAACACTCATTGAGAATATCTAATACGTTATAGAATTATTTATATCGTATAAATAATAACAGTATTGTGTTCCATAATACATTAGGGAGGCTGACATCTTCATGACTGGCCGATAATACTTAGTTTGTATGTATGTGTGTGTGTGTATGTATGTATATATGTATGTATGAATTAAAAATGTTGAGTAATATTGTAAATGTTATATGTATTATGTCACTTTGCGGGCATTTAGCACGTCTGTGGAAATATGTATGTATAAGTGTGTTAGTGTTGTTAGTGTGTGTGACCAAACCAAATTCTCATTGCCATTTGATAATACGAGTAGTGAGGTATGTCATCCGTCCTGGACAGACGATTATAACTAAACAATAAACTCATAAAAACGTTTAGTTTATTACACTAATGCATATGATAGATATATTGGGTAATTAAAAATATTGCTAAAATTTCCAATTTGTTTTTTACATGGACGATAATTGGTGTATTTACCCTACACTCCATTTTTTTATATTCAAGTCTGATAAAATTTTTCAAATAAACATTTGTATTTATTTTATTTATTATCATGTTAAATGGATCGTTGATACTAATACACGAATAAATCAGATTTTTTCCCAACCATATACAAAAAAAAAACATTTTTAATTTCAATGAAGTCTAAATAATCAATTTTCGTTCTTATTCTGGACTCGCAACTTTTATCAAAATTGTCATCCTCTTTTCCGGTAATTGTTAAAATTTGAAAACTTATTCTATATGAAGAAATGAAAATTTAATATTCCAAATCTTTATACTTCATACTTTCAGCGATTTTTAATTATTACATTTCTTTATTATAAATAAAGTATAAATATTACTTAGTTATAATGTGACCAAAATGTAAAGTGTAGTTTGTTCCCTGTGGCCGTGTAGCGCGCTGCTGCCGTCCCAGCGCCAGGTGGCCATGATCAGCGAGATGATCCACTCGGCGTCTCTGATCCACGACGACGTCATCGACCAGAGCGACTTCAGACGCGGGAAGCCCTCGGTCAACGTGCTCTGGAACCACAAGAAGGTACTATATATTATTATCTATACTTGTGATTCCCCGTAAAGCTTTCATAACAATATCACTCGACCGTGCACGTTGGTCACGTTCACAAGGTCCAACGATTTGTTTGTTATCTGGAATGTAAATATATCTCCGGGAGGAGCCGGCCGCGAG
Organism: Melinaea menophilus ssp. n. AW-2005; assembly: GCA_918358695.1. Lineage (NCBI taxonomy): Eukaryota > Metazoa > Arthropoda > Insecta > Lepidoptera > Nymphalidae > Melinaea > Melinaea menophilus. The sequence goes on from OU911039.1 coordinate 1,370,404, forward strand.
ATGCATACCAATGACCTTAATATGACTGAAATATGACGTAATGGAAATAACACAATCGTGTGAATGGAGTCGATTTATTTAATTTATTCCGTATTGGAATAACCCGTGTTTTAGTGATCGGTGTTCGGTTATGGGCCGTCTTCATTAATCAATACATGGTTTGCATGACGTAGTGTTGTGAGTGAGTGGTTGCTATGGCTACGACACCACTACATATTGTCTGAGCAAACACATAAAACAGTCTAACATCACACTCAAGGTCACTCCGGTGACTTAAATCTGACATAGGATAATTATTGTTTAACAATAAATAAGCAAAAATTGTATTGATGTAAAAAACATTTTCATTATCGCGCTTTCTCGGTTTTACTAAACTAAGATAAAAGATCTTAGTTTAGTAAAATTTTTAATTAATTATAATTAAAGATAAATAATATGTATATTATATGATATCTTTAATTTCACTAGATAATTTTATTATCGATTTTAGTGAAAGTTTTATAAACGATTTTTAATATAGCATTGATTTTGATTCATAGCGTATTTTTTTTATAATCGATTCGATTTAGTCATTTAATAATTTATAGGTTGCTTTATGGTATGGTACTTATCCTATAAGAAATATACTGAACCAAGTTAATTTAACAAACAAATATGTATGTTGTTGTTTTCTTCTCAAACGTGCAAATACAATTCAATTGATTTTCACATAAGGTCGTAATGATATGAATTTATTCAAACCAAGTCAAGTGGGGATTACCGTAATTTGATTTAGATAACTGGAAAGTGAATTTTGTGCCAAATTTGTTTAATTAACTTACTTTTGCTATCTTAAAGAGGACGATCCCTCTCGTTTTCTTCCAAAAAAGTAGTATTTATGTAAAGTAAGTTTGAATAGAGTCGAGCGAGTAAGTGTGTCATTGAGTCACTGCGAGGTTTTTGTCCTCGATAAAATAATAATAATACAATTTGTGAGAAGTAGTCCGCACCTAACAGACGACGCGACCTTTCACTGCCACAGTCGTGGGAGCGAGATGGATGTACTCAGAAGTAAACAACGGTGTAAAAGTGTATAGGTGTATAGGTGGTCAAATGCCGGGGCCGAAAGCTGACGACCCCCGGTGAAAGTGCCCCGCGGCCTTCGTATCGTAACCTCATTCACCCGGTGTATACCCACCTCTATATATATCGTTGTTTTTAATTATAATTAGATCATATAGATTTTTTAATATAAAATTAGATATATAAATAAGAGCATGTACACACCCGAGTGATATACAGAAACCTTGTGTCGTTTGCCCCTTTAATGTATATATTTGTCAAACATATTATAGTTATTAGCTGTCCCAAGGTAGTTTTCGTAAGGCTTTACACAATATAGGTGTTTTGTATTGATAACATATCACACAGTGTAATCACTTTGCAATTTATAATATTTATTTTGGTAGCGAAGTAGACGGCATGGCAACGTTATAATTCGGTCAAATACATGTCGGTCAAATGTGATTTCATTTTGTACACTATTCATTTATCTACTTTTATTTTGTACACTCATTTTATGTATTTACATATATTTCGTACACTGTTATTGATTCCCAATTTCTTATAATTCTTTTTAACTATAATATTTTTAAAATGTTCTTTGTTGAAGAATTCAAAGCACAATACAACAGCGTTACGAATAGGAATCTCATCTCATTACAAAAGCGAGGCCTACACCCTTACATTATTCAGAACCAGATACACATGTATTAACAATTTAAATATATCTATCTCATTGATACCCAGCGCACGGCCTGTGCCTGCGCCTGTGCCTGTGCCTGTGACCTTCAAAATGGATTATATGTCCGTTATGTCTTCCTGCAGTGTGGATTTACTACAAATTAATGTAATAATATCATATAATATATATGTATAAAAATCCCGTGTCACGATGTTCGTCTGCGCTAAACTTTTAAACCACTGAATCGATTACAATGTATTGTTTTATACAACTTAAAAGATAGGATAACTTTTGTCCTGATTAGTATTTGAATTGCGAATTTGAGTTTTCAAACATCAAGGGTTGAATTGACAATAAGTATTGTAAGTATTCAACAGATGGCAGTGTTTATAAAGTAGCAGACGAAGTCGCTACCAAGGATAATATATATATATATATATATATATATATATATATTGAAGCTTCTCTAAAAGACAAAAGAATTGCCTACTATTATCATTAAACATTAAATCTCAGATTAAATATTTATTTTTTTCAAAGGCGGATTCTAATTGTTTTTATATTTATTCGCACCTCGTTCGGGATCTAAAAAACCGTATTTGAGTTATGTCGTTATTACATAATACTGTATATTTTGCGGCGTGTATGATTCTTAATCTGTGTATATATGTTTTAATGTGCGTTGTCGGGTGTGTCTGTTTGTTTTAAACTACTTTTATGAGTTACCGTGCGCGTTGATATGTACTGGTAGTATTGACGAGTCATAGCTTCAGTAGCTTTTAAAACTAACTTTAAACCTTATTAATACTTCTTTAGTTGTTTTTCATATTGATTAAGAATATAGTTTAAGTTCAATAAAGTACAGTTCAAGTATTTTAAAGATATTTTTAATATATTTTAATTTTTAATCGGTAATTGTTGAAATATAGTTAATAAATATAGTCCTTTAAACCTACACCTGGTCGCAAGTCCCAGGCATTGTTTGCGCTCCTCTTCTTGCAACACAATGGGCCCAGCACCTGCTAGGAAGCTCCGTTTCTTCTATATATATTAGAGCTACTTGCCGATTTGTTTGTAACGTATGAACATCTCTAAACTAAAAGATTTTGATCTATTTATTACAGTTCTCTTGATATTTTCGACATATCGTCATTTTTACAACATTTAAGTGCACATGTAATTATATATTTCACGCTAACACTGTAATGATGACTGTTAAAGCTCCAGCTGTAACTGTAATTAAACTAATTATGTAATTGGTTTACATTATGAAAATGTATACAATATTTACTATATTATTTATATTTTTTACTTTAATTTTATATATATAATTGAAGCGTCTGTTTGTATTTACAAATAAACAGCTTTTCACTAAATGAATATAAAAGTGTACAAGATACTTAAATTTTTTTTTTAATATTTTTTCTCTGCCTGTCTTTCTGTTTGGTCCAGTCTCTGAAACGGCTGGATTGATTTTAACAAGACTCTCACTGCCGGATATCTAAAGTCGCGGGCGCAGCTGGTACCTAGCATCTCCTGTATGTAGTATGTTTAATTCTCAGTTAGCGACAATAGATGCGTCGTCAAGGATGCTCACTACAACGTCAGTGTCGAATTGGTGATTCCTATCGCTCTGCTACCATTGTTCAGAATATGTCTCGCGTTTTATTGTTCGAGTGTACGAGGCGGAGGAATACAGGCTTTAATCAGTAACGTACGCGTCTGGAATATTTATATTAACATAACTTAACATCACTTGTTTCTATGGACTATTTATATACGCATCAAATACCACATATCTTTATATGTATGGAAATTCCGTATCGCGATGTTCGTTTCGTTTGCGGCTAATCTATGAAACCACTGAACCGATTTCAATTAAATTTTATAGATATCTATTGTCTTGTCCAACTTAAAAGATCGCTTAATAAACATATTTTTTTATACATAAAGCGTTTTTCTTTTAAGTTCAATAAGTTTCCAATAGATGGCGCTGTCAATAAAAATTGAATTATGTAAAACAGTTACTCAAAAGTCGCTTGCAACGGCTTTTATTTATATATATAAAAGTATTTAAACGTGTATATAATAATAATTATAACCGATATTAGGCAAGCAATCTTTTTCGTAAGATAACGGATATCCGTCGCAGTTCGTAGTACAATAGTAATTTGTTTCTACACACAAGATTACATCCAAGGATGTGTGAATCGTCAACATTTATTATATTTTTGTTTAAAATTGTATGCTATATTTATTTATTTACATGAAACTGCATTCAGTAAAAAGAAATCATATTACGCATCGAGTTACATTTGACGTGAAATATTTATTGATAATAAATCTAATGAGATAATGTTAAATGTATCAGAAATTAACAAATATATATATTAGTAATACTAAGCTTTAGTTGAAATAAAAGCTAAAGTTAGTAGAGACAATGTATGTAAGTAAGGCTGCTCGTTGGCATTTGAACTCTACGTATTATATTTCGTATGGTTAGAGTTGCTGACTTTCACTGTCCAAAGAAAGTTATATCGCTATTGCATATATTAAATAAAGTTAACTGAGTTAACTGTTAAGTAACTTTAACTTTATAAATTTAAAACTATCAAAGTCAATGACCTATTTCTCTCCGCTTTAATCTTACGGTTATTAAGTATTATGCACTTTCCTCATTATTAAGTCAGTGTAACTCCTGATTATGGTTTAAAACCTTATCATAATTTAGAACCCGTGTTATTATTATATAATCCGATCATAGTTTGATTTGAACGGTTAATCAAAGGACATGACAAACGCGGTTAGATTTATCCATTTTTTCATCGAATATTTATAGTTGGGAATACGGAGGTTGTTAAACTACGATCAGTATTGTTTTTTTTTATTCTACGTTTACTAAAATGCAAGAGGAAACAAAGAAGGCTAATCATTTTATATATAACCACGCAACGCCGGCGGTCAGCACAGGAGGATGTTACGTTCGGAACAGAGTTATTAAATGAAAAAAAACTCAATCAATCAATCGGATCCGATTTTTCTGTAAATGAACTAATTCAATAATAGTATTGATTTATAATATATTTCGTTAAAATACAATAATATAATAAAAACCATACACGATGTCCACATGTATGTTTACACAAGACAATAAGTGCTTGGTTAAAGTTTAAAATAATTATGACAATGTAAACAAGAATGTCGATAATTTATAGCGCCCGGCCCGGTCCGGTCCCGGGCTCCGCTCCGTACATGGACTAATTTTACGATCAACGATGACTTATTTCATCAATTTGGACGTTGATCAATCCACCGGCATTCCACTACACGATATTATATTTTTATTCACATCTCTTACCAACTACACTTCACTCTATTATTTATTTAAATACCAAAAGAATTCTTTATCCTTTTATTCCGATACTCGAAAATAACTCAACAGTAGGTACCTACGCCTTTAAAGTATTTAAAAATAACTAACTAATTTAACAACGTTTTCGTAAAATAACACTCAAAAATAATAGCACTAGAAAGCACTGTCATTAAAATATTGAATATTGATAACAAGAAATAGAAATTATAGATATTAATGAATTGGAAAACCGAACACTTTCTATCAGACGAGTATACGTATATGTATATATACATGAGATCATTTCGACGAAAGCAAAAATTCGCTCAACACTTTCCTCTGACCTACCTGCGGTAACGAGCTGCGTCAAACTGGTCTCGCTGCGAGAGAAGTCGCGGGGCGGAGATGTAGGTCGGTCGTCGACACTTTTTCATCCCAAATTCGTATTAATTGAATATCCAATAGGCTGTAGTGTTTTATTTATTATAACATGTTTGCAGTGTTATATATATTATACTTATTTTTCCCCGGCTTCGCTCGCTCTAAATTCTTATTTCGCTGATGTTCCAAAATGTAACCTACACGTCCTAATATATAATCTATATAACGTTGAACTTTCATCGCAATCTATTCAGTAGTTGTTGCAGTAAACCGTACAAACATTAGCATTAAAATTAGTAATATTTATAAACTATGAATCAGTGACAGTTTAGGGTGCAATGGTAGTGTATTTTGAGTTATTTGTGCCCATACACGTGTCGGGTCGTCATCTAGTCGGGTGTCGCAACGACGTGCACTAATCGCCGCAGCCCGCGCAGCCCGCGTGTCGCAACGCTGGACCGCTCACTCGGCAAGAAACACTTCGATCGTAATTCGAATAAATCTTGACCATTTCGATACCGCTTGGTATTTAAGGATAAGGACCTCCTATCATTTAGGAGTGTCCTTGGTTCACGTTTGCCTTATTTATTTTGCGTTTTAAACGTTTTCGTCAAATTGTAAAGTACTTGAATTTTAATAAGTTTGTGTATCTAGATAAAGATGTATTAAATAATTAACAACACTTCAAGTCGAGTCCATAACAAATGTTAATAAAAACCAGAGATAATTAATTACCATAATTAATTAAGAAAATATATTAAATGTAATGTTTTGAACAAAAAAATAACTATATGGTATTCGTATTTTTTATTGAAACAAAAAAGGTTTTGTTCTGGTTAGGTATTAATACGAACATAACAGGTGCGGTCTCGGCTTGGGTGTCGAATAGAAAAGTGGCTCGATAGTGGTGGGGATGGGGGGGAGTCAAGGCCGTCCGCGTGACACACATTCATCCCACCACATTCACCTTCCGTCCGCCACTGTCAAGGTTGCTTGCGACACTCACTAAACAACTGCGTTTACCCGAGACCCACTTGATGTTTCCCAACTCTTAGCTACGATGGGTGCTTCAAGTTCAAATATCTCGTGATTTTTCATTGAATTAAACTATTTTGTAATATTTTTCTAAACCACTTATAGTTTATTTATGAAAATTTTGTAAAATATTCATATTGTTCTATAATTAATTTCACTCGATGATTTCGCTTGAATAGTTTTGATCTAACTTTCTATTAAAACGGCGAAGGAAGCTTAATTTTTACTAATGATAGACGAAGAACAAACAACCGCCGTTAATGAATTGCAGAATAGAAACTCTTAAACGCATTCGGAATAAAGTTGGCGTGAAATCGTAGAGATTTTTCTGGTAAATTATTCATGTGGCTTGCGATGGGCGGACTTTCGACTGTTCTCAAGAAAACCTTTCACTCTTAGCATATTATGATTTTACATGCATTATTTGTTCACTGGCTGCGGTTCGTGACTCTGTCCGCGCGGACTGTAGGCTGTAACCCATTCATTAATTCACCTGTCACTGTCGATTTCATCCGCAGGTCACACAAACTTTACACTTATTATTTCAAACAGTCTTATTTTTCTTGACAATAAATTATCTTTTTGACTTCATGAGGATTTATATGTTAATACAGACAATAAGCTATCTTGAATCAAAATTGTATTAAAACATATGTTAACTGACAGTTAAAACCCAAAAATATTGACGAGGTTCTGTATAATGTACAAGAAATGTAGAAACTGCTTTTCCAAACGATTTACAGTTTCCATTACATTATCATAACAGTATTATAAATATTATACTTATTTAATACCGTCTTGACTTTGATGATTGACGTTTGTGAAACATTGATCACAATATAGAAATACCCGACTGAGTGTGTCGAGTGGTTCTTCTCAAACGCGTTTGAACCACTCCTGGACTTATTAAGTTTGTGTTGAGTCTCTACCGAAGGGCTTCGATGAGTATTGTATCAAAATATGCCCTCCTGATACTTATATTTGACGTACACAGAGACCTACGAAGTAATATATGTTATAAGCTTGTTTTGAAATACCACAAATTTATAAATAACGGAAAGCAGATGTTAATCGGAAAGTGTGTTAATACACGATTGTGCAGCGGAGCGTCCGACACGCGCCGCCTCCGACCGTTCCCGTATTCGATCCCGTTGTCTCCTCCATTTATACATAATCCAAATAAAACACTAACATTTATCCAGTTTTCCTCGTTCGCACCTACTCGTTACGTCTGACACTACGCTCATTGTTGTTATAATCACCCATAACAATGTGTTGAACTCAAATTTTGACGCGAAGGTCGGTCGTAATAAATAAATTGACTATTAATTTTAATGAAATTAAATACTTGATATTTGAATGACCACACTACTGGTGTGTTGCCCAACAGATGAATTCGTTGAATACTGTGGTATGTCAGTGTTCAGACAAAGGTGAGAGGTTCAAGGATGTGTTGCTTAGTTTGACCACCGATATTAAGTTTGGACGTTTTGGTCGCTACGGTTGTATTGTATTTTATTCATCAAAAACCTTAAAACTTAACGATTAAATGATTTCATATTTGAATATTACTATCGTGTTTGTGTTTGTCATATTCAAACATATTCTTTCTTCACTTTCACATTGTCATTGTATGTAATTAGCCCGATTAGCCGCCGCTTAGAACATTCTAACACTAAACGCACATTATTAATGTTTGTTTTAATTATATTTCGATCCAATCGCCACATTACCCAGTTGCTAGTAAATTGCATTCTGCTAAAATGTTAAACGTCCATTAGGAAACTCGATTCACAAGGCCGAATATTTTAGTCTTCTAGCTGCGAGTCATTAAAACATAAGCTATCCATAAGACCATAAGTTAAATCCGGTCACGGGATGTAGGGCGGCAGGTAGCCGGTGTGTATTAATGGGCAGTGATTCCGAAAGCCTCCCATCGACCGGTGCGGGCAGACGTCCACATCGTATTAGTATGCGACCGCATCACAACTTTCTACATTCTTCGCGGCGGACGGAGAAATGAGCACCCGCCGCCGTGCCGTAACAATTATCGATTCATTTAATGATTCTAATCGTATTTTATTGTGTTCTTTGGACTTTGTAACAATAATATATTTAATTTATTTTACTAAAAAATATTATTATAATATTTTTCGCCTCTCAATTAGAAAAAAAATATAAAAACTTTAATAAGGTGTTTAAAAATTAATTACAAAAAATATAATGCGTATCTAATTTAATTTAATTTTTTATCATTTAGAAAAAGAATATTATTTTTTATTACGAAATTATTTCAAGCGTAAAGATTTGAAACTTAATTTTATATATTTTTTATTTTATTATAATAATAATAAAGTCAAAAAAATGTTGTAAAATAGACATAATGATTGTATTACCACTATTACCTCAAGGTTGTAAGTACTCTATAATTATTATTTTGTTGTTAAATTAGATAATAATTGATCTGTGAGATGACGTTAATTACACTCCTAATTAGTATTATTTGGTGCAAACCAATTCTGAGGTACTGCGGTGTGCCAGTTAGACCCACTTAGACCCACTCGGCATACCTTACCTAGTGAATTATACCAATGCAGTCGTCATTGAACTGAATAAGTATACATACACTGATTAAAATCAATAAGTTACTATCAGCACTAAATGTGTTAATTTTTAGTTACAACTTATTATTGCTATCAGATTAATTTGTAGTATATTACACAGTTCAATAAACAAATGCAGCGTTATGGGATATGATATTGATTGATTGATTGCTTGATCCTATTATTATTATTACCGCCATATACTTTTAAAGTGTTGTTACCATATCATGATGTTTTTGATCTCTTTTTTCTTAATAATATCAATTACTAATCAAATGTGAGTTCTGTAATATATTTTTTTGTTTGTGTTTCATACATTTTGGTTTAGAAATCAGAAAAGTACAAACGTACTTATCATCTGTATTTTGAAAGATTTAAAAAAGTAGAAAGCTTTAAGATCCTTATATGCATTATATTATATATAAATATACAAAATATGAATAATTTAAACGTATTTTTTATCGCTATGACGTCATGCAACTTATGAATATTTGGTGAAAAATAAAATTTTATTTTATTATCTTTTTTTATATTTTTTCGTTCTACAAAAACTCTTTCAAAACACTTAAATAATTAATTTAAATTGTATGTTTACGAAACAAAAAAGTATAATTAATTCATCGCTATTTTAAAATCTTGACTTGACTGTTAGTTAATCAGAGATGGTTGACGATTGATTAATTAACTAACCTGCGGTTGTTCCAGGTGGCGATGGCCGGTGACTTCATCCTGGCGGTGGCGTCCATGATGATAGCTCGCCTTCGCAGTGATGAAGTCACCCTGGTGCTTAGTCAGGTGTGCAACACTGTCCATTGCTTCACTATATGTTTTATTGAATATAATCTCGTTTCTTGGTATAAGTCTTTTGAAAAATTAAGTTTCTTTTATGTCTATATTACTTATATTAAATATATATTGTGATAGTTTAATTATTAATTTCGGTCTTACACCGAATGTTTGTTTATTCTTTTTTTATTCTTTTCAAGCATCGTTTAAATCATAATGTTATAATAGCTATTTTTCTTACGAAAACCTTTATTCAACACAGTGGTTAGATGGAATTGTATATAATAATATATTTTGTTGTATTTCAGGTGGTGACTGATCTCGTCCAGGGGGAGTTCATGCAGCTCGGAAGCAAGGAGACAGAGAACGAGCGATTCGCTCACTACCTCACCAAGACGTACCGGAAGACGGCCTCACTTATCGCCAACTCGGTTAAGGCGGTATGTTCGCTTAAAACCACAACCACGACCACAACGACACCGCGACCACTAAAATGATCATCGCCAAAACCTTTAACTACACACTGATTGTCGACCACAACCAACAATTTAACCCCAAATATACATATTTATTAACCACAAGAATTAATTTGTTAAGAAATATTATTTTATACTCTGCGTTTTTGATACCAACACTGGGTGCTGTAAATGATAAATATTTTGATACAAATTTCGTAAAATAAATAATGGAACTTTGATATTTAGGTTATTTTATAAATATTTCTTTAGAATTATATCATTATTATGTAGAACCAAATGAACAAATACAGATTACTCATAAACTTCTTGTAAATTTAGTTTGCTAATTTATACGTTTCTAATAAGCTGCCTTGGAGTTGCCACAGATTTTATTAAGGATTTTATATATTAATTTATTATCTAATTAAGAATAATAACAATTATTTAAACGATGCCTGATTTAGTTATCATAGTTTGTTGAAATAGTATACGTTGATTATTTAAAGCTAGCACGCACACATTAACACATTATCTGTGCAGTCGTGGATTCGCACACATTAACGCATCCGTGTAGTCGTGAAATCACATTATGACATCACGTTGGAACGTATTAAAACCCTCTCAATGCACACAATCAAACAGACAGATCAATAATCAATTAATAATATTTATTTGATCTCAAATTTTTTCCTACTTCACAAAGAGTAATTTAAGAATTTATCGCAAATAGGTAAGTAGTTGTAATAATGGCTATGTATATCCAGGTGGCGCTGCTGTCCGGCGCGGACGAGAGCACCTGCGAGCTGGCGTTCCAGTACGGCCGCAACCTCGGACTCTCCTTCCAGCTGGTGGACGACCTGCTGGACTTCTCCTCGTCCGCGCAGGCCATGGGGAAACCGACAGCCGCGGACCTGCGACTGGGACTCGCAACCGCGCCCGTGCTGTTCGCCTGCGAGAAGGTAAAGATACTGATAATGTTACAAACATTGAAATGTTCCGCTGTTTGTCTTTGTTCAAATCAAACAAACGCTGCGTCTTAAACGATACTTATAGATCGGTAAAGAGACTAGATGCGCCTCACGGTGAAGAGAAAAATGTGTATCGTTTCGTTTTAGTATTTGATTTTTTTATATATTTTTATTTATTACAATTCATTATAAGACATGCGATGATTATGGGACAAATACTACTTAGCATTTATAGACAATACAGCATACGAGTCTGTGAAACATGTGACAATAAGGGAAGCCCTCACCGCACTACTGGCCCATAGGAAATAACATATTATAAAGAACATACAACATAAATATAAAAGCTACAATACGCACTGAAAATGTAGGAAAATGTTTCCCATTCAAAAAGGAGTCAGACAAAGATAACACCCAAACTGTTCCGGCAACTTTAGAATATATTTTATCAGACATGGAATTGTACAAAGGAAAATATCAAACCCATAAAAACATGCCAACACCGAATGGAACGAAGTGTATAACAAAAAAAGACAAAGTTAGGTTAAATAAAATTAGACAAGAAACCAACATTATAGATATAAAATACCAAATCAAATCAGACAATTGAAACGGAAATGGGCAGGACGGCTAACAAGAATAGAAAACTTGAACAGAATGACGGAATGACGGAAAAATAGAAACAGAAAAACGGAATGATACCCTAAATATAGAAAGAGAAGGAAAGGCAACATCAGAGATGGGAGAATAATATCAAGGATCATGCTGGATGAGGATAGCACGAGATAGATCTTGGTGGAGAAGAAATGGGAGATCTATGACATAGAGAAAGACAATCACGACACCGGAGTCCAACAAATATTAATATTAAATAAGGATCTTTGATAAACAACCATGTGTACTACTGGCAGTACACAGACAGTCATAAGATGAAATGTAACTAACATATAGGATTGTTAATAAATGCTTTTATTACTATAATTACAAATGATTTATATTAGTGATAGACCTTATTGAAAAAGTGTTTGAATATCCGAGCTCATGTATCCTAACAACTCTAATAATAATAATATAATTGTAATCATTTATTGGCCAGAAACATAGTACATTAAGATAAATTTCAATAGAATGTCAATAAATAAGAAATATCATTATTTGTTATTCAAATTCAAAATATCTTTATTCAAGTAGGCACTTACACGCACTTTTGAATCGTCAATTATTACAAAAAAAAGGTCAGTGTAGTCAGTCCGTGAGTAAGCTACCACCGGCTCGGAATGCTGTTCTGTTGAGAAGAGCCAGCCAGAAACTCAAGTCAAATCCAAAAATCATTTATCAAGTAAAACACTTAGCAACGAACTATTCGTTTAGTTTACCTTTAAAATTATTGATTAATATTTTTTTATAATATTATATCTGATAAATGGTTATATATTTGAACTAACCAACGTCACTTCCATTGCAGTACCCGGAGCTGAACCCGATGATAATGAGGCGATTCCAGGACGCCGGGGACGTGGAGAAGGCCTTCGAGCTGGTGCACAAATCCCGGGGCCTGGAGCAGACGCGCTTCCTTGCGAGGAAGCACGGCCTGGAGGCCGCGAGGCTCGCCTCAGAGCTGGCGGACTCGCCCTACCAGAAGGCGCTGGTTGTCACCACCGACCTCGTGCTCAATAGGATCAAGTAACCCCCCCTTAACTAGGTTGCCCCCCCACCGAGGGGTCGCGGGTGGTCGACGCCCCTCGACATCATCACGAAAGGGGGGTTCTCTGTACTCCATATTGGACTGCCAGTCGACCACCGACCGCTTCGAAGTACTTCCTCGTTCTTACACTTCTCTCTGAACCTCTAAGTACTTTGGAAGTGAACGATTCCGTGCCCTTTAAGGTATTAAAGGCTCGGCCGGTGAATGGATTCGATACCTTCCCGAAGGTACAGTGACGTCGGACGTTGTTATTTATAAGTTTTGCGTGCGAGTTAGCTATTAGTTGTGATTGAGTGTGAGTCTACAGCGGTGTGCGATCGACGGACGGACGATACGCGGACGATTATTATATATCGGACACGTCCATCGGTAGATGGCGTTCCGATCGACGCTGATTACATGACTAAATTTTTATTTATTTAAAGTATATTATTTTTCTTTAACGTATTCGGTATGTTATCTTCCATCACTGGTGTGACCTGATTTATTTTAAGTTCTTTGAATATTATTTTCATTGCGAACTCCTCACCAACACGTGCTCAACTTCACTGTACATATTAGTTACTTTTTTTTTCCAATTTTTGTGCAATTTATCTGAGTAGGAGTAGCGAGTCTTCCGCGGCGATGCTCGTCTGTACGTCACGATGTAAACACTCGGAGTCGTATAGTTACCCGCGTCTGTCCTCGGAACCAATTACCTCAATGTCTTTAGTATACATAAAGTGTATGTATATCCTTGTAGTATTACATTAGTTTGTACGTCCGTGCACAGTATAGCGCGCGTTAAACGGTTTTGGAGCTATAACATTGTAAATATTAGGAAAATATTATAATTATTCAATTAAACTATTGCTTGTCGGTGACTGAGAGATAGAGAGATGTAATTAGTCAATACTGACGTTGATATGTAATTGGTGAAGTTATTAAGATGATTTCCGATTAATTTTATTAGTTTGTCATATTGTATAGACTGGACGCGCCCGGTCCGCCCTGGACGCGCTCGGTGTTAGTTTACGTGTGTGTGTGTGTGTCTGTGTGTACATTGTCAGAGGGAGTCGATTAATTTTATTTATATATATATATATATATATAGTCATAGTCTATTTTTTGTAAATATTATAATTTTGTAAAATGCTAATCACGAATTTTATAAATATTACATTAGTTACAAAAATACTGTTTTATTTAATAAACATGTCTATTCCAGAAGATTCTTTTATTTACCTTCCAATTCAACAATTAATTATTTATTATTTGTTCCTGTGTGCTTAGTTATTATTATAATTGTGTTAAAAAAAACAAATTACTTGAAGGAGTACTCCAACGATACGGATCCCGTAAAAAAGGTAATTTTGAAAAATATTTATTTTCGGATTTCAGTTTATAATTAAAAAAGAGACATATTTATGTACAAAATTCATGAAACAAGAATAATAAAAGTGAATTATTCATATCTGTTAACTCTAAATATAATCGTCCTATCGAAGTCGTTGATATAAAATAAAAGAATCCTCACATATTCCTTGTATCTCGGGAGGTTTATAAACCCCATTACAAGCAGCCCGTGGATCACATAAACAATCCAACCCTAGGAATCGAACTTAAGACTTTTGGCTCAGCAGTCGAACTACAGCAACCAACTTAATCATTCAAAGTCTAATAGAAAGGATATTAATTTTTTTTTTTTTTTTTTTTTTTTTTTTTTTTTTTTTTTTTTTTTTTTTTTTTTTTTTTTTTTTTTTGTCTCTGCTGTTAGCCGTACTGGCCATGACAGCGTCACCGGAGTAATAAAAGAAATAGAAAGTGTCAAACATAGCTATAATCTACTTAATTATCTCCTATGAGACGATACTCTGTTGAGGTAATACCAATTGATTACTTTTTAGATTCAGCATTCTAACATTACAAAATATATTAAAATACTCAAAAAATCATTAAGGAATATCTATAACATAGAAAAAGAGTTAGCCAAAGTAATTAATATAAATTGTATCGTAGAAACAAGGTTTAATGAGTTATTTGCCAAAATCACGACCAAATCAGGTGCATAAGGAGCGATGGAATACTGGAATGGCAGTTCGTGACGTGACAAAGTAGGAGGTAGGAGTAGGAGTGTACGGAATGTGGCGTGTTGGTATCGATCGTCCCGCGGCAGGCACGGCAGGCGCGGCGGGCACGGCCGGGACTGAACGGATGTCTGATAAATGACATACAAAATTTAGACGGCCTTTGGAATTGAAATATTCCAAATTATAACAAAGTATTATCGACTCTATCTCCAAATGGCAAAGTTGTTTATTGCTTGCAATATTCAACTGATTGTATTTCAGTTCACTATTTAACTTGACCCAGCCGGTGTATGTAAAAGTTTGTATTATGTACGATCAATATATTTTTTCGTTACTAGGCTCGTGATTAAAAGCAATATTGTTAAGATGGTTGCAAACAAAGGTTAACTTTGCAAGATTTTTATTCACATCGTACTTATTTTATTTGAGCTCCGTAACTGTAACGTGATGTCGCTTCATGTAAATATTTTTAGTAACGGAAATAAAAGAACGGTTCCATTAAAATTATAGAATTATATATTATATGCGTAATATAATAGAAATAGAAGGTATCCTGTTATATTAAAAATCTAAAACTTTTTATGCCCACAGTTCCGTTTCAAACTAAAGTATAATTAGAGGAGGTCAAACATTTTAATAATATCGTAATATTAAGAATCCTAATCAAATATGACACGAATTGAAAACTAAATAATAATGTAGTGTTTATTTTGCTCCGTCCGTGTTATCGCGACACATCGATCTGTCTTCTGCGAGTCGATTAAGCGTTGTTCAATTATTAACGTGTCTATGTTCAATTCCCTCTGACTTATTAATTTCGGGCCCAGGTCATCCACTTCTTCACATTCTAATCTGCTTAACCACGTTTTAACCAGGAATATTTTTAAAATATATATAACGTTTGATTCAAATACGTTTAAACTCTATTAATCTTGAATATCATACGGGTGTAATATTAAGGTATCATATTTTTTCTTAACATGGATATGTATGTAAAATCATATATTCTGGATGTCTTTTTTTTATTTTTAAGCAATACTTATATTCCTTTTGTCCTATAAAACTTACAGTGGATGTCGATAATTCAATTTTTTTATCATATTAAATAAATATTATAGAAAATATGACATGAGCAAAATACAAACTGAAAATGAAATATCTCGAATCTTAATATGAAGCAATGGAAACGTTCCCTGAAAGCCTTTCGTACCGCACCGATTTCAGTATAACAGGTTCGCAGTTGTCTCTGAATACCCGCGGAGTATCAAAGTATTCGCTTCATGAGCACTTCACGTATTTATTCATGCTGTTAATACGAGTTATATTAAATGAAACCTAAATGTTTTCTTTACACTCTCGTAGATTACGAAGGTAAGATTTATAAATGTCTAGATGAGATGGTTTCCTTTTTCCACGTGATAATTATTTATATTGTTGTTCAAATAAGTATTTACTGCCTGTGAATGGTATTAATTAGATATGTAAATCTAAATTTACAGTGATTTATGTACATTTCTAATTTTAACTTATTTTAACTTAAATGTTTTGTTATATTATATTATAAAGTATGATAGTAAATACTTTTTTGTATTTAATTTAAGAAGGAAATAGGGAAGGAAAATGTAATGAAGATATATATTTTTTAAATATTAGGAGATTAAGTGCTCCAACGTCAGGATCCGCGAGGAGACGAGCTCGGGAACGAAGAAAGGCGCAAGAAACTAGAGCAGACGGAGAGAAACTGGCTCGAGAACGACGCCAGCTGCTTCTGAAAGACAAATTTGAACAACAGAAACAGGTTAACACTTCTTATATATAGATTTAATACTTTAGAACGAGCAGGAATCGAACCTGTGACCTCTGGAAGATCCGTAGTTGTGCCACGTAAACTATCGTATCAATAGTCTCATATTTCCTCTTTACGGGACGGTGACACTCCAGTTACCCAAAACTTCAGCTCAGACTAACATTATAAAGGGACACAACCAAATGTTTTATTCTATTTTATTTTTCTATTTTTATTTACAATAACAGCAAAGATATTGTAAACGTTAGTTGCGTCTCGTATAAAGGATGAAATCTTTAATTTATATCTCTAACTTTAATTGACACAATCAAATATAATGGTATTTGATTCAAAACGATTGACGATCGATTTACAGTGCAACCACCTTATAAAGTTACTGAAAGGAATTAGATTAGATCTGATAGGTACTGATTTTCGATTGTTATAAAAAGGTTTCTGGTCAATGTATTCGTAATGTAAAGTTAACTCTTGTTACACTCTAGGATATTGCGATAAATTTGTTAAATCGAAGACATCTTTGTATTAAGGGTACACTGTCGTTAAGGTCTGATGATGTACTTCATGATATAGTTACCTGAATTTCATTTATTACTTATTGTATTCGGTAAGAGTACGGAGTCATATAAGCTCGGCCTGCATCTCATACATAGTAGACATACGGTTGTCATATTGTTGCGTGGCTCTTTACGTATTTACGTATTACAGGCTACTTATAATAATTTATGGCATGATTCACTTCAACAGTCCATTGTTTGCTTCCTTGAGGCACGACAGCTGAGACATAAATTAGTTTAATATTTTGGTGAAAACATAAAATAATTTTAATTTCTTCTGTTCTTCTTCTAATGTTTTAATGTTATGTTCCATCGTACGTGATGTGATGTGCTACTGATAGCTTTAGCGCTGCAATAAGCTTTTATATGTTAAAGTATCTTACAGTATCATATATAATATAATATAATAATATTATGTAATATGTTAATATTTTTTTTTTATAATAAATTTAATATATTTTAGTAATTTTCCTTTTTTAAACATTTTATTGTACCAAATCACTAATTTTATAATTATAACGTATCCTGATAATAGTTCTACGGATAAATTGAGAACTTTTGAGTAAACCCGTAACATGGTTATAAATGAATTGGAAAATAGACAGTAACTAGCAATAAACATTATTTGTAAACTAAAAGTTAATAATGGTTGCACGACGACCACTTCGTCATATTAATGTAATAATATACTTGTAGGCACGAATAGAACTGTCGTCATACGAGCCGTGGGGTCGCGCCGGCGGCGGAGCGCCCAACCCGCGTGGGATCCGCTTCGGAGACTTGCGAGCCGCCGGCATCTACCCTGAAGATGAACTTAAGGTACTCACAATAAACACTTGTATAATATTCGTGTTTCAGTCCTCCATGTATATTCTAAATATAGTGCGAAAGGGATAACAAATCAACTTTATACTATAAATAAACTTTATAAGATAAATACTTTTGTATGATCGCCAAAGTGTTGTGTAACTGTCAATGTTACATATCGATGATGGCAGAACATTAACGCATCTCGCCGCCGCGGGCCGCCGCGGGCCGCCGGTACCAAAAAACCATAAACCTGAATAAGGCAAGGCACATTGCGTATGGAAGAGCCGCAGATCGACTCGTGACCGATACGAGTGTGACGTAACGAGGATGAATGTATGCTAATAACTGTCCTGGGGTTATGTAAATGTTTTATGCCCATTTTTGTGTATCTCATTATGTATAAATCTTTACCTTTTTACTTCAAATTACTCACTATCTAATGGGTGATATTTTGTTAAAGGGTGTGTCGGCACACGATATCAGCCGCCGATGGTCAGTTCGACCTCGCCCTACAGCAGTTCGCTTGCGCGAGGATCCCCAGCTCTGCTACGCGGAGCTGCTGCGGCAGACCGTCGACAACGACATACGATACAAGCAGACACCGAACCAGCAGCAGGCGTATAAAAAGATATTAGGTTAGTGGAAGAGTTAGCTACTTGCAACTCATCAACCTTCATAACAGATTGTTGAAATAGTACAACATAAAAAACTCAAGGAACACATAATAGTAAACTCACGTAAGGTTAATTAGGAGCAAGATTGATTTATTGATATACATCTTAATTTCAGATGATATGGTTGATAAGAGGCAGAAAGCTGAGAAGGAAGAGATGAAACGAAATTTGGAATACGAGCGCAAAATGGTAACAATGTTGATTTTACTTTTTGTATAAAGAGTGCTTATTCTTTTAATTTTCAGCAAACTATGGATGGTCCGTGGGGCAAGCCCGGTCCAGGTGGTACAACTTGGAGGAATCCTCGAAATATTGGACTTAATTTCTCGAAGTCTATGGTAAGAACAATTCTTTAAATTAAATTTAACCGTCACGTATATAGTAATATTAATATTAACTGCAGGGTTGGACAGATAATGAAATTTTCAACAAAATTAGAGGTGACCAGAGGCGCTATAAAAAATCGTCCCTAACTTTACCTAAAGTAAAGTCAGCAGACGATGAGTTCAAAGACGAGGAGATCACGAACAAGGAGAACATTAAACCATCTACTATTGCCAAATTACCTAAAATAACCAAACAGCCAAGCCCCCCGAGCAGTGATAAAAGACGAAAGAGCTACATCAACCACAAGGACATCAAAGAAATATACGGATTAGAGGCAACTCGAAACCAAAGCAAGACGAAGTTTGTAAAACGACTGTCAAACGGTGATCGAGTGAAACGAATAATTCCAGACAATGATATACCTAACGGCGTTGAGAAGAAGCCAACACCCGAGGAGACTATACTTCGTATAACCGGTGGTATAGAGCTCGTCCCGCTGTTGGCGAGACGAAGACGAGTGGGAGCTCGCACGCTGCCCTCCAGCGATGTGACCCGACCTCCCGAACAGTCGTGCGAGTAAGTAGTAAAAGGTTAATACCATTATTTAGAACGGTAAATCATATAGAAAGTAATGAAATAGACGAGAAATTTCGTTATTGTTCAGATCTTGATAATAATTATCTATGTTCTTATCAAATAATCCGATTAACGGAACAATTCCTATAGACAATGGACTCACCGGCAATAAAAACTTTATAGTTAAAGCACATATCTTAGTCGTACAATCATCGTGATGAAATATTAACATATACTAATGGAGTAACTTTATTCATTAGTTTACCAAACGAAGACGTTTGAAATAACTCATTTTTGTCGCAGCTACATTTCATAACTCGCCTAATAATGAGGATACCTTGGTTATGTAGTAATAAAACTCGCATGTTGTAACTTTAAAATTAGATTTTGGTGATGATACATCTAAGAAACAAATCAACCTTTAATTGGTTTGATAAAATCGTCTTAAAAGAGTCTTTAAATGAAATATATGTGTCAAAAAAGTGAGTAAGTATATTTGTATAGACAAATGTAATAAAAAATTTATAAAACTATTGATTCTAGTGTCCCACATTTTAAATTGTTCTTTATGTTTTGATATTGTATCATTAATTAGCTTACCTACTCCTTGTAATGTATAATTGATAAGTTATGTAACATGTAGGAACTAATGATTACCATGAAATCTTGTTATTATTATTAATAGGAATACAATCACTATGACTACCATCATTTCTTTCCTCCAGATGGCGTGAGCTCCTCGACATGGACTATTTAAGAGAGCTAAAACATCAGATGCATGTTAAATGCGAAAAGAAGGAAGTGAGTAAATGTAAAAATTTCAGTATTATATACGTATATTTAGAATTTGTTGATAATTAGTAGAAATAACACTGATTTTCTTGTAATGTTCTTTAACGTTATGGATTCCTAAATAAACAGATAAATTAATCTACACTTAACAGAGTTAAATTTCTCCACTGATGTGATGATATGTTTTCTGTGCGGTCTGAACACCGCAATAATCTTTTCACATACAACAAATGTTTGAAGGACATACAGGACTAATACCTAACTTTAATAACATACATACCAGATTAAGATTTAATGCAGGTTAACTATGTATATTGCGTGAATGGAGGAAAGAGTTGTAAGGTCTCCGCAGATATCACCTAACCAAGGTCCATTGTGCAAAAAAATCCTCATTTACTATGTATATTGCACGAACATCAAAGTAACTTGTAGTCTCCGCAGATAGCCCCTAAACAGTGTGCAAAAATGTTAGTAAGTTTATCTGTTAAATTACACATTCCACTTAAAAGGAGAAGCGGCGCGACTCGGCGGAGAGCGTCCGTCAGCACCACGCCACCTGGGCGTCGTTGTGGGGTCGACCGGGACACGGAGCTCCCCAACGTGGACGGTACGCCAGGTCCAACCTGGCACAGCTGCTGTACGTACCGCTCGGAAACACGCACCGCGCTTAGGTAAGAATTATAATAATAACAGTGTTCAATCGGTTCTATAGAAAATGGAGCTGTACTTTAATAAGCATATAATTAATTAATTTATTTATATCTTTTCTACTATGAATCCATGGCAGTGATCACTTGTGTTCGTCAAAGGGGAGTCAAACTCAAAAATAAGTCTGCGAGGGTTCCAATCGCGCTCTGCTCTTATTAGAATACAGACACCTGGCAATATAGAAAATATAAATATAATACACATTATACTTTTTTGTCAAAGAGAAGATAAACCAAGCCATATCCTTTCGCAACACGACACAATTTTTTCCAGTGCTTACTTTGATGACATAGCTGGGCATTTATATTGCTTCTTGGGTATACCAAGTGTCCTAAACATGTGTGTGTACATTATCCTTAAGGCTCTTAGGTCTATTAACATACTAAATATTTGATATTTTTCTCTAGATTTTTATGTAATATTCACACACACATATATATTAACTAATAATATTTACACATAATAAGACTTTAGTAATTAGATGTGTATTTTAGAACATATTCTATACTTACGTATGTTATAAGCAGCCGGCGCGCTCGTCATTATAAATTAGAGATGGTGTGTTACGGTGCACCTAAAGTTATGATGTAATGCATTATTTTTATTTTACCGTGACTTACAAAATTAGAAGGTACGAGAGTAGTAGGACGCGAGTTTGGTTATAATTTACTTTTCTGACTCCAAATCGTGACACTCCATTCTCGATATAACTCGTTATACTTACAGCTTTGTGAATTTAAACAGATATAAAATAGCCGACTGCTATTATTTCGTTTATTTACTATTAAAATTAAAATTTGATTAAATGATTTTTTTTTTTAAATTCACCTTAGTGATAGTGGATAGTCTTTAAGCTAATCTCATATTCCATTGTATCGTTTGCTATAACCCTTTTGAAACCAACATTGATATAAATATTTTGAATATACACGTATTAGATAATGTGGATGTCTACTGTCTGTCTGTTCGTATATACAAAGTCTATTCTATTCAAGTTTGTTAAAACAGAAATAACGAATTATTTTATGCCTGAATGTGACGTCACAAACGTAATGTGTGTTAGTTTCAAGGTATTTTTTTATATCGTTTCCATTATGTGGATGCTATTATCTTCTTGATTATTATATTTATGTATGTTTTGTTATTATATAAGAATTGTAAATTTATTTTGTTTTCTTTAATACATAAAATAGTCAACCGAAGTTATATAACTACTTATAAACTAAGAATGTTTGTATCTTGTACATGTGTTACAATAAAATTAATATTCTAAATCGTTTCTTCCTTACAAACTACACTCAATATTGAGGATATAATTAAAATACCAATAAAATAGTCCCTAACCGTCGTCTTCAATTCGTGCAACAAATTCCTCGGCTGCTGCGGCTGCTTCATTGTGAAACGATTCAGACTACATTTCAATATGTAAATACCAGCGCATAAATATATCTTTTTTTTATATTTCTATATCTTTGACAAAAACTACTTGACCACTTTTGATTAAAATGAGTTTGTTATCTGAGCCAACGTGTGATTACTGCTTAATACGAAAAATGTTCTCCTAAAAGAAATAAAATAATTGATTTGAATTTTAATATCAATAACAATGGAAACGTACTGATTTTGTAAATTTCTTTTATAATACCATTACTTTGGGTGGAGATAGATTTGTTATAATTCAATAAAATTGAATATTATTTAATTATTTATTGTATTAAATTAAAAATGCACAAGACACACACACATTTACTGGACAACCTTAGAATGTGATGGAGACGTCTAAGCGTGCTAAAAGTACAAAAACTAAAAATACAAACATCATTAAGTCTTCTAAGATACTTAATAATCAAATGATACTTATTCAATAATTACGATAATTTACATTAAAGTTCGCCAGGTTGATACTATATTATAGTAGCAAAATATACTATAAGAAATATATATTATAAATACTTAATATAAACAACTTAATAAATATGAAACGCTTACATATTGTATTTGGGAAACAGTTCTTTAACATGGCGTCTGAATGCATTCTTCGGCAATTCGTTTCACAGTTGTACTGCCATTACAGCTAATAGTTACCGGAAACCAGTCCGATGAAGAGGAGTATGGAGCATAATATTGTCGGAAGAACGAATCAATGTGATTTAGACAAGAACGAGTTTTATATAAGAGAGTAAAGTTCAAATCTTTTTAAATTTTAACTTTATCGTGACGGTAGCCATTTTGGATCTGTATTTGGTATGTGGTCGGACTTATGTAAACACGGACGCCATCTATCTTAGTGAATAGTACTTCGTTATTGTCTCAACTCGTTGAGTCTTGTACTCGAGCATAGGTAAATTAACAAATAGTAAAACAATAGTAAATTGAATAGGACTATGCCTAGTTCAGCACGGAAGGGCGAAAGGAAAGTTCTCCCCTCTTAATAGGGGACACAGGGTGCAGTAAAAGTGACATTTAACATAAAAGCCAACTAAAAGAGCTGTCGAAAGAAATTCCTAACTTTAACTGCTTTAAGAAAGTATAATTATCGTAAATCACAATCAGTGAAGAATTTGTTTCAGTGTGTGTTAAATGGCGGTAATTACCAACGATTATTACTTGACATTTACGTACATTAACTTCTATGCCAAAATTTGCAATAAAATTATTCTATAGATATTTGTAATGTCACATGTCATGTCCTTTATAACGTCTTGTACTTAGTTTGATTATTCTTTAAAATGATTAAGTTATTATCTGGTTATTTTGTATTCTATTCAATGGATTATGGACGTAACTAATAGAGTTAAGTTTCTTCCTATCTCTGAACAGTAATTGAGGCTTTTGTTCAGAAAAGAATGCGCCATTACTTCTCTTTAACCGTAGACTACTTACCGCCGAATACGAATATACTTTGATAAATTAATATAATGACTGCCGAAATAAAGGTCGTTTCGGTGTAACGTCGTGTAAACCCAAGGGACAATAGGTGTATATATTCTCATATATTCAAAAAGTAAGATAATTAGACAATATACTATAAAGCTAATTAAAATGTGGTGAAATATACTTCTGCGGAGAACCGGGT
Source organism: Melinaea menophilus ssp. n. AW-2005 (assembly GCA_918358695.1). Lineage (NCBI taxonomy): Eukaryota > Metazoa > Arthropoda > Insecta > Lepidoptera > Nymphalidae > Melinaea > Melinaea menophilus. The sequence goes on from OU911039.1 coordinate 1,394,808, forward strand.
TATTACAGATCGTGTGTTTATTTATGTGCATTGAGTTAAATGAAATATTTTGAAATATTCCCAAAACTGAGATAAAGAATAATTAATTAGAGTTAATTAATTAAATAAGCCAGTTGAGGTTGAGGAGGTACCTAATATACGTCTCATTAGAAGTATTATTTGTATGCATTATTCTATTACAAATTCAACGTATCGAGGTGCCATTTCCCTATAATAAGTAACAAACAATAATAGATGTCAGTTGACATTTTGATCTCATCAATTATTGACAGAGAAATTTTTTAAACAAACAGAAATGTACGTAAGTATGTATATGTAAATGAGGAGGAGAAAGCCTCGTGTCGAAACATCCATAAAGCGGTAAAAACGAACCTCGCCAAAGGCGCGCCTTCGATTTTTAATTTCAACAATTTGTCGTGGTGTCACACATTGTTACCTCACGTTACGTAACATGCCATCCCGCTCGTTAATAACACCTGGGAACACGATAACACTGTATATATCGGATGTCTGATTGAATTATCAAGATGTTTCATACTTTATATTTCCCATTATAATGTACACAATATAATCCGAATACACCTGACCCCGGTTAACCTCAGTCATGAGTGACATGAACACGGTGCTTCATTTCCACTTCACAATTATATCAACTTCACTCTGAAGGTTCGCATTATTGATAGTTAAGTTAACCTTTTCATGTAAGAATAATCGTTAAGTAATATTCTATTATAATATTTACTAGTGCTTTCTTTCTAAATTTAATTTTATTTCGGGGCTAACATTTTTTGACATGCTTTTTTGAATCCCTAAATGGCGGCTTTAACAGACACGGAGAAGGCGTTTTATTTATTAAAATTTATAAAGAAAATTATAATATTTCACGAGTTACTTTTCATTTTCTTTTACCTTTTAAATTAGGTTCTTGTGATTACCTCGTCGCCTTAAGCACTGTGATTACTCAGAAAGACTAGACTTACTAAGTGTTAGATCATTCTCTGTTTAAATGCAACTGACGATTTCACATTCCACAATATGTTTAGGAACAACTTAGAGTTAATTATTTCCTTCCAAATTATATTAAAAGATTATGATATGTTTAAATACAACTTACGATTTCACATATAAATATTATACTCACGAGCAACTTAAAGTTAACTTATAACAAATTATAATATGTTTTAATGCAACTTTCGATTTTACATATTAACGATGGTTAAAGAGCAACTTAAAGTTAACTATTTCTTAACAAACTAAATTAACAGATTATAATAAGCTCACATAACTCTAAATATCACCCAATGTTATATCATCGAGACGATCCAAACGAATGCATAACTTAATTAAGTACCATTCCACTAATTTTATGTAATTTTGAGGAAATGTTTGATTTAAAGCAGAACTTTGTTATTTCAAAGTCGGAAAAGAAAGTGTAAAGGTCGCCGAGTCAGACCGGTCGGCGCTCGGCCTGCGCCTCCGCCTCCGCCGCCGTACCTCACGAATTTCTTCATTCATCGGATATCTATCGGACTTTATGGACAATAATTGACGTTTTTGTGAACTGTCCTTATACAACTTCTACCTAAATCTAAATATATATTTTTCTATTTTGACATTAAAACTTACACACATACGTAAATAACTACATACTCAGTTTTATAGTTTTTCTGCTTTCTGATATTTCGTGATGAGTCAATTAATATTATTTGCTTGATCAATATTTATTTTATAGTATTTTTTTGAGAGATGTTTCTTTAAATGTCGCAATAACGTAACAGAAAATTACCAAAACAATTTAGTGTTGATATCGTAACGTGTTACTACATGTACTAGTTAAAATATATTGTATAGTTATGGATGATGTATTACATTGTAGTGGTGGGCGTAATGCATGGCGATGGCACGTCGTTGACAAAATCACAGTAATTTATATGAACTCGAGACCACGCGTCAAGTGAGTTTTAAATGTTCTTAGGTAACGCTCGACCCTCATCATTTCTAATCACTGTGGAAATGTTTTGATTCAAATATATTAACATACATTATACACATATTTAAATAATCATTTTGAAATCAATTAAGGGTTATTATTTTACAAATTAATATAAATATAAAAATATCTATTTATTTTGCCTCGAATTACAATATATACTACATCTATATATAATATATAGATATCTTTTTATTTTTATTTTTAATGAAAACACACATATAAAAAATAAGAAAATTCTTTAACGCGAGCGAAGTCAGAAACATGATATAGTTACGTAATATTTTAAATGTCAAATAAGGTTACAAATTTATTATCAACTGCAGTCACTCAAACTGACATTTTGAAGAATTTTTATATACATATTTGTACGAGTATTTTTATTATTATTTACGTAATATTCAATAGAGTTGGTTTAAATCGAAACACTATCACAAAATTTAAAATAAAACAAGAAAAAAATATTTAAGTGTAAAATATTCTACAAATATCTCTCGATATTTTGAAGTGACGAGCTTCATTTAAATATTATTGAATATTCCATATGTTATACTATATAATAAAAATATATTTAATAATATTGATATTTATTTCTAGAAGTATTTATAATATCTGCAGCTTTGAATATATATATATATATATATATATATAATAGTTGCAAGAATCTGTTCTAGCAAGTAATGATTTTAGTTATTATAACAATGACAATAACAATGTTAAGAAACAGTTTGTTTGTTACCAAATGTAATAGTGTTACAAATAATATTATTTTAGTTTCAATCGACTTCACGATTTCGTTATTTGATGTGTTTTATGTCAATTATCAATTATCAATTATTGATTTCGTTCGATCGCAACTGACGCGTCTGACATCTTTTTTAAACTGCACTAATTCGGCTTTTACGAAAAAGCTTTTATTATATCATATATATATATATATATATAGCATTGATGGAGAAAATATAATAATATATTTTAAATATTGTTGAAAATTTTTTGAGGCGAGATCACTAGTTTTAATATTAAGTTCCTTCCACACGCGAACTTAATTTTCCAGTTTTAATAATTATAAAGTGTAATACAACACTATTTTACAAATATAGTAAATTTTAGTAAACACGATGCGATTAAGGAAACCGGTGCAATTTCGAAACAATAACCTCCGAGGCTTCTGTAAACATGTATCATATAAGCAAAACATCGAGTGGAGTCGGGTAGAGCTGCGGGAGAGCACGCGGCACTCGCGGCAGTGTCGCACGAAACAGCGAAGCAAGCACTAGTGTTGTGAGTAACCGAGTGACCCTCGCCATTATGAGACCCGTGAGTACAGTGTTTATATATATATCATTTAATTAATTATTAATATATTAAATATACATATATAAAAATTATTAACATTATATTTTTTACCGTATCTTTGTGGTTCTCTCGTAGTGTTATTTTGTTTTCTTTTACGCAGTGTTATAAGAAAGTAATTTTTTGTAAATAATAGTTTATATTATTGTATAATGTAATACATCTGATATAAAACATGATGCACTTTCTCCGTGACGTAAGTGCATGTGTGCATGTGTGCATGTGTGCATGTGTGCATGTGTGCGTGCGTGATCCGATCTTCAACAATTACAGAGGATCGTAACTATTAAGGATTCTCAGCGCGTTTAGGTAACGTCTGTGCGTTTGCAAATTACATCTCCTCATTTGCAATTTCTTTTGTAAGTGACACGACGCTTTCTTTTCAAATTATTCACAAATCGATTTTATATTTAAACGTTACATAACTGAAATTAGCTTTGGAAGTTTATTATAAACGAATTATATTTTTAATTTATACGAGCCAACAGAATAGTTAAGTTAGTCATATTTTAGATTATTGGTGTATATTTATATTCTAATATTGTGTGATAATGGTGTCTGTGGAAAGCGAGAAATCATGTATCTATATGATTAACCGTAGTTTTATTTAAAAGCATGCTGGTATCGTAAATTACCGCACTCAGCACACAATGTGCTGTCAGTAACAGTAATGTTAACTCCAAGCCTGTACGTGGGTGGTTCTGTTAGTTCCGACACAGCCATTGTCACTGTTGCATTTGATTTATATCTTTTACTACTTTTTCTTAGTTCTAACAGAAGACTTCTTTAAAGGAACATAATTTAAAATCATATTTCAATAATCTTCAGATAAATAGTTTTCTAAAATTGAGAAACTTAAATACAAATAATCTTTTTACGTAATTTAAGATGGCATTTCTGTTTGAAAACTGATATATTGTTGTTCCGGTCAGTATAAAGGCTTCTTTTTTCATCGAAAATTTATAAAATAAAACACAAAAACAGATAGACACACTTAAAACAGACTTACTTAAAACAGCAGAATTACTTAAGATTTTGATATGTATGGGATTAGAAGTATATAAGATTATTTTCATAACTAAAAAATATTTAAAGTTAATTTTTATTTTTGTAAACATTTTATGTAATTATGACTTGACTCTGTAGAAGAGGAACATGGAATAGGAAGAGGACAGGAAGAGGACAGGAAGAGGACAGACGAAGACATTGGTGACAAGGAGTTATAACAACCTTATGAACCAACCTGAACTATGGTGATATTTTGAATATAATATAAAAACCATCAGATATTTTTTAGATACAGGGTACTCGTAATGGAATACCAGAGGTATTTTCTACCATATTCATAAGCAGATAAATTTTCATCGAACCCCCTTACGAAATGTGAACCCACTTCTTGTCACGCCAACATAAACCCCGCCGAGTTTCCGGTGGACCCCTGGAGGTTCTACACCACTTTAAGAACTAAGGTTCTATATAATATTACACTTTTTAAACCTATCCTACACTATTATAAGGTCTAAGATTTGATTCTAGCGCGTTTTAACTTTGAACGTAAATGATATTAAGTTTCCTTGTGTTGGAATTCGCTTTCCAACGCTACATATAACATAATGTATAAACTATAATTACATAAGTGTCAAAGGTCATTAATATATAAATACTATACTATATATAAGTAAGCGTTGATATCCTAATTTATCTTTTACATACTTAAAATGCATATACACATGCTACTCATCTTTTTTAAGAAATCCATATAAAACAATGATTTTAAAATATTTATATTTTTACACAATCTTAATAAAATATTAATGTGATTTTCTAACTATTGACCGACTTTGATGAATCGATTCATAAACCATTAGATTAACATAGAAATAGAATTAGTATATCCTGCTGTTGCGAAAGATGTGAAAGAAATTATTGAAAATCACTATCAGCTGTTACACAACACCACGTGTGAGCGAAGAGTGCTTTACGACTACCACTACCACTACCACTACCACATCAATATGAACCTTTATCACCTTAACGTACAGTTTGATTTGCATTTCGATAGGCGAAAGTTTTTAAAACAGTCACAATTTAGTTAATTAATCATTTAAAATATATATTCTAGGATCCGCCGGCGTGCGCTGCGTCGGTTGAGCTGAGCCTCCTCAGTTTTGATAATCATTTCTAAACGGAATGAGATATTTTAATCCTTTTTTTTGTTTAAAACATTTCCATTCCTAAGCTCTACAGCTCTGCCAATTTTCATTCGAATCGGTTCAGTAGATTTTATGTGATGTTGCTTCAAAAATAAATTTCCCAAACGGTTAAGAGCTTCGCTAAAGTTACGCTAAATTATTGTGCGACCAAATAAGAAAGTATTTAATAATAATACATTAGTGTGAAATACGTGAGAAGGTGAAAGGTTAGACGAAATGATTCACACGATTTTACCAAATTTATCTTACAATTAATATTCGCGATTAGAGAGAACCGAGACCGAGAGAATTAAGAAAAATGTTTAAACATCTGCAGACGTTGCAAAAAGATATCTCTTAAGCAATTCAGTTTACGTAACACCGACCAGTGTTACTGGAAAAATACATATATATGAATATTTTACATTTCAAACGTAACTTTAACAATTATTTTAGTTATTTTATTATAATTAGTATAAATACAATTAACTGTCAGAAAAAAATATATATATTATATATAGAAAAAATACGATAGTTTATAATCTCGATTTTTTTTATTGGGAATTAAAATTTTTATACATAGAGAGTTAAGTTTTATAAATGTCCAACAGATGGCGGTGATAAAAATAAGTATTAATAGATGTAACATAGATTATAAAGCAGACAAAGTCGTTCGTAATAGCTAGTGCATTATAAAAATCATATTTATTTTATTTTAAAGTCTCGCATGTTATTAACATGTCTTAGAGTTGAAAGGTGTTTATATATATTATTTATTAACACAACAACCAGTGGTTATGTACAAACTGACAGTGTTATAACTCTCATAGTTTTAAAGTTATATGTAAAATGGTAATATATTCGAAACGAAATGCTTCCGTAATTAAATGTTTTAAATTACTTTGTTGACACCAAAACGAAAATTCAATTCGGTAATAGTACTATATATATAATAATATATTCGTATATATAATAACGGTTAAAATAGTTTTGTCCGTGCATTTATTTAAATAGTGATTCGAGGTGGAATCTCGATGTTACATTTTAAAACTAGCTCCAGCCCGCGAGTTTGTTTGATGCACAAAACTATTTTACATCAAATAAAATTTTGTTAACACCGCCATCTGTTGGAAACTTTTAAAACTTAGAAACTTAAAATAAAAATTATTAAATGTAAAAACTGCTATTTTTAAGTTAGACTATATAGATGTCTACACTTCAATGAAATCGGTTCAGTGGTTTCAGAGATTATTGAAAACGAACTTCCTCACACGGAATTTTTTTTTATATATATAAATATAAATATTAGTTCGTGGATCTTAATTTTTTCATTAAAAATATAGTGTCATAACAAAATTCGTATTAATATTCATAATGTGATGAAATAAATTATATGATTGATTATAAATACACAGACATACGGACTGTTAGAGTGTAATATGACGTATACGATGGAATGTCATAAAAACTATTAGCGTGTTGAGAACATTAGGAAATAGTCAATCTATTTCCTAAGGTTCTCAACATGCTAATGCCGCATCGCATTTATAAAAAATATATATTTTGAAGAAATATTCCCAAATATTGCATTGCAAGAGTGAAATTAAACGAGCTACACGAGCAGGAAGAATGCTGATGTAAAAGTTTTCTTGTGCGGTTATCTCTATATTAAATACATTCAAGTAGAAATCTGCATACAGAGCTTTGATGACAAACTAGAAATGTATGAATGTATGGAAATGACATCATCTAGTGTTGTAATAACGCACTATACTTAGTATATTACAATCTTGAATGACAAGGTTTATATATTTATACGAAAATATTTAATTCAAAATATTATTTCAATATGTATTTTAATAGTAACAATTACAAGAGATATTGTTAAAAAATATATATATAACATATTTATTTATTTCTTTAACAGACAAGATTTTGTGATAGTTTGGTTAGTTTCTGATTTCATGTTGGAATATCCGCCATTTTAGGTATAATCAGTAATCTAACATCACGGAACTGATGCACTACAAACTTTAAAATGTGATACATGTATACTAACTGTTTACTCCGACTATGTCCACGAGAATTATTCTAATAGTTCACGATCGAACTGAATAATACTGAATATTCTAATACTGGATGCGTCCAAGGGTAGTTCGCACTACCTATAAAACTTACAGGGAGTTTTAGTCAAATATCATATATACAGAATTGTTTTTAATTCCGTTAATAATAGTAGTTTAGGACGTTTATTATTAATAATTAATGTTTCCGTGAAGGTTATTACACTTTCATATAATATAATATTCACCCAGAAATGTAAAGGTATTTTATTTTAAATTCATTACAGTTCGTGCTCATTGTGATGTTATCTGCCGTTGACATGTTAACGTTATGTTAATCACAGAGAATACTATGATTATAAATGAAATTTAATTACGAGACATTATGTTTTTAAATTGTTTTAATTTTTGACATCATTACCCCCCACCTTATATATACTGAAATGTGTATATTTTTAAAAATACAATTATGACTCTGGGAATCCTTCATTAAATATTCAAAGCACATTTTGATAACTTATATATAATATACAATATATATATATATATTTTCATGTAATAATATTAAATTTATTTCTGATATTTTACATGTTAATTATTTAACTTAACAACACTTATTTTTACGCAAAGAATTTTGTTGGTCCAATTGGGAAATCAATCTCTACATCAAACTACGTATACTATTACGTCCAATATTTGCGATGACTTTGCGTTTAAACTAATACAATACTACTGCGTTACGTGATATTTTATATCATAGGAATAATGTCAATGACCTTTGAGATTAATAAAAAAGCACTGTCATTTCATTTGAGCAAATTAATAATAGTGAACTGTAGTTTATTACGCAGTACGATCGTCTAGATCTTAAAAATATAACAGAAGAGGCATGCCAGTTAAATTTACGTTGAAATTTATATGCAAGTGTATTTTGATTGTTAATTGTAATGATTTTTGTTTGTTGATACATTGTATCACAATGGCGTGTCTAATCTGTAGGCTGTAAAGTTTCCTTTTATGTAAATAACACGTTGAGTAGAAAGCTTGGAAGTCTCATTCGGAATCGTAATATTTTATTGCCAATATACTATTGTTGGTTCTTGGAAAATATTTGACACCTGTTATGTTATGTTGTTCTAACATATTATGGTATCTAATATATATATAATGTTGGTTATCATGGTTCATCATGGTTTTTCTTTTAACTTAGACAAGGTTAAACATATAAATAAAATTAAAGTGTCCGTGTGTAAATCCAAATGTACAGCTTTTCACTAAATACATATAAATGTATATCCGTACTCCATAAAAAATCAATTTTAAAATGTTCTGTCTATTTGTTCCGGTTAATCTCCGAAATGAATTTAGCAGGACTTTCACTGGCGGGTGTGTGTCATGAAGTAACTATTATTTTAAAAACATTCCGTGCGTACGGAGTCACGGGCCCAGCTAGGGCACAGTAGAATATAAATATAACCTTTTGCAATCATGATGCAAATAAAACAACGAATTAAAGTTTAAAGATAAAGAAACTTTTGTCTGTAACCGGTGTCAGGAGACGCTTGCGGCGACGGCTTTATAATTATAAATAATCATTTAAAATTATATGATATTCAATATTTGACAGTTGTTATTACATTTCATCACGATCAAACATTATAATGTTATTTATATTTAACATGAATACAACGTTAAACCATCAAATCTATATATAACTATGTATTAATATGTCAAAAAGAAAAAATCAAGAAAACATCAAGGAACAACGAAGTACGAAAAGACGTAAAGTTTTTTGTAATAAGAAATTAATTGACTTATCTGTCTATTGCTTAAAATATTTTAACCTAAAAGCAAAAAATATATAATTCCATAATAATTCGATTTCATTTCGAAAACCGATTGACCAAATCAATAAACGATCAAATAATATTAGACGGTTTCGTGCCGTGCACCACGCGAATATGAAATACTGTGTGGCAAAAAAGTTCGTGTTCACCTTTCAAAGAGAAATTCTTCTGTTGACAATACATGTCTACTGTCTTATGCAATTTGTACTATTGTATGTCTGTACGTGTCATGTAAGTGTAGTCACCACCCACAGGAGTGTCAATAGTTCTTAATACTAACACAATTGATATGTATTGATCACTTTAATATGATATTGTGCTATTAAGAAATTATAGTTTACTTTCCAAGTTAAAAATTTAATGGAATTGTTAATTTTGATCTAACAATATAAGATGTATTAGTAGAGAGTTATCTGTCTGTACGTGAGAAGTGCTTGGTCACATATTTAATGAGTGAAAAACTTTATATTACAGTCTGACCACTCAGTGATACAAACTTTTGCAAGTTACATGAGTATGAATCGTATTCTTCAGTTCAATTACATATTAACGATGTCCTTTATTATTAATTGAATTAAATTCTTTATTATATATTTAATTGAATTCATTGTATAACCTTTAATAGTGTAATCATAGATAAAGATAAATCATACCTGGGCGGTCATTGTGGTCATTGTGGTCATTGTGGTCAAACCGATGGGTCAGGAATGCTGGGGCCATATTGACTTTAATTGCGATAAGTTTGACGCACGACTCTTCTTTCATAACAATTTGATAAATTACTTGTCTGTAATTGCATACATTTATTGTCTGTCCGTCTTTGTTATGAAATTTCTTTAAAAGTTTTGGTGTTCCAGGACTAAATAGCCAAACGCGTGTCACGTGTTAAAGTTATTTTTATTGGAAATTAATGATTATAATATGTTGAGTTATGTCACACTCGTTCTTTATTGACTTTAACAAATTTAGTATTTATGACATATGAAAAAAAGAAAGTTTTATTGACCTGTCTGTCTGTTGTTGATAACATGTGATTAACCTCATATCGAGTTCCTCAAATATACTTCTAGGACGTTTAGAAAGTTAGAAAAAACATTTTATGGCCAATAATGTGTTTAATTAGTTGAAAACGAAAGCAACGTTGGATGAAGGAAAATCTGTGATATTTTAAATGATTAAGTTTTGCTGGTCGTCCAACATGTCTCTTTAGATGTTATCTCTTGACACTCATAGTATTGGAGATTAAGATTTAATTTGTAAAGTATAATGTTAGTCGTTGATAATATTGCTTACGGCAGGGAAAATAATTGAAATCGGTGCAGTAATTTTTTAAACAATTCTACAATATTTGTACATACATACAAACACACATTCTAGTATAGTAGAGATTTGACACATTGGTGTGATATTTGACAATATATTCTAGGAGATTATATAAATAATCTTTATTTAAATTTCTTTCTATCTTTAAATTAATTGACTATATATATGATAATAGTATATGAATATGTAAACAATTTGTCAAACGGTATAATCGAATACTGTTTGTTGTGAGGAAGACGAAACTTATGTAATTAATAACAAGAAATTGTCATTGTTCTACATTGTTACTATTTTAAGATTTAAAACGAAAGTATTGCATAACCAAGGCGTTACTGAGAGATAATTATATAGTATATCATTTCAGATTTATTATAGGTTAAACTTTAAGCTAATTGTAACACATAAAGTTTATAATTAAAGCTGATAATGTTTGTTGTTTCAGGTAACAGCGATAATATTATTCGCTCTACTTTCTCTCAACAATGCAGAAGATTACAATGATAAAGCAAATACATTGGATCCACAACCCTCGGTGCGATTGGATCCTTATATAAGGAAGGCCTTGCTTAGAGCGTTAAGTGATCTGGAAGATGGTAACAACTTCACTGATCTAGAAACCACTGGCAGTGATGGTACCTCTCCGTTGAGTACTGAATTAAGTTCCGATGATATTACTGTTACACAAGCAAATAAAGAAAACATACAAATACATTCCTTTTTAGTAAACGGCCAGGCTGCGTTCGCGAATGCATCAAACACGAGTCCAACATTCATTGATAATAATATATCTATTCTAAGTTCAACTGCAGGCAATGTCGAGAGTCATGTCACTGCGACCTTGCCAACACAAACGCCATTCAGTGAGATATTTCAAACAAAAGAGACTAATGTACAACAAATAAGAAGCATTCAAAGTACTCCTAAACAAGAGATCACTAACGATAAACATCCCATTTACAAACCTCAAACAACCTCAACGACAGCAAAACCTACAACTACTACTACAACCACAACTACCACCACTACTCCGAAACCAACACACAACGAAGACGGTGAAAATATAGAAGACGTTGATAAAAAAGACGTTCAAGTGTTCCAGGCTCCATTAGTAGCAGCCTTCACTGTACAACAAGACGCCAACGGTATTCCTAAGAGAGTTTTTCCGATCTACCAACAACTTAATAACAACGATGTAGCCAAAGTTGTAGCTCCTGAGTTATTGCCTCCAAAACCAACATCCAGTAACTTCCTGAATATACCTCCTACTGAGTTCATTAACCATCACCTCACATTACAAAAACAATTGGAAGAAAAACAGCGAGTTCTCGAAGAACAACTCAGATTTTTGCAATTTCAACAAAGACAGCAAGAAGAGTTGTTACGAAACCAACAACTTCTCTTACAGCAAAAAGAAGCTCAAAGACTCCAGCAGTCTTTATTCGAACAAGAACAGCTCAAAAGACAACAAATTTTCACTGAACAACAGAAGCTAGCCAGGATTAACAATAATTTGCACACTAACAAACATATACCACAGAATCAGGTTCCCAATAATGGACTGAGGCCTCAAAAGCCCCATGTATCAATTCAATCAAGTGTATCATTGGATCAAACCAATGCTGTCGGAGTTCAGCAACAACTTCCAAACAAAGAAGCCGTCGACTTCCTCTTACATTTGCGTAAACAACAATCAGATCAGTTTCCCTTACAAGAAAATCACCTCCCTCAAGGAATAGGAAGCTTTTTACAACCTAACCCCCCACAAAATAACAGAGTATTCCGACACGAGAGTGGCGTCGGGAATCTGGGTGTTAATAATCATAACTATAATACTTTTAGTCACGGCTTTCCAAATCGATTCTTGCCAATAAATCAATTCAATACAGATAATGAATTAAAACAATTATTATCTCAAACGAGCCTAAATCCAAGAGCTCACGAGGACCTAAATATTGTGACCAAGGTTTTATCTCTCAATCATGGCGTTCCAATTAATAATAATAGACTTACATTTGATAGTCGAAGACATTCTAGACCTTTCTAATAAACATGAATAGAATATGTAACCAGTTACATAGATTAATGATAAGATAACTTCCAAAATGACGCCCATTTCAAATGAATACTTTAAACAAGGACCTCTTTAAGTTAGACTTAATCATTTTTAAACAATATATTATCTATAGAATGAACCAAAAACTAAACCCTTCATATCAGTTTGTATAATTCATGTCCGGGTTTAATGTTAGATATGCTCTGTGCATATTAGTTAATGTAAACTATTTATTTTACAATAATATATCCTGCCATAAGTAGCTAACATTAGATACTTATTATAAGTACTGATTTAGATTTAAGTTAAACATTTATAATATTGAAGTAATCATACCTTTAGTCATAGATGTTACGATGCACATTTTATTATTTTATTTTTTATCTGTTTCACTAATTATAGTACAAAAATATGAGAAAATTATATTTTACTTCAAATCATATTAAAAATAAATATTACAAAAAACAATTACAATATAAAACTATTGTACAATTAGACGGCACTTTTATGATAAGTAAAAATGTAAATAAAATATAATATACAATTATACACAAAATATACATATACAATAAATAGCTAATTATTATGTATCAATGTTTTTTTTGCTCCGGCAACTGCATTATATTCTCTGAAAGGTTCAATTATTTCAACATCAGTCAACTTTTATTGTCACTCTGAAACGATAAAAGAGAAGACATTTTGATTGCTTGGAAGAGAGTTTCCATTGTTACTGTTGAACAGCAATCTTAAGAATGTCTCTGCTCAACTATTTCTTTATTTACATCCGTTCCAAAAGCTAATTGAGAAGCATTTTCATCTTATTATTATACAGTCAGGTCAGTCAGGATATTTTGTCTAAATGCTTTTTTCAATAGATTGAGCAGATTTTCTCACTAAGTTGTTTAAACTATTTGAAAGAGGAGATTTTTAAAAAATCTATTTATTTCTGCAAGGTCTAGTGGATCAATAATAAATCTATAAAATTCTTTAAAATTAAAAGTAATCATGTATCTAACATTATTACATTACATTTCATACACATACATCGCGATGAATAATATATAAATTTATTTGTCTGTTGCTTATTATCCCAAAATTTGATTATTTTGCTCAGGCAACTTTATCGTTTGACATTGGTCACATTAATCTTTGTAATGTTGCTAATGATTACGCAGCATAGATAGCAATAAATAAACAGAGAATGCTACTATTTGTACACAGCCTATGTTTTGTTTGCAAAATTATAAGTTTTACCTCTTCTATTAACTCAATCATCTTAGAATTCAATCAATTAAAATTAGAATAATGTTATAAAAAAGATTAAGAATTTGTTTGTTTGAAATCACTACCTTCGAGCATACGCAGGCTAGAGTGAAACCGACGTTATTTTTTTATTAATATAATATTACTTTAGCAATTGATAGTGACAATTACAATTACTTCTAGAGTGGTTTCAAGAAGAAGAACATTATTAAAATATAATCATATTATTGATGAATAATTAAAAATAATTATAGTATATTGTGGTCAAATTACTATAAAACTTATCAGTTCATATTGTAGTTGTAGTATACTATAAACAGACGTTTTGACTTTTTGCTAGAGAATGTGACGTCACAAACGTCATCTATGTTGGTTTCAACGTATATACTGTATTAGCGTCTGTATGATGTGTATGCTCAAAAGTCACTACAGTCACTATTTGACATTGTTGAAGTTTCTAATGTCATCTTTTTACATCGTTTTTGTGTAGTTGGTTATTTTATGTTTAATGTTTATCAACAATAAATGGGAAAATAGTAATCCGAATGCCTTATTGCTGACAACTTTGGAGATAAAAAATTTAATTTATATGTGTAATCCTTAACACATGTTACAAAACATTAGTTTTCGAATAATTTCAAGTTATAACTATTACATTTTGCACCGTACAAACAATACACTTAATTAATGGTAATATCAGACACGATGGAAGGCTTGAGTACTTTAGAAGAAGAAGCTCTCAAAAGAAAGGAGAGACTAAAAAATCTCAAACGAAAAAATACGGATGACTCTGGGTCCTCTTTAAAAAACGAACCAGTCGTACTCCCGAAGTAAGCAAAATAAAAAACTTTTTATTTATTTGTCTCTTAATCTATATATATTACGAAATATAGTAACATTATTATATAATTCTATATATATTAATGTCAATAAATGAATATCCATTCATTTATTATTGGATTGAAATGATAAATTACAAAAGAAGTCCTAGTTGAATTTATGATATAATTTTTACTTATTGTGTTTATTTTAAGGCCTAAGTTTAGAAGTTACAAGCCCCAAGATGAAGAATTACAGAAGGAAAGATTAGCAGATGCAGAACCCGCCTTAGTTGAGGAGGAAGTAAAAGATTTAGTTGAAGCTGGCAAAGAGAAGGTACGTAATGATTGAATTACAGGATTACAGTTTTTATAAAAGCAGGGTTATTTTAAAAAGGTGTTGAAAGATTTTATGATAATTTGTAATGTTTTTTCGGGAGGAAATTAAGATACTTGTGTTTTGCAAAAGCAATCCTTAATTTTCTATTCTACCTTATGAGTTGTATAAGGATTTTTTTTCCTCGAAATGAGGCATACAGAAGCTATTAAAATAACATGATATAAAAAACAATTCATTGTATAATTATTAGTTATTATCTTTGTTCATTTTTGACTTCTCTTTATTTATAATTCTTAGTAAGACAGAAACTTTTGATTTATAATATATTTTAATTGTTTAATATTAATTTCCAGGTAGTGCTGCAAGATTTAGATATATCTAGTTTAGCTCCAAGGAAGCCAGATTGGGATTTAAAACGAGATGTAGCCAAAAAACTGGAAAAACTTGAAAGACGGACACAGAAAGCCATTGCAGAGTTAATATGGGAGAGATTGAAAGAAGGTAATGAAGAAAACTTAAGCGCCCTGGTCGCAATGAACGCTAACAAGTCTACCGACTATGAATGATTAAGATAAAATAATTCCAGTCTTTTGTAAGGTTTCATTTAATAGACAAATATCATAATGATCAGTTATTTTTTTTACACTCATTCTATGAAAGATAAAAAAAAGTTAGTGTAAGTTATTTAGATAGGGTTCCAATTCTGATAAAAGAAACCAAGTATTTTGTTTTATTTATATTTATATCACAGTTAACAAAATTGTACAGACAACAGAAAATATATTGATTAGATTATAATTTTGCTAAATACTAAACCTATATACACAAGCTTGCAAAACTATAACTAATTGTGCGAGTTATTTTTATAAAAATGCCAATAAAATACAAATAAAACAGTAAATATTGATACTGATGTGAGTGGCGTCGTTGTGTCCGTTCCTCCTACGTTTGGGCCGCGCTGTCTCCTCCCTGTCGGGGTCATCTATTTCGTTATACGTGAAATAGTTATTGTCTACGTTATAATATACTGTTCTGTCGCCTATTGGTTGAATTGGTCTGAAGTTGTGCTTTATCTTTCCATTTGCTGATCTTAGTTCTCTAAATAATTCAATCTGTAAAAAAAATAATGTCAGTTTAGAAATGTCAAATGACCGAAAAAAATGACAATTGATTGTGATATTTCGATTATATTACGAAATCTATACAAATAAATAAAATTGAAGTGGCTGGACCTATTTTAACAGGACTTTCTGATGATTAGCTGATGTTATAAGGAGTAACTCAACTATTATTTTTAAAATATATTCCGCCCCAAAGAATTTATGGGCACAGATAAATTAAAATAAAGTTACCTGATCGTGAGCCAATCTGACGGGTTGTTCAAAATCCAGCCATATAACGACTTCAGAACAGGGGGGCGTAGTCAAGGAGCCCTTGTAGGTGAAGTATCTTTGTAAATCCAATGGCAGAATGTTCAAGAACGAGAACGGTTGACTTATCACTACAGTGGAGTGCGGGTCCGTCACGTTCCCTAAGGCCGAGGTTATATCGTCGTACGCCGGGTGGTTGTGGCGGTCCAGCTTTAAAAAACATTGATTTATTAACATATAAAATACGTTTATATTACTTATCTGTACTTGGAATAGCAACGACACAAAATCTGTATTTATATTTAATTAATTTATATATTTGTATATCGACACTATAGTCTCGATTGATATATAGGGTGCTTTTTATTAATAAGAATATTATAATTCTTATATTTTATTTTTTTTCCGGGCAAAAAAAAGTGGAATATAAAAAAATGTGTATAATTTTTAAGTGATGAAGTACGGATGGATGATGATTTGAGTCCGGACTCATAGCACTTAGCATTTCGATAAATGATTTTATGTTTCAGGATTTTTTAAAATAAGATCTTCGACATGACTTATTAACATTACACTCTGGCACTCTGGCGTCGGCGTCGGGTCTGAGGAGTGCTTGTTGTTTTTTCAATTTATATATAAAAGTAATAAAATTATTGCAATTGTTCTTTTCCCGGTTCCGTACATTTTTAGGGAGACCCCATTTTATAAATATTCTTGTATACAGTCCTGGTTTCCCGTATTTCCACGTATATAATAGTTAATAGTTGGTAAACCTACTTCTATTTTACCTTCGAACTTAGGTAATCTTTCTTTTGCTAAAATAACAAGACCCGAAATTCTTTAGTGCTATTGTTATATATTTATAAATTGTCATTGTGATAAATATCACGACTTAAACCGATCATTGACATTCATTTCAGGCACAGTCAGAGGTTATATAATTATATAGATTTTTATGCGAACGTTTATCTGCTATCGGATACCTTGTGACTACGTCAAAGATATTCATAATAGGAGCACCGTTTTACTTGACTCACTACTCCGTGAACGGAGCAAGTCAGGCTTATCTTAACAAGTGCATTCCAGTAAATAAATTTTATTATAACGGGTAATATTCAAATGACAAATTTATTACACATACGACGTCAATACGTACACTGTTAAATATAAGTACTTATTAAGTTCCGATAAAATATTTGTATCATAAAGTTCAATTTAGGTGAGTCATTACGGTGACTAACTTTTAAATTATATATTTGGTTTATATCACCGAAGTTTGTTTAAATAATCATTATCCAAAGAGGTTACATTAATATGACATTAAAATGTAAGAAATGTTTTTTTTTAATTACCTCGTAAAAGAAAGCAAGGACGGTCAACCCATCTTCGTGTTTAACTGCTTCCTTTACTGATTTATAGACTTCTTTATAGAACACCATGTGCAATTCCATTGGAAAACTGAAAAAAGTATCATTATTTTTATCATATCTGTCCAACATTACAAGTTTTTTTTTTTTTTTTATATAATAAAGTATATTTTTAAAGTAAGTAACATTCAAACTTATTTAAAAACTTAACAAAAGGTGATTCTAGCGTGAAATTTCTTACGATATCCAAATTTATTTGTGGAATAAACAGTCACCTAATTTAATATATCAAAAAACACTACAAGAAACGAACTTTCACCGTTTTAGGCTCCAAAGTATTAAAGTACTCACCTTCGGTGGTTTATTTTGTCCTCCGAGCCGAAAGTGTCGTTGTCTCCCCAGTGGAAGTGCATCTGGCTGAAGACGTAGGTGCCGTCCAGGGGTCCGCCGCTCACTCTTGGATGCGGCTCATTCTCCACTTCTATTAACACTGAAATATATCATTAAGAATAGTTATAATTTTCTATTTTATAACTTAATATATTGTTTAGATTTTAATTTTAGCCCGGTCTGTGATTGTTAATACGTTAATGTTAATGTGTATGTTTTATTAATACAAAAAATTAAAGAAATCTTTTCGCTATTATGGTTAATAACTATAAAAACCTATTTTACTAAGTTCTCCATCTTAGATGTTCGTGAAAACTTAAACTCAAACATGCAGACAAATGATCTCAATATGTATATATATATATAGTGGGTACCTGTATGTCCGTTGTTGGTGACGTGCACGTCGTCTATGGGATCGTCGAAACCCACAAAAACAATATCAGGTAGCGCCACTTGCTTCACTCGCAGCACGTTTATATTAATGGGACTTTGGTGTTTTCCTCTACACTCCTGGTACTTCTCGCCCCAAAAACGCGGACCTGATAACATACATTGTATAATATACAATAAATAAACAAATAAAAACACATTGTATAAATATATTAACAAAGTTATTATAATACATAGTTGGGTGTCTCGTGACCGAATAGAATTAAATGTCTCGTGTTATTGTACTTAAATATCGTTAGAATCACGTGACCATTATTGTATTTACTTAACTTATTACTATTTGTTTTAAAATGTATTAATTGAGCGAAGCGAGCGGAGCGCTCTATGTGAGGCTTTTTGTATCCCATATCTGGGGTTGGCATGAAACGGCTTTACCGATCTTCATAAAATTTTGCACATTTATAACGATGATTTATAAAAAAAAGTAAAAAAAACTCATGTCGTTGAGGAATAATCACCAAAAAATGTCAGTTCCATAGACTTCAATGTAAAAAAAATTCGCTATGGGATATTTGATTATTCTATATATTTTGCCTGTCGGTTTCAGCTTTGAACGCTGAATTGAAGATGGGTTACTCGCTTCACTCAATTCACCGAACTCTACCGAGATTTTGCGAGCGCGGCGATTCAAAACCGAGGTCCGGTTTGCGCCCTAGTATTCATAAATACTTCATATTTAGCGAGTATTTATTAAATCAAGCCATGTAGTTGTAACGGATATGTAATTATAAGTTTACTACAACTGTTCCATTTCATAATTATAGTTGTACCACTATAATTAGTATTATTGGCTAATTTACCAGTGAATAATCTAAGTCTCAATAAAGTATTAATCGAGATTAATAAATCCGAAACAATTAATAATTTAAACGAATGGAAGGACTCGATTTGTGAAATGTTGTCCAAATTGTGATATCCAAAGTTTATATTATGATATCTTTGTTGTATAAAGATGTATAGGGATGAAGATTAATTGATTTAATAATATTTTGATGTTTGTTGGATCAAAAGCTAGTCAAGTTTTCATAGGTACGTAGGTAATATCGTTTTTACTAATTTTGGATGTCTTTATCTCAATGTTGCAATAGAAATTGATTCAGAAATGCCGTAAGTTAATATGATGGTATTAAGGATTAATGAATACATCAATTTTCATACCTATAACTCCATCGTAGCCAAAGTCTTCTCCGTACGTGAGCGGCGCTGGAAGATGAACTTATATCATTAATCATGACAACTTATTTAAATAGCCTAAATAAAGAACTACTATATCCTAAGATTATGAAACGCAGTAGTCACAGGAGAGGAAAAGAGAAAGATGACAGTTTCGTCTCTTTTACAAATGAAAATTATTTCGTATGAGGCAGAATACTTTTTAAAAACGTGTCACCTTTTTTTGTGTCCTGACTGACACCGGAACAATCACGTTATGTACATAACAGCGGCTTCACACACTTTACTATCCATTATTAATAACAAAAAAACAGGCTCGTAGTTATCTTTGATGGGTTCTGACACCCGTAACACACACACACACACACACACAGTTTGCTTATTAATAATTAAATATACACTTTGATTAACACTAGTCGCACTAACCACGGAGCACCGACGGTAAGTCGATTTGGAGTATGAATATTTAATACTAGCCGTAGACCTGTCGTCGTCTGTCTTTGAATATCTACATGTAATAATATTAATTGTGATATACACACATACATTATAGAATATAAATAAAGCAAAAGATGTCCGATAAATATATTTCGGACAGAAAAAATGTAACTAATAATAAATGTTAAACTCGTAACATTCAAGTTTATCCGGTTGATTGGTTAACTGGACAGATTTTGATTAATTTTACACATAGCATACATTTTATTCTAGCAAAATTAAATTCACGCGAAATTACAATATATAGAAATATATCTAATATATATATGAAAGATGGTATATTATTTTAAAGGTCTGATGATCAAAGGATAAATATATTTATATTAATTAGAATATAGAAGAAAGTGTGGTGACGCAATAGTATTCAAATATCAGGCCCTGCTATAGTTCTTGAGGTCCGCGATAGATTTAGGAATGTTTTGTTAAAATGATTTATTCGGGACCAAATGGAGTCGCTGGCAACACTTAGTTATTTAGATAAATTCTTGAGACATCTATAGATAGGTATAATAAAGTAGTAGCGATGCCAAATCTGTACATCAAATTGAATGTCGTAGACTATTATATAAAATTATTTGACGAAATTGTATTTGGAAAGTACTATTATTGAGGGGTCTATGCTGCTTCGTGGTCCTGTCACCTGTGACTCCAAATGGACTCTATGTACATACAAGCACACTGCAAACTAACTATATAGCACGGATTTTAATTTTATAGTTTACTAGCTTTAGTTCAGACTAAAAATGTAATTATTTGTTAATATATGAAACAAGAGAGATAGTAGAATAAGTACAGAAATAATTTAATGCTGTTAACACTATATAATATATATAATTATATATAATTATATCCGGTATCGTGATTCAGCCTTTTACGTATTTTGTGAATATTTAAGATTCTATAATTGGAGTTTCTAATTATTATTATAATTATTATTTGAATATAATTATAATTATTGAAATAATCATTATATTATTTCAATAATATTAAAATTATATTGGAAAATAAATTAAGGACAATATCGAAGCCAATCCGGATCCAGAGGTTATTTATTGTTTAATAAATGCAAATTTATTTATAAATAAATCTTAGAAATATTATTATAGTATAAAATTATATTTATAATGGAAAATCAGTCGATATTTGTATTGATTTGTTTTGATGGGTATAATTACACAACTTACGAGTGCAGAGTTACGTCGGACGAGACTGACCTTCAATTATTTACATATACAAAGGGCTAACGTCATAATTTTTATGATATGTCAAGAATGTCATGAAAATTATGACTTTAGCCCTTTCCTTCCCATAATACCATGATATATATAAGTCATGTCAAAATCCTTAAATGTTTTTCTTATCCTTAGATTAGATTAGACAGATTTTTCTTCATATCACAAAAAGTGTAATTTCAAGCTTAACAATTTAGTTGTTTGAAGCTTTATTAAGTTATAACAAGATATATCCTCTAATTCATTGATTTAATGTATTTTAATATCTGAATGGTAATTGTGCCATAGCGATCCACTAAGGCGCGTCAAGTCCATTGATACGAACTATTGCAGTTATGCTGCACTGACCTTCCACTCTTGCCAAAAATAATGTAATGTCTTATAAAACACAATCCAAATTAGGTTTTGTCTATAGCAGCATATACTAATAGACTAATGTCATTTATAATAATTATTGTATTATGCTGTCCGTTAGTACCCGTACGACCGTGGCGATATTGTAGTAATTGCGATTGTATGGAAAGTTTAATAAGGTTTTGATTGATATTTAATAGTCAAAGTTTATTGTCAGTCTAAGGCCGGCGTAATAGTTGTAATTATTTGACCGAGCGGTCTTAAAGTTCTATTTATACTAGTCCATAGAATCAGCCATCAAAGTTCAACCGTATGTTATCAAAGTAATGTGTTCGTGTATCAATGAGAGTTATATCAGTTTAATGTTCAATATTGTATCCAAAATGTATTTAAACTTCTCAATAGTGATAGCGATATGAGGCCAATAAATTTTCCATCTTTCTATAATTCGAATACAAACAATATGGGTTAGTTTTAGTTTTACCTGGACCAAAAAAAAAATCAAAGTTCCTTTAGTGTTAAACTAAAACTGAACAGAATCTGTATTTTCTGACGAGGAGTTACAATAACCATCACAAAATCTTGTACAAAATCATTTAATTTGCTCTAATTAGCATTTGAGCTTACATCTTACTTACTGAAACTCTCTCAAAAGTAGCTTAACTATAATGTAATCGACTGCTTCAAGGCAGTTTAAAGTTTCGACATTTGACCTCATAGTTTTCATTTCTATAACTAAATGGAACATGGTAGAGGTTGTCTAAAAGAATTGAGTAAAGGTTTACAAACCACACAATTTCAGCTACTTTATTGGGTTATGTAATGCCAGGGCACCACGGTTGAGTTGAGCTGATCCCGTCGCTTCGACCGATGATAAAGTGAGAAGGGTAACTTTTGGGTTTTAGTGGATTACCCTTATAATGATAGTATCTGACACCAGGATCAGGAGCAAAACATTATATGACCATTTCAGATATCATACTTACAAAAAGACCTAAAGAAGACCTAAAGAATATCGTATACTTAAAAAACGTACGGGTACAGTCAATGACCTTCATCGGAAGGTTCGTGTAGAACTTTACAATTAGAGGCATGTTAAGTACAATGGCGATTGTCTCTTGAACGTTACCATGACCGTTAACACTTACCTCCATTGAAGGTTTTGCGCCTAAATTAAATGTTTTTTCTGAAAGGTTAGCTTAAATTGAAACAAAACAAAAACTATTGTGCATATTTAGAATGGGCGAGGCGTTACTAATTTATCTTTATACAATTCTGTAAATAAACAGAAACACGTTTAAATATTACACGAGTAAGGGTTTTAAATTCTAAATAACCGAAGTCTAGTAAATGTTTATTAATAATGAAAGATGTCAAATCAGTGTATAAAGGTTACAATAAATAAAATAATAGCAGTCCTCATGTGACACGTATCTTTATAATTCAACACATAATGAGCCTCGTTTGCTAACAACTTCCAACAACCCCACTGACTCTCTTCAGTGTTTTCAATACAAAAATATTGGTATATTCTTTGCATTATAACATCGAAATAAATGTCTACAATTTATACCATATATATATATATATATATATATATAAATAATTGTAATTATTGCTAGTCATTGTTTTTAACTTAATCATATTATATAATATATATATATAATAATATAATTTTTTCGAGTAAAAATTAGTCAGTGATCCTGGATTAACTAATTTAGTTCACTATTTTTTTATGGTTTACTTATCTTCAGATAAACCAACATCTGCCTAAAAATGTACGTATCTTTTTCAAATATCCCCTTTAAATCAAAATTCATTTATATTCTTTTAAATTCGTTAAAGTAATCCTACAAAAGATAGTTCCAACTCATATTTGTAATGGTTGCTACTACAATATTAATTTGATTTCCTCAAGATGTAATTCGTCCCACACCGTTCATCTGATAAATTATTTTAGATCTATGTGTTATATATGTGTTACGTAACAATAAATCTAGGTTTATGGAAAAAAACAACAATATGATACCTTACATCATAACACAATTCTTTTAATCGGTTATAATTAATATACATTTAGCGTTTAACAGCGGCTTCGTCTGCGCATCTAAGTAGGACTGGACCTTAAAAAAACGTCTTAAAATACTCCTCATAATATATTTGACATACAAAGTACCATCAAAATCGGTTCAGCCATATTAAAGATTATGCAGTACAAACAAAGAAACATTTACTATATTTGTATATTTTTCATACACATTTAGCAAAAAGTTTTTTTGCCGACACACATACACACATATGTGTGTATGTATGTACACTCATATATATATATATATATATATATATATATATATATATATATAATGTTATAATTCTTCATTTCCTCTACAGTGCATGGGATGTTATAAATACGCAGTGTGTTCATAACACAGGTAATTACAGTACTCACGGCGCGCAATGAATGTCATTGATAATAATTGTATTAAAGGATAACACTAGACTTATCTAATTAAATGCAAATTGTGAAATCTTAATTGATAATTGACTCATTAAAGTTACCGAGAACATAATATCTATACGATATATTAAATATGAATTGAGTTTTTTATTTGAAATACACTTATGAAGCTTAGGACTTTAGGAAAAGAACCAGCAAGATATGGATATATAATATAATATATTCGGCTTATTTAAAATTTATTTATTAACTATTATGTAATTAATTTGAATTCAAATGAAGCGTAAGAAAAGATGATTGTGATTGAAACGGTTGTCTTTTCACGTCTTCAAGTGATTTATAATAATATATAGAACTATTAAAATACTAATTGTTTACTAGACAGTAGATTTTTTGTCCATTGTTTATTTGTTCACGTAATGTTTGGTAATATGTAAGAAGATCTTGAAGTGCTATCTGCTATTAATTACTGTATTGAACATGCTTCTAATCTTACACGTGGCGTTTCTTTTATGTCAATATTTATAATATTTCCATAACAATCCCTTTTTATTACACCATATGAGATCACAAGCAATTGTGTATTTCAATTGGGATTTGAACCCGCGACCGTTGGATACCGTATCGTCTCTACCAATTGAGCTATGAAGTTCATATCTATGTAACATCTTTTTCACTTACAAATTTAATTGATTATACATGTTATATGAAATATGTTTTTATTAATTATACGGAGAATTTGTGATAGGTTCCGTTTTAGTTCGGTCCAAATGCGAAGTATAATATATATATTATAAACATTTAAGTAGGTATTTAAACAAAATTCTAAGATGAACGAAACACTCGTATAATATCCTAATAGAAGAAAAAAAAATAATTAAATAATAACAAAGAAAGACCAAGTAATATATTTTTTTACTTATTATAAAATGGTAAGAATATAAATATTTTTATATGTTTTCATCTAATATGACGTATCACTTTGTGCTAAATATTCTAATCAATCTTCCAAAAGCCTTATAATTTTCATAGAACTATAGAATAAAAAACTAAAATGCCTAAAACAGAATCTGTTAATTATGTAAATGAATGGATTTCTTTTGTTATTTGCCAAATAAAAGGAAAGTGGAACCAACTTTGAAGGTCTCCGACGAAGCTTAACGACAGTTGTCTTAAGAGATGGAGAAAACAAGTAGGGTTGTCATTAGAATGCCTACTTTCTAAAACAATATCAATATGTACCATTGATTTTTTTTGTGTAATTTATAGTAAAAACGCTTTAACAATATTCAAGTGTTTTGATTGGTCACGATATCAACCAATCATATCATCATGATACTTTTGATAAATTAGCCTTAGGCTTTTTTAAGGCTTTCAAAGATGTTTTAAAGGAGGCGTCTTCATCATAATTATTACCTGTAACAGAATCTGTTGAATCGATGGATTTACCTCAATTGTATCTTAAGATTTAAAAAAGGCAAGGCCTGTAAAATCGTCCATTTTATGACACTTTGTTTATTAAAATACATTTGTTTCTGTGTTTTACTCCAATAATACAATTCATGTCATGGTCAGACATATTTTAAAATGTATTCCTCATATCATATAATAAATAAACTACCTTTATTGTAGGTAAGTTTTAAGTAAATAAAAATTCAGACTACAAAACCAAGCAAGGTTGTATCGGGCCAGGCGCAGTGAACAGTTCGTTAATTACCACTTGTGGACTTGTTAATCTATTTCACTTGAATGGAATAGAAAAATTTAACTGTAAACCTTAATATTTCACATATAAATAACTTAATCGAGAAGTGGTTTTTGAAAACCCTCCATATTTATTTAAAAGCCTATCTAACGATACCCTACATCATGGGTGCTCGAAAAAAAAATCATATTTTCAAAATTTTATTCTACTACTATAATTACAGCTTTCTAGTATTAAAAGTCTCTAAATTGGGTTATGGACAGATGTACAGACAGATACGACAAAACTATAAGGGTAGGAACCCTAATAGTTTTGTCTGGACTACGTTGACTGCTGAACCCTAAATGGTATTTATAAATCAAAATTTATCCACTTTACGAGGTACCTAGTACCTAACTGTATACACATAGAGAAACATTTCATCACAACTTTTATTAATATAAATATGGAAACATTGGAACTGAGCGTAAACGAAGCTCTTAACCGTTTGAAAATAGATTGAAAAAATTATCAAGAAAATAAGAAAGGAGAGGTTCAGCTCAACATCCGCCGCGCACGGTTGGCGGATCCTAGTTTTAAATATGTTTTGTATGTTAATAATGAATTGACAAACTACTTTAATGAATTAGTTGGTATTATTTAATAAGCAAGCCATGTTATTTCAAGAGACTTTATAAAGTAATATCTCAGTTTACTCCTAGATCTATCTATCTAGTATCTAGTGTACATGAAGTGAAGTGAAAGTTGTTTATTTTCTAGCTCGAATAAATAGGTATTGTTGCGTCAGCTCTACGAGACTATATTATTTATCTGCGGCGGTATCTTTACTGCACTTCATACAGGTATCTATTAATCTTTTAAAAAAACAAGTTTATATGTTTGTTCTTTACTACAACGTAACTTTAGTTACTTCTGCACGAAAAGACTTATTTTAAAAGAATTAAGAACGAAGTAGCCACTTGGGGTACAAGGTTATAATAACTATATATCTATCAACACAATAATATACCAAAAACCTATACAGCTATACTTTTATAGTTTAACTTAACAAGTCCGTGAATTTTTTGTTCATAGTATCTAAGATTATTCCGATTTTTACACGGATTCAAAACAATTATATTTTTACACTACAGTACGCGTTAATAAAAAATATTTGTATAAAAACATTCATTACACGAAGCAGACCAGCGTGACACTGCAATGATAATGGAGCGCGTACATTGAATGGGTAATCATTCAAAATGTTATTTCATTATGTTATTTTAATATTGATATATGAACAAATAATTATTTTCACAGTTACCAACATGGTTTTATGTCTTTTAATTACTAACACCTATTAAATCGTATGTAAAGTGATAATTTATATCTGCATTGTTGATGGTTTAGTATAAATCACAAAGTCAACGGATGTTGTTATAAAAATTTGCAATAGGTTAATATGTTTTTATAATAATTAACATTTCTGTAGAAATCAACACGAGCTCCAAATACGAAAACAATCTAAAAATAAATTTCCTATACTATGACATATAAAAAGAACCTACAACATATACGTATATTAAGTAAATAATTAATTAATAAGTTAACAGTAATAGTAGTACTAGTCCATACTTAAAGTAACGCTCTTTTCACAGAAAATACAAGTTGAAAATTGGTTGATAAGATTCATGAACAGCCCTAAAAGAAAGAAAACTGTTTCAACATAAAAAAACAAGTTTTTCACTCGAGTCCATCGGCTACGATAAGACCGTGAAATAGTTATGACTCTAATTCCCTCGAAATCCCCGCATACTTCAAAGTATAGTGCCTTGAAGAATATTTTACTAATCTCATTATGAAGGAGATCCTCGAGGTCGACGTATCGCCATGGCATTGATATGAACGACATCTCCAAAAATTACTTAAAGTTGAATGCCACGAGCGTGTATCGCAAACTTTCCTCGTAATAAATTGTACAGGGAATCACATTTGCCTTGTTTTTGATGTTATTAATAGAATATTAATTGCATAAAACAATATATATCCCACAACGATGTACTGAGGTTTACGCACATTGTAGTATCTTATTAACGTCATTAATACAATGCAAATGAATGAATCAGAATGTCACCTAATTAATATTGGGGTTTCTTTGTCTGTTAAATGTAAAATAATATGGAACAAACCGCAGTTGAAAGAAAGAAAGAAAGAAAGTGAAATATAAGGAAGACGGTACTGGAAGTATTACTAATTTTGGTTGGTACCATCACGGTTTAACCAATTTTGAATTTATAGAGAAACTTTAAATGTTCAATATATTTGTATTTTCAATAAACACGTTTAAATATTTTAAAATATAATTGTATTTATTAGTATTTGTTTAAATATTTATTTAAAGATTGCAACTTAATATACATTTTTTGAGAGTTTAATTTAACTTTATTAACTTAGTTTAATTTGAATTTGATTAAGTTATAAGTTTTAATTATTTATTATAAACTGTTTGTTTTCGATATCAGAAAAATAAGATTTATTCATACACTTAATATTATTATTTTTATTTTGACTATTTTTAGTTATTATTAGGTTAGAATAAAGGAACTATAGATAGTAATAATTTAATATGCATAAATTACGTGATTGCTTGTTCTTTCGTCTGACAATCGTCTGATTACATGATGTGGTTATTATAGTTGGTTGAATTTTATTCTCCATAATGGCCGTTAAAGAAAATATGTGTCTGATTAAAATCTAGATCGTAGGCAATAAAAATTCCAAGTCTTTTTCCTTTAGTAAATAACTAGCTATTGTCGCTGACTCTGTCTGCTCCCCCTCCCCCTCTTTACTTAAAAAAAAAAATTTTTTTACTTATGTATATTGTAAATGGAATTATAGCAATTTTTCCACTTTCTCGTGAACATGAAAAAAATGTAGATAATACTCTAAAATTCGTTTATTATTAGTTTTGTTTTATTATTTTTTGTTGAAAACTATTCTACCTTCTAAATACAAAAACCTACAACCAAAACGAATTGCATCAAAATCCGTTCAGTAGATTTCACGTTATTCGTGCAAATACATAAATAAACAGACAAAAATTACAAAAAATATAAAGATAAGTTTTATTATTTTAACCTAGAATGCTGGAAAGATTAATTCTTATATTTTTAAAGAACATACATTTAAATACTTAATCTACATATAAATTAATTAAACTAGAAAACAATAGTAGCTGTTGCCCGCGATTTCGCTCGTCTTTAATTTTACATTGGCTGGAATGTTCCAAAATTGCAGCGTTTATTTTATTCTGATTAGGGAATATTACTGTAAAGTTTCATTGAAAGATGTTTAGTAGTTTTAGCGTGAAAGACTACGGACATACGTACACCCTCATAAACTTTTGCATTTATGATAGTAGGATATAATTATCAAAATTTGGTATATATGTACATATTTTTTGACTATATATAATTTGAGTGGTTACGTTTATCGTAATTAAAAGTAAAATAAAGTAGGTTTTGTCGAATTATTTTACATATATATATATTATAATAATTATTAAATATATAATTTTAATATGTAAACACGGCATTATCTAAATCTATGAATGGATTAACACACTTTCTTTCACTTAAATCTTTGCGGAAGCTAAGTAAAAAGATTTTTACTAAATACATTATGTTGTTTAAATCGCGAAACTACAAACTAAATAGATGTTAATCTAACGCGGATCTGAAGCTTTCACCGCCTCAGAGCTAACAGATCTGCGGTGCATTTTAGGATTCATTTATTACAAATTTTGTTGTAAATAAAAATATATGAATCATTTTTAATATCCACGTATATTGAACATTTTCAATTTTAAATTTACGAAAGAAAAATATGATTTATTTTTACTTTACAATATTTAATATAAAATAAACATACCTCGGAGCAGCGTGTAAACGACAACAGCACTCAATAAAACACACATCATGACACGTCCATAACACTCGATATCTTCAAAATGCAAGTTATTGTGACTGAGTTTCCAAACAAAGCGTCCAATCGTGAATACTGAATTCTACAACTCCATAGTATGGTAGCGACCGGCCGCCGACTGGCGAGTGACGAGTACTGCGGCGAATGATTTCCCTCTATATATATATATAAATGCCCTACAATTGATGTAAGGACAGCTGTTTCACAGGTGAAGTTTTCCGGAATTATTTAATCATATAATTTATAATGAAAAAATATCCCCCATATCGATAAGTGTCACTAAAGGGTTCCAAGTACGGCGCTACAGCGTCATTGAAAAGAAAATAATTTGTTAACGATTTCTATAATTGTTATTAAATTATACATATTCAGCTTAATATTAATTTTAATGGATAATTAATCACGTGATTAATATTTTTTAACAACTTTCCAACCCCTCCCCTGCGGTTTTTAGGATTTAAGTAACCCCTTCCCTCTATCAAAACCATACGTATCTTTATTTTTTGTTCGTATCATCTTTAATAATGTGTATTATAATTATTATAATAAGGTTTCAGATTGTTTTTAATTGCCATAAAAATAATGAGTATCGTGTTTTGAAATAATAAACACGTGATACCTCATGACAAAAAAAACGAATATAATAAATGAATATTATAATTATAAATTAAAAATGCGACTGAAGCTATATTGAGATTTTAAACATTACCTTGCTTTTATTGCAGTTATATTTAAAAGCTAATTAAAAATTATTTATGCTCTAAAATAATAAACAATAAAAATAGTGCATTGAAATATCAAAGCCAAGTAAAAAAATGTTTTTCATTTCGATACAATCAAAATAAATATTTGAAAATGACTGCAGATTAACACCAGTCATGCTTTAATATGAAATATTAAAGTTCCTTCCTTCCTGCACGGATAAACACATACGAAATAAATATACAATATTCACGTCACGGCCGGGAATCGAACCCGGAACACCTCAAGGCATAGAAAACTATGATTCAAGGGAAGCAACTACCGCAGTCAGTGATGGATTATCTAATATTAATATATTTTTTTTTGTGTGTCTCTGCTGTTAGCCCTACTGGCCATGACAGCGTCACCGGTGGAATGGACGGGTGCAGAGACCCGCCCTTGAAAAAGGGGGGCCTGAAGGGCCCCAGGGGAACGCGCGTCCTGAGGGCGCCTCCTGTGAGGCTCGGACCACGGCTCAGGACGCCGCTAGGTGGGAAGCGAGGGTTGGATGTGGGTTAGGATTTGACACTAACGTCCTCCGACGGCAGAACGCCGGAGCAACGTGCTTGGATGGGGGCCTCGTCTTCGCCGGCGAAGACGCTGTGTGTGTGTGAATGTGTAGTATTTATGTACGCTTTGCCGCTTTTACGTAGCGTTCCCTAACGTAATCGCGTCGTCCGGATCGAAAAGTACCGACTTGGGTCTTCTCTTTCTGACTTTAGGAGTCTTACGGGCCGTGTATCCTGTGACCTTAACCACCAGCGGGTTTGGGTGTCCCACAGCATTGTCAAAGTAGCTTTTGGAGAGCCCCTTGAAATACTGTGCGATCGTCGGTAGGTCTAAGTCTCTGTGCAAGTCGATATTACGCATAAATCACGGTGCCCCAGTGGTGAGCCGCATGAATCTGTTTTGAAGCACCTGAAGGGGCTTCAGGTTCGCGTGAGCGAAGGCAACGCTTGCATAGGACATGACGGAGCGTATGCAGGCTTTGTAAAGTGTGACCTTATTTCTAAGGGACATTTTACTCCGCTTGCCTAACAGGGGATAAAGTCGCCCTAGGATAAAGGCCGCTCTGTTGTGAACGTCCTCGATATGTGAGGTGAATATTAGCTGTTTGTCCAGCGTCACTCCTAGGTACTTGGCCTTGTTTTTCCAAGGAATCGGTTTGTCAAAGAGTTTAATCTCCGGGCCCCTTGTGGATCGTGACCGTTCAAAGTGTACCGCGGTGCTCTTCTCCGGGTTCACCTCAATACTCCATTTCCGAAACCAGTTCCCGAGGGAGTCGGCTGCGGATTGGAGGCGTTGAGAGATCTCATAAGGATCCCTTGAGGATGTGTAAATTGCGGTGTCATCCGCGAACATTGCTAATTCTACTTTAGAACGCGGCCTAGGAATGTCGCTGGAGTAAATTGAAAACAGAATTGGTGAGAGAACTGAACCTTGAGGGACGCCCGCCCTGATGGGGCGGGGAGTCGACATCACGCCTTCCACTCTGTAGCGGAAGGAGCGATTCGACAGGAAGTCCCGTATGATTAGTACGAGTCTGTCCGACACCCTGAACTGGTATAGCTTGTACACCAGTCCATTGTGCCAGACCCTGTCGAATGCCTTCGCTACATCGAGGAAGAGCGCTCCTGTCCTACGCAACTTGCGGCACAAAGTGGCCCCAGAAAGAATGTGCTCCGTGAGGCGTTGCACCTGGTGGGAATTGGAATGATAGGCTCGAAAGCCAAACTGCTCATTTGGGATGATGTTCAGTCTCTCTACTTCTGACTTAAGTCTACTGAGGATAATCCTCTCATAGATTTTCCCTAGGGAACTAAGGAGACTAATTGGGCGGTAACTAGTTGGAAGATTCCGGGGCTTACCCGATTTGTGATTGCCTATCACTATTGCCTCTTTCCACTGGGCCGGAAACCGACAACCGACCAGTAGAGCATTAAAAATATTAACCATTAGGTAAAGTAAAGGAGGCGGAAGGAGTTTGATCACTTTGTTGGTGATCCTATCTGATCCTGGCGACTTTTTGGCGTGAAGCGCCTTAACTAGGGTCGTCACCTCTTCGAGGTTCGTTTCCTCTATGGGGGGACCTGCTGGTGGTTGAGAGCACATGACTCGAACAGTCTTGTCGTCGACTTCGACATGTTCGCGTTCGACCGGTTGCGCGCTAATGCTACACTGGCTCTCTAGGCTGTCGGCTAGACATTCCCCTTTGTCTCGGTCGTCGAAGGCGGGCGTGGAGTTAGGTCTATCGAGCGGGGGCATTGCCGAGACAGTTTCGGCTTTCAGGGCTCTCTGCAATGACCAGTAAGCCTGGTGTGAAGGAGAGAGCTCTGAAAGCTTCTTGTCCCGGCCTCCATCTCTAAAGGTGTCAAGAGCTTGTCTCAACTCCCTTTGGAGGCGGCGTAGCTCCCGTCGATGTTCGTCTGTCGGATATGTGTCATGGTTCCTGATCGCGGCGTTTTTACGGTTAACTAGGTGCCTAATGTCCGGAGGGAGTGCACGGCTCCCATCGAAGGTTGCGCGGACCTCCCTCGAGGACGTTCCTATTATGTCTGATAGATGGTTTGTGAATCGCGTCGCGGCTTTTTCAGCGTCCTCGACCGTTACGATCTGGTCAGGTATTTCGTCGAGGTGCACTGAGGCGGGGGAATAAATCTTTTGCAGGTCAAGTCGCCGTACATGTATGTATGTACATATAAGTATTTTAGTAACATTGTAACTTATTAACAAAGTCGGAATTACGTAGTTTATCGTTTGTAAAAGAAAAGTAACTTTTTTGAAGCATTCATTTAAAACATTTAATGGTTTCGTACGAACAATCACTAAGTCACCACATACTCTTTCATTACAGTTTGATTGTTTTAACTTTTAAATTTTAACATCAGTTAGTGAAAAACTCTTGTATATCTATACTCCATACTTAATATAATTTTCCTAATCTTTGTAGCAGTTTTAGTACCCCAAATACAATTATTCATCTCTTTCTCCAGACCAGATATATTCTACGTTACGGTAAGAAACGTGATTTAGTAATTATAGAATTTTTAATCATGTTTTAACAGTGCAAAAGTGTATCGATTTTATAAGAAAAATATATAAATGAATAATGGATAATGTATAATATAAAATAAAAGACATAGATGGACTTCACACATTTATTGTATTTTTGTCTAATAAAAATACTTTATATTAAAACTATATTATTATAGATATATACAGCAATTGACAGTCTTGCTGGTTGTACGCTCCACCACGACCACGCGACCACGCGACCACTCGACGCGCGGACCGACCACGCGACCACGCCACCACTCGACGCGCGGACCGACCACGCGAAGTCGCCACTACACATCATACGGTACAGCCTATTGACAATTTGACACAACAAAACACCATCCGATGGACACTCGCGTATTGCACTCAGCGGTATTACAATAAATAATATGGGTGTAGCGTACCACGGCCTACCACGGGCACTTTTAATATTCAAATCTATACATTCCAAGTATTCTCCGTTACGAGAGTCGAAAACAAGAGTCACATCACCGGGACGCCCCGGAGACTGGTGGAAATGGTCTACTTAACCTAATATATTATGATATATACATAATAACTTAAATTTGCTAAATTAATTCAAACTCATTTGTAACATTCACCCTTAACAAATAATTTTAAAAAAAATCGTCGATACAAACTCGGTATTGAGAAAATATTACCTCTTCTGTATAAGAGTACAATAACACTAGTCTCGTTGCCCAACTCTTCTCGCGTTGCCAAACGATGTATTGTTACAAGATTTTACAATAAAAATAATAATCGGTGCGTGTATTCTATCAACATTATAACCGATACCTAATATTATTACCAAAATATCTTTTTATTATTATTATTATAATTATATTAAAAAATACCTAAAACCAAAATCAAGAGTTTCTATAATTTCGAAAAATATATAAATAATTTACAGTGTGTATACGAGTTCATCAATACTTACCGGCTATGATCTACATTGTACACACACACGTACAACTAGCTATAAACAAACCACGCGGGACGCCTCTGGCCCGAGCCACAGACCGACACGCGCAACCACTATACTTATATACTTCTGACATTTATATATATATATATATATATATAACGAAGCGTGTTATGTGTTGGAGCATATATTGTACAAAGCGTCGTTCACACCGACATGTTAAATCCACACGATTCCATTTCAAAGCTTTATTAAATTATATAATGTAAACTTTACTAATTACCAAAATTTATCAACTTTACTATTCACCTCGATAGTTGAATAGTAAAATTTACCTACTCACAGTAATAATACACAAATACAACATTCGCTGTGTATCGAGTACTGCGAGGACCGCGTCACAGTCCGTTTGCGATAATCTTTGAGACCGCTGAATTACAATCAAAATTTAGTACACATCTATTGTTTAGTCCCACTTATAAGACATTTTCTATACATAAATTATTTAATTCACATTTAAGTTGCACAAGTCACTGATAGATGGCGGACGTAAAACAATTTATGAAGGAGCGAACAAAGTCTGGCAATAGCACTAGCTAATATATATTTATATATACACATATATATGTATGTGTGCGTGCATGCGTGCGTGTGTATGTGTGTGTGCGTACATGTGTACGTGCGTGCTTGCGTGTGTGAGTGCACGTGCGTGTGTAAACTAAATTAAAGGTGAACGCCCCACGAGCGGACGCACATCTAACATTCACTTATACATACTGTGCGCGCGATAATGGTCTAGTGTCGTTGATATGTTCAAGGGGTGACGCGACGCAACAAGTGTGTGAAGTCCGTCCACTCCTCCCCCTCCCCCTCCCTCTCATTACACCATGTCACAAAATATCCACCGCTCCAAGGCGTGTATCCACGTAACCATAGATATATCTATTTGTACATTGTATTAATAGTATTTACATACAAACACAACACCCCGCCATTCCATTACCGAGTGACATCCCTCAGCTGTATCATTATCCGCTGTATCAGTATAACAATGTGTGCGTTTTAATATACTACAAATAAATAATAAACATGTGTCCATCATATTGAAAATATGTTTTTAATGTGAAAACTTGAAGACTTACAAGTTGAATATTCTTATGTACGTCTCACTCGGCCTAACTTCACACGTGTCACTCTCCGGCGTGACACGGACACACTAACTAAACTATTACATAACACAATATATGAAATAATAACATTTAGTTATATTGTCATCGATATCCAAGAGCGTCCACTACGTACTTACACACTTAGCGATAACCTAACACTAACACCTAGGCGTTTACCTCAAACACATCAATTTATCAATATTTATATATATATATAATATAGACTAAGTCTTCGTGTTTAATGCTTCATTTGAACTTTATAAGTATTGGGCACGGACAGACGTGTGTATATATATATTAATTTGGTACATAAATACTGTCCCGTATGTGTGTGCTAAATATAAACGGATCTTATTATTGCAACAAATAAAATAATTTTAAATCATAACCAACTAAACAAGTCTCACACTCACTTGTAAGTATTAATAAAATGAATTTTTATATAAATTAATATTAAGTTTTAATCTAATTAATATTAAAATGCTCTTATATATATAGGTATATGTATCTAAGGCCGTTATTATATTAAGTGTACTCCATACATTGTACTGCTATTGTTTTAGTTCAACCCAGTTATTATGAAAACATTCAAATTATAGTACAATGTTGTAAAACAATACACCTCACCTCTGTTTAAACTCTCGTATACTTCAAATAAATACCATACTTCTAAAACATTATTAATATACATTTTTTTCTGTTAATTCTTGTTTAGCACAGTGTTACAGACTATTTAACTAAATGATCAGAATGTATAATTCACACTTAAATTGATTTCTGTCCATTACAAACATACATTGTGTGGATATAATTTGTTTAGTCATATACATGTATATATATATCTTGTTCTTAGATCTTAAGGTTTTACAAAAGTATAGTTCTCAACTATATATTGTTATTAAGAGGCTGTATATAGATGTTGTTGATATAATTACATACGCTCTGTGCTCTGCGACCTCTGATGGTAGATGACTTGCGCCCGGGAGAGACTGCACTCTATGGCGTCGGTGTTTTGTATAAACATACAGTTAATAGTAAAACTAATTTAGTGTGTGAGGCGGTGTAATTAAATTACATCCTCAGAGAGCGCAGTCACCGTGGTATTCAAAATGTCTTTACAGTACAATAGTTGTGCCATTAGCGGAGCCCGTGTTGATACTTATACCAGTAGCGCAGTCCATGTTGATACTTTTACCATTAGCGCAGTCCGTGTTGATCTAGGTAGTACTGTAAGTGTTATAGTTTCCTTGGTCTGGTGAGCCTGCGCTTCTTCCGGTCGGGCGTGGTGGCGTCGGCGGAGGCCCGTCGTCGCGAGGGCGGCGTGCTGGTATCGTCGCTGTCCTTGCTGTCCTTGTTATCCCTGTTGTCCCTGGTGTCCTTGGTGTCCCTGTCCTTGTCCTTGGCGTCCTTCTCCTCTCTCTTCACCTCGACCGCTGTCTCTGCGACCTTGCTGCCGCTCGTTGTCTCCGCTTCGTTTGTTTCCGAGCTCGAACCAGCCGCCCACTGGAAATTTATATAGGATTGCTTCATTTCCATTAATATATCAAATCACTATTTTAAAAAACGTTAAATACAAACTTAGCTCAAACAACAACTTCAGATCGAAGTGTTTAAAAATATAAAACTGAAAAATAATGATGAAAATATATTCAATATTTTTATTTAACACTATTCTTGGGAATAACATAAAATGAAATAAAATAACTTTTGCAATGGAAATAAACTCGGAGCATAATTTACTTTGCAGCTGCAAAGTTTAGTCTAATTGTAGTTATATTTAATATAACACATATAACAACGAAACTTTGCAGATCTACTCGCTACATTCTCTTCTCAATGTAATTGTAAGAAACAAAGTAAAAATTAAAATATATGATTTCATGATCGACTATTAGAATCATATTAGAATATGGACATAAATATATTATTCAGAAATAAACGTAGATTCCAATGTGATTTTAAATTGATGTTCCAATCAGTGCAACCACTGCAAATTAGAATAGATCATATGAATTTCTGTTAATAATCCTAGTGGTCGTTGATCCTTGTTTTGTTTGTGCGGTGCACCCGTGGAGCGGATGCATCATAATCAGAGGTAGTTGACCCTGTCGTGTTTAGTGCACCTGTAGCGCGGGTGTATCATAGTCAGAGGTAGTTGACCCTGTAGTGCGGGCGTACCTGCAGTGCGGGCGCGGGTGCGGGCGACAGTCTCAGCGCGGCGCCGCACTCCGCGCACAGCGGCGGCACGGCCGGCGAGCGGGACCGCCAGTACTGCAGCTCCGTCTTGCACTTGTTCAGCTCCTGGAGTAGTCATATTAATATACTGTCATTAGTAAAAATTATATATTACTTTACTTTGTGAAGGACTTACCTTACCGAACATCATCATCATCATCATTGGTAGACATGTTACATTACCTTACCTTGTAAAGGATTTGTTAACAAACAGTGATATATGTTTAGACTTAATTTGTTAATTATGTTTAATGAGACTATAAACCCACCAAAGTGAGCTGCAGTACATTGAACCTATCATATATGAATGCAAAATAGGTGCTACGTGATTGTTAGTTTGCTTGTGTAATGTATAAACTACCTGTAGTAGAGTTTGAAACTTGCGGCTGGTCTCCTCGTTCTTCTTGTCGTAGTCGTCCAGTCGGTTGGCGTACTCCAGGGTCTGCTTCTGCTGCTCCGCTATCTGCTTCTGCTGCTCGGCTATTTGCTTCTGTTGTAAGGCCGTCTTACGTTTACAACTCCTGAGATCGCTGCGCAGCGCCGACAGCTGATCGTTGTACCTGGAGAATATCAAATTTTCATTACAAAGAAATTTGTAAAAAGCAAATAAGACGACTATACACCAATAATATGAAGGTAACAATAAAAAATATTTTTATATACGTCTTTTCCACTTTGAATCGATACCAGCGATCACCTGTGTATCAAATGGAAATGTCAGGATTATTGATACCATACTTATCAAAATTAACCCTCTGTATAGACACTCACACCTTAAAGTAAGGCTACTGTTATAAAAATGTTTTTAGTAGAATATTATAAGTGCAGTTGTAAGGGTGACATACTTCTTCATGCCCTGCTTGATCCTGTGTATCCTCTTCCTAAGCACCATGTTGCTCTGGGGCGGTGGGGGAGAGGGGGGCAGGCTCTCCTCCATATACAGGTTGAGCGAGGATACGTGGCGCTCCGACGTGCTGCTCGCCTGCTGGGATTCGAACCCGCTCGGGGGAGGCGAGTCCAGGCACATGTACGACTTACTGGACTCTCCGGCTGGAATCAACAGATATATATTGTAGTATACTCTTCATATTGTATGTATCAGCTCTCTATGCCTATCTGGTATGGTATGGTACTCACTCATCAATAATCAATACATTTATGTATGTATCCATCCCACCATACACAAATTTTCATACATACATAATCACACTCATAGTTATCTTCACTCTATATTTTTCCCTTGGGCTTATAATGTTACAGATTAATAAATGAAATATGTTTTTTTATATATCGCTTTCGAGTTAGGGAAAGTTTTCAGGTGAGATGTGACTTTCATTATCATTTAGGACGACTACTTCAAGATAGCTAAATTCGGAACACCCTGCTTTAAAAAAATACTATATATTACATTTGTATTCTTCTATTTAAGGCATTTTAACTTATAAAGTAAGTACAACTTATGAACATTTTAAATGAAAATATATTATTACCCAAGCATTTATTCCTCTATAACCAAAACCACTAAAAGTAGCCAAACATGTGATGTGATGAAGTGATGGGTAATACAATACAAAACTTAGAATAAGTGTGATATAAACTTATTTATACAAAGAAGTACAAACTAATAATTCCGGTGCAGAGCGAATAGATAAACTGATTAAGGTATGGTACGCGAGGTATCATTACACTTTTTAACGTAGGGGTTAAGTGGGGTCGTGACGTCACGCCTAATGTAACCACTACTTAATGTGACTAGATTTTAGTGGTTAGAAAAGGAGAATATATATGAGTATCTCGATGAATTAATTGTATTATATTATTTCCAAATCACATTACCCGAAATTTTAGGCGTGTTATATACAATGTGTATGCGATAATTAATGTCGTTCAAATTGTGGTTTACAATTTCTCACGATCGAATCTACGTCAGTATTGGTTCTATCTATATATAAAAAATTCTAGTCTGTCCGTAAAAAAAAAAATTAAAAGCTTTTCATTAAATGTCTATAAAATATATACGGTACTTATATAACAAAAAAATTTTTTTTTTGCTTGTCAATTTGTTCCGGGTAATCTCTGAAACGACTGGACCGATTTTAACAGAACTTTCACCAGCGCATAGCTTATGTTACGAGTTACTTAGGCTACTTTTAAGGAACATATTACGAGCGAAGTCGGGGGCACAGCTAGTTTTAAACGTTAAACGAGCGCATGAGGCGATGATTTTTATAAGTCCCTGTCTGGAACTTGATCATTAGAACATTACTATATAATTTATTAATAATTTGTTTCATACAAGAGAAACTAAACGGTCTAAGTAATTTACTTTTTTATGTAATTTCTTTAATAATAATATTCATTGCATTTGTAATTTAAATTTTGTTTTTCATTTCTTGATGGTGATATTAATTATTTGGTATTTTTTCTTTCTTATCGTAGATGATAACAAGCGTCTGGAGTTATAAATAAAAATATATAAACACCAAAACATGTCTTCTGGGTCTAAAATATAGTTTCAAAAATATAACGAACTACTTTTTTTAGGGGTATTTTGTACCCGTCCAAAAAAAGGTTTTGAGGGTATATTGAACAATAATATTAAATGAAGAAAGAACAAAATGTAAGATCAACGTGAATGATAAGATAATAGAACAAGTGAATGAAGTGGTATATTTGGGAAGTATGTTTAGCAGAGGCGATACGAAATAGATGTGGAAAGGCGTATTGCCGCCAGTAACAGAGTTAACGGTGCTTTGAGTCCATTGTTGAGACGGCGAAACGTCAGCATATAGCTGCTTGTTTTGCTACCAACGCTGTTATACGACAGCCAAAAGTGGATAACACAGAAGAAGAATGTAAGAAAGATGAATGCTGTGGAGATGCGATCTCTTCGCAGAATATGCAGAGTCAGTCTAGCTGACTGAATCCGCAATGAAGAGATCCACAGAATGGCAGGTACTACCGAACGTGCTCAGGTGGTTTGGGCACGTCGAACGAATGAGTGATGAAAGCATGGTAAAAAAGATTTATACAGGAAAAGTGAGCGGTAAGAGAGACAGGGGGAAAGCCTCGAGTGACCTTCGAAAACACAGTATCTATGATACTGGAGGAAGATCACGTAAAAAGCATGAGGACCCCCCGGAGGGCACGCATGAAAAGGTTGATGTCTGTGGCCGAGGCGAAAGAGGTATGCAGGGACCGTAGCGTTTGGCGCTCCGTCGTCTCTGGCTACCCCGCAAGGGATATGGCGTGAAGATAAACAAATATAAATAAATAAATTAAACAATAATCTATTAACACATGCAACCACAAAGACAGGGTCCATACATTCCACGTCAGGGGAGGTCCCCTGCAAGGCAGTGGGAGTTTTTATTATGTAAACTTATAAACATAATATTAATTGTTTTATAACACGCGAATGTTAAATATATGATAACATATTTTTACATACATTTAATACTAACTTTTTAATGACAATTTAAACCCATTTCTATAAATATAAAATAACAGAAAGCAAATAAACCTAGAAATGTTGCAATTTTGTACTAATTTTATTTGATAATAAATGGGTCTTGTCAGTAACTAGTTTGAAGAACTACAACAGAACATCTAGTTAAAAAAACACAGTATTAATTTGATTCGCCAATTATTTTAAAATACTTTCTAATACCGAAAATGACTATAAAACTTTTTTGATAAAAAATTGGCAATGGAATGGACAAAAAAAATTTAGAAAAACTCAGAGTGGTAGTTGACGAAATAAAAAAAAACAAAGATGCTAGACCGCGGGTACGTCAGCCAATCAGCGTGCTTCATGACGAAGCAAAAATTGCTGCGATGCTTCGAATATTCGAAGCGTTATTGTAGAGGCCGGGCCTCTAGTGTTAAACCATGTAATAAAAAATACCACGTCCTGTTACATAGTTCAAACTTTATACTATAAAATTTTAAGAACAAATATATTACTGTCCGTGTGTTTGTCTATATATATATTAATATAATATAAATTTAACGATACCTTTAATAATAAACAATTATAATGTTTATTTCAAATGTCAATTTATTATAATTCTTACGTCAAATTTAAATAAACTTATTACAGTCTTGTTATCAAATCAAAGGAACACTTAACATATAACTTGTAAAGGTAGTGTTGATGGAAGTGTTGATAAAGTTATAACATTATAATTCAAACTAGCTGTGAGCACGGCTCTGTTCGCGCTCAACCTATTTGTAGTTAAAAGTAACATAATTCAACTCAACTCAATACATCTATCAGTCAGAAGTCGTGTTAAAATGGGTACAGCGCTTCAGGGATCAGGCGGAACAAACAGATAGACACGAGACAAAAAATATATATGTTTGTGTAAGTACCGTACGTAACTACATATCCACCTAGTGAAAAGCTGTTAATTTGGAATTACAAACGGACAATTCAATATATATATATATATATATATAATTATATATATAAACAACTATATCAGTGGTAGGATTTTATAAACTGACTTGTTGAGATCAATATAATCTAAAACTACACAATGTATTGTAGTCTGTCTTGTATTTAACGACATCCGAATATATTTAAAGTGGGCGGAGAAAATATTACGGAAGTTACAAAAATTTATAAATAAAAATATATATATAGAACACCAAAACCAACGTCGTCAAGTGAGCGGGCGTTATAGCTGTGACAACGAGACGTTCAAACATTTTTTTAAAACTAGTCGTCCCCAGCGACTCCGCCCGCGTTCAAAACAAAATGGCGTTTGGAACCGTTTCGGTATATTAGTTCGGACTAATGACCTTACAAGGAAAACTAAGATTATTAACCCCGTATTTACTATTTTTATAGAAAAACACTTATTTAGAGCCTAATGTGACATTCTAACATAAATACCAATGTGAGTTTGTTTGTCCTTTTGACGTCATTGCTTTCTCAAGAATATAGAGAAATAAGTTTTAAACAAAACGAGAACATTTCTTATAAATCGCGGACAAAGCTGGTGACAAAGGCTTGTATATTATATATAGCCTAAAAATGCTACCCAATGCAAAAGGTTGTCAACACAAAGACACCAAGACAAGGGTCAGAATATTTAATTGGGCCGGAATACGTAATATGGAGTTTACATTTTTAATAACAATGTAAATATTAAGATTTCTAATAATTTAGTAAATAAATTACTAATAATGACCCTAAGGTCATAGCTATTTATTAAGTATATTTGAGGCTTCATTTCTATAGTGTATAATGCTTCAATTAATATATTAAAGCACTAGTTAGCAAGACTTAATGAAGTCTTGCTAACTAGTGCTCTTCAATATGTTATATGATATGTAAATTATAAGGCTCACTTAACCAATGATAGATTTTTTATGTGCGTTTTTTTATTGTATATAGAACAGGACGCGCCTCCGTCTGTGTGAATAGAATTATCTAGAAACATTTTCTTGTAATATTGATGTAAATATAAAAAATGCTGGTATCGGTCTGACTTGCACAAGTTACAAGTAAAATAAAAAAAAAGTAAATTAAAAATAAAAACCTTTCACATATATATA
This sequence comes from Melinaea menophilus ssp. n. AW-2005, assembly GCA_918358695.1. Lineage (NCBI taxonomy): Eukaryota > Metazoa > Arthropoda > Insecta > Lepidoptera > Nymphalidae > Melinaea > Melinaea menophilus. Next base: position 1,438,705 of record OU911039.1, read on the forward strand.
TATAATGTAATGAATTAACAAGTTTTCCTCTTCAAAGTTATTTATGTAAAAGAAACTTGAAATATTTTGTATTCAAAAACTTTAAGTTACCAACATTATTGCAAATTGCGGTTCACAAATGATTATATAAGAGAATCAATGAATCAATAGATTACACAAGATCAAGGACATGCATTACATAATGTTCAATTATAACAATCATCAGACAATTATTTGTTAATCTCAGAAATTAATATAACCTTATTATATATATATATATATATATATATTTTTTATAGTGTCTGCTGTTAGCCCTACTGGCCAGTTTCAGTGGGCATTGTTGCGGTATACATTTGCAATCAAACCGTGAATGGTTATCAAACAATGGTAGCTGTGAAAATATAAAACAATACTCACGGGAAAATGCTGTGGTGATATCAAAGAAATCGGTACCAAAATATGTGATTTCGGGTAAATTTGGTTCAATGTGCTCCTTGAAATACTCCATGGCCATGGTTGTCAAGTCAAAGAGCTCATCGGTAACTTTATAAGGCCTCGCCAACTTGGTTGTAGTTTTTAAATAAGACAAAATACTGTACACTTCATCAAGAATCTACAACAAAAGATTTGGTAAGTTATTAAGGTACTCGTGCTCCTAACTCAACCTCAATCTGGTGTTAAAAATTCATAAATAAAAAAGTATATATGTACATATCACATAAATAACCACATTATATTATACATAACATATAAAATGGTACATTTACCTCTCCAGGAAAAAAACAACAGTGTTTCCTCTCAATATGTTTACCAAATGTCATCTGTAATAAACTTAATCTCATGTGAAGAGTTTCAATTATATCAGATTCACAGGCGAGAGGATGGCTGCGCCGGGCCGACTCGCGACGGGGCATCTTAGCCTTGATGGCTTGGAAACGATGCAGCATCTGATTCTGCAGTCTTTGAAATGTAGAGTTGAGTATGCTACTGCATATTGTATTGAATTGTTGGTTAACCTACAAAATTAAGGTTGTGCAAAATCAAAGAGTAAGGAATAGTACAATACTGTTCTTAGGACGTTTACATAAAACCCAAAAAATATATAACCTCCAAAATCTAACATCGCCCATATTGGACCATGCTCAGTCTAGTATTTTGAATGAAATTTCCATAAATCATACACATTACAATACGGATAAAATTATTTACCATTCTCAAGTGGGAAACGCTTTTGAATCCTAAATAGCGGAATATTTTTTCTAAAACCTCAATGGGCATATCGAGCATATTGGTGTTAAAGCTCTTGGGCGCCTGTATGAGAGTGTGTCTGCTAGTGGCGTGCGGCGAGGAGCCGCCGGGGAGCAAGGCACTGGAGTGGCGTGTTACGCGAGCCACCGTCACGGGCTCTGCGTGAGATGGCCCGGCGCCCTCGCTACTTCCATTACCTCCACCGATACTACTCATCTGCCTCGTCGACACCATCTTGCCCGATTGTAATTGTACTTTTATTTCTGAAAGAAACTTTCTCTTATAAAAAGTACTCTACTAAGTGTTTTATAGTTATCTACAAAAAAAAAAATTATTTAAAATACATTTCGCAAACATAGTATGAAGGTTTAACAAATATTTGAACTCAATATAAATCACTGTTTAATTGTAAATGTTGTAAAAATGATTCTAGGCACAACCGAACTATTCTAAAATGGTGGCCATTGCTGGCTAGGTCACTTAAGTTGAGTGTTTAAGTGGGTACATATTTAATGGAAAACTATAAAATTATTATAACCACTCACTCAAGAGTTCATGCACATGATTTGTTTATTTGGAAATTAATTGATATTTTAAAAATTATTTTAATAAAACGCAATAGTTTTATCAGCGCTATGAATGCTTTCACAAGAAATATTTTTTTGTTTGTTGGAGACGAAGAGTGAAGATGTTTGCAATTCCATTCAAAATTCAATCAGTCATTCAAATTTCAATCTGATCCAAATCCATTCACTATAGAGAAACAGTTCTACCAACCTTGTAAAATTAAATGTCAATCAATACGTACACAGGTATAACCAGTTGGACGTTATTTTATTAATATTAGGATTACGAAGAACCGCCAATCATTACTCACTGACTTACTATGAATAATTTACTTAAAATAGTTAATTATTTTTAGAAGTGCCGATGAAATATTATTTAAATTATGATTTAAAAAAATCATATGTAGCCCAGACTAATTCAATTACAAATTTAATAAAAAATTATCTAAATTCTCCTTTTTTTCACTTTGTGCAAAATTTTTATAAATCTTTAACTGTTATGGTTTCAATTTTAGATATCTTATCTATAGACAAAGAATTTCTTTCTAATTATTTACCAATGTCAAATGCCTGCTGCCAGCTGTCAACTGTCATATTTGATTGTTCCATTAGATCCATTCATCGAAGTTGGATAAACAGAGCAATTTAAAAAAACGCAGTAAATGCAATAATATGGATGTTTAATAAAAGATTTCTACAAAGATACCAATAATGTATCCTAGATCGGGTAGCAGTGGTTCAATACAAAATATACATCAAACTCCATCGTCATCCAATCACAATTCAGGTATGTAAACAATATTATTATATTCCATGTGCTGTTCCACTGCTTTGTTTCAATACTTTCAATATAAATAATTTTATACAGAAGATGAAGATGACAGTGGAGATAATAAAGCATCAGCCTTGAGTTTTAAAGAGAGACGGAGAGAAGCTCACACACAGGTTGATAACTATTGCCTAAAATTAGTATTAGTTGCGTAAAGTATGACTTTTACAATCTAGCTGTGACTTGTTATATAGATATTTACAAAATTTAATCATAACATAACATAGCATGTTTTTTTTATTCAATAAAAAATATAACAAACAAAATATTTAATTGAGTTTTTTTTCATTTTATAACTCTATTCCGAACGTAACATCCTCTTTCTTTCGTTCTTTATAAAGGTTGTTCTTATTAATTCCAGGCCGAACAAAAAAGAAGAGATGCAATCAAAAAAGGTTATGATTCTTTGCAAGAATTGGTGCCAACATGCCAACAGACTGAGGCTTCCGGATACAAGCCCAGCAAAGCTGCTGTAAATTTTATATTTATAATTTAACATCATAATTTAAAAAAAAAACATAGTACAAAAACTCAATTCTACAGTAATTACCTAATTATGTTGTGTAGTAATGTAGTATAATTATCTTCTTATCAGTATAATCTTTAAAGGCTAGTCTTAATTACGTTTTAGTTAAAGTAAATGTATATTTAATATAAAAAAATGTTGTTCACTTTATAGGTCCTACAAAAGTCAATAGATTATATTCAATATCTACTACAACAACGCAGACGTCAGGAGGATGAGCGTAATGCACTACGTAAGGATGTCGTCGCTCTGAGGATAATGCAGGCCAATTATGAACAGATAGTGAAGGCTCAACACTCGGTGCCGGGTCACAGTGAACAGCGGCTATCTGATCAGGACAAGTTTCTTATTGTAAGTATATCTTTATAACCAAAACCTGCACTATTCAAATATAACTAAAGTAAGTTATAAGTATTTAAAAATATTTATTCTTATTTATACTACCTGATATTTATAATCAGATAACGTAATATGATAAAATAGTGGATAAAAAATATCTTTATAATTATTTAATAATTTAATTTTTTTGGCAGACAGTTGACAGTTTTATGTAAGGAAAACAAAGTATGCTGTGTTTCTTTTAATTTGCACTTTTATTTATTGACTGATTTAGATAAAACCAACACTAAAATCTTAAGTGAAGATTAGCACACTACATCCGTGAAAAACACACATTTCAGAGATAATCACACACACAAATAAAGAGACAAACAGATGTAATTGTTTTAGGTTCTATTTGTTATTAAAAAGTATTGAGTATTCTTAAATATCTTGTATGTACAGATGGCCACCAGTTACATATTTATTATAAGTACAGAACGATAGTAGTATAAAATATGACATTTCATTAAATCCAAAAAAGAAATATGAGCTTTTCATTACATATCTGAATGTCACAAATAAGAGACAATATCGGTCTATCTAATTAATTTTTGCAATACATGGTGAAGTTTATTTTTCACAGATTTTATTTACAATGTATTAATACAATCTTTTGTTAGGTTTCAAGAAGTTTGCGTGGTTAAGTATGTTTATGTTAAATTGTTTGCAAATAATTCAATGGTCTATCTGTTAAAGATAAGTTATATTTACAAATTAATTTACTGAGTGAGCAGACGGAAGGGTCATTGACTTTTCTTACTAGAGAAGCAATTTTTTTTATAAATGTTCGGAAATAGAACACTCAACAGATAGTTACATCGATTTTAAAAAACAATTAGTTTAGAAGTTTTACAAATATATATAATTGTCACTTATTAGATATTATAGAAAGTATATATCAGACACAGATATGGCATGGTTTGATTATTTTGATATTACTTTTTCTAATTATAGTGTGTAGTTATTATATTTCGTTCGTCAAGGATTATGTAACTTATTTATCAAACCTATCTCCTAAGTCGATACACGTACACGGCCCACATAACATAATACGTGAAATGATAAAACAGATAACCTATATTATCTTGTTTCCCGCCATATAATGACACTATTATATCGACGTCACCAACTATATATAACTTATGTAATAGTTGGCAGTATAGTTTTTTTTTTTTATTTTACTTTTTTTCTGCATATTTTTTATGTCGCTATTTTTTTTTCTGTTTATTTTACGGTATATCTTTTAGATAGTTATGTTTGAGTTCAGTTCCAGGGTATAATGGACAAGTTGTTTGAGTCGTTCGAGTCGGTTCCAACCAACAACTTCGCCGAGTTCTCCGCCGGTGTTTTTAATTGGCTCGAGGAGTATTGTAAACCTCAGTCCCTTAGAACTTTAGTACATGGTGTGTTACGGGAACAGAGCTATACGCCGTAGGGAATAGTTGTCATGGAACCAGGTGTACTGTGAAGAATAAAATATAATATCTTTTAAGATAAAAGAGCGCATAAAATAACATTTTCAATATAAATTAAATTGATAAAAAACGATTTTTTTCACATACATATGTACGTATGTATGTATGTATGTATATATTGTCCGTTCGTTGTATAACTCAATACCATGTTTCCGTGACAACTATATATAATTGTTATTTTTGTTATGAATTAAATACAAATATTATAATTCCTTACTTTTTTTGCATTTTCAGTTAAAATCATTGGCTTTGTTATACCTCTGATATGAAATTATTACAAAATGAATTGTTACAATACTATCTGTTACACTGCCGTGCTAATAATGTAATAATAATAAAAACAGTGCCTTTTAGCGATTTAATTAAAATATATAATTAGTTATTGTTGAAGTTATTAATTATCAATGTATAATATATTTTTGTAAAAATTATATATTAAATCTCTATTGTATCCACCTTGTTATGTAAATGTATTTATTAACTATGAACTGCATATCGCTAACGTAATCTGTGATAAATGACAGAAAAATTATGACTTATCTTATATAAGGGATTGGTACAAATTTTTAATACATATATATCTTGTTATGTAACGTGCAATTTAAATATAAATGTTATCAAAATATGCATTTTTTATTTCCTTATTTACCGGGTGCTTAAGAATTTAAACGCCGACTATTTGTCATGTAATTATTTGTATTCGTTTATTGTTGATCTCCCGTCTCGATCCCGTGGGTATATCGGGATAAAAGGTAACCTATGTATACCTTCAATAATATAACTTTCAAATAGAGAAAGAATTTAAAAAAATCGAATCAGTGTTACTGAGGCTATTCGTTACAAAAATACGGACAAACAAAAAGTTACCGCTTGATTATATTAGTATAAAGTCATTTATTTATCGAGAGGGAGAGAGAATATAATTCGCAATTAAGAATTAGTCTCCTCTCTTGTTAACCGCATATTCTTAATACTTTGTACTGAATACAGATTTTTCTATTGCCTTTTTGTATTTCAGAAAAAGATAAACTTCGTCAACCTTTTAACATTATCCATACATATATACATACTTATATACAAACAGGGCGATAAAAATAAATGTTCTAATTTAGTAAACATACATACAATCAAACAAATTGATGCATTGATTAAATATTCAATTTATACGCGTATGTAATCTGCTCTTGCGCAGAACGATTCGGCGCTGTTTAAATGGCAGCAGTGAAATATTGCTTCCAAAAGTGTATTAATAATGTAGTATTTTATCTTAATTATTGTATGTATGTGTAATAAATATTTATGTTATTTATTTGATAATCGACATACCTTCTATTAACAAGCACTATATGTATTTTATACTCGCTGTTGTCAGTGACTTTGTCTGTACTCACTTCTTAAACTCAAATTAAAATTCTACATATTTTTATTGAAGTAGGCATTTACGCGCACTTTTGAATCAATTATAACATTATTAAGGTCATATAGTCAATCAGTGAGTAAGCTACCACCGGCTTTGCTTGCTGCTCTGCTGAGAAGAGCCGGCCAGAATCTCAACAGTTACTGTTTTTAAGAGAAATTTAACAATGTATACATTATAGTCTCAACCCTGCAAATGAGTCAATAAAGGCTCATTTACACGGTGCAAGTTTCTTGCATATGTAAGAGCAATAATTGAATGCAATAATTGAAGCGCAATAATTGACTTTCAAGAATTGTATGCAACTGTTTACACGCGGATATTAATTATAAAATTGAATGCAATTATTGAATGCAAATATTGACAAGAAATAATTGCAACTGTCTTATGTTTACATCTGTACAATTATGTTTAGGGGATTATTGCTTTCAAGTATTTACTTGTCTAAACACAGACTTGTACATGCCTGTACTATTTAATGACGTGTTGCTTCCAGTATTGCACGTATTTGGGTTGGCAAATTTATCATTCAAGTGTTGAACGTTATTGAAAACAGTTCTTTTAAAATAATAATTAAATATTAATAAAAACTAAAAAAAAAAAAAATTATAATTATAATAATGAGTCAGACAGTGTTGAAATTCGGTTCTGCTGATTTAATTAAATTCATCGAAATTTATCGCAGCCATGAGTGTTTATGGGACACGGAAAATGTGAATTACAAAAATCGTGATGCACGTAATGCTGCACTAGCAGCATTTGAACAGGAATTTGGAGTTCCAGGTTTTGGAGCGAAGGAGATAACCAACAAAATAAAAAATTTAAGGACCCAATATCAGGGGGAAAAGAAAAAATTAAAAAATTCAATGCGTACCGGTTCAAGTAGTGCAGATATATATAAATCTAAACTTTGTTGGTACAATTTAATGGATTCGTTTATAAGGAAATCTTTTGAACACAGGGAGACAACATCAAATATGGTATGTAATAATATAATAATTTGTCTTTATTTCTTAAATAATTTTTTTTTTACAATGAATTATATAATAATATAGAATGTATTCATATTAACTTTCTAAGTACAGTAAGGGGGAATTAATATGCATTTTTGCCGTTCCTGCCTATTTTTTTAAAATATTTTTAGGATTATAGTATCATTAAAAAATTGCGTTGTCTTGCCAAGGTACGGCGCCATCATTATTAAAGTAATGACAATAATTGTCACGGATTTTTATAGCTTCTCTGGTACTATTCCTATTCCGTGAAGTTATATTTTCGAAAGCTGCACCTGAAGTATTTTCTCTCCAAGTACCAAGACGAAGATCACTTCTTGGACATTCTTCGTCTATAAAACCTGGTGGCGTGTATGAAGCAGGTGAAGTTTTCCTCAGCCAGTTATGCAAAGCGGTCGATGCTTTCACTATTACGTTTACTTTGTCTATACTTGTAGTAATTGGTTTTTCGAAAACTCTAAATCGGGCTGTTAAAACTCCGAAAGCATTTTCTACGATTCTTCTACATCTACATAATCTATAATTATAAATCTTTTGTTCTCTTGTTAAATCGTTACGGCGAGGATATGGTTTCATCAAATAAGGTTTTAAGGGAAACGCTTCATCACCGACAAATACTGAATTACTAGGCACATGTATGGTGTTCTCTTCAATAGCCTTCTTTAAAGTACAGTTATTAAATATTCCACCATCCGAGTTTCTACCCTTTGCCCCCACATCGATGTATGTGAAACAATAATCGTGATCAACACAAGCTAGTAACACAATACTAAATGTACTTTTATAATTAAAAAAGTCCGATCCTGTACCAGGAGGACATTTTACATTTATGTGTTTCCCATCAATGGCACCAATGCAATTGGGAAAATTCCATCTCATTGAAAAACCTCTTCTTATTTCATTCCAGTCCTCTTCAGATCTTGGTACCTGTTTAATAATAAAATAATTATATATTTTCAGAATGACACTTCCCTTGCATCACAAGACATTGTTTTTGAATATATTGAAAATGCGGAAAGTATTGAAAATTTTACAAATTCAACCATAAAAATCATCGATGATTTGTCTCCATCTCCAATGCCCAAAAAAACATCCAAAAAATCACCTGGTTACATAGAATCAGCTTTAAATAAATTGGATAACATTGAAAAACGAGCGAGACTGGAGAAAAAAGACGATGATTTGGACAATTTTGGAAAATATGTTGCGTCTTCATTACGAATATTAAACACCGTAAATAGTATTCATGCTCAGGATGAAATACAAGCCATATTATCGAAATATAAACTGCTGGATCTTAAAGAACAAGGACAAAACTCGACTCCTATGCCAGAATCGCCAAACTCGAAACAAGACAGCGAAGACACGTGGTTGAACTTGTAATTTTTTGTATTTTGATTATACCATATATCTAAATTCTAAAAACTGTTTCCTTTCGTACCTACCTTTATAAAATCTTCTAATGCTGAGTAGATAGCTTCAAGTACTTCAACGAAGAAAGTACTTATTGTACACTTAGGTACTCTAAATAATTGTGATAGAGTACCTAATGAATCTCCAGTGGCCAAATATTTCAATACTATTTCTAGTTTCGTTCGAGCAGGAATAGCATTTCGCATTGTTGTATTTTGCCTTTGTATAGAAGAACCAATTTTATGTAACAAATAAATAAACTGGGTTCTGTTCACACGAAACATATTCTTAAAGTCATCTTCATTTTCTGTTCGTAACTCCAAACAAAGATTATTTGATGCTCCGAGATCTTCTCTTCTTGCTATCCATTTTTTAACCCAACACCTTTTTTTACGATATTTTTTTAATATTTCTTGCCTCAGAAGGACAGCAACGATCAACACACCCTCACTCACTGCACTCATGGTTGTAAATGAGAGAGAATTTAAATTGAATACAAGAATTGCATAAGAAATTATTGAATGTGCTGTTTAAACCAAGAACAGTTTTGAAGGGAAACTTGCCTTTAATAGCAAAAATGTGACATGTTGTTTAGACGATGCAAGTCAATTATTGCTTCAACATTATTGAATGCAACGGGCAAGAAACTTGTACCGTGTAAATGAGCCTTAACTTAAGATCCACACTTTTCGATCTACTGAAAACTCTTGAATATTATAATAAGATTTATGTAATAATATATTTTTGATTTTAGATTTAAAACTAAGAAAAGGAAGGTCTAAGATATATTGTGGAATTTTACTATATATAGGTAAGTACGTACACTAAAGTCCGTGAAGGATTTGTTACATTTTTAGAGACGAAATTTAGGCGTTACGAGTTTGTTTTTATTTCTTGTATATATCGTGTGTCTGCCACATTTTTTGTTGTGAGTATTTAAATTTTGCCTTATTAATAATATATTGTTAAATATGTATTGAGAGGCTACCGTAAGAATACCAATTACTTTAAAAACATTTCTCAGAGAATCACTAGCTTTTATATTATAAATATCCCGCACTGCTCTTTTTCGTAAAATAAATATAGAATTATTTTCGGTAGCACTTCCCATAATAAAAAAAACTGAGACAAATTACTGTGAAAACTAAAATGGAAGAAACGAGTCAAGACATATTGACGTCTGTAATTTGAGGGCCGAGCCGAGTTTGCTTGTGAGTGTTAAGAGATGGGTGTTCTGGAGCTTGTCATCCAAAGTTATACCTAAGAAAATTGTTGAGTCAGTCGGTTCTAACACTATATTGTTACGAAGCAAGCTACCATTTTAACTTCTGACATTAGGAAGTGTAAAATCCATGCATTTAATTTTCTTAGCTTTTAAGACTGAATTATTAATTTTGAACCAATGCAGAACACGTGACAGAGTACTGTTTACTTTGTAATAATTATTCTTATCACGCTTAACTTTAAAAGTAAGCAAATTATAATCGGAAAAAATGTACAAAAGTAACAAACTTTTTACGAAAAACGAAAACTTAACAAAATTCGTTCGACAGAGTCGATCGTGTTTGGTAGATTCCCGTCACGCGATTCTCGATATGCAATATGCGAAGGTAACAATGACACCGAGAATGCGATAAACATGTAATGTATGATAAAAGATGGTATCACCACACCAATAATTTCACCCCTTAACTGGCATCGTCCATTTTATTACAATAGATAGATTCATCAATGGAATCTACCTAAAAAAAGTGTAAAGTAAAAATAAAAAAAGGCTAAGAATAGATCCTTGTGGAACACCCATCTTTAGGTGAGAAACAGCCGATTTAAAATTATTTATATCAACTGTGCACCATAGTGGTTTTTAATTAATTATTAAACCTACAGAAAATAAATAAATATATATATACACTAGCTTATACCCTCCAGCTTCGCCGGGCACACTATTATTTTGGATATGAACTTAGGTTGCTATGGTAACTTTACTTAACTTTGTCATATAATTCGTTGTCATCATAACCGTTGCTGTAGTAACTCTTACTTCCGCGTTAAGTGTATAGCTCCTACAGGTTTAAAACTTGGCGAAATCCAAAATTTTTAATCCGATGAGATAGGAATTCCGTAAAGTTCGTTCTTAGTCATAGTCTACGTCACAAAAGAAATACCAATGTAAAGTTTAAGTTAATCGGACAGTTAGTTTCGGAGATATCGTGATGAGTGAGTGGTAAATCGCTTATATCATAAATGACTACAAAAGTAATAAACTGTGTCGCAGCCGTTTACGCCTTCTCCGGGACCGGTGCAAGTATGTCCTAATATTCAGTATATAATATATATTTAAATATCCAGTTCATTAACAAATCTTAGTGATTAAGTTTGCATAGTAGTTATTGCTGGTCTACGCAACCAAAGGCCTTGGATAAATCAAAAAACACCCAGATTGCATTCTGCGACTTCTCCCGTACGTCATAACCATAATGTGCTTAAGAAGCGTGGCTCCCTCATCAGTTCTTGATTTATCCATGTTGAAACCATATTGTTCACTATGCTGATTCTATTGCTATTAACAAATTCTATCATTTGGTTTATAATGTTGCTTTCGAAGTTCTTACGTAAGATCGGTAAAGAGATAGATCTATAATTCCTGGGTTCAGGTCTATCGCCCCTTTTAGCCAAAGTAACCATTTTACTGTTTTTCATCAAATCTGGGAAAACATGATTTTGGGGAAACATCATTTATAATAGTAGTAAGTAATTACACAGTAACTTATATATCCCAGAGATCATCGGTTTGTTTCATTCAAATCGTAGACTGTCTACTATTGCTAAAAATTAAATCACTTTTTCAGTCTGGTGATAAAATTACCGATTTTTTCAGAGCGAAAAATCTATTATGTTGGCTTGAAGAACACCACGTCAAATTTTATTAAAATCTACTCCGTATTTTCTTTGTACTGTAAATTTAGCTCAAATCACTTTTTGTGTTTTCCTGTGAAAACAAGTCCTCTGGATTAAAAACAACTTATATGTTAACGAGAACAATCATCTGTAAATAACTAAATGTCATCAAAATCCGTCCAGTAATTTTTCCATGAGGCGCTAACAAACAAACATACATTTTAAATCTGTTACCTACAGTTAAAATTATTTTTTATAAAATGTAATATATGGGCTTAGCTCGTTAAAACATATTTTATTATTTCCATCATGTATATACAAAACTCTCATTATAAGATTAAATATTCCATCTATACTTATAATAAATCTGTAGAGAGGTCAATTCTGTACATGAAATATATTTACAAAATAAGTAGCAGGGGGTGATTAGTGTTCGATACTGATGCCAAAAATGCAGTTAAAAAAATTTTTGTCTGTCTGTCTGTCTGTCTGTCTGTTTGTATGTTATTTATAGAAAAAAAAACTACTCGACGGATTTTAACGAAACTTAGTACAATTATTCTTTATACTCCTGGGCAGGTAATAGTATACTTTTCATCACACTACAATGAATAGGAGCAGAGCAGTGAAAGGAAATGTTGAGAAAATGGGAGAAGTTGCTTGATTTTTTAAGCTTCCGTCGCGTGTGCAGGCTTAATGGTTAGAGCTACATAGAAACTATGTATAACGGAAATATTCTACATAAAAATACACGAAAAATATTCCAAGACAGCATATATCTACCTTTTATAGTTAACTCACAATAACACGCATAACTCTCGATAGCTTAGCAGTTCGGAGATTTCTTATTATATTTGTTTACTTTTACGTTTATAAAACCAATAATGCTCACCATCATTCCTAATTAAAAAAAAAAATAAACATTAGCACCAATTCAATAAAAAAAGAATCATTGAAATCGGTATAGAAACACCAAACTTATACTTACTTACATGAAATACGCCAACAAGACATCGCGCGTGAATAGTGAATCAAGCTATAAGGATTATTTTTGCGTAACGGTTGCCGCGCTCGACGGGGCTCGCGGCGGCAGAGTATAAAAGGGGCGGGAGGCGAGCGCAAGCGTCATTCAATATTTGGCTGTTGATGCGTTCAGAGTGTTGAACTTTATTGACAGACAATAATTGTTATTTTATAAACCGTGCTTATCAGCGCGACTTTTTGTCTTTAAATAGTTTATTTTAATTTCTTTTGTTGTTATTTTCTAAATTAGTTTTAGTTTTGTTTAAATTCTTAACTATTAATAGTTCCTATTTTATTTCTTTTTAAGTAGATTTAGATTCGATTTTTAGATTAGATAATAGATAGATAGATTAGATTATTGTTAGATTTTTAGTTACTGATAGGTTAGTTTTGGGCATTTTATGTTTAGTTTTTTTTGTATTGAGTAGATAAAAGCGTAGGTAGGTACTTTTATTAATTATAGTATTCATAGGTATTTTTTATTTATTTTTAAGTGAAGTAGGTATAGGTAGATATTGCCTACTATCTACCTATACTGCACACGTGTTTTAGCTTTATTTTCATTTCTTTTTTTTTTGTACCTAAGTTGTAGGTAGGTAGGTAGGTACATATTTCTTAGTTTAATTCTATTAGAATATTAGGTATTTAAGTTTAAATAGGCACTTAGATTTATATTTTTTTATTATATAGCAGCTGTACTTAGAACATCTAAGGTTTTTTTTGTATTAGCATAGGTACTTTGATTAATTACAGTAGTTGTAGGTATTTCTTATTATTCATTTTTAAGTGAAGTAGGTAAGTGTAGATAGTATTGCACACGCATTAAGTATAGCTTTATTTTCATTTTTTATTCTTTTGTAATTTGTAGGTACCTACGTACATATTTATAATTCGATTAGAATATTATTTTAGTTTTAATAGGCACTTAGATTTATATTCTATTTATTATATACTTAGCTATAGTTAGGACCTCTGACGTAAGTTTTTTGTTGGGTAACTAAATAGAATTTAAGTTACCGTCGATTAAAAATAAAATAAACGATGCCACCTAAAAAACGACCATCTTTATCTCGAACTTCGAGTCAAGCTAGGAGAATGAGAATGACGCGTTCTCAAGAATCGGAAGAGGAAAGAGCACATCGGTTAAACTCTATGAGAGTTAGTGCCTCAACATCTCGAGCTAATGAAAGCTCTCCAGAAAGAGAGATGCGATTAGCAGCTGAAAGAGCGAGACGAGCTACAACACGGGCTTCTCAAAGCTCTTCTCAACGAGAGCTAAGGCGTTCCATTGACCGGGAACAACATGCGTTATCCCGAGAAGCTAAAACTGCTTTACAACGAGAATTGCGACTCACAGCTGACCGCGAACGGCATACATTATCTCGCGAGTCTGAAATCTTCACTGAGAGGGAATTACGGCTTACAGCTGACCGCGAACGTCATATTTTATCTCGCGAGTCCGAAACCTTCACTGAGAGGGAATTACGGCTTACAGCTGACCACGAACGTCATATTTTATCTCGCGAGTCCGAAACCTTCACTGAGAGGGAATTACGGCTTACAGCTGATCGCGAACGTCATATTTTGTCTCGAGAATCTGAAACTTTTACTCAATATCAAGACCGTTTGACAAATGATAGGGCGCACCATAACATGATTCGATCTCTTGAAGATGAACATGAGCATGAACAACGACTAGAGTCGGGACGCGATTATTACAATTCTTTGAGACAAGAACAATTGATTACTTTATCTAATGAAAGATTAAGAATTGAAAATATTCGGTCGCTTGAAACAGAAGAACAGCGAGAGGCCCGTCTTACTGCAAATAGATTTCGACATGGTCTTAATGACTTAGATATACACGTGGTAGATCAATCTACAAATTCGGTGGCGTGGTCCGATAAATATAAAAGTGGGTTTGCTTATAACCTCACAATTGATTACAGATCATCTTCTGAAATAGGCGATATGAACGTAGTATGTTCCTTTTGTTTGTTGTTGTTCTGGAGGTAAAATAAATTTGCCTTCGTTCGAAGACCCACCGGAACCTTTAAAATCACTACTTTTAGGGGAACATTTGCAATCCAAACAGTTTTTAGATAATATTCGCACTTATAATAGTGCATTCCAAATGACATCCTTTGGTGCTAAACAAATCTCAGAAGGCCCTTTCATGCCTACTTTTAAGGTACAAGGTCAGGTTTACCATTTGATAGGGTCCCTTTTGCCTGAAGAACAACCTAAATTTCTTCAAATATATTTTGTATCCGATTACAACGAACAGTCGAATATAAGAAATCAATATTTTCCGAATTTAAATACTGAACTCATTTCACAACTTCAGAACATGTTACATCAGGTTAATTCGTACGTATGCAGTTTTAAATCGGCATTAGAAGCCCTTTCTCAAGATGGTAATAACAATTATAAAATTGTTATAAATGCCGATAAGCGTCCAACTCAGGAACACCCTGGGCGTCATAACGTTCCATCCACGAATGAAGTTGCTGTAGTACTGGTCGACCAGGAATGTGATAGGCGTGATATCGTTATACGTTCCAGAGACAATCGTTTGCAACGTATTTTCGAAACCCACAGGGCTTACGACAGTTTGCAATATCCTATGATATACTATCGAGGGGAAGATGGTTATAATTTCGCTGTATACCAAACCGATCCGCGCACAGGCGCACCTAATTATAATAAAAAGGTGTCATGCCTTCAATTTTATTGTTACCACCTGCAAGTGAGACGGAATAGATTGGTATACTTTCAACGTTTTCGTGGCTTATTTAATCAGTTTATTGTTGACATCTACGCAAAAATTGAAACCGAAAGATTAGTTTATATACGATCTAATCAAAGGCAGCTGCGCGCTGAAGAATACGTGCACCTTCGCGATGCCATGCAGCAAGATAACGATACTGTGAATATGGGTCGTTTAGTTATTTTACCCTCTTCTTTTACTGGTGGTCCACGCTACATGCATGAACGTACTCAAGACGCTTTTTGTTACGTAAGAAAATATGGACGTCCCGACTTATTTGTTACTGTAACTACCAATCCCAAATGGGATGAAATCACTCGGGAGCTTCTTGAGGGTCAGGCACCGCATGACCGCCATGATATTATTGCAAGAGTGTTTCATTTAAAATTAAAATCAATGATAGATCTTCTTACCAAAGATAACATTTTTGGAGAAGTATTGTGTTATATGTATAGTGTTGAGTGGCAAAAACGCGGCTTACCTCACGCACATATCTTGCTTTGGTTAAAAGATAAGGTTCGACCTAATGATGTAGACAGATTAATCAGTGCTGAAATTCCAGATCCGACTGCAGATCCCCTGTTATACGACATTGTTAAAACTCATATGATACATGGTCCATGTGGTGCATTTAACGCAAATGCTCCTTGCATGCAAGAAGGTCGTTGCACTAAAAGGTATCCAAAAGCATTAGTGGATGAAACTGTAACAGGACATGATGGATACCCATTATATCGTCGCCGTTCAAGAGACAATGGTGGTTTTACTGTTGAAAAGCGAATGTCTGGACAACAGGTTACTTTAGATAATAGGTGGGTCGTTCCGTATTCGCCTGTATTGTCCAGAGCATTTCAAGCTCACATAAATGTAGAAATGTGTAATAGTGTAGAGTCAATTAAATATATTTGTAAGTACATTAACAAGGGCAGTGACCAAGCTACGTTTGCGTTAAGAAATGAACATGATGAAGTTACTAGATTTCAGTCAGGCAGATATATCAGCTCTTCAGAAGCTGTGTGGCGGATCTTAAGTTTTAATATTCACGAAAGATATCCACCTGTGACCCATCTGGATGTTCATCTGGAAGGCGGTCAACGTATATATTTTAACGCCGAAAATGTTACAGAACGATTAGAGAACCCTAGACAAACAACTTTATTGGCATTCTTTCGACTTTGCCAAACTGATAATTTCGCAAAGTCTCTTTTGTATGAAGAAGTTCCATCGTATTATACCTACGATAAACAACGAGGTGTCTTTAACCGTAGACGCCGAGGCATGCCTGTAGATGGCGAGACAGGTATTTTCAAAGAACATGTTCTTGGTAGAGTGTATACTGTTCATCCTAACAACGCAGAGTGTTTTTATTTGAGATTATTATTACATACAGTGCGAGGACCAACATCATTTATAGATTTGAGAAAAGTAGACGATGTTGTTTATCCAACTTATCATGCAGCTTGCCAAGCGCGTCATTTGCTTGAAAATGATCAACATTGGGATGACGCTTTAGCAGAATCCTGTGTTAGTGATAATCCACGACGGTTACGCCATTTATTTGTAACATTACTCACATTTTGTAATTTATCTGATCCTGTCCAATTATGGGAAAAATATAAAGAAAAATTTGCAGAAGACTTTCTTCGGAATTTATCTCACAATAATGAAGGCGCAACTAATGATAATTTTCGAGATCTGGCTATAAATCAGTGCTTATTAGCTCTTCAGGAAGACTTAACAGCAGTAGGCGGTAAATCACTTTGTGAATATGGTTTGCCAACGCCAACCTCAGTCGGAGAGGTTACCAATAGGGAATATTCCGCAGAGATTGGTTACAACCCAATGGAACTGCTGGTAACATTAGAAAACGGTGTCCCAATGATGACTGCAGAACAACGCTTAGTCTATGATCGCGTGTGCGAGAGTGTGCAGAATAATTTAGGAACAATATGGTTTTTAGATGCACCTGGAGAAACTGGGAAAACTTTTTTGACTAAATTAATATTAGCTTATGTTCGAAATCAGCGTAAAATCGCTCTTGCCGTGGCTTCATCAGGTATAGCTGCAACATTGCTACCAGGAGGTAAGACTGCTCACACTACCTAGACCTCTGACGTAAGTTTTTTGTTGGGTAACTAAATAGAATTTAAGTTACCGTCGATTAAAAATAAAATAAACGATGCCACCTAAAAAACGACCATCTTTATCTCGAACTTCGAGTCAAGCTAGGAGAATGAGAATGACGCGTTCTCAAGAATCGGAAGAGGAAAGAGCACATCGGTTAAACTCTATGAGAGTTAGTGCCTCAACATCTCGAGCTAATGAAAGCTCTCCAGAAAGAGAGATGCGATTAGCAGCTGAAAGAGCGAGACGAGCTACAACACGGGCTTCTCAAAGCTCTTCTCAACGAGAGCTAAGGCGTTCCATTGACCGGGAACAACATGCGTTATCCCGAGAAGCTGAAACTGCTTTACAACGAGAATTGCGACTCACAGCTGACCGCGAACGGCATACATTATCTCGCGAGTCTGAAACCTTCACTGAGAGGGAATTACGGCTTACAGCTGACCGCGAACGTCATATTTTATCTCGCGAGTCCGAAACCTTCACTGAGAGGGAATTACGGCTTACAGCTGACCACGAACGTCATATTTTATCTCGCGAGTCCGAAACCTTCACTGAGAGGGAATTACGGCTTACAGCTGATCGCGAACGTCATATTTTGTCTCGAGAATCTGAAACTTTTACTCAATATCAAGACCGTTTGACAAATGATAGGGCGCACCATAACATGATTCGATCTCTTGAAGATGAACATGAGCATGAACAACGACTAGAGTCGGGACGCGATTATTACAATTCTTTGAGACAAGAACAATTGATTACTTTATCTAATGAAAGATTAAGAATTGAAAATATTCGGTCGCTTGAAACAGAAGAACAGCGAGAGGCCCGTCTTACTGCAGATAGATTTCGACATGGTCTTAATGACTTAGATATACACGTGGTAGATCAATCTACAAATTCGGTGGCGTGGTCCGATAAATATAAAAGTGGGTTTGCTTATAACCTCACAATTGATTACAGATCATCTTCTGAAATAGGCGATATGAACGTAGTATGTTCCTTTTGTAATGCTTCGAAGTGGAGGAAGGAGTCTGCTGGTTTCTGTTGTTCTGGAGGTAAAATAAATTTGCCTTCGTTCGAAGACCCACCGGAACCTTTAAAATCACTACTTTTAGGGGAACATTTGCAATCCAAACAGTTTTTAGATAATATTCGCACTTATAATAGTGCATTCCAAATGACATCCTTTGGTGCTAAACAAATCTCAGAAGGCCCTTTCATGCCTACTTTTAAGGTACAAGGTCAGGTTTACCATTTGATAGGGTCCCTTTTGCCTGAAGAACAACCTAAATTTCTTCAAATATATTTTGTATCCGATTACAACGAACAGTCGAATATAAGAAATCAATATTTTCCGAATTTAAATACTGAACTCATTTCACAACTTCAGAACATGTTACATCAGGTTAATTCGTACGTATGCAGTTTTAAATCGGCATTAGAAGCCCTTTCTCAAGATGGTAATAACAATTATAAAATTGTTATAAATGCCGATAAGCGTCCAACTCAGGAACACCCTGGGCGTCATAACGTTCCATCCACGAATGAAGTTGCTGTAGTACTGGTCGACCAGGAATGTGATAGGCGTGATATCGTTATACGTTCCAGAGACAATCGTTTGCAACGTATTTTCGAAACCCACAGGGCTTACGACAGTTTGCAATATCCTATGATATACTATCGAGGGGAAGATGGTTATAATTTCGCTGTATACCAAACCGATCCGCGCACAGGCGCACCTAATTATAATAAAAAGGTGTCATGCCTTCAATTTTATTGTTACCACCTGCAAGTGAGACGGAATAGATTGGTATACTTTCAACGTTTTCGTGGCTTATTTAATCAGTTTATTGTTGACATCTACGCAAAAATTGAAACCGAAAGATTAGTTTATATACGATCTAATCAAAGGCAGCTGCGCGCTGAAGAATACGTGCACCTTCGCGATGCCATGCAGCAAGATAACGATACTGTGAATATGGGTCGTTTAGTTATTTTACCCTCTTCTTTTACTGGTGGTCCACGCTACATGCATGAACGTACTCAAGACGCTTTTTGTTACGTAAGAAAATATGGACGTCCCGACTTATTTGTTACTGTAACTACCAATCCCAAATGGGATGAAATCACTCGGGAGCTTCTTGAGGGTCAGGCACCGCATGACCGCCATGATATTATTGCAAGAGTGTTTCATTTAAAATTAAAATCAATGATAGATCTTCTTACCAAAGATAACATTTTTGGAGAAGTATTGTGTTATATGTATAGTGTTGAGTGGCAAAAACGCGGCTTACCTCACGCACATATCTTGCTTTGGTTAAAAGATAAGGTTCGACCTAATGATGTAGACAGATTAATCAGTGCTGAAATTCCAGATCCGACTGCAGATCCCCTGTTATACGACATTGTTAAAACTCATATGATACATGGTCCATGTGGTGCATTTAACGCAAATGCTCCTTGCATGCAAGACGGTCGTTGCACTAAAAGGTATCCAAAAGCATTAGTGGATGAAACTGTAACAGGACATGATGGATACCCATTATATCGTCGCCGTTCAAGAGACAATGGTGGTTTTACTGTTGAAAAGCGAATGTCTGGACAACAGGTTACTTTAGATAATAGGTGGGTCGTTCCGTATTCGCCTGTATTGTCCAGAGCATTTCAAGCTCACATAAATGTAGAAATGTGTAATAGTGTAGAGTCAATTAAATATATTTGTAAGTACATTAACAAGGGCAGTGACCAAGCTACGTTTGCGTTAAGAAATGAACATGATGAAGTTACTAGATTTCAGTCAGGCAGATATATCAGCTCTTCAGAAGCTGTGTGGCGGATCTTAAGTTTTAATATTCACGAAAGATATCCACCTGTGACCCATCTGGATGTTCATCTGGAAGGCGGTCAACGTATATATTTTAACGCCGAAAATGTTACAGAACGATTAGAGAACCCTAGACAAACAACTTTATTGGCATTCTTTCGACTTTGCCAAACTGATAATTTCGCAAAGTCTCTTTTGTATGAAGAAGTTCCATCGTATTATACCTACGATAAACAACGAGGTGTCTTTAACCGTAGACGCCGAGGCATGCCTGTAGATGGCGAGACAGGTATTTTCAAAGAACATGTTCTTGGTAGAGTGTATACTGTTCATCCTAACAACGCAGAGTGTTTTTATTTGAGATTATTATTACATACAGTGCGAGGACCAACATCATTTATAGATTTGAGAAAAGTAGACGATGTTGTTTATCCAACTTATCATGCAGCTTGCCAAGCGCGTCATTTGCTTGAAAATGATCAACATTGGGATGACGCTTTAGCAGAATCCTGTGTTAGTGATAATCCACGACGGTTACGCCATTTATTTGTAACATTACTCACATTTTGTAATTTATCTGATCCTGTCCAATTATGGGAAAAATATAAAGAAAAATTTGCAGAAGACTTTCTTCGGAATTTATCTCACAATAATGAAGGCGCAACTAATGATAATTTTCGAGATCTGGCTATAAATCAGTGCTTATTAGCTCTTCAGGAAGACTTAACAGCAGTAGGCGGTAAATCACTTTGTGAATATGGTTTGCCAACGCCAACCTCAGTCGGAGAGGTTACCAATAGGGAATATTCCGCAGAGATTGGTTACAACCCAATGGAACTGCTGGTAACATTAGAAAACGGTGTCCCAATGATGACTGCAGAACAACGCTTAGTCTATGATCGCATGTGCGAGAGTGTGCAGAATAATTTAGGAACAATATGGTTTTTAGATGCACCTGGAGGAACTGGGAAAACTTTTTTGACTAAATTAATATTAGCTTATGTTCGAAATCAGCGTAAAATCGCTCTTGCCGTGGCTTCATCAGGTATAGCTGCAACATTGCTACCAGGAGGTAAGACTGCTCACACTATGTTTAAAATACCAATTAATTTAGATCGCACGGAAAGTCCAACCTGTAGTATTTCAAGAAATAGCGACAAAGCTAAGGTATTGCGTGAGTGTAATTTAATCGTATGGGATGAATGTACGATGGCCCATCGAAAAGGAGTAGAAGCAGTAGACAGAACTCTAAGGGACATAAGACAAAATGATCGAACAATGGGCGGTATTACGGTTTTATTTTGTGGTGATTTCCGACAAACCTTACCGGTAATACCACGGGGAACCCGAGCTGATGAGATTAGGGCTTGCCTGAAAAGCTCTTATTTGTGGCGTGATATACAATCGGTGCATTTGACTATAAATATGCGAGTGAGAACTGGAGACAACGCAGATAATCGTGAATTTTCTGATACATTATTGAAGATTGGTGAAGGTACCTATCCACAACTACACCAAGGAAAACTTATTCTGACACCTGAGTTATGTTGTATAGTGCAATCCCAACAACATCTTATATCTTCGGTTTACGGTGACATAACAATTATATTAAATAGGGACAATTCTTGGTTTTGCGAAAGGTCCATTTTGACTCCTCGCAATGACCAGGCATCTGAAATTAATAATAAAATACTGTCTAATATACAGGGAGAAAGCAAAGTTTATAGTTCAATAAATAGAATGGTTGATGAACAAGAAGCCACTAATTACCCGATAGAATTTTTAAATTCTTTAAGTATGCCTGGACTACCTTCTCATATAATTTGTTTAAAAATTGGCATACCGATAATTCTGCTCCGAAATTTAAGACCACCTCAACTTTGCAATGGAACTCGGCTAAAAGTAACCCAGTTGCAACAAAATGTAATCGAGGCTCAAATTTTAACAGGTTGCGGTGCAGGAGAAACTGTCTTTATTCCCAGAATTCCCATAATACCAAATAATTTTCCATTCCAAATTAAAAGAACGCAATTCCCAGTATCGGTGTGCTATGCCATGACTATCAATAAAGCTCAAGGGCAGACTTTTCGTGTTGCTGGAGTAGATCTCGGTGTTAGCTGTTTCTCGCATGGTCAATTATACGTCGCTCTTTCCCGGGTTAGCAATTCTAGGAATCTTTACGTTCACGTGCCGGACGGGTCGACTCTTAACATAGTCTACCCAGAAGCTTTGCGCTGAAACATTTTAATTTGATCTAAAAATATTAGCAATATATTATCTTAATAAAAAACAAGGAGTTACACGCTGACCGAGTCGTGGGTATAGCGTGGGTATATTATAATATTCTGCGGTTACTTATATTTTTCAACAGTTTTGTGGATTGGCATATTATATTACTATTGCCCTTCTAAAATACGAAAGTGAATCTGCCTGTTACGTCAAAACTATGAGGGAGGACATCTGCTAATTTTTTTTCGAAAAACGACGGAAACGCGGACGAAGTCGCGGGCAAAAGCTAGTATTAAATAATGATATATAAATCTCTCTCGTGTTTCGTCTGATTAACATGTTCATTATATTCATATCATGTTTAAATACTTAATTAACAGTGAATACACACTAATATGGACCCTTTTAGCCCTTAGCAATTAAATATGTGTATCCAAGTTACCATATAAGGTATATATTTAGGACAAAGAATTTTAGTAAACCTTTATTTAATGTAATGAATCTTAATATTTGCCTTAGAAATGGACAAATTTTCACTGTTAATAATTTTGTTTCAGTTTTAAACTTTTGGTTTTTGAATAGATTTAATTGGTAAAAAATGTAATGATAAGTATAGGTTCAGTCAATATTTATTGTATTACATTTTACATTGGAGCTTTCTAAAACATCGAAGCACAAAGCTATTGGGTAATGGACATTATACAATAATTCAGTCAGACTCGTTCACTTTCGGTCGGTTGTGACAACAGAGTAACATCTCCCATCGGGTAGCTCTCGGTTCTTCTGGCACAAGCGAGGTTCTTGGCTCGCTCCCGAGGGGTGCCGCAGCAGAGTCGCTTCAGAACACACGCGTAGCACATTAGGAGAGACAGCATTAGCAGCAGACCGATCACCACAGTCACTATTAGCAGTATCCTCAACTCGCCGTTGGTCTCCAGGCTGTTCGTGCTGCGGCCCATTTTTATACGCAGTGAAATAATCACCTGGAACATACAACGCTTTTTTTGAATGTCATAAAAATAATTGTATAAGATAACTGGGAAATATGTATACGCCTTACATGACGTCATTATGTATATGTAACCTTTTCACTTCGGGCCAGGGCCGGTTATTTTTTACAAATAAAGGACATTCTCGTGACTTTTTTTTACTTATTTTATTTTTCTTTAACTCATTTTCTTCATATTACACATTAAAAAAGTATTGCCACTAAAATACCCGAACAAAAATTTATGTCATTCACTGTAAACGTGCAATCAGGGGTTTCTGATACATTGATAACAGTATTATTATGCTTGTGAAGGCATTCTTTGAAAGAAAAAAACAGTTTGAGGGGAAATAGGTAAAAGTTGGTGACTCCTCAAGATTTGAGTTTTTATCTCTACTGTGAATCCTCTCCTAAATCCGGCCCTGCTCGGTCCGTGAAGGATAAAAGACATAAATAACTCTAAAGCACATGATGTCCTGGCACAATGATTAACTCAACCTGTCCAGAGAGTACTCGATTATTGAGACTGCTTCCAGTACCACCTACATAAATATAAATAATTTATCATTTAGCAGATTTAATAAGTTCGCGGTAAATATTATTTTTTGTCTAAGAAAATATGTAAGTCGTCTCTTGATGAATGTAGATTTATTCATGCGATTTTTGAAATTGATATTTATACCTTTTTAAGAGAAAGATGGTATTTGTACTCTGTATCATAAATATCAAAGGGTTTCCTGCCTTTATAACTCCTTGCCGAATTTAGTCGCAAAGACGTTATTCGAAAAATAAATAATGGTGAAATTCAGTTCGTAACCATAAAAATTATATTTACAAGTTTTTAAAAATATTCTTAGGGATTTGAAGTTAGATTAATTCAATTTTCAAATTCAACAATTAATTCTTTAATAGTAATTTAAAGTTTTAAATTGACTTTCTATAAGTGTATAAGCTAGTTTAATAATTGTAGAATGGGTTCATTCATCGATATAGGAGGATTCGAACCTGCGACCTGGAAGTCTGATTCCCGTCGCAATGCGAACTGAGCTACCGTGTTGAGACAATGTGCAATTTAATTTTCTATTATGAAGCAGGTCGGTTACAATATAGTATTGTATCATATAACCACGATGTAATTGCTGGTCTTCTGATAATTGTAGCGTGTATCTTAGTTTTAGTTTATAGTAATAAGAGCAAGAAATAGCTGTATTAAACTGTAAACGATACGTCAATCTAACTACAATGGCGTCAGCGTTGGGACTGTTTGCAGCGGTTCATTTTATCGTGCGAAACTGGGTAAAACAATCTATTTGTGTCCCAGTTTTATTTCATTTACTGGACGAATGAGTATTTGTTTTACTACCATTTAATTTAACGGAGAAACTATCGCTGTTAGCTGATAGTTGTAAGTTACGACCGGGCTATCAATAAAATTAGTCCAGCGATTTACAAAATAACATTAATGAATTAACATTTCTGTAACTAAAAGTGTTTTGTAAATATTCTCAGAGTTCCTTCCAAAATTAGATAACCCAATTATTTCTAAACTCACGTGGTTTTACGATTTCATAGTTCGAATGGGGTACTACCAATTCTTATTAGTTTGAGGTTAAGTAGTGTCTTGACATCGTTAAGATGAATATATAGCGTCAGTGTGTTTGATTTATGACCAATACACTGAATATATTTTATGGGTCCATAAATGGATAACTATTACGGCTTGGAGCTGTGTACATATATATATTTTGTCTAAATATCCTAAAAGCTATAATATAAAGCAAATATACCAAATTTAGTAGATCTGAAAAATATACAACGATAAACTGAATTGGTTTATAGCTGGGGCGGCTCCTCCTCCTCCTCCTCCTCCTCCCGCTTCAACAAACACAAATTTACCATACTTTATGATTCCTGAGTTAATTATTGCGAGTGGTTTTGTTATATATATAATAATAATAATTGGGATGTTACCGTAAATTTTACAATCTGAATATCTTAGAAGCGTATGACCAAGAAAACACACGTAGAATATAATTCACGTTTTATGACATTACCTATTTCAATTATATCTTTTTGAATTAAATATACACATTCATTAAACATATTTAACAAATATATGTTTTTATACTGATTCAAAAAATAAATTTCAAGACACAGAAAATCAACAACATCAGAATAATTATTGATTTTTTAAATAAGTTATTTATGTGTATGTATGTGTGTGGGAGAAGTTTTTATAATTAAAAAGATACTAAATATATTTCTTCTTTTTTTAATAATATCGATATTTGTAATTTGAGAGAAGATAAATGCCTTATCCTAAAACAAATTTAATTAAAAAATTAAAAGTATCTTAACCTTAAATTATTTAGAACGTAAAATTTATAAAAATAAAGAGAAATTCCTTTTGATTTTGGTATCAATAATAATTAACAGGAAGACGACTTGGATTCAACTAAACATAATATTGTTATAATTATACTTACATAAATAATAGTTAATAAGATACAAGGAATATTACAAAGGTATTTGTGTATAACAAATATTAAATAACAACTTTCAGATTCGTTAATCGAGGTTAATATATTACAAATTACAAGAA
The DNA here is from genome assembly GCA_918358695.1 of Melinaea menophilus ssp. n. AW-2005. Classification (NCBI taxonomy): domain Eukaryota; kingdom Metazoa; phylum Arthropoda; class Insecta; order Lepidoptera; family Nymphalidae; genus Melinaea; species Melinaea menophilus. The sequence continues at coordinate 1,465,013 of OU911039.1, forward strand.
GTATAAAGTGTAAAAAAATACTAACATTATTTTTTCCCTAAAAATTTACACAAATCCGGAGAAGTGTTAAACTTTCTTGTAATATTCGGAGAATACTATTTGTTGTGTCCGCTGGGAGAAGCTAAGTTTTCCTCAAAATATCAATACAAGTCATGTTATAAGAGACACAAAGTTGTAACTTAATTAACTTGTTATAACAATGGAGCTTCTATTATTATTATTTGTTTGTTAATTTCACTTCTACTGAAATGAATTGCAAAGAACTGGAGAGATGCTATGATGCTATAATTTATTTGCTTTGATTACAAGTCACTGCTATTGAAATGTTATTTGGAATATACAATTATTAAATATGTACCGAATCGAGTATATTTTCAATGCAATATACTATCTTTTAATATCCCTTACTAGTATTTGAAACCACATCGAGTATATAATTGAAATCTAGGTTCTAACAGCTGCGAAGTTTTCTGTTTGATTGAGCGCTCCATTATCTAAAGCTTTCATTGGAATTGGGAAAAACTTTTCACATTAATTGATAGCAAGTTTATTAATTATAGTTAGACATTACAAAAAAATCCTATTCTAATAATACTATCAGTTATTATGAATTAATATCACTGTGTTTATCTTCTGTTCACACGGACCAGGTCACGAGCGACAACTAGTTTATTAGAAACGTAAAAGTTATAAGAAGGAGAAGAAAAACTTTATATTAATTTTTTATGAAGACATTGAGTACCTATTCTTCGAATTATCTATTTCAGTATCAAGCTAAAACGTTATTGTATTCCTGTTAGCTCCGCGACAATTTTATATCAATACAAAATGTGTCCTTAATAAATTGGTGGCGGTTATTTAATTTAACGCAACATATTATAAGTGTTAGATTCTTTTTTTACATGTGTGACGTGTCTCAGACTACTCATTTTGATTAATACGTACTGTTGCTTAAACACTTGCCTTTTAAATTAGTAGTCTATAGAGTGTAGTGCTAGTAGTGAAAACCTTCTAGTGATTTAATACTCTTTAAAACCGCGTAAGATTGATCAGCAGCGATGAGCTTTGAACCTGTATCCTGTGCACTGTATACTATGAATTTTACCCTTTCATTGGGTACTCATATTGAGGGGTTATATACAAACGATATATTATTTCGCAGCCATTTTGGATTAACAACGATACTGATTATGGAAGTAAAGGTGTAGCAAATTTTACCTCAATGAAAAGTGGGTCAAATTTAACAAGAATAGATCTAAACGAACAAATATTGTGAGTTAAGTAAAAGCTTGTAATAAAATATTGTTTTACTTGTTAATATATTCACTCACGCGTATGTAAATAAAACTTAAGACTCGGTAAGACTTGTACTAAAAGAAATAATTCAGTATGATTTGTATTAGGTTTCGCATTCACTTTAACAATATTTTCTTATTAATGTTATTTATTTTCTTTATATGAAGTCAAAGAAAATATGAATGTAAATTCCAAAAGTTAGCTCCATTGTTGGCTTCAAACACTATAAATACCAAAAGTTGTGAAGAATTAATTGTAATTGTTTAGAAATACCAAAAATAAATATATATTTCTTAGTGCAAAGATGAAAAGCTTCAATTAATTTAAAATATCCCGTGAAATAAACGAACAATATTTTTTTATTGTCCTTAAAAATAATTGGATCTTAACAACGAAGTTGATAACCAATTATTTTTACTCTTCGTCAATATCTACTATATTTAAATATTGTAGCAGGTTTTAATTTTATATATAGGTATATAAAATATTAAATTTTCTTATAAGAAATAGAATACGATACATTTATTATAGATTGAACAATCCAAAGTTGTGAGTGCTCCGATAATTAGATTCACGCGTCTCCAGTGACGCCACAGGTTGCGGCCGAAAGCAATTTATTTTCAAACTATAGCTTCTATATAGACTGGTTGTATTTACTGTTAATTTATTATTGTTGTAGGATTCCCAGGTGTATTAGTAGATAAATATTTCTTACTTTTATTTAGACAATTATTAAATATATTGATTATTACAGATTGATAGAAGTATGTGTATCGAAACAAAGAGGGCCCTTAAGAAGATGAAAAAACAATATTTTTTCTATATATATATTGTGTATTTAGATTATTATATTATCTTTGAAATATCATATAAAACAATTATTACATAATAATATTTTTTAATTTATTTAAAATAAAACTATGATACATAAAACAGTAATGTTATTAAAATGTCTCAATTGACCAAAGACTATGAAGATACTATAAAAATACTTAACTATGAAGGATAAAAATATATAGAGAGAAATTCAAATGTAAAATACTAGCAGAATAAATAAATTAAAAAATGTTACTACGCGATTATATCTCTGGATAAGTAGCGCATCCAGAGATCAATGTCTATCTCATGTCTCATACAACTGTTTAATTACTAGCTATCCATCTCAACTTCCAATCAAACATGTAAGTTTGGTTTTAAGCAGTGTGTATATGATAAGTATTTGTACCTAAGGGTCGATAAATTCTGCGAAGGGATATAGTCAAGACTGATGGCTAAAACTAAAGATTTATTCAGAAATTTCGATAAAGTTTGTACATAACTAGAAAACTTATTAGTTATTCTGATACATCTATAAATTTTATTTAATATAATTTTGTAACAAGTAAATATTTTTTTAATTAGCTTATCCAAATTTTCTGTCTACCTGTCAGTCTGTCTGAATGTTTACTGTACTGAAAATGCCTGAGCCGATCTTGATGTAAATAGTATAGTAATAAGATATAAATATTCGAATGGAAAGTTTGTGTATTGTATCGGTGTAAGTATTAATAGTTTTAACTTCAGCGCTAGACGAGCAAAACCGCGACAACATGTTGGTTTATGTTTATACCAAAATGTATATATTGTATTCGCTAACAAAAACAATATTTCTTTATGGAGTTGTATAAATTTAGTGAAGTTATTTATATTCAAAGTATTTGAGAATGTTTGGAATGTGTTTTATTGACTATAGACTAAGAATTTACATAAAGTTTTCTCTCAGATACCATTAGTTGTAGTATTACTTTGCTTATAAAAGATTCATAGCTCATATAATTCAGTGAACTCAAAGATATATCTCAAAAACATATATGAAAGTAAAATACTAATGAAGTGAAGAAATACAAATGTAACATTACTTTTATGTTTTGAGAATGATGATAAAAGAAAATTACAACAATTATCTGTTTTGATAGACATTAAAAGGGCAAGAGAATATTTTTCAGAATTATTGAAAATATTCATATATAATGTATTATTTAAGATCCTGTCTGATGTTTGAGGCATTTCTCATTAGCGAATGTACGTCTTATTTGATTGGTATTACTAATTTATAGTAAAAAACTAATAGGAAATTATAAGTTTCCTTGTAAGATTAATTTCTAATTAGATCGACTTTAAATAGAATAGATTTTCTGATAAGATTGAAAATATTTAAACGCTAATAAATATTAGGTTGAAATTAATGAATTAAGAGATAAACTATATCTATATATCTAGTTTTTTAAAGCCTAAGTCTAATGATGCGATGCGATGAAACTAATGCAAAGTGCAAATAATTATAGGGATTTCAAATCTAAGACTTAATGTTCGGATCAAATTTAGATAACCGTAGGTGGATTCCAGTTTGATAGACCTTGGATATATTTATAATACGACGCTCAGATATTATCTTTATTTAATTGGATAAATATATTCATATATAATATTATTCTTAATAAGGTCAAAGAGTGACTTACCTTAAAATGTTCATTGTTAGTATTTCATAGAATCCAATTATGTTATTATTACAATATTCTAAACAAGCTTCGCGAGTTCGGTGTTAAAACTTTTTCTCATTAATTCAACTTTGAAACAAAAAGCGCCGAGGTTATTGCTATCATATTTTGATATAACTAAATTTATTAATCAAATAAAGGGATCACGATCAAAGATAACTTTAGCACAGGTGTATAAAATAATTATTAAAAAGATTGACGTGCGCACTCTCTCGGTTCTCCACTATTACTGATCCAGAGTCGCTTGGTAGTACTTGGTACTCATATGGTGTATACATCTGTAGTTTAACGTAAGCTGCTTCAGTAAATGCTACTTATTGTCAAATTATTTTCCATTTCACTTCAACGGGTATATTTGTTCAGAACTTTTCAAACATTAACGGTAATGTATATAAAATATTAGGTGTGCTAAAAAAATTGTTCGTCAATACAATACCGGGAAACAATGATCATTAAAAAGATATATAATAGATGCGGTTGTGAGTAAAGACACGTGGATTAAATATATTTTCCTGAAATTTTTAGAGCGATTTTCCAAGAGTTATTTCATCCCTTTGTGTTGTTTATTGCGGAGACACTTATATTGAAAAATTCCTTAAATAATAATTCTTTTTTTATTACATATATATTATTTTCCCTGAATCATTTGCAATATTCTTAGTTTTTCAAACATATCTTTCTTTTATATTAATGGTTCGATTCCAATTCTTTAATGAATGTTTTCATGAAGTAGATGTATACATGATCAGGAAACTAGGTGACTGTTAATAATTTAGATTGTAATAAATCAGCTGGATTTAATTTAATTCTGTTTGTAGCAGAATATTCATAGACTAATCCGTTGTAATACTTCCATGCTATAAAACAACAGATGCTAACGAATTTGTTTATACTTTGATAAACTAATAATTAAATCTGTTACTAGAACATGATTTGCGTGTTTTTAAGGTTCAGAGAATAAGTCAATTACGCGGAAAACAATTTTAAATTTAAATTACAATTTTTAAAGGAACACACGGCGATTCTTGATTGATGAGCAAAGAAATAAATTATTAGAACAAAAACGAAATAAACAAAATAATAATAATTTCTTTTTATTTCGTTGTATATAAAGTCTTTTAAAATTATTTCATCAGAAAATCTGTCCTATGTCCTAACATTATTATATTAAATATTTTTTTCTCCCTACATTTTTGATCAAGAAAATTAAATTATTATACATAGAATACATAGAATTGAATGTTTTCGTTGATAAAACCTTACTCGCAAAAAAACCGTTCTCATGTTTATCTTCGAGTCGTATTTGCCGAGGGTTCCGCACAAATTCGTAGATTAAAATAGTTCTGAAACCGAGTCTCGAGTTATTAACTGTTATTATTTCAGATTTTCTGATTGTTTTTTGGTCTAATTAAGAATTAATGCGTCATATCAAACTAATAAAATATATACTTGAATTTCATAGTATCTCACTGACATAGTAAATCACGGACATCCTTTTTGATTCCCTTGAAAGTGTCGAAATAGGCGTTTTTTGGGAGTCTATTTTAATCCCATGAAAACTAATGGAGTAATAGTTGTTTGTGTACAAAAAGTCACACCTACCTATGACTTATACGGCTTATTTTCTTAGCTGCATGATCAATAAGGAAGCACATCGCATTACTATTCTATTATCCTATTTCACAAGCACAGGCTAGGTAGAAAGGGATTTCTATCGCACATCTCCATAATAAGCCTATTTGTGAGAAAGTTAGCTTCTCGGGAGGAATAAGAAAACGGTTCGGGCAACTTGTTTATCAATATGAAATTGTTGTATTTTTGTAAAAACTTTTATTAAATTTTTTTATGGTTATAATATTAAAAAGTATTCAGATCTGAAATAATGATTTAATTACCAAACTCAAACTTTGTCAATATATTAAACACCTATATAGCACCTTCAAAAATAGATATAATTAATATAAATAAAAATTAAATAATATATATATAATATATATATATATATATATATATATATATATATATATATATCGTTATTAACCCAAAAAATAATTAAGTTAAAAATATTTTTTTCATCTGTCTTGTTTCGTGTTGTTGTTTGAAACTTAATAAAGTGAAGTATATTTTAAATTTTAAAATAGAAATATTGTAAAGAAAAGTTTTCTAGCAACCCTAGCGGAGTGTACAGAAAGTTTATTTTAGAAAGCAATACATTGGGTTTAGGTCAACCGATTTAGAAACTCTCAACCCCACAGAACAGGGTTAAAATTAAAATTAAAGTTTGATTTGACGAGAAATTTCTTGTACTATGTATGCACTGTAAATATAGTTAGTACTATTTTTTGTTTTTTTTTATGTAAGTGGACGTCAAACGAGCTTTCGGGTCACAGATGATACGTAATCACCGCAGCCCATGAACTCTTGCAACATCAGAGGATTCACAAGAGCGCTGCCGGTCTTGGAGGTAGGAGTAAAGCCTTTTTTGATGTAACCGTGGCGTACCGATCTGGAAATACAGCCGAAGGGAGGTCGTTCCACATTCGAGTGGTGTGTGAAAGGAAGTTACTAGTAATATATGTGAAATAGGACAAAAAATACAGTAGAATCTAACACAAGCATCATCCATTAAGAATGTTGTTTTTAACATCTGGTTGTTTTGGTTTGTCTTTTGTAAAGGATTTCATTTAGTTTACAATTTGATAGTATTATTGACTCTGAGGATTCGGCAAACACTTGATAGTAAAATAAGATATTTTGTTACACACTGTTGTAATTATATCATTATCATCATTTATGTCAATATAGTTTGCAATTTGTCATTCCTTTTTTCTTTTTGTTTTATCTCCTTTCTTCTTTTGTCCAGTTTTCTTTCCTTTTTTTCTTTTATTCATAACTTTTTTATTATTATTATTATTTCGATTATTTCCTTTTGGCGATAACACAATAAAAACAAATAACACCAACTTATATATATTTTGATATAATTGAGAATATTAGAATAAGAGAAAGTTATGGAAAATATCTTTGTATAAAGCACGTTCCGAGTATTTTGTTGAATATTAACATTTAAATCCAAGATAACACGTAAAACCAGTAAATATTTAATAACAGCCTTTAAAATCTCCGAAATCTCCATATGGAGTATATTTAAATGTTTTATTAGAACATCTGGTAGTATGTATGTTGTAAGTCCTGGATGACCTCCAAATTGAGTTTTAGGTGCTTCATAGTCAATAAAAATAGAATTCTACTCTATATCCCAATTTGGAGGCAATTAGCACGGTCTTATTAGTAATTCTGTCTAATGAGCTTAAGAATCGAACTCGAAGTTTTATTTGAGCCAAATTGTTGTTTCAAGGTTGCGTTTACTCTGAGGCTGCATTCGTAAATCAATGTGTATGAATTCTTTTGTACGGAGGTGGTATTTTTTGAATTTATTCTATCTATTAAATAATTCATCATTTTATATAACATTTTCGTAATTTTCTACCTCTTGTTTTAGGCAAATGTGAAAGTATTAAAAATCTAAATCACCCATGATTTTTTTATGTACATAGATATTTACAACATTTATAATAATACTAATGATTACTGAGATTTCATTATCCCTAATATATTTCTCTCTCAATTGTTGTGACAAATCTAATAAATATGGCGATCACTAAAATAGTATCTTTTGGTATGCTATACGAGTATTTCTGAAGTGACGGAACATTTTGTGATGAAAACAAACGTATGTGAATGTTTAGTATATTTTTTTAAAATAAATCTATTAACTGAATTACTTTTAGACTTGATATTAATTATAGTTTTTGTATATTTGTTTGAAAAGAAATATTCATATTTATTTCATTTCTAAATCATTGCTTTACTTTATGTAAGTTACTAGCTGCCATAATAATGTTCCACAAAAGTAATAATAATATCAAATCATACTAAAATTTTTTGTGACTAAAAAGAGTTAAAGAATAATTTTCCTAATCCGATGAACTTACGGACCCAAGTAACATACTTTTATTTAAAAACCCTGCCAGCGTTTAGAAATATATTGTTTAAAGTAACCAGCACAATCTCTAAATATATTATTAAATTTAGTTCCTATCATTTCAATACATGAACAGATTACACCACTTTATGTAAACTAACTCCTGACGTAGTGACCACCAAAGTCACGACACTAGTGAAGCAACAACAAAGTGATAAGAATGAATTATTAAAAATACATAAATTTAATTGAAATTATTACACAATATATAATAAAATATATTTCAAGACAAAAAGCAAACAATATTTATTCGTTCATAAATGAATTCAAATTGCCTCACTCGAAACAAATTTCATTTGATGATTATGTAAAACGGAAAAGTTTAGGATATTTTCTTATTTTATTTTATTTTTCTTTTTCAAACGAGGTCATTATATTTTTATTTCTTTAGTTAACAGAATATAAAGTATTGTGCGCCTATTTTTGTATATATCTGTTTTCCTTTTCAAAAATCTAGGTAATTATATTTTTATTTATTTAGTTAACAGAATTTAAAGAAAAGGCTTATTTATGTATAAACATAAAACTATTGTACAAGTAAAAAGGAACTCCTCCATTAAATAGTTTTACGATTATAAATTTTTATATGATTCTCAAAGCACGTATGGAATCTTCTTAGAATAATTGAAGTTAGAGAGTGGCTTTACAGAAGTTAAAGGGAAGGAAGAAGTATAGTATAAAAATAGGCCTCCTGACGTACTCAATAGGACTCCATTTGACGTACACAAGTGATCAAAAGATGTAAAGTGATTGATTTTAATCAATATTTAAAAGAAATAAAACAATTTGTATTTGGATATTTAACTTTTATATCAATACAAAAATAACATCAATAAATAAATAATATAAAAGCGCAATAATTACATGAAAACCTTATTTATAATTTAAACGAGTTTCTCAGCCAAATATTTCTTTTTGTATTGTAAACGGAGACAGCACGCCATTCATTTATACAATATGGCATATATGGCATATGGGCGTATCAATATTAGTTAAAGCTTCAATAATTATTGATAATAATACATAACATCGAATTTCAAACATGTTATATCTAAATACTGATGCAAGTTAGTAAAAATTTTACTAAATTCATTATAGGAACGACATCTTCAGTTCTAGATCTGTACACGATCAATAGAGGGCTTATTGTATGAAAATATAAATTTATATCGCTGTCATAATGATATAACAGTAAAATTAATCCGTAACGCTGTAGCAAGATGACCGAAAAACTAATAAGAAAAGAAAAACCGTAATAACTTTCGGTCGTTAAAAAGCTTTCAGCGATTTAGGGGTCAATTGCTTGGGTCGCTTGTGCTCAGCGTCCGAATAGAATCCGAGCAGCATCGGGTAAAACACTCCGTCCGGACTTTTTATAGAAAATCTCCCATACAGATTTCAACGCAAATACGAATAGAAATATTACTAGTATGCTGTGTGTAAGCGTCCTTAGAATAATATTTCTTTAATACTCGACTGGGTTACATACAATTAAAGTGTCCGTTCAAATAAAATCTAATACTATATATACTGTTCTTTACATGAAAGTAAATGATTTACAGGCTAGTTACCTAACAGTGTACCTTAAATTACATAATAAATAAAGCAAGGCTTGGTTATGACAATGTAAAGAAAAATAAATAATGAATTAGCATATAGAAGAGACAGACGCCGGATAATAAGTTAGAAGAATATAAATTTATATAGTTATCGTCAATTTTTAAATAGAGTACTAACCTAATTAATAAATAAAAATCTTAAGGCACTGCTTTAGGTACCAAGATCACAATTTCATTACATCGTTAGTGCGTAAAAGGATTAGAACATTGGAATGTCAAATTACAAACAGAGGATAAACAAAATACTGTTCACAAAATAGACCTAATAATACTTTAATATTAGACCGAGGCATAATTTAGATTAGCTAATAAATGGCTTATAGTATCTATACAATTACTTAAAAAACATAAGCGCATACAGATAAGTATTTCCGCATTGTGCAGAATAACAATACCGACACAATTTACAAATATTTGTATGAACTAATAATGTGCAAAACTTGCAGTCACACTTAGCGCTACTTAATAAATAGACACGATACCGAAAGCATTTATATATCGAAGTCGATCATAAAACGAACTATCCAATACTCGTGAACGTATTTACAATTATGACCATAATATTCACGTTATTATATACAGCGTTTATTTACATTTGCGTCCATAATCGGCACGTCCTGCGCGCGTTTGTTCTATATCACTTCAAAAGTAGTCACTACAGAACACAAATTATATTTAATTTTAGCGATATTTGTACGATGAAGGTAGTATAAAGTCGCCAAAATTATATAAGGCATTAGCGTACCAGTGGACGCCGCGAGGAACTTCAGAGGAGGTAGTCCATTTGGCCATCCACCGCAACGGTGCCATCGCGGCGTGGGCCAGAGAATGACTGTTGACGATGGCGTAGCAAGACGCTAAAGCATCATCTACTATGATTGTTCCGGTTTTAGTCAGTGGGGCGAACACTCCGTGCTTTGAAACCATCCTAGTTTTAACTACTCTCGAAGGGCGCATTACACTTCCTTGTCCTCTTGTTAGAAGAACGTCGCCGACTTCTATATTCGCTGCGAATGACTCCCGCCACCCATCAGCAGCGGCCAGCAGCAAAAGATGAGACGGCGTGGTTGTAATACTGACATTGTTCTCGGCAGTCACTTCGATGAATTGACGCGTTGCATTTGGATCTCGATCAATAAAAGTCAAAATCTGAAACGATAATTTTTCGTCAGTATTTAAATGAGATGCTTTGGTATAAGTCGGTAACTAAATATTAAGATTTATAAAACATTGGACCTTGAACATAATAATATTAACAATACATTATAATTAATTTAACAAATATAATGTGTTTGTAAAATACCGTTATGTTTGTGGTAATATTAAGAAAAATGCAAACTTATAGTAATTAAATTTTACGATGTTTACTTGCAATAAAAAAATATTGCACGTTTTTGTTAACTAACCTCAGAATACACCATTTTTCCATTATCATCAGCAGCCAAGACTCGATCACCCTTTTTAAGAGTGGCGATGTCTTTTGGCCCTGCTTCCGTGTGTACCACGGCTCCAGAAGGGAAGCATCCGGCACCTGTTCCCACAGACGATTCTGAAACAGATTGACAAAGAGGATTACCATAAGATCTTATTGTTCAATTTATGTTGTGGTTAAAGTGTAAAAATTTTAGTATTAAAAATTAATATTATATTTAGTTTGGTTCCATAAGTATTCACAGTGTGGTACTCCATAAATGTATAAATGATTTCATGGATTCGGTCTATTAGTTAAGTTGAAGTTGTGATTTTTCTGTGCCTTAGATAAAAATCACAACTTCGTTAGCTTGTTTTAATCTTTAAATGTGAGTCTGTATATTTTAAAATTCATTAAATTCCTAATTGTGTAAAGACTAATTACTGTAAGTAATTAGAAACGTATTCCCTTTTGCTAATTATAAAAAAATAAAAATAAGAAAAAACATAAAATCGTGCAAGAGACGAAAGTAAATTAACTCCGTGTAGTCACACAGTCATATCCCTTTAAGGGAAAACGAGATTTCTCTACGCTCGTAATTAAAATCCGATAAGATACGAAACAAAGAGAATCGAAGACGCTTTCTTGTTCTCAGTCCCAGGGTTATCTCCACGCCACTAAACTTTGTGTTCATACAGGTAATTCTTTTGTCAGGGACTGATGCGAAAATCCAATATACGAAGCGCAGATTATTTACCCATAAATAAAATTCGAGGAAGCTCGTCCTCGTGAACCTAAACAAATTTAAAAATAAAAAATTCAATCCCTTTTACCTAATCTTTAAGCCATTGTTTAAAAAAATCGAGTTAAGTCAGGTCTTACAACCAAAGTGTATTTGTTTATTATCTAATTGTATTTATTTAAATACTGATCCAGCTTAAACTGTACCTGCTAATAATCTCGGCATAAAAAATATCCATTTACGTGAAAAGAAACGAGCGCGTCGAGAAGGCACGACTTGGAGGTAAGCCTAAAATGTTTGTTCGCGTCGCTCACAACGGAAGGTGCAAGTTACGTTAAAAAAGTCAACTATATGAAAGTATCCGACACTTACTTTCCACTGAAAGTAATAAGGGTGGTAATTACACGCATAAGCGGTCACGACGGCGATGGATTACACCAAAGCCGATGCAGAATTTGCGAGAGCTCGTTAAATTTTGATTTGTTGTGTAACCGAGCGATAAATTCTGACGATTTCCTTTCACACGACGGACCGCCTCATGCACAATAACCACACAAATTAGATTTCGTTCAAAGTCAAGCGCTCATTGTGGATTCTGTTTGTTGTTGGTTGAACATATCACACAAATCATTGAATAAGTGTCGGCCACCTTTCATTTTTTGCACTCGTTTCTCGAGGCAGTGACTTTTTTCTAGAATTTTGTACACGTTTGATAATTCATTCGGACTTACATCCTCGTTCTATTACTATTAGTTAAATTTGTCCCAAAAATAACACGAAAACTCCTAAAATGAATTTACAATTTCATACGGTGATAAATTAACACAAACTGATCAATTAAATTATAATGAAACTCAACCATATTATAAGCCATGTCCATCAAGAGCATGATAGAAATACACTGGCTATTTAACGATAATATTTTTTGTTACTATATACGTAGTGTTTGGAAAAAATATATATAGGTATACATATGTTTTTGCTATTTATATCTTTTTAATTTGAAGCTTCTTGAAAACAGCACATCCGACTACACTTTTATTACGAATAAAACCCGGTGTAGGTAATTATCGATGTGTGATATTAATAAGTTAATAGTTTGTCTTAAGTTTTCCCTGTACCGTGTAAATAATACTTTTAATAATTTTATTTGATTTGCTCCTAAGCAAAGTTACCAGGTTATTACCTGTAACGTACTTGTGTAACATTTATTACATATATTTTTATATTTACTTATCTGAGCTGTTTGTTCTGATTCATACCTACATATTAATATAAAAAATCTAACACAATGTAAAGATAATTATAATAGCGCGTGAAGTGTCGTTTTGATTCCGACCTTTTAGACTTCAATATTAAACATGTCCATGACGTAAGTTAGGCTGAAGATGAAACGATAAGGTGAGTGCGGTGCTGAGGCGGAGGCGGGCCGGGCCCGGACTGGCCGCGGCGACTCCGCCCCGCTCGGACCACCGGGAGAGCTAGGCGGCGCCTGCGTCGACAGCGCTCTGCCAGATTCACGTGACACTATACGTGTAATCTCCTCAATAAGGCACTCGAGTCGACCAGATTCACGTGACGTTATACGTGTAATCTGAATATCATACACCAAATTCACTTTTTATGCAAAAAATTGCAATGGAAATTCTCTTTTGGTTAGATTTTCTTTCCTTCTTTCTGAGGACCCGTGACTTTACTATTGGTGTTACTTAAAATAGTTATTATTTTTCGCTGTTGCTTTACCCTTTTGGCAGTCAATTTAAATATATATAAGATATCTGGTCATAGCTGTTACACAATTTTATTAAAGATCCAAGTCAAAAGCTAAAGGCTTATTATTAAAGCTCATCTATTTTGGTAACAAAGAGCACACAATTCAACAATTCTGTTGATCTTGCGTTCCGTGAAACGTTCAATGCCTAAGGGAGAAGTCAGATCGAGAAGGCAATCTGATTTATATCGTATGGAATAGCAATTAACCGACATCCGTGGTCATGCGAATGCCATCCGGTATGTTATGATTCATGCCACACTAATAAATATTATGCTAAAAATACTTAAATCCCAACGCGAGAACGCAATATATTATTACTTGATTAAAAAATTAAATTGAACCCAAAATGCTAGTAATTCATGCGTTAATACATTAAATTCTAACCAAAATTTGACTATATATGTAACATTTCATAGTCGAGAACATTTTACGCAACCAATACATTATTAAGGTATAGTCACTTTCTAATTATACATATATTTGTGCCTCAATTTACGGCTGAGTTATTGCTGTCCGAGGTGACACTGAATAGATTACCTCATTCATCTCGAGTAAATTGTAAATTTTATATTTTAATATAAATTCTCGGATCTTTTAATATGGTAATTGACACCGTTCTCAAATCTTTCTCAATATGGTGCGATGAACTCTATTGCTACGGCTTCTGGCCCGAGGCGGTTTTTTCTTTTAACTTTTATCATATGCGAATATATATCAGTAATGTCAAATTGAATCATTTGTTGTGTATATTCTTCAGTCTAAGTCCTTACTCTTTAAAACGTAATAAAGATATAAATGTAACCTATTCCAATCCAATCCAATAATGTCCCGTACATTGCGATGTACAAAACAAAAAATTACATTAGTATTTGGTGCATTAGTGTGTTGTAACTGTAGTAGTTATGAATTCTGTTCTGTTCTGGAGTGTGGGAACAGAATGGGTCCCGGCCACAGCTATCCGGGATGTGGTGTCGTGTGTCGGTGTTCGCAGACCGCTCACGAAACCCGTTAATTAAACACTTTTTATATATGTATATATTTATTTATTATTACGTTCCCCAAAGTTGCATTTAATTTTTAGCTAATGATATTAGACGCTTAGTGTCTTAATATTTTTTTATAAAAATAATATTATTTTGATTATTCTAGTGTAAAGAAGCTTTTCTTAAATATAAAATATAATCCCAAGGATCAAGGAAGTCAATGAAATCTATCATTTAGCCTCAATAATACAAAATCTATTTACGCATAACACAGCCTGGGCCTGTCTTGTCTAGAGGTCGCGTTCGTCCTTCACATGGGCTCACTCGTGACCCCTGCTCGGTCACGCCCCATTTACGTGTACCTCCTTCGTTTAAGTCATTTTTTTCCTCAGATTCAGATAAGGTCATTAGATCAGATTAAACTAATTTTGAACTAAAAAAAATTTTTTTAGACTAACCTTTTTTCACGTATTTGATTCGCAATAATAATTGTATATGAGAAATAAACATATATTTATAAGATAACAATAGATTAGTCATATTATGCGACAATTCAACGAGATGCAACCACTCGACCGTATTTACAACGCGCGCGTTGATGTCTTTTAAAGGGACACATGCGATGACAAATGTACGAATAAATCATACATTCATTTCAACAAAGGTTATAGGTAAGAATCTAATCAACCAATCTATTGAGAACAAAAAATATCTGAATAAAGAACAACCAATTAAAATCAATTAATTGGAACGATTATTAAATCTTGTAATTTTATTGGCTGAGATGAACTGCTTTTAATATACGACCATGTCACGACTGGTTTTCAAGGTTCATCTTTGTGGGCAGGGATTTGTATTAACGATTACTATATGTACATTTAAATGTAAAAAATACATACAAATCCATATATATTTAAATGTATTATATACATACATTTAAATGTAATAAATGTATTAAATTTTTTATAGTATCGTAAACCTTTATATCGGTATCGCTACCACGGTATTTAATGAGCGATCAATAATTCATTACTTACCTTAAAAAAGGGTTTAAAGATAATGGCTGATATCAAGGTATTTATGAAGCTAAATCGCGATAATATTGTGTTACTGAAACATTCTAAAAACAGTGAAATATATCAGTATCGTTACTTTCGTCCGACCTTGACCCCAGACTGTGACCATTTAAATTAATTATTTATAAGTTCCTAATTAATACTTAAAATTCCGATGGAATTAATGGAATAAACGAATCGACTTCGAACGACTCGACTCCGCCATCGACTTCAAACAATTTTTTACTCTATAACGTTAAATAGAAGACGCCATGTTTGAATCGATTAATTTAAACTATCCACATTATATTAAACATGTCTGCAATTGCAAATAAGATCACCGAAATACTAAATCAAAAGAATGCGTACAAGGATCAGATTGAATTCATAACAACTAAAACATGTTACATACATACATACATATAAGTTGTTTCTCTCATCGTTATGTTGCACACATAACTATAAGAAGCCATTGAATCACCGGCGTAATTATAGAAGTGGGGGATTGGCTGCGATGCGGCCGGGTTAGAGGGGGACGGAGATACGTTTTGGATGGTGTTCGAGAGGGATGGCCGTTAACAAGAGGCTTGTTCGTCCGTTTGATCGACACCGCCGGAGAGCGGGCGCGGGAAGCTGTCCGAGATGCATTCTTCTTGTAAACTTCCACTATATATTCGGCTGTGAGGTCTGTCCGTCCGTATCATGTATATACCCATGTGTTATCGTAAAGTATCCTAGTTATTTAAATTTAATATAATGTGTCTTGAGGTATTTTGATTGTAAAATAAAATTAAGCACTTACCGGTTTTAACAGAGCAATGGATGTAGGAGCGGCTTTCGTAGAAGACCCAGTCGAATCCGGCTTCAACGGCAAGCCGAGCCAGCATTCCATATTTGCTCCGATCGCGATCACTTGTCGTGAGGTCCACAGCTCGACCCTCGTAGTGAAGAGAGTTCTCCAGATGAGAGTTCTCTTCCTCCCAACCCTCAATGACCCGAAGACGCACTCCCGGCCACTGGTTCATCACGCTTATGGCAAGCGTGTTCAGCTTTTCTTTACATCTCTGAAAATAGTATGATTAAATTAATTATTTACAATGAAAATATTGATCAAATTATAACAATATATGAAGTATCGAAATAAACTAGCGGTAAAATGTAATTTAATTAAAATGATTCTAAAGAAAAGCTAGATTACTTACATGTACATTATTTAAGTGTTTTTGTAATTGATAAAGCAATTAATCTTATATTTGTATTCAAAGGAAATAATTTGTTACGCTAAAAGTATGCGAATTGCATTGTCTGTATCTATTATATAAAAACACAAAACGAAGTGTGAACAAATTGACAAATGCATCGCAATATGAGGCGTTAAAGTCGGCATTCTGTGATAAAAAATAAACAAAATTAAAACGGTCCGCACAAAAGGATAAACGCGTCGTTGTTTGTAAAATAACTTTGCGGGATATGTAAAGGAAATGTCAAAATATTTATAAAGAAATGCGGACAATGCTGGACACGGCGCCATTGTGCTGGATGTCAGCTCGCTCTATGCAGATTTGTAGTGAAAAAATGTTAAGATTGACGTAACGAATCGAAACGATCGGCGCCCCGCGTGGACGTCGCGCTGCATTCAATATACAAGATATTTTGGAGCACCGTACATAATTATTTCTAAGAAAGTTTCAACCACCTAATAAAGAGTTGTAAGAAACTCAAAACGCCCAAAGCTTCGCCAAAGTCATTCCAGATTTTCGACGGTTCAGATTTTCGAATTTACGAATGTACAGAAATATTTTAAGACATGTCGCCGGAATGAATTGTGTTTCCTGGACCTAACGGAAACGTTTTGACGATCGATTCAATCTGTCGTATATTTTTGACCACTTACTAACATACATATCAATATCATCACGCATTAGCATACATCTTTAAAGAATTTTACAAACTGCATTCTGAAATAAATTAAAGGGAACATGGAATTTAAAGAGGTCATAATTCGGGAAGATGGCGGCGCGGTCCAAGCGACGGGATGCTTAGTGTTTACTCTGCAGACGTCTCAACACTAAAACAATCGTATGCTAAATGTATACACAAACATTGATGCACTTTAACGTGAGAACATCGCCGTGCCATAATTAGGTCCCTTGCTTACGTGTTTGTATTTAATATTCCCAGACAACATTCATTTTTTTATATACAACACTATTTAAATTTTTATTTTAGTGAATCATACATACACGTATTAACATGTATTCGATTACTAGTTTATAACGAGAGAATGCGACAGGAAGGCTGATATAAATTCATTATGCATACTTTTAGTAAACACGCTGTCAATCACAATGCCATACCGCGGCGGGACGCCTCTCACACCTATACCTATATCAATACCTATACCCATACCCATACCCCGGTACTGTCATTATTTAATACACCGTACACCAAACGTGAAACACCCAAAGGATATCAACTATCAAACCAGTTTTTATATTAAAAAACCATTTGCAAATTATCAAATTACACTATATCAAAATCTCATTTGGACTATAATAATTAAAAAATAACGACCGTGTCGAATACCTAAGGCCATGTTACGAAGTGAAACCAGGCTACCTGAACCGGTGGAGGCATTGCGGACGCATAATGAAGGCCGTGCGGTGGAATTGATTTACAAAATGAAAAAAATATACATGGAGGATCATCGCACTGCAACGGCTGCTGTAACGTGAGAATATACGAGTATACTTACCATCTGAATTTTATTTTCAGATCACGGTATTGAGGCTTAGATGGACGTCCATTTAGTCTAAGATTGTATGGGGACTAAATTATTCCTACTGCATTCGCCACCTCCCTTTCCCGGGCTATACTAATTTATCACCGCCTCCCTCTGCGACCATAATAATATATTAGGATAATTAAATGGCTCTTTACATTCCTTAACACATCTTTTTTTGTATAATGTGAAGTCGAAAAGCACCGACCAATGCTGACTGGTTTTGATGTTTTATTTTTTTATCTTTTTTGGAAACTATAACAAATAGTTAAGGGTTGTTTTTTTAAGGATACGCGTTTAATTTATTCAAAGTAAGTTTGTGTGATCAATTAGAAACACAGTTACAACTATACTAGGTAATGTAAAGATGAAAAACAATATTGATATCAGATTTATTAAAGAAATATTGATTGGTAATAATAATAGTATTTATAGTAAGTATTTACACGTATGTACAAAAGTAATGTGTAGGATAAACATTTGTTTGCTGTCGCTGGACGGCGGACGAGTCATAAATATGCATAGAGAAGATCACCTGTACGTTTGTTGAAGCACCTTAATATTTGTTCACGAAAAATATAAGGCTTTGTACAAGGTTTGTTATATTAATGCGCTTGACGACCTACCGATGTGTTATTACCAATATTTTTATATGTACCTTCATTTCAATCATTCTTTATTTAAGATAATATCACCCATTGAAGTTATTGTAATTAAAAATATAATGTAATAACATATTTGAAGATCGCCCAATACAAATGAGTTGTTAAAAAAAATGATTTTTATTTTTTTCCCATAGAACTACACGATACGCTAACGAAAACAGTCCACAAGGTTTAAGGAGACTCGGGCGCCTTTCACTTTGTTAAAAAAAGACTTTTGAAACAAGACACCGGTATGCAGTGTTTGCTTGAGTTACAGAACACTGTTAATGAAACTTTACACTTCATTCACTTGGATTGTCTCCTATAATGGATTCTATACATGTTGCCATGTAAGAATAAATATATTTAAGCATGTATGTAGTACGATTGTAATAATGGTACTAATCTCAGAAAAATATTACTATATACGTAAATATTTTTATATGAAATTTTATTTTTGTTTTTCTTTATAAGAAAGAGGAATTTGTTTTGTACTGTTACTGAACCTGAATTTAATAATTATTTTTATACTTTAAAAGAAATAGTCCTACCATTTTTTTTCTATTCTCATAATTTTCTTCGTCAGTTCGCGATAGTGATATAATATTTTTTTTATAAATTGAGATTTGTAATACATCTTAAGAATAAATTTGTACATTTTAATCTTACCTTTAAATTGTATTCCATTCACGTATTCCCTACAAACCTACTCCCTATACTCCCATGGGCACGATCTGTTTTTACTTTATTGTTATTTTATCTTTGGTAGTTAGTACCCGCGGGAATTTTGTGAGCATTATTTATAATATCATGATCGGCGTCGTAGCGCGGGTCAATGTGGAGTCAATGAGAACATGCCCACTAGTTGCAACCTGCAAGTCATCGCAATGAAAAATGGAATCCACGCTTCCGACGTCGATTAATATTTAGAGTTCTTTCACTATTTAATATATGGTTTGTATAAAAAAATCATTGTTCTGAAGTTATCTATAATTTCAATGTATATTTCTATTTTGTTTACGCAATTATCTTCTCTACTAAAGCACATACGGAAAGTAATAAATATTAACTGGCGTATCGTGCTAATTTAATGCGTCAACCCTTGTCGAGCTGATAACTACCGCTGATCGATTTGCATCCGTAATTACATCACTTTTAGCGCAGCAGGTGATGAAAATGCGACAAGTACGTGATTGCAGAAGGCGATGAGTTCCCGCCTCTTCCGACTCGACCGGTTTAGTGCTTTTACCTTATCTAACTTCATTTACCTTTAATATAATGTGGTTCAGTCTAAGCTGTCGCTAAGTACCTCATCATTACATATTTTACACACAGCGCCATTTTTATTACTTAACATTCCATTCATTTTTAACTCATAACGATCGTAACAACTCTTCAATAGATCTATTAATTGAATCAAAGTCATGACGCGTTTGAGCTATCGCAATAAAATTTATTGATTTATCAGTGTATCGGAACTTGATAATTCAAGCCGTCGCGTCGCATTTGGTACGGGCGGCTGCGCGGCCCGCACTAATCTCCGACGTCGGTACGGTCGGTACGGTCGGTACGGTCGGTACGGTCGGGAAGGAGTCTCTCCAATTGAACTCCATCTTAGAATAATAAACTGTATTTGTTACATCTCAGACTCGTAATCGCCGCTTTTATTGTTTGTCTCGTCCCAAAGAGAAGTGATCACATCATCGTGGGAGTAAAGTCAACAGTCGCACACGGATCACACTATACGTCCTCTTTTGCTGACGGTCCCGAAGTGCCTCTCGATAATATTTTATAAGACAAATAACACGATAAAGATGTTTTGACGTGAACCCGTGTTCATCGCTCACACTAAAATGCGTTCAGTGAACGCGTATAATAAAATATTTATTTAATTTTAGTGATTTTGTTGTAAAGTAAAATAAAACAGTTCTTTATAGTGTCAAGTTTGGTGGTTGGTGGTGGCGATCGACGCGTTAAGACGATCCGAGGATGCTTAATGCGCTGACAGCACGGGGCGGTGGACTTTAACCGGAGATCCATTAGCATTGTTTTAAAGGATTAACCGGCGTTTAGGGGACGCATTCTGAGGCGACGCGGCCGACACGCATATTTTTATGACACATACCATTTATTTTTTGTATAATCAGTGTGAAATAGCTACCAGATCGTAAGTGTTTGATAAGTATAATTTGTTTTTGTTTACAATACTTAATGGATGTTATCTACGTAAGCCGTCGATATGTATCTACTTATATGATAACCGAATTGTTTATAATAAAATAGAATGTTAGTGCTACTTTTTTATACGATTGGGTCGCTTTGACCGCAAAATTTTATGAGTTGCGTCAGCGGGCGGCGTCGAATTACACAAAAGGTTTTGTATTGTTTTCGTTACCCAAATCAAAAATGATATCTCAAGTAATTTGACAAAATTACTCGATGAGAGAGGTATCGTTTTTGTATCATTTCCTCCGCGATAAGGTGTAACAGCTGTACCGAATTTTAGCCCGTATCTTGTTCGGATACAAAAGATGCAGGTAAATTTTAACAGCAAATATAAGTTGGCAAGATGGCATAGAATATTGGTTTACATGTTGTAACGTGCTTCCAATCGATTAATATTTCACCCCGAGGACAAACTGACATGGGACGATCTTGTGGTCATTTCCACTTCACTTCACCTCTGCAATTTGCGGGATTGACATTTATATTGAGTTCACGATCCATTTTAAATACTGTTACAACATACCAGAGGTCGCAGGCGCAAATCTGCTTCTTTTGACAATTTTTTTCACTTTACATGTATTAAAAAAACTAATATTTAATTTATTAAAAAAAATATGGATTGATTAATATACCTTTTAATATAACACTGAAAGGGGAAATACGAATTAATTTTCATAAAGAGGCACTTAAAGCCCGAGTCAGTCATTTAAAGGGACCGATTATTTATGTCGCTTATCTGAGGACAAAGAAAAGCTTCGGACGAGCCTCCGTCCTACTCCATTGTTACAAAGGATCAGATCCACGATACCGACGGACAGTCGTGCAATTTTATATTTATTTCTAACAAATAATTAAATGAATATCAAAATATTTTCCTTTAAACGTACGGTAGTCGACATTTAGCGGCGTATTCTTGCAAATACTTCGGTGTGATCAAAGGCGTCGGTCGAAAATTAATTATCAATTTGTCGTGGGTGCCGGGCAGGCGACATAAATCGATCGGGTGTATCTGCCTGCAGCCACATTAGCCACGCTCCAACACGAGATAAGGATAACAAATGCTCAGTTTAAGGTTATCTGAACATCGCGGACACGAGAGAGCTTTTTGCCACTGCGTCCCTCCAATTCACCTTTTTATACTTTATAACATTCCCACTCGTTATTTATATATATATATATATATATATATATATAATTGTTTATTTTATGTAATTTGTTCAATAATGCTTATTTTGGTAGCATTTCGCAGATATTGTTAGAGAACTCT
Organism: Melinaea menophilus ssp. n. AW-2005; assembly: GCA_918358695.1. Lineage (NCBI taxonomy): Eukaryota > Metazoa > Arthropoda > Insecta > Lepidoptera > Nymphalidae > Melinaea > Melinaea menophilus. The sequence goes on from OU911039.1 coordinate 1,487,394, forward strand.
CTTAGTATTTATTATCTCGTCTGACATTTAGTTCGAACAAAACATCAAGAACAAAAAGTATCATAGGTATATAAATATACATATTAATATCTTTCGGGACGGTAATATATGTTCGAGAGGTTGCATTTTAAAATGGCGGCTTTTTTAACCGCTGCGCTGCTAGGGTATAATTATTATCAAGCAACAGGCGAATGCGAAATTGGGGTCTCACCTCGTCTGAACGCTCATAAATAAAATAAAATGACCGCCGTCAGTGGGAGGAACGGCGCTAATGAATAAGCAGGATGACCCGAGACTGACGCAGCGGGACTCTCGGCCATCGCTATTAAACAACCTAAACTGTTCTGATTCATTTCTATTGGTCACGATCGTTATGTACCTCTGAGAAATGTTAAACAAAATCAGAGCCAACATAAAACATATAGAACAGTAAGCTGGATAAAACAAATCATCTTTATCACACGCATCTATTACTTTAATCGTCGTATATTGAAAATTACTCAACGCGAGATCCCCAATTTAAATATGAATAGACAGGCGCCATGTAGGCAGGTACATAAAAACCAGCCCAAAATAATAATAGTAGACAAATGTCCCCCTTAGCGGACACAATGCGGGGCCTCCGAACGATCAATTTAACTCTAAGACATGCTAATTTGAAAGTCTAAAGAGCTTTATGCAAAAGTGAGCTACAAGCGCGGCCCGCACGAGGAAAATATATTTAAATATCGGCTTTTAAAAACTCATAAGTGTAGTGTTATTTTAAATAAATTACACTATAGTAAAAAAGTAAAAAACGGAACTGAATCATATTAATATAATATATACTTAGTTATTTCTAAGAAATTGGTACAGCTATAAGACTAAGGTTAATGGGTTTAATGGGTGTTTAATTTATACAATTCGGAGGCAAATTTATTCACGCTCTAAGTGTAAGGAGTAGAATTGAAAATACAATATTTAAGTTGAGTAAAAGTTTAAAAGTGAAGCTTGCGCAGGAGTCTGTCCGGTCTCGACGCGCGATCTTTATCGGACGTCGCCGTGTCGACTTCACAATGCCATCTTTTGTGTTCCGACACGATTATTTATTGCTACCAAATAACGCTTACAAGAATGATATAACTCCGCAATTTAAAATTTACTTAAATCGACCACGCCCTTTATAATTTTTGTATTTATTATCATCAATATACCGCACTTATACCTATATAGTACATTTATTTTACGTGAAAATTTAAAATTAGCACGTATGTTTTGCAACATGTTAATAATGTAAGTTTTGCATAATATCAAATAGCAGTATTTAACATGGAAACTTTATGGAAGTGTTAATTTTGCAATTATAAACTCCAGCATCGCTAGCCATAAATGCTTTGTATCAAACTAGGTGCATCGTAAAACAGCAAATCGTGTGAAAATTATTACGAAAATATCTAAAATTTTTATTAAAATATATGTACTGTAAATAAAGTTGCAAAAGTATTCGTTGAAATGTACAAGAAAGTGGGAACAATATGCAGTATTCCGTAAGTTAAGGTAGACAATGCAACAGACATACAGACGCACAGATACACAGATACCCGAGCACCGCGGCCGGCCCGGCAAGTATTTTAATAGTTATGAGCGGTATGTCGGTCGTTGTATTAAAACAATGATCAATAATTTTATATTTATGTTTCATTGCAGCGAAAGAAACAAAACGTTATTTCAACTAATATTTGCTTGTACTTCAAACGATACCATTTCAAAGAATACAATGCTAATGAAAAATACGTATTTTAACGCGTCATTAATATTTAGCAATAACAAATATTTACATGCAACTTCTATCTAGTACTTCTCCTGTATTAACGTCTCTCAATATTAATGGTAAAGAAATATTCAGACATTACTTATAAAAGATGCCGAAATGTCGTGTTTATCCAATATATTATTGTATTGTTATACAGTCTGTTGAGGTTGACTTCATTAGTGAAGCGAGTGCTAAGAAATACAATACTTGTCTGAGCAATCAGCAAACGGAAATACCTATAACGTTGGATTGTTTTAATAAAAAAAAATGGTAACGCAAATAAACCTTATCGGAGGCACGGAGTCGATAGTCTAAATAATAGCGACGTGAACTAACTAAATATAATTAGTTTATTAATCTCGATTAGCAAATAGCATTGTTCTGCGACGGATATCCGTCTAGACCAAATACTTTACAGCTCAGATTACGAAAAGAATTGTATATATACATTTTAAATATAAGGTTCAGAATTACTTCAGTAGGTTCAGAGAAAGTGAAAATAAGACCAAGGTGTGCACTTCAAAATAGCTAATTAAATTATTTATTATATAATATATATATACAAATGAACTCATATTATATTAATTAAAATATCTTAAAGTTCGAGTTTTATTTACATTTTTTACCACAATATTATTTATAAATTTAATTTTAGTTATCTTTAAAGTGCACACCTTGGTATTATTTTCACTTTCTTTGAACACTCACCCACTAAAGTAAATCTCAACCGTGTATTTAAAATTGCATTTTAAAACCAGATAAAACAAGTTTATTTAAAAAAAATAATTTTAGTGCAAAAAAAGGCTCAATTACAAGCAATCGGGTATTTAAAAAGAGTGTTAAACTGAATTCCGTGCGAACATATCTTTATTTTAATTGTCGCAACCTCGCTGTCTTGGCATGTAACTTCCGTGAGGTACTTTGAAATCAATAAATTAAAAAGGAATTAATTCTAATCTTATTGAGAGCCTGACCTTGGTCTATACCTTTTATTATTTTATTATGAATAAGATTTACTCTTTATATTATTCATAAACAGTCTTCTGCCAACAATTTTAAATAAAAGACTAAAATAACTTCTTAATTTACAATAGCTTTCAGCGAGGAATTTGTTACACGCTAACAACACAAAATGTTAACTACAATTTTCGTAGCCATAACGTATTGGCTATAAATCCTCAAAATACTACCATTGCTTAGGTAATGCGCTGCACTAACAATATGTACTAACCGGAGTTTAATCGACTAATACGCAACAGACACAAACGATACCCATAAAAATTCAATTACACGCCCATGAAATCAATTTTAAATAAACAAGCCTTGATAAACAAGAGCCTTAAAACCTGATAGATTTCATTTTTTAAATTAATTAACCGCGGCCAGGGAACGTAAAATAATTTACGACTATGTCGACCTAATTTGATTAATTTCTTTACGAATGCTCCACGTCACAATCCGTCACCTACTGATTGAATTAAAGCAATCGATCCGATGTATCAAGCGACAATCTTACATCTTAATTTAATACATATAGATATTTAAAGTACGCCCGTCGTTAGCAAATCTCTGATACAGCTAACCGAAATATTATTTTTATGTGAATAATACGAAGCATAGCACGTAAAGGTACCGTATGGGTGAACACAAACTGATTATTATAATAAAGTAAACAATTGAATCATAGCGCCCACACCGCTCGAAAATTCTAACGAAATCGTAAACGGTGTTGAGTATATATTTGATTTCAATACATATGTTATATACAAATAAAGGTCACGTCCATTTAATTCGTTAAAATATAATATAATAAACAAACCAGTGCAAAATAATAAAATTTTAGCATATCTCGGAAAAGTATCTCGGGGCTCCTGGAATTGAGGTTACCGGTAGCCGCAGAAAACAGATGCTATTTTAGATATTAGATGAAGCCACACGTAAAATAACATTCGGAATATTGAAATATTTGGATGTAGAACTAAAGACGTGAATAGAACTGGAGATAATAGAATAACGATCATCAATAGTGATTATAGAATTGTAAAATAAATCCACTATGCTATTTGTAAAAGATAACCTGCTTGTTAATTAAAACCATTTCCAAATATTTAATTAATTAAATGCATTTAAAACGTACGCGTTAAAACCAATAATGATTCATGCATCCATGGCGCAGGTGATAAGTCCCCGTTCCATGCATTCGCACATGCCCGCGAATTGACTTTAACCAACTTACACAAGAATGCACTTTGCAATACGACCTCTCAATCTGTAATTTTTTACGTGTTTACCAAAGATCCGATACAACACATGACATGCGAAGATTAATTTCCGAGGTGGCAGATTGTCACTTTAATTTATTATTGGCCATTGTCTTGCGAGTGACGTCATCTCGGGCATCCGAACATCAGATTCAATTAAATTGTTTTTTATATATACAAAAATAAATCTACAAGATGCAACATAATAATACCCATTGACGACTTGCTATGTAAACTTTATTTTGATATATAAATGTCAAAGTATATTGTTTTTATAAAAGACACTCTCAATATGTCGCAATGTGCAATATTGATACTAGTATTGCGATCCGTATGCGGTTTAAAGTATTGTAAAATTGTGATCTCTGGGTTGAGGTGTAAAAGACACACGGTGTGACCGCTGCAGTGTTCTAGTGTTTCAGATGACCGCAGCCTCAGATGAAGTCGTTGACCCCAAAACTCTTACCAACACCATTTCTCTCTATAAGAAAAGACATGAGTTTATAGGCGTTAAATTGCTTCTTCAATGATCCTTTAAACTGATGTAAGGGACCTATAAAATCGATCACAAGAGCTTTTAAACTGGCTGAAGAAGACTATAAACTGGCAGATCATTAAACATCGTAATACGACGAGGGTTTCCTTTATAAGGTAAATAAGATTACAAATATATATATAAGTATATATGATTAAATAATAATGTAGTGAATGTATTTTTTCATAAAGGGTAAAAGAACGATTCTTTTAGTCGTTATTTTTGAAGGACCTCATCAAAGGTCCGACCGCCAGAGAGCGCTGGGTGGAGCTAATAAACTATTTGAGCAGTGCCTAGTGTTGACACTGGTGTTTCACACCTGAACAATGCTCCTCGTTTGCATTAATGTAAATTAGGTTAGGCAGCCGGCCGCCGCGCCTACATTCAATTAGACGTGCCCCAAAGTAGCTCATATGTACTTATGTAAAGGCAACTAATAACTTGTACACATCAACTTCCTCGTGTAATGATCGTCTAAAGAAAATATTGATGCAACTGCATACCAATATAATTCCACCGTGACGATACACGAACCGCCCACGGAATTCATTTCTTAGTCGACTTAACTACTCGTAATGCAGGAAATGTGGGAACCGTCTGTTTTTGATAAGACATTCACCATATTAAGTTTTTATATGTTATGATACGATTTATCTGTTATATCAATTAACATCTCTTCTAAACACAATTTCTCGATTTTTTTCAAACTAAAAGTGTTAAATATATGAGTATTTATAATGTTATTAAATAATCTATAAATAAATGAGCTTAGCATGGGAAACGGGCGCGTAGTGCGGTGTCAAAGACTGCGCGAGTGTTCATCGTCAGTCAGCGCTTGCGCCGATCGCATAAACAAATCGACCGGGTTGCGTGCTTTACAACATTTTGCGTTTATACGGAATTAACGTTTGATAATTTAAAAATTCAACATATTATTATTATAATACATTTATACAGACCTAATTAAATTCTAAACGGTATTGAAGTAAAAATACGAAACGAAATCGGACGTGCCATTAACATTTCCGAACGTCACAAATCACACTAGCAAAATGCGAGATCTATAGCCGAAAAAGATGTATGTTAGGAATGTTTTTTTTTAATTGTAAAGCGGCGGAGTCGCACGCGCGGCTCGATTGTGGTTGTGTGGTCCTCGCTAGCCACTTTGTAAATAGCGCGGTTTACCTTTTTCAACTTTTGTGTTTTGTTACCTTTTGTGCTGTTGTACGACCAATATTACCATAGCTATTTAGGGCCGTCGGATAAATAAATACGTCATTTATCATGATAACTGATGCGCATGGATGTCGCGATGTCACAACGTTCAAATGGGGTGAAGATTTGATCTTTAGCCTTCACGATTTGTACCGATTTATCTTACATTGTTTCCTTGTTAGTCCAGAATAATAGCTACAACAAAAGCATATAATTTATACTGAAACGAGATACTGTATATTACTAATGATATAGATCTGCCGGATATTGCTATCTAATGCATTTTTTTTATTTATTTGATGTTTCTCAAATATCTTCTTTTAATTAATTATACATAGAATACGATTTACAATAAATTATCGGCAATACATAGATTAGTGCATAAAGAACACAAAAAATTGGGCAAAGCAATGTCACAAATCTAAGAACAAAGTATTTTAATTTACGATGTTATCCTTCAAATGCATGTCGGGACCATCTGCTTAAGTTTAACGAAAAAAAATCATCACAAGAACTGCACCATCAAATTGTGGCCATAATAAATTCACTCCAACCGCAGGCCTCTTTCACAATATTTGTATCGGGGCGACAAAAAGGGCCGAAAGGGCGGCCCTTCGTTGAATGAAGGGAAGGTAAATAAATATAAATAAAGGTGAGGGCGACGGCGCGCGGGGGGTGGGGGGAGGGGGGAGCGGCATCCCGCGGCGCCTGCGCAGCCTCGCCGGCCGTTTTCAAACTTAAAAGAATGTAGCCTTACTAAACGTCACTGAAAAACTAGATAACGTACATTATTAATAATAATAAAAACTTACATTCGAAATAATAATAATCTCAATATATTACGATCGTATGAAAAAAAATTTAATGAAATTTTCATTTCAATGCTCGTATGTGTAAATTTTCTACATTGTAAAAATTCAATTACAAGCTCATTGTTCTCGGTATTGCCGTCACGCGTCATTAAATGGGACCAATGAGAATCGTAAATGGTACACGGGCGCTGATGGCTGCAGCACGACCAATTACAGGCTGTGCTGTGGTGAGGTGCACTTTTATTGGGTGTAACATTTAAGTGCCAATCGACACGCCAGAATGAGTTCCGCTTCATTCTTATAACCACTTGAAACTTTTCACAAACATTAAATCTTCTAACTAACTATTTATTTTATATATAATTTGCTATATTTCATCCGGCAGATATGTTACAGAGAAATATTCAGAGAGTGATAAATGTAATAGCAAGTTCGCCAACACGTTGAGAACGCTCGAATCAGATAAACATTCAACTATTGATAATATAATCACTATAAAATTGTAAATCGTTGAAAAACAAAATTATTTGTTTCATTTTATAAAATGATGTATTTTTTTTACCATAACATGTTTATTATTTTGTTATCAATCTAACCCGGAATTGATCTAAAAATTTAAGATTTATATTCTATATAAATTGAAACTATTTCCGCGTATAAATTACGAAAAGGTCTATATCGTTACAATTTGTTGTTGTGCCCTATTTAGTGAGCTCCTTTATTTTAAGATCTATCTTCTATTTATGAGCGTTTCTACACTTCTATGTAATCCCCGAAACGTCGTGAATGTCTAAAAATGTTATAGACTTAATTCTATATGTATTTATGAAATGTAGATAAAAGGATTTTAGTTTATTATTTCAGGTAGTTAATAGTATATTATATCAACGTATATAAATGTGTTATGTATGCAGTATTTTAGTGGCCCGTGCCTCTTAGCATTGACTGAGGTTTGACAGATAAGAATAAGATAAGCTTCAACAGCTGTACCGGGACAAATATTTGCGTAAATTATTAAAACAAACCCACGTTGTAACGCAGTATAATTAAACAAAGGCAGGTCTTTGCGATTAACTAGAATTAACATCAACGGCATCTATCGACAGATTCAATCACTTAACCGCCTAGACTTAAATAATTACTTACTATAGTTAAAAGTGACATTACAATATTCTCTCACACTACGCTCCAGCTCACAATGCACTGACACACCCGGTACATGGACATTGACACTTGTGTATACATTTATCACGAATGTTTACGTTTACCGAAGATGCAAATCGTTAATTTATCGCCACCTTAAGAAGCTATATGAAATAAACCGCAAAGCGAGTTCAAAGACCTATCAGTTTGGATGCTATTTGAACAAGTGTTCTTGCTTTCGCTGAGCCGCGTCGGAGGGCTGCAGATTGACGGCTATATAACAACATATTTATGTAAACTGACATATTACTTGTATAAACACTATTTTGCTACAATACTCGTATGAAGAAACATGTTACGTATGTTTGTTATTAGTTTCTATGCGTTGTGTGACTGTAACTGAGGTCAGTATTTAATTTCATCTACCTACGTCTTTGCTAATTATATATATATTTTTCTAATAAATTCATTAATATAATTAATAATCGTGTTTATAAAGTAAATAGTAAGCAATAAGACAGAGATACTAATGGTAACATGCAATAAGGCCGTTAAGGGGTCTTTATTACATTTTACGGCGTTGTAAACCCACCGTAGGACTTTAGGATTAATTTGATTATGGTCAATTATTCACAAAGCGATCGAGGCTCGTTCCGTTTTTTATACTCCGCTAATAAGCCGAAAAGTATCTAATTTAGACGGCGGTGTCTTTGGTGCTAACAAATTAAACCACTTTAGCGTATCGCCTTTAAAATAAAACAAATGTAAACAATCTATAATTAAGTGAATTTAAAGCGATCTCGTCGTATAAATCAAACTATTTATATAATAAAATAATGTTTGCACGGCTCGGGTTTCACGAGATTAACATAAATCCATACATTAAAGTTAAAGACACCGACAGACATTTAAATGAAGTTTAAACATGGAGTAATCTAGAGATTATGAAAATTAAATGAAGATAACAACCGTCGGTGTTGCGCTATCTGCGCGGGCGATGCAGTCAAAGTTTGTTGTAATTCGAGCCTCAAATACGAAATTGAATAATGCTGACCTATCCCGCGACCGCCTCGGTCATAAATCACTGAGATATTTATGTCCCCCCCTCTCCCCTCCCTCTACGCAGACCAGGCTTGTTCGCATTCAGGAATATAAAATATTAAATAAAAACATACATAAAATGGTAAGTAATTCCGATTGGAATTGGAGATGCGCACACGATGTGGTCGCGAACCTATTCTGTGGTTTGCCAGCTAGCCAACAAATCAAAGACTTAAGTGTTTTTACAATGAAAATATTCTATTAACTCCAGACATGATGGGGGATAAGTCTCTTGGACCAACAAAGTGTCAGGAAGGAGTAAACAATGTCAAGGCGATGTGGCAAAAATATATAGAACTAGTCGTTTATTGTTCCACTCGAGGGTGATTGCATCTCTAAATATCCTGCTTTTCATTGGAATTCTGCGAATATTAACGTATCAAACTATTTCCCGGCTGGTGAGCGGACGAATAAACTCCTTAAGTAATTAATTGATCTATTATTAAGGCATTACATTAAAATAAAGACCAAATCGGATTATAAATAATAAAAGTATAAAAACCCATAAATATATACATTTATATAATTTATGTGTCGTTATATACAAAAACAATATCCAGTAAATGAAGAAGAATTCACATCAAAACAGTATCGCACCCGTATGCATTAACTTTACTTATATTCCTTCTTATTCATGAGAAATAAATAATACTATTAGAGTAAGATACCGATTCCTGATAAAAAGTGGGTCCGAGTTAAATGGGAGGCACGGTAGAGGCAGAAAGAAAGTAATGGAGGCATCGAACCGGTTTTGAAGATTTTTACGAATGCAAGGCTGCTTGGCTCGGACGGCTATGTGCTCGAGCACATAACATAGCCGACGGATTCGCGCCCGCACCTTACATACACACATACATACATACATACATCTTGTATGCATCCATTGATTTATTATTATGAAAACGTAACTGCACTCCACGCGTAAGCACATTAGACTATTACAATATTGACTCTGCAAACGCTCCATACCTTTAAGAGATTATTTGCAAATGACAAGCGAAGTTATCCTTGAACAAAGACCTGTATTATATATTTGGGTTTGCACGGAAATAGCTTCAATAAATTCAAATCGTTTTGACGCACCGCTGTTGAGTTTTGAGTTAGGAGTAAACACCTCGATTCACATTAAATCGTTGTGACTGATATCAACATCGATGAATCGTATGTGACATTGCATCTAACGAGCACCTGAAATACTGGCTTCAATAAACACGTCTCATTCGATTCAATATTATAAATTCGATTTATTCATTATTTAATATATTCACTTATTATTTTTTTACTTACATTTTACAGAAACACGTTCTGTTTGTATAGAATTCAAACATAAATCTAACATCACAATGTGATATCTATTAAGACATAAATTACAACAAATGACTTACTTGGTCGGGTAAATACCTAATTGTGATTTAGCACTTAAAGTTATTACTAAATAAAATTATATTTATCTATAAACATATATCTGTTTGTTCATAGTACCTAGTCATTACTGAAGTATCCAAACACTTGTCATTGCACACATTTTATTAGAATAACTTGCAGTAAAACATCGTGGTGCAATTAAAAGTACCTACATAATAGAAATTTTAATCTTAACCGTAGTTTTTATGACAATTACATGAAAATATTTAGATGAAAATACAGCAACGCAAATAATAAAATAAGAAAATGCACAGATAACACAGTTTATTCAGAAACAAATTAAAATTATTTGAGATTGGATTAAACTAAGTATTAAAAGACAGAAAAATGTTTAAATATATATATATATAATTGTTTAAAATAAAACAAAATATGCGTAACACATAAAAAATAGAACTCTCAGATTAACATCATATTTCTGTCATAATAACGTCATTTAGAATGACTTTGTTAAGTAATCTGTTACACTGCGTAATACCTGACCTATATATGGCAGGAAATAGTGAGAACGTCGATGGCGAATGTATGTTTGTTTGTCAACACGAGCGATGTTTGTCGAGCCATTAGAGCGAGGCAGCGCTAAAACACTGCGGGAATTAAAGTACTCCGTATTAACCGATTTGGCCGACAAAGGTTTGTGAGATAAAATACATAAAAATGTATGTTTTAATGATGATAATATAACCGGCATGAAAAATAGGTTGATACAAGATTCGTCTAAACTTTCCGTTTGAATACGTCCCAATAACAATACTTAGGCTTAGCTCCTTGCCGTGTAAAATCATATAACAATGTCGTCTTGGATCTTGCCCATTTCATAGTTTAACTAATCATTTTCCTAATTTAAATGTGATTATGTTTTGCATTTATTATAATTGAAATTTTATGTTTAGTTTGACTTAAAGATACCTCAGAAATTCTTTGTTAGTAAAATATTTAATGAAATGGAGGTAAAATAATATAAAATTATTATATTGATTCTTACCTTGTATGAATCACTGTTTACGTGTTTTTTGTTGTAATAAAACAATTATTTAAAGAAACATATGCTATTACATCAGACAAAAAAACATAAAAATATTAAATATATAAGTGTATATTAAAAGAAAACTGTAATAGATTTACTTATTGTGAAACATGTTCTCAAGAAATGAATTACCAAAATAAAAAATTAAAATAAATAAAATTGCTTTAAATCAAATATTAAATAATTCTTGAAAAACCTTCTTTCCAACATGGGCTAAAGTGATTTACCCAAATCTCAAACATACGCTTTACCATCTCTGTTTATCAACTCACAGATTTCTATTGAACATACAAACTTTTACTTTAGGCATGATTTTTATATTCGTAGGTAGCAAATTATTCAGTCCTTAATATATATTTTGATAATTACGCAACGTTATAAACAATAATGAACGCTCAAAACCGATACGAACAATACCTGGAGACAATAACAAAAAGGTTCCCGTAAGTCGTATTAACAAGTTAACAAAACCTCGTCAATGACAACGCACGACTCTGAATACCTTCGAGGATTTTACGATGGCAATATATTTAGCAAAACTGGCATCAAAATTGAAAAGAAATCATCATTCATCGATTAGTCACAGTGACAAAATATTGTTTGTCAAAGTGTATGTAATTGCAGTGCTACAATCGTAACACTCGCTACGAAGCTACCGTAACGCCCGCAATTTGTGCGCATTGTTGACAGCCGGTGTAACTGTTAGCATTTACACCGGCGATTGTCCCTGCCCGCGCGAGGAGCTGTTTTCAAAACAGAAGACGTCTCACGAAACCTATTGTCTCGCGTCGAAACTTTCAACAACTAATAATGCTTATTGTGAATTAAAAAACTATTATGATATTCTACTGGGATTAAAAAATTCCTCACCTGTGTCATGAGGCGGTCGGCACCCGTTCCCTCTTCGTCCTTGAAATCTATATCCGGATTATAATTTGGCACTAAGTCTTTAAACTTTTCATCGTTCCTCGTGATGCGGCCCTCGGGAGGCCCGCTCGCGGATTTGGAGTTCTCGTTGATGTTGGGGTCGTGCTGGTTGAAGACGAGGGGGGTGATGCGGCGCGGGCCGTGGCGGCGGGTGAAGCCGCGCCCCGGGCCGCAGGCCGCCGCCGCGCCCAGCCACAGTAGCACCAGCGAGACCCTCATCTTTCAGACATCACTTCACGCGCGCTCGACGCACGACCACCGCGCGCCGCGAGTTGAGCGACACTGAGACTTGGACTTGCCGGCTGCCCGAGCGTCCACCACCGACAATGAGCTGCATCCCTTGCGACCGGCAACCCGCCGACGACACGCCGACGATACCCGCCGACAATACCCAACCGCCACCACCACCACCTCACCGGGACAGATACCGGTCCCACTTCATCTCGTACAACATTTATTGCATATTTATTACATTTTACATAATATAATACTCAATAAAAATATAATAAAACCTCAACTTTATAACTACAATATTAATAACATTTTAAATCTCTTATAGATTTAATAACATTATTTAATAACATTTTGAATCTTCAAATTGTTGTAAAAAACAATGTAAGACAAAAATATGTATTACAATACAATTTGACAACACATTTACAAAGATATAATTAATATTAAACTTGATCGCATCCAGGATCTACAAGCAGTAGTGAATAATAATAAAATTAATTAAACTTTTCAAAACTACCCCTTCTACTTTATATATATCAAAATGGTTTCAAACGAATTTGAAAATATTATTAATACATTATTAATACTTTTTATAATATAAATTATACCAATTGTCATATTTACATATATTTATAAAAAAATATTGAAAATAACAGTATTTATGTAATTTTTGTTGTACAATTTTTTATATCATAAATAAAAATATTTTTTAAATTCACATGTTTCTTTTGTACTAAGATTTATTAGCAGTAAAAATATTGGTTGAGTTGTTTACATAAAAAATGAAGTCTTGTACATATCTATTACTTGCATAAAATTGTCAAAATTCCATGAGTGTTCTGTCTTATATTATTAATTAAGGAAAATATTATATGTAATAAAAAACTTTGTACGATGAGGTAAATATTTAATTATTAATATTATATTTCAATTATTTTTAAAATTTTTGTAATTACTTTAAAAATAAGCAATGGGAAAAACTAGTGTATGAAAAATACAAAGAGGAAAAACCTAAATTACAACACACGATGAGACGGACGAAAATCATTAGAGTCAACAGGCGTGGAGTGTGCGGAAAAATGTATTTGCACAGCTTCATCATTTGATATATGTACATTTTTCATAACAATACCGTTACAACCACTCATCCATGAGGTGGTGTAGCAGTTACCATGGCCTAGGTACAGATTATAATTAGCTAGAGAGCACAATTAATATCCCAAAAAAGTGTTTTAAAAATTTACACATAAAAAAGTTTTCAAACATTTATCATAATATTATTATGATAATTACAAAAAATAAAAAATGCATTAAATACATTTTTTAAATTCTATTCAGGAGTCAGTATCCAGTGGCAACTTTGCATTTTCTTTTCGGTTTTTATTTTTATATAAAAAGCATCAAACTTTTTTTGTTTTATTTTATTTTATTATTTTTACACACACGTCCGTCACATTTCACTTCCCAAACGATTGAAGTGATTTAAGTTATTCATTTAATGGGCTTCATTTTATTTTATTCTTAAAGCAAGATAACGTCTGATAACATTAACGACATTGCTATAATCAATTATTATTTTTTATATAATCAATGTATATCTTAATATATCTACAGACAGATATCAATATTCACAATTTATATATATGCAATTTGTACGTCGGTAACTAGATTTAGGACATGAATATGTTGACAACAGTACGCTAACAGAAGATACCAAATATTTATCTAAATTAGGGAATCGTTGCACTATTTATTATATATTATTTGTATAGACTACAGTTATTAAATATTCCATGACAACAACAAAATTAACGAATACACAATAAACATAAGACTAATGTGAAGGTATCTTAATAATAAAAATAACTTTATATACTACATTTTATTACTTAAGTATTTTAACTTCATTCAAGAACAATTGTATTTTAAATGAATTATTAGATACTGAATGACATGACCACTAACGATTCATTGTAGATGTCGTATTATGGAAAATTGCGGTTAATAGCTCAACATATATATATATGTATATATATATGTGTGTGTGTGTGTGTGTGTGTGTTTTATATCATCTATGTTTACGCTACATTAACATGGTAAGAGCAAATTGGATATCATTGTCAATAAACATTCAGACAGGCCGGAACCTATGATATATCTGTTATGAAGAAACATTTCACCGACTACTATCAAAACTACTGGTTTCTACATTACAACGTTATTATACGCATGTCATTATTTACGTCATTTCCATATATCTAAGACGATGTAGAGATGTAGTTGCATTAAATTAAATGTTCAATTCAATACTTTCAACGAACTCGTATATTATAATATTAAAAGGTCAAAATTCCCATTTTTAATCTTCTCGCGACGACTACACGACATGTTCCCTTTCAGTTTTGACCTAAAAGATACGTCACAGAGTAATTTATAAACACATTTACATAACAGACTGCGTTCTGAGGATTTGACGCACTGCGAAGAGTTTTACACAATAATGGCGCTGGCATAATCAGAACATAACTCTATCCCCTTACTATCCCTCTTATGTGCAAGGAGTTAATTACTTGAACGCCATCCAGCTCTTTTAGTATTCAAATATTGCACTTTATTATATAAACTCCCAGTCATTTTTAGATTCCTTGAAGGATAAGGGAAAGTATGTTTTGTCTTTGCTACAATATGTTTATCCTCGTCCTTCTTATCGTGTATCATTTATAATACGCATTCTTATATTTTTATTTATGATATTATATTATTTATTTGTTGTTGTTTGTATATTTATGTTTGTGTTATAAAAGATATTGACGTCTGAACTACACTCGCAAGTTAATATTCTTAACAAAAATGATTTTTCAATACTAATATAAGATTATGATATTTGGATCGTTTCTATAACATTATGCCGTAATAATAGTATTGAAAAGTTGACTCTTATTTAAATGTACATTATTGAGCTAATGGTATGACCATTTAGTGCAGCGGATGTGTGAGTAATGAGTTTTACCTAAAGATAAAGATTTAACACATCCTTATCAATAATACTCGGAAGTATTTATACCTCAAGCAGACCGAATATAGGTGAGAACTGACAAAGGCGTGTGAATGTTGGGTTTACGTTCATCGCACAATGCATTGCTAAATCACAGATAAGATAATATATCCATTCAAAACCAGTCTAAACCAAACCAACGATGCTTTTTTATTTTAACTCGGAGGTATGAACATTTTTGTCGTATGAGCAATCGGTTCTAATTTAAATGTTCTAACAGAATAATTTGTTATATCAAAATTGATGTTTGTGAGCATGTATCGTTAGATGACACTCGTACGCCGTGAAGCGGCTTAAAGGCAGCCAATGTAAACTGTGCCGAGTAGTGTCGGTCGGTGTGTCCAGTGCGCTCGAGAGCAAACAATATTTTGGACAAAGACCCGGCGAGGTGTCGGCGGCTAATGGAGGCGAGTGCTGGGCATATACGCTCGCTTTGTAGTGTTTTAAACTGTTTATTTAACCATAAAACTCTTCACTTCGAACACTAAAATTTTGATGTCATCCAGTTTTTTATTCGTTTTTTACTTCAAACTTACCTCTAATACTAAGATATAAAATTATGAATTAATTACGAATGAGAATGTGCGTGACAGATTACCCACGAGACTTATTTTATTAACATGTAACAATGTATACCTTACTTACTTTGTTCCCAGCGTGTACTTATAGTTTAGTTTTGTTTGTGTTTTTGTAACAGAACTCTGCTAGCAAGATAGAAAAAATAAAAACAGATTAAAGAGTTGTTCCAAGAAATCATTTAATATGCAAAATCTTGTCCTACTGTTGATATGAAAAACATTGGTATATTTAGGAAAAATATGAATTTATACTTGTACGTGTATTCATATTTATACGTTCTTCTTATTCTTGAGTAATCTTATTATTCTTAAACAAACTCTTATACCATATTCGGTTACAAAAAAAATCCTCAAATGAATGTTATAGTTTTAATCTAAGATTTGAAATACTAAAAGACATTTCAAAGCACACTTCATTTCGGTTAAAGATACAAAATATAAAGAAGTCAAACCAGTTCAGTTCATACTTTGCCCTCTAATTGACAAATTGGAATCTCATTAATGTAAAAGTCGAGTTCCTAACTGGCGGCGCAGGCGCAGCAGACGTGTCGGAGAAGCCTCCCGATCGGTGCCGATAATTGCCGAACGTATCCGATCGCTCCTCGGGCGGCAAGAGTAAAAAGTCGGCAGCATTCGAAGCGCGTGCCTCGATGTGTGTGGTCCACTGTGGAGGTCCGCTTTAACTTTTTGATATATTGAAATCTGATTTTCGCACTTTTTTACCGTCGAATTTCATTCGCGATTTAATTTAATCCTTTTTGATGAGGATTGTGTAATGTTCTGGTTGAATTTTATATCAATTTTGCATATTGATTGAAACAAGTATGCAGTTTGTAAAAAATAAACTATTTGACGTGCCCCGACTTCGATCAGGGGGAATTACTTAAATAATTCTTTTAGTAATATTTTCAAACATTCTAAAATACGTATAAATTCTTTTAAACTGAAGTTTAAAATAACAATTTTTACTATTTCTTGAAATTTAACAGTTTCATACAGACTCGCAAATACCTGAGGGGTGAAGTTCCCAGAAATCCTAATTATATAAAAGAAAAATAATATTGCAAGTTTTATAAATAATGCAACAATATTTGTAAGTCTAAATTATAATTATTATTAAATGCCAACAATTATCCGCGACTTCACAGACATATGCCAGTCAGCTTTCTAATAACCAAATAACGAAAAGATATAAAGAAATACACTTCTGCACTTATTTTATTTTTTTAACGATTTTTACAAAAGTAGAGACTGGGAATCTTTAATTATGTTTAGACAGTGTTGCTAACAAGCATGGATAGATGGCGCTAGTTTGTGTCCGTGTGTGATTACTGGATATATCCCCCCCGATTCGTGTATGAAATTTTCAGAGATACGAGTGAATATAACAAATTTTCTTCTATTTACAACTTGCTATTTTACACATCTATAGAATTATAATACATTGCAAATAAATTACAAAAGGCGATATGAAATAAAATTAAATAAGCTTTTAAAATTATAACTTCTTTATTTACTTGTTTTCATTTGGTATAATATTTCCATGGATTTTATTACATGTATCTTATATGTAAATAATTTTCTATTATAAGATTTAGTGATTTTAGGTATTAAGTTATTTTTATGGCAATTACACAACATTATTGACGAAATTACGAACATATGTATAAAGATATAAGATATCCAATAAATTACAGCTTATGACCAATAAATATTAGACCTCCTGCTATACCAATACGGAAACAAGAATATCTTTGACAAATACATATTAAAAATGAGTACCCAAACTTATTTCTGTGCATAACGTTGGATGTATTGCCATGTTGCATTTTTCTATATAGATAATTATTAGCACTTTTAATTGTATTTAATTATGTTTATATGAACATTATTCATACGTATATAAATTTATTTACCATTATTTTGGTTATCATCCTTACTAATACACTGGCAATACCGTTTAGTGTCACATACCTAGCTAATAGCGAAATGTTGTGTTTACTTTTTAAATATTTGCTAAATAACAAAACTAACCGTTGATATGTGATCTTCAAATTGTTACAAGGTTTTCCCAAGTACTTACGACTGAATTTTACAAAGCAAACCATCAGAGTCAATTTTCCTGTGTATGTGTGTGCATGTGTAAATCATACAAAAAATATACTATAGATCCATAAAAAAGTTTTGTGTAAATAAACTCCGCCCATTTTGAGTATTTACGCTCGCCAAAACCCACACGAAATAATGTTGCACGGAAATTACTTACTAAATTAATTATTTTTACTACAAAACTTTATTTTCAGGGTAATTTGCCTGAAAAAAAAATGATTAAATAAAAGGCTAAATCTTTAACTAATAGACATTGAATGAATATACCCAAAAGAAATTTAAAGGAAAACGTTTCATCTATTATTTTTATAATAATATTTTTTAAAAATCTAAAAATATAAATATTTGACCTTGTTGATAATAACAGTAATAGTAACATAATAATAGTAATAGTCACGGTATTATATTACTTAAATAGGACTTATAATGAAAACCAATTTATACAAAGGTTTACCCCTGTTTGTTTAAAATATTATTTTATAATTTTAGCAACATTTTAATTGTATTGACATTTATAATATTTAGGATTCCTTTTAGCGTTTTTTAACACTGATTAATAAACACTAAGTGATTTATAAATATTTATCGGATGATATGAAACACTAGTCTATAAAATGTTATTTTAAACTCATTTTTAATTTTGTGATATAACTAGAAAAACTTGCGATGCACTTTTGCAAAATGCAAAAAAGGAAAACTTTTTATAAATAAAATTACATAAGCTCTTAGTGTTTAGACAAATAGCACTGACGCTGGTCGAATAGAGAGATAAAGTACGGGTTTGATCTCAGCTGGATTTAGGGGAGGACAAGCGGGCCCTGCCCCGGGGCCTACATAGGAAAGGGGCCTCATTGTAAAAATAAAAATATCTAAATTTTGAAGGGTCAGCAACTTATTTTTCCAACAAACGTAATTTATTGTATTTTTACTGGGAATACGTTCACAAAAACAATAATATAGTAATATGTCAGAAAGCGCTGATTGCAAGTATCCATTAACTATAAATTATTTATTCGATCAAACATTTCAGTGGCAACACTTTTTACAAATGTGAAATGTGTAATGTGTACCCATGAGTTAAGAGAAATAAAAAAAATTAACTTATAATAATAACGGTTGATTCTGAAACGCTTCCTTGAAATGGCGTCGCTGGTATAAGTAAGTCTAAGTGCTTTTAATTTGCTCACTTGTAAAATTAATAGCTTTTACATATCTTATATAATCGGTGTAGTGTTGTGAAAATTTGTCTAAAACTTAAAGACGGTCTTTTAAATTATGTTGTAAATATCTTTACTATCCAGCTGAAAAGAATTTCATAACGTTAAGGTATACGAATGGTATGGTGGTATGTTTATCATTTCATTAATTCAACGTTTTCCGAATGCCAAATAAGGAAAGAAAGATGAAATAAGGATAAAAATGAATCAACTCTCTACACTTTTCACCTTTATTAGATACTACAATAGTTTCGAATCACAATATATATTAAATATGTATCAATATTGTGATATAGACTAATTAAAATCACATACTTTATCATTGGTGTCCGTAGTTATAGCCATTTTACTTTCTGACACATCTGAAATAGAAATTATATCGCTGCCGGAGGTGGCATTCAATTCGGGAAACCTAGGAATAAGCTCAAAATTATCTAAATCGTAACCATTATCGTTACTATTGGTCTTCCATTTCTCCGCTATCATTTGCAGGGGTTCCAGACACTGCAGGCTTTGTTTGATTCGCAGTAGCTCAATGTTACATTGATTTTCAACTTCCAGAAGTTTTAATTTATACGCCTTCGCTAACATTTGTTTCCTAATTGCGTTTTTCTTTTCGATCTGAGCCATATTGAGAGTATTCTGATATCTTTGCAATTGCTTCTCGTACTCCAGTAGATGTTCGTCGCAATTAAAATTACTGTCGCAAGCTGAAAACATGTTTGTTCCCAACATATCACTTCTGTTATCAGATGTTTTACAATCACTATACATATACGAATACGCGGCATTGTCCGTCATCTGAGACAACTTTGTGGCTTTGGTTTCTTTCTCTATTTTCATCTTTTCTTCGTTAAGTTCTAATTTTAGAGATGCTATAATGTTTTTGCATTGAGTAATTCTTTCTTTTAATTTTACATCATTATCCTCTATAACCTTCGGGGTGACATCTTTTATACATTGTTCCAGTTTATTTTTCTCATCGTCCGTTGCGGGCGAGCTGTCTCCAATATTCTCTGCTTTTATATATTTATCGATATTATCATTAGAATCTTTACAAACTTCCATTGCTATGCGTTTTAGTAATGAGTTGAAATAAACAGTTATTAAATATTATATTTCATAAATGTAGATGTTCCAAAACTTGTATAAGACATTATGACATTTATTATACCATTGCAATTTTTTAAAAACAAAAAACAAATATATTTATTTTTTTAATTAATAAAATTTGACAGTATTCAACATTCATGTGATTTTAATATATGCGTCCTTTTGTTCTAACCTAATCATCAATTTGTGTTAAGGTACCGTTTTATGAGATATATACAAAACTAAGTAGACGTATATGTATCGATGGTAAATCGCACGTGCATGCTACCTGAGGTAGAGGAGAAAGGGGGAAGCTCATAAGCAAGTGTGAATACGTTTGCTAATGAACATTCTAGTATCGGCAGTTCGTAAATTGTAGTGTTACAATATTTTTATAAATAAAACACAACTTCACGATCAATCTTATCTTGTTGGTGAATTAATAATTTGTTGGTTTAATATATTTAATTTCACTATTTCCTCCCATGGAGGATGGGCAGCAGCGTCCTCTACGTATCATAACACCGCACTGCGATCGACAACCCGCCAGCCGAGCTTGGCGATTATGGCATATCCCCTCATGGATGTTTTTCTATCTTTGGAGAAGTTTTCTTTGACAAGAAGAAGAAGAATATTTTTATAATATCAAGTAATTTTAGGGATGATTTAAACAATATATGCAACATATACATATATTAAAAATTTAATCATCAATATTTTTTATCAATATTTTTTTCTAAACCTTATAAAAGAAACCAACCGAATGTTAATAATTAAAAATTCGAGTGTAACTGAATGAATTTAACCCAATCATTCTTAGTAGTTATTATTGTTTATATCGTTAAATTATTTTTTCCTTTCCTAATAATATTAAAAAAGTCTTCATCAACTTGGCCCAATACTTAAAAGGGTAGGTCCAATACGTCTAACAATATATTTAACCAAATTTTCCCTGGTTTCGGAAGTCCGACAGGGTCCCTGGGAAATAATATTAACATTTATACATATATAAATGTTCTATATCTTGTTATCTGGAATTAGTGTATTTCAAATATGATTTATATTTATAAAATACTATTTTGTATAAAATACTTTTTTATATTATATTCATTTTTTTTCTAGACTACATTGATAAAACGGCAGTTAGTAAATTATTATTTTAAGAATACGTTGGTTTTAAGATTATATATTAACTTACATATAACAAGTATATTTGCTTAAAATATAGTCATATAATTAAAATTTAACTGAACGAAAAACACAATTCATTGTAGCCCGTGTATTGTAACCTTTATCAAACAATTCTACATTGTAAGGTTGGTGTTATTGCTTTTATTATCTGGAGACGTGACAAATTCAAATTCAATTGTCAACAGTCAAATGCCTTTTCCATCATTTTGCTAAAAAGGGTTTTCAGATTTTGGCGCTCAATTCGGCAAAACCATAATATTTATTTCTACAAACTTCAATATGGGTCTTTTAGAGTTATGTGAGAAATATTTCAACACAACCAATCTCTATGAAGTTTTACAAATTCCAGAAGAATCTTCAGACAAAGAAGGTACTTTTTAAAATTATTGCTTTGCGGCATCTTATAATTAAAATACAGTTCTAAATGCTTTGGTCTAGTGTGTTTACTAAGAGTAGATGTATATTTTTGGTATTCCTAATAAAAAATATATATGTAATTAAAATCAAAGTTCTTTTTTGCAATGTTATTTCTTAACAAACCAGTCAATTGTAAAATGACATTAAGCCAAAGATTATTTATTATCACCCAGGTTTGATATAATTGTACACAGTAGTGAAAATAATAATTAATATAAAATAATTTTATCATCTTCAGTTAAAAAAGCTTATCACAAATTGTCACTCAAAGTTCATCCGGATCGAGTGAAAGATGATGAAAAATTGGAGGCTACAGAAAAATTTAAGGTTCTTGGCAATGTTCATGCTATATTAAGTGATAAAGAGAAAAGAAAAATCTATGATACAACCAAGAGTGTTGATGATGAAGACTGTGATGACCTCAATGTTAAAGATTGGGCTGGGTATTGGCGCAATCTATTCAAAAAGATTACAGATGAAGATATTAAAGCATATGAAAAAGAATATATTGGTAAAGCTTAGAGGAAAAAATAAAATATAAGTTAATCATGTTATTTTTAATTTAGAAAATAATATACATATTTGCTTTTTAAAACAGGTTCTGAAGAAGAAAAGAAAGATTTGAAAACTGCATATTTAGCTGGTAAAGGCGATATGGACTATATTGTTGATCAAGTACAATTTGCTCGCTCAGAACATGAACCTAGGCTGTGTGGCATTCTTACCGTAAGTCCAACAGTCTAAAATTAGTAACTATCAATGAAAAATGTGAAAACTAGTCATTTATAACTTTTGTGTAAATCAATTTCCTCAATATTTAACTGTACTAGTTTTCGTTTTACTTTTTTCTAGGAAATGATTAAACAAGGAGAGATCCCATCCTACAAAATATTTACCAATGAACCTGCTAAAAAAAGACAAAGACGTCACGCAAAAGAAAATCGCGAAGCTAAAGAAGCAGAAGAACTCAAAAACTCATTGGCATTAAATTCAGGTTAGTGTTTTTAAAGTAACAACATTAGAAATCTTTAAACTTCAACGTCACTCAGAATAATTAAAATGTTTTTTGTTATAAATAATCCACTTTCACAGCAAATATTGCGTTTTGTTAATTAATCATCTTATAATGAGTTTTCATTAATAAAGTGGCACCTTAAGTTATACAATATATATAAAATTGGTAAGCATATGTTAATTACTTCTTAGTGGGAGTAGTGTAGTTATGGTAATGTTTGGTTTGAGTTTCTTTAAGTTTTCTGAAATGACATTTTGCTTAAGTGCTATATGTCCTGGATGCTACAATTATTGAACTTAAACATATATTAAGCAATTTTCTTAAACATCTAAAATTATCATGGCACTGAGATAATTACTATTTTAGTTGCTGGATACTAACAAAGTGTATATACAATAGTTTTAATGTTATATTTAATAATTACTGACCTGACTGATTAATTGACAATCTTAGTTATTCCTAATGTTCTGAATACTATCTCTGTCATTTTTAATATATTCAATAATACTTTATTTCTTATTGGTTTTTTATTCGAAAGCAACAGTGGCAAAATTATACAAAACTTACTTTATTAGATATTTTTGATAGTCTGCCAGCAGTTAAAGCATGCTGAATGGAAAGAAAATAAAAAAAGTCAATCAGTCCTGTCAGACTGGATACAAAAATTAATAAAAATGTTTCAAAATGAAAGAAAAAATAATTAAATGAATCTTCCTTTAAATTATTTCAAGTACCTAACTTAAATATATGTATATATATATATTGATAATAGTGTTTAAACTTCAACAAACTTTTATTGCAGGTGGTGATAGCTTAGAACTCATGATTAGACAGAGACAGGAGGGTAGAGCTAAAGAAATGAACTCATTGATTGATCAATTAGAAGCCAAATATGCTGCAAAGCCAAAAGCTACCAAACGAAAAGCAGGAACTAAGTCAGAAGCGGGAGTTAGAAATAAAAGAAGGAAGTGATATTTGGTGTTTATTTTAAACTGAAAATTTATTGTTATTTTTAATCAATAAATGTAAATTATATTTTACTCTTCATCCATAGCTACTTGTAAATTAGTTTCACAATAGAAGGGACCAAGTTCCACATATTTCTGAAGCCGCATTACAATGTTTTCATCAAATGCAGTTGAACAGGCCAGGCGTTTGATTATATCATATTTTGCTTCATTTGATTCTTTTGGTAAGTCTGTCGTTCGATCCAGGAGATATTCAATTAAACCTGCAATAAGTATTAAATATTATAAGTAATTTAAATGCTTAAACACTAAGCCAAAGGCAAGTTTTTATTATGGAATATTTACCTGCCGTCCTCGCCACCAGTTCTTCGCCCCAATGGTGTTGGCATGTGGCGTCCAGTAAAGTCAATCCGGCTAACTTTATGTCTGGAAATGGATTTTTACATAATCCAAATAAAACCTCCATTGATTCAGGCTGCTTACTTAGACTTCTAAACCATTCGCGTGTCATCAGTGTAATTCTTTGATCCACTGGTTCTACTTTTGAATTTGGATCTCTGTCAACGCTAATGAGACTGGCCATACAATGTAATGCACGAATTTTCATGTCAGTGGTACCATTTTTTATAATTATACCCAATTTATCAACATTTTGTATATATTTACTACCTAAAAATGAATATACATTATAATTTTCTCAGTATTTGTTATGAACATTTTATACAAGATGTGCAAGACTTAAATACCTAATGCAGCAAAACACATTTTTCCTTCCAAAGTGGTTCCTACAAAACCAAGTGTGTCCAAAGCTACAGGTAGTAAGGTTGGATCATCAGAATTCAGTGCTTCAAAAAGTGTATCTAACAGCACTGGATATTTTTGAAAGATTTCCTTCGGATAGAAGCGTGCAATAAAACCAAAAAATTTTATGTAACCTGTGAAGCAAAAACATAAATGTATTTTTACAAAATAAGTGAAATAACCAAAACATTTTAAGTCAATAAGAAAATTCATTCTCAAAGACAGGAGACTATAAACTTTTAACCTACAAAAGCCTTCCTAAAAGGAAGCTAATGTGTCTTTGTCTTTATCAGGACACTAGCAATTATACTTATTATTCATTATATAGTTATTCTAACTTTGAAGTAAGCTTAAACTAGCAAACAGTTAATAGAAAATTATCAAATATTAACCAATACATATAAATTACCCGGTGTCAAGAGGGATCCAAATGGATTACTAGGTAAATCTTTAACTTGCTCAGATATTTTTTTTAACATCCCTTGTTTAACAAGATAATTAATGCCATGCGGTTTGATTGCTAACTGCGACAACAGTTCTAAAATGTTCAATTGATACAGAATATCGTCAGAGTTTAGCTCATTCACCATAAAGTCTATATATCTCTCGTCAGCACACAATTGAAATAATTCATATGACTTACAAGAGATGTTCATGACTACCTGTGAAGAAAATAGGTTTAAATAAAATGTCTACTAATAAAATTAAAATTGATTTAAAAGTACAGTTTACCTCATAGGCATTACATTTGCTACTGTTATTACATTCTAAAGCAATTTTCATTTCTTCCAATACTTTTGGGTAAGCTTCGGCCGGTAAGTTACTTGTTATCAGAACAGATTTATTAGCAATGCCTATATCTTCATCACAAACCATCTGTGCTATGGCCACATACACATCTAAGTATTGCGGAATTGGAAGAATGTTGGTATCAGAAGTTATTGCTTTATACACCTGAAATATACATACTATAACTATAATAACATTAATTGACACCTTTTCAATTATTTTTTCTTAATAAGTGGTTCTACCTTAACAAGCTTAGAATCTTATAACTAATTTTAAAATGTATGAACTAATTTCTACTTTTAGCCTTGACCACCACTAGAAATTTAAATATAATACAATAATTAATATTTTGTTATACAAGATATACCAAATGGAAATACCTCATCAATAGCTAACTTGCGAACACAATCTTTTTCATGGCGTAATAAATACATAAGGTGACTTGTATAAGTCTTAATGAATTCAGCAGTGTCAAGTTTTTCAATACATATTTTTAGTACTTCACAAGCAAGATCGAATTGATTTCTGAAAAAAAAGGCAATGTCATATGATAGAGACTGAATAATTTTTACTGAAGTATTTTTTAAATTAATTATTTTAAGCATAGTAAAGTTACTTTCTTACTTATCGTTAGTGTTGATGCAATGAATAACTTTTGATATTCCAATGTTCCTAATAATAGGTGCAACTTCAGGCGCAGGTTTGTATGCTAACATGAGTTTTATTTCATTTAATGCTGTAGGAACATATTCCTGTATTTTAAGTTTATCAATAAACATTTTTAATTCGTTAATGTCTTGATTCGACATTATATTGTATTATAAACACTGTACACTCCTTTTATTTAACAAAATTCTTGTAGGTTATTGCATCAACCAATATTGTATTTTTTTATTATTTTACGGCAAAAAAACTAATTGCAATATCATTTAAACATAGTTAAAAAACCTTTTTACTGATTTATGATGGATTACTATTTATTTTTGATTTTGACATATACTATTGTTTACTATAGCTGTCATAATAATAATACCATATACAAGAAATGTTTTAAACCTAAAATCTGATTTTAAAAAGCCTTTTATAAATTCTGCTTTTCAAAATAAACATAATAGCATATTTAATAATAAAATATCAGTCGAAGTTATCAAAATTATATAATGGACTTAAATAAAAAATTTAAAACTACTATTTGCTACTTCTGTCAAATATTGTACCCCAATGACATTTACGAAACGACTTTCTCAAATAGGAATGAAATATGAATATCATTTGACTTTCATCGTGTTGTGTGTGTATATCGTATTCTTTTTATTGCAATTAAATATTAAAATTTAAATATAAACCGAAAAGTAAAAAAGTAAAAGTATAAATTAGTATATATTATTTCCAATATACAGTTTCGAATCGATGTGCGTCATTACCCTATTCTAGATATTAAAAAATGAATTGAATTTAAAATAAAACAACCAACAAATTAATTTCAATATACAAAATCAATTATAGGAGAATATTTATTTTCAAATGGGCATTAAGTTTAGCATTATAAATAGGTACTATTCAATTTATAAGAAGATGGTTAAATAATTATTCTAATTTGATATTAGGATATATATTAAAAGTTTTTTCTTTGTTTTCCAATAAGATATATAAATTTATATTTTAAATATTAAAAGAAACGAAAATATTATCTAATATATCTTTTAAATGATAAATCATTTCATGAAAACTGCAAAAGCGGAAAAAAAGGTAAAAATTATAGGTGATATTTGATAAATGTTCTAATAAATGCTTACATTGTAGAATTAATCTACTCTTATAATTATTTTTTCTTAACTGTATATATTCCGATAGGTGACTAGCCCTTGTTAGTTAAATATTCTCAAGAATGCTTAAATTGAAAAAATAATCTACTCTTTTAACACCTACACTACATAATGAGCGTTGAAAGATAAGTCAATCAGAACATTTAGTATGAAAGCATAAATAAATGAAATAAGGCAAGACATGAGAACATAATTTAAATATAGTTTGGAGCACACGAAACTCAACTCAACCATTCTAATAACATCCTCTCTCAAAAATTTTACTTTAAATTGACTAATGTTTTTGAGTTCCGTAAGGCTTATTTATTATGTTCTTTACCTTAGTAAAGCACATAATAAATTAAAAAGAAACTTATTTTGTGTGTTTCGTAAATAATTTAACATTAACAGTAAAACCGATTAGAAAATATTATACAGTAACGGATTTTTTTAAAATCTAATATATATGTACGCAACACCAAAGATAACTGGAATTAAAATATAAATTACTTAAATTACCATTTTTTTGTAACTTAAAAATGTTGTTTATTCTATATTGTATTATTATAGTTAATTAAATTTAACTTTTTTATAACCAGAAGTATTGTACATATGAATAGAAAGACAAATTGAGAATTTTTCTTTCATTTCTACATTGCCATTCTAATTGATTACATACAACATGTATACATCGAACCAATTTATCTTCAAAATTAATTAAAAAAATTGTTTTCACTCATAACCATAATTTGCGACAAATTAAACTCTATTTGCAAAAAAAAAATGTTTAACTCTGACAAATTTTCAATATTGATTTCGTACATCATGCAAAAATATCGAAAAAAAACATTAAAAATATTACATCACTGCATTTTATTTAGTACATGATTTAAGTATATGTTGTTCAATTAGATTTCAGTTTAACAAAATAATGACTTCTTCGACATTAAGCTCATATATTCCGTTAAATCCCATTTGAGACATGTTATAAGCAAATGGAGACGGCCATTTTTATAAGAATGTTATTGATAAACGGTTTACGTTGCCGGCAACGTTTTCCTAAGTGTAAAAAAAACGCGGCATACGATGTCAACGTTGCCAAGTACCATAGGTATAGTTCAATACCAATAGGCGATCACAATATAGCAGTCATATTTATCACAATTAAAACTTGGAATAATGACACTAAACAGGACGTGATATCGCGATTTACCGTATCTTTACAATGAGACTTATTCGTTATGGAAATGTATTTGATATTCATGTAAATCGAAGATCAATTGCATGGTCTACCGAAACTATTTATTGAGCGAAGCGAACGAAGTGAGCGGAGCGTTTTACTGGAGACTTTTTACATTCTTTGTCAAGAATTGGCTCGAAAACTACTAAACGGAAAATTATGAAACTTTGCAATCAAAAAGACACACATTACGTGATGTTTCTTATAAAAAAAAATTTGAAAAATGTCGTCAAAAAAAAAAATGTTTTTTTGCTATCATGTCAAAAAATTTATATCCCATTGAAATCAATGGGAAACGATGAGTCAATACTCTGGGCTCGCTTCGCTCAATATGCAAACGGCACCCAAGATTTTACGAGCGCAGCGAGTCAAAATTGAGGGTTTGTTGGCGCCCCTAGTTATAAAACAATAATCGATATCACCTTTTTATAAAATAGAAAAAAAAATCCTAATTTAAATCGCCAACGGCAACATAAAATCATAATTCGTTTACGTTTCTTGACATCGGCAACGCAGGCACTCGGCATCTTCGAGCAAACACATACTAGAGACGAAACCAACATAAATGACGTTAGCATTCAGGCAAAAAGTCAAAACGACAGGTTATTTATAAAATACTAGGGGCACCAACAGACCGTTTACATATTGAGCGAAGCGAACCCAGTGTCATGACTCATCGTTTCCCATTGACTTCAATGGGATATCAGTTTTTTGACGACTATTCCTCAACGACGTGACATTTTTCCTCACCTAATGTGTGCCTTTTTGATAGCAAAATTTCATAATTTTCCGTCAAGTAGTTTTCGAGGCTATTCGTGACAAAGAAATAGTTATTAATTTTATATCAGAGATTTTTCATATAAAAATTTAATAATGATCATCTTTTTTTTTCTTCTAGCCTAATTTAATATTTTCGTAATAATTTATCTATTTACTGAACTCGATTAATAATAAACTATATACTGTAATGTGACGTTACGAAAAACGTGCCCAACGTTATTACTTTATTAATCAAAAACGAAAAGTATCTCAATAAGCTAAGGTTATAAAAACAATAATAATGTATTTAAAATATATTTATTTATAAAGATATACAAGGTTATATGTATGATTTCTTGGCCCGCCAGTCCAAGAATTCGTCGATATCAGTTTCGTTTTCAGAGTCGTTTTCCTCATTTCCATTTAACATTTCAATATCTTGAATTTTCTTTTTAGTTTCTTCTTTCTTCAGCTCCAGATCTAAGACTCTAAATTTTAAAAATAAGATTACTGTTTTAAGACCTAAATATTCATGTAAATTATAAATTATATGAGTTATAGTTCAACACACTTTAATTTTTATTATACAAAGAAGTTACCTAGACCAATTTCGAATTTGCTCATCTATTTCATCTATTTGCCTTTCCGCAGTGGCTTCTTCTTGTTCACCGGCTATTATTTCTGCAGATGTTGTGGTTTCTTCTTTAATTTCTTTCTGAAATTTTTCCCATTCTTCTTCCACTGGATCCTTATATTCAATTTTACGCGCCTGTAATCAAGGTAATGCTTTAACCGGTAATCTAGATACAAAAATTATTTGTCTGTGGACTGGTGACTAAAGAGAAAGATGATAAGATCCACAGACCACAAACCACACATGACAAATAATCAACATACCTAGGAATAATAATTGTATTTGTGTATTAAAATATATTGATAACACAAATGACTACGTAGTATGAAATGAATAATACATTTATTATAATAAATGAAGGCCGACTCACGATAAACAAGTAATGTCATTAACAGTGACACTAAGGAGGATCGCTGTTAGTAAATATTTTGCTTTTCACTCCAACAGTACGAAAATGGAATTGACCATACGATTACAGAAATTGGTGAAAAAATGTATACCGCCTTTAGATGGAACACAACATAAAGGACAAGCTGGAAGAATTGGAATAGTCGGAGGCTCATTGGAATACACCGGCGCACCATATTTTGCTGGTATAAGTGCTTTGAAAGTAAGTTATAAAACTTAGTTATACATATTATAATAATTTCTTGTTGGGTAACTTTCCTTATTAATGATAATACAGGTAAAGGAAAATCTTAAACAAATTTGTTTTTAATTATCCCTTAGAAGCATGTATAGTGTAAATGTACATATACTTTAATATTTTGTACATAATTACACAGGTTGGAGCCGATTTGGTGCATATATTCTGTTCCACACCAGCCGCCTCAGTCATAAAATCATACAGTCCAGAATTAATTGTCCATCCATTACTTGATCAACCAAACGCAATTGAAAAGATATATCCATGGCTTGAAAGACTTCATGCTATAGTTATAGGACCGGGCCTGGGTCGAGAAAATGACACTTTTACTGTAGTTTCTCAACTTATCAAATTAATTGGCGTTAAACAAATACCTCTCATAATTGACGCTGATGGGTTGTTTTTGATAACTGAAAAACCAGAACTGTTGGAAAATTTCTCGGCACCTGTTATCTTGACACCTAATAAAATAGAGTTTGAAATGCTATATAAAAAATTGAATACTTCAGCGGGACTGGCCGAAT
This sequence comes from Melinaea menophilus ssp. n. AW-2005, assembly GCA_918358695.1. Lineage (NCBI taxonomy): Eukaryota > Metazoa > Arthropoda > Insecta > Lepidoptera > Nymphalidae > Melinaea > Melinaea menophilus. The sequence continues at coordinate 1,518,706 of OU911039.1, forward strand.
TGGGCAAGAATGTGACTATTTTAAGGAAAGGTCAAACAGACGAGTTGCTGTGTTACCATCCTACACTACAGTGGAAAATCAATTCTGGGGGATCGGGGAGACGATGTGGCGGTCAAGGTGACATCCTTTCAGGGTCAATAGCAACATTTCTACACTGGGCCATTAGCACTTCTAATAAAATGGAAATCGGTGTTAATGTTGACAAAATATTACTATTATCGTCACTATCCTGTTTTGCCGCTGCAAGTCTAGTAAGATTGTGTAACGAAAAAGCCTTCAAGGCTAAAGGAAGAAGTATGCTTGCAACAGATATGATAGAATACATTCATGAATCATTTGAAGAGCTTTATGAATCTTAAGAATTATAGACAAAATGTTAAATGTATAATAGAAGAATTTCAAGTTTACTACATAATGTATCAAGATATTTTGTTAACTGGTTAAAGGATCTAAATATGTCTATAATAAATAAAATGCTGTATGTTAAATAAATCTTATTGAACCATATTTTCCTTAATCCTACATATATATGTTTCCTACATACTAATATTACTAATAATAGTTCATGAACTATTTCAAATCTGTGATATATAAATGCTATATTGTATTAGTATATCAGTGTAAGTCAAATAAGATATAATGTTTGTCTATTAACAAAACTTCAGCCTATTTATACGAACTATAATAATTCTAAAACTTCAAATAGAAAATATGAAAGTGTATTAAGTTTCTGTATGTCAATCAGAATTAGTAATCTTATTAATTAAAGTTGTTTTTATGGCCTATGTTTTAATGATTAATATGAAAAATATTTATATTTGGCTTGACTTATACACTAGGTCTGTTTAAATACTAGAGAAAAAACTGAGAAATGTAATTAAAGTGCCTTTAGGATTTACATTACATTATACAATTCTTGTTATTTTTAAGTACCTTTGCATCTAATATAGGATCGTCAAAGAATCCTTCAGGAATTGGCTGAGTTACAGTCAATTCACTCTTCTTTTGTCCATCAGATTGTTCAGCTTTATCTGCCAATGGTTCACCTGATGATAAAGATAATATATTAATATAAACACATAGTTACAAAAATTTTAAGTACTAGCTACCTAGAAAATAATGTCAGACAATATTTAATAACTAAATTGTTAAGGAATGCAAGTTAATTCATAACAAGTTTTAACTAAGAAAAGACATTCATATTTATATAAATATTTAAAAAGCATAGCTTTTTCATAATTAACTCTGAAAATCAAATAGGCTCATAATATATTAGAATATATTTAATACCGCAACTACTATAAAGGAAGCAAACAATATATAACACAAAATAATGTGTGGATAATATTTTTTTTAATAATGGAAGGTTTTCTAATTATTTAAGATCTAACCACCACCACTTCACCATCTTTTCTTGTATGATGGAAACAAGTGAGTGTCAGACACTGATGATGGGTATTAGACACTTACTTTCCACAATTTGACAGGCAATTTACTTAAAGTGCGTCTCAACTATTATGAAGTAAATCATTAAGACAAGTTAGAATTAAATAATTACCAGCTTCTGACAGTGGATTGATTATGTTTCTTTTGATTTCTTCATCATGATGGGAGAATATAATAGGTGCATTATTCTGAGGCTTTGGGGCAACTGTAATTAATTTTTCAGGGGCATTTTTAAGAATACCCTTAATTTTTTTCTCTGGTATAGCTTCTATTATAGTAGTACTTTGTCTTTTTTTTATTTTATCATCAGTAAAGTTATTAGTGAGCTCTTTTAATTTCTTTGCTTTTTCTACATTTTCTCTATGTTGTTTACTATTTATATGTACTTGCCAAACATTTTCTGACCTAACTATTGAAGTGCATAAAACGCACATGAGTTGTCCCACATTATTATATTTTGCGAGAGGGTTGTTTATGTGGGTTGGCGTTTTTGATTTCTTTTTTCGTTCTGCCATTAATCGTCTCATTTCCTCTTGAGCTTTTTTCTTCTCAAGTTGCATACGAAGTGTCATGGTTTTATACTATAGTGCTACTTAAAATAAAAAAGTATAGTGATGAATTTAAGTTAATGATACTTTACACAAAAATAACTTAATTGTGGTCAAAAGCTACTTATCAGTCTATAATACAAAATTGCCAAAATATGGCCCAAAAGCTATTTGTTGATCACTTTTCTAAGCACTGTCAAGTGTCAAGTGTCAGGTGTTAATACTCAGTCTATTTTACAGATTACTTAGAGCGATTTTTCTATTACCTTTAATACAGTGGATAGCAGACTATAGATGTAAAAAAACAGTTTAAAACGATTTATTCATATTTGGTAATTTTACCGGTAGTAATCCCAAATAAATTTCGCCAACAAAAGTAAAAAGATTCTTTTACACTTCATTATAGGCAATTTTTGACGTCATGTTTTGTTGTAAATAGTTTTTAGAAAATCACTAGAAAGTAAAAATAACACACTTTATAGGTATTTCTTCAGTAAAATCAAGAAATTGTAGTTATAATTAAGAAAAACATAATCATCAACACCAACGGTTGAACAAAAAAAATGTTTATTTTTGTATAAATCATTTTAAACCGTCTTTACATCTATGGACCGTTGAGTTAGTAGAATAAATAGAGTAAATTGTTTCTTATATTATGAGCTTAAAATTTACATATATTTTTTTAATAGAACTTCATAATCAACAAAGTTCATCATTTTATCAATAAAACTTAAATAAAAAAAATCTTTAAGAATTTACAGTAGAATGCTCTTTTATTTATAAGTTTTGAATATGTATCTAATGACAGTATTATAATTTATCTCAGACATTTTAATAAAACATCAGAAACGCTATATCGTCCATCTTTTTGTATAACATAACGGCTACGTCTATTACGAATTTGAATTGAACCATAGATTTCAATCGTCTACACAATTTTGTCATTTTGATGGTGAGTGAATTCAGGATTTGTGCTTCAGTTGTAACAGACATATTTTTTTAGCAATATAATCGGTGAATCCTGCAAATTTTAATGAACTTCAGAACGACCTGTTTGTGAAATGTATTGAAATAATTATTTGAAGGGTTGTTATAGTGTCTAAGTTTTTTCTCTATGAAATATCATACAAGTAAATCTAGGTCTTTAAATCACGTATTTTGTTGAAAATATCCTGTGTTTAACTCCGATGTTCTGATATCTAGGTGTAATTATAGTACTGAAATGGATATAGATGTTAGTAAAGAAAATATCCAACCTCTGAGAGGTGGTAGAAACCTTATGCAGCTAGGCACTGCACTGCAAGCTCAGTCGGATAGTGATGCTCAAAGGCAATTGCAGTTTCAAAAAGAGTGAGTTATATTTTTTTCTAATACTATTGTTTTCTAAAAAAGTTAATAATTTGATTTATTTGCTGATTTCCGCGCAGACTTGTTTGTTTGCTTAAGGTATACCAAATCCCTATTATATACAAAGTATCTGATCATCCAGTCTTGTTATAAAACGTATATCGTGATATCTGAAGCATTGCGTCTTGAAAAAGATGTTAATAGGATTTTTTATTCTATACTATCTAAATCTAATTAATCCAATCAGATATTTAAAGACTACATTGCCTTAATTGTCTAAACAACTGAAACTTGCTTGCAGGGAGCATGAAGAAGCTATTAGACAATATCAAGGCCCTGATCCTTTAGAGCCTTGGTTTCACTACATTCAATGGGTGGAACAGTCCTATCCCAAGCATGGCCATGAAGGGAACATTGATAAGTTGATTAAGGACTGTTTGCAATTGTTTGAAAAAGATGAGAGGTACTTTCAAGACAGGAGACTTGTTAAATTGTGGATAAAATATGTAAGCGTTATTATTGTTTATGAATACATAGCATTTGAAGTAGATCCCATTATAGATTTTAAATATAACATATTGTTATATGGAATTTAAACAATTTTAATTGATTTATTCACACCTAGATATATAGAAACTATCAAAACAATGTTATAAGAGGTAGCTCTGGTCTATTATTATATAATCTATTAAATTTTTTTAGGTGGATTGTTTGTCTAACCCTCTTGAGATTTATCAAAGATTGTACAACACTGGTATTGGTGTGGAGTGTTCAGAGTTTTATCGAGCTTGGGCCTGCTACTGTGAAGAATCTGGAGACTATAAAAAAGCCAATCAAGTGTACATGCTGGGCTTGCAGGCTAAAGCACAGCCCTTGGATGAACTAGAGCAGGCTCACATGTAAGTCTTTTATATTATTGACATTTGATATGCAGTATATTTTAAAATGGTTATATAAGGTTTGAGATTAACATTGAAAAAGTAATAGCGAAAAAAAAATACTTACAGGAACTTTCAGTTATTTTTTGCTCAGCGTATGTTACATGATGACTCTCCAACAAAACGCAAGGCAGCGTCTGCTCTAGCCGAGACTAGAATGGCTTTAACATCACTCAAAACTTTTAAGAGACGTAATATTGCTAATGTACCAGTGCAGAGGGTGGGTGAGAGTATTAAGAATACCTTGCCCGGTGTTGTGAGGCAACAAGCGGTTGATAATAGATTGCCAAACTCTAATGTCATGGTTAATGTGTATGAGGTACATATCATAATTTATTGTCTTATAAAAGTTTCTCTTTATAAAAGATTTGATAATCATTTTTACTAATTTTCTTCATGTTTACATTTTGTTATAAAAATTTCTGAATCATATGTGAAGAATATATGAATGGAGGTTTGTTTGTCAGTTGAGTAATTGGTTCCAAACTTAAAATAAGAATGATAAATATCTCCATTAAATAAAAGATAGTTACATAACATATTGCATATCTATCTATCCAAAACCAGGATACTCCATCAACATCAAGAGGAGTTCCGGTGGCAGAAGACCCTGGCCCAGCGTCGCTAGTCCAGGCTTGTAATGTGGAAAATGAGAAAGAAGTTGGAATCTGGACAAATCCAAAAACAAAAATGGTTCATGCAAATGTTGTTCCACATCAACCTTTGCCCTTTACCCGTTAGTATTTTATTTACAAAACTAGACATGTAAACAGTTTCTATTTATTCTTTATTTTTATTTTTATTTTTATTTTTATTTTTATTTTATTTTTTTTATGTAAAAAGTTTTTAACGAATTATTTTTAATTTGTAGCATTTGAAGATGCGGATGACGATTTAAAACTTTCTTCCAAGCATATGCCTTACTGCGTAGATGACTTAACATTTAATGTGCCACTGTGCGTACCGGACCCCGCAGATCCAACTAAGATTCCCTGCTATAGTAAGGACCAGGTGAGAATTGTAACTCAATCACATTTTAGAATTATATGTTCCAAATATTATAGAGATTACATTTGTTTTATATTAGGTATATGTAAATGATAAAGAATACAGTTTAGAGGAAATAAAAGCAAGATTATACACGTCATACAATCCATATGAAAAGGTAGAAACGGAAAATGTTCAAGTACAAGAGACTTATAAGAATATAAACGAAACGCTAGCACAGTGCAGTGCTCTGGAGACTTTGGCCAACTGTGCCTTGGACTCCGAGCAGGATCACATGGCGCAACTGATGCCTCTGGCGTTATCCATACCTAAATTACAAAACGTGACCAAAGTCCAAAATATACATTCTCCCGGTGAACCCAAAGTATTATGTAATTTGGACTCCAAGGAGGTCAGTGAACTGGCGGCTAAGAAGAACGACGAAAACGAAATCCCATCGAGCTCCTTAAGCGACAAGGAGAATCAGGTCGCCAACAATCACTACAACGAGAACGCCGCTAATGTAGGAAAGAATAATTTGATGGAGGAGTTCAATAGGAGTCTGATGAGCAACCTGCTGGGGGACTCGGTGACCGTCAATACGAAGGAGGCGCGATGGGAACTGAGGAATATTTTCAATGACAACGGTAATGTTATAATGATATATGAAATTATATTGAATTGAAGAAATATTAAATAATATTTTATTTCTGCAGAGCCGTCCATGGTGCAGCCCGTGGTCCAACAGTTTGACGTGCCCAAGTTTGACATACACGAGGACAGATCCATGACGATGGCTATCAATACAAAGAAGAATTATGATATGCCGGATACGAGAAATTTGCCGGAGGATAAAGAAAACGCAAATCAGTTTAGTGCGGTTCAAGCGGCGGCGGCTCAGCCCGCCACGCAGGTAACGTGTGTAGTTATTTTTAAGTAAGTTTATTTATTTCTGTACATCTACGCCACCCACTGCTCCATAGAATCTTAAGGGAATTTCAACAATAAAATTGTTTGTCTGGAAGAAATCGTCAATAGGCGATAAGACGCCTTTCGTCGTATCGTTTCGTTTTATCTCCATAATTTTCTATTTTCTTTCTTTTATAGTTATAATTTTTAACCTGTTTTTGTGATATGTATGGTTCGCAATAATGAATATAAATAGTGTTATCAATTGATAATTTAAGCTTTTTAATTTATTTATTAATATCTTTTTCACTTTGAATCATACCAGTGATCACTTGTGTACGTCAAATGGGAGCGTCAGGACTATTTTGAAACCACACTTATCGAAATAAGCCCGTCTGTGAAGACGCTCTCCAACTTAAAATAAGCTTACGATAGTTCCAAAAGCGCGCTCTGTGAAAATCCACACAACAAACTCTAAGAGAATTTTATTTTTATCGTGATCACTGTTTCACAGACGTCAATACAATAATTCCCCCGATATGTGTTATAGGGGGGATTCGTTCCGCGTTAGACGAAAACACGTCGTAGTAATATTCTTGTATAACGCACTCATATGACCGTATAACGCGTTTGGTACAAATAGTTCATATTTAACTTTTCAAAATAATAAAAAAAAATCTTAAGAAAGAATTTAATGTAATTTAATTTTTATTTAATTTTATAACAAAACAATGTGTAAAGGTAAGCGAAATTAATTATGAACTGTAAAAAATAATTATAATAGTATAGAAATATAACGTAAATCCCCTCTTTATATGGGGGAAAACACGTGTTATACGAGGTTATATGGAATCGCGTTATATGGAAACGCGTTTTATGTAAGGGATTTCGGCGCGCTGTATTTAGTTAGCAATGTACAAACAACTAGAACCATGGCAATCAATTTGATAAGCCGGCCTAATGATTAGTTAATAATAAGAAAATAAATCCGCGGCTAGCAGGACGGCCATGATGTGTTTATTATATGTATTTCGTTTCAGGTTAATAAATCAATATTCTACGAGGAGGCGTCCTGCACCCAAGTGTTCAATGTGAACGTTAAAGTGGCCAGTACTCCGAACATGTCTCAGTTCAAGAAGCCTACTTCTGTCGATCAGTCCAAATTTGCTTCCGTTCCGAAGTTTAGCAGCGATGAGAGTGTAATAGAACCAGCCGACCACGTGACCACTAAGAGAGACGACTCCAGACAGACAGACCCACATGCTACAGTAGATAACCAAGGCGCAGGACTCTCCGTTATTATGGAAGCCACGAGAGAATACAACAGGTAGGTATTGTATGGAGTGCAGTTTAACATCAGTTATGTAGTGATAGTATACATATGAATATTTAATTTCAGTAAATCTGGTTCTAGTTCTTCGGGCCAATCCATGAGGACCAATTTTACCGGATACACGGCCAATTTTGACTCCGTGTACAACCACGACCCGAATCATCCAAACACGGCGTCCAAAAGGAATTCCCTATCAGCTCAAGGAAGATTGCCCAACGGTCAGTTCGCACGTGCGTACTCCCAGAAACGTGAAACGGAAAATAAAATGGCGATAGCGCCGTCCCCCTCAGTGCCTTATCACTCCCACGATCATCAATACCAGAAGCCAATGCCGCAAAACTTTAACTACTCCCCGCAGCGCCAAATGCACTACCAACAGAACTATAATTATCAGCAAAATTTTCCGAATAATCACATGATGAATCAGCAGCCCCAAGGATATGGAAGCCCTAACCCGAGCGCGTACCAGAGCCCCATGCAGAGCCACGACATGAATCCGCCCGTTGCAACCGGGTTTCAGAGTCCGACTTACTCTAATCAGATGTATCAGTCACAGGTCAACAACCCCGGCGGCGCACTGAACCAATACCACTACAACCAATCCGACCGCAACACTTACCAACAAACGGCAGTCTTCCAAAGTCCCCCACATCAAACGCAGTTTCAGAATTCCGTGTACTACCAAAGAACTAATCAGCCCGCACAAAACACATACAATCAAAACTATCACATACAAGGTGCTTACAACAATATGTACTCGAGCTCGGGACAAAACTCCAACAGCCCAAACTACAATTCGGTCCAGAGTCCCTACAGGCAGCCGAAACAAGGGGACAACCAGGCCTCGTACGGAATGACTAACAACCAGCAATTTCAAGTATATCAGAGTCCGCAAGCCTCACAAAATAATTTCCGCAATACGTCCATGCACGACGCTAACATGGCTCAAACGTACTCGGAGGCACAGGGACGACAAGAAATGGCCGAGAGAGGAGATACCGATAAGAACGCCTCCGTTATCAATAGCTCGCAATTGAAAAATCCTACGCATAAGAGTCCAAACAGCTCGGTGCTAAGAAACGTGAGATACGACCAACCCGTCGTAAAAGGTGGCCAAAAATCACCGGAAGTCGGATTTTCCAATCAATTCTTAAATTTCATCTCAAATAGAAACGAGCCCAAAGATAACGCGAATACACCGAAATTTACAAACAGTCCGAGTATATCGCAAAAAATGCATAAAAATCTATACGTGTCGAGTCCCGAGCAGGCTCAAGTGCCGCCCTCCTCTGGACTATCTGACACCGACAGCAAGGACGGCATGACCGCTCAGGCCACGCCCATACAGTCCGCCAAGATACACTCGGCCGACAAGCAAAAGGACATCTCAAAGAGGCAGTTGGATTTCGAGCATCGAGTCGACATCCAATCGGAGGACAGCAGAGACTCCGTCAGCAAGGACAGTAGAATCTCCTCTGTGTACTCTCGTCAATCGGACTTCCAATCCGACGGCTACGGGATGGATATCGATAGCGAAAATTCAATGGAATGCGGTGCTTTTAAATCTTCGCACTCCATCTCCCTGGTGGAGACCAGCGACATCCCGCGGCCGGCCGATATCGATTTTCCCAAAGTCATCGACCCGTTTAACAAGAAGATGTTAACATCGCTGTTGGAGTACGTCAAGTTCCCCAACAAGACCCACGCCGAGGGCTACGTGGAGGTCAGATCGATACCTAAACTGCAAACGGCGACAATGATTTCGGTCGGCAGTAGTAAATATTCTATAGAGAAACAATTGGGCAAAGGGAACTACGGAGCCGTGTTTCTGTGTTTGGATCTCCACAGCAATAAGTCGGTGGCGGTCAAATATCAAAAGCCGAGTCGTCCCTGGGAGTTCTACATCTGTCAGGAAGTTAAAGCTCGGATAAAAGATCCCTTTATGGTAACTAATTAGTGATATCTCATAAATCGTTTTGCTTTCTTCAGTTACTTATAATATATATGTTTCGCAGCTGCCAGGTTATATGGAGATATCCACAGCCTTCCTAGGTGAGAACGCCAGTTTGTTCGTGTCTGAGTACTCGCGCTACGGTTCGCTGCTGGATGTGGCAAACAAAGTGAGGATTGCCACCTCGAAGTGCATCAATGAGTTAATAGTTATTCTGTTGACGTCTGAAATGCTGTCCATAGTTCATTACCTTCACAAAGCGCAGATCATTCACGCCGATATTAAACCTGATAACTTTTTGTTAATGAAGATGTAAGTATATGAATGAACGTCTCGATGACAGATGGCAGTAGGTGTTAATATATTAATAATATAATATTTTTTTGTAGACCGACTCAAGAATGGCGAACTCCCTCGCTGCAGTTAATTGACTTAGGATGCGCCATCGACATGTCACTTTTCCCAGAAGGAACTTCATTTAGAGAAGTAACTCAATATATATAAATAATATAAATTTACTAATTTCAGTTTGAATTGTGCAAATTATATATTTTTTCGTTTACAGTTAATTGCTACGGAAGGATTTACATGCACCGAAATGAGAGAAGGCAAACCGTGGACCTACCAGACTGACTTGTACTGTCTGGCCGGCACTATACATGTGATTCTAATGGGCAGCTACATGAAAGTAACTAATCGCTTAGGACAATGGAACATAGATAAGAAATTACCCAGGTAATAATATGCAATAATTTAAGAACTAGTGTCGGTGTAATACATGTACACGTTATTATTAACTCTTTGGCTGCGGCGCGTAAAATGTTGAAATAACACAACACGAACAATGTGTGGAGCCGCAATCGTATAACCAAGCACTATGCGTATTTGTATGCGGCTCAACGCGAAGGACGTGGGTATCACAAAGTAACGGCTATGCGGCTTAACACATATTGTAGAAAGTATATTACATCGGGCCTGCGGATCTTCCAAGACATTTGGGTAATTTAAAAGAAACTTAAAGAGAATACAATTTTACATTTTAATATGATATTAAATTATGTGACAGAAACGAACTGTTTCTATATACTAAGATTTACTATTTATATATTAGTAGTCGTCCATAATGGTAAAACATTCGAAATATATCTTCTAATAACGCTTCATAAGGAGTTCAGGAAAGAAGAAGGAAGGAAGAAGAAGAAGAAGAAGGAAGAGACCTTCTTTATTAAAGTACTCAAACAAAAAGCAATCTTCCATTAATCGCAGTGTAGTCCATTTAATTCATATTTGTAAACAAAATATTTTGGCGCACTAAGTATTAACTTATACTATTTTTTGTTTTTGTTACTGTCGGTGCCATAAACCGACAACCGCAACAACAAAGTTAAAAAATGTTAGAAAGGGCCGTGACAGGAAAAGCATATAGAGTATAAAAAATCATCAACTCAATCCTGATATGATATGATATTCTTTATTGTACAAATACAAGATACAGAAAAAAAGGAATTAAAAAAAAAACACAAATGTACAAAAGGCGGCCTTATTGCTAAAGAGCAATCTCTTTCAGGCAGCCTTTGGGTACAGGATATGGGGTATAAGCGTCGAGATAGGTACTGCACTACACACATACATAAATACAATACAACATACATAATATACATAAATATATTCATATCATTTACTTACATACATCACGATGAGAATACAAGTAGTAATAATATACTTATTAAATTTATATACTTGACGAATCGGTAAGAAACTATGTGGAAGGAAAATAGGGTGTTAAGGAGAGGTTTTAACTTTAACTTTAAACACTGAAGACCCAATCTTCACACACCTTACGGCTAGGGTCAAAGAGTTCCAAAGACGAGCAGCTTGAACTGTGAAGGAATTTGTGTAAAGATAGAAGGAGTGAAAAGGAATTTTTAAAGTTAAGTTACTCTCAGAGCGAAGGTAACGTTCATGCGATTTACTTAATAAAATAAAACATTCTTTGAGGTAAGAAGGGATGGACTGATTGAACAGAATAGAATAGAAGAGATTATTTAAGACATGAGTATTCCTGCGAAAGCAAATTGGGAGCCACTTGAGTTTAGTGCGATAATGAGATACATCTTCATATTTGCATTGGACCAAATATGAATCTTATACAAAAGTTCTGTAGGGCTTTAAGTTTATTTAAAAGCTCATTAATGTCAAGAAGCATGGTCCTACGTGCTGGAAATTCGTCACTATCTCCGTCTCCGAATTGGCAGTTTTTATATGTCTGAAATAAATAAATGCAAGTAAAAATAAATGACTAAACTGTTTAATAATGATTTTGAGTTATTATTATTATTATAAGATTAAGAAAATATAAACCGAACGAACTTTCGTCCATAATTGATACAAAAATGTGTATTACCATAACGGAGTTACAATGAAACAATCACAAACGGTGTGTTTCCCCGCATCATTGTATACATTTTTATTAAACACAATATTTGTGTGTCAGCCGCATCGGCGTTGCATAAAAAATTACACAAACGATGTGAGACCGCAGTCAAGGTGTTAATTTAATGATTGTAAACATTACACTAAAGTTATATCTGATCTATTTAATATATTTTTATTTATATAATATTAAATATGATGGTACTATTAGTTTGAACTATGTATTTTTGGTCCTTTTGGTGTAGAAAGAATAATTAAAAATAATATCTTTACAGGTATATGAAGAATAGCCTTTGGGATAAAATATTTACGAATCTATTAAATGTGCCTGATTGTAATAATTTACCAGATCTAATGGAACTGAAGAACGAAGTTGACGGCGTTTTAAATGAAATGGACTGCCTCAGTTCACAGCTCCGTAACTTTGCTAATGTGCTTAAGTCTAGGTAAACTCGGAACCCTTATATTTATTGCATTTAGATGTTACTGTGAATGTAAAAATATGTTTGTATTAATATTAACTATATTTAAGTTGATGAATTTGAGTAATCATTTATCAGGTTAAAAAAACATTTCAAAAAACCGCTAAATATCAGATTGTACACTTTAAGGTTATCTTGTTGAGTTTAATTAAAAATGTGATATGTAATTTAGCTTTTTGTTAGTTGATATGAATCTTGGCTTAGAGTATCTTGTACTTGTTAGCTCCTAACGTTGAAACTTCACTTAGGTTTCATTTATTTTTGTACAACATATAAGACTTGCACTTCATATTTTTTTGTTCGACTGTATTAAAAATAAATAATTACCTGGTTATGTATTCTTTTATTTACTTGCTAATAAGCCTTATAATATATAAAATCTTGTGTTATTTTAGTTATTGATTTAGAAAATAAATCTCAATTTACAGTCATCTCTGTATAAAGTATGAAATTGTTTTAAATTAAACAAAAGTAAAATAAACAATATAAATGTTTTATTAATAAAAATAAAATTGATTTAAGATTTTTCCAATCTTAGTTTTTTTCTCTCTTGGTACTCTTGTACATTATCAAATTTTCTTTTAAAAAAAACTTTGATAAAATTGGGATCATATTTTTCACTTTTACACTCCCTGTCTTCGAACACTTGAAAACTTCTAGAAAATTCAATAGAAATATTATCACTTTTATTTACAATATTGTATTCAATAATTTTATAATTCACATTGTCATATATATACAATGAAGAGTCAATAAGCTTCATGGCAGCAGGGAAATTTTCAACATCCACTTCTGATACTAACTTGTGGCTAAACTGATTATCCCTAGACTGAATTTGATATAACATTATTTTCATATATGTGTGTACTGCGATTGCTAAAATGCTTGAAAACTCATTTAGCTTAGTAATTGTGTAATGCACTATCGGTAGTGTAGTAACTTCTATACCATCTTCATCCATTAATCTACTGAATTGCTCTTGCAATTCGTTATTTTTAACATCATCGGACGTATCAATGGTGTGTAATAAGGCTCCATTAATATAATTCCAACACTTCACAGTTCCATCTCCAGATGTACTAGTAATATATTCAGGTGAGTGTGGTAATAGCTCTATATGATTCACAAACTCTTTGTGTCCTAAGCAATATGTCTGTATATTGTAAGTATTCGGAAAACAAGATACTTTGATCTTTTCATCTCTGTCACATGTTATAAGATATTTTGAGTCATTTGTTTGTAAGATGTTAAGGAGAAGACTTAAATGTCCCAGAATCTTAGTGCCATTATTCCCACTTGGTATGTCGTAGGATAAAACATCACCGGTCTTGTCTGCCACAAAAATTTGTGAGTTGTTTACATTAAATCTTATCTTACTGGCTCTTCTTGGTACTGTAATATTAAGGATTTGTTTCAGAAGTGGTATTTCATAAATTATCAACCTTTTGGATAAGGATAACAACACAGCTAAATATTTGTTATCATAAGATATTATAATATCTGTAACCGTTTCGTCCTCATGTGGTGCCGGATCAATTGTTAGTTTCATAAGTTTATCAGTTGTTTTGTTATAATAATCTATATAATATCCATTTGAAACTGCAACAATATGACGACTCACAGCTAAACAAGACATGATCTATTCATGAGGACTTTAATTTTATAATAATAACTAATATCTATCTTTGAATTTCTTTTAAATTATAAATTAAATAGATTTAACCTAAAACCTTAAATAAAAAAACACTAGTGTCACTTTTATACTGTCTATGGACTATCGATGGTAGAGGATGGGAGTACTAACATATAGGGGCTGGGGGTAAATGATATAAAGCATTGTATAACTTCAATGTGTCCCAACAATAGTGCTAGACTACTTCCTTTTTAATACAATGTTGTAAAACTAGCAGTTAAAAATAAAGCGAAGTATTCTGAAAATTAATTAATTTAAAATATTATTCATAATGGTTATGAAAGGATCTAACTAACTGTTTGTTAGAGTGGTCTTACTAATGATGACTATCATTTCGATTTTTTTTATAAAAAAATAATAATTTAATTTTTGAACCTATTAAAATGTTTAATTATTTCTTCTAATTCAATTTTGAAAATTGTTATTGTGAATCAAACTAAATCATAACTATTTAATTGAAGTCGTTATTAAAAGGATATTTTAGTCTTTATTACAGCAAGTACTTTATTAGTAAATTGTGCTCCATCTAGCCCGCATTATTAAAACTGAGGTGACAATATTAGTTCTAGATGACATAAATTGATACGTCATCTAGAACCTCATCTATTTACTGTCACTGGAAATTCTGAAAATAAAATCTTATAATATTGAATCAAAGTATTAAAAATACTACAAAACATAAAAAAAGAAAGTTATCCAATTGGAATAGTTTTTAGCACACTGTTTGTGTTGTATTATTAAATTAAGAAACTTTGTACCTTATTTCAACAAACATATATTCCAATTCAAACCATGGCTGCTATGGTATCTTCATGGTCTCCAGACAAGAAGCATAGCGATGTGCAAAGGTGAGATTAATGTGATATCAAGAATTATATTTCAAATCCAGTTATTTTTGACCCTTCTGACATTACTTATGCAAAAAAAAAAAAAATCTGTATTAGCACTGTAACTAAAAAAGGTAGATGACACACAATATTGTTAATAATTTGGATAAATTAACAAGGGAAATGTCTTAATCTTATTCTAGGTGGATATGTATATACCCAGCTTACTTGAATAGTAAAAAAACCCTTGCCGAAGGTCGGAGATTGGCTAGAGATATATGTGTTGAAAATCCTACACATCAGGAAATAAGGGACGTTCTTTCCACAACTGGATTGCGCATTGGAGTTGAAAACAAACTGTATCCACGTGAACGTAGTAAGGTATGGTATTATTTATACCATTAGTGTACTAAGTTTTAACTGAGTTATAAATCTGCTTGATTAATTTGCTACATTAGTTTGTTAGTAAAGATACATTTTGTAGTTACAATAAGTTATAGTTGTGCTATATGTAACAATATATAGAATATAATGCATACAAAACTATATGTATAAAAAATATATATATTTAATCTCTATATAAGTGAATAATATTCTTAATGAGAAATAAATATGTTTAAACCTGAACCTGACCTAAGTAAATTAACTTTAACAACCAACAACAACGGTTGTTTTTTAGACTGGACTCTATTAAATGGAGATAATTTGAAATTAATCAATAAAATCTCATTATCTTTTTAGGAAATGTTGCACCGCGGACGTATACGTGTTGAGATAAAAAAAGAAGACGGATCACCAATCAAAGATGAATTTTCCACACGAGAGTCTGTCATGAGGCATATTGTTGAATCTATACCAAAACTGAAGACTCGTCAGAACAGGTATACTGTTTTACTTATTTTTAAGCTAGGCTAAGCTATAATAATATAATATGTATATTTATTTAGTGAGACAATGATTCTAAAAATATAACACTATTCATCACATTAATCAAAATGATTGTACTCAAGAATTTTTATACTAATATTGTTTCTAAAAATATTTAATAATTAAAATAACAAATCTAAAGCTAAAGGCTTAAATCTGGCAAAGCTAAATAGGAATCTAAAGCTAAAGCCTTGAGATTATACTGAAGATCTTCTGGACGTCAGCCGGTTCAAGATTAGTTTGACCCTCAAACAGATCAGGAACAAGGCACTTGAAGCTTCTGAGCTCAGATGGCGACCAGTCCTGAAACACCTTCAGAAGCTATTTAATATCGTGCTTCACGACAGAAAGATGCCACAGGCAACAGGAACAGAACTATGATGGTGCATTTCTTCAAAAAAGGTGATAATACCTTGGTGAAGAATTACAGAGCTATCTCACTTCTGAGCCATGTCTACAAGCTATTCTCGATGTTCTCGAGGATCAGTTCAATGACTTCCAGCCTCTAGAAACCGGTTTCTGTAAAGGCTTTACCATCAAAGGCCACATATATACGGTGCGGAATGATACAGAAGACTGAAGAGTGTAATCGGCCACTATGCTTGGCATTTGTGGACTATGAGAAAGCTTTCGATTCAGTCGGGACCTGGGCTGTACTGCAGTCATCAAATGTGGCATCGACTATCGGTACATCCAACTGTTGAAGTGCTTGTAAAAAATGCCACCATGTCAATCCGGCTAGCGCCAGAGCTCGATACCTATACACTTGCAGAGAGGTGTTAGACAAAGACACGTTATCTCTCCGAAACTGTTCATCGCTGCACTGGCAGATGTCTTCAAGCTCTTGCACTGGAGCGGGCTCGGCATCAACATAAACAGCGAGTATATCACTCATCTTCGGTTTGCCGATGATATTGTCATAATAGTTGAGTTCTATGGAAGACCTGTATACAATGCTAAATGATTTCCGTAGAGCCTCCGTAAATGTAGGCCTTAAAATGAACAAGGCCAAGAGGAAGCTGATATCTAATGACCATGTCGCGCCTACTCAAGTAGTTGTCAGAGATGCTACGCTCGAAGTTATAGACGATTACATATGCTTGGGATAAACCGTCCAGCTAGGGACGTCCTACTTTGAGAAAGACGTCCTACTCGCCTAATCCAACTCAGATGGGCAGCGTTCGGGTAGCTCTAAAACATCTTCACCGCAATAAGACGAATGTCTTTGATCACTGTGTGTTGTCATTGATAACTTATGGTGGGAAACGGGTAATAAGCCCCCACTAGATGGGCCGACAACATAGACAAGGTCGTTTAAGGACAAGGAAGCTTAAGACGGGTTATCGTGGCGATCTTTGGGGGAGTGCTAGGCCTTGCGTGCTTTGTTGGCGTCTATAGGTTGACCA
Source organism: Melinaea menophilus ssp. n. AW-2005 (assembly GCA_918358695.1). Taxonomy (NCBI): domain Eukaryota; kingdom Metazoa; phylum Arthropoda; class Insecta; order Lepidoptera; family Nymphalidae; genus Melinaea; species Melinaea menophilus. Next base: position 1,535,933 of record OU911039.1, read on the forward strand.
GAGTATTGCCTCTAATTTTGCAAAACATTTATGATTAAAAGTCAATTAATTATACAATCATTTTATTAACCTCCTCCACATTCCTAATTATTCTTACTTGCATTTAAAACATTGAAATTTACTTGAAACATTTGTTTGAAAAATATGAAATTGATAGAATGTAAAGTTTAAGATATATTATATCAAGAATCATTGCTTCAGGCCGGCGGAACAACAACCTCAAGCTGTTCAGCAAACCAGCAACAAGAGCAAGGGCAAGAAGGGACGGCGGTAAACTGTTATACTTATGTTATAAGTAAATAAACATTATATATAAAATATATATTTTTATTTAAATCTAGGAGTGAATATGAATTGCCTTTTCCGTCATCTTGTTTTCACCATTGACGTCTCGAGCTACACTGTAGCCGTCGAAGATCATAACGACTTTGGGTCCTATTGCTTCATTTGTTCTACGAACTTTTTTATTTTCTTGGGCAATTTGGCCATTTCTGACAATGATTCGTTTATCACCGGAGATATTGCTTGGGACGCTTTTTTCATAGTCTTCGGTACTTCGTATTGGAATATTTTCTTCTTGGGGTTCACTGTGTAGTCCTGAAGTAAGTTCTGGTAGAAAGACTGGGCTTTTTGTTTCGATTCCCCTAACTTGGAGTTCAATTTGTCCTTTGTGTTCTGATACGTTTCTTGTATCATCTTCAAGGGTTTCATTTGACGGGAGTATGACTGTGGTACCTTTACTGGTTCCTCTATTAGCTTCCTCAGTTTGGGTATTGGTTCCGATTCCTCGTATTCCTGTGAATCTAAAGCAACTTGCATCGTTTCGTGAATCACTGTTGGAATTTTGGTCATTATCTTTTGAATGGGATGCATCGTCTCCGTGGAGGGAATTGAGTTTACTATTTCCATTATTCCCGGAGATATGTCCTTGAGAGCGCCCGTTATATGTGGGGCTACTTCTCTCACCGAGTCTAGTATGGTTTCTCCAAAGGCTAGTGGGATTTCTTGCAAATAATATGGGTATGTTCTGATTCCGTCTGAAACGGCTGAAGTTATCATTGATAGTATTATCGGTCTGCGCGGTGGCAGTAACGGCAGAGGACGCATTCTCGACCTCATCGGAAGGAGAGGAGGTAGACGTAAATGTCTCCTCTTGCGTGTGTGAATATTCGGAATCATGTTTAGCGCTACAGATGCAGGTTTTATCCTTTTTAGTGGCACTCTGATGTCTCCTCTCTCTTCTAGACTCATAGGTTTCGCTAGAGTCTGAACTAAGAATATTATCAAATAACAACTCAATATTCCTAAGGAGGGGAATGTATTTGTGGTTAATTTGAACATGTCTCCTCTGTATTTCCCGTTTTCCAGTTAAATTTTTACGTTTAAAATCCGGTTTTTGTAAATATTTCAATTTCTTTTGTTTCAGGGGGGATTTAATTGGGAATGTCTTTCGATATTTCAGTAATGATCTACTTCTACCGCGAGTATTGTTACCTAGAAAGACGCCTTAAATTAAAATATTAACTAATTTGAAAATTAATAAAATGCCTTTAAAGTACGTACTTGATCCCTCGCGTTTCTTTGCTTTTGTATGGATAGGTATTTCAAAGGATGGTAAGTGTTCCTTAGACGGCGGTAGGAGTGCTGAGATAAAAAAAAAACTATAGCCATTAAACGTAAATATATCAAAGTTAAACAATAACTTAATTATATTGTAATGTGGAATTGAAAAAAATAAACGAGAGCAATGATAAATGGTTTAGGAATTATCTATGTTAGAAATATTAAATAAGTGCTTTACCTGGAATGTTGGATATCTCTTGATGCGAACGTGAATTTAGTTGCTCTGCCGCAATAAGGTCATTGAGGGATATCGATTTAGCATCTATACCTATAAAATCAATTTTAAACATTAGATATAAAAATATACATCATTATTAATAACAGCACTGTTTACTATTATTCAAACTCTTTTGAAACATACAAAAATTGTAAAAGAATTCAATCGATTTTTACATGAACACATGAAACTGGATTTAAAGTACTTTATGATAAAAAATATAGTAATTTAGGCTAGTTTTTTATGTTTTATAAAAAAGCGAGTAATAACAAATAACAATTAAAATAAATAGTCACTAAATCAATAACGCAAATATAAATAAGTCGCGAATGAAACTTACAATATAAAATAAGACCGCAGCTAATATAACGTAACAATATCGTTACCTCCATTTTGTATCATTTTAACGTCTGATTAATCACACCAGGAAGTTATTAGTGCAGTTATTCGCTTTGTTTTCATTTCATTTCAATATTGCTGCGCTGCGATATTAAATTACTAAGCACAGCAGATTTCGATCACGTACGTCTTTTAGTTAATAACACTAGTGGCCGTTTCTGGTAGCTTATGTATTTTTTTAATTCATGTTTAGGAGTTTATTATAATTATAGTAGTTTTTATTATAATAAATTATACATAACAATTTTTAATGTAGGTGTTATTTTACTTAACACGTTTTATTCGGCCAAATTGTTAAAGATTGTAACGAAATCAAAGTGGGTTAATAATTTTTTCGCCTTCCAATTGTATGGATTTAAAAACAAAGAAATTCGATTGCTTTTATAATATTATTTGGAAAAGTTAATATTATTACAATTACGATTAATTATTATTTGCCTATATAAGGTAAGGCAATATAGGCAATATATATTAAGGCAATGCAATTAAACAAATGTTTATGGAAAACAATCCGTCTATGCAATGATAAAATACTAAAGAATCGTATCAGTATAGAGTACCTGTTTCAGGGTGGAGTGTGAAACCCGTGACATCCTACTAATGTCGACAATGGTCGGTTGGGTAATCTTAAAAATAGCGCTCCTTATGCCCCGGGAGTCCCCGAATTACTATTTATTCTTGACATTTTCGCCTTTTATGATGCATTTAAATATGTCTTTCGACAAACATACTCTCCAAATGTTTAATGTTATTATCGAAATTTTCGAAGTTATTTCAGATATTTAATTATTACTACCATATTTTTTGCGACGAAATTCGACCTTCTCCATAAGTATTCGAGAGACTTTATTTCATAACACTAAAAATTATTTTAAGCAAGATTTAGTGAATTTTAATTAGCTATTTCCGTATCACTCACAGTCAGCACAACAGACCCCGATCTTGTTACTTTCATCTGTTTTGTAGAGTTTGCTGTTTGGAAGATTTTAATTAGATTGTAATTTTAGAAATGCTTACAAAGCAAAATCTCCAAATAATTAATTATTTGAGTAAATGTTGACTCCAAATACTAAGGAACGTGTTTACAGTTTGTATTGCTTCATCTGTTTAAATATTAGTCAATTAAAGATTTAAGTATAAGAATATAAAGACAAGGAATGTGCCGAAATTCAATAAGTAAGAATTTGAATATAGGTGCTTAATATTTGGAGTGCGTACAGGTCGGAATGCGAGGGGAACAATTTCCAATAATCCCATCTTGATTCCCGAGGAAGGTGAGGTGCTCCAGAAATTCGGCATGACCTACAAATGTGAAATTCTAACATGAACTCCATTCTATTTTCACCTTTTCATTATAGTATGAGTATGTATGAATAGTGTGAGTATTCTATGGATGAGGCCATTTATTTTGTATCGGATCAATCATGTAGTCATCACAAAGTTTTTTAATGAAAATAATTAAAACAGAAAAAAAAATTATATACTTTATGTATTGGCATACAATAACATCAAATTAACTTATCCATGTAAGTAAATGGGTATCTGACTGTCACCATCATATAACCTAATATCTTATCTTCATCATCATCATCATCATACTTTTTTCATAATGTTAGTAACGTAGGAGATTTTTTGTAAAGAAAAAAAATTTTGTATTGCAATCCATGATTATGTAAATTAGATCCCAATTTCAATGAAGGAATTATAAAATTAGTAGTTGTTTTAAATTTAAATCTCCAATCTAATTGATTTGATGACATTTTCACAGACAGAAAATTAATCAGTCTATGAAAAATTTGTTGCCTGTGGCACAAGCGAAGTCGTAGACAAAAACTAAAGCATTTTTATTATTATTGTTATCAGTATAAAAGAATATGAAGCTTAATTGTAACGTCACGTAATTCATTATTAATATCGGGTGCCTCGAGCCTGGACTCGCTGGATGTTACTAATAAATATGCTAATGTTGGCCCCTCTTAAGGATTTTCACGGATTTTCATTTTCTTATATCTGAGGCAAGCGAAAATTAGAATAAAAGTAATCTTAAATTTGCTTTTTCCCTAAATCTGCTTACATCGTAAATTTTCTTTGTTCGTTATAATTCTATTATGGACCTACCTAAGTGTTTGAGTATATTTTTTTAAAATTTAATAGTTGTTTTTAAATTATATATAATCGTCAGACCACGTTATTCTAGTTTAACAACATTAATTTACTAGTTATTATATAACTAGTAAATTAATGTTGTTTATATAATGTTGCAAGTTTCTGCTATATCAAGCCTACATAAGGTCGGCTCACTGCTCACACACTGATTGGTGGTTAATTATTATATTTAGAGCGTTATTATATTTAAGAGTAATGTGCCTTATTATTGCAATTAATAATTCTAACATATATACGAATTAAAGTATAATTCTATAAAGTTCCACTACTATGTACAGTCTATATACTCGTATGTGTATTAATTATGACGAGGGACGCGAAAAGTGCTTTTTCACCACAATACTCCACTGAACGTTTGTTGAATTACATAAATTTTCTTCTCAAATATGTAAATTTCTAGATTTCTGCAGGAGATTAATAGAAATGTGTTTGTTATTCCAGGTTTGAATTCCAGAATACAAAATTTCAGACATAGGCTTTGGTACCTTGACGTTTCTAAAGAATAGATATAGAAACTATTTTAAAACGATAAGGTATCGAGATCTCATTCGACCTATTTACTTAATAAAATAAAATGATATTAACGATAAAATAAATTGCTTCTGTCACTGGTGTGTCATTTTTGGATTAGTTTTAAGCTTTGTTAAGATTCTTTATTATAAGAACTGGTTTTTAAAAAGTAAACATAATAAGAAAGGATAGACAATGTCAAATTTGGTGAAAATAACATATCGTCCACAAACTCCATATTTATTTATAGCAAGACCTTATTCGGCTCCGAAAAAAGAAGCCGCCGCCCCCAAGAAAAATGTAGATCCGCGAAGAGTCTTTAAAATATATAGGTTTGGAGGGGTTCTTAGCAATGAAAAGCCTAAATTAAAGAATTACGATCTCGATGTCAGTAAATGTGGACGCATGGTATTGGACGCTCTCATTAAGATCAAGGATATGGACCCCACACTTGTGTTTCGACGTTCCTGTCGCGAGGGTATCTGTGGCTCGTGCGCTATTAACCTTCAAGGTGAGAACTGTCTCGCTTGCATCACCGCCATTCCAGATGATAAGGTTGTAACTATTCACCCAATTCCTCACATGTATGTAATTAGAGACTTGGTTGTGGATATGACGCATTTCTTCAACGTTTACGACAGCCTACGTCCGTATTTAATTCGAAATAATTCTGGGGCTTTGGGAAGATTTCAATACGCGCAGAGTGCAGGGGACAATTCAAAATTGATTGGATTGTACGAGTGCGTTCTTTGCTCCTGTTGTGCCACAGCCTGTCCGAGTTATTGGTGGAATGGTCGAAGGTTCATGGGCCCGGCGTCTTTGCTTCACGCCTACAGATGGATTATAGATTCTCGAGATGAGGATGCGGAACAGCGACTATTTGAACTCCGAGACGATTTTAAAGCTTTCAGATGTCACACTATATATAATTGTACCCTGGCCTGCCCCAAAGGATTACATCCCGCTCTCGCTATTGCCAAATTAAAAAGATTAATTTCAGGATTAGATAAAAAGCCGTTACCTGAAATGGACCCTATGAAGTTTTCTCAATCTTCCATGTCTGGCTGTCAATAAAAATCTACTTTTTTTGGTATATTTCGATGAATACTATAAATAAAATAAAATTATTGATTTTATTAACATTGTTTAAATATTAGAGAACGAAACATAAGCAAGTATATTTAGTACACTCCCAGACAATTAATAGACACTATAAAAGAAATATAATTTGACGCGTAAGTCTTAAGATGTCGAAAGTAAATTCATTTCTTTATCTTTCCTTCTACATTTATTAGTTCCATCAACGAAACGTTATCCTCGCGGGGATTATCACCGAATCGGTATCTAAATTGGATCGGAGCATCCACTTTAATGATACATCAAAGTCGGCTTTGATCGAATGTTTGTGATCGCAATACGCATCGCTGGTCTGACCCTCTTATAAATCCCTAATAATGCTATAAATGACTAGCTACTTTTTTAACTTAGCGATATTGAATCTGAATAAATACCGCCACCATACCCAGTAGATATTGTAAAAATATTTTGAAAGTTCATATTGCTCTCGCGTGCAGCAGTTTTCCGTGAATTTAAAACATGTCAATCTTGTCCACAAGCAGGTTTGCGTTCGACAGTATTTTTGCGTAAAAATAAAATTGCATATTCTGCATAAAGGTACCACGACAAATATTTTTTTATAATATTGTGAGAGCCGTGAAGTCTTTATTTATATATTTTAGTATTCATTGTGAAGATATCGCGTATATAATAACGTATATAATAACGTAAGTAATTTTTTAACGCAACAGAAAACACCTTTCAATCAAGCCATAGACAATAAAGTATAGACGATCGGTCTTTGTAAATCGAAAATGGCGGTTGTTTGTTGCTTACTAGGATAGGTTAGGAAAATTAGATTTAAAGTATAAGAAACAATATAATTGTTTTACGATTTCCTATCACATTAAAATATTTTATTCTTGCAATCATTTATAACTACTTACAAAAATGTCGTTAGAGGAATTCAAATTGTCATTCGACTTCTATTTATCACTAAGGTTAGTACGGTAGATAATAAATTGTTCAGTATGGTATTAGTTTCAAGCATTCTCATCACTCAAGACTAGTAGTGAAACAATATATCTTCTGCTAATGATCCAAATAAATTATGCACACTAATTGTACATTAACTAGTTATGTTTTGAGGATTCTCCTATTACAAATAATCTGTTTAACCCTAGATAACTAAACTGTTTTCATTGTTCCATTATTACTACACCTTCGTCCAACGGACTACGGAATAAAACAATGAAATATAATAAAAAATATTTAATTAAGATAGGAACTTGTTTCATCGCACAAAAGTAAGGATTATAATGAACAAATTAAGTACTAATTAATGTTATAATATCAATTTACACAGTGACCACACATACCAACATTTTGTGGACCACAAACAGCTTTTCTACATCTGGTGCAACGGTGCTTGGTCATTCTCCGGGCCTTTGATGGACATAGGTAGCAAATTTTACGCGCGTTTGACGAAGAAGGAACAGGAGCTTCTATTGTTGAAGATTCGCCAAGAATATCCTCAATCATGACCCTTATATTACGCCCCAAACTCACGGTCTTTTATCGTTGCCGAAGCCAAGGTTCCATTAGCTGATCTCCTAACTTCATTACAAAATCGCCCCCAGTCATTGGCTTTTTCTTATTTCTTATGTTGTTACAGTCATGAATAGCGTAAGAATGAATAGAACAAATATTGAGAATGTTATAAAAGTTACACACCGGCCATCTCTTGGTTTCCCGGTTAGAGCTTATATTTGCACACATTTGATCGACGGTGTCCACTGCACCTTTTGTGCTATTATAAAAATGTTTTATTTCTGGTTTTCATGTCGTTTCATTAATAATAGGTTGATCACGAATAGTTGACAATAAAAATACAACTTCGTTGGATTTGGCGTTAAATGAAACTAATATATTTCTCTAAAATGTCGTCCGTTTCCGATGTTCAGCTGTCAGATCTCTCCTTCGATTCGCTTTCCGATGCTGACTCCAGCCAATGACGAATCTGATCCCCTTGATTCTTCAAATCCATCTAAAACAAATATAAAAAAGTGAAAACATCTCTACATTTCTCCGTAACGTGTATCTAAACCGAACCAAAAATTTACTTACTACTAAATTTTGCATTAAACTTTCTATTTAAATCAATCCAATAAATTAAATTAGAAATGTAATAAATACTATTCTACATTTATCGATAAAAAGCAGATCTACAATATGTAAAACAATAAATATAAGAATTTATTAATGTACGTACCGTAACAATAAAGTTGTTGTTATTACTAAACCTTCGTCCAGCGGACGACGAAAAGGTCATAGAGCACGTTCTATGATGCGCGTGGACCCAATAGTGTCACGGGCTGCACTGTTTACTCAAATTAGGAAAGTAATGAAAGAGTCAAGGTCAGGGGATGGAGCGAAGTAGGTGATTTCGAATTTCGTCAGGTGGCACGTCGTCGCCTCGACGAGTGATTAGTTATAAAGGGTTAAGGAGGAATAAAAATCGTGAGAAATTAATATTGTAAGAAGAAGAAATTAATATTGTAAGAAATTAAGATAAGTTGCTTTCTAACGTAAAGCTAAGATATATTTAAAAGATAAAGTTATATGAATTGTCGTTTTGGGAGTTTGAAAATTGTTTAATGAATTGAAAAATTATTGATATGATTCTGTAGAAATATGATAAAAATTATAGAAAAGATGTTTTCGGCGTGTATTTAATATTTTTTTACATATTTTAATGTTTTGTTTCGTAATATTTCTTTATGTGGCTTTGTTTTCGTGAAATGTAGGCCAAGTTATTTAAATGAGTAATCTCTTCGGAGAAGACGTGTTCCACATCACCTGCTGTATCATTAGTTGTCGAGACATGTCTTTAAGAAAATGTCTGCTAAATCGTTTTCGTATTAATAAATTCGTTGCTCTATATATTATTTTAATAGAATTATTATTCTAATTATACAATGAAATAGAAATTTTAATCTACTAAATGCTTGAAATAATTAATATTGAGATATATATTTACAATTAGATATTGATCATATATGGGATTAGCATATTTTGTTATGAATATATAGAAGTGAAATGTTATTTAAGTTATTATGTAAAAATGTAAGATCGATGTGAATGTAAAAATAGGAAAAACTTAAAGGGAGATTTGATGTTAGTACCGGTATTAGAAAAAATAAGAAGTAATAGTTCTTCGTGGTACGATCACATAATGCGGAAAGATGAAAAACAAGAAGAGTGTCAAGTATGAATATGTATGGGCACAAGAGAAAAGAGCAACCGAAGATTATATAAAAAGGGTGCGTGAAAAATTGATTGCGAAGCAGCAAGTCTACACTCAGAGAATTTATGATAAAAAGCGTGGAAGATATTGACATATTGCGTTGAGATATTGCTATATTTTTTGGTTCTCTGCTTAATCATATTATTAATATGTGTGGAAGACTAATACAATAAATAATTTAAGCATAAACAATTGAAATGAGTCTCGTACGACACTACAGTCAAATATATAACTCTGGTTGGACCCAAGGGAGGCAACCGACCCATGTCCCAAACACATACTAATTCAAAAAAAATGCTGTGGTGTCTTTGGCTGACCGAAGACGGAATTATATATTACAGCTCATTGTAACTTGGCAAATTGATAGATACAAAATATTTATTTGATCGTTAATTTATTTAATATGTAAAACGTAAATATGAAATAATTTTCAGTCTATTAAAAAGCTTTCCATGTTTACGAAAATTATTGAAGGGCTTCAGTAAAATATCCAGCGGTTTACTTTAATCAGTTTTACAAAAGCATCCAAGTGAAAGCACCAACCCCGATACTACCTGAGAGCAGTCCTCGTCTAGAGTTTATTTCACAGCAACAATGTTGAGATAGCATTTGGAAATGGACAGGGTTTATATATTTAACCTATTTGTAAATCACTTTAACATTATTTTGTTATCAATAATCAATTTCAGTGTTTATGCTTTTAGAAATGTTTTTTAATCAGAATTCCGATACATGTATTTATATAAAGATATAATTATAACTACCTGATATCCAAAGATGTTACTTCTAAATTTATTCTGTATTACTATATTACTATTTGCATTTTAATAATTAAATTTCTAATGAGTATTAGTTTAATTAAGATACATTTCTTTTGCACAGATGGGTAATACAAAATACATATTGTTCTCTATATTTTAGTATAGATTTCTACGAGACTCCTGTTAGATTTGAGTATTAATATACGAGTATATTTATAAAATATTTAAAATAGATATAATCTTCTTCGAGATTCGTAAATTAGACATGGCGATGACGATTAGCGTCCCAATTCATTTATATTACGACAGTCTTAATAAGATCTTCATTAATCACACCATCGCTTATGATGATTTATGGTTTAATTTAATTTAATATAATATTTTATAAACAAAGAATATGTATTTCCGTATCGATAAATAAATTAATTGAAGTACTGATACGTTAAGTAATATTACTGTGATCTAATTCACGAGATACGTCATCGTAACCCTTCAAAACCCATGAGTACATGGGTTTTGAAGCAAATATAGGTTTCTATCAGAAATACTGGGTCATGCGTACTTATCAAGAGTGCTCCACACATGCACCTGATGCGGAAAGACCACACGAGTACATTTAAGTTTTATTTAACTTGAAATTCTAAATAAATCTAAGTTCGAGGTTCCATCATATCATATGGATTAAAGTTTTAGGGGCTTAAGTCTATATACTCCTAATATAAATTGGCAAACGTTAAAACTTGGGAAATATTCAATATTTATAAAAAGAGGGCTCTAAGAAATTGAAATGAATTTCCAAAGCTCAAATAATAGTTAATATTCCTTACATTTCAATGTTTATTTAAGTTCATTTAATTTAAATCTAAATATTATATTAAATGAGACCATCAAGTCGAGAAATTGGTTTCGTTTGAGTTGAGACGGAACTGAGAGATGGATCTAATATTGTTAACAAATTAATTACTCTCCAATCTGTTTTATAATAACTGTTTCACTGCTTTGTAGATATTTTGATATTATTTTAACAACAACAGAATAACGTTTAGGCGTTCGATAATTATATTTACTTTCAATATTTGAAAGTTAAAACATTTAACTATTACATTATTATATAAGTTGTTTCTCGCTAAAATATGTTTTGTACTATTACCAGATGGTACATAGCTATGTTAGTATAGTAGTTGGTAATGTTAAAGAGTACTGACTGCTGTGAAGTGTCAGTACCACGCGGCTTTACTATTGCTTCTCACACACACATACAGTTTTAAATACTCTAGTAATACTCGTATTATGATTGACGAAATATTTAGTTAATAATCTTAGTTATAGTTGGCGTCTTGTGGTTTTACTTAACTCTGTTTAATTACATTGTGTTTGTTTAAATATATATTCACATAAACACATCATATATTACAGACAAGTAGGCAATTGATTTTAAAAAGCAGTATATTGTGATGCTGTAGGCATCTTTCTGATGATATAATTATTATATTATTTTTTTTACTTTATTAGATTATTTATTTAATATAGTTTAGTTAGTTAATTTATCATCACAGTTACACAGTAAATTTTAGTATAACAAATCGATCGCCTTTTTTAAAACACACCATACAGTTAAGCGAAACTGAATTAAACTTTAAAAGGCTTATGAAGTTTTATATCAAAAATTATCCTACTCTTAAAAACACATCAACTCACCAAGAAGACAAGATTCTAACCCGCGCTAAGATGCTTTGTCTTTGAAATACTTGTAGCGTTATACTTTAAGTGTTGTATATTGTACATATAGTTGTGTTGAAGAAAAGATTTTAAACAAACTGAATGTCTACATTTTACAATATAACTAATCAGTAGTAACATTCTACATAACATGACAGTAACAACATATTTCATGTATAAAAAAATTTAAATGATGTTATTTTATATTTTCTTATAAATAGTTAAAGCTGTTCAAAATACTTACTATGGATTTTATTGCCTTCGTTTCATCTCAGTTTTCGTTTCGTTTAAATAATGTGCATTGTACTGAAGTAGGTTAATCAGGTATTAGGATTAAGATATCCCATTAAGTTATTACGCTGTTATGAACATTAATTATTGTTGTACAATTCTTGTGAATATTTTGATTACTTACACAGTATAATGGCCTAGTAATAAAAATTTATTTAGAGGATTCAAGAGTAGACTTCAAAATACTATAAAAGATTGATAATTAATACTAAGAGTACCTAACTCCAATTCCATTCGCTTATAATATTTGAAACATAAACTTTTAAACCAAACTAGTTAACCATACACCAACTGATTGTCGAAATTATATTATGCAAATTAATAATTCATGTTTTTTATTGTAAATATATGTATTTCTAAGGAGGTAATATATACATATGACGCTAGGCTGTGCAGGACTAACCCATCTGTGCTAAAGTTAATCTCAGAATTTTTAAATATTAAAAAACTTAATAATAAATAGTGTTTTATACTGTATATTTGTTGCTCGTTTAAATGTTTGTGATAATGGTAGTTAGAATTTATAGTTAAGTTGCAAGAGAAACAATTATGAACTTTTAATATAATAATTGTATGACCTCTCTGAAGTACCCATTTAACTGTGTTCCGATAATTATGAAATGAATTTGCAGAGACCGATGATTGCTGAATGAAAAATAAAAAATAATAGCTTAAGAAAACACTAAATAACAGCTTACAAAATTCTCATTTGCTGTAAATTAACAGTCGAGACGGATGAGGTGCAAAGAGAAAGCATCGCGGTAACTTACTGATTTGATCACCTCTTTGTAGTATGTTATATATGATGGTGTAGTTAAACCTTTATCCCTAGAACATAGCCAGATTTAAGAAATATAAATATTTTGGAATTATAAACAAATAAAATGGAATAAAACCAATTTTATATCAATCACTAAGTTTATAAGTATTTTGCTGTTATATATTTTCGGGATCAATTTAACGTCAAGGTGTCGACGTAAGCCAATCTAAGTCAATTATTTACGCACGGGTAACGGGTAAAAGCGAAGACTTCGAGTTTATAACTCGAAGTCTTCGCCTTGCAAGATATCAAATTTTGCACCTGCCGTTCGAAATCTGATATTTCAAGAAATAACTTATATTGCCGTTAGTATTTTTCTTGTTTTGATTAAACGGAGTTCATTGCTCCATTCAATTTATTTGATAGAGCTCTGATCTAAAACTTTATCGCAAAACTGTATAATAAGTTTTTCAAATAATCTTTCAAAAATAATAATTATTTTACGGCTGGGATATCATATTAGCGGCGCCCATTTACTTTTACGAAGTATTTCTCCTTAGAAATACATATGTTTTACTTTTTCATGCGATTATCCGTTCATTTGTGGTTTCTTAAATAAAATATTTAGTTTATTACATTTTAAAATATGCTGTTAGATGACACCTCACATCAATATTTAGAAATATATAATAAAATACATCACTCTAATAAAGTAAGCCTTCATGAACCTTTACTTACTTGGTCATAAAGATTTAGTGCCACTAGAAGTATTACACTGGAAATAAGTCCAGTATATACGACGCTTGACGACAGAGATACCGACGCCCGTAAATAGAATAGTTAACTAGTAATCGACCGCCACGGGTTGGGCGTTTACGGACCCGTAAACAGTTTCCGTTTAGAAAATACTGTGGAGTTCTTTCATTAAAGCATCAAGTATCACTATCGATGTTTTATAATACATTTTTTTATGAAACCTAATATAGATAATTATTTCCTTTATTTTACATTGAGTAATAAAAAGATACCACTGAAAAAATAGCACTAAAACACATAACAGATGTCGCTACGTCATTTACAACCAGTCGTCTTTATCACTACGTAACGATTTCTTCCAAACAGATTTTGAGAATGGAGACTGTTTGACAAATTTGTAAGAATATTGAAAAATAAAACAACCTCCGTCACCACTAAGGTAAAGTTTTAAGATTAGTTACAAAATGTGTCATTTTTACATTTCTTCTGTAAATTTCTAGAAATGTTTAAGCTTTATGTAACTACTCCTAAGGTCAATGACATTTTATTTGGTAAACGGTATAAGGATTTCATAAGCAATATTCAATTAAATATATTCAAATGGGAATAATTAATTAATAAGGCTGTAACATCAAATTTATTTTTGATATTCATGCTTAAATAATGCAAAATAAAAATATATATGTCTAGGCGAAAACTTGATGATATTGCTTAAGGGAACATCATGTAAATTATTTAAATTGAATTAAACTTTAATTCGAATAAGTTACAACTGTAACTGTATAACTTAAATGTAACTGCAGTTTGGAGCCGACATTTTATAATTTTCTGACCCTCTTCCATGTTATATAATGTTATATAATGTTGTTTAAACTCTTGATCCCTAATCTGAAATTCAAATTACATATCAACCATAATATACCCAATAATCACAGGAACTGCTTTGAGTAAACGAAAAATTTGCACTAGAAATTGTGTTGAATTTATGAATTAAACATCTTATAAGTTGAGCTTTGAATTGAGGGTATATGTTTTGTATCTCCAGCCGGCTCTTCTCAGCAGAGCAGCATTCCGAGCCGATGGTAACTTACTCATGGACTGACTACACTCACCTTTTTATTTTAATAATTGATGATTTAAATGTTACAAGCATACTTGAATCATCAATTATTATTATAATGCCTATTTTAATAAAGATATTTAAAATTTGGATTTGTAAAACATGTTTTATTTTAATTAAATAAAGGGATGCTGACATTATTCAAACACTATCATCAATCAATCACAAAATATTATATATTTATATGATTAAATAATAATGAAGAGATGTGCTGTGATCTATTATCATATTCATATATTTACTTCTCACAGGCAGTGTCTCCATACCGACAAATTAAGTTTCAATTTTATAAAATCATTTTTAAGTAACTCAGTGCAGTTTTCTATTTTAATATTTAATAATTATGGTCAATAATTGGGGAATTTTCTAAGTTATTATTTTTAATAATTCCACTAATTATGTCGTTATACTATTAATAAAAAAGATAAATTGTGAATGTTTTTAATGTTATGTGAGTGACTTCAGACTCAGGATTATATTGCGTGCGGAAAAAATATTATACAAAATGTTTAAAAGAACAGAGATGCATTATTATTTTAAAAATTAATTAATATTTAAAAAAATAACTTCTTGTACCCACAAAGTGATATTTCGGACTTTGAAAGGTATTGGAAAATCAATAAAACGACTGCTACTATGTTAGTATAAGACTACATATGGGCTTTTGGCGTAAATATGGGACCTTTATTCTTACGGAGGTAAAGAATAAATGAACTAATATATATTCAGTTTGTTAGCAAACTTTTGGAGCGGCGTGTTCCACTCCGCTTACAAGTCTGTAATTTAAGATATTATTATATAATATTGCATTCCACGTTATTCAAGGTCAAGGTCAGGTGAATGACAATTAAAGGCATTTATTACTTACCATTGCCTCTTTTTGACCCAACATTTTAGAATCCTTATAAGTATTTGTTATAAGGAATTCTTGAGCAGTAATTTTGTATTTACATTTTAATCGTTGGTTGGTAAACTAACCACAATATAGCCAACGTGGAAACTGTTTCTATGTTCCTCTTAACGAAACATCATCTAAATACGGGAAACGGAATATTGTTGATATGTTGCCCTTGTATAAGGAGGAAGTAAGAGTATGTTACCAACATTACTCACTGCATATCCTCATATCCGAATAACATCAGTATGGCATTCCACTCCAGTTCGGACGAGGGTAGAGTCAACAGAGAATTTTTAATTTTTATTAACAATGGTTGTTGATCTTATTACTCAAAGCGTCAGTCGCCGTCATTAATTTCGTACTAAAAATATGCAATAAGGTAATAAATTTAATTTTGTAGTTGAATAATTAACATTGAGATTATTATAAAATGTAACCATGTTCTTACAAATCGACGACAGTTTTGCTCTGGGTAATAAAAACTTCAGCTTCTGTTTATTCAAAAAGTTAAATTCGATCGAAAACAGATGTAAATGCAAAATGCATATAAAACATTTATTTTGATTAGCATCAAGGTTGCGGACATCTGCATCAGCAACTATAGAGGCCTTAATTGAAAACCCCAGGAGACCTTTTGTTATTGAAATATGATGGTCAGTTAATTATGTATTCCAGTTGGTCGTGCACAATATCAGTATATTTTCTATACTTTAATTAAAAGGGTAATTAAATTAATTTATAATACGACTCTAGTGACATCATATTTTTTTAATGGACTATTATTTATCAGATTTTACGTGCATTAAAACAATATATTGTTTATACTTTAATTTGCAGATATTAAATTATGAATGAATATAACGGTTGATTCTGTGTCGTAACATAAATGTATTTAGTATAGTTAACAAGTGAAGATATTCTAAACCCGATCAAAAGGCTTGTAGCATTTATCGTGTTTTTAGGAGATATTATTTAAACCTGGGTTTCGGGCTCTATTTTAAATTACAAGGAGTTAAAATAAAGAAAATCCTACTAAAACATTTTAACTTAATATTATCGAAAAACATGTCATGATAAACGTAACTCTGTTCATCAAACCAGATGGCATCAACCGGCAGATGGCATCAACCATGTCTTTGCATCAAATGTTCATTCAATGTTTCGTTTTAATTTTTAATTGAATCGAATTATATTATATATTCCTTTGTGTAATGGCAGCAAAAATATATAAATCTCGGTTACATTTGGTAAATAAAACAAGAACTGCCTAATAACTTTAATCTCACGACCTCACCTTACTGTTAACTACAAAATGAGTTAATGAGTTGAAAACACAGGCACTGTGGACTCATATTTTCGTTTCCTGGTGCTTATTACATCTGAGTATCAATTCCAACCCAAGGCAATAAGCACTGTTTATATTTTCTAAAGATTTATTAAATTACCTCTATTCTCAGTATAAATATTCTGAATTTAATTTAAATTACTTTTAAAATGACAGATTTATGTATAAATTATGTACTTATTATGTATAAATTAATTATTACAGACGTTTATATACAATAAATTAATGCAATAAATACTCGTAAATCAAAAAATATATATAATAGTAGGTACTAGACATGAAAACTTAGTTTTGCTGCTTAACTATTAATTAAGAAAAATAGTTCGTTAACTTTTATTGATGCCTATGAGGTTATTTTTAAATTTTCGATGAACATGCCATGTTCAATATAAGCTCTCTTAACTTTATGAATCGTTTGTCAAATTAATAATATTAAGTTTGCTTCGATTGATATCGATAAATTATTTGAATAGCACGCGGTATTAGAATAAGAATAGATATAAATATATATATTCGGAACTGACCTAGGTATTTTGCCGTACTCTAATATATAACATATTGTGCGTACAATTTTACTTAAAAATCAATATGTATTTTAACTCTGCATTTCAATATTTCTCTATCCTTCTTACTGTGAGATAAGATGTGTAAGCGATATAGAATTGGCTTAACTCCTATCGTAACTCTAACATCATCTTTCACATCCATAACGCTTTTGCTGTTGCTGTTCTGATAATTTACTCAGACTATAAAAAATTTATTGTCTTCAATATATAAGCATTATAGTTAGTTTGGTTATATTCTTTCAAAACATTGCTAACAATCAAACACATCCTTCCAAGAAATGAGAAAAACTTTCTGAACCACGTTACAATCCACAACCACCTTGAATTTACCACACGACTTGACGGTAACTATACTGGTATACCAAGAGATTTGTAATAACATGTACCTCATGAAAATTATAGTTTTATTTTCCTCTCATCACTTGTTCGAAATTTTTATGAAATCACACCAGAGACACACCACAGTCAATTTATTGTCTTACATATTCAAATTTAGAAACGTACTTTTGTTTTAGAACGGTGACAATGTGTTTATGATAATTTTTTACGGCATTTAATTTATGACATTTTACGAAAATATTATGTTTAAATCATTCAAATATATAGAGACAGTTAAGCATCAGAGCATGAGATGCGACTGCATCTGCTAACTGTGTTATATATTAAACACTTTGAAGCATCACTTTATGATAGTGGCTTTGAGCAGTAAGATGTAAGGACACATTTATAATTCAACGAACGCTGTAATTAGTTTTTGTTATGTCTATAAACTTAAAAACATTCTTAATTCCTTAGTTTTATTCGAATTATTACCAAGATATATGTGCCTTTATGTATATACATATCTAAAAGCTAGGCAAAGTCTTTACATGAATTTTTGAAAAATTATTTTACAAAATGTCTGACATCAGTCTGTAAATCCAAAATTTAATATAAGAATGAATCAAAGTAATGCCAAATGAATATACTGGTACATATATTTAATCATATTGTGATAATTATATAATCATTATCGCGGGTACACGATGGTTGAGCTGGTGGTGGATGGTGGTGGATGGTGGCGAGGATGGTATTCCAAAGGTGGCAAGTTTGATCCCGCGCGTATAAATATTTTTTCATTCCATATTTAAACTTATTTATTTAATTATTATTTTTAAATGTTTAATTTTATTTTGTAAGATCTCTTTTGGCGACACTAATTCTCGAAAGTAATGTGGCAGATTTTTTACTTTTTCACAGCTTTGAGTATGAAATTTTAAAGCGACGGTAGTTTTAATAAAATGTACTACAAGCTTTATATATATATATATATATATATATATATATATATATATATATATTTATTACACATGTAAAAGTTTTGCTGTTGATGACAATGACAGTAAAAGCACTGAATGTAAATTAATACGGTTTTGCACTTAAATGGACTATGACCTGGATAACTAGGAACAGAATTTATGCTCGTAAATACACTTTTGGTGACATTATAAAACATTACAATGATTATATATTCTGAATACTGCCGTAGATACAAGTGAGTTATATATATATATATATATATATATATATATTAAAACTCAATCTATATAATTCAAATTTTATATTTAATTTTAAACAATGAACAATTGGAGGTAAATTCTTCTTCTTCTATTCATATATCCGACCCGATTCGTTGAGAAGACACAGTGAAGAGACATAGAGTCATATCAATATAGTAACATCGGTTAACTTTATTTGCATTTTTGTTATAACATCACTTCAACAAAAATCGAGAGAGCTATTACTTGCATGTCAAGATATTAATATATCGATTGCTATTTAATGATCGAATGAATGGTACTTGCAGATATCATTGGAGTGCGGCGCTAACGTTGTGAGGTAGATTGAGTTGAATTACAATACGGTAATTGTGCTCTCATATAGGTATAATATTTTAATAAACATTTATCTTTTAGTTATGTTATGAATGTTTAAAATAGGTAAAATTTTGCTTTTATATCGATACAGCCTCATACAAATATAATTATAATATTAAATATTTAAATTCTATTCTAAAAATTCGTAGTCTCAATATAAAAGAAGTATTTTAGAACTTCCAAAATATACATTATAAGTTTGACAGTAACTGACTATTTTTCACAGTAACTCGTTAGAAATTCAAGTGAACATGAAATATTTACATAATGAATACATACATATACATGAATACATTTCTTGTGTGTGTTTCCGGTAAAACTTTTATAAATTGTAATTTTTTACTTAGAATGTTTTAAATTTTCTCTTAAACTCTGAAATATTTTTCGTTTGTAATGTTTTTTATTTGCTACTAATTCTTTTTTAAGTGCCGTTAGAACTCTCGTGAAAATATTTAATGCTTAATATTTTTAACCCCGCGGCAGAAACGAGGGATATTATTAAATAAAGAGGGAAAGAATTATCGACCGTCCTGTCGCTGTGATCCTTAAGATACTGTGTTGTATAATACCTAATCAATAATCTGAATGTTGCCCGTACTCGTATGGTGCAGGTTCGAGTCATGTTCGTGTGTGACTGTTTCATTATATATTTACTTGAATCACACATAACCTTATAAAGTTTTAATAAATAAACATGTCATAAGCTTAACATTTGTGTCTGTGTAAAATTATAATCGAGTCTTTTTTATACAATGTAATATAAGATATTAAGTTTACGCTAGAGTCAAATGAATTCTCATAACTTTATTCTAGTATAAATAGAAATAAAGCACTTTTAAAGGTATAATATTAAAAGAGATTACATCTAACGAGGTTATCCTCGTTATATTTACTTTGTATAATAAATACTGAAATTTAAATACTTTGAAACATAATTTCGCCAAAGAAACTGAGTTTTACAGTCTGTTTGAAGAGTGTTTTCCTCTTTAAAGTCGAAGCTCTTTAATGTTACACTTCTACCTTGAATAATGACTTATTAATTACATTAAGAATAACGATTAAGTTGTATTTTACAAATTACAAAAAAGGAATTATATTTATTTATCTGCTGAAAAACAGTAAATAATTGAATTTGTTTAAACTTTAGTCAAGTTGCGATGTTATATATATATATATAATAAATTATTTAAAAAAACATACATATCTTATGTACCGGTATCTAATTTAGTAATTAGAAGGTCTTGCCTAAACATTATTTTTCATGTTCCATAAACTTATTTCATCACATAACATCAGGGGAATTTACATTTAAGATACAATTAAACTGTTTGATGTTAATTTACTTACGCGGATATTAATTTAATTGCTACAGCTGTGTTATTCGCAGCACTTAGAACGTTCTTGCGCTAGTACTCGCATGCATTCATATAAATAGTGAGATGTCGTATCTCAATGCCTACAAAAATATTACTTTAAGTTATACTGAAATTCATAATACATTACTAATTCTGATAATGCATTTCTGACATTCAATATATTTATAACAAATTTAAAATAGAATTTTAAATGTACTTTTAAGTTCGATAGACATCAACTATGCTGATATAACTTAGATCACAAACCTAATCTGTTCCTTCAGGGTAACTTATATAGTATACAATGGACCTCTAACTAACAGGTTTAATAATACATAACTTTGTTGTGTACTATATGTACTGAATATACAGCTTAAATTATTTGAGATTATTTAGTATTCAAATATTTTATAAATTTTTATAACTATTGAAAATGTTATTAACACACATTTTATAATTTTACAAAGGAATATAAAATTGAAATTATGATATCACCGACTGATTATCAAAAGTAATATTTGTAGAAAAGATAAAAGATGGTTTGTGTTTCCAACAATGTATTTTTATTTACCTGTATTATATATAACTTAATATTAATAAT
Organism: Melinaea menophilus ssp. n. AW-2005; assembly: GCA_918358695.1. Classification (NCBI taxonomy): domain Eukaryota; kingdom Metazoa; phylum Arthropoda; class Insecta; order Lepidoptera; family Nymphalidae; genus Melinaea; species Melinaea menophilus. The sequence continues at coordinate 1,557,299 of OU911039.1, forward strand.
AATATTATAAATTTAACGATGGAATTAAAGGGAATTCTCAAAATAGTAGATAAGTGGATTTTATTATGTTTATGATTATTACAATTTCTCTTTCTTAAATTACACTTTGAGGGAATTCGTTATTATTTGTACTTTCCTTGATCCCGGTGTGATCAGATTGAAATTGGGAGTAAGCTTGCCACAACTCATTTTGTATTAACGTTGTGTATAAGTTTGAGTAAAAAAATCTAGCAAAAGTTAATACGTTTTATTTATTGTATCGAGTGCTGTAGAAAATTATGATTAAAAAATCAATTATTTTATTTATTCGTTCTTCAATTCCTTTACTTTTCAAAATATTATTTGAGTTCCTCGACCGTCTCTATTTATAAATAAATATTTTATCACAATGGAGCAACTTCTTCTATTCCGATTTATTTCCTTTAGTGAATTGATTCTTACTGAAAACTGAGTCGATATGATCTTAATTATTTTTGTTAAATTTAATATTTTTTTACAGGAAATCCAATTTCAAAACATTTTAAAATGTTTATTAAAACACTCTGCTCAATGAGTCAATGGTTTTTCAAATACCAGATATTTATTCTAGAAACTTAACAAAAGTTTAAAACCACCACGTCGATGAACTTCCGGACAGTGGGTAATATAAAAAACATACAGCTTTAAAAAAGACGCCCATGAAAAATATTTATCAAACTTTTTAAATTTACTGCAACAAAGAACACTTATGAACCCAAAAGTAAAAATATCTAGTTCTTAATAATTATTCAAACATTTATTTACATTTTATATTTGTATTCATAATTATGAGACAAATTAAAATATGCTTTCATCAATTTTGTATTATTATCTCTATGTGTTAAAACTGTGGCTTTGATGATGATTTTCCAAAACATTTGTTGTTTTACAATTCAAACTGCCTGCTACTTGGAAGTGAATAGTTACTCATTCTTACTTAGTTCTAGTGATGTTAACCTATAAAAAGATTATTCATTGTTTGAAAAATCAGATTTAGTTTGGTGCTATATCAGCTTTGCTTTGGGAGAAGATTATAAATATTACCATTGTTAATTCTAAATATTAAATATTAACTGTGGTTAGAAAATAATACATTAGTGAATAAGGTAAATTATTGACCGTAAAATACGAGTATTGTAGCGGATTGGATACTAATTAGGTTGCTTTGTGGTTTTTGTTTAGTTAACTTAGTTAAATACTTTTATTTGCTTTTACTAACAAATAAATTAAACAATATATATAATATTATATTTAGCATTCAAGATTTGTGTTTGTAAAGAGGAGGAGCAAATATATATTTACTAATTTTCAATGTATAATTGTTATCAAAACAAAAACTTCTCAACGAAGTAAATACCGAGTGACGAAAGCGAATCCACTGACAAAACTCTTGATATGAATTTTGTTACGAAAAAAAACACGAACATTTTTATTCACAAACGTAAACAAACACAAAAAATGTGAATGTGTTCGGAACGTTGCCAACTTGCCTTGATCAATCTAATAAAATAAAATCAAAAATGCAATTTGTGCAACGTTTCGAGCACATTCACATTTTTTGTTTGTATTTTTTTTTGTTTGTTTGTTTGTTTGGCAACGTTCCGAACACATTCACATTTTTTGTGTTTGTTTACGTTTGTGAATAAAAATGTTCGTGGTTTTTTTCGTCGCAAAATTCATATCAAGAGTTTTTCAGTGGATTCGCTTTCGTCACTCGGTATTTACTTCGTTGAGAAGTTTTTGTTTTGGTATCAATAGTTTTGTAAAAGGATTGGAAACAAAATGCTGTGCGATTATTTTTCATGCAAATATATACTCATTTATTTGGAATAGTTGCCTCTAAAATAATGAGAGTGTTTTGGCTCAGAGGATGAGCGTTGTAATGACAAAGACGAGACCTCGAGTTCGATTCCCACAGGTGCCCGATTTTTTTTTTCATTTGATTTTTTCAGTTTTCATTTATTTTTTTAACTCATTGCTTCAAAACAGATTTTCTTCAGCATTCGGATTTTTTTTCTGTAAATTTTGTTTTATTGTTACAGACGGCAATACGTTAGTGAGTTTATTCACTGTGCAACTAGGATTGAATTTTAACCGTGTTGTGAGTACGATTCTGGCTTTAAAAGTCATTTTTTGGCCATTTTTGGTAATTTTTCATGATTTTTTGAACTTCTCACGGCCATATCTCGAAATAACGAGTTTTCCCAGATATATGCTATATACCAAATTTTAGCTCTAATTTGGGGCTACGAATGAGGAAATTGTTTTTGCCATTAAAATGGACATTATTCAAAAATGTATAACATTAACAACAAATGTTTTTGCCATTAAAATGGACATTATTCAAAAGATGAGCTTGAGACCTTTCCAATGATGCCCAATTTGTCAATGTACGTCAACTGGTTTGGCCACAGTCCCTGTACGAAAAATGGCCATTTTTGGCCTTTCGAGGGCTGGCCACGGCCAACATGGCGGCCAAATCGAAATGTCGTAGAACAAAAAAGTCTTAGTTTTTGATGTACTTCAATCCCTGAAAGTTTGAACAAAATCAGTTGAAACTACGAACATACACACAAACAGACAAAGTAATCATCGATGGAGGCGCCAGTCAAACTTTTCAAAATGTCATATCTCATCAACCGGTGTTCGGATTTTGGCGTTTTTGGGCTTGTTGAAAAGGTCTCGACGGTTTTTTAAGGTGGAAATAAGTGATTTTATACTGGTGCGGAGCCAAAAACTAAATTTTAGTCTCATTTTTCAAACGGCCGTAGAGGTGAGGCAGTAGGTATATTGCTAAGTGTAAATGCATTTTCTGGGTCTATGGGCCAAGGGCTTTCTAAAAATACCACACTCATACCAGAAGGTCTCCTGTATAAAAAAAATCGATATTGCGCGTATATATACAGAGTTAGACTTTCAGCACTATGGGTGCTTTCGTCACTCTGAGCTAGCTAACGCCCGCTTTGATTAAGGTTAATTATCTAATTTATAAGTCATATTAAGCATATTTACATACAATTAACTCCTGTACTTCTCTTAAATTTATGTAAAGAGTGACACTATCACTAGATAGCCTTAAAGACTCTGGTAAATATTAAGCAAGGCAGTGTAATCCTCGGGGATTTTGCTAGGCGCCGTCATCGCTCAAAGCATATCTTTGACCTAAGCTTTAGTGTTAAGAGTGGGTTATCTCAACACTTTGTGTAATAAATAATTCAATCCCTTTTGAGAATGATTTTTCGCAGATTCTTTTTCCTGTCCTGTATATTTCAGGGACTTTAAAACACCTAATAAAATGTTGCGATAATTAACAACACGTACACAACATTCCTGTCTGTCTGTGGAGTTTTAATTTAATTCAAAGATTGTGAAATGTAAGTATTAGTTATAATAATTATTTATTATGAAGGTGTTCTTTAAAGATCGTAAAATTATTATTCCTTGTTGATATTACTTACTATGTGATTGCTTTTTATTGTAATTGTTAATATGTATACTGGGTACTGGGCATATTAATAATTTAGCAAATAGTTAACTCTGCATACCAAAAATATTACCAAATACGATACGATGTGGTATCTACCATACGGTACTATACCATACGGTACGGTATGGTACGTTGCGATGCGACACGACACGACACGACAAGACACAACATGATATTTATCTAATAAACTAACAAAGTAATTTAATAATTTTGAGTTTTCTCAGCCTAGCTATTAAGTTAATAACTATATATTCAAATCATCTGTCTCTATTCCTTCAAATTACCTGTTATATACTTTGGAATCAATTAAATGATAAAAATGTGGAGCGAAATCCTGTCATATGATAAATAAAACACTGATGATGTAATTTAACATAAATTCAGAACTAAAACTTAACTTCTTCTACATTTAATATTTACTGAAAATAGAAATTTAGTGTACTTAGTAAGAGAGATGGACTGCAAATGGTGTAAGTATATTAAAATCAGTTAAACGTATAAAGCTATTGACTTTTAGTTATAAGAAGATACACGCATTTTTTGGTAAATGTTTACAAAACTTTAAATACATAAAATTTTTGTGCAAAACATCAACGTTTTACTTAGATTACTAAAGTATTTTTTATTTCTCTAGTTTTTTTTTTATAAAAAGTAATGAAGAAAAGTGAAGTAGCATTAGCAATTAAATTTTATACAATGATTACACAAAAGTAAATATTCTTCAACATGAAACTTTTCAAATATTTTCTTTTTAATATCACTGACTAGAACTAACTGTAACTATCAAAAACAAATTACAATTATATTTTTTTATTTCTTTACTAATGCAGGGCGCATTAGTAAAGAAATTTTATGTTTTACTAATATTGGTATCTCTATTTAACTTTTAACTGAAACTTTATTAAATATTAAAGACTAAAGTGGTTGCAGAAATAGGAAATAGGTAGATAAGTATGCATATGTGTTTGGATATTACGTTATTAAAATTGTCATTAATATACAAATCGTTTGTGTTCAAGCCACATTTGTTTGCATGATACTTATGATATAATCATCCATATGTTGTTGATTTCTATATTTTAAAGATATTTAAGGAAAAAATTCATAAAATCTAGAGCTAACATAATATAAATTAAATAAAGGTCCTTTTCTATACAGTACGCATTTATTATTATTAATATAGTAAAATAGTAGCACCTGCAAGAAGGTACTGATTTGAGGAAAATAATTACTTAAATTAAGAAAATAAGGAATACTTCAGCTAAGGCGCTACACATTATTCGATTCCAACTTTTATAAAATAGCAGATAGATAATATAAATAACATATTAAAATACAAATGTAAAGGTTGTTATAATCAATTTTAGCAGACTCATCTCTGCATCAATTCCTGTAGTATGTATATTACATGTAAGGTGATGATGAACATTAAAGACTAAACAGCTTGTGTCTCGAAGTTTAGACGAGTGTAATGTATCGATCTCAGACTTCTAAACTGAGATCGAAGAAGTTTAAGCATCATTTAAGTTTGATAGAATCAAATTATGCTGACAGAATTTAGGTCACAAATTTAATCCGTGCACTGACATTATATTTAATAATATATTAACTTAGAATAATAGATTTTAGCGGTTCATTTAATGTTATAAAAATGTATGTAGTAATTTGAAATTGAAATCTGTAGCAAATACATAATGGCGTCTTTAAAATTGTATAAAACGTACAATTAAAGATTATATTTATCAGGAGTAACTTATTTAATACACCACTGTAGTTGATCTTATATTAAATATATCTAGTGTTTTTATTTATTTATTATGAAATGCATACAGTTATACGAGTACATAATACAGTATTTAGTTAATTTAATTATTTAGACAATAATGGTTTCTAATGGATTTCAAGATTTGAAGTAAAAACAATATTTGTTATTTAATAATAAAGTGACTTCCTGCTGTATATCAGTAGAGAAAAAGTTCAGTTGAAACAAAGCGGTTTGTAGCATTTCATTTTTTAAATTATCTGTTATAAAGATTTAAAGTTTGTTTAAATTTTATTTTTAGAATATATATAATTATGTTATTAATAATATTATCCAGTACAAACATATACAGCATTATAATTCTGAATGGAGCTAGGATTAGCCATACTACTATTATAAAAATCAAAATAATTTATGTACGTTATTCTGTAAACTATTTGTATAAATCACAATGACCTAGCACAGGACTTCTACATCTCCTGAGGGAATTGTTTTTATTGAATTATCGATTATAAGTTTTATTATACCGCAGACAAATTGTACACTACTACTAGGTACTACTAGTCTAGGCTTCTCCAATAACTTGGCTACATATTTAAGGCGTTACTTGTTGAAATTTTCCGTTGTAGTGTGTTGCGGTCATGGCTGGCCTTAACCGAAATTATACTCTTAGATGTAAGTATACAATGAACATAACTCCAATGATAACTTTTACAAGTATTTCTATTGTGTACGGACATGGACTTTCTTTACATTACTTTCATAAAACATTGCAAACTAAATTCTATTAGAAAAAAATTTATAACATAGTGTACAATTTGATGAAATATCCTAATACTCTAAAATCTTATCCATTTTTGTGCTCCTAAGCAAGAAAGAGTTCCATTAATTTCTCATTGAAACAATCGAATAAAATTCAAATTAGTTATATTGCTCAGACAAAATTTTCACCCTAGGATTTAATTTTAAAATTGAGAAATTTGTTTTAATTTCAATGGAACCACACAATAGACAATCCCTTTTGCGAAACATAAAAATGAAGACTCTGACAAAATGATAACCTCAGAAAGCCTTTAAATACGAATGGTAACATAATAATATAAGTACATTTTTCCCTCGTAATTATTATATGATATGTACCGGATTACAAAGATAACATTATTAAATATGTATGCCTTTTTACTTCACAAAGCCACCGACTAACATGTGCTTCAAACCGTTTAATGTATTATGCAGTTACCAAGTAGATCCATAATTAACTCTACTTACTATTTGAATAACAAATATGAAAATGCAATACAAAGTTTTACATTCTAGTATCCTATCATATATAGACCCACAAAGTATCTTTATGATTTGAATATCCAAAATATATATTGTGTTTAAACAAATTGGAGTATATATTGCTACTACTTAAATCAAAGTATATACAATTTTATTTTTGAAACGTAAAACAATTTAAAGTTAAGTTATAAATAAATAAGAATAAGACTTGTTGTATTTTAATTATAATTTAATAAAAATAGATGCCACATAAAAATTTAACTTTCATTATTCACCTAAACTTTTTTTAGTTTTATTATAGTATGTTAATATACGTTATAGTTGTAATGTATATAAACAAACAGATTAGTATTTATTATTTTGGTTGATTTTATGCTTTTTAGGATATCAAGTCTTTTAACCTTTTTTTGTTAGAAAACACTTTATGAGTAAATCCAGTGGTCATCCTCCTCGCCAATGTGGGGAGTGATCACCATCACCACGACCAGGTTTATATCTTATTTTTTTATTATTTCATGATTACACAGTGGGTACGAAGAGCGAGCTCATATATGAAGACCCCAAATGTGTTCGAAATTAGTCAAATTATGATTTAAATAACTTGTGTACAGTCCATTAAATATATATAATATAAATCGATTATTCAAAAAATATAAATCCTAATTAATAAAACAAAATATATATATATTCATTCAAGGTAAGTTAAACCATTTCATATTTCAGGGGACAAAATGACGTTAAATCAAAAAACTTATTTGGTCGAAGTTCGATAGAGCACTTCATCATAAAACACTGTCAACATCCACATCTGAACTCATCAATCCTTTTACCTATTTCAACAAAATATATGACACGTATATTCAAGCGGAGGGTAATAAATAATATTTGTATAGAAAACATTTACATATTTATCAAATTAACATTTTTATCGAAATTTCATTACAAGTCTTATAAATTTTATACCTAGTCATATTTAAATTTCTTAGATTGTTAGATAACGTTGTCTCCTCAGCTTGCATTAATTAATAAGTGCTCTGAGGGTGTGGAGGAAATTACAATTACTATCAATTAATTTACTTTTCCCTTTGACGTTCTTTTCAAACCATTTTAGAAAAGTTGTTTTTTGTATCAAAATAACTTTTGCTTACATTACATTAATAACAGTTATTATTGAGTTATTGAAGTTTTATATTATGTAACTATAAGAGTATTCTTCTAATCTTAATATATATTTCATGAAGACAAGTTTATGTAAATTTGTCTTCATGAGCAGAACGTGCTTTCGTGTTCTCTTTTAGTAACTGTTGTTTTAACTTCCATAATGCAATTGTATAGCTTTTGCAATACCATAATATCATTACACGTGACAAAGCGTAATATCGAACACAGGTTATTCAAACAATCATCAAAGTTTGTGAACGAGTTTGTGATTGTGAGTTTGTGTTTGTGTTTGTGATTTAGATTGATAATGCAAAGTTGGTTAAGAACAAACACGGGTTAGAAAGTTGTAGATTCTGTATATTTATGTACTTTTAAGTATATCTATTTAAAGTATTCACAAACATTTCCTATTATTAGAAACACTGTGTTTTATAGAATAAAAACAAGCTCTCTTTTTATTAAATGCAGAATATACAATTTATAATTGAAATTGTTGTAGGTTTAAAAATATAAATGTGAAACTCGTTCCTAAAAATTGTATTAAATGCGAAAGTAAAAAGCGTCTAAGAGATTACGTATGATATAATATACTCGACTTTATCTTTTTGCGTGAAGCTGATTTTCTTCCACATACTCGTACATGTTACGATCACATCAAGTATCTTGGTAACCAGACCGGAATGCTGTTCACACTCGTTATTAAATTCTACTATTACAATTATTATTAGTAATATATAATATAATTATTTTAATCACAGACAATATATTTTTAGAGAATACAGTAGATAGTTGAAAATTCCTAATTATATTTTTATTTTACAAGACCGTAACATAAGCGTGATGCTACAGCGAAATAAAATTGGTACTTCGAATATAAATACAGCATATATTCACGTAGGGGATGGAAGCTGACATTATTGAAAATTTATTGAAAGAACCGTCATATCTTGATAATTTTCAATTTTATCAACAACACTACACGTACGAACGAATACTACACATTCAAAACTTTAAAAGAAATCACCGAGTATTGAATAACTTTCACTACAATTTTTATGTTAAAGTTTAAAAAAAACTATAAATAGCTTGACTCAAACAAACAAAAGGGTTTTCTCTTAAAATATGTTTATTTTACGGTTATACATTTTTCATATGTGATGTGATAAAAATAAATAAAAAAGTCTAAATTGATAAAAAGTTAAGAAATCATTTCAGAATGGTTTTTATTAGTATGGATTAAAGGTAGAATTATGAACAGACAATGGCTTTTAAATGGATCTGACAAATAAATCCTACCCATTTGCAAATACAATTACAATTCAGTGAGTGTGAAATCAATTCTAAACGGGATTGAAGCCAGGCACTACCCGCTTATTCGAGATTATGGTATTGATGTTCGGTCATGTTATAAAAGTGAACAAAATCAAAGTGGGACTATAGTCCCACTATAGCAAAAGAGTTTTAAAAAAGCAATAGCAAAAGAGTTTTAAAAAAGGTTATATTGTATACAATATAACCTTTTTTAAAACTCTTTTGCTATTAATATACTTTCAATGCAAAAGCATTCGTTTATAGCCAACACACGAATTTTCTTTCTATACACGAGTACACTTACAAACTGAAATCCCTTCATCAATAAGTAACATACCACACTTAATAATAAAGATGCAATAATCATTTTGCTGCTCCAACTCCAATGTTAATGTGATGTCACTTTCAATTATTAAATGATTAATTAATAATTCATGTTTTAAGTAATATTAATATTTCGTCTCTTGTATTGTCGACGTTCTTCAACGTGGTATAATGAATTAGATGTACAAAGACTGTTATCTTTTAAATTTTTCTCAAAAGCCTAAAGAATAATTAAATTTCAACAAAGTAAATTTCGTGAAAGAATTTGTATTTTTTTAAATAAGTTCAGTTTAATAATCTATTTAAACATCTTTAATTTTTAATTGACCCATCCAACTAATTTTTTCGACAAATAATATCACAAATGGATTTATTCTGACTAATGTTAATGCTCTTTGAAATTCAACTATTTGTTAACAAATACGCACCAAACATTAGTTATTCTTACAACTGTCTATTATTGTTTTCTGTGTATGATTATTGTAAAACAGGTCCTGTACCCGCAGTAGCAGTGGCTCACACAACGTTAAAGTAATACATATTAGCTTATTGCTGTAGTGTACTGTAATGGTATATCTTATATTTCATAAATTTGTTTTATTTAATTTTAAAGCTTTTTGCAAAACTTGGACAAAATTTGATCAGGAATGCTTTCTTAGAACTTTGCTATTATCAGCTAAGCAAACTTTAAGGTATATCCTCCGTTTATGACATACAAACCTATACAAAGAAATACATTATATATACAATTAAATATACATTTGTTAATGTTATCGAAAAGCTCGTTAACTTTACGATGAAAAGGTATAACAAAGAAACTGTTTTTCAATTTAGTCAGGTAATAAATGTAAGCTGTACCAGAAACCCGTCCGGGGAAGAAAAATTAATGAAGAGGCACTTAATTGTTAGAATGTTAAGAGATCCGATTTCCCTATATTTAGCAGCAAAATACATGAAATGTTTGGAAATAATTTATAAAGTACTTACTAATGTAACAACGCTTTGATGTTATGATGTTGTTGGAATCTCAAACGCATTTTGAATATCTGAATACATATTATGATTACACTTTCAGATACGTAGTTGAGTGTTTGATGAACTTGTAACAATGTTATTGTGTGTGTGTACAAGTTCATTAGATATAATTGTACAATTATTATTATTATTATTTTTTGGACAACCAATGCACAATGTACGTGAATACAGAATTTTTCTTTCAAATTAAAGTCAGTTAATTTTAATTAACCGTTGATCGAGTTTGAAAATCTCTTTTTTAAAGGTAATTAGAAGAAAATAATAATTTTACATATTCTATAAACCTATGAACAACAATTCCATATAAAAAAATGTATTATCATTAATATTTTAATTTTACAAGATATCACGATAATTATTACAACGAACCTAATTTTAGTTACCTTACTTAATAATAACTAAGGTTATTAAGAATTGTTTGCCGACAAAGTAAATTTTAACCATTAAATATTTTAAATGAAGACCGCTAAACCAATAAAGTTCACAACAGACGACCAGACTTGAGGCTTTTGAGGCGACGCTTAGACAATATTGACAACAATATAAACCCATCTGTTATATTTTCACGATATTGAAAGATTTATATCTAGAAATTGAAGCAGTCTCTTTAGTCCAAGTTATTTGTTTAAGTGAGTAGTAGATAATAGAAAATGATTGTTTAGTAACATTTAAGTACTTCTTTTTCAAATCTTTAGCGCCTCATACCTCCTCCTCCTCCTCCGACATACGCGATCAATAGAACAAATCATTGCGAAGATTCACGTAAATGTACTGACTTATTATTTTTGTATTCTTTTGTAAGTGAGTTATGTCAGTTTAGATATAATTAAAATTTGTATTGCATAAAGCTGAAACTCATATGTAAAACAAATTGCATGGAAAAATAAAAATTAGCAGAGTAATTACTCCGTATTGATTTAAATTATCGACAAGTCCCCACGATTACGAGATTTTACCATATTATAGCTATGAATATATATATATATATATATGTATATATATATAAGGGGTTGGAAAAGTAAATATTCAATAAATGCATGTAGTATTTTATAATGTTCAATTTGTGTCACATGGTGACGACCACTACTTTAAATGAAAGTGTTACCCCGCCTCCATCATACCACGTTACAGATAAATATTAAAAGACAAATTGGTTAACCCTCCGTGTACATTAAACTAAATATAAAAGTATATTCTGATATCATTTTGTAATAGTTAACATTAATTATACAGAAAAGTATGAGCAGGAAAGTGAACAAAAAACTCTAGATATATCCTCCATTATTTATTCAAGAATACGCATTACTTGCTCTAGTCTGGAAAATTAAATCTTCTTAATTAAGGATGTAATGAAATGAATTCAGTACACAGTTCATTGTCATTAGATTATCCGTCAGATAATTTATTCCAGTCGCTGGAGCAATACGTCTTATAAATATGAGAGATGGATTTTATTATTTACACAATTTAAATACTACCCTTTGTTTCGTCTGACAAAATTAATTAAAATAATCTGTCTGTAAACGTCACATAGCATAAAGATCTGTATTATAAGGGTAATATAGATCTCTATACAAAATATATAAGATTTTAGGCGGACTGGTAATGTTGTAGATTAATTGTTAATCTTAAACTATTGAGTCATGTAAGTGTCTACTGAGTTAATACAAAACAAGAAAAAAACATGAACTCCTAATTAAATTATAAAACATGTTACTGTTATTTTGACATCAGAATTTTATGTTACAATATCTTCCTACGGGAAAAGAGGAGCTGGATAAAGTGGAACAACATATCTAGAATTCTTACATAATATATTAAAGCCTATTACTGTGTTTGTACTTACTGTACTTGTACTTGTGTTTCAAAAATAGTTTTTTGAACGGCCTAACCATTTAAATCTATTAAATTAAGCTACATGAGTTTACATTAATATCAAAATCCAGTATTTATGTATAATTTAGCAGTAGCCTATTTTTTTATAAACATATGCAACAAAGATGTTGTTTTCGCGGTTCCAAATACACGCGAAATTATTTAACCGTAAATTTTTTCGTAATGTTGTATTTAGCTACTGAATTGATCTCAATTGAATTTGTAGGTTATCAATAAATATACTGAACATTGTGCTGGTAATGAAGATCGTCAAATAAAAGAATTACTAGTTTATTTTGTTTCTCTCTTAACTATATATTACATTTAGATATTTAATAATTTGTTATTATCAAGTTGTTCTAGTATCTGAATGTTCGGTACAATATCAAATAGTGAAAAATATAAATGTTCGATTTTGTCATATCCTGGTCCGAACTGTGTATGTTTTTAATTCAACTAATTGTGGATCAATTGACTTGTACGTACAAAACAAATAAAAAACTAAAACAATACGTTTCCAGTGAGCTGATCCAGTTCTATATTTTTTACTTCTTAAAGACAAATAAGTCAATTTGTATTCATGTGGCGACACAGTTCAGTAACGAATAACGAGGAAACTAACGTCCATGATACTATCACCAGGTTTAATTTAGTAGATACTATCACTAATTAATTGTTATTGTTGTGTGTGTGTCACAGTTAAGAGAATATTGATATGTAAAGTAAAACACTAATCGCTAGTCGTAATACCTAACAGATTTAATATACAACTGAAGATAGCATTCACTAAAGTGCTTATGTTGTAAGATCTATTCTATCAATGAAGGCCTTTTAAACACTGTTTTAACTTAAATTTTATTAAATTTAATAATTATACTAATATATATAAATAGAAGGAATTAGATACGAATATATTTACCATTAAAAATGTTGTAAATGCAATAAAACCTAAATTTCATATTTTAATTAATTAATTTTGTGATCCTTTTTATGTATGTTACTTAAGTATACTTGAAAAAGACAAATAATCATTAAGTTTATTTGTTTACATATCTATGCGTTTAACTTTTTTGTTTTTCTGTTTTTTTAAATATTCGTGGGGAAATGATTAGATAAGAAGTTTATACTGCAAATGAGACAAATATGCAATCATTATTTGATAATACTACTCGAAACATCAATGTTAATATTTAATAGATATATACAGAGATCTTGGTTCACATTTACAACTGAACTGAAGTGTTTCAGTGCATTATTATTGAAACAACAGTGATCTTCAATCTGTCTCTGTAACGATACTTATTGTCTCGAAAAATAATAAAACAAAACAAACATATACAAATATATATTATAGACAATGATATTATTTATACCTGCTATTAACATGTTTCAATGTCTTTGAAGTTATTATTAATACAAAAAAAATATTATTTACAAAATAACAAGTAACAACTAGAAGAAAAATGTCTGAGATGGTGTTATCCTCAATTGCTTGTATATTTGTGTAGTTTACTCAATTTATCTACGAAAGAGGACCAATTGTGCCGTTCATAAGGAAAATATTGAGTCTAATATAAATAAAGTAAAGGTTTTGTCAGGATGGATAAGTTTATATAAGTCAATATTTCAACAACATAAAGAAAGTTAGTTTCGGTGTTATTAAATATAAAGAAGTGCACTATTGTGGGATTACTTGGAAAAGTGATTATACTTATATTTGCTGGGATGGCGACAACAGTTGTTGACGGACGGTAAATGGTATGAAAACTAAATAGGGTCACCGCAAAATAGCTCGCGTTATCTTTGTGAGCATAAATTAATAAATTTGGAAATTATAGAAAGTATTTTTGTCGTAGACGGCGATCACACTACACTAACATTCGAGATGAATAGAAAGATTTAATAAAATAAAAGATTTTTCTAAAGACTCTGCTGACCGACACGGATTAGGTAAAAAATATTTTTTGTCAAGCTAGCTAATCTTTTAGCAAGATACGTGACTGGAGTTTCAAAGCAGAAATCTTTTCTATTATTTAAATGTATGTTTTCTGAAATAACGTTTGACCGATTTACATTCATTTATTCTATATATGTTCTCTTTTATTTACATACATATCCACTTATATATAGTAAATGGAGGTACCATTTACTTTATGTGGTAAAATATAATTGCTTTGTAATAATGTGGGCAGAAAACAAATAAAAACACAGCGAATTGTAATTAATACACGCGGACAGTCTACAAAGAGGTAATCAAATAAACTGTTAACAACGATGAATTGTATTTGCTCATTCTTGCTTTTTAGTTTGCTGCGAGCATTACATATAGTACTTGCCAGCGCCTATGTCTATCGGATGAACACATTCTTTGATTACTTATAATACATAATCACACATCACAATACCAAGATTTATAAATATCCGTCCGTCCGTTGTAGTAATCTTGTTTTTTTGTCAAAGTAGGAGAAAAATCTAAAGAAAAAAGTATCCTATACAGGAAAATTACTTTTATCATACAAAATCCAATCCAATCGAAATCTGTTAAGTAGACCACATGCTTTATTCCGACAAACAAACATAAACAGGTGACTAAAAGTTCGTTTTCAATTTGTTCAAATGTAATTGACATAGTTTTTTACTACAAGACTAATGTTTATTATGTAAAATACAACACTCAAAATATTTACACAAATATATGGGACACACGACGCTCAAGGAATTAATTGTATTTAAGTGACAAATTATAAACATTAGCTTCTTTAGAGGATTCACTAATCAGTACTAAAATAAGTTTAACAAATTTAGTACCTTGAGAATCGAAGCATTATTGAACAATGAAAAATATTGAAAAAAACTTTAAAAGATGTAACTAAATATTTTACTCCAATTTTTCAATTTTAAATATAATATATTTATTTTCATTTCGTTGTCGTCTGCCTCTTTTTGTTGTGTTTTTAAGGACGGGTCTTAACAGTTTATTAAGGTGATTGTTGAAACTACAACATTTTGAAAAATCTTAATAAATTTAGTAATCAATTATTACTAAATGTGGTTTTAAGAAATAGTATTATATTTTTTCATGATACGTTTCCTAGGAGCCTCTACTCATTATGCCAGGAACGCAAAACAAAAACAGGATATTGAAACATTGTTTTAGGTAAAAAGAAAACAATTGTCAAAGAAAGATGAGGAAACAGTCTATTATTATTTCAAAATCTACCACTAAAAATAAGAATTAAAAATATTTTTTATATTTTTTGATAGATTATAAATAAAAAGTAATTATGACTGTTATATACATATTAAGTAAACATTAAAAACGCTAAGTATTTTTATTAGAACGTATAAAATTTAATACAATTTCACATTTATTGAGAGGTTATGTATTAATTATTAAATAAAATTGCTGAGTGTGTCGTAGAAAAAACAATAAAATTGTTGTTTAAGATTGTAAATTATAATTTAATTGTCACATTGCCTTACTGCTCTGCCTTACTTACACTTATCAGAGAGAATAAAATATATAAATTAGAAATTGAGAGAATATGAAGGAGTTCGATGCCTGACTGTGACAGGTGGTATGACCTACTTGTCTATAACAAAGTGCTCTATCGAACTGGACTAATTTACGAGTTCGCTTAATTTAACGTTCAAAGTAAAGTTTTGTTTTTGCAGTGAAATTTTAAATATCATAGCGAATTATTTTATTTATTTTATACACGGTATTTTCTTTTAAAATTGAATACTGTTCTTTAATTTAAAAAAAAAAACTCTTTAGAATATTGTTTTCCTAAGAAAGTAGTCAATACTAATAATGATATGTCTATAAATAATAAAAGTTACTCTTACATTTATTTAATATTATCTGATTTACCTCATTGTACATGGGCGGCTCTGGTTAGCGTTTTATTTCACATTTTGCAACGATAGCTACAATATTTTTCTAATTTGCTTCAATGACGACGACCGTAATACAAATATATTTGATTGATATCAATTTCTTACAGACACCATTAATTAAAACGTGCCGTATTGGGAGTGGAAGAAAGATATAACAATTAATTAAAAATGAGTCGTTCAATGACGTCCTTCTCTTTATACAAGATATTATAATACTTTAAATAGCGTAATAGCGTTGCTTATAAAAACACTTTTGTAGAAAGTAAAATTTGGTAGTGATTAAAAGAAGACTTACAGGAAGAATTTTGAACCTAGAAGACATTATAGAATCAATTGAGATATAAATGACACGCACTGCCATAAGTCTCAGTCAGAAGGTAAAACTTATTGCAAAGGTAAATACATACATAAAAGGTATTTAGATTTTCTGTATGTCTGTTTATATATTGTACAAATTTCATTAGTAATAAAATATATAATGAGTAGTTAAATAAATTATAAATGAAAAGAAGGAGTCTCGTTATATATTATTATATTTAAAAGGTAAGCAACATAGGAATCTTCAAGTTCTTTAAAACTGTAAATAGAAAATTATTTATTAACGAACCACGGGAAAGTAAACCAGTTACAAAGGAAAGCTACGGTCCCGTTTTCATTCGTTTCATATTTATGTGATGTTTAGATTCACATAACTGAAAAATGAACTTGGGTCTTTTAGATTACAAAACAACTAGAAATTGTAGGTTAACGATGCGAATCCTATACATACCTTCAATCTTAAAGATTTCAACCTACACGTCTTTAAAATGAGTGTCACAATACAGATAACAATGTATTCAAGTTTAAATATCATAAAAGACATAGTTGTGTTCATGGTTCCTTGTTTAAGCTAAGCCTCAAAGCAGCAAAATTTTGGCGACTGCCATCTGTGTTACTGAAATGGGTACGGAACGTAGCGTTCAGACCTTTTGCGAACGCTGTGACAACCAAAAAAGATGTTGCCGTCATCAAGGGAAAATACATTTTTAGGTGTTATAGTGTGACACATTATAAGGATGAGATATTGAAATTAACGTTATATATATTGCGTGTTTGTTATATTGTAAGCTTAGCCTAAACTACACCAAACTCTACCTTTATACAATATACTAATATTATATAGAGGTAAAGTTTGTAAGTAGGTTTGATGTTGCTACTCTTAGTTTGAGGTTACGCTAAGTTCCTTGAAAATAAAGAAAATATACCTCATCACCTTAACAATATTTAAGCAAAAAATTTAACTACAGTCCTCTTGTACTGACAAGTGACGCCTAAAATTTTTATTAAAAACATCACAAAATTAGAGATCTAACTTAGTATAAGTATTGATTGATTTGATTGATTATCTCAACTGATTCACCGATAAGCGCATTTTTCTAAATATTGTATGTTTTTTTTAACATTTATAGATAAATTATTTTATAGAGTTTAATATTTAAATTTATTTTAAATTTTTTTCCAGTAAAGCATTAAATAAATATAAATTGTGAATTAAAAGGATTTTGATAACCCTGATTGACCTTCTAGGTCTAGGTGTACAATAAACAATATATACATATACATACATATTATAAAATCTTTTATAAAGATATTGTATTAGTTACCTAAAAAAAAGTATGAGCGCAAAGGAGAAAAAGGAGCAGTAAACAAAGTCTTATTTATTTATTCAAGAAAACGCATGTCTCTTCCGAGGATGGAAAATGTTACCTTGTAAATGATTTGTCTTAATTAAAGATGTAATGAAAAGAATTCATTACACAGTTCATTGTCACCAGACGATTCAGCAGATAATTTCACACACTTGCTAGAACAATACGTTGAATGTAATAAATAAATACTTATGATTTTCTAAGGAAGGTAAAGTAGTATTTTACGTAAGCAACATATCTAATGTTACATATATAACTGGATTAATTAGATCTAACTCGTATGTGGACTGCCTCGATTGGATTAGAATCTTCTCACAGATTTCTATATGGAATACTTGTTATAATTATTTTTTACAAGTACAGTAAGTACTTGTAATACTTATCTTAAAGAGTTATTACTGACCGACTTAACCGCTTAGACCTATTTTATTAAGTTGCATGATATTATGATAATTGAAATGGCTACATTTTGTATAGTTTCTCAAAATATTCACTAAAATATTTAATGGACAACATTTTTCTGCTGATTACAAAGCTACTGAACTGTTGTTAAAAAAAATTGTAAGCTTTCAACAAATATATTAAACTACACGCACTAAATAATTCACTAGTTTTTACTTCTTAAAAAATATGTCAATTTGTAATCGTGTAGCAACAGCGTTCAGTAACGAACATGAGGATACTGATATTCATGATACCATTACTAGGTTTAATTGTGTAGCTACTATCTCTGATTAATTATTACTACTTTGTATGTGTGTGTGTGTGTGTGTGGCATGGCACTTAAAATAGTTTTTAAGCATGCTAAAAAGTAACAGCACTTACAAAACCGCTAGTTGTAACAGTACTCTTACCACATACTAATAAAATGCTTATGTTTCGTCATTAGGACTTTATCATAGAACGGTAAGTACCTTCTTAACTCCAAAGAAATTTAATATCTCTTCTAAGTTTCATCGATTTCAGTTATAGCATTGGGCTTACAAATTTCATACTTAATTTTTTTTTTGTTCTCACGATGACTATCTCAAACAAAATATCATGAAAAATAGAGAGACGATTTCACGAATAATTGATGCATTTCACTTTTCTGACTTTGATTTATAAAGCGATACTCTCGATACGTTAAACGAGTTGAAACTTCGAGACAAGTTATTTAAGTATACATATGCCGAAAATGTGACTATTAGCTGTATGAGATGAGTGTATCTTATGTATCTTATGATAAATATTTTTAAGAGATACAAACACTTCAAAAATTGGTTTGATGCCATAACTATTAGACAGACCGATAAATAAAAACAAATTATCCTTACTATATAATAATGACCTAATTGACTCTGTATGCACGCGCATCACTTATCACCCACAAATTACACAATAATGTGTAATACATCAAAAAAAAAGCTATTGAATCAGGCTACAAAATAGGGTAGGTGCCAACCTCATACGTGACCTTTGACCCTTCCTGGCCCGAAGGGCCGGGAAGTTCCCTTGTATTAGATTAATAGTCAACAATAAATGAATAATCGTTAAACACATAGAAATTGTGTCTCATATTACTGCATCTCCCGGCGTAAGTATACCGAATGTGTTCTAAGTAATAGCATGCATGTGTATGAATGAGAGGAGGAGTTAAACATATACTGTAAATAATTTTAAAGACACATAACTTCAACATTTTTTATTAAAACACATAAAAGTCACATAAAATAGTAAGTGCTCGACATGATTTGATAAATTATATTGGATAAAGGCACTAAAACAAAGAAAACGTTTCAGGTTCAGGCCGTTAAAATGTTACGAGCATCCAATATCGAAACATCTTTAATCGCATATGAATTTAATATGTATGTTGAAAGATTTTACCCTACAGAGTAGTAATATCTTTTTATAGAATACACAAAAAAAGATATATGAGTATCAGACGAAAAGATGTTAAAGTCGAGACTATTTTAAGAAATTAAGTAATTATTTAGTGAAGCGGAAAAGAAAGAGAAAGATATTACGATAAAACATTACTATATTACTAGCGGCTATACGACGTAAAAGAAAAGTAATCTAATTGGGTAAACAATATATTAGCTTAAACCTAAAAGAAAACCTAAACAATTAAATATTTTGGGCGGACAAAAACCACTTAGTTCTAATCTCATAATTTAAATGTTTGATATTCAGATTAAACATCCTACCCTCTAAACATAATTAAACGAACATCATTTTATTTTATTGCTGTGGGGGTGAAGTTCTAATAAACAGGTTCAATAATAAAAAAAACAACGTCCATAACAAATAGACAAGTAAATGCTAATTTATTATTTAAATAATTTTATTACAATTAAATGGAGGTCTGACCGATGTTATGGTTCGACGATTAGGTTTCTATAATGTCTTGTCTCCCACGAATACAATGACTTGGTTTTCAGGTTTCATCAACATGTTAGTCTTGTTGTTTCCTCACAATTTAATAAAATATTGAATAAAAAATATTCAACAGCCAACAAATATTCAACCAGCAAAAGTTTTTGTTAACATTAAAACAATAATAATAATATATTAAGTAAATATTCATGTTATATTACAATGATATTCTTTTATAGGTGTTTCTCGACAAGCTGTCTGTTAAGTGTCGGATGATTTTTTTCACCTATTATGAACGAATTTATTTTGCTTCAATTGTCAGCTTTTATTAAGTTCATTACAAATATTATTCCAAAATATAAAATAAAATGACTTTCAACAAATTTGGCAGCAAATCATCAGACAAAGTAAGTTGTTTGAAAGGTTAATTTAGATGTGAAAAGGTAATAAATATAGTAACATGTATAAGTCATTTTTATTTAGAGTTAAAGAAACTCTTAAAAAGTGTTTTTATTTATACAATAACTTTTAGATTATTTTATAACCTTCGGAAAAACTTTGGAAAAACTATTTTTATCAGTATTGAAATTATTTATGAATTTCACATTTATTTTCTAAATTCGTAGAATTTCATATTTAATTACTGTATTAATGAACTCTTTATTATGTTATTTAACTTAATGTTTGTTCAATGAATTGTTGAGTTAATAAAGTGTATGTAAATATAATTACACAAATATAATTTGATCAACAGCTGGGATACGTATTTTTATCCCATGCGTCCGGTGATATCGAGCTGTGCGATGGATTCATTTAATTACTTAGCGACGGTAAATTATATTCATGTTGTTTTTATTCGGTAACAAGTAAGATTAATTGTTTATTTTAATTCGCTATTTTTTACTATTTATTTAAATAAATATCCACTTAAAGCAAGATGTCCTCAGTTACGTATTGTTCTCCAGTTTAATCACCGAAAGACACAAGTTCGTGCCTTTGACAAAAAAATCTTTGTCGTATCCCCGCTTTTCGAGAACATCTTTTCAATGCGTCGCCAAGTATCAGAATACTGGGTCTTGACATTTCGGCTGTCGGTTTTGTGGCCATCTGGAGGGGAAGACCAAGTTGGTCTCTATGAAATTAAAGATAGGCGTATACTTCCACCTCCCAGGCCGGCATGTTTGTGTTCTGTAATTATATTTGATTAATTTAAATTCAATTATTTGAGCTAATTAGTATAACTAAAAAGTATACTTGTAAATTTTACTTATTATAAAGAATTATTTAAATTCGGGTATATATCAGTTTATGCCACTACGCACACAATAGAAAGACAGAGTTGTGTTTTAAATGTATTTCAACAAAACTATACACGTCTTTTTCCGGCATCTTTCTTATGTGGCCTAACATTTGCGACATCGCATTTTCTTAATATAAACAAATTTTTATAACGACCATTTTAATTAAATTTTAATTATTAAATTTGTGCAACGACAGCACCGATTTCTTATACACGTCATTAATTAAATAGCGGCTCGTTTTAATTAATCGTCTTCAAGAAATCGGAGGTGAAAAGAGAAATATATTAATTAATCTGAAGTGAATCAATAAATGACGTCGTTCTCTTTGTAAGAGGCATAATAACACTATATTTATAACACTATACATTGTTTATACAAACACTTTTATACAAATAAATATATATAACACTATATATATTTATTTGTATAAAAGTGTTTGTATAAACAATGCTTTGTGTTTATACAAACACTTTTATACAAATAAAAATTTAGTAGCTGTGAAAAAGAAATTCTCACATAATAAGTATATGACACAAAAATATTTTTGTTGCTTTTATTTGTTTAGTTAAGAATAAAATATAAGAGTAAAGAATAATTACTCTCATTATTCATTAATATATCTAAAAGGAAAAAAACTTAAAAACATAAATTATATAAACTACATCCATATAACTCGTCTGGTTAATAGAAAGTTCATGTAACAAAAATGAAAAATATACAAAATTGAATCAATTAATCTATACTTTAATGATATTCAAATGAAAAAGTCGAATAGACAAAAATGTTTATATTTTTTCACATTTCACATTCATTTCTTTATTCATTCATTCATCATTCATGTTATTCATTACTAAAGTACACACTTGACATACTTTCCCATGTAAAAGAGGAAACGCGCTTGTTGATCTTGCGACTTCATCATACACGTTACAGATCATTACTAATTAAACATTTATATTTAATTACCATAGAATGGTCTAGCGGTGTTCAACATCACTCTATGTTTCTTTACTGTTAAATTTATCTGGATTGTCAGTGGACGCAAACAGATTGCTACAGCAGCTGATACAATCAATCAAAATTTGACTTGACTTATCTCAATTTCAATCGCTTGATATCATTATCATAATATATAAAGGTTTTTACTAAAGGACCGACCTATCCATGGGGTTAGACTTGTAGTGTTCTAGATATCTTCTTAAAAAACTTAAGGTATTCGAAATTCTAGTTGAGATAGATCAAAAGACAAAAAACAATCCTCAAGTAGCTGCTTTGAACAAAAATATATAAGATGTCGATCTCTTTTATAATAAATGTATAAAAACTATTGCAATGACAAATTAAATAAATAAAAATTTGTGTTACAAATATAGTTTTTAACTAGTATTAAAATGTAGTTAATAGATTTACGAGTAGTACTAAATTATACGGAAATGTATATATTAATGAATACAAGCTATTTTCATGTTTTATTTAATTATTTGAAATTCTAGTAAGGAAATAATAAGTTATTAATTTGATTTCACTATTATTATCATAACAAAGTACGGCTGCTGTCACTCTTGGTTGCTGTTTTAACTTAAATATACAACTAATGTGTGTACTGTACACCGTAAAATATAAGAACAATTATATATATGTGTGTAATAAGTATATATTCAGATAGCAATTAATGTTATTCTTATACATGCAACAATTCATATACCTCCTTAAGTTTATCATTGAGTATAAAACATTTAAAGGCATATTTGTATATCATTTATCAGGTTTCAACTGCAATTTGTTATGACTGGCGTCTACTCAATTGGAACGCACGCGGAATCCATCATTGAATCGCGGCTAAAAAATGACTTGTAATGTTATAAAATGCTAAAATTTATGAATAAATATGTATGTATGCGGTGATTTATTAAACTCATGTGATAAAAAAAATTCTTTCACCATGTTTGAATGGTCGTTCAGGCTATAGCCTATAGGCTATAGGCAGATATACATAAGCTATAGATTATCCTGTTAAAATAAAAAAGACTTCGTGCAGACCGAAATGCGTTCCTTGCGAGAGAGAGCTCACAAACAGAGTCGTCAGCCACAGAGTGGTAGTAACATATAATAAGTAATAACATATAATAACAATAATTTATATTATGCAACCATGCGAACATTCTTTATAATGATTAAATTAATTTACTTAACTAATTTGGTAAGGTGGCAATTTGGTTCACATTTAATAGGGAAATATTGGTAATGTTATAGCTCTGAATTTATAATGTGATAGACACTTGCCAAAGCTTATAAAGTGTTGTGACATTTTTTAAACTCACACGTTATATAGATTTTTATTTGGCCAAAAAAAAACAACTGAAAGTAGAACTATCACTGACAGCAAGTTTAAAAACGTAGCATGAAATACGTATCATAAGTTTCTCGATATCACATACACGTTTAGACCTATCTTATCGACCTACGTTTTATTTTTGATCTATGTGACCTATCTATGCGACCTATTGTGGCTTTATCAAATTTACTTTGTTAAACCAGAGGCGTAGGTAAAAAGTATTGACTTAATAAAATAAAATAGTTATAGAGTTGTCTCAAGGCAAATAATTAATGTGTATTATGTAGCAACAGGGACCAATTACGAACATCAAGAGAACATTCCAGATACAATCATATGAGTTGATATTTACCTTTCGGCGTCGAATAATTAGTAAAGCTGTAACATAACACTTATAAACTAGAGAATATGTGTTCTTGCTAGAAACCTGCAAGTGTAGTAATTTAAATAAGCAACACACATCTCATACAACGAATAGTCGCATTTTCGGCATATGAATACTTAAATTACTTGTCTCGAGGTTTCAACTCGTTTAACGTATAGACCATGGTCTTGCAACTGAACATTAATTATGGTTTATTGTTACATTTCAATAGTCCTTTAATTTATTGGAAGCGATACAAATACACCTTGTATATTGAAATATTTTACTCTGATGTATAAGCTATATAATATCATAATAAAATATAGGCTTAACAATTACTTACCATGCAATGCTTAATATATTGCATGATAATTCTGATTAAAATTATCATATACATAATTTATTAGATTTTGACAGACTGTAAAAAGCGTACTTACATCCTCGTAAACTATTGCATAATTTAATCCTACCAAGTAAATAATAAATTTGTCCAAATCTATCCTTATATTTTTGGACATTTCTCTCAATTGTCTCCAAGAAGATAGAATTGAAATCCTCCAGGATTGATTGATATTTCCAGTTTCATCATCGCTGGAATTATCTGTTATAATAATCATAATATAAAGGGTATATAAATTCAGTATCCTCGATGTTTGTGAACTGAACATTGTTGCTACATGAATACAAATTGATATATTTGTTAAGAAGTAGAAACTATTGAATTATTTAGTGTAGATAGTTTAATATATTTACTGACAGCTTACAAATTCGTTTAACAACAGATCAGTGGCTTTGCAAAATAGAATTAAGAACAATTTTGATCAGTAAATAATTTTGTGAATATTTTGTTAAACTACACACAATCTAGCCATTGTAATTATCATAAAATAATGCAACTCAATAGATATTCATATCTTCCAATAATATATGAAAGGGTTTTAGATATGTTGCTCACTTAAACTACTACTTTACCAGATTCCTCTTTTCATGAAGGAATTGCAAATAATAATAATAATATTGTGTATTTATATTAGTTTAAAATAATTATGGAAAACAATCAAACTGATTTTGATTTTAGTGGAGAATAGAACAGAATGGAAATGAATATATAATTAATATGCATAATATTACTATTGACTATTTCTCTTGCCTGACTTAATTGCTTACGCTGTTATAATTGTGGTTAAAGTACCTAAGTTACTTTTTATCAGACAAACTAAAGGATAGAACTGAAATGTTATAAAAAGTACCTTTTATAGAAAATCATAACTATTTATTTATTATAATACATAACGTACCGTTCTAGCGAGTGTGTGAAATTATCTGCTGAGTTTTCTGGTGACAATGAACTGTGTAATGAATTCCTTTCATAATATCCTTAATTAAGAATGCTTTACAAGGTAACATTCTCCATCCTCGGAGGAGACATGCGTGTTCTTGAATAAATAAATGAGAATTTATTAACCGTTCCTTTTTCTCTTTTGTGCTCATACTTTTTTTTCCGTGATTTATAAATAGGATACCTTTACAAAATGTTACATCATATGTATTGTATTTTGTTTAATATGCACAGAGTGTTAGTTTGTTGTGTAAGATATACATAATACGATAATACTTAATTGCTATTCATATACATACCAAACTAATTTAAACTACTAATTATCATCACATGGACGAAATTCGTCCATATTTTATAATCATTGCATGTATATATTTTTTGTGTAGTATGCATTACATATGTATTTGTTCAGATAAATCTATATATAAGTAAAAATAGACAGACAGAAGTTTAGACTTCCGTCTGTCTGAACTTCTTCTCAAAATATCTAATTTGTGGTTACATCTCTCACACAATTCATTCCCAGGTCATACAGTCATTAAAATAATCCTTTACACTATAATATCTATCAGATCAGAAAACTAAACATCCAGGACGACGCTCCAGAAAGCAGAGCAAATTGATAACATTTTAATATAATACTAAATATATCAATATATTACTAATATATACTACATAGGTAGCGCCTAAACATTTACAACGAGTGACAGCTACTATTAAATAATATTTAACAATAATACATCAAATATGATGTATAACTTAAGTAAAACACTACACACTCTTACATAATAATATATATTTTCTTTAATATTTCAAGCAACTTAGCGTAACCTCAAACTAGGAATAGCAACATCAAACCTACTTACAAACTTTACCTCTATATAATATTACTATATTGTATAAAGGTAAAGTTTGGTGTAGTTTAGGTTAAGTTTACAATATCACTAACAAAGAATCACCCAAATGTAGACAATCAAGAAACTGGTATTAAATTACTTGTACACTTACACGCAATATATGTAACGTTAATTTCAATATCTCAACCAACGACAACTCAAACTAGATAAGTGATGTCAAGAATATGAAGCAACTGTAGTTAAGGCTTATATTAAACAAATAATCATGTCGAACACCGCTAGGTCTTTTGTGATATTTAAATCTGAATGTATCGTTGTCTGTATCGTGACACTCACTTTGATTGACATCGTAAGTTAAACAAATACGTTTCCTCGTTCCTATGGGATAGTTAATCAACTTTGTACTTTACTAGTGACATGCATGATGAATTAACCAACAAAGAAATGAATGTGGAATTTCAAAAAATATGTACGTACATATCTGTTCTAATTTAAAATTGTATATTGTAAAGGTACATCGTTATTGATTCATGAAAATATTGAATGTGGTCCATCATAATTAAATTATCCCCGTTGTTGTGAATATGGAAAAAAAGAAAAACATTCGTTATTTATGAGTGGATAATAATAATATTATACTTGTAGAATGTATTGGTATATATAGGATTCGCATCTTTAATCTACAACTTTCTAGTAGTTTTGTAATCCAAAAGCCGCAAGTTCTTGTCTCAGGTGTGTGAAAATAAAGATCACATAAATATAAAACGAATAAAAACTGGACCTTAGGTTTTCCTTTGCAACTTGTTTACTTTCCCGTGCTTCGTTAATAAATAATTCCCTATTTACAGCTTTAAAGAACTTGAAGTTTCCTTCGCAGTTCTTTATTTTTTAAAGCTCTTAATATATAACAAGAACCTTCTTTTAATTTATAATATATTTTTCGCGATAAGCTCGCTATAGTATAATAATATGAACTAATATTTAATGCTTATTTTAAACATTTATTAATAATTTTATAATTAAATGTATAATCAGACATACAAAAAATCTAAATACCTTTTTTATGTATTTGTATCGTGTGCTTATTATGTGGCAATTTCCTTTACATTAAGTTTTACTTTCTGACTCGGACTAAGTTGATATTTTCTCATGCCAGTGTATGTTAATTATATCACAACTGTGTGTTATATGTTCAGAATTCTCAATGTCTTTTTTTATCACTACCAAATTTTACTTTCTTTAAAAGTTGTTTTTTATAAGTTATAAAAGATTCATTTTAAATTAATGTGTAATGTTTCTTCCACTTCCATTACGGCACGTTTTAATTAATGCTGTCATCTATCTGATATCAATCTATTTGTATCCTTATAACAAACTTTTTATAAAAAAAATATGTCCGTAGTCGTTGCGGCTATTTGAAATGAGATCGTAGTCTGTTCCAAATTTTAATTAAAGTGATTATTATATTAATTGCAAGAGTCGCTCATGTATAATTAAGTAAATCACATAATATTTTATAAACGTAAGAGCAACTTTTTATTATTTAAATGCTATAGTATTGATTACTGCAGCATTCTTAGGAAAATAATATGTTCAAAATTCTGTTTTAATTGAAGAGGATTATTGAATTTTAATTGAAAATAAAGTATGTAATTAAAGAAACTAAACAAAATAATTCTCTATGACATTTGAAATTTCACTGCAAAAACAAAACTTTACTTTGAACGGTAAATTGAACGAACTCGTAAATTAGTCCAGTTCGATAGAGCACTTTGTTATAGACGAGTAGGTCATACCACCTGTCACAGTCAGGCATCGAACTCCTTCATATTCTCCCAACTTCTAATTTATTAATTTTACCCTTTTAGATAAATGTAAGCCAGACAGGGCGGCAAGGCAATGTAACAATTACATTATAATTAACAATCTTAAATAATAATGTTATTATTGTCTTTGACTCATTCAGCAATTATATTTAATATTTTATTAATACATAACCTCTCAATAGATCAATAATTATGATTTTTTAAATTTTTTTTTGTTCGTAAAAAAATACTTCAGTGTCTTTAATATTTTTTTAATCGATCTATTTTATCGAATTTTTCGATATGTATGTAAATAAAAGATAACATTTATAGAATAAATTAATGTAAATCGGTCAAACGTGAATTCATAAAAAAACATCTAAATAATAGCTCGAGTTCTTCTTTAAAATTCCAGTCACGTATCTTGTAAAAAAGTAACTTGTCAAAAAGCTAGTTTCACCTAATCCGAGTCGGTCGGCAGAGTCTTCAGCAAAATCTTTTATTTTATTAAATCTTTCTATTCATTTCTAGTGTTAATGTAGCGTGATCGCCGTCCACAACAGAGATAACAACTATAATTTCCAAATTACTTAACAACTAGAGGTTTTCTTAGCAAGACAAAATTTATTAATTTATGCCTGCAAGGCAGCGTGTGCTATTTTGCGGTGACCTTATTTAGTTTTCATACCATTTAAATTGACACAAATTTAAATAATCTTTTATTACCAGACCTACTGGAAAATCTTTCTAATATAGAGTTAAGCAGCACCTCTGAACTGTTTTTTTATGTATTGTAAACAGATTTTTTTTGTATGTTTGACCCTTCCTTAGAGCTAAAACTGACGGACTTGATCATAGTTTATCAAAATTGGGTAAAATGATATGATTCGACCGAGATGCCACGGACGAGGGCAGAAGCAATACCACGTTGTCCCAGCGGTAGTTTCTTTTAGTTGGTATCCTGCCATTCTCTATAACGGTGACTCGAACCTAGCTGTTGTCGCCATCCCATCAAATATAAGTATAATAACATTTCTAAGTAATCCCAAAACAGTTCACTTCCTTATATTTAATAACACCGAAACCAATTTTATTTATATTGTTGAAATATTGACTTACATAAACTTATACATCCTGAAAAAACCTTTACTTTATTTGTATTAGACTCAATATTTTCCTTATGAACGGCAAAATTGGTTCTCTTTTGTAGATAAATTGAGTAAACTACACAAATATACAAGCAATTGAGGATAACACCATCTCTGACATTTTTCTTCTAGTTTGTATCTTGTTGTTTTGTAAATAATACTTGTTTTTTATAATAATAATAATAATAACTTCAAAGACATTGAAACATGTTAATAGAAGGTATAAATAATATCATTATGTATAATATATATTTGTATATTTTTGTTTGTTTTCCTACTGATTATTTTTAGAGACGATACGTATCGTTACAGAGACAGATTGAATTGTTTTATCTGAGAATATTGCTTTGTAATGAAAAGCGATGTTGTTGTATTTAATTGGTTATATGTATATATATTACTATAATGTTAAAATTTAATAATATTATTATATTTGATAAAAATTAAGAAGGCCCTCATTGATAGAATCTTCCAACATAAGCAGTTCAGTAAATCCTATCTTCAGTTGTATATTAAATCTGTTAAATGCACTATTTATTACGACTGGCAATATTGTGTTTTTATTTTACATATTAGTATTCTTAAGAAAATCTCTTAAGTGTCACACACACACACACACACACAAATAACAATTAATTAGTGATAGTATCTACTAAATTAAACCTACTGGTAGTATCATGGACGTTAGTTCCCTCGATATCCGTTACTGAACTGTGTCGCCACATGAATACAAATTGACTTATTTGTCTTTAAGAAGTAGAAAATATAGAACTGGATCAGCTCACTGGAAACGTATTCTTTTAG
The DNA here is from genome assembly GCA_918358695.1 of Melinaea menophilus ssp. n. AW-2005. Taxonomy (NCBI): domain Eukaryota; kingdom Metazoa; phylum Arthropoda; class Insecta; order Lepidoptera; family Nymphalidae; genus Melinaea; species Melinaea menophilus. The sequence continues at coordinate 1,587,458 of OU911039.1, forward strand.
TTTCGTATTTGCTTTGTACGTCCAAGTAAATTGATCGACAATTAGTTGAATTAAAAACATACACAGTTCGGACCAGGATATAACAAAACCGAACATTTATATTTTTCACTATTTGACATTGTACCGAACATTCAGATACTGGAACAACTTTAATAATAACAAACTACTAAGTGTCTAAATGTAATTACATAGTTAAGAGTTAAACAAAACATAAAACTAGCAATTCTTTTATTTGACGATCTTCATTACCAGCACAATGTTCAGTATATTTATTGATAGCCTACAAATTCAATTGAGATCAATTCAGTGATTAAAAAACAATATTAAAAACATAGACGGGTAAATAATTTAGTGTGTATTTGGAATCGCGAAAACAACATCTTTGTTGAATGTGTTTATGAAAATAGGTAACTGCTTAATTATAGACAAATACTGAAATTTGCAATTAATATAAACTCATGTAACTTAATTAAATAGATTTAAACGGTGAGGCCGTCCAAAAAACTATTTTTGAAACACAAGTACAAGTACAGTAAGTACAAACACAGTAATAAGAAATAACTTTACTGAGAGAGGGTACTAATCCAGTCGAGTCAGCCACCTGCGGACAAAATATAATTAAATATAACAAAAAATAGGCTATAAAACCTATTACTAAGACTTATGACTTTGTTGACGATATGAATGCCTGTCTTTAATATATTATGTAAGAGTTCTAGATATGTTGCTCCACTTTATCCAGCTCCTCTTTTCCCGTAGGAAGGTATTGTATCATAAAATTCTGATGTCGAAATAACAATAACATGTTTTAAAATTTAATTAGGGGTTCATGATTAATTCTTGTTTTTTATTATTTAAGTTGACACTTAGATGACTCAATAGTTTAAGATTAACAATTAATCTACAAAATTACCAGTCTGCCTAAAATCTTATATATTTTGTATAGAGATCTATATTACCCTTATAATACAGATCTTTATGCTATATGACGTTTACAGACAGATTATTTTAATTAATTTTGTCAGACACAAAGGGTAGTATTTAAATTGTGCAAAAAATAAAATCCATCTCTCATATTTATAAGACGTAATGCTCCAGCGACTGGAATAAATTATCTGACGAATAATCTAATGACAATGAACTGTGTACTGAATTCATTTCATTACATCCTTAATTAAGAAGATTTAATTTTCCAGACTAGAGCAAGTAATGCTAATTGAATAAATAATTGAAGATATATCTAGAGTTTTTTGTTCATTTTCGTGCTCATACTCTTCTGTATAATTAATGTTAACTATTACAAAATGATAACAGAATATACTTTTATATTTTGTTTAATATACACAGAGGGTTAACCAATTTGTCTTTTAATATTTATCTGTAACGTGGTATGATGGAGGCGGAGTAACACTTTCATTTAAAGTAGTGGTCGTCTCCATGTGACACAAATTAATCATTATAAAATGCTATATGCATTTATTGAATATTTACTTTTCCAACCCCTTGTATTTATATATTCATAGCTATAATATGGTCAAATCTCGTAATCGTGGAGACGTGTCGATAGTTTAAATCAATACGGAGTAATTACTCTGCTAATTTTTACTTTTCTATGCAATTTGTTTTACATGTGAGTTTCAGCTTTATGCAATACAAATTTTAATTATATCTAATTTGACATAACTCACTCACAAAAGAATACAAAAATAATAAGTCAGTACATTGACGTGAATCTTCGCAATGATTTGTTCTATTGATCGCGTATGTCGGAGGAGGAGGAGGAGGTATGAGGCGCTAAAGGTTTGAAAAAGAAGTACTCAAATGTTACTAAACAATCATTTTCTATTATCTACTACTCACTAAAACAAATAACTTGGAATACAGAGACTGCTTCAATTTCTAGATATAAATGTTTCAATATCGTGAAAATAAAACAAATGGGTTTATATTGTTGTCAATATTGTCTGAGCGTCGCCTCAAAAGCCTCAAGTTTGGTTGTTTGTTGTGAACTTTATTGGTTTTGCGGTCTTCATTTAAAATATTTAATGTTTAAAATTTACTTTGTCGCCAAACAATAACCTCTTAATAACCTTAGGTAATATTAAGTAAGGTAACTAAAATTAGTTTCGTTGTAATAATTATCTTGATATCTTGTAAAATTAAAATATTAATGATAATACATTTTTTTATATGGAATTGTTGTTCATAGGTTTATAGAATTTGTAAAATTATTATTTTCTTCTAATTCCCTTTAAAAAAGAGATTTTCAAACTCGATCACGGTTAATTAAAATTAACTGACTTTAATTTGAAAGAAAAATTCTGTATTCACGTACATTGTGCATTGGTTGTCCAATTTATATTATGATAATTGTACAATTATATCTAATGAACTTGTACACACACAATAACACTGTTACAAGTTCATCAAACACACAACTACGTATCTAAAAGTGTAATCATAATATGTATTCAGATATTCACAATACGTTTGATATTCCGACAACATCATAACATCAAAGCATTGTTACATTGGTAAGTACTTTATGAATTATTTCCAAATATTTTGCTGCTGCTGCTGCAAATATAGGGAAATCGGATCTCTTAACATTCTAACAATTAAGTGCCTCTTCATTCATTTTTCTTCCCCGGTCGGGTTTCTTGTACAGCTTACATTTATTACCTGAGTAAATAGAAAAACAGTTTCTTCGTTATACCTTTTCATCGTAAAGTTAACGGGCTTTTCGATAACATTAACAAATGTATATTTAATTGTATATATAATGTATTTCTTTGTATATGTTTGTATGTCATAAACGGAGGATATACCCTAAAGTTTGCTTATCTGGTAATAGCAAAGTTCTAAGAAAGCATTCCTGATCAAATTTTGTCCAAGTTTTGGCAAAAGTTATCAAATAAAATAACTCATATTTATGAAATATAAGATATACCATTACATACACTATAGCAATAAGCTAATATGTATTACTTTAACGTTGTATGAGCCACTGCTACTGCGGGTACAGGACCTGTTTTACAATAATCATACACAGAAAACAATAATAGATAGTTGAAAGAATAACTAATGTTTGGTGCGTATTTGTTAACAAATAGTTGAATTTCAAATAGCATTAATATTATTCAGAATAATTCCATTTGTGATATTATTTTCCGAAAAAATGAGTTGGATGGGGGGTTAATTAAAAATTAAAGATGTTTAAATAGATTATTAAACTGAACTTATGTCGAAAAAAGTACAAATTTATTTCTTTGATGAAATTTACTTTGTTGAAATTTAATTATTCTTTATGCTTTTGAGAAAAATTTAAAAGATAACAGTCTTTGTACATCTAATTCATTATACCACGTTGTAGAACGTCGACAATACAAGAGACGAAATATTAATATTACTTAAAACATGAATTATTAATTAATCATTTAATAATTGAGGGTGACATGACATTAACATTGGAGTTGGAGCAGCAAATTGATTATTGCATCTTTATTATTAAGTGTAGTATGATACTTATTGATGGAGGGATTTCAATTTGCAAGTGTACTCGTGTATAGAAAGAAAACTCGTGTGTTGGCTATAAACGAATGCTTTTGCATTAAAAGTATATTTTAATAGCAAATAAGTTTTAAAAAAGATTATATTGTATAGTCCCACTTTGATTTTGTTCACTTTTATAACATGATCGAATACGAATACCATAATCTCTAATAAGCGTGTAGTGCCTGGCCTCAATCCCGTTTAGAATTGATTTCACACTGACTGAATTGTAATTGTATTTGCAAATGGGTAGGATTTATCTGTCAGATCCATTTAAAAGCCATTGTTTGTTCATAATTCTACCTTTAATCCGTACTAACAAAAACCATTCTGAAATGGTTTCTTAAGTTTTTATCAATTTAGACTTTTTTATTTATTTTTATCACATCACATATGAAAAATGTATAACAGTAAAATAAACACATTTTAAGAGAAAACACTTTATACTTTATTCAATAAAACTGAGCAGCACTTTTCATTTCACGCCCAATAAAAGTTAAATAACAGATAGAAATATACCATTTTTTAGATTGATTACATAATAAGGTGTTTAATAAGTTAGCAGTACACTTAGTTTGTTTGTTTGAGTCAAGCTTTTTATAGTTTTTTAAAACTTTAACTCAAAAATTGTAGTGAAAGTTATTCAATGAATCCTTTTTAAATTTAAATTTTAAACGTATGGTATTCGTTCGTACATGTAGTGTTGTTGATGAAATTGAACATCACCAAGATATAACGGCGCTGAAATTAAATTTTCAATAATATCAGCTTCCATCGCCTACGTGAAGATACGCTGTATTTATATTCGCATTACCGGTTTTATTTCGCTGTAGCATCATGTATATTAAAGTCTTGTAAAATATAATTATGAATTTTTAACTACATACTATATTATTATTATATTATGTTATATATTATACATTAATAATAATAATTGTAATAGTAGAATTTAATAACGAGTGTGAACAGCATTCCAGTCTGGTTACCAAGATACTTGATGTGATCGTAACATGTTTGTTGAAGAAAATCAGCTTTACGTAAAAAGATACAGTCGAGTATATTATATTATATCATATGTAATATTTTATACGTTTTTTACTTTTATACTGTACATAATTTATAGGTACGGGTTTAATATTTTTAAACTTACAACAATTTGTCCAAATATAAATTTAAAATTTTGCATAAAAAAACAAAAGAGCGTGTTTTTATTACATACAACACCGTGCTGCTGATAATATGGAAAGTTAGTGAATACTTTAAATAAATATACTTAAAAGTACATAGATATACAGAATCTACAACTTCCTAACCCGTGTTTGTTCTTAACCAACTTTGCATTATCAATCTAAATCACAAACACAAACTCGTTCACAAACTTTGATGATGGTTTGAATAACCTGTGTTCGATATTACGCTCTGTTACATGTAATGATATTATGGTATTGCCAAAGCTATACAATTGTATTATGGAAGTTAAAACAACAGTTATTAAAAGGGAAAGGGAAATACATTCAAAAGTGAATAGATGCAACGTTTTATCTTCACTACATAACAATATATCCCTAGTTACAAACAGACGACAATTAAGACGGTTTGAATCAACAAAGCGCGTTGTTCTCATGAGGACAAACTTACATAAACTTATCTTCATGAAACATATTTTAGGACTAGAAGGATATTCTTGTAGCTACATAATATGACACCTGAATAACCTTAACAATATAAGCAAAAGTGATTTTGATACAAAAAACTACTTTTCTAAAATGGCCTATTTAAATACATGAGGTTTGAAAAGAACTTCAAAGTGAAAGGAAAATTAAACACTTTTTATTTTTTTAAATATTTTTTTTTGTTTGGTTTGGAAAAATCCATTACGGATACCCGGCGGCCAGGAAGGTGATGACCGGTGGGTTTTGTGGGACTACCCGGCGGCATAGAGGACGCCGCCATTTTTAAGGCTACCCACTAAAAAACCAACAGTTGCCCTCAACGCCTTACTGGGACGACACGGAATTGCGTTAGCACTCACCGTGCCGCCCCGGCGGTTTCCCCCCGTGTGAAGGTGCCCCGAGCAACTTTGGGCACCCTCACGGCGTAGGCCTATGGCAGGTGAGAGGGGTCCCCCCCCTCTCACCAAGGCCTACGGCTGGGAGAGGAAGCGGCGGGCGTACTCCCGCCTCCTTCTACCCGGTCTTCCCCGGCGGAGCTTGTCAGAGGGAGAGGCTTGCTCTCTGACCCGCGCCGCGCCTAACGCGATGATCGGCAGCGAGAGGTCCCTGCCAACCACGGCCACATGCTCAGCGCGTTGAGGACCCAAGGCTGCGCACTCCTCCACGGTGTGACGAGCCGTGTCGACGGACTCGTCACAGTGATGGCAAGACGGAACCGACTCCCGACTCGATTGCAAGAAATTTTGTGCTGGTACTCACTGAAGCATCCGTGCCCCATGAGCACCTGCACAAGACGGAACCTCAGTGTCCCATGTCGCCGGTGGATCCAACTATCCAAGTGGCTGCAAACTGCTCCCACTGTCGTCAGACCGGCGGCAGGGGACTCTAAGTCCCTCATCCATCGTCGAATCAGGGCTCGGTGAGCTGAAGCCCTGATTCGAGCCGCCTCAGACCTTACCCCAGGGGGGTCCTGGCTTCTACCTATAATAGGGTTTATATTTTTTGAATACTCGATTTCTATTTTATATATTTAATCGACTGTACTCAAGTTACTTAATCATAATTTGCCCGACTAGTTTTGAACCCTTTCGGGGTCTACATATAAGTAAGCTACATATAATCGTAATTGTTGACATCTAGAAACTGAGAGAATGAGACTCAAATACAAATATTTCGATCTCCTATTTATTATCTCCTTCTAGTCTGCTAAGTCTGATATTGCTAACTTTTAAAAAACCATATTCTGTTTTATTTATTTTATCTTTTCTCGTCATTTCACCTTGATAAGCACTGATCACGAAACGACCGATTATAGGTCATCTCAGAGTTATAACTTCTATTATTACCGGTGACTAGTCAGTGTAAGGAATTTAATCTACATATCATAGATCGTCATCATCATCAACAAGGCTTCATTATTATGTTCTATCTATTGTTACAAAAGTCGTCTGTCTTTTTGTTAATATTGTAAAAGGGCATGAGCTAGTTCGCTATAACTTTTGTGAAACAGTACCTATACACGAGTTCTGATATAGGAAAAAAATTCATAGGTTTTCGGTAATCATATCAATTTTAATTTGTTTCATTAAACTGTTTCAAATATTTGAGAGAATATTAAATTTAGATATTACCGTTATAAGTAAAATAAATTACTAAATACATATAAATAAAACACCATATTACGAGTCTCTAATAATACTTTGTTTGTTCTATAATAAACGTTTTGAATATAAAATGAATATAACTCGGAGTAATATTATATATTGACATTAACTTTAAGAGGGTTGAGTTATGTTAAGCTTAAAATTAATAACAACCTAACGTGGTATGGTAGTGGCACTATTATTACGTTTTGTTTTTAGAACTTCTAAATTTATAATGTCTTTGGCTTTTTTTAATCAGTTAGTAATTTATTTTTAGGACACTCTAAGTAAAATACAATGCCTGTTAGATTTTTTATTTTACAATTAAATATCTAATTTCTAACCCATTGTGTAATAATGAGATAAGATATAATCCTGGTCATGATGACTGCGATCACTCCTCACTTAGGCGAGGAGGGTCATTATGTGAATTTATCGATAAAATATTTTCTATCGAAAGAAAGGGTTCAAGAACTTGATATCCTAAAAAACATAAAGTCGACAAAAATAATAATAATAAAACTAAAACTAAAAAAGGCTTTGGTAAATAATAAATGTTTCGTTCTTAATTTTCATCGATTTTTATTTAAGTTCAATAATTATAATTAAAGATTTAGCAAGTATTAAAATATTAATAATTAAATTTAGAAACCCTTTTTATTAAACGTTTGATACTGTGTGATGGCTCTCGACTGCGGACGAATCAACTACAGAATGATGAATTAAAATTTACAACCCTCTTCAGTAAATAACAAATGTAAAAAAGTCACTTCCCATTTAGTTAAAACTTAACCAAACGATTTTCCATCATCCGAAATTTATATTCTAATCTTTTATTATACAAGTACATAGCCCAGACAACGCGATTATTGTATTAGAGTATTGTTTCTATTTGGATAAAAATCTAAAAGAAAAAAAAAGTACTATAAAACATGATACACAATATATGTTCAAGGACATTACAATACCGCTTTTCTAAAAAAAAATTCAAAAGATTTTGCAATTATATGTTTTCTATACTTGACATACGAACCAAATTACCAACTGAGCATGTCTGGACTTTTATCAAGTCATTTTATAATCATAAAAAGTAAAAGAATTGTCCAGCACAGAAATATATTTTAATTAATTTTATTAATCTTTCATTAGAAATTATTCGTCTTTACAAAATCAATCGTAAAATGTTTTATCGTGTGAGTTTCATACTACTTAATTTATTAAGTTTATAAAATGAATGTTTATAATTAATTGGTGCACTGACTGTAACGTTTTTTACAATTCAGTATAAATGAATATTATAAGAAAATCTTAGCCAAATCATTGAAGTACATCGATGATATGAAGCGGCTGTACTTGCGTCATCTACTTATGTCTTCTATTATTCTTAACTTATCTTAAGCAGAGACGTCAAGTATCAACACATATACTGATACGAATAAGTAATTAAAATTTGAATCGACTATTATTAACCAGTTTTAATAAAACCGTAGTTTATTTTTATATTAACCCTAAGTGGTTGTAGTTTCAATCAAGCAACATTTTTTTTATAGTTATCGTAACTTTAGTCGTATTTTTAAAATTATTTTGTAACTTTTTTCCGAAATATAAATATAAAAGGTATCAATTTTAAACAATAACATTGTTTTGATACAATTTGAGAATACTTTTAATTCGAGTAACAATATATGCTGCAATTTGTTTAAGCACAATATGTATTTTGGATATTCGAATCATAAATATACTTTGTGGTTCTGTATATGAGGATACTAGAATGTAAATATTAGTATTGCATTTACATTTCTGTTATTCAAATAGTAAGTAGAGTTAATTATGAATTCACTTGGTAACTGCATAATACATTAAACTGTTTGAAGCACATGTTGAGTCGGTGGCTTTGTGAAGTAAAAATGTATGAATTTTTAATAATGTTGCCTTTGTAATCCGGTACATATTATATAATAATTACGAGGGAAAAAGTGTTTATTCATTATTATATTACCATTCATGCTTAAAAGCTGCCTGCTCTAATTACTGATATGAAAACAAATGAGGTTATCGGTTTGTGTAAATTATCCTTTTTTATGTTTTGCAAACTTGACAAACTTCTCAATTTTAGAAAGTAAATCCTTGGGGTAATAATTTTTCTGAGTGTCTGGTAGTACAATATTTATTTATTTAATTTATAATGGAGAATAAATGAGCTTGCGGGTCGTGATACGTGATCATTGCCACCCACCCATTGACAACAACAACAGGATTGACAAGAGGATTTGCTGCCGGCCTAGGAAGTAAGCCTTTTTTGAAGGTACCATGTCGTATTCATATGAGAATATCGCCGAAGGGACTTCGTTCTTGAAGAAAGGTCCTTGAATACCGCACAGTAGAAGATCGCCACGCATCCAGGCGGTACGGATGGTATTGGAGATGACGATGTGGTGTGTGGTGTATGCTTTAGCTGCAACTAAATGACGGTGGCGGGTGCAGCCTCTATGGAACATCCTCGCCACCAGCTCAACTTATAGTTAATTTAGCATTACTTTGATTCATTGGTATATTAAATTTTTGAGTAGACCTCGAAGAATTCGGTCTGCCCATTCAGGTGTACCCGACTTTCGAATTTTGGAAAAATTTTTTCACAGGAGGTCTTCTTATGACCTCCTGAGTCCGAAATGACCATTGATCAAAAAGTTAATATATATGCGTGCGTGCGTCCAGATTCGATTTTTGTCAGCAGTTTCACTCGGTTGGCTTGCAAACTTTGCACAAAAACCAAACATCCAAAAATGAAGGTCAAGTTCGTTAACCAGATCCGGCCACGGGGGGCGCTAGGGCCTCACTTTTTCTGATTTCAATTTTTCGACCATAACTTTTTCCTTACTCAAAGTAGATCAATCGCGTTCATATTATATGATGTCTTTGATGAATACCTGTAACTGTGGATAAACCGAAAACCTAACTTCGATAACTTAGGGGTGGGGGTAAAGAAACCGAAAATCTTTGGAAAAAAATTCATAACTTTTTTCTGGTAAACATTCTTACATCACAAGTATTTTTAATAGAAAGGTTATTTTTTACTCTAAGTTTAGGTACAAAAAGTTTTTCCGTAAAAGGTACCGTTTTGGAGAAAAAAAATAAAAACCGCTTTTAGCTTGAAAATTTAAGGTAGGTAAAACCACGGCAACTTTTTTCTGGTAAACATTCCCTCCTCGCAAATATTTTAAATAGAAAGGTTATTTTTTACTCTAAATTTGAAGCAACGTACTGGATACTCCTTTGACTAAGGCAAATAAAATTATCACTGTTTATTCTCGCAAGGGGTGTTATTCTTAGGTAGTGACTTATATTTTAAACGAGTTACACACCAGGTCTACCGGGTCTAGGCACGGATTTTTTATGTACATTTTTATAAAGTAACTGTCCAATAATTCATGTAAAAATTTCGCCTAGCTTTTAGGTATCTCATTATATTTATATATACATAAAGTAAAATATATTTTGGTAATAATTCAAATAAAACTAAGGAAATAATAATGTTATTAAGTGTGTACACAAAACAAAAATTAAATACAGCGTTTGTTGAAGTATAAATGTGTGCTTACATCTTAATCCTCAAAGCCACTGTCATAAAACGCAGCTTCAAAGTGTTTAATATATTACAATTAGCAGATGCAGTCACAGCTTATGATCTGATGCATAACTGTCTCTATATACTATTTGAATGATTTAAGCATGATATTTTCGTAAAAGGTTAAGATTTATCACAAAACCATTGTCATTGTCCTAATAAAATACATTTTTAAATTTGAATCTGTAAAGGAAAAAACATGTTCTGTGAAATTAGTTAATGAAAATTAAATAACAAAAAACTTAACATTCAATGAGTATTTGACGCCTTTTTCTGGTTTGATACGCAGAGTGACGTCTATCAAAAAACATTTACGAAACAGAATCAACGTTTTTTTTGGTCGTTTAATATCTGTGAATTAAAGTATATGCAATATATTGTTTCATTTGTAAAATCTGATAAATAATAGTCCATAAAAAAAATAATGTTAATAAATTAATTTAATTACCCTTTTAATTAAAGTAGAGGGAGAATATACTGATATTGTGCACGATCTACTGGGATACATAATTAACTGACATCATATTTCAATAACAAAAGGTCTCTTGGGCTTTCAATTAAGGCCTCTATAGTTGCTGATGCAGCTGTTCGCAACTTTGATGCTAATCAAAATAAATGTTTTATATGGATATTGCATTTTCATCTGTTTTTCAATCAAATTAGACTTTCAGAATAAACAGAAGTTGTAGTTTTCATTACCCAGAGCAAAATTGTCGCTGATTTGTAAGAACTTGGTTACATTTTATAATAATCTCATTTTGACTGTAACTGCAACTGTAAAATTTAAATTACTATCTTATTGTATGTGCTTTCTTGTACGAAATTAAAGACGACTATTGACGTTTTGCGTGATAAGATCAACGACTTAACATAACGCTTGCCGTATTTAGTTTGTTTTCTTGAAAGGAATGTAGAAACTTTCTCATGTTTGCCATTAGTGTGTTGGTGATTAGTTTACCAATGATTAAACTGCAATTACAAAATTATTGCTCAAGAATTCCTTATAAGAAATACTTATAAGGATTCATTAAAAATGTTGGGTCAAAGTGATGCAACGATATGTAATAAATTCCTTTAATTTTCATTCATCCGACGCGAGACCTTGAATAACGTGAATTGCAATTTTAAATAATAATATCTCAAATTATTAACAGATTTGTAAGCGGAGTGGAACACGCCGTTCCAAAAGTTTGCTAACAAACTAAATATATATTAGTTCATTTATCTAACTTTACCTCCGTAAGAATAAAGGTCCCTGATTAATGCAAAAATCCTGATTTAATCCTATATGTAGTTTTATATTAACATAGTGCTAGTCGTTTTATTAATTTTCCAATACCTTTCAAAGTCCGAAATATCATTTTGTGGGTACACGAAATTATTTTTAAAATATCTATACTTATAATAAATCTGTAGAGAGGTCAATTCTGTACATGAAATATATTTACAAAATAAGTAGCAGGGGGTGATTAGTGTTCGATACTGATGCCAAAAATGCAGTTAAAAAAATTTTTGTCTGTCTGTCTGTCTGTCTGTCTGTTTGTATGTTATTTATAGAAAAAAAAACTACTCGACGGATTTTAACGAAACTTAGTACAATTATTCTTTATACTCCTGGGCAGGTAATAGTATACTTTTCATCACACTACAATGAATAGGAGCAGAGCAGTGAAAGGAAATGTTGAGAAAATGGGAGAAGTTGCTTGATTTTTTTAAGCTTCCGTCGCGTGTGCAGCCTTAATGGTTAGAGCTACATAGAAACTATGTATAACGGAAATATTCTACATAAAAATACACGAAAACTATTCCAAGACAGCATATATCTACCTTTTATAGTTAACTCACAATAACACGCATAACTTTTTGTCTTTAAATAGTTTATTTTAATTTCTTTTGTTGTTATTTTCTAAATTAGTTTTAGTTTTGTTTAAATTCTTAACTATTAATAGTTCCTATTTTATTTGTTTTTAAGTAGATTTAGATTCGATTTTTAGATTAGATAATAGATAGATAGATTAGATTATTGTTAGATTTTTAGTTACTGATAGGTTAGTTTTGGGCATTTTATGTTTAGTTTTTTTTGTATTGAGTAGATAAAAGCGTAGGTAGGTACTTTTATTAATTATAGTATTCATAGGTATTTTTTATTTATTTTTAAGTGAAGTAGGTATAGGTAGATATTGCCTACTATCTACCTATACTGCACACGTGTTTTAGCTTTATTTTCATTTCTTTTTTTTTTGTACCTAAGTTGTAGGTAGGTAGGTACATATTTCTTAGTTTAATTCTATTAGAATATTAGGTATTTAAGTTTAAATAGGCACTTAGATTTATATTTTTTTATTATATAGCAGCTGTACTTAGAACATCTAAGGTTTTTTTTGTATTAGCATAGGTACTTTGATTAATTACAGTAGTTGTAGGTATTTCTTATTATTCATTTTTAAGTGAAGTAGGTAAGTGTAGATAGTATTGCACACGCATTAAGTATAGCTTTATTTTCATTTTTTATTCTTTTGTAATTTGTAGGTACCTACGTACATATTTATAATTCGATTAGAATATTATTTTAGTTTTAATAGGCACTTAGATTTATATTCTATTTATTATATACTTAGCTATAGTTAGGACCTCTGACGTAAGTTTTTTGTTGGGTAACTAAATAGAATTTAAGTTACCGTCGATTAAAAATAAAATAAACGATGCCACCTAAAAAACGACCATCTTTATCTCGAACTTCGAGTCAAGCTAGGAGAATGAGAATGACGCGTTCTCAAGAATCGGAAGAGGAAAGAGCACATCGGTTAAACTCTATGAGAGTTAGTGCCTCAACATCTCGAGCTAATGAAAGCTCTCCAGAAAGAGAGATGCGATTAGCAGCTGAAAGAGCGAGACGAGCTACAACACGGGCTTCTCAAAGCTCTTCTCAACGAGAGCTAAGGCGTTCCATTGACCGGGAACAACATGCGTTATCCCGAGAAGCTGAAACTGCTTTACAACGAGAATTGCGACTCACAGCTGACCGCGAACGGCATACATTATCTCGCGAGTCTGAAACCTTCACTGAGAGGGAATTACGGCTTACAGCTGACCGCGAACGTCATATTTTATCTCGCGAGTCCGAAACCTTCACTGAGAGGGAATTACGGCTTACAGCTGACCACGAACGTCATATTTTATCTCGCGAGTCCGAAACCTTCACTGAGAGGGAATTACGGCTTACAGCTGATCGCGAACGTCATATTTTGTCTCGAGAATCTGAAACTTTTACTCAATATCAAGACCGTTTGACAAATGATAGGGCGCACCATAACATGATTCGATCTCTTGAAGATGAACATGAGCATGAACAACGACTAGAGTCGGGACGCGATTATTACTTATGAACATGATGAAGTTACTAGATTTCAGTCAGGCAGATATATCAGCTCTTCAGAAGCTGTGTGGCGGATCTTAAGTTTTAATATTCACGAAAGATATCCACCTGTGACCCATCTGGATGTTCATCTGGAAGGCGGTCAACGTATATATTTTAACGCCGAAAATGTTACAGAACGATTAGAGAACCCTAGACAAACAACTTTATTGGCATTCTTTCGACTTTGCCAAACTGATAATTTCGCAAAGTCTCTTTTGTATGAAGAAGTTCCATCGTATTATACCTACGATAAACAACGAGGTGTCTTTAACCGTAGACGCCGAGGCAGGCCTGTAGATGGCGAGACAGGTATTTTCAAAGAACATGTTCTTGGTAGAGTGTATACTGTTCATCCTAACAACGCAGAGTGTTTTTATTTGAGATTATTATTACATACAGTGCGAGGACCAACATCATTTATAGATTTGAGAAAAGTAGACGATGTTGTTTATCCAACTTATCATGCAGCTTGCCAAGCGCGTCATTTGCTTGAAAATGATCAACATTGGGATGACGCTTTAGCAGAATCCTGTGTTAGTGATAATCCACGACGGTTACGCCATTTATTTGTAACATTACTCACATTTTGTAATTTATCTGATCCTGTCCAATTATGAGAAAAATATAAAGAAAAATTTGCAGAAGACTTTCTTCGGAATTTATCTCACAATAATGAAGGCGCAACTAATGATAATTTTCGAGATCTGGCTATAAATCAGTGCTTATTAGCTCTTCAGGAAGACTTAACAGCAGTAGGCGGTAAATCACTTTGTGAATATGGTTTGCCAACGCCAACCTCAGTCGGAGAGGTTACCAATAGGGAATATTCCGCAGAGATTGGTTACAACCCAATGGAACTGCTGGTAACATTAGAAAACGGTGTCCCAATGATGACTGCAGAACAACGCTTAGTCTATGATCGCGTGTGCGAGAGTGTGCAGAATAATTTAGGAACAATATGGTTTTTAGATGCACCTGGAGGAACTGGGAAAACTTTTTTGACTAAATTAATATTAGCTTATGTTCGAAATCAGCGTAAAATCGCTCTTGCCGTGGCTTCATCAGGTATAGCTGCAACATTGCTACCAGGAGGTAAGACTGCTCACACTATGTTTAAAATACCAATTAATTTAGATCGCACGGAAAGTCCAACCTGTAGTATTTCAAGAAATAGCGACAAAGCTAAGGTATTGCGTGAGTGTAATTTAATCGTATGGGATGAATGTACGATGGCCCATCGAAAAGGAGTAGAAGCAGTAGACAGAACTCTAAGGGACATAAGACAAAATGATCGACCAATGGGCGGTATTACGGTTTTATTTTGTGGTGATTTCCGACAAACCTTACCGGTAATACCACGGGGAACCCGAGCTGATGAGATTAGGGCTTGCCTGAAAAGCTCTTATTTGTGGCGTGATATACAATCGGTGCATTTGACTATAAATATGCGAGTGAGAACTGGAGACAACGCAGATAATCGTGAATTTTCTGATACATTATTGAAGATTGGTGAAGGTACCTATCCACAACTACACCAAGGAAAACTTATTCTGACACCTGAGTTATGTTGTATAGTGCAATCCCAACAACATCTTATATCTTCGGTTTACGGTGACATAACAATTATATTAAATAGGGACAATTCTTGGCTTTGCGAAAGGTCCATTTTGACTCCTCGCAATGACCAGGCATCTGAAATTAATAATAAAATACTGTCTAATATACAGGGAGAAAGCAAAGTTTATAGTTCAATAAATAGAATGGTTGATGAACAAGAAGCCACTAATTACCCGATAGAATTTTTAAATTCTTTAAGTATGCCTGGACTACCTTCTCATATAATTTGTTTAAAAATTGGCATACCGATAATTCTGCTCCGAAATTTAAGACCACCTCAACTTTGCAATGGAACTCGGCTAAAAGTAATCCAGTTGCAACAAAATGTAATCGAGGCTCAAATTTTAACAGGTTGCGGTGCAGGAGAAACTGTCTTTTTTCCCAGAATTCCCATAATACCAAATAATTTTCCATTCCAATTTAAAAGAACGCAATTCCCAGTATCGGTGTGCTATGCCATGACTATCAATAAAGCTCAAGGGCAGACTTTTCGTGTTGCTGGAGTAGATCTCGGTGTTAGCTGTTTCTCGCATGGTCAATTATACGTCGCTCTTTCCCGGGTTAGCAATTCTAGGAATCTTTACGTTCACGTGCCGGACGGGTCGACTCTTAACATAGTCTACCCAGAAGCTTTGCGCTGAAACATTTTAATTTGATCTAAAAATATTAGCAATATATTATCTTAATAAAAAACAAGGAGTTACACGCTGACCGAGTCGTGGGTATAGCGTGGGTATATTATAATATTCTGCGGTTACTTATATTTTTCAACAGTTTTGTGGATTGGCATATTATATTACTATTGCCCTTCTAAAATACGAAAGTGAATCTGCCTGTTACGTCAAAACTATGAGGGAGGACATCTGCTAATTTTTTTTCGAAAAACGACGGAAACGCGGACGAAGTCGCGGGCAAAAGCTAGTTAGTTAATATAAAGATACTAATACATCTATGTTCTTTTAAGCATTTGGAATAATATTTTTTCTGCACGCAATATAATCCTGACTCTGAAGTCACTCACATAACATTAAAACCATTCACAATTAGTGTTTCTTATTAATAGTATGTCGACTTAATTAGAAGAATTTTTAAACATAAGAAGAAGAAGTAAATATATGAATACGGTAATAGATTTCAGCACATCTCTTAATTATTAATAAATAAATGAATATATTATATTTTGTAATAAATTTAAAAATATTATAGTTAAGACAGTGTTTAAATAATGTCAGCATCCCTTTATTTACCTAAAATGAAACATATTTTACAAATTCAAATTCAAAATATCTTTATTTAAGTAGACATTTACAAGCACATCGTCAATTATTACAATAAAAAAGGTGAGTGTAGTCAGTCCATGAGTAAGCTATCACCGGCTCGGAATGCTGCTCTGCTGAGAAGAGCCGGCTGGTGAGATACAATAAATATATACTCCATTCAAAGCTTAACTTATAAGATGCTTAATTCATAAATTCTTTATTGTATAGAAACTCATATTCTAGTGCAAATTTTTTGATTACTCAAAGCAAATGAAAGAACTCCAAAGTATTTTTCTAAACGTAATCTTTACGGGTCCGTAAACGCCTAACCCATGGCGGTCGATTACTAGTTAAGTATTCTATTTACGGGCGTCGGTATCTCTGTCCTCACGCGTCATATATCGTGGATTTATTTACAGTGTAATACTTCTAGTGATGTATTTTATTATATTTCTAAATATTGATGTTAGGTGTCATCTAACAGCAAATATGCTGTTAGATGTAATATATTTTATTACATCTAACTGCATATTATCATTACTATATAATAATGAGCTAATTGACTCTGTATGCACGCGTATCACTTATCACCCACAAATCACACAATAGTGTGTAATATATCAAAAAAAAGCTATTGAATCAGGCTACAAAATAGGGTAGGTGCCAACCTCATACGTGACATTTGCCCAATAATATTTTATCTAAGAAACCACAAGTAAAAGGATAATCGCATGAAAAAGTAAAACTAATGTATTTCTAAGGAGAAATACTTCGTAAAGCGATTGGGCGCCGCTAATATGATACCCTGGCTGTAAAGTAATTATTTTTGAAACGTTGAAAAACACATCATACAGTTTTGCGGTAAAGTTTTGCGTTGTATTTATTAAATATTCATTTTAGGTATACAATTTTAGTTTACTTATTCTTAGTAATTTCAATTAAATAATTGTATATCTTTTTACAGAGATAGGCAGAGTTCTATCAAATAAGATAAATGGCAAGGAACTTCGTTTAATTAAAACAAGAAAACTACTAACGGCAATATAAGTTATTTCTTGAAATATCAGATTTCGAACGGCAGGTGCAAAATTTGATCAATCATAAATAGATATACTGAATATATTAAACCTGTACCTGGTCGCTGTACGTACGTAGAAGATATTTTGGAGAAATCATCATCATCTTCGTGACACGCAAAATTAACGACTTATTCCAATCCAAATTACCATAAATTTAATATCTCTACAATAAGTTTTGTGGTCGACTGGATATAACATTTGGACCTGAAGTATCACCCGTGCGTAAATAATAGACTCAGATGGGCTTACGTACCTTGACGATAAATGATCCTTAAAATACGTAACAGCAAAATAATTATATATTCGTGATAGACATAAAGTTCATTTTATTCCATTTTGGTTTGGTTTGGTTTCCATATATCTATGGGAATCAAAATATTTATATTTCTTAAATCTTGCTATGTTCTAGCGATAAAGGTTTAAATACACCATCATATGTAACATACTACAAAGAGGTGATTAAATCAGTAAGTTACCGCGATGCTTTCTCTTTGCACCTCATCCGTCTCGACTGTTAATTTACAGCAAATGAGAATTTTGTAAGCTATTATTTAGTGTTTTCTTAAGCTATTATTTTTTTATTATTCAGTCAGCAATCATCGGTCTCTGCAAATTCATTTCATAATTTTGGGAATATAGTAAAATGGGTAAATCAGACAGGTAATACAACCTTCAGATTAAAAGTTCGTAATTGTTACTCTAGCAACTTAAGTATAAATTCTAACAACCATTTAAACACAAACATTTAAACGAGCAACAAATATGTAGTATAAAAGATAATATTATTTATTATTAAGCTTTTTAAGTTTAGAATTAATGTATGTATTACCTCCTTAGAAACACATATATTCATAATTCATAAAAAACATGAATTAATAATTTGCATAATATAATTTCGACAATCAGTTGATGTATGGTTAAATAGTTTGGTTTAAAAGTTTATGTTACATGTTTATGAATGGATTTCGAATTACTCTTTATATTAATTATCAATCATTTAAAGCATTTTGAAGTCTACTCTTGAATCCTCTGAATAAATTATTACTACCAGGCTATTATATATATACTATATACTATATAAGTTTTTTTTTTTTTTATTGCTCTTCACGCCATATCCCTTGCTTGATAGCCAGAGACGGCGGAGCGCCAAACGCTACGCTCCCTGCATACCTCTTTCGCCTTGGCCAGAGACATAAAACTCTTCATACATGCCCTCCGGAGGGGTCCTCATGCTTTCACTATATAAGTATTTACAATAATTGTACAACAGTAAATAATCTTCGAAACATAATAATTTAATAGGATATTTTGATCCTAATACCTGATTAACCTTCTTAAGTACAATGCACATTATTTAAGAGATGAAACGATGGCTTCAGAGTGGTAATAATTAAAGTGATCTGCTTTACCTATTTATCCCGGTCAGAAAATATAAGTAACATAATTTTGCTTTTTTATACATGAAATATGTTTTTGCTATCATGTTATGTAAAATGTCACTACCGATGAGTTACAGGTATATTGCAAAATGTAGACATTCAGTTTGTTTAAAATCTTTTCACCAACACAACTATATGTACAATATACAACACTTAAAGTATAACGCTACAAGTATTTCAAAGACAAAGCATCTAAGCGCGGGTTAGAATCGTGTCTTCTTGGTGAGTTGATGTATGTTTTTGAGAGTAGGATAACTTTTGATATAAAACTTTTCATAAGCTTTTAATAGTTTCATTTAGTTTTGCTTATCTGTATGGTGTGTTTTAAAACAGGCGATCGATTTGTTATCACTCGCCAACATTCGTTTATTCTAAAATTGTATTTATACCGTGTAACTGTGTTGATGATATGTTAATCTTGGCTACAAGTATATTAAATATATATCCTAATAAAAAAAAGAATATAATAATAATAGGAGCAGAGGACATTAACTAAATATTTCGTCTTACAATCATAATATGTATTACTAGAGAATTTAACACTGTATGTCTGTGTGAGAAACAATAGTACGCCGCGTGGTACTGACACTTCACAGCAGTGAGTACTCTTTAACATTGCCAACTACTATACAAACATAGCTAAGTACCATCTGGTAATAGTAGAAAACATATTTTAGCGAGAGACAACTGATATAATAATTTAATAGTTAAATGTTTTAACTTTCAAATATTGAAAGTAAATATAATTATCGAACGCGTAAACGTTGTTCTGTTGTTGTTAACAGACTATCAAAACATCTACAAAGCAGTGAAACAGTTATTATAAAACAGATTGGAGAGTAATTAATTTGTTAACAATATTAGATCCATCTCTCAGTTCCGTCTCAACTCAAACGGAACCAATTTCTCGACTTGATGGTCTTATTTAATATAATATTTAGATTGAAATTGAATGAACTTTAAATAAGCTTTGAATTGTAAGGAATATTAACTATTATTTGAGCTTTGGAAATTCAATTCAATTGTTTTGAGCCCTCTTTTTATAAACATTGAATATTTCCCAAGTTTTAACGTTTGCCAATTTATATTAAGAGTATATAGACTTAAGCCCCTAAATCTTTAATCCATATGATATGATGGTACCTGGAACTTAGATTTATTTAGAATCTCAAGTTAAATAAAACTTAAATGTACTCGTGTGGTCTCTTCGCATCAGGTGCATGTGTGAAGCACTCTTGATAAGTACGCATGACCCGGTATTTGTAATATAAACCTATATTTACTTCAAAACCCATGAGTACGATGACGTATCTCGTGAATTAGAACAGAATAATAAAATTTAACTTATCAGTACTTCAATTACTTTGTTTATAAATACGGAAATACATATTCTTTGTTTATTTTATATAAAATATTATATTAAATTAAGTTAAATCATAAATCATCTTAAGCGATGGTGTGATTAGAGAAGATCTTATTAAAACTGTCGTAATATAAATGAATTGGGACGCTAATCGTCATCGTCATGTCTAATTTACGCTTAAACTTTCTACGAATCTCGAAGATTATTTCAATTTTAGATATTTTATAAATATATATTAATACGCAAATGTAACTGGAGCCGTAGAAATCTATACTAAAATGTAGGGAAAATACTTCCTTGAGTATTTTCATTACTCATATGTGCACAAGAAATGTAACATTATTCTTAATTAATATAAAGCTCACTGGAAATTTTATTACATGTCCAGGTAGTAATATGTTATAGGTAATACAAAGTGAACTTTAAAATGTAACTTCTTTGGATATTAAGTAGTTGTTATAATAATGTCTATATATGTACATATCGGCATTCTAATTAAAAACATTTCTAGAAGCATAAACACTAATAACACAAAATTGATTATTGATAAATGAATAATGTTAAAGTGAGTTAAATAGATAAAACCTTCCCATTTCCAAATGCTATCTCAATACAGTTGTTGTGAAATAAATTCTAGACAAGGATTGCTTTCAGGTTGTATCGGGGTTGATGCTTTCACTTGGGCGCTTTGTAAAACTGATTAAAGTAAACCGCTGGATATTTTACTAAAGCCCTTCAATTTACGTAAATATGAAAGGCTTTTACTCTGAAAATAATTCCATATTTACGGTTTACATATTGAATAAAGTAACGATTGAAAAAAAATGTCAGGTCTATAAATATTTTATATTTATCAAAGCGTTTTGCCAAGTTTTAAGGAGCTGTAATAAATAATTCCGTCTTCGGTCCACCAAAGACGCCAAAGAATTTTTTTAAAATCAGTATGCATGTGGGATGTATGTTTCCTCCCTTGGGTCCATCAGTTGCATAATATACTTTAGAGTGTTAGACGAGACTCGCTTCCTGTGTTACATTTTATTTCAGAGCCCTCTCATTTGGGTGACCATTTGTCAAGTTTAAGCCGTAGTAAGTTTTTATATCGACTTTCCGTTTTTTTTATATCTTCAAATAGACTTTAATAATTTTGATACTTAATTCAAAGACATTTTGATACTTAATTCAAAGACTGGTAATTCTAACGTAGTCAAGATGAATTTCTTATCTCTCTATCGAATATAGCTTTATATCGTTATCTGGTCGGTATTTCGGAAGCCAGGTTCAGTGTTGTTGTCACAACTCACAAATCGGTAGCATCAAACTAAAAACCAACTATGAATTGAACTCCGGTGCCGGTACACAAACTTATGTTGTGTAGTCTCACGTTCTTATTTTGTTCACTTTTATAACATGACCGAATACGAATACCATAATGTCGAATAAGCGGGTAGTGCCTGGCATCAATCCCGTTTAGAATTGATTTCACAGTCACTGAATTGTAATTGCATTTGCAAATAGGCAGGATTTATTTGTCAGATCCATTTAAAAATTATTTCCTGTCCATTTTAACTTTAATCCATACTAATAAAACCATTCTGAAATGGCGGATACGTTTATTTTTTATTGAATGTGTTTTGTCTTGTGCATCTAATATCATATATTATGAAAAACTGATAATAGTTAAGAAAGCACATTTTAAAAGAATACACTTTAAATTCTATTCACTAAAGCTGATAAAAAATTTTCAATAACCTCAAAGTAAAAGTTAGATAACACAAAAATATATTTTTTTAGATTTATTACATAATAAGGTGTTTAATAAGTTAGCAGTACACTTAGTTTGTTTGTTTTAGTCAAGCTATTTATAGTTATTTAAAAAAAAATAACTCAAAAATTCAATATTGGGTGATTTCACTTTAAATATTAAATGTATGTTATCCGTTCGTACGTGCAGTGTTGTGGATAAAACTGAACATTAACAAGATATAACGGCTCTTTAATTAAATTTTCAATAATATCAGCTTCAGTGACTTACGCTGATATTCATATATATGTGCTATATTTATATTGGAAGTGTCGCTTTTATTTCGCTGTAACATGTTTGTGGAAGAAAATCAACTTGACATCAAAAAATCTTGGCCACGAATATTATATTTTATTAAATGTAATCTTCTACACACTTTTTACTTGTGTTATTATATTTATATGGTATGGCTTTGAAATTCATTTTATTTTACCTACAACAGTTTATCCAATGTAAATAATACATTTTGCGTATTCTATTAAAAGTAGTGTTTTTATGATATGGAACACAGTGTTGCCGATAATATGACCAGACTAGGAATGGATTAATTAGAGATAGTCAAAAACACAATCTGCAGGCGTTCTAACCCAAGGCAAGTTTTAATTAATCACATTAATCTATTTTACGAACTTGTAATCAAACTTTGATGATTGTTTAACTAATCCGTTTTCAATATTATGCCCTGTTATGTATAATGATATCTTGGTATTGCAAAAGCATAATAATTATATTATGAAAAAAATAAAAAAAAGTAAATAGATAAGATAATAAATTCAAAAGTGAATACATGCAATGTTTTACTTTCACTTCATAACAATATATTCCTAGTTACAAACAATTACAATTAAGACGGTTTGCAGCAACAAAGCACATTGTTCTCATGAAGATAATTTATATAATTGAGCTAATATATATTAAGATAAGAAGGATGCTATTGTAACTACACAATATACGACTTGAATAACTCTATTTTTAATCTTTAAAAGTTTTTTTTATCAAAAGTGATTTTGATACAAAAAACAACTTTTCTAAAATGGCCTTTGTATTTAAATACATTGTGTTTGAAACGAACTTCAAAGGGAAAAGTAAATTAATTGAAAGTAATTGTAATTTCCTCCACACCCTCCAGAGCACTTATTAATTAATGCAATCTGAAGAGACAACGTTATCTAACAATCTAAGAAATTTAAATTTATATATGACTAGGTATAAAATTTATAAGACTTCCAATTTTAATTTTGATACATTATATGAAAAATAATATTTATTACACTCCTTTTGAATATACGTGTCATATATTTTGTTGATATTGGTAAAAGGATTGATGTGTTCAGAGGTGGATGATGACAGGGTTTTATGACGAAGTGCTCTGTCGAACTTCAACAATGGAATTTTAATTTGAGTAGTAACAATATATTTCTCCAATTTGTTTAAGCACAATATATATTTTGGATATTCAAATCATAAGGATACTTTGTGGTTCTGTATATGAGGATACTAGAATGTAAAACTTTGTATTGCATTTTCATATTTGTTATTCAAATAGTAAGTAGAGATAATTATGGATCCACTTCGTGATTACATAATACATTAAACTGTTATAAGCCGCGTGTTGAGTGGCTTTGTGAAGTAAAAAGGTATACATTTTTAATAATATTGCCTTTTATAATCTGGTACATATCATATAATAATTACGAGGGAAAAATATGTACTTATATTATTATGTTACCATTCGTAATTAAAGGCTTTCTAAGGTTATCATTTTGCCGAAATCTTCTTTTTTATGTTTTGCCAAATGGTGTGTCTAACCTTGTCTGTGTTGTTTCAACTAGAAAATAATGGAACTCCTTCTTACTTATGTTCATTGTATACTTACATCTAAGAGTATAATTTCCGTTAAAGCCAGCCATGAACGCAACATAGTGCAACGGAAATCTTCAACAAGTAACGCCTTAAATATGAAGTTAAGTTACCGAAGAATCCTAGACTAGTATACAATTTGACTGCGGCGTAATAAAGCTTATAAGCGATAGTGAAATAAATACAGTTCCCTCAGGAGACGTAGCAATCCTGTGTTAGGTCATTGTGATTTAAATAAATAGCTTACAAAATAACGTACATAATTGATTTTTATAATGGTAGTGTGGCTAATCTTATCTCCATTCAAAATTATAATGTATATGTTTTGTACTGGATTATATTATTAATAACATAATCTATTATATAAAAATGAATCGCAAAATGTGTTGGTAAGCGCACAACTCAACAACGCATGGACCAATCTTAACAATTCTTTTTTTTTAATATTCCTTGAAGCCCAAGGATGGTTCTTACGGCGAGAAAAATTCGAATAATTACCAGGAAAACCCTAAAAAAGCCCTTTTCTTTTTCCTATACAAATATTTTAAATGTAGAATAAATAACTAAATGTAGAGTCAATTTGAACTGTATTGTTATTCAATAAAGTTCATATTAAATTACAAGCACTCATTGTTGTCTAAACAATTTAGGGATGTTGCTAACGTCGAAGAGTCAATTCACGCTTTATTGTCACTGCACAAAGTTCAAATTAGTGATAATAGCGTGAACACGACCAAATTGAAAAGTCAAAAAATATAAGAGCTATATATTTGATTGGCCTTGCAATATTCTATCTTTTTTTTTAGTTGCGGAATGGGACATAAATTGTCATCAGTTTTCATGTCATTGCATCTGTCAAACAAACCGCGTTAAAAAGCGTTTATAATATTTAATAATTAATTTTGATTGTTTTATATCGTGTTTTGTGCAAAGTGTTTTAATACCTGTGATTAACAATTTTTGCATGTGACATAATTTAGGTAAGTATATTCGATATGCCTGCTATAAGACGAAGTAATTTAGGTAGAAGAAACCGAAATGCTTTATACTGCACAAGGACGTGACGACCGAAATGAACGTGAAAGAATTCGTATACCACGAACGCGGGAAGCGAGAGCTCTCGCTCTCAACTCTCGCTCTCAACTTATAATCGCGAAACTTTGAATCGAGCTGCTTTCAATAACGATTTGTCAATTGACTACAGTAACCACCAATGTGTTACTATTGGATCTATGAACTTGGTTTGCTCTCATTGTAAGGCATTGAAATACAAAAATGAAGCCAATGGATTGTGTTGCGCAAATGGGAAAGTGAAATTGGATCCATCACCAGAGCCATTATACTCATTGGTTGCAGGAATATAACCATATTCCATACACTTTTTGTCAAATATCAAACAATATAACAATTGCTTTCAAATGACGTCGTTTGGGCCAAACGTAGTTCGAGAAAATTTCATGCATACTTTTAGGCAATGTATTATAGCAGTTAATCATTATTATATTAGTGAACAAAATTTCCTGTTAACTAAGTAAATATGTATCATTAACCTTTAGTTCCTAAATCCCAACACATATATTACTTAGTCATAATATTATTTGGTGATCCAGTATTAGCAACACTTTAATTATTATGAAACACAATATAATTATTTGATTATGGATATTAGTTACAACTAATTATTACATATTGACATACCTAAGCATATCAATTATTATTTGGTGATTCAAATTAGGAGACACATATACTTTTTAGGAACAAATATTATTTCTATTTGGCAAAAATCATTTTTTTTAATTTACAAATACAAGGCCAAATATATCATAGAGCAGGTTCACTGTTATCATTGTCAGATATCAATTACAAATTCCTGCAAAATTATTTCAATGGCAATTTACCACAATAAATTGATATGCGTTGTTCACATAACAATTCACTAATTGTAGAACAATTACAAACTTTATTTCATGAGTACAATCAATTGATCATGTTGCTTAAAACTGCACTGGATCGAATGCCATCTGATAATCATAAAATTGTAATTGTAATTGATAAAACACCAACCAACCAACCAACCTTGGCCAACCTGTTGATAAAACGCCAGTTGGAGAAAACTTGGAATCCCGTGATATTGTTTTACATCGTCGGACTGATCAATGATAACGTATAAAGGAAACACACCGCTCATATGACGCACTGCAATATCCCATTATATTTTGGCAAGGTGAAGATGGCTATGATTTTTCAAACAAGATGATAAATCCCATTACAGGTAATAAAAAATATTAGTTTAGCTATGGAGATATATTATCAGTCACTATATTATTATTTTTTCAATGTTATGAAAACAAAAGTCTATTTTTAGGTTCTGAAACCAACAAAAAGGCCAGTTCAGTGAACTATTATTCCTACCGCCTAATGATTCGTGAAAATGAAGACAATCACATACTCAAATGTCGGCGATTATATCACAAGTATGTTGTAGACATGTATGTTAAAATTGAAACGGAGAGATTAAAATTTATCAGGTTGAATCAGACCAAACTCAGATCTGAAGAGCATATTCATCTTCGAGATGCGATTAATACTGATGGAAATGCACAGAATGTTGGTCGGATGACTATTCTTGCAGCAACATACATTGGAAGCCCTTGACATATGCATGAATATGCTCAAGATGCCATGTCATATGTTCGTCATTATGGTACAGCAGATTTGTTCATCACATTTACATGCAATCCACACTGGCTAGAAATCAAGCAGGACTTATTCCCTGGGAAATCACCCATTATTCGTCATGATATTACAGCCAGAGTCTTTAGACGAAAGTTGAAATCTTTAATGGATTTCATTGTGAAACATTATGTGTTTGGAGAGACACGCTGCTGGATTTATTCTGTGGAGTGGCAGAAACGGGGATTGCCACATGCACACATTTTGATTTGGTTAGTTTAAAAGATAAGGCCAAATGAAGTTGATGCAGTAATATCCGCTGAAATCCCTAATGTAGAAGTAGATCCTGGATTGCATGAGGTAGTTATCAAAAACATGATACATGGTCCCTATGGAACTCTTAAACAAAATTCACCGTGTATGGTGGATGGTAAATGTTCAAAGCGATATCCACGAACATTGATATCTGAAAAAATCACTGGTAATGACGGTTATCCTTTGTATCGTCGCCGATCGACAGCAGACAATGGAAGATCAACAATTGTCAAATTAAATCGACAAGATATTGAAATAGATAATCGCTGGATTGTTCCATATTCACCCATTTAACAAAGACCTTCAAAGCGCACATCAACGTTAAATCTTGCTATTCAGTAAAATCTATTAAATACATTTGAAAATATGTAACTAAAGGGAGTGATATGGCTGTGATTGGTATTGATGCAGAGAATTCCAATAATGAAGTTACCCAATACCAAATGGGTCGCTATGTTAGTAGTAATGAAGCAGTTTGGCGAATATTTTCTTTTCCTATTCATGTTATTCATTTAGCTGTGCATTTAGAAAATGGACAAAGAGTATATTTTACAGCACAGAACGCAGTACAAAGAGCTGTACATCCACCATCTACTACATTAACCATTTTTTTTGAGACATGCCAAAACGATGCTTTTGCTCAAACATTGTTATATTCTGAAATGCCAAAATATTATACTTGGAATCAATCCTCAAGGAGATTTATACGACGGAAACAAGGAAAACCAGTTCCGGGATACCCAGATGTATATTCTACCGGTGCGGTTGGTCGAATTTATTCAGTACATCCAAGCAATAATGAATATTTTTATTTACGACTGCTATTAGTCAATGTACGTGGCCCAACATCATTCCAACATGTACGAACTGTTGATGGTGATTTGTGTGGATCATACAGAGAAGCTTGCTTGAGAAGCAGGAGATTTTCGTCAAACGTTGCCAGTGATTCCATGATCAACGCCAGCTGATGAACTTAATGCATGTTTAAAGTCCTCCAATTTGTAGAAGCATGTGAATGTATTACACTTAGGCAAGAATATGCGTGTCAAGTTGCAAAATGACCAATCTGGAAATATATTCTCTAAACAACTCATTGACATTGGTAATGTAAAATTTCCTATAGACACCTTGACTGGTTGCATTAACTTTCCTCAAAGTTTTTGTCAGTTAACAAGAAAAAAAGATGAACTTATTCATAAGGTGTTTCCAGATGTTGCTCAAAATTACAGAAACCATGATTGGTTGAGCGAACGGGCTATATCGGCTGCAAAAAACATAGATGTGAATGAATTAAATTTCAATATTCAAGAACAAATTACAGGCGAATTGAGGATATATACATCAGTTGATTCAGCTACACACCAAGATGATGTCGTTAACTATCCGCCTGAATTTTTAAACTCGCTGGATTTACCAGGATTGCCACCTCACAACCTACAATTAATGGGTGGATCGGTAGTTATAATGTTGAGAAATATCAACCAATCGCGTCTTTGCAACGGCACACGGTTAGCGATAAAAAAATTATTGAACAACGTGATAGAAGTAACTATACTGAAAGGAAAGTATAAAGGAGAAGACGTTTTGATACCACGCATCCCAATGATTCCGACTGATGTGCCATTTGTATTTAAACGACTACAGTTTCCAGTGCGGCTTGCTTTTGCTATGACCATAAATAAGTCCCAGGGGCAATCATTAGGTGTTTGTGGTATTAATCTAGAAAACCCATGTTTCTCACATGGTCAATTGTATGTTGCCTGTTCCCGTGTTGGAAAACCATCAGATTTGTTTGTATATTCACCAGGTAATCAAACAAAAAACATTGTGTATCATAAAGCACTACAATAAAAATAAAACAGATTTTTGTTAATAATTATGATTCACTTGATTTACAATAAAGCGATTACTGAAAATACTTATATACGTTTTATTTCATTACTTTTTATTTCATCGGTTATGAACCCTACGTTAATAATATTAGTAATAAATAATTAAATATCTCTATATTTTGTAATTGAAGCATCCACTTTATAAATATTTGTCACCTTTAGGTTCCCACTATCCCTTAAGATTATTTTTCAATCAGGTTTAAACCTTAAGTTCCCCTCTTGGTTTGAAGCCCTCTGGCAGACATCCCAGTCGGGGTTTTTAGTGGGTCTCAAAAGGGTGACCAAAGTTCGTGGAAGCGAAGATACTTAGGTCACCCGAGCTGACGTTTTTCTTTGATTCTCCTGAACAGAACCGTCACCATGATGATAGGGTGATGTGTGAGGGTCAGCAGAGTAAAAACGTCTTAAGGTCGAAATATAAACTGCCACATTCCAAATCTATTTAACAGAACGAAGTCTGCCGAGTTGCATAAAAATTGTTGTATTTATTTAAAAAAAATATTTTTTTGATTTTTATGATTTATCTTTTAAAATTTAAATGTTTTGAGTTTAATTTGTATTAAATGCATTAGTAAAACCACCAAATATTTTTAATTATGAACATCTTATCAAAATGAAAAAGTAACATATTAAAAAAGGATAATTTTACGATTTATTTATCATATTATTTAAAATATTAAATGATAAAAAAAATCCACCAGAAATCTTAATATATATAAATCACGTGTCACGTTGTTTGTACTCCTAAACTAATTAACCGATTTTAATAAATTTACACACCACGTACAGTTTGACCTAACTTAAAAGATATAATAATTTTCAACTCAATTCATAGTCGCAATATTATTTTATTGCAAAATTTTTTGTTTATTATTTTGCAGTTAGCTCCTAACAATTCTAAAAGATGGCGGTATCTATTGACTAAATTAAGTAATTACGAATGAGGTATCTGCCCTACCTATCTTATTTCGTAAGTTTAGTGTTCCAAGTTATTTACTAAAATCTTTGTAATATACAAATAGTATTATAAATTTGGATAAAATTTAAAAAATAACTATAATTATTTTGTTTTGTGTTTTGCTTAATATCGACTGTAAGAAAACATTATGGTTTTCATGAAAGATGTACTGTGAACGTTACCCCTTAAATAGTTTACTACAATGTAATATATCAAAAACAATAGTCACAGCAACGCGTGACCGGGTCTGCTAGTTGTATATATATTCTAAAAATAAAATAAATAAAAGCTTTAAATCTTTATAACAAACAATTTAATTGTAATATTCTAGGATAATAATATTATATATTTCTATATATACTGAACCATACAATGTAGTTAAATGTCTATAATAGTACAGTACTCATCCCGACGGTATCGTTTTATAATGAAAAGCTACAAACCGCTTTGTTTCAACTGAACTGTTTCTCTGCTGATGTACAGCGGTTAAAGTGCTTTATTTCTGAAAGAGAACTCACTTTAATATTAAATAACAAATATTGATTTTACTTCAAATCTTGAAATCCATAAGAAACCATTATTGTCTAAATAATTAAATTAACTAAATACTGTATTATGTACTCATATAACTGTATGCATTTAATATTAAATAAATAAAAACACTAGATATATTTAATATAAGATCAACTGCAGTGGTGTATTGCATAAGTTACTCCTGATAAATATAATCTTTAATCGTACCGTAATATTTTTATACAATTTTAAAGACGCCATTATGTATTTGCTACAGATTTCGATTACAAATTACTACATAAATTTTTATAACATTAAAAGAACCGCTAAAATCTATGATTCTATATTAATATATTATTAAATATAATGTCAGTGCACGGATTAAAATTGTGCCCTAAATTTTGTCAGCATAATTTGATTCTATCAAACTTAAATGATGCTTAAACTTCTTCGATCTCAGTTTACAAGTCAAGTTGTTTAGTCTTTAATGTTTATCATCACCTCATATGTAATACACATACTACAGGAATTGATGCAGCGATGAGTCTACTTAAATTGATAAGAACAATAAGTTATTTATAAAATCTATCTGCATTTTAAAAAATTATAAATGTTGAAACTGATAAATGAGTCTAGCGCCTTTGCTAAATTTAGTATTCCATCCATTCTTCATTTAAGTAATTATTTTCCACAAATCAGTACCTTCTTACAGATGCTACTATTTTACTACATTAATAATAATAAATACGTACTATATAGAATACCTCGTTCGACGGGGTCGATCGTGTTAGGTAGATTCCCGTCGGTCGGATCGACAAAGAAAAACTAGCCAGCAGTATTCTACTGGTCATTACGAGTCTTATGACGGGTCACTCTGCATATATTGGGTGAGCGGGGAACCACTCCCCACCCCTATTTCCTAAACGGGGGGTCGCATCAAAAAACTTTTCGGACAAAAAAGTTTCCTCTTTTAATTTGTTAATTTTCTAAGATTTTTCCGACAAAAAATTTTGCCTTCTTCTGCGACTTTTTTCGGTTTTTAACTTTCAGCCCCCCCAGCCCTCTAACCTCCCAATCGATTTCCCCCGTTCAAGAACTTAACCTTCATTTTGTCCTTAAGAATGTGTATACCAAGTTTGAAAATCCTCCGTCAATATTTGCGACCTGTAGCGTGTCCCAAAAGTTTGCATTTTCACTTTTTCCAAAAAAACGAGATGCTACGTTTGTCCTACTAATTTATCCTATCGACCTGTGAAGTCAGATTTCGCCTACGATGAATTTGGACTGATGGATCATATATACATATATATATATAGAGGGATATATAATTTTCAATCTCTCAATTACCAGTTCATAAACGGCGTAGCGCCCCTACTCTGGGGTCTGGGTCCCGTCATCGCATCGATTGCAATAGGTAGATTCATCTATGGAATCTACCTAAAATTGCCCTTACTTAATTTATGCTTATGTTACTTTAGTTACACAAGATGTTATGAAAGTTTACCTTAAATATCTATAAAATATAGAAAACATGATCAACAACATGTGGCAGATTATATAATAAGTAACACACAAACCAATGCGGATTGAACACAATCGATTTGGATATCGATGTCAATACTAATAACATAATACCCAATTCATTAAAACTTAATTTTCGATTATTCTGAAATTTGGTGATCTACTTTATAGAATACATATGCATAATTGTCTATTTCTTTGCAACCATTTTAATGTTTATTATTTGACAAAATTTGAAGTATTTATATATTATATTATTAAATAGAGAGACGAATATATATTAGCATTACTATAGAAAACCAGGGCATATCAGTTAAAAATATAATGAAAATTTATTTGAATTTGCTTTTTATAGTTTTAGTTGTTAAAAATGTTTTCATTACACACGCAATATTTAATTAAAAAATTAAAAGGCTTTATTAATTAGTGACAACGTGTATTTCTGTGCATGTTACTGAGGAAATAAATTATCTTATATACGGCTTTTGTCATAGATATGATGTTTAAATGACACCTTTTATGTTAAGTTACTGACATTAAATACAATGTTTTTGAGAAGTTTAATTCTGAAGAAGATTTACTTCTGTATAAATATTAAAATTCTATTTCTAATATAGCAATATCTAATAGTGCTAAGAAGTAAAAGTTAAAAAGTATATAAAGCTTTAAAAGACAATATTTAAAGAATTTTAGGTCGATCACTTTTATTCATTAGTCTTTTCTTTTATGATGTATTCATCATCAGACGGAGACACCAAAAACAGATAAAAAATACTTCGCGAAATAAAGAAATCCGTTACTAATAATTCTAATCCGCTTGTTAATCGATCCGTTATCGTTAATCGATACATCGATCCGTTTCAATGTTTAACCCCTTTAAATCTGTGTGTATCTTCATATAACTAAAAGTCCATAGTGTTACTCGTTTACACTGATTTAAATGAACTTGTAATATTTGCAGTCGACATCTCTTACTAAGTCCCATTTGGTAATATTTTTGGGGTACAGAGTTCTTACAACTTTTTAAAAATATGCTTGATTAAGTGCTCAGAACACATTTGAACAATAACAATAGTAAGAAGATAATAAGAAGAATTACATACTATGTATGTGCATATGGTACGAGTATATGTAACATCAACCAGGAATACAATATGTTTTACGACTTTTAAGGAACAGTTACATAATAAATAATTATTATACCTAATACTCGTATTTTACAGTCTTAATAAAAATTAATATTTCAATTACTGTCAAGAGACAGGTTGAATATTATGTAGGTATTATTAAATTTCGCAATATTTTATGGGGTGTTTCAAGATCCTTGAAATACACACAGGAATTATAACTACAAAATATCATTCTCAAAACCAGTTGAATTATTTATAATACCAAGTGTTGAGATAATCCACTCTTAACACTAAAGCTTAGGTCAAAGACACGCTGAGAGCGATGACGGCGCCTCGCAAAAACCCCGTGGATTATAGTGCCTTATTTAACATTTACCAGAGTGTTTAGGGCTATCTAGTGATAGTGTCACACTTTACATAAATTTAAGAGAAGTAAAGGAGTTAACTACACGTAAATATGCACGTAATTATAACTTATAATTTAGATAATAAACCGTAATGAGAATTATACATTGCAAATTAATTAATGTATATTTGCTCCTCGTCTTTACAAACACAAATCTTGAATGCTAAATATAATGTTATATATATTTTGTAATTTATTTGTAAGTAAATGCTATTATGAATATTAAACTAAGTTAACTAAACAAAAAACCACAAAGCAACGTAATTAGTATCCGATTCGCTACAAACCTCGTATTTTACGGTGAATAATTAACCTAATTTACTAATTTATTATTTTCTAACCAGAGTAAAATATTAATATTTACGATTAACTCTATGGTAATATTTATAATATTTTTCTTAAGCAAAGCTGATATGTTACAGCACAAAACTAAATCATATTTTTAAAACAATGAATATTTTGTAGGTAACACCCTTAGAAGTAAGTAAGAAAAAGTAACTATTCCCTTCCAAGCAGCAGGCAGTTTAAATCACACACTACATATTTTTATTTGTCTCGTAGTTATGAATACAAATTTAAAACGTAAGTAAATGTTTGAAGAATTACAAAAAGTAGGTATTTTTTACGTTTGTATGTTAAAGTGTATGTTCATAAGTGTTCTTTGTTACAGTAAATTTAAGAAGCTTGATAAATCTTAAAGATATATAATTTTTATACCGCTACTGTCAGGAAGTTCATCGGCGTGGTGGCTTCAAACTTTTGTTAAGTTTCTCGAAGAATATCAGGTAATTGAAAAACCATTCCAAAACCATATACCGTTACCGTTTACAATTTGGATTTGCAGTAAAAATATTAAGGAGTTAACAAAGGGAAACAGAAAATAATTTATTTTAAAAATTATAATTTTCTACTAATAGTAGATACAAAAAATAAAAACGTATTAACTTTTGCTAGACCATTTTGTACTCAAAACAAATTACTTGAAAACAACGTTAATACAAAATGAGTTGTGGCAAGCTTACTGGCAATTTTAATCTTATTTCACCGGGATCAAGGGAAGTACAAATAATAACGTATTCCCTCAAAGTAATATTTAAAAAGAGAAATTGTAATAATAATATTAAAATCCACTTATCTACTATTTTGAGAATTCCCTTTAACGATGGAATATTAAGTTATATATAATACAGGTAAATAAAAATACATTGTTGGAAACACAAACCATCTTTTCTCTTTTCTACAAATATTACTTTTGATAATCAGTCGGTGATATCTTAGTTTTTTTTTATTTTACAGATTTTAAGCAAGAACACTGAAACCCTCTTTAAAGGATAAAGAATGATAGATATTATTTTTATTTGAATGTGTACATTTTATTGCATACTCGTATATTATTTAAGTATTAACAAACATATATGTGTATTATTAATACATGTTTATTAACTCTAACAAAATTAACAAAATTAGCTTTAAGATCGCTTATCTACATTTTAGTTTAATATTAACTTTTAGCTTCATCTACTTGCTTACTCGTAGTCGTACTTGTTTATACCCTATGATATAAGGATAAAATGAAGTTTGCGAAGAAAAAGAACAATATTGTGGTTTATAATAATGTTCTTTAAAAACGCTTTGTCTTCATAAAATCGTGTACATACAAAATGATAAATAATGCAAAAAATATAATTTTATCAAACCAAATTAAAAGCAACTTAAGGAACTTATTTAATATTCCAACATGTTATAATCCGGATAAAATGAAACTATTTATACTATATACTGACCGAGCGTACAGTACCGAGCAATACTTGGTTAACGCTAAAATAAGGAAGGGTTTACTAATGAAGTAAGACTAGATACTTTTATGTACATACATAGGTATTAATAAAAAAATAATTAAAATTTTATTATTAGTTGCCCCTAACAGTGAATCACTCAGCCTAGTTGGAACATAATTTCATCTAACATCTGGAAAGTTATTAGTTGTATGTCACTAGTTTAATATACCGATGGATATATAGAGACGGAGAATTGACTGAACTGCGGACTTAATTAGAGTTTGTGCGTTATATTTGTTGAAATAGTATGGCACATGAAATAGTATTCATTTAAAAAGTGAGAGAAAATATATTTTAATTAAAAGAAAAATGGTTTATTATGTGGGTATAAAATTTTCTTGGTGAAATAATAAAAAGTAGAAAAAAGTCGGTGTTTGTTAATTTCAGGCGCTCATACCCGTAACCAACGCTGTCTTAATCTTATGAGGTGTGTAGTACAAATCTTGTCATCTGAAATTTGTTTGCATCACCAGCCTTACGATGAAGTTTTGATTGTCATAATATTTATTAATTTCAATTTAAACTTATTATTAAGTAATGAAATTGAGATTAAATTCTTTAGACCATATCAATTATATTTTAAATAAATAACATACATTGTAAAGTTATTTCAAAATTATTAACCCGCATTGAACTGTGACCAAGTTTAACACAAAGAACCTTAATCATCACATAAAGTTAAGGCTCCAGTCGAGTGTTCTGTACCGACTGACTTTGTCTTTATATTCCATTGTAAAGCTATAAAATGTGTGTTAATAAAGATAATACGAGTATCTATAAAAGTTTATAAAATATTTAAATACTAAATAATCTCAAATTATTTAAGCTGTGAATAATGAAAAATATTTATTTAATTATTTAGTATTATACATATAGTACACAACAATGTTATGTATTATTAAACCTGTTAGTTAGAGGTCCATTGTATACTATCTAAGTTACCCTGAATGAACGGATTAGGTTTGTGATCTAAGTTATATCATCATAGTTTATGTCTATGAAACTTAAAACGGTATTTAAAATTCGATTATAAATCGATTATTATAATTATAATAATATCGATTATATATTGAATGTCAGAAATGCATTATCAGAATTAGTAATGTATTATGAATTTCAGTATAACTTAAAGTAATCTTTTTTTTGTGGGCATTGAGGTACGATACGGTATATATCCCACTGTATATATAGATGCATGCGAATACTAGCTTAAGAACAACGAAGTTCTAAGTGCTACGAACAACACAGCTGTAGCAATTAGTCCATGCAAGTAGGTCAATATCAAACAGTATAGTTGTATCTTAAATGTCACTCCCCTGATGTTGGTATTTGTACCTTGTTGAAAGCTAATACAAAATTCCTTTAATAAGCTTGAATGACTTGATATAGAACTGTGCTAACTCAATAGTGAATAACTGGGAGGGGTTGAAACGGTTTGGAGAGTATGTAAAGTATACACTTGTATACACACCAACGAAACTGGGCGATATATATTTACATTAAACTATTATCCCAAACATTTGCTTCTGCTTTTGGCAAAGGGACACTTTGAATCAAGTAAATTTCAGGGAAATGAAAATAACACATGTTATGGCAAGAGTTTCTTACAACTAAACTAGATACCGTTTAAATATGTATTTTATAATAGTTGTATATATATATATATATATATATATATATATATATATGTGTGTATAAAATCGCAGCTTGCTTAAGAACCGTTTGGAGCAATGTAAACTAATGACTACTGTTTTATCAGCAGTTAAATTAATATAATTTCTTTTTTGTAACTTCACCGTTATTCTTAATTTAATGTCATTAAAAATCATTATTCAAGGTAGAGTGTAACATTAAAGAGCTTGACTTTAAAAGGGAAACACTCTTCAAACAGACTGTAAAACTCGGTTTCTTTGACGAAATTATATTTCAAAGTATTTAAATTTCAGTATTTATTGTACAAAGTAAATATTACGAGAATAACCTCGTCAGATGTAATCTCGTTTAATATTATACCTTAAAAGTGTTTTATTTCTGTTTATACTAAGGTTATGGAAATTAATTTGAAGCTAACACAACCTTAGAATAATCTTTAAAAATATATTATATTTCATTTTTTTTTATTTACAGATATAGTTGATTAATATTTGGACAGACAAGATTTCTATAAAATAACTGCACTCAGATCGTTTCATTACAATCAATAGTCAAACACTTAATCACTCATACACAGATGTTAAACTAATGACATGTTCATTTACTGAAACTTTATAAACATGTAAAGTTACACATAACTTTTTAAATAAATATATAATGACATAGTCACACACGGACATGACTCGAACCTGCGACATTTGGGAAATATTCAGATTATTGATTAGGTATTGTATAGCACAGTATCTTAAGGCTCACAGTGGCTTAAGCTCCTTATTTAATAATAATATCCCTCGTTTCCGTCGTGGGGTTAAAATATTAAGCATTAAATATTTAATTCCTTCCTTGTTCTTTACTTTTCACAATTATTAGAAACAAAGGAGTTCAAAATTACTTCAGTTTTTCTTAATATCCGAAATTATCTCCATAATAATTGAAACATTTTTATCCATCGTTAGATTTTTGTGGAAATTTTGAATAATTATAGGAATTATTTGAATAAAGCCTTGGTATTTACGATATAAACACAATTCTTTAATATAATGACCCTTTACGTTTTATTGCCAGTAATAGTAGTAATAGCACCAACCGTTACTCAAAGCGTTCTATAAAAATAATTTATCTTGAAAAAAAAGAAAATAATACAAAATTTTATATCTTTGTTTTATTTTAAATTTTTTAATTTTCACTATTTTATAGAATCTATCTCTAGACAGAATAGAAGACCCTACTAGAAACAAACCTTAATATAGAGAGACATTGAAGATTAAAAATTCATATTACTAACAATTTTTATGTAATCGTATAATTTCGATACTTTAATATTGAACAAAGATAAAATAAAATATTTGCAGAACTCGTTAAATAGGAATGAGAATGCCTGGAATATCTGGAGCATTTTGTCTGTCTGTATGTTTTCACGCTGCTCCTGTTTGTTTTTATTCTCATGTACTGCAACCTATTTTTTAAATATTGTATCTACGACTAAAATAAAATTTATGTAACGATTACAAGAACATTTACTATTTATAAAAAAGGTTTTAAACTATAGAGGATCATAGCGTAAAAGATCAGAATAGTAAAAGTAATACGAGGCGTTAACTAAATTAATAAATGAAATTTATAAATACAATTAGAATTATTCATTTAATAATTGAGAGACGCTCTAGAACCTTATACCATACACAAGCGTTTATTTCTAACTATGAGATGAATTTAGTTATCCAAGCAGATCAACAAGCTAACCACAATCTAGGTAATATACATAAAGTTAAATATTTTCAATATTAATAAACAAATACATTTCGTTTCTTAAACTTAAATCTTGTCAGGATAAAGTAAGTTTAAAATTAAAGCACATTTGACAGTAGGTACATTGTTAGATCTTAAAATTCAAAACTTTTATTATATTCAAAACATACATTGTATATATATATATATATACATACATGCTTTTTGTGTTGAATTCTTTTTTTATGCACTTTATTATATTTACTGCAATATTTTACACAATTTAAATATCAAAGAATTTTATATAAAAGTACAAAAATGTATGGAACGGCATTTTTGGAGCAACGGAGAATAATTAATAACATAGCATTCAAGTGGTTTGTTTTCGTCATCAGTGACTTCATGACGTCCATTTGCTCATAATGTAATACAAATATAATAACATGAGAAAATGAAGCATTAGAAGTATATATTTAAAATATTGTTTATTTGTTAGTCATATTCTTTAATATAAGCATGAAAGTAAAAACAATAATATTTAATAACAACAAAGCCACATTATTTATTAAAATTGCTACTGTATTAATTAAAGACAATTCATGTAAAACTATACTTAATATAAAGTAACATTTATTTAAGCAGAAAGTATTAAACGCTTCGTATAAACTCGCTTACGGGGGGTTTATTTATGGAGTTGATACAAAATTTTGTATAATATAGATAAATTGTATTATGTAAGTTATTTTAATCTTAATGTGTGTAATTTGTAATGTTAATTTATTGATGTCATCGTAACTTTGTAACACCTTGATGCTTTAACAATCCACGCCAGAGTCACAAGAGTTCAAACAACACATAAAAAAAGAATTAATACCCAATAAAGAACATTAGAAAATGAAAAATATTTTGGACTTTAAGAGAAAATTATAAATATTTTCTAAGTAAAGTACACATTTTAAAATAGTTTTACCAGAAAGCAAACTGGAAATGTTATATATATTTCACGCGTACTCGATTTTCTAACAAGTTGCTATGGAAATTTGTCAGCGACTGCCAAACTTAAAATGTATACTACAAAGTATACAT
This sequence comes from Melinaea menophilus ssp. n. AW-2005, assembly GCA_918358695.1. Classification (NCBI taxonomy): domain Eukaryota; kingdom Metazoa; phylum Arthropoda; class Insecta; order Lepidoptera; family Nymphalidae; genus Melinaea; species Melinaea menophilus. The sequence goes on from OU911039.1 coordinate 1,627,500, forward strand.
TTTAAGTTTGGCAGTCGCTTATTTTATACTGACAACAGTATAAAATACTTCTTTATATTGAAACGAAAAATTTTTTGAATAGAATTTAAATATATTTTTTTTATAATTTTTTATCCAGCTAGACTTTATCGATACTAAAACAAAGTTTCACATAACTTACTTAACAATATAAAATAACATGAAATGTTTTATTTCATTTAAAATATTACACCTATATAAGAGCACAATTACCGTATTGTAATTCAACTCAATCTACCTCACAACGTTAGCGCCACACTCCAATGATATCTGCAAGTACCATTCATCCGATCATTAAATAGCAATCGATATATTAATGTCTTGACATGCTAGTAATAGCTCTCTTGATGTTTGCTGAATTGATGTCATGACAAAGCCAAATAAAGTTAACCGATGTTACAATACGTCACGACTGTTAAGTCTCTTCACCGTGTCTTCTCATTGAATCGGATCGGATATATAATTATACTATATTATGTTATAATTTATTATGTTATACATAAAAATGGTGGGATGTCTAACCATAGAATAAGGGATCGTTAATAGGATCACAGCAATAAAAGCAAAGATCTCATAGATTATCTCGTTGGTATATTTGGAGCATATCCAAACCATTTCCCACAACGTGACTAAACTGCCACTTTTTCTACCGAAGGAAAATGATCTGAAAATATATTTATTTGAGCCCTCACGATAACATCAATTTTATATAGGTAATATTTCATATATAATTGAGAACACACATGCAATATTTTTTTTTATAAATCCACCAACCTGTACTGCAAAACAATTAATTATATACATTTAATTTCGATTTTTAAATATTAATTTTGAGAAACAATGATTCAAATTATTTAGGTCCCAATTATTTACCGGATAAAATCAGTTATATTGTGATGTTTTAGCAAAAACATTCTTTAAATATGTCAATACAGACGAGAACGAAACAAAGAACTTATTTACAGTTGGAATATTGCCAGCTAGTTTATTTCTTGATTGATTGTTTTCATTGGATCTGTTGTCACAATCATTGCATTGCCTAAGACTCGTTATTATTGTCTATATTTATATATGTCGGTGCCGCTATAAGGTGACGTCACTCGATAGTGACTTTTTAAATAAACATTAAGGCGCTGATCACAAACAATCCGTGACCCGCCAGCTCGATTGCCCTCCTCTTACATAAAAAAAAAACATTCAAGATAATAAACTTAATTTTATATATATATTGATTTTAATAAAAATAATTATAGTTATTTATAAAAGGATTTTCCAAATGGTCAATGTAAATATTAAGTTATATCTCATTGTAAATCGCCATCTATATAATCGAATTCCGGTTGTAATGAATGCAAATGCCACCAGAGAATAAACATCTAAAATACTAATGTTAGTTTTATAAGTATTGATTTAAATTGTAGTATATTTAGTAATTTATGAAAGAATTTTTAACATAGCCAAAGTAATTAAATATTAAGTTATAAGTAAATATTTCATTGTAACGTGCCATCTATACCAACGAAGGACTGCTCCGACTAAGAATAAGTTCTGTTTATGTTCGAGACTTGGGACTGAGCGTACCACATAAGTTACTATTAGTAGACCACATAGTAGTCTGAATTATTTCATCAGAACAAGAATTTGGTGTCAAAGTATTTGTAGATTGTTCTTTGAATTTTCATTTCTTTATTTTTAAATTGTTGGGTAAATAAAATAGCAAAATTTAAGAGATTTTATTGATTGTCATATTTATCTTTATTAAGTGAAAATATGAGTTCTATAGCTATAGTTATGAAAAAGCCGAGTTTGATTAAATGATGCCTAATATCGCTCTAAAAGCAAATAATTTAAAACTGTTTTATTAAACAAGCAATCAATAAAAGGCATTGAACTCCATTGATAACTCGTTAACATCGCATTAGGGTATGAAATACTGCTTTCATTGCGATGAAAGGCCGCTGTAGTTAATGTACCGGTCGCGGTGGTTTTGCTTTTATTCGAGTATTTCCAGTACAAAAATACCTTTATGGCAAAGCAATAACAGCTGTATAAGATTAATAGATTTTAGAAGATATAAATTTTTATTAATAACATAATTAAATAACTTGTTATAAATTAAAAGTAAATTCCAAATATATATATTAAATCAATTACTTCAAAGAAGAATCATTTTTTTCTACTTTGTAATCATAATAGAAAAAATAATAATTCACTATTCTCCAGATGTAGATGATCAAGTTGTCAAAATAAAAGAAATCTTTAATATTGGATTCAAAATATATTAAGAAAATATACAGAATAAATTAGAGATTTATTTGATTGGAACCTTTCTGAAGGTTGCTTCTGAATCTAAAGATATTCAGAGATTCGTTAAGCAATATTAATAAAAACTTTTAAATCTTTATTTTAACATTCTCATGAAACTAGGATTATTAAAATAAAACGATCCTTTATAGAGTTTCATAAATTGATTTTTATTGACATCTATCTTCGATATTCTATACTACTTATCATTTAAGTTTTTATACTTATTAAATTATAGTAAAATTTTGTCAAGAAGAGAAGAAAAGAATATTTTGAATAACACAATAATAAATAAATTAACAAAATATATAACTTTTTTTAAATAAAAATACCTAAGATACTTTTCGGCATTCCGGACAAAACCAATAACCTTCTGGTGCTGTCACAATGCCTACACATTTAAAGTGGTACCATTGTAACGCACACTTTGGTGAGTCGCATCCTATCATGGGAGAGTCGTTTTCATCTTTACCACAAAAGCAATACAATGTATTGACCTCACTATCTTCTATCGTCCCATCGGTTGGTAATACATTACATATATGGGCTGCGTAGCGCCACTTCTTAAGTCTGCATTTCTTGCACCACAGGCTTTCGGTGCCGTGTCTCCAATACAGATGTGCCACAAGCTGCTTGTATTCATAGTAAAACACTGCACAGCGACCACACGTATAAACAACTGCATCAGAATTAATTGAGTTATTCATATTACTAGTACTCTGTTTGTTTATTTAGAGGAATAGTTTATATAAACTTTTGTTACTAAAACTGGGTGATATTATGGTAATATGAATATATTGAACTACCTATATATACAAATAATAAAGAGGTGGGGCGTAATTATCTAGTAATTAATTAATTAACTAATTAGCTATAAATATTCTTATTACAAACATTATGAAAACTTTTAATCAAATACTCCCTGTCAATAACAATATCATTCATTCATCAGTCATTAATTACTTTATTATAGTTATGCTATATTATAATCTGTAAATATTAGTGCACAAAACTTATAATTTGGTTGCCTGTCTGTCTGTATGTTTATGTTCCACATAACAGGTTTAAATAAATTTTTTATTTGGTATTATAATAGCGAGTACTTCTTATACCATTTTTATTCAACGAAGGTATATTATTATATATTTATATAGTGAGATAAATGATTTTTGTTATACTAGACAGTTATTTGTGAAAAACAATATTATTATGAAATATTTTCGATTATATTTAAAGCAACAACATTGGTTAAATAACTCTAATACACAAAACTAATAAAGAGGGACTTCAAATGATATGTCACTGTATCGATTAACTAATTATCATTACAAACTAATAAATAAATTATAATCTAAATAGCAAACATATAACTAAATTTATTTATTTTAACATTCATAAAATGATCTGTACATGTCTGTGCTTAAGATAGGACATGTCACCTCAGAACATAGTTTTGTTAATTTTATTTCTTCCCATACGTTTATTTTTTTCTGTCTTTTCATTTTCCACAATTACCATTTCTTGAATTGTGAACTGTTTGGTGTGTTTATAGTTTCTTTTCCATAAAATTAACTGTTTAGTCACCAAAACAATTTCATATAATATTTACCAATATATTGATAGGGATTGTTAAGGAACAGTTAAATACGTAGCTTACCATTTTAAGAATATGTAACTGTTAACAAAAATAGAATTTTATCAAAATAAATCAAATATGTATACCTATACATATATGTATGAATAAATATATTGCAAATGCATATATAATATGTATATTTATAACTGAGGGAGATAAAGAAACTTTAATCTTCGTTTAAACGATGCAAGGTTTGGGCTAATCTGAATTATAAATTCCTTTTTGAAGTAAGAAGAATTCCAGTTAATGATTACTATTAGAGATTTGAAACGTTATACTTTTATAGATATTTATTAAATTTTCTGTCATATTTCTATCAAAATAACATAAAAAGAGGATGAAAAAATTACAAAAGTAGCTAAACTTTACTACTCTCATATAGAATCGTAACATTAAAAAAACGCGATTAAACAAATACAATATCTATAATATAATTTATTCTTGTGTATTTTTTAAAGTACTGCCTGTAGCTGTCAAAACCATTCAAGGAGTTAAAGTTAATTGTGTGGAATTAACAAATGGGATGTTGAAAAAGGTCAGATAGATATATTCGTGTTGAAGGCGACGTCGAGGCGTGTTCGGGACAGCCGTTGTTCAGTGGGTACTGTGCCTGGTAACATTGTGTTACCAGGTCATTTAGCCGACCATTCCATTTTATTTACACATTTTTGTTATACATGAACGGGTTAAGAGATTAATTTGTTTAGTAAAGAAAAAAAAAAACATCATTGAAGAGTGTAAGGAGAACTCATTTAAAATATACATATGTCGCCGCTGAGCCTTAAAGGCCTCATTACTATATTAACTATTTGTTACATATTTACAAATTGTTTGTAAAATATTATAATCTACCTTAGATTTAAGACTACCCCGCTACCCTTTTATTTTTACAAATGGATAGTGTTTTGTTAAATATTCTGGGTAAATAATAATTTGTTGCGTAATTATCATTTGTTAATTAAGTTGCAAAAATGAGATAAATTAGGTCAAAATAAATAACAATCCCATTTAAGAATTAGTGTAATGACAGTTTTTTGGAATCGACACAAACGATCAACTTATTTGAGAACCTGTATAAATAGCTGACAACTCGCTTCGACAATTTACTTTTTGCTGGTGCTCGACTTGGACAGCGATGTGAATATATTGGTTTTGTACTCTGTAATTGTAATTTTAAAATATTTACTTATTTTCTTAGAAACTGTAAGGTAATTAACTCTTTGAGTTATTCATAACAAAATATTATATCTAGTTAAGTTTTCATTTATTGTAAGTGATTATAAAAAGGGAGTGTTTGAGAGAACTTTGATTATTTTAAATTAGTTGTTATAATTAATAAGTTTTGAGGTGTTTTAGTTAAATAAAATTATTATTTATAATTAAATTTTTCTTGTGTGGTGTTTCCTTATTCCTGAGGATTTATAATTGAAAGTGTATTTGACTTTTTATTTGATAAGTATGAGTAATATTAATAAAAGTCTATAACAAAATATGATCGAGTTATAGACTTTGGTCTTTTTAAGAATTCAAATTTAGGTTTGAATCGGTCATATACAATATTTATAAAATTTTAATTATTCAATTAAAATTTTATTTATTAATTTTTTTTATTACAGATGTTAATAGCTAGTTTTTAATAATATATTTTCATATATAATGTACAAATATTGGCCTGTAATTGGTTTATTATACGAGTTTAAAGTTATTTAAAATACCTAAAGCTGATTACAAAATCAGTTTAGATATAGTCATTTTAATCCGAACCCTATAATTGTCAGAGAGTAAAATAGATTATGTCATTTCCGTACAAAGCACTGTTAATGCGCGTCCGTCCGTTGCACTGACCCGCTATTTTTTTACGAGGGGAGGTCCAAAAGTTCGTGGAATGGAGAGGATGGAGCGGGGGTAGGGGCGCTCGCTTGGTGTCATATGAATCGGAGACTCATCATTAGTATAAATACCGAGTTTCAACCCGATTGCGTCATTCGCTTACGAACAGTCGCCTGCTGAACAAGTCAATCCGGAAGAAAACTGAAACTATGGAGAAAATTGAACACCGCGCTGTGATAAAATTCCTTACCAAGCAAGGAAAGAACGCTCAAACCATTTTGAATGTAATTGGAGTCGTTTATAGGAAACAGTGCCCTAGTAAATCAATGATTTACAATTGGCATGGTCTTTATAAACATGGTCGAGAGTCAATTGAAGACGACCCCCACTCAGGAAGGCCAGTTGAGGCCACCACATCGGACATCGTCGAAAAAGTGGAGAAAATTGTACTAGAGGATGCCCGTTTGAAGAAAAAACAATTATCTGCATTAGTTGGAGTACAAGATACCACCATTTTGCGAATCCTACATGATCACCTGGGTATGACAAAAGTCAGTGCAAGATGAGTACCGAGAATGCTCACGCCGTTTCAGAAAGAGCAGCGCGTCGATGCGTCAAGGCATTTTTTGGAGTTATGTGGAGATAAACCTGCACAGATTTTAGACCAAATTGTTACGGGAGATGAAACATGGGTTCATCACTTTGAGCCTGAGTCCAAACAAGAGTCCATGCAATGGCAGAAAAAGGGGACACAACCGATGATACGTAGAGTACAGAGAAAAGATTTAACTAATGAAATTTGTGAGACTGTTCAACCACATGAGTACGACTAAGCAGATGATTATATCACATTTCAATACTATTCTAATTGACTTACAAAGTTATTTGTTCTCAAAATGTTTTATAAGAGCCCATAAACTGTTATATTATAACAATGTATGTAATATTAATAAATAACAAAAAGTTCACTATGTCTTTTTCTCAATATAGAATACTTTACTCGTTAATATTTGATATCGAAAAATAATATTCCAATCTGTTACCGAGGTGTTTGTTATTGGTTCATCTTTGAAATGATAATATAAAATCATAATATCAATTTCATTATTAATAATACCTTCCTGGTCTCAGGGGAACTGGCTGAAGTGTTGCTAATAAATATGTTAATGTTGGCCCGGATTTTCTTAAACCTTCATCTTTCATATATCAGGCAGGTAATTGAAAATTTAGATTATATTAAAATATTGTGATTTAATAATGCTTATTTTTTTCTAAAGACACTCAGGTATTTAGTTTGAAATTATAAAATTAATTATATTCATTTCTAATAATTAAGAATTTACCCACATTTAGTTTGACGATCTGCGTGGTGTAGTTTCAGTGTTCTCGTGTTTGTTGAGTAGACTTCAAGGTCACGATCTTTCAATACCTTCCGGTTGAGTGTGGTTGAAATTAGTGTTCTTAATAACGCTTATAACGCTTTGATCCTTTTAATCATACATGTGTATTATTGCAGGGTTGATTAGATACTATGAAATAACCATAATTCGTATTGCTGCTATTTCCCGGTCACCATAAAAGTTCTTTTGAGGGACATATGGTAAGTTATTTGAAAGTTCATTATAAATTAGATGTTCTTTAGTTTTCATAACTTTCTTAAATGCTTTACGTTGCATAGTTTTAGTATTTGTCCTGTTTCGACAATTGGAGTCGACATAAGTTATAGTATTGATTGTGAAGCCTCTTTCCTACATTAGGTATTATAATTTGATATTATTTGAATAGATTACGGCGTGATTAGTGCTATTTCGTAGTTTAACTTTTATACAGGTCATTACAGGTGTTTTTATTCTAATAATAAATCTTTGCCACGTGCATACCTGTAACTTCGGGTCACGACCTGCATATCTTGCTTCTGAACTGTTGCTGTAACTGTAGGAGAAAGTGAGGTCTGCCTTTAAATGCCTGCTCCTCGTTAAATATTAAGAAGCTATCTGCTGATATTCTACTTTATATATAATTAACCTACACTATAAATTAATATTTGAAGTACAAGTGTTTCACTGCAGTCTTCTTGTACTGAGAAACAAGGGAGCTGTGTATATGTCTTCACTTGTCCTTTGTCAGTGGCGCCTAGGAATTTAATTTAAAATATTAATATTAAAAGAAGAACTCTGGACGGCATGAGGAAGTAACATGTCTCATAATATTACCTTTTTCAGTCCCAATTTATGATGTCGGTTACAGATTTCATAAACATATATTATGATGTTAATATAGGATACAATTTCGGATAACAGGATAATAATACTGTCCTATGAAATATACTAATATACAGTATACAGTACTTTGGCTTTAAAGAAAAAGTAAAAAAATGTGTTATTTATTATTAAGCAAAAATAAATAAGGGACATCATTCAATTAGAACATAGGTTTCTATGGAAATCTTCAATGGAAATATGTATACCAATTAGTAAAAGAAATAAAACAATTCAATAATAAATATACAAAATATTTTATTACGACGTGATATGGTTATTATCATATAAAATTGGTAATTTTGTTAATTATAAGTAAAAGAGAATATGAAAATGTAATTTCACATTTATAATAAAGAATTGTTAAAAAATTTAAGTGGTCAGTGGTCAATTGTACTTTATTTTAATTTTTAAGATAAAAATATAGTTTTTTTTATCAACAAATTTTTGTAAGTTATTTTCAAGTTTTGTAAGTAGTATCAATTATTTAATCTCGATCCTGTATTTTTGACTAAGTTTATTCAAATAAATCTAATCTAAATCTTTTTATTTATACGCATAATAATAAGTCCGACTTTAAACCAAAGTTGAAAATTGTATGAATTGAAAATTGTAATTAATGTAGAAAAAAAACATAGTTAAAACTCTTTCAAATAGCACGTTAATTGACAAGTTATTTACGTGCACGTACGTTGCACGTTAGCATTTATAGAAAAAATTATAGAAGATGCATAAAACACTATATTAGCCATGCCTACAGACGTCATGCCATCTAATTTATTTTTAATATTAAACAGGAATGCAGATAGTAATACTCTGTTATCTTCCAATTCTGCTGATCATGCGTTTCCTTTTCGCTCGAATTTACTTCCTGTTCTTTTGACAATTTGACACTATTGATCGATAAACTCAACTGGCTCACAGAAACTGCCTCGTAGCGTGATTGGATTTTGCACTTCAACTAAATCGAGTAGACACTCTCTATTCCGTAGATTATTATTCCGAGGATCAGCTAAATGGGAATATTCGAGACAAGGTGGGCCATATTTCTAAAATTTTTTAAACTGACTTAACTAAACTAAACTAATAGTAATATTTAATTAGTGATCATTATTTTATTCTCATATAAAGACTCATTTGGATTATTAAAGCGATGTAACGTCAATGGTATTTTTTTTTGTCATTTATCAAATTTTTAAAATCGCTTTATTAAACACGTGTCAAAAAGCAAAAGGAACTTAAGCAAAATTTTACTTTTTATTCCATTACGAAAAATACATTATAAGGAGGATAAAGAGTAAGAAAACACTTCGGAAGAAAGTTCATTCCACATTTTCTTAGTTCATTGAAAATTTTTTGAGAAGTGTTGAAAAACTCCACACATCTGGATGTGCAGTATTTGTTTTAATGCAAATCGATAGCACGAATCAAGTCAAACAGCTTCGCAACACTTTCTGGCAATCTTGTCTCAGTGAAGAAGGATGTGCAGGTGTGGTCTACTCAAAGAAGGATGTGATGTGTGAGGGCATAGGGAAGCCAATCTGGCCCTTATACCAAGCCACTTGACGGAGTGTGATTAATTCATAATGATCAATTATTCGCCTCCCCTGGGCTGTGGCTATGTTAATAAGTAAGCGATTTCCGTAGTAATTTATTATAATGTCCGACGACGATGCCCAATGACCGTGTGGGCTGTCTGCTTTAGCCTTTGCGTGCCTTAGCATCCTCTATGTTTTCCGGAGTTCCATAGTGACCTTGATATTACTTTACTTTTTCGCAGCTGTGAGAGGCACAAAGCAAATTAATTAAAAAAGTAAATGACATTAAAAAAAAACTACATAAAACCAATGCATGTCCAATTTCTTCTTGGTTACCAATAATTTAGTTCTTATATAAAACGAAATAAAAAAAAATACGCTAGAACCTTGTATTGCTATGGTGCTTTCAAGTCATTAAAATATTTTATGGCGACCGTTACAGAGTAATATATTGGGTGAATTAGTTACATTAAATGTTGACTGAGGGAATGTGAGTAGAAAGTATATTTACTCGAAACTCGAATTAGTATAAAATAATCTTACAGTACTCTATGTTGCCACCCTAAGCTAATTTTGTTTCTTCTATTTATCGTGTGTCTATAACTGTTTTTGACATAATTATTAAAATTATGATGTGTAAATAATATGTTGTTGAATGTGTATTGAGAGGCTACCGTAAGAATACTAATAAGTTTAAAAACATCTCTCAGGAAATCCCTAGTTTTTAAGCTATAAATAGCCGCCACATCTCTTTTTTGTAATATAAATATAGAATTCATTTCGGCAGCAGTACCTCGTAATAAAATACCATAAGATAAAATACGATTAGAATAACTAAAATAAACGAGTCGAATCGTATTAACGTCCGTTAATTGTCTTAATTTTGGCCGAGCTGAGTTTGTCTGTGAATCTTGAGAGAGGCTACCTTTCGAGTTTTTTTATCTAAAACTATCTACCGAAGAAAGTTGTTGAGTCAGTCGGTTCAAAAATTTCATTGTTAAGGTTTCATTTTGATTTTCTTAGCATAAAAGATAATTATGCTAAAAAAAACTCGAGTTCTAATTTCGGCTCAACACCATTTATTCTACGATAAGTGAAACAGAAATAGGCCTATAATTTCGAGGTTAAAATTTTAAAGGATTGTTTTGTTTAAACAGATGATTAAACAACCATGTTATTTACCCATCTGATTGCGAAAATATTAATGATTTAATAAATTTACTACAACAATTATTAAGTAGCTGTAGTAACCTCCAAATTCCAAAAAACCTCATTCTTATATAGAATTTAACAAAAAAATTACATTAAAATTCTTTTATAATCCTTCATATATAATATACAAATATCTATACTTGTTATCTATTTAATTACTATTGTGTGTTAAACTTCTGCGGTTGTATGAATGTAATATGAATTTTAACAATGCAAATATTTAATGTCCTGTTACGATAATATTTCTAATTTTGATGCCATCAAAATAAAAATGCGTTTGTAAACCGAAGTCAATAAAGCTTTTAAGCAAATGAAACCCATATATTACCGAATAACACACTCGTGACTCAGTAATATAAGCCGTTCAGAAGATCGCCTGGCACAAAGCAGCACTGATAACATGACATTCATAACTTGTTTAATGCTACTGTGTATACGTTTGTCTTTATTTTGAACACAAATGCTATTTTGTTATTTTAAAACTGATGCTAAAATTTATTAAATCTTTAAAGTTATAAATGACTATACTTTTAATTAAATTAATTTAAAAAATAATACTTTAACTAAGTATTTTTAATTTGTTACTCTCTTAATGCATCGTATTTTATTTTTTCCCGTCTGTTTCCTTTGACACAAATACTCAAGGATAATAATGGAGTTCAAACGATAACATTTCTTATTAAACAAATAGGAAAAGGCTTATGGAGAATATTTGCTTTTCAATTTATTATACTTTGAGATTTGTAGTATAATTAGTTTTAATGCCTAGTAGTAGCTGTGTTATTTATTCTATAATGATTAATGTCAATTTTGAAATTAATGAAAGTAAATAACTCTTTGAGTGTGAAATAAAATTAAATATCTACGAAAGATATTCTCTAAAAAATTAACAAATCGCTTTTAAATTTTGGTCAACAATAGAATACTATTAAATAAAATCTTAAAGAAAAGGAGTAACAATTAGATTATTATCACCTGTCACAATTACAAATTTTCACCCAATCTTTAGATACGAATTGTTGGGCTTTGAAAATGCCTCATACCTGAAAACAATCCGAATTGTTTGGAGTTAAGCAATTATATTTTAAGTAAACTATCTTTTTTAAAATTCTGCGACATTTACGAGGGCCAAACTGAAAGTTTTTAGAACTGGCCACTTAAAAGCATTATATTAAAAAAAATAGTTTAAATTTTGAAAATAGAACTCTTTACCAATATTATTGAGTGTACATTTCATTCATTTGTCATTTGTTTTACGATTTGGCGGAAAATTGAAAATTGTCTGTGCACGTCAGAATGAATTTAAGCCACCATAAGATCATTTAAATCATTTACTGCTGTGTCATAATCTTCTTCTGGGGAAAACTTCACTATAATATTCGGCAAGTTATCCGGTGCAGAAGCCCATTCAAAAAGTTCTTCTGGTGTCGTTATTTGTTTGTCTACCGTGAGTTGGAGACTTGCTCTCGCTGCAAGTCGTTTGAGAATACCACCGATTCCATCACACGGACCTTTCCCATGGGCAGTCGCAAAAAAATGCCATTCAGCAGAAATATCAAAATCATCTTCGTGGTAATATAAATTTACAAAGTTTTTAAAGTTTTTAAATTGTTGAGGAGCTCCATCAGAAAAATAATAAATTTTGTTACAACGTTCAGGAAAACTTTTCACGTAATCAGTTATTATTTCGATGAAAACATGAACAGCAACGGCATCATGTTTGTTAGAATCTGAGATAATTACTAAACTTTTGTGTTCAAGTTTGTTATTTACTTTATAATAAATAACGACTGGAAAAACTGTTGCCTGATTATTATTCCAGTGAAAACCAGCTGCCGCATTTTGTACTACGAAGGCATAATTTTCTGCAAAATCACAAATAATAACGTATTCGTTTGGTTTCAATGTTTCTTTCAATGTCTTCAAGAATTGGGCTTGCTCCTTAGCAATGAACGAATGAGGTAGAAGAATTTTTAACTCACTACAAAATTTTTCCACAAATTCTTCTGTAGGCTTAATAATAGTTTCTAAACTACTTCTCGGTTTTGATATCCAATATTTATATGTAATATTCTCGATTTCCCGGTCCTCAAAACATTTTAGTAAAATTTTACTCAACTCATCGACCCCAGGACAGTTTTTACATCCACCTAAATAACACTGAAAAGATGGATTTTCACATATAATCATGCTCAAGTAATCGCTGTAGTGTTTAATGGGCTTTTCTGTGTTCCTTGTCAAAGAATAAATATTTGCACCTAAAATAACAGTAATTTAGTAAACTTAAAATTCACGCATTTATAATTATTAATTAATTTGATAATTACCAAGCATCATTAACTTCACGTTTTGATGAATTGTACACACGCAGATGGTGTGTGTTCCACTTGCCCCTGCTAACACACAATGTTTTGGTCGCAAAGAAGCGAATTTTGAAAATCCAATTCTCTCAGCAGGATTTATTTCACAGAAACATTGGTATAATTCTTTTAAGTTAGACAGGATAAGTCTTTTTTGGACGTGTATCCGATTACCATCATCACTTCGAATTGATACAAAGTCTTTCATACCGGGCATTTGAGCACTATACTCATCATCGTTGTAAAAATTTTCAACTTTTAATTTTAGCTGATCAGTAATTGTCCTCCCTATACAAAAATGTTGAGTAATTTAGTTTTCAAGTGTATTTAAAACATCGATTTTACGCTACCCATACCTAATTTCGATTCAGGTGTAGAAAGTAAACCCGTTTCTTCAACCAAATTTTTTGCTACTCTTGACAAATGTCTTGATGTATTCATAGTTTCACAAATACGTCTCTCACTCCATTTTACAGGTAATAATGTTAAAATTTGTATTTTCAAAGACTTATCAGTTTCTTTATCGTTGAATTTATCATACAACATTTTAATTAGAGAGCGAAAATTTTCACCATCGTCATCAATCGATTCTTCATCTGAAGAAGAAAGCAAAACTTTTTTCAAGCTGTCGGATACCCGATTTATTTTATTGTTCAAAAATTGATTATCATTCAATTTCTTCGATGGAATCGGTGATTGATTTAACAATTCTAATGCATGGTTTATTACGGGTAATTGAGTTGCAGCGCTAACTTGAGATCCTGAGCTTGATTGTGATGCTTTGGGTTCGCTATCAAATGACATGGAACCTTAAAAAATAATAGTGAAACATATAGCTACTAGAAATGTATTCAAGTAACGTATAAATAATTAAAAAAACTTACGGAATGATAAGGATAATGGGAGATCCGTGGCAGTTGTATTACTATCATTATCAGCCTGATCATTGTTGTCATTATTGTCACTATAGTTGTCTTCACGGTCACTTACATCAGCACTAGGATCATTACGAGCATTTGTTTGTTGCTTCACTAACTCTGAAGCTTTTTTTCGACATGAACTGCATAATAAATAATTATCATCTAATCCTAACGTTACTTTCATAATATCAGTCGCCGGACGTAAACCAATTTTTTTAAAATGAGATTCCAACTCAAAAGGATTACAACACCGATCAAATACCTTTTTTGACGCCATAAAGACAAATTAAAAAAGCGCTTATAAACTAGAGAAATTATTTATTTATACAACAAATGTAATGACAATCTTTTATAAAACACTAGATTGCACAAAAGATTTATAGGTTATGTTTTAGATCTCAAAATGAAAAAGCCGCACTTTTAATCAAAACATACTAGCTTATAGCTAGTTTACTGGCTATAGGTAAGTCGATAATTGTTATCCCTAGTTTATCGATCTAATTGATATATTAAAATTTGAATCTTACTAATTACAGTCATCGATGAAGCCTCTAAATTGTGAATGCAATGCCGTAAAATCGTTGAATTGTATTTATCTCATTATATAAATAAAATTTATGAAAAAAATTTTTTTTTCCATTTTTGAAAATTTTAACAATTTTTTTTAAATTGAATAAAAAAAATAGAAAGAGAAATCGGCCCAATCTGGGTTCTACAGGGATAACTGTGGAATTGATTAAAGTTTATTTTAGAAAAAAAAAATTAAAAAAAAAAAATGTCGAACTTCGAAAAATCATTGATTTTTGTCAAAAAACTGAAAAATTCCATATGTATTGACTTACAAAAATTTTTTAATATTTTTTATCGGAAAGTACATCTAAAAACAAAAATTTTGAAAAAAAAAAGGTACCTAAATGTTTAGTTTTGAAAAAGTTATGGCTATTTGAAAATAAAAAAGCCATTTTTTTGAAAAATTCATAACTTTTTTGGAGTTAGGTAAAAAAATTCAAAAAAATTCTGAGAACCGTTTTTTATAGGGTAGAAAAGGATGGAAAACTTTCGGCCAAATCGAAAAGGGTCGGGGTCAAAAGTGGTCGATTTGGCATGGAATACCCCTTATGTAATGTACGGTTAAGATACCTTATCATTTATTTGACACACTGGACACTGGAACTCTAAATGTAAAATAAAAGATACCGAATAGGATCCCAGTAACAAAAGAAAAGATCTCATGGTTTATCTCGATAGCACATTTGGAGTATATCCAACCCATTTGCTACTTACTATGCGATAGAAATACCACTTTCAATCCGTAGGTAAATGAAGCGAAAATATATTCATATGAGGCCTCGTGATGAGGAAGCTTCATAACATGGGATATGTAAAATCATTCGTTGAGAATCAAAATATTGTTATGTATATTATATATGTTTCAGTTGTTGTAACTATAAATAATACAATTTACATACTTATCATTTTAATAATTACTATTACTAAAAACAAATCTTTTTTCTTTAATATAAAATGGAAACTATAATCCGGGGAACGATTTTTGTGATACTCTCCTCACCATTTTATCAACTGATCCGCGTTGCTACTCTTGAGAAATGAAGCATTTAATATATTTTTAATATATATATACTCATTAAACGGCTATAACGAAATTGCACGAAATTTATCTTTATAAGGCAACATAAAAACAGTTTTTATGTCTTTTAGAGTCAAATATTACGATTTAGTAACATAATAAGAAACAATACCTAGTATCCGGAACTTTACATAAAAAGGTATTTATTAATACAACGTAGCTGTGTTCTACCATGTTATACATTTTATTATCTCAATTAGCATTTCTGTTACATAAAAAATATGTACATTTTCTCCATTGCAAAGGATCCATTTACATGTGTGGAAATTTCCATCGTTATGACTCTTCATTAATTTGAATTGTATTCTTTTCATTCTTGTTTCACAACCTGTATGTTAGATTGTATTACGTCAGGTTTATATTGTGGCGGACTATTCAATTTCTTTAAACCCCTTTTGAAGATCTTCCAGTTTAATTGAAAATATAGCATGTAATTCTTTTACTCAAACTTGACTTATAGTTGTATAAGAGTAGTTTTGGTCAGAATCAAATAACAAATTATTTTGAAGACCCTTTGCAAAATGTGAATTTTTAACGTAAATTATATTCTTTAAATTTTATAAAGGACTTCACATAAGACATTGAATGCAATAGAATGATAAAAAAACATAATGACGCAATTATAATCCGTAAGTTTATAATATCAAAAGCCGTAATGATACACAGACGTCACAGGTTAAAACTTGACCCGTTTAATATATTTTATATAATATTTATTAAAATAAGTAATATTCATAAATCATAACCCTACACACAATAATTATTCAATAACATATCAGCATATTTAATTGTATTATATTTTTCCCCTACCTTATATTTAATTACCTTATTTACATTTCTTCATTAGATCTTTTAATTCAGTAAACGACATACTCTTTTAAATTGACAAAACACAATACAACATTGGATAGGTAAGCTAGCTTTTTAATTGAATCTACTATACTGTTTACTATTTTATTAAATATAGTATTTAAATAAAATATATTTAAAATATTCAAAATTTAAAGACTTTTGGTGCAGCACGATTAGAAAATTAATAATTTTAATCAACCGTTAAACATCATGTCATTTTTTCATATTTTATGGCTTTTTCTCTCTGCTACAATTCCTTGGCCTGGCGTCTTATTTTTGTAGGTTTTAACACTTATAAATATATATTATGTGAGTATGTGTATGGTAAGGAAAGATACACAGTACAAGTGACACAGTCACAGTTTATTGAGTTACGGATAAATATAAAAAAATAATAATCTGAAACATTTATATTGTTTCATAATTCACTTGTAAGGTAGAGACCTAAGAGAGCTTAAAATGTGCTTCAACTGTCTGGATTTCCGAATGTGAAGTTATAGTAAGTTATATTCATATTTAAAATGCCTCAATAAAAGATTTAAAATCGTACTTGTTGAATTTGATTTCTATATAATTGATATAATTGATACAATTTTAGCTTCTGTTTATATAGCTGCTCTTTTATAAACATAAGCTTTTAATAACTTGTAATATAATCAATTATTAATTATATTAAGTAATAGCAATTATATATACAAGCAATAACAATTTCCAACATCATCTTACGTCTGTATGGATAAGCTTCTTTGGGGTCGTTTCAACTGATTGATGATTCCATTTGTTAGTTCGGGTATCATAAAAATATATGATATTATTATACAAGTGGTATCTAAATACAATGACAAATAATGTTTTGCCCTCAATTTGTATTTTCTTCCTCAATAAATACAGCGGAAGTTATTTATGCAATATCTTTTTGCTGGAAAGCTTATAGATAATATATAAATAATATGTTACTATATTTATAACCTGCATAAGTTATATATACAATGCATGCTTTTATGTATGTTTGTTGTTTTTGTGTAAGTTACCGATATCTAGTAACACTTAAGAACTGAATTGTATCTTCTTTTTCGTTTCTCTATTCAAATTTCTTTTCACTACACCTTCACGTATTTTCTTGTACGTTTTGAAATGACTGGTAGAAAAATGCATTCGTGTTTTGACCACCTTTGTATCTTTGTTGTGATATATATAATTTACATAAGAATATAATATTATATTATCGTGATGTTTGTGTAATAATTCATTAATATTTTAAATTACAATTACAAAATTTATACATTCAAAATTATTTATATCTTTGATACTTGATAATAATTATAATTTCATTGAATATTTTGTTATTACTATGGTACAATGGTAAACGATGTATATATTCATTTTATTTCATCAAAATGTTGTGAAACATTATATTATTACTTAATTCCATGTTAAATTGTGAGGATTGTTCAAATTACATTTACTATTAATTTAACAAACAATATTATTAATTATATTTATCTTTATTGATATGATATTTAATGTACGAGATAAATAGAATAAAAGTAAAAAAAAGAACATATGACAATAATAAACTTTGTTGAAGGGTCATACTTATAAATTATAATCCTTTAAGTATAAAGATCTGATGTACAGGTAACTTATGGTTTGTCCAATTTTACTTTATGTATTATGCTAGGGAATATGACATTTTGTTGAAAAAATATTATTTAAGACTTATAGAAGAAATACTGCATATATAAATAAAATAAATATTTGTAACTGATAAGTATTTCTTAATTCAGTATTAGCATCATATAGTCCAGGATAAGGAATCCCCATCAAAATAACAAATACTTATATAATCCTAAATAGTTCAGAAGTATATGCGATTTTTTATTTAATAATACAGTAAAATTTATTTGATATGTAAGAGGAAAAATTAATTATAATTAAAATGTTTTTTAAAATATTTATGTGAAGTAACCATTCTGTTGAATCAACCGTTAATCGACACTATAATATAAATTAAAATGGTATACGAGTAGTTTT
Organism: Melinaea menophilus ssp. n. AW-2005; assembly: GCA_918358695.1. Classification (NCBI taxonomy): domain Eukaryota; kingdom Metazoa; phylum Arthropoda; class Insecta; order Lepidoptera; family Nymphalidae; genus Melinaea; species Melinaea menophilus. Next base: position 1,646,110 of record OU911039.1, read on the forward strand.
AAGTTAAAAAGAATCTGTTCATTGGAACGTAAACAACAAAGCCCAAGGCGGTAGATTACTAGTTAACTTTTTATTATATTTACATAATAAATTACAAAAATATAATCAAAAATATCTATATGCAATGCATCAATGGTAATGTAGTTGATTCACACACATATAAATTAACAATATTCCCAATACGTATCCACCACTTAATTTCAGTCATAAATGTTACCCTGAAGGTAGAAACAACGATTTTGACGATTTTTGTTAATTCATTCTCAAAGAATTCAGATATATTGATATTCAAATAAACATTGAATTATGTTTAAAAAGTAGTTTTTCAATTTGTTGTTATAAATAAAATGTTCTATAACAAAAGAGCCAATGTCTTAATATGGGTTTGATATTATGTAATTTAAATTTACTTTAAACGATTCCGATTAAGTTAGAATAGCAGTAATGCAAGATTAAGATTAAAATAAAATATTGTTTCCTGTTAGTCAATAGTATCCCGTTTATTTACGAGTGCTTAGGAAATAATTAAATTTATATTTAATCTATCTTGAGGCCGTAATTTCGTTAACAAATCAGTTAAGTTGTAGGCTATTTCGACAAGGCCTTTCTCTGAATGTCAATTTATTAGAGTTGAAGTATTTATTTATATATTTGCCACGTAATTTTCTGCCTCCAACGGGGGAGGGCTGGTAATTGATTATTCTCGAATTCAGCAAGTCACTGATATCTTGTTAGAAAGAATTCTTTCAACGATTAACATTACGTTCAAATATACACTTACTTATTATAAAACATGGAACAAGTATAATTCTATAGATATATTAAAATAATAATTATGTTATTAATAGCAATATGATATTATTTAATTAATTATCAGACACTATAATAATATATTTGGTTATTTGTTTGTTTATCCGTTTTTTTTTATTTGGCATCAAATATTTATGATATGTTTTAACTAAGGAAAACAAACAAATGGAATTATGTCCTCAAGATCCGAGATTCTCTTGTGGTTATATATTACCAGTCAAATTGTAAATATGGTCTTACGCCAGTTTACTATAATAACATTACAAAAAAATGTTTTGTTTCAATTTTACCATTATTTGTATTTAATAGTAATTACTAAGGTTTTTACTTGGTATAATAAAATTTTTATTATCTCAAAGTTTCAATTCAAATGAGGTTTAATGCAAAATAATCTGGATATAAGATATATTTAAAAGAGTCCAATGAGGAAAATATTACATTTTACAAATATGTTTTTATACTTACTCATACGGTCGGGACCAATATCTCTATTAGACGAGGAACAAACTTTGAGACAGACGCCTACAGGGGCGAGTTACCCATTATTGAGAAGAAATGACACTAAAACGCCGCAGTTCCGTGTGTTTGTTCTGCAGTAAAATATTACAAATGTATATCAGAAATCTGAACTTGTTTTTTTGTTTTTAGTTTTTTATTTAGTGACGCAATAGGATATAATTTTTTATTATATTTTTATCGTTATATAATATGGGCTATAAGCCCAGACATACGGAAACATAAGAAAATATAAAAATTATTATATTACTTCCAATACTCCTATTAGTATTTTACGTATCTGTAAATAAATAAAAAAGTATTAAAAGTTTTTAAAGAATGTTATAATCTGTTAATGGTCTATTCTTTGAAGAGTACTTAATAAATTTAATGTTTAAATGGTTTTAAAATATAATTACGTCTTTACTGAGGTGTAAAAAAGAATATATTTCTTTTTTTGTTTCTTTTTCCAAACGTAATGTATTAAAATTAGAGAGGAAATTGTAACAAAAATTTATTTTGTATAAAAAAATATAATAATAATTGCATTTATATAAATTCTATACTAACAGTAACTAGTAAAATATTGTAGGATATTTTCTATGCGGCTTATATCACTATGTTACGAATGTGTTATTCGGTAATATATGGATTTCATTTGCTTAAAGGGTTTTCACTCCTTGTTCCAAGTGCATTTCGAGCGACGATAGAGCCAATATTATCGTATCACATTTTCGCATTCAGATTCTCTTTGATTTCCAAACTACATTGACTGAACTTACCAACTCCAATACATCGAAAAATAAATATACTATGTTGCTGTAATTCAACGCATTTGACATTGAATATATCTATTTAGTTTTAGATTGAAAGAATGGTGTTTTCTGGAAATATTTTGACTGTCTGTTTAAAAATAACCTATTCTAGAAACTTACAAGTTATTTTGAATTTTATATTAACATTTGGTTGAGCTACGATAAACACGACAGTGAAGAGTCACTATCGTGTTTGTAAATTTACATTATGCAATTTTTTCGCCCAACACTTATATTCTCTAAACAGATTGGTGCAATTTGAATAGGAGTTATCTTATAAAAATCTGACTTACGTATGTGCGCACATATCTTGAAAAAATAGTGAATAGACTGAATCCACTTTTTACACAAGATGCATTACTATTTATGAAGGGTTTTGTTACTACTACAGCCTAAACGAAGGTTTTTTTTTCTTCGAAGACAATTTTTTTTAGGTATAAATTATTTAACCCAGAAATAAGTAAACCTACCTATTATTTATCTAATAATATAAAATATATTATTATATTTATATACAAAATAAATAAACAAATAAATAAAATCGGTCCAGGACTGTTATTATGGCAAAAATTTATAAAAATAGATTTTTCTTCACTGGTGTTAGACACCACGAGAATTACAGACTGATACAATTATAAATTATTATTATGACCTGAGTGAAGTCTTTTCTTTCGTAGGCACTTACTCCCAGCGGCATGCTCAGAAATCTGTACCAACGAAGAGAGTAAATGGCCCATATATTTTATTTCATGACATTAAATTAGACTAAACGTTAAATACGCCGTATTCACGATTCAAGTTTTATTTACCAAAACAAATTGTTCTGTATTATATAAACTAACGTGTTTATTTATAATCCAACATTATCAGAGTTTTCAGATTTTATAAATTAAACTAACTATATTTTATATATCTTATTAAATTTGAAAGTACAATGCAAAATAATCAAAAAAAATTGTTGGTGGACCAGTTCGTTTTCAGTTTTCTTCTTATACTAACACAATTTATTACATTTACCCCATGGCAGGTTCAATTATATTATTGTGAGGTGTATTCAAGATGCCTACGCTTAGTATTGAGTGAATGCTCAAGTTAAAAAACATTCGACTTTGTAAGGTTTTAGAAATTTTCCATTTACTGTCATTAAGTTGTCACTACAGAAATAAGTAGTTTAACAAGTGAAAACTTGTAATTGGCCTTAAGTAACTACACAACCACTACCTATTATATATAAAAGCTATAAGTTTTCTTAAAATTGAAAAAATATACATTCTCATCATGTTTTCAAAAGCTCTCTTCAAAATTAAAACAATTGTAAAAATCATTTCAAATGTTATAAACTTCTAAACTAAAAATTTTATAAACTACACTGTTTATTACTTATTACTATTCAGAAAAATATTAACTCTTCTTAACTCAACTCATCAAAGAATTCAATATAGTTAAAGTGGAATTAAAAATTGAAACGTTCATCTACTTATTTACTTTAACTGGTTTAAAGTAACCGAATATTTTTATTATATTAAATACTATTTAATCTAAACCAATGTTTGGTACCTAATTTAGAATTGTATTTCTAAATCTGATCTTAAATTCTATTGTCGGCTATCAATTAATGTTGAATTTCTCTCCTCTCTCGACATTCCAAACAATTCCTCTCCTTCATACTTATACTATTGCTTATACGGAGTAGATCGCTTCTCTCATAAATCACTTATACACACTATAATATCCAGAAATAGTTTCCAACTTTTGATGGTAACGATTTCATTATAATTGTAGTAATTTTTTTAAGTGTTTATTTTTATACCATTCGCCTATTGACTCTGAATGTGTAAGAAATTTCGACTTTTTTTCCACTACCGGTAACAAAAATATCCATTAAAACTATGCATGTGTGTATGTTCTGATTTTATCGAACTCAAATGACATAAATACATTACAATGTATAAATAAAATGTATGTAACCATTTTCTTCATGACAAGTATGAGAAAAAGTTAAAATACCCATTTTCGAATGTATTAGTCTATCGAATCTACAGTCACCAATATATCTTAAATTGATAGTTTCTCTGTACTGTACATATTCGAAGTGTAATCTTATGTTAATTAGTTATTCCACTTCTACAGAAACTTTTTTGTTACAATATATTTGTATATATCTTAACAAAAGTTTCTCTAAAAGTTTTATAAGTTTTTCAGCTTTTAAGATGATATTTTCATAAACTAAATCAATTAAATAACTAAGCTATTAATTTAACTAGTGGTCGCCAAGAGACCGCGAATCGACCATAATTCAAAGCTAGTATGTTTATGAAGGTGTGTGTCAAACGCACGGTAGTATGCGCAATGTACTTTTTTAAAACGTATTGTATTTCTTATGAACTAATTACAAAAATATTAGCTTTCTGTGGTTCTTCTAAATATAAACTTTAACTGAACTAAGTATTCCTCCGTCCCAGTAATTTTAGTAAAAAGGGGCACATAGTTTTTGTTACACTTAATAACATTATTTTTACCATCAATAATATATATATTTTATTAATTAAAACATTTATAAGCATATTATGCATTTAATGAATATACTTAATCCGTATCTAAGAGCAAGGAATATTATTTACTAGAAGTACTTAGAATTATTCTTCGGAGAACGAGAAATGGTATTTATATTAAATTCCTGTTCAATAGAATGGAGAATGCGCTCAGCTTTTTATGATAAAGATGTCATCGGAATTTAAAGAATATTTTTAATAAGGGTTTAAGTTTAATAGTTTTTTATTGCTACAGAAATATGATCATCAATAAATTATACAACAGTCCATCACTGGCTATGTTTTAGAACATAGTTAATATAAATATAATTATCCCAAAAATCAGGCACCAGTAATCAACTGAGGTGGCCGAGTTCTACTTTCCCGCAAAACTTCCCTCTAGGAATCGGTTTACATTATATACCTCAATCCATAGAATCAATTATATAATATGATACAATAACAGAAAAGAAAGGAAATAATATTCATATACACTACAATTTAATAGTACACAAATATTGATAATTTAGATATTGTAAAATATTATTTTCAGAGCTCCATTTCTTACAATTTTAAATATTATATAGGGTTATAAATTATAAATTTAAGAAGGCGAGCGCTGCAGCAATTAAAATATTGTTTTCCTCAAGATAATCTCACTCTAAGATACTGTAACAGTATTGTGTTATATTCTTAGAATTAATTTTATAGATGAGATTTTTTTGAATTTGTCGTTTCGTAAGCATGGGCATATCAAGTTTTTTTTAATGAATGGAAAAAATATTAAAAGCCTATTAGCGAATTACAGCTTATAGTAAACAGAGCATTGAGTTTAACAATAAAATGTTTATTACAATCATGTTAATAATTAAAATGAAAAAGAAAAACAATCAAATAGGAAAACAAAAGAAGATCTATTATCATTGTAACATCCCCAGGAATAGGTTTCTTAAGGGGCTACTAAACTTTATTATAGCACTTACGACTCCGGACTACAAAGAGGACTTGAGGTTTATTTAGCTTTGCTTTCTTATCAGCATGTTTTATTATCATACATTTCATTATCACGGCACAACTATACAAAATTGGATTGGTAAATGAAAAATATAATTTTTAAAATAGCCAAGCAATTTAAAATCTACTCAATGCTATTACATAGAAAACATATTTTTACTCTTTAATATGACTAAGTATAAATCGTTTGATAATGCATGCATATATTTGATCAAAGGTATAAGAAACACTAAGTATACTTAATTGTTTAAGCTGCGAATATAATTTCAAAATTACCTAATATCATAATATATTATGAACTAGCTTTTGCCCGCGACTTCGTCCGCGTTTCCGTCGTTTTTCGAAAAAAAATTAGCAGATGTCCTCCCTCATAGTTTTGACGTAACAGGCAGATTCACTTTCGTATTTTAGAAGGGCAATAGTAATATAATATGCCAATCCACAAAACTGTTGAAAAATATAAGTAACCGCAGAATATTATAATATACCCACGCTATACCCACGACTCGGTCAGCGTGTAACTCCTTGTTTTTTATTAATATAATATATTGCTAATATTTTTAGATCAAATTAAAATGTTTCAGCGCAAAGCTTCTGGGTAGACTATGTTAAGAGTCGACCCGTCCGGCACGTGAACGTAAAGATTCCTAGAATTGCTAACCCGGGAAAGAGCGACGTATAATTGACCATGTGAGAAACAGCTAACACCGAGATCTACTCCAGCAACACGAAAAGTCTGCCCTTGAGCTTTATTGATAGTCATGGCATAGCACACCGATACTGGGAATTGCGTTCTTTTAAATTGGAATGGAAAATTATTTGGTATTATGGGAATTCTGGGAATAAAGACAGTTTCTCCTGCACCGCAACCTGTTAAAATTTGAGCCTCGATTACATTTTGTTGCAACTGGGTTACTTTTAGCCGAGTTCCATTGCAAAGTTGAGGTGGTCTTAAATTTCGGAGCAGAATTATCGGTATGCCAATTTTTAAACAAATTATATGAGAAGGTAGTCCAGGCATACTTAAAGAATTTAAAAATTCTATCGGGTAATTAGTGGCTTCTTGTTCATCAACCATTCTATTTATTGAACTATAAACTTTGCTTTCTCCCTGTATATTAGACAGTATTTTATTATTAATTTCAGATGCCTGGTCATTGCGAGGAGTCAAAATGGACCTTTCGCAAAGCCAATAATGGTCCCTATTTAATATAATTGTTATGTCACCGTAAACCGAAGATATAAGATGTTGTTGGGATTGCACTATACAACATAACTCAGGTGTCAGAATAAGTTTTCCTTGGTGTAGTTGTGGATAGGTACCTTCACCAATCTTCAATAATGTATCAGAAAATTCACGATTATCTGCGTTGTCTCCAGTTCTCACTCGCATATTTATAGTCAAATGCACCGATTGTATATCACGCCACAAATAAGAGCTTTTCAGGCAAGCCCTAATCTCATCAGCTCGGGTTCCCCGTGGTATTACCGGTAAGGTTTGTCGGAAATCACCACAAAATAAAACCGTAATACCGCCCATTGGTCGATCATTTTGTCTTATGTCCCTTAGAGTTCTGTCTACTGCTTCTACTCCTTTTCGATGGGCCATCGTACATTCATCCCATACGATTAAATTACACTCACGCAATACCTTAGCTTTGTCGCTATTTCTTGAAATACTACAGGTTGGACTTTCCGTGCGATCTAAATTAATTGGTATTTTAAACATAGTGTGAGCAGTCTTACCTCCTGGTAGCAATGTTGCAGCTATACCTGATGAAGCCACGGCAAGAGCGATTTTACGCTGATTTCGAACATAAGCTAATATTAATTTAGTCAAAAAAGTTTTCCCAGTTCCTCCAGGTGCATCTAAAAACCACATTGTTCCTAAATTATTCTGCACACTCTCGCACACGCGATCATAGACTAAGCGTTGTTTTGCAGTCATCATTGGGACACCGTTTTCTAATGTTACCAGCAGTTCCATTGGGTTGTAACCAATCTCTGCGGAATATTCCCTATTGGTAACCTCTCCGACTGAGGTTGGCGTTGGCAAACCATATTCACAAAGTGATTTACCGCCTACTGCTGTTAAGTCTTCCTGAAGAGCTAATAAGCACTGATTTATAGCCAGATCTCGAAAATTATCATTAGTTGCGCCTTCATTATTGTGAGATAAATTCCGAAGAAAGTCTTCTGCAAATTTTTCTTTATATTTTTCCCATAATTGGACAGGATCAGATAAATTACAAAATGTGAGTAATGTTACAAATAAATGGCGTAACCGTCGTGGATTATCACTAACACAGGATTCTGCTAAAGCGTCATCCCAATGTTGATCATTTTCAAGCAAATGACGCGCTTGGCAAGCTGCATGATAAGTTGGATAAACAACATCGTCTACTTTTCTCAAATCTATAAATGATGTTGGTCCTCGCACTGTATGTAATAATAATCTCAAATAAAAACACTCTGCGTTGTTAGGATGAATAGTATACACTCTACCAAGAACATGTTCTTTGAAAATACCTGTCTCGCCATCTACAGGCCTGCCTCGGCGTCTACGGTTAAAGACACCTCGTTGTTTATCGTAGGTATAATACGATGGAACTTCTTCATACAAAAGAGACTTTGCGAAATTATCAGTTTGGCAAAGTCGAAAGAATGCCAATAAAGTTGTTTGTCTAGGGTTCTCTAATCGTTCTGTAACATTTTCGGCGTTAAAATATATACGTTGACCGCCTTCCAGATGAACATCCAGATGGGTCACAGGTGGATATCTTTCGTGAATATTAAAACTTAAGATCCGCCACACAGCTTCTGAAGAGCTGATATATCTGCCTGACTGAAATCTAGTAACTTCATCATGTTCATTTCTTAACGCAAACGTAGCTTGGTCACTGCCCTTGTTAATGTACTTACAAATATATTTAATTGACTCTACACTATTACACATTTCTACATTTATGTGAGCTTGAAATGCTCTGGACAATACAGGCGAATACGGAACGACCCACCTATTATCTAAAGTAACCTGTTGTCCAGACATTCGCTTTTCAACAGTAAAACCACCATTGTCTCTTGAACGGCGACGATATAATGGGTATCCATCATGTCCTGTTACAGTTTCATCCACTAATGCTTTTGGATACCTTTTAGTGCAACGACCGTCTTGCATGCAAGGAGCATTTGCGTTAAATGCACCACATGGACCATGTATCATATGAGTTTTAACAATGTCGTATAACAGGGGATCTGCAGTCGGATCTGGAATTTCAGCACTGATTAATCTGTCTACATCATTAGGTCGAACCTTATCTTTTAACCAAAGCAAGATATGTGCGTGAGGTAAGCCGCGTTTTTGCCACTCAACACTATACATATAACACAATACTTCTCCAAAAATGTTATCTTTGGTAAGAAGATCTATCATTGATTTTAATTTTAAATGAAACACTCTTGCAATAATATCATGGCGGTCATGCGGTGCCTGACCCTCAAGAAGCTCCCGAGTGATTTCATCCCACTTGGGATTGGTAGTTACAGTAACAAATAAGTCGGGACGTCCATATTTTCTTACGTAACAAAAAGCGTCTTGAGTACGTTCATGCATGTAGCGTGGACCACCAGTAAAAGAAGAGGGTAAAATAACTAAACGACCCATATTCACAGTATCGTTATCTTGCTGCATGGCATCGCGAAGGTGCACGTATTCTTCAGCGCGCAGCTGCCTTTGATTAGATCGTATATAAACTAATCTTTCGGTTTCAATTTTTGCGTACATGTCAACAATAAACTGATTAAATAAGCCACGAAAACGTTGAAAGTATACCAATCTATTCCGTCTCACTTGCAGGTGGTAACAATAAAATTGAAGGCATGACACCTTTTTATTATAATTAGGTGCGCCTGTGCGCGGATCGGTTTGGTATACAGCGAAATTATAACCATCTTCCCCTCGACAGTATATCATAGGATATTGCAAACTGTCGTAAGCCCTGTGGGTTTCGAAAATACGTTGCAAACGATTGTCTCTGGAACGTATAACGATATCACGCCTATCACATTCCTGGTCGACCAGTACTACAGCAACTTCATTCGTGGATGGAACGTTATGACGCCCAGGGTGTTCCTGAGTTGGACGCTTATCGGCATTTATAACAATTTTATAATTGTTATTACCATCTTGAGAAAGGGCTTCTAATGCCGATATAAAACTGCATACGTACGAATTAACCTGATGTAACATGTTCTGAAGTTGTGAAATGAGTTCAGTATTTAAATTCGGAAAATATTGATTTCTTATATTCGACTGTTCGTTGTAATCGGATACAAAATATATTTGAAGAAATTTAGGTTGTTGTTCAGGCAAAAGGGACCCTATCAAATGGTAAACCTGACCTTGTACCTTAAAAGTAGGCATGAAAGGGCCTTCTGAGATTTGTTTAGCACCAAAGGATGTCATTTGGAATGCACTATTATAAGTGCGAATATTATCTAAAAACTGTTTGGATTGCAAATGTTCCCCTAAAAGTAGTGATTTTAAAGGTTCCGGTGGGTCTTCGAACGAAGGCAAATTTATTTTACCTCCAGAACAACAGAAACCAGCAGACTCCTTCCTCCACTTCGAAGCATTACAAAAGGAACATACTACGTTCATATCGCCTATTTCAGAAGATGATCTGTAATCAATTGTGAGGTTATAAGCAAACCCACTTTTATATTTATCGGACCACGCCACCGAATTTGTAGATTGATCTACCACGTGTATATCTAAGTCATTAAGACCATGTCGAAATCTATCTGCAGTAAGACGGGCCTCTCGCTGTTCTTCTGTTTCAAGCGACCGAATATTTTCAATTCTTAATCTTTCATTAGATAAAGTAATCAATTGTTCTTGTCTCAAAGAATTGTAATAATCGCGTCCCGACTCTAGTCGTTGTTCATGCTCATGTTCATCTTCAAGAGATCGAATCATGTTATGGTGCGCCCTATCATTTGTCAAACGGTCTTGATATTGAGTAAAAGTTTCAGATTCTCGAGACAAAATATGACGTTCGCGATCAGCTGTAAGCCGTAATTCCCTCTCAGTGAAGGTTTCGGACTCGCGAGATAAAATATGACGTTCGTGGTCAGCTGTAAGCCGTAATTCCCTCTCAGTGAAGGTTTCGGACTCGCGAGATAAAATATGACGTTCGCGGTCAGCTGTAAGCCGTAATTCCCTCTCAGTGAAGGTTTCAGACTCGCGAGATAATGTATGCCGTTCGCGGTCAGCTGTGAGTCGCAATTCTCGTTGTAAAGCAGTTTCAGCTTCTCGGGATAACGCATGTTGTTCCCGGTCAATGGAACGCCTTAGCTCTCGTTGAGAAGAGCTTTGAGAAGCCCGTGTTGTAGCTCGTCTCGCTCTTTCAGCTGCTAATCGCATCTCTCTTTCTGGAGAGCTTTCATTAGCTCGAGATGTTGAGGCACTAACTCTCATAGAGTTTAACCGATGTGCTCTTTCCTCTTCCGATTCTTGAGAACGCGTCATTCTCATTCTCCTAGCTTGACTCGAAGTTCGAGATAAAGATGGTCGTTTTTTAGGTGGCATCGTTTATTTTATTTTTAATCGACGGTAACTTAAATTCTATTTAGTTACCCAACAAAAAACTTACGTCAGAGGTCCTAACTATAGCTAAGTATATAATAAATAGAATATAAATCTAAGTGCCTATTAAAACTAAAATAATATTCTAATCGAATTATAAATATGTACGTAGGTACCTACAAATTACAAAAGAATAAAAAATGAAAATAAAGCTATACTTAATGCGTGTGCAATACTATCTACACTTACCTACTTCACTTAAAAATGAATAATAAGAAATACCTACAACTACTGTAATTAATCAAAGTACCTATGCTAATACAAAAAAAACCTTAGATGTTCTAAGTACAGCTGCTATATAATAAAAAAATATAAATCTAAGTGCCTATTTAAACTTAAATACCTAATATTCTAATAGAATTAAACTAAGAAATATGTACCTACCTACCTACAACTTAGGTACAAAAAAAAAAGAAATGAAAATAAAGCTAAAACACGTGTGCAGTATAGGTAGATAGTAGGCAATATCTACCTATACCTACTTCACTTAAAAATAAATAAAAAATACCTATGAATACTATAATTAATAAAAGTACCTACCTACGCTTTTATCTACTCAATACAAAAAAAACTAAACATAAAATGCCCAAAACTAACCTATCAGTAACTAAAAATCTAACAATAATCTAATCTATCTATCTATTATCTAATCTAAAAATCGAATCTAAATCTACTTAAAAAGAAATAAAATAGGAACTATTAATAGTTAAGAATTTAAACAAAACTAAAACTAATTTAGAAAATAACAACAAAAGAAATTAAAATAAACTATTTAAAGACAAAAAGTCGCGCTGATAAGCACGGTTTATAAAATAACAATTATTGTCTGTCAATAAAGTTCAACACTCTGAACGCATCAACAGCTAAATATTGAATGACGCTTGCGCTCGCCTCCCGCCCCTTTTATACTCTGCCGCCGCGAGCCCCGTCGAGCGCGGCAACCGTTACGCAAAAATAGTCCTTATAGCTTGATTCACTATTCACGCGCGATGTCTTGTTGGCGTATTTCATGTAAGTAAGTATAAGTTTGGTGTTTCTATACCGATTTCAATGATTCTTTTTTTATTGAATTGGTGCTAATGTTTATTTTTTTTTTAATTAGGAATGATGGTGAGCATTATTGGTTTTATAAACGTAAAAGTAAACAAATATAATAAGAAATCTCCGAACTGCTAAGCTATCGAGAGTTATGCGTGTTATTGTGAGTTAACTATAAAAGGTAGATATATGCTGTCTTGGAATATTTTTCGTGTATTTTTATGTAGAATATTTCCGTTATACATAGTTTCTATGTAGCTCTAACCATTAAGGCTGCACACGCGACGGAAGCTTAAAAAATCAAGCAACTTCTCCCATTTTCTCAACATTTCCTTTCACTGCTCTGCTCCTATTCATTGTAGTGTGATGAAAAGTATACTATTACCTGCCCAGGAGTATAAAGAATAATTGTACTAAGTTTCGTTAAAATCCGTCGAGTAGTTTTTTTTTCTATAAATAACATACAAACAGACAGACAGACAGACAGACAGACAAAAATTTTTTTAACTGCATTTTTGGCATCAGTATCGAACACTAATCACCCCCTGCTACTTATTTTGTAAATATATTTCATGTACAGAATTGACCTCTCTACAGATTTATTATAAGTATAGATGACTTTGAACTATTGTAGATTACCGAATAAATCACTATACAAAGTGTTTTTTTTGTCATCGATGTCATTTTAGGCCTGTGTTCTTTTTTTTGATATTATATTTTCTTAAGTTGTCTTAAAAAGTAGCTAACTTCTTTTTTATAAGATTTAATCTCCAAACCAACCGAACTGATTTTAATTAAATTTTGTATATATCTATTGTTTAGTCCAACTTGAAAGCATGTTTTTAACTTAATTAATATTCCATTTTTTTGTTGCGGTTTTTATTACATAAAGGTAAATAAACCCTTTCACTCTAAGTTTTATAGTTGGAGGCGAAAGTTTCATAATTTCATTAAAATCATATTTTCAGGTATTTAAGTATTCGATATATGGCGCTGTGCTTCAATTTCAAATATTTTTTTTGATGCTCGAGTTTCCTCCATGTGCCTCACAGAAATGTAACATTATCAACGTGTGAATTCGGTTTCTTGAGAAAGAATATCTACTCGTATATCTTTATATAAATTTTAAGTAAGTCGCCGGCAACAACCAGTTAGCTATGTTGTAAACCATCGGTTCATTATACTTCAAAGATTGATTTCATAAAAATTAAGAGGAGAAATGTGATTCGATAACCCAAAAAAAGATTTTAACAAAAATATTTGTCAAACAGAATCAAACTCTTATCACGAATAAGGATGTTACATTATCTCAATATCAGTGCATCCTCGCGCGTACCGCTTTAAAAATACCCAGAACACAACTACTATATTTATTTTTCAATATATCTCACATCTAATTTTTATTTCGTTTTTCTAAAACATTTAATACAATTTGTAGATTCATATAGAATCACATAATCACACCTCAGCTATTGTTTCTCTACCTAAATCAAATTATTTTTCTTAGTAAATGTGACCTCGAAGTTATAAACGTGCTGGATTCAGTACATACATAATATATGTTATATATATACATAGATATGTAGTAGTACTGTACACTAGCATTGTCGTTAACATTATATTATATTAATTAACTACATTGTTAAATAGCTTATCTGATAATAGAAATATAATAACGTGATGACACTAAGTGAGATTATTAATTATATTAGGTGCTAATATAAAACAATGACATCCAATTTAATTAAATATTATAAAATCGAAAAACGTCCCAAAATCCAGCATTCATTAAATATGATAATATACCTTTTTTAAGAAAAAAAAAACCATTGACATAGAAAACACTTCTAAATGATATGGACTACAAATATACATTTCGTTACATCGATTTATTTCGAGCATTTTTCCGGTTGGTAAAATATTCATTTTATTAGAACGCAAATCCGCAAACGTGATTGTGGATCGGTCGAATGGTAGTTCACTTTCTTAATTTACAGCTGTAGGAGGCAGTTTATTCTATTGTCATTCTTCGTAAATCTAACTTTATTCGTTAACCATAATATACTACATATTTAAGGCAGAACTTGTACAAACATGTCGTTTTTGGTAAATGTAAACATTAAAAGAGATTCTCAGGGAAGCAAAAAACGGAAGCGTATATCCTTGTTTTCTTGACATTGTGTGCTAAAAATGTCATTATGATACGAGTAGGTTGGTTGAACTTTAACGAGTGAAAGCTAAACGACTATTCAAGTGAGTTTATAATTAATTTTTTTAGGTTACAGACATTCACACGAAGAAAATAATACCGTTTTATAAAGTATTTTTATTCCATACAGCCTATTTTACCACGTGCTGTGAATATTATTAGATATAGTAAAAATAAGGTCTGTGATCAGACGTAATTGTTAGGTAACAAATAAAGAATGTTCAGGAAACTTTGTTAATACTCAAAAGAATTATAATTTATTCAAATAAAACATTGATATTTAAAGTTGGATTATTTTTAACCCTTTTTTTCTGTAATACATTTAATTTTGTACATACAAAATTAAATATATAATACATATTTAAATACCTATGCTTTTGAATTTTATGCAATACTTTTGTGCTTATCACTCAATATTTACACATTTGTTTATTTTGTTGAAAGCTTAACTATCAACAAGTAACATAACAGCTACTTTTTATCCCAATATTTTACATGATCGGGACCTGTGCCGATGAAACTCAAGTAAGTGGAAGAAAAAAGCACTTTCATTTTAAATAAAAAAATAAAAACTCCTTTTGTTAAGACTAATTAAAAGAATCTTTACGAAATCTTTTTAATGTCAACACAGACGGAGTCATTGTCAGTTAGTATTGATATATAACATTCTTCGTAGGTAAAAATAACTATATAAAAAAATAAACACATCTTTTAAAAAGCTTTCTTCTCGGTCTATTTTTATTCTGAAATATTTACTTCAGCAACAAAAGCATTAAGAATTTGTCCTTTTTACCCCATTAAGTTCGCCTCTAAACAATTTGTACTTGAAATAGGAAAACATAATATTATGCAGTTAACTACAAAGGATGCTTCAGTTAAGTAACCTTATAATATGAAATCATACTATATTATATTAAATACCACTCGTAAGTATGTATAGTTATATTCTTAACAGATTAGACTTTTCTAAAATTAAAGACAATATGTCAATTACTTTTGAAGCTAACATTTTTTTTTACTATATAATTAGGCTTGATGAGATTCGTTTGTGACGCAACGCAGCTGCCTGCTATTCATATACCACCTTAAAAAACAAAGAAATTACTTTTTATGTAAGTTTTTCTTAGAAATATTTTACACTTAAATTATGATGATTCATATTAAGATAGTAATACATTATAATATATTATGTTAAACAAAAAAAATGTGGCATGTCTAAACAAAAAATAAGGGATCGCTAATAGGAACACACTAATAACAGCAAAGATATCATAGATTAACTCGATGGCATATTTGGAGTATATCCAAACCGTTACCGACGACATAACTAAACCGCCACTTTCTACGCAAGGCAAATGATTTGAAAATATATTTATTTGAGCCCTCACGACGACAGCAATTTTATAGAATATTTCAAATAATAAAAAAAAAACATAAAATCATTTCCACCAAATGACTCCCACCAACCTGTACTGAAAAACAATTAATTGTATATAATTAATTTCAAATTATAAATATTTAATTTTGACAACCAATGATTCAAATTTAATGTCTGAATTACTTAGCAGCTAAAATAAGTTATATTGTGATGTTTTAGCAAAAACATTATTCAAGTACTTCAGTACGGACGAGAACGGAATAAAGAACTTTTATTTACAGTTGGAATATTGCCAGCTAGTAATTTTCTTGATTTATTTTTCGCATAGAATCTGTTGCCACAATTATTGCATTGTCTAAGACTTTCTTTATTATTATCGATAATTACGAATATATATGTCTGCGCCTCTACACGGGGACGTCACTCAGTGGTGACATTTTAAGTAAACAGTCAATATAATAATATTAGTTTTATATATATTGATTTTAATTGTAATAATTTTAGTTCTTAATAAAAGGATTTTCTATAAAATCGATGTTATTTTAAATATTAAGTTATAATTAAATATCTCATTGCAAAGCGCCGTCTATACCAACGAACTTCGGTCGTAGTTAACATACAACCCATCGAAACAAACGCGTCAGGGTACGTCACTTGTTCATTATTCAGTGCGTTGGTTTGAAGAACGATTCCTACGAAGAATATGTAAATCCTGTTCATGTTCGAGCCTTGGGACGGAGCGGACTTCAAAATAATTTTAAGTAGTTTCAATTATTTCATCAGAACCGGAATTTTGTGTTAACGGTTTAAAATTCCACTTATTTATTTTTGATATGTTGGGTAAATAAAATATTTTTGAATTTATTCATTGTCTTATTTATGTTTACTTATTAAAAATATGAGTTCTAATATTATAATCGTCATTCTGATGTCACGCCTTTTAGAAATTAACCTTTAAACGATGCGCTGTCAAATACACGCTAAATAAATAAATATGCAAATTACTATTCTTCAAAATGAACATTATAAATTACAACATAGGATACTTAACATGTGTGTATGAAAATAAACGAACTATTTACTTATTTACCTCGAGGAAACCTCCTCGACGGAAACTCAAAAAGATTTAAAAAGAAAAGTTTATAAAATGCAAATGTCATTGAAGTTACAGAATTAATATATTTATTTGATATTTGCTTAACCATAAATATTTTAAAATTTTTCTTACAAATATTAAATTTCTCATCTTCGCTTTAAGCAATTTGTATATGTATATTAATATACTATAACATTTAAGATATTTTGTCATTAATTTTGTTATTATTGTTTTGTCAAGCAAATTTATTACAAGTTATTTTAAATGATGCCTACTAACGCTCTACAAACGAAGAATTTATGCTTATTATAATGCTTCTATTATACAAGCAATCAATAAAAGGCATTGAACTCCATTGATAGCTCGTTAACATCGCATTAGGGTATGAAATACTGCTTTCATTGCGATGAAAGGCCGCTGTAGTTAATGTACCGGTCGCGGTGGTTTTTTCTTTTATATGAGAATTTCCAGCACAAAAATAGCTTTATTGCAAAGCTATAGAGTTAAGAAGATGTAAATTGTTGTTATTGAAATAAATTCTTATAGAATATTATTTATAATTGTTCAATCGAACTTCCAAAATGACACTTAAGCGACATTTGTATCTACAAATAGGTAATATGGATATAACCCCTTATAGCATTATTGTTATCGGTCTGTCTAAGGTCAACGGGCCTTAGAACCTGTGAAAAATAAAACTCCTTAATCAACGTAATCATTCGTTTTCGTTGTAAAGTAGAAATGGTACATTAATAATTAAATCGTGTTATGTAGGGTTGAAGTTTTAAATTGAAGCTGAACTAGTTCAAATGAGGTATACCGCTCCCTCGATATCTTCGAAGTCTTGTTACCTACAGATTTGTACGGAACCCACGGTGGGAGAGACCAACTTGAACTTGTTCGGTTTTAATTTTTTACTAAACATCAATATTGAATTTAAAATGAAAAACGACATATGGTGATTATAAGAATTATACTTACACATTGTGGTTTAGGTTTTGTCTCTGTATCCTATAAGGCCCTATTCCCGTCTAAAGTTTAAATATTCTATTTAAGCCATAACATAATAATTAATTAAATATATATACAAAATAAATTATTTCAAAGAAGTATCACTTTTCTTCACTTAGGAATTACAATGAAAAAAATATATAATTTACTATCCTCGAGATGCACGAGTATACACAGATTCAATTAGAAATATCTCTATTTTATCAATCTTGGTCAAGTTGAGAAAATTTAAAAAATATATTGTTAAAGTGTACTTGTCACAAAATCTTTAATTTTAGATTTTAAATATATTAAAAAAATATACAGAACATATTTGATATTTAATTGATTGGAAGCTTTAATCCAGGTGTTTATGTTATCACTCTTTCTGAAAGTTGCTTCTAAATCTAAAGATATTCAAAGATTAATTTAGCAATTTTATTAAAAAAATATGTATATATTTTAAATTTCTCATGAAAGTAGGATTATTAAAATAAAACCAACCTTTATAGAGTTTCATGATTTGATTTTAATTGACATCTATCTCCTATATTCTATATTACTTATCATTTAAGTTTTTATACTTATTAGATTATAGTAAAATTTAGTCAAAAGGAGAGAAAAAAAGAATATTTTGAATAACATAATAATAAATAAATTAACAAAATATATAACTTTTTTTAAATAAAAAAATACCTAAGGCACTTTTCGGCATTCCGGACAAAACCAATAACCTTCTGGTGCTGTCACAATGCCTACACACTTAAAGTGGTACCATTGTAACGCACACTTTGGTGAGTCGCATCCTATCATCGGAGAGTCGTTTTCATCTTTACCACAAAAGCAATACAATGTATTGACCTCACTGTCTTCTATCGTCCCATCGGTTGGTAATACATTACATATATGGGCTGCGTAGCGCCACTTCTTAAGCCCGCATTTCTTGCACCAGAGGCTTTCGGTGCCGTGTCTCCAATACAGATGTGCCACAAGCTGCTTGTATTCATAGTAAAACACTGAACAGCGACCACGCGTATAAACAACTGCATCATAGTTAATTGAATTATTCATATTACTAGTATTCTGTTTGTTTATTTAGAGGAATTGTCTATATTAACTGTTGTTATTAAAACTTTGTAATATTATGGTAGTAATGAATATATTGAACTACTTATATATACAAATAATAAAGAGGTGGAGCATAATTATCTAACAATTAATTAATTACCTAATTAGCTATAAATATTCTTATTACAAACATTATGAAAACTTTTAATCAAATACTCCCTGTCAATAACAATATAGTCATTAATATTTTTTTTATAATTATATTATATGATAATCTGTAAATATTACTGCACAAGAGTTATAATTTGTTTGCCTGTCTGTGTAGTTATGTTTCACATAACAGGTTTAAGTTAATTTTAAATTAATTTGATATTTATAATAGCGAGTACTTCTTATACCATTTTTATTCAATGAAGGTATTTTATTATATATTTATATATTGAGATAAATTGTTTTGGTTATTATAGACAGTTATTTGTGAAAAACAATATTATTATGAAATATTTTCGATCATTTATAAAAAAACAACAACATTGGTTAAATAACTCTAATACACAAAGCTAATAAAGAGGGACTTGAAGTGATATGTCACTATATCGATTAACTAATTATTATTACAAACTAATGTATAAATTATAATCTGAATAGCACAAATACAACTAAATATATTTATTTTAATATACATAAAATGATCTGTACATGTTTGTGTTTGAGCTAGGACATGTCACCAAATAACCTAATTTTGCTATTTTTTTATTGCTTATACGTTTATATTTTCTGTTACTTTTACTTTCCACAATTACTACTTCTCGAATTGTAAACAGTTTGGTGTGTTTATAGTTTCTCACCCATAAAATCAGCTATTTAGTAAAAAAAAAACATTTCATAAAATATTTATCAATATAGTAGACTGAAAAAGTACAGTTAATTACTTAGATTCTCCTTTAAGGTATGTAAATGTTAACAAAAATATATTAAATTTGTTGCGAATTCCCGTATGTGAAACTGGATTCGCTTTGAATAGGGAGTTCCTTATCGCTACAACTAGTTACAAGGATCGACTTTAATGGAAGCAGAAAGTCAAAGACTCTTTCTTTCTATAAGAGAATAGCCGGTATGTATATCTTATGAGATGTATACCTCCATATCGTATTCTTTTATAAATAAATTAAAATTTACTGTTACATTCAGAAATTCTCTAAATATTTAGGTTTTGTATGTTTTAAGTAAGGTTATTTCTGGTTCTTACATATTTAATAACGACTTGTCTTTTCCTTAACTTGTTTATTACAAATTATGGTCATACAGATAAAATATATATAAACGATCAAGTTCAGAGACAAATTATAAATAAATTTTTGGAATAAGAAAAATAGCTATTATTTTGGATTTTAACTACTCCACTTTCAATTTGTTTTGCTTTCTCTTGCGAAAGTGTGAAAATTTTCCGAAGTCAAAAGTATTCTATATTTTAATTGGAGCAATAACTTATAAAGCGCACTACATACAAAAATCATCAAAATCTGTGACAAAAAGTCATAAAAACGAACAAACGGGTAAAAAACATATATAGATGTTTAAAACGATGGTTTTATGAATATATTTTCATATTTAGTTTACAAATGTTGGTCCGTAACTGATCACAAAATTAGAATAGGTATAGTCATTCCTCAATCTGAACTCGCAAATTTTCAAATAGAGTGAATTGGATTATGACATTACCGTACAAAGCACTGCTAATGCCCGTCCGTCCGTTGCACTGCCCCTTATTATATTTACATACGGACACAAATGATACGCAGAGACAAGATAAAAGATTTAACCAATGAAATTTGTTTTTGTTCAAACACACGACTGAGCAAATGGTTATATTCTATGACATGTACCGTACATTGACTTACAAAGTTATTTGCTTCCAAAATGTTTTATAAGAGCCCATAAACCGTTATGTTATAACAATGTATGTACTCGTAATATGAATAAATGTCCAAAAAGTAGACTGTCTTATTCTCAATATAGAACACTTTACTCGTGAATATTTGACTTTCTTAAACCTATATATTCTATATTAGGAAGGTAATTGAAAATCTTTCTTTTATGTAACATTTATCGATGATGTGATTAATAATCTTAACTTTAATATACTAGGGGCGCCAACAGACCCTCAATTTCGACTCACTGCGCTCGCGAAATATCGGGTGCCGTCTGTATATTGAGCGAAGCGAGCCCAGTGTAATGTCTCATCGGTTCCTATTGAATTCAATGGGATATCAGTTTTTTGACATGATATTTAATTTTTTTTAATGTGTGTCTTTTTGATTGCAAAATTTCATAATTTTCCTTCAAGTAGTTTTCGAGCCTATTCGTGACAAAGAATGTGAAAAAGTCTGCAGTAGAACGCTCAGCTCGCTACGCTCGCTTCGCTCAAAAAATAAACGCTCTATATAGTAAAAGTGATAATCGAAGTGACACTTCTCATTAATAGAACATTTTAATATATTAATAATCTTTGATAACTAATCCAATTAGTAATTGAATGTATTATTTTAATATATCTCAGCTATATCTTCAAAGAAGCACATATTCCACAATGATGATGGCTTAATGAGAGTTGGAGTGGTGAAGTTACTCGTACGAGCGTCACAGGCGTGGCGTTGAAATTTGCGTTAATTGCTTGTTAACAAGAATATTTAAGTCATCAATTTAAATATAAGTACCAGAAATATTCAAAATTGCTTGTTATAAATTATGTTTATTTAATATTGATTCGATTACGATATTAACTATTACTATATAACATGTACAAAACATTATTATATTGCAGAATTTTTATTCCAATGTACGATTTTAAGAAAATATGCTTTAATCTAATATGAGAATTTTACCGTAAAGATTTATCACATTTGTAATGATTATAAATATATTTGTATGAAAATTGTAATACAAGGTTTTATATTTTTTAATTCCAGCGCATCTGCAAACCCACATCCAAACTATATTACATATGATTATAGTTAACTTATTTGCCGTATACTGGCGTATCCATGTAATCGTATCGTAATCGTGTTACCCATATTTAAAAAAGTAACGAAATTAAATATTTTTAATAACGATACATGTATTTTAATTGAATCTGGATATCCTACAAAATAACTTAAATCACTAGTTGTGGCTACTTATATAGTTAGTCCTAGTCTTAAATTTGTATACCGGTGTAAAATAGACGCAGGTGCTCTGGTACAAAGCTCCACTAATACACACTTCTCTATTGCATTGCATAACTGCACTGCATAAGTACATGACATTGACTAGATGCCATAAAAGTATCGTTAAATAGGACGAAAGCTAAATAAATGATAATAATATTTTAATTCTATATATTTATAAACATAGGGTCTTTATATTTATTGTTTTATTTTATTTATTTATTTACTTATTTATGTTTTTCAGATTAAATCTTAAGTAAAGAATTTTTCACATAATTCTTGATATAATATTATTAAAACATTATGGTTAAATTACAAAAAAATATACTTTTCCTTTTACATTTATTGAATAACTTGAAAAAGAATAGAATACGTAATTTCTTGTAAGTTTTAATAGACCAATCATCTTTTGATTTATGTAATCTATCTAGTACAAATTAAGGTTATAAGAAAAATGTTCTCTTATTGGGATTTAAAATATTTTAACGCTGATGTTTTCATTTGAAATAAAAAAACAAATTGCATTTATGTGACAAACTAACAAGTAACTACGAGTATAAGTTCACAGTTATGATAAATCTGTATGACAAAAAGTTTATCCGTCACTATTCTACAAACATAAAAAATATGAAGATAAACTTTGACACTGGATTAATCATAATATAATAACTTCTGAAGCTGAGTCTAAGTCTTATAAAATGAATTCTACCATAATATTATCATCTAGCAGACTACGAAATTATAATATATTGTATCTTCTATGCTAAGGAAAAATACATGTCCCATATAATCGTACAGAGTAAAGACCAAAGGAATATTTGTTAAATTCGATCTTAACACCGAGCTTGATAGAGTCAGGGTAGCGACCGGACTTGCTTATCCAGCTTATGAGTATCATTTCTATAAAATCTGTCCCAGAAATGTTCCCTATATACATGTTTTAGATTTAATAAAGTTCTGTAAATTTAAATGTTGTTTGCTTTTTGACGATTTCTTCAATATAATGCATATTAAATATTTCTAAAACCGACTTATAATAATATTTTTTTTTGTTTGAAATGGATAAAATTCTTATTTACATATTATTGACAACAAAATTAATACAGTACAGTTAAAATTATGCCCATAATAAGAAAAAAAAATCATTTATTCCTTTTAAGGTCCAAAAGACTATTTTAAAATTTTGATTTGTTGTTAAATCGTTCACATCACGTACCATTTCGTATGATAAACCAGTAGCCGCGTCGATGTAAAATAATACAGCTGCATCTAGTTCATTACGTGATTTAACTTCAAGGAAATTCTTTCATCCCAATATGTCGTGGTTTTCAAAGTTATATTCTTTTATTCTCAAGCAATATATCACGAACATTTGTCAAATTGTAAATTCACTCATATAACATGATATTTAAAATGCGAAGTGAGTACCTAGTATATAAAAGTTGTTTACTACAAAACACACCAAGCGTCAAAGTGTAAATCTTTTTAAATCGTAAAGTTGCAGCGAGATGAATTCATAGAGTTTAACAATTCATAGCGGCTCGACCTAACAAACTTTTTGTGGCGTCAGAGCAAAGTGCGCCAGTGTAATGTATCACGGATTTATAACGAAATATCTAAATAATAACCAAGCAAATCCTTGGATCGTAAAGTTAATACACAGTGCAAATAACACTTGAAGTTAAATTTTTTGCTAGCTTGCTGGCGTGAAAATTTAAAAGTTTCATCCCTTTAATAGATTTTTAATTCTTTATTACAAAAATTTAGCCCTTTTATGCTAATATATTTTTTTATATATTTAACACTAATTTCTATACTTCATTTAACGATATTTGTTTTAAAAATACATTTATAAAAACTTACTTCTTAAACAATGAATACTAAAGCATCCATTGTTTAAGAAGTAAGGTATTATCTTATAAAATATATATAAATGTATAGTAAAATGTCATGGTATGCAAAAAGGTTATGAATTAATTTAATATCTGTTATACTTTTATATAAAATAAAAAATACAATTTCATAAATGTCAACTTTTAATTAAATTAAAATTTTATTATTATGAGAGTATTTGAAATTAAATGCGGTGTTTTAACAAAAACAAAATACATGTGTTACAGAATCAGAGATTTTCCGGGTTGTAGCAAAGCTAGGGATTAAAACGTTCTTGCAGATCCCGGTGTCTCGATATGATGGATACTGCCTTACAAAATGTTCAAACGGATAACGTATCTACATGCTTCTTATTGGTTTAATAAAAACACAAAGGATTATTAGAAATAAAATAAATGGTCCCTTAATATATATGATACATTTGTATCAAATATATTCTTTAAAAAAATAATACTCAGGATTTATTAAATTACATTTACATACATAACATATTTCACTTCAAAGAAGACAACAGTCAGACTTGCAAATATGAGAAAAAAAGATCTTCTTAGGATAGTTAACATTATAAATTACTACTATTATGCTATAACTTTCTTTATATAACTATTACATTTGTGGCGTTATAAAGCTACAAGACTATATTTTGTATTTCGACCGAGGGAGCAAAAGATTGTGTTAAAATTGAAGAGCAGTTTCTATCTAGCTCCTAGGCCATTACGTCAAATATTGGAATCCCCAAGAACATTGGAGCACGGGATATCGGACTACATTGCCATCTAAATATTACAGGAAAATACTTTGGGGCACAGCGTATCCACATTCATATACTATCGTTGTGTTATTTTAGCCTAAATATTTAGTTAATGAAAAAAAATATATATTATATTTAAACTATGTATTTTAATCAACTTTTTAACTTTATTAAAACATAAGTGTTATTAAATAGGCCAGAAAAAAAAGGTTTTTACTATCACTGTGCATTTTATATTTCTATAATACCACTTTCCTTAAGAAATAAATCAATACGATTATTCTTTTAAATTTACTCCGTAGTTTTAAGCAGTAACTGCCTTTAAACTCCACTGTGTCGCTTGACGATTTATGTTTAATATTCAAACATCACAAATAACGGGTTCAGATTCCTTATATTTTTATAATAGTTCTTTCTTTCGAGTCTTAGGGGTGCAATTCATGTCAAGAACAGGCGCTCGGGTCGGTCTTTATTTTGCATAAGAGGGCGAGGAAAATCGGATATATCTTGGATAACTCTACCTCGGAATCCTTTCTCCTTGCACCACTGCTTTTTAAATTCACGTGTAAGTCACGAGTATTATGTAAATTAATTTAATAACCTCATTTTGATTTTAATATATAATCGCATTCCAAATTTTCTCACGTTATTATTTCGTTTTGAATTCGTTATAACAGATAATCTGATAAAATTTTATTCCGAAAATAAAAGTATATAAACTATTGTATATTTAAGACTGTATAGTTTATCTATGCTAACAGAAATCTTAGAAAATTTATTATTTTACTAAAAGGAAGAAATTATCAGTGAGGTTGCTAATTGCTCGCAATAAATTCTTCACTGCAAGTGTTATTACCTCTCAGGTACTTTCTCACTTGTTAAAGAACTCTTTAACTTTAAGATACTCTGCTGAATTTTTTCTATCTGTTCTTTTATTATCAATTTAATGGAGTGAAATGACATTACATTACAAGCATTTAACGTCTGAGAATTTTTATGACAAGAATACAAGAATATGTTTTAATGTACATATATCAGAGTAAATTACTTTGATTAGAAAAAAAAATTACAATACACATATTGTATTTAAACATTTCTTTGTTTAATATAAGAAATAAACTATAAAATTAACTATCGCATCACAAGGTAGTTTCAAAGTTCAGGACTCGTCTCCGGCACCGTATAGATAGATGTAAGATATTTATTAGTTTTCACAAGTTGAAGCTGGCAGCTGTTAAGAGAAGATTAATGTCTTTCTGAAACAAAATGAATTTTAAATCATAGCTGGTTTTTTCAATTGTGTGAATGTTTGTGATATTAAGTTATTTTTGATATTATAAATTATTTAATTAAATATTACTACTCTATCCAGTTTGACTTTAAGATTATGACGTAGGTTTTTGTATGTTGTTACTTTTTAATACTTTAGAAATATGTTACTGTCCTCGAGAAAGGCTGAGTTTGAAGATATTCATATAAAAATGTAATGGTAGCTTTTTGGCAATAGTTTATAAAATATAACTTTAATTTTACTGTATATTATATACATTAGTATAAATTTTTCTATAGTTAAAAACTTCACCTATATAAATGTAGAAATTAATAAAATGTGTTATATTAACTATTTTAAAATAGAAACATAATATAACATCTTTACCGTGAAATTAATACTCATATGGGATAAAAAGTAATACATATTTACAATTAATTGGATTACAACGCTAGAAAGGAGCTGTCAAAGTAGCCGCCAACTTAATTGATTTGTTAATTAACTTGTGCGGCTTTAAGAAATATATTAAACTAAATTTAATTAGTACTTGAGCACAAATAAACACGTTTATTAAAAATAAATTGGTTTTATAACAAATATTAATTGAAGTAAAACTAAACACAATATTTATAGGGAGCAAAGTTTTTTTAATAGAAATTTTAATATCTATTTTAGTTATACATTTTACAGATAATATTTGTTTTAATAAAATATAGTATTATTATTAATTAAGTATGCTAAAATATTAAACATATCTATAGCAACTAAAAGGTTAAGTTTAAAGTTTGATATCATTATATTATGTATATATGTACTTTGAAGCTGTTGTCAGGTTAGCATTAAATAGTTTTCCGATAACTCAAAATCCCCCAAATTTTATGTCATGCAGATTTAGGAACCAACTTAATAGTCTCCAATTCTCGTGAAAATATTGGAATAACATTAAATTTGTTATGACTTTAGGTAAAATAGCAAGGTAAACTTCTACCTTCTTATGTGTTATCGTTTAATGTAACAATAATATTCTTGAAATCGTTAGTATTGTTTTTATGTAATATCAAGGATATTATTATTTAATTTTTTTTTATAGAAATATAGTAAAATACATGTATTTTATTTAAATGTGTTCTATTAATTTGAAAGTATGTAGTGACTTAGCAATGGAGCTTAATATTCATACATATGAACTGTACACTGCCTATTATTCATTAGAAAGATGCCTTCGGATTGATTGTATGGCCGCAATTTTCAATTAGGTTTAAATTTGTAAATAAAGATTTGACAGATTTTTTTTTTACTCAATATTTTTATAGTATAGTAATAGTAAATATGTCTAAATTGAAATCTTACAAATATTTTTAAAACTTAAGTCTTAAAATAAGATCGTTATGACGAAATTGAGAAGTGTTACATACCTGAATATTAACCTGCTGATAATATTCTTCAGAGTTTAGTACAGAAGCTTAGTTACGTCTAACTTGTAACGCTCTCGTACAAGACTTGCGGTGAACTGCGTGCATGTTAACCAACTGTGGTACGTGTAACATGACATTTGAAATTCTTGAACAGATTCTTGTTACGCTTAAAACTTAAAACTAAAGCTATATCTAACTAGGATAAGGCTGATAAAGTAGAGAAATAAGGGTCTCTAATAACTTCTTCACATGCCCCGCAGCTTTCATATTATCACAATTCTGCAAATGATTTTATTAAGATGAATGAAATGAAAGTGAGGTTTCTTTTAACCAAAAAGTTTTCCAGCTGAAAACGTACTTCGTGACTCGAAGAAGTAGACAGATAATGGGACTAGTAAGTTTAATTACTTCCCGTTTTAACAAGTAAGTGAACGCAGTCCGTCAGTGTGTCCACTGACTTGTGCAGAGATCAGTCTCGATAAGATTAGCTTAAATAAATATCGCAACATCTCACATACGTTACATATAATGTAACTAATATTTATTTTAGTTTGAATTGTTTCAATGTGTTATTTATTGAGACAATTAAAGCTTATAATTCTTGCACATTTCGTATAAGCCCTGCCCTATCTTTAACTTTAAATAAAAAATATGAAATATTTGCCAAAACTGAGACTATAAATGTTAGAAATAAAAGAAACTTTAATTTGGACAAAAATAAAAAAAGGCTTAAAAAATAGACATATTTATTAAAATACATATTTTTTAGAGATAAATATCGAATTATGAATAAAATGTTCACCGTTTATACTGATACCTGTATGTTGTAGTTATTAATACAAAAGGTTACTGAATAGGGGTATTCATATATTTTTGTGTACTGTGACATTTATTAAGAAAAACAGTATCAGTAATATATTAAATTTATATTATATATATTCGAGATAAATTGCTTCACTTCATATATTTCATAGAATATTGGTGCATCCATCATCAGTCACGCGTCAATCAAGCGACACATGCGGACGACAGTCAACAAAGAGCACATATTGTAGAGAAACATTAAATGTAATTATTATTAATTTATATTTATTCACGATTCCTATATATGCATATATATATGAGTGTAACGTTTTTTTTTTTGTTTTGATGAATGGTAATTTATATAAGAATTTAATTGTATTTATATTGATTAGACTTGCATTATGTCGGAAATAAAAAAATTAATTCATTTTCTTAAATTTTGGTGTCAGTTAACAATTTAATCATGATTTTAATTTCAAGTTATAAAATTTTTCTTTACCTGATCACTTCCATTCCTTCAGCGAAATTTCAAATAAAGAAATATATTTTTATTTAAATATGAAGATTTGTAAAAAGTTTAAAACATTTTTTTACCTTATTAATATATTAGTATACCTATCAATGGTGTATCATAGGTTTTTTTTATATATAAGAGGAGGGCAAACGATCTGGAATGGTCACAGATGATACGTGATCATCGCCGCCCATGAATTCTTGCAACATCCAAGGATTCACAAGAGCGCTGCCGGCCTTGGAGGTATGAGTAAACGCCTTTTTTGAAGGTGCCTATGTTGTACCGATCGGGAAATACTGCCAAACGGAGTTCATTCCACATAAAATGTAACATCGCTACTATAAAATGTGTAAATAATAATTACTTTTTATTTACTTCTAATAAGAAACACGTTTTCGCAAATCAATCAATTTATTTTAATTAAAGAACGCTGTTCTTGTAAATTGGATACTATATCTTAACATTATGAAGTAAGTACCATTTAATACTAATTGCGGGTCCATAATGAATAAAATACACAAGTTGTAGAAACGGGGATTACCTCGGATTATCTCCGCACTGAAACGATTGGATAAATCTCTTGAGAATACAATTTTCAAACGAAAACCTTTGACACGTTCTTTTTTGTTTTTATAAAACAACAAAGCGTTACTCGAAATAAAAGAAATGCTCCATGCTACATGAGTTTATTGCTTTTGTAACGAGTGTATTTGTTTTTAGAGGACTATTGCTTCAGTACTTCAGTCCTCTTTAAAGTATTACGTTGGTGGTGCTCTAGTAATATTATATTTTAGTTTTCTCTAAGTATACGTTAAAAAAGTATATTTAATGCGAGTTGGAGTATTTTTTTATGAGTGAATTTTACTTTTAAATAAAAAATTAACTCAAAAATTTTATTTTGGAACAAAACACTTTGAATAGTTATAATTAAAGTTTTGCTGTTAATATTATTTAGTATGGATAAAACCTACTAAATAAATATATAAAATAAAATAAAATATAATATTAAAGTGAATAAATACTATACTATGATATGTACATTAAATTAACTTCAAAAAATATTGACAATACTTTCTTTTTTTACATATTAACTTAAAAAATTATTAATCTTCGTCATGGTTTATCGTTTTTGATATTTCTGTAGCAAAAGTACAGAGTCAAAGCCATCTCTCGTGCAGCCTCAGCAGCATTTTATTATGCAAACCAATATTATACTTCAAATAACAGTTTTAATACCTATCTACAAATAGCACATCAATTTATTTTTTTGCTCCTGGCGAGCAACCATTTAAGACCCCTAAACGATTTTCGTTTTCCCCTTGTGTAAACTTATGAAACAACTTTCTTATCAGTAACCTAAAAGTAACTCATTCAATTGAATGTTAGTAATGTTGTAAAATGTTGTTTAATGTTATTTTTCTAAGATTTATACCAGGAAATTTACTATTGTTTATAAGCAAACTTAAAAGGGACGGACGTCCTAAAGGTTGAAGGTTCTAGTCGTACTGGAGTTGATGAGATTTTTGTGGAATCCATTACATACTCGTATTTATAGTTTAAATAAGATATTTTGTTAAAGTTTACATAGTTATTTTAATAACTTAATTGAGGCTACAATTAAGTTATTAAAATAACTATGTTAACAGGTTTTCAAAAAATATAGCTGGTAAAAAGATTTTAGTGTTTAGACACTGTCGAAACTATTGTAAAATGTTTCGGACAGAACATTAAAAAAATTGTTTTACATCCATTCTTAAACTTAACTTACTCTACATATTTGTAATGAAGTGAAGCTGCAAACTTGAGTAAGGTAAGGTTTCTAATAAGGTGCATTTACAATATCTAGGGTAGAGACAGACGTGCTTTAATTAAACCCTCTTGAACCTTCACATAGATGGTATTTTTACGTTTATTTGCTATCCTTTCCATAAAATTATATACATTTTTTTATATTAATAAAAATTTAATGACCCTTGTTTATTTTTAATACTATTTGGAAATATATATACTTAAATAGAATTGTACCTCTAAGTGAAAAAAATATATTACCTTCTTAAATAACACAGACTCCGACACAGACACAGACATCACAGTTTTAGACGACACGCAATCATATGTACAAACATCAAGTTCATATGATGAAATTAAATGTTTAATGATATATTAATTAATTTAAAGTAAAAAAATATAGGAAGACTATCGTTCAATCTTTAATCCATTCTTGTTTTAAAGCTTTAATTCTGAAGACGTGATAATGGTATAAAGTCTGACCCTTTGCCTAGTTCAATACACACCGGTTACTATAGTGAGTCTCAATTTATTGAAGAAACACATAAATCCAGCCGTTAAGAGCCACCCCTCTTGTTTTAGTATTGTCAACAAATAAGTTCTCCATTTTATAGGCCCGGTTCAATGTTCAATCACTTGTGCAAATCAGGCTACATAGTTGCGAATAATTTAGAAGTTCACGAATATTTTGTACGCGATTAAATTGGTTAGATTCTATAAATTAATATGAAACCACTGTATATTTAAACTAGTTTAATCTAGAATTATATAAACACGAATGAGCAATAACATTTCAATATATTACAGGTTTATTTAAGAGTTCAGATTGTATTGAACAGTTAGTTAGCCTTACGAGTAGTAATAATGAAAATTAAATTAAAAAAAGAAAAAAAAATTACACAGAAAAAAACAGTGAATATGGAAGTAAAATGATTCGCATAAGACTAAACTATAGACATTATTTTTCAAGGCAATAATGCCAGTGTTCCCACCGTGGGATAAAAACATGGAACTGTTGGGATGAAGTTATATTTTCTAATATTGTATAATAGTCTTGGTTGCACAAGCGTCCTCTTTCTCCTGCTTATGTTGATTATACGAGTAGTTGGGCTCGCTATAATACTACAGAAATGAATAATGTTCGCTATAATAGTATAAATTCTAAAGCTATTATAAATCGAAATAATAATATTATATATTCATTAGTCAATATAAAACGAAAGGTGAATAAATACTCACGAAATATTTCAAAACCAGTGAGAACGTTGAATAAATACAATTTACATTTAACAAAGACATAATTTGGAACTCCAAAGATTTTGATATGCTCATGAAATCAATAAAAATCTATTGTATTTTGTTATGCAGTTATTAGTGTACATATTTAAACTATCTAAAAATATGAAATAGATAATTAAAAACATGTATAGACAATGTAAGCTATTAAATAATAAAAAAATATACTTCTTTAAGTATGACGGATTTTATTAATATTTGTATTATTTCATTTAAAATAATAAATCTCTTTAGAAAAATCTGAATTACGTTTCCCGTAAGCCTGGCAATTTACTGTAATTTAAAACCAACTGAATGTTGCGGTGCACCCTGGCGTAACAAAACGTCTTGTGATACAGTATTCTGAGATTCATAGAAATAGTTATGTTATGATAAGTAGAGGTACAATTTAAATAATTTTGTTTGTATTTACAGCAACAAATTGGCTAAATATTATAATTTTTGGTTGTCTATTTTTATTTATTAATTACCATTCCATCGACGTTCAATATTAAATTGACATGATAATGCTCCAAGTTTCTTTATTAAATATCTCATTCCTTGTCAAATCCAATTTGATACCGCCATAGCAGTGAAATAATACAATATTTAAAATTGCTAATTCCAGATGCGCCTAAGTTCACGACCACTGTATGAATCATCATCATTTACTAAAACGTATAACACACGGACATATTTTTTGTAAGCTGATAAAATATAATAATAGATAAGGAAACCATCACAGGTTAATTAAAAAAACATTTTTTTAATTCGGTCAATTAGCACTATACTCGTACTCGTAGCTGGTTACCAATATTATATATCATGTATTTCTCTATTAATTAATAATTTTCCAAAGGATGTGTTAAAATGTATAAGTAATACAGTAATGAATTTAGTACATAATATACTGAATACTGAATAATACTCTAAATGTACTATATAATGCCAAGCCAACTGTTTGTTTCTCAAGACTTGCAAAACAGTACTTTTAAGATAAGGGTCTAGTAGTTAGTGACTGCTAGCTTCACGCACTTGAGTATCAAATCCAAAATGAATCCTTTATATAATTTATAGATTATACTTCTGAATCTACATACATGTGTTGTATACTGTGTTTTATTTATTAAATTATAGTTTTTTTAAATATTCGACGAAGGTAAAATCTTTTAGTACTAAAATAACAATTAAATATACTCTTAAAAATTTAATACTCGTCAATGTTAAAAAAATCTGTAACAATAAATATCTCAAAAGAATTACAATTACAATAAAGAACGTCAAAAAAAAAATTATATTACTTCCTACGTCACAGCAACATTTCGAAGGAGCTCAACTATAGCTTATAGAGTGAAGAAAGTATACACCTAAAATCGACGATTTCTAATTAATTTAATTCGAGTATATATTTAGCGTTAGATCAACAATTGTTACTGGTAACATAAATAAAGAACCAAAAATTTCAACAAAGTTAGGGATCTTGTAAAAGAAAATGTTAATTACCCCGTTTTTTTCTATTTTTAATTTTTCTAATGAAATTTTTTTATATTAAAAACGAGATGAAACGTTTTGCATTGTAAAAGATACAAAGGTCCGATTATGATAAAAAAAAAATAATAACTTCACAATGTCTAAGAAACAAGATCCAAAGTTCAAAGGTTTAAATAATTAAGTAACTTAGTTTTGTTGTATATTTTTACGTTTATTTAATAAAAAATAGCCTTGTCGAGGGCTTTGTATACGCTGTACAGAAACAATTTATTTATCAAAGAAACTTTGAATATTTGTCTGACAAAAATATTTCAACAACAGACCAATGATAATAAACACAATTATGAACACATAACATAATTAACAATTTATTTGTAAATTTGAATATAGTAAAAATACAGAAATAAAAAAAAAAGCTAGGAAATCACAAATATTTGAAAAGAGTGCTCCACAATAGCGCGAACACACATTTCATTTTCCTTACACTTAAATTACACTTTTGCTTTTCTTACAGCTTTATTACAAATATACATTACTTTTCATTTAATAATTTAAGTATGTTAATCGATTTCAATATAATATAGAACCAAAGAAAGTTTACTTTTAGTGGAAAAATTTTAAATAGGAAAATAGAATTTATCTGCCTCATCTAGATGAACTGTCTTAAGTAATGAAGTATGTGCTCAAACATTTTACAGTTTTATTTTTACTAATTATTTAATAATAGATTGCTTGAGGATAGATAGATTAGATTAACAACTTATTTGAAACTTAATTTAAATTTGAAAGTACATCTATTTGGATAAAAACACTAATTTCTATTTGTTGCCTTAATGCAATTCACTTAACAATTTTTTTTAAACCAATTGTGTGGCAATTAATCTGTTTAATAATAATCTATTTTAGGCCACAATGAAGTAAACGTTCTCAGTGTATTCTGTACACACCATTAGTGGTTCATGCCAGATTTCCTTTATTGTATTTCATGGACAATTACAAGTATTACCAACGTTATCTAAAATTTAAATCGGTTACATTGCGAAATACTTTGGATTGGATTAGAAGCACTTTTGTTTGTGCGTTACAAAACATGCAATAAAAATCGTTTGCTTCAATATTAAGTTAATGTTATTGATAAGAATAGTATTGAATGCATTTTATTAAACAAATAGTCAAATGTTAAATAAATTAATTACACTAAACATTATACGAGTATGTAAAGTTATACTTGTAGCACATTAGTGTTGCACGTATCTCTTCACATAAGAAATACATCCTAATTCTTATTAATTAACACCTATTTTATTTGGTTATCTTTCACTGAACAGTGGTATAATGACTTATTTGTATTATTAAAATATAAAATTTTGATAAGCACTTACCATTTTTCTATAAAGTAATATAAAATAAAGAATATCTTAAGAAATAAAATATGTATGCGGAGTTAAATCACCATTAGTGTCATTTGCAATGAATTTTTATTAATAGATAACCTAGAAAAAAGTTTTATAAGAAATTTACCATTTTAAATAAAAAGAAGGTTGTTTTTTAAATATAGTATTATTACGCTTTATCAATTCTGTAAAGATTTAATTATGAAGTGTTTCATGATTTTTTTTATAAAATAGTAGGTTATGGCAGTTTTTGCACAA
Source organism: Melinaea menophilus ssp. n. AW-2005 (assembly GCA_918358695.1). Taxonomy (NCBI): domain Eukaryota; kingdom Metazoa; phylum Arthropoda; class Insecta; order Lepidoptera; family Nymphalidae; genus Melinaea; species Melinaea menophilus. Next base: position 1,681,260 of record OU911039.1, read on the forward strand.
CAAATTATTTTAAAATATTTTGCACCAAAGTTAATATTTTGTTATTAACAATGTTTTAAAAATCAGAAATATGACCTGAATTTAGAAATAATAATTGTTATCAATCACTATAAATTATATTTAAATCATGTTTACTCTTTTATTTCAAATAATAGGTAATTTCTATTCGTATTACAAAAATAAGAATAATTTATTTTTTGTAATATGAAATATCTTTATTATGATTTATATTTAAATCCTATGTATAAAACTTTCATAATGTTAGAAATGTAACAAGAAACGTAATTTTTCAATACAAAGTTTGAGATCAAAATAACTTTTTATTTAAAATTTCATATCAGCATTTTCTTAATCTTATTTACATTATTAAAGCGTCTGTAAGTTATTTTGACAAATCAATGTTTAAGTTTTATTATTTTATTAGATGTGATGGATGACAAGGATCTGGGTGTTATTTGTGTGTCTGAGACCAAGCGAAAAGGCAATGATACGACCGATTTGCCTGGCAAAGGGGTCGCTTTCTGGGCTGGGGTTCTAGAGGGTGAGCGAGGTTGCCAAGGCGTAGGCGTGTTGTTGTCTTCTCGAATGGTTAATACAATGGCAGAATACAAGGCCATCAACCCGAGGCTTCTTTGGGTTCGATTTAAGCTGGGGATAACAAGAGTATTCTTGTTGGCCGTTTACGCGCCTGTATCCTCAGCTCCAGTGAGCGAGCTCGAGGAGTTTTGGGAGAGTGTCAGGGATGTTCTAAGTAGTGTCCGAGATAATGAAAAGTTGATAGTATGTGGAGATATGAATGGATGGTTTGGAAACGCGTGAAGTGGTTACGAAAGCGTGCTAGGCAAGTACGGTGATAAGAGAGTAAATGAGGCTGGAAAGCTGATTTCGGAATTTTGTAAGGAGAAAAATTTGTTTGTGGCAAATACGGTGTTTGATCACAAACAAATTCACATGTACACATGGGAGCGAGCGGAAGAAAGAAGTATGATTGATTTATTCCTAGTGGATCAGCGTATTCGAATCCAAGTTATGGACACGAGAGTGTTTAGGGGTGCTGATCTGGGAACGGATCACTATCTAGTAGTTGCTAGAATGAGAGGTCTGTTTGCAGGTCGGCGCAGCCGCACGACGTGTCCTGGCTTGGAGTCGAATTATCGCATAAGAAGCTGGAAGCTTCAAGATCCATCGATCAGAGAGGAATATCAAGAAAGGGTTTCCAAGAAGCTTGAAAGCTATGATTCTGGAAATGAAAGTGTTGAAGTATGCTGGCAGAACCTTAGGAATGGTATGGTGAAAGTAGCGACAGAGGTATGTGGTAAAAGGAAAAGAGGTTTTAGTAAAAAGCGTGATGAATGGTGGGACGATGAAGTGAGAGACGCTGTAGAGTTAAAGAAGGAAGCATGGCTGGATTATAAAGCCTCGGGTAAGGATAAAAGTATGAGAGAGATAAGAAAAAGAGTGTACAAGCTGCAAAAGCACAAAACGAAAGCACTTATAAAGATGAAGCGTGAAATATCTGAGAGAGAAAGGGATGAAAGGTTGACGAACAACTTCCGGGAAAACACGAAGCTTTTCTGGCGAGAAGTTAGTGATTCCCGGGGTTGTTCGGTAACCTGTAGAATGAGAGGGTTGCTTTCGAAGAGTAGTGAAGTTTTAACAGAGCCAGCACACGTTTTGCAGCGGTGGACGGAATTTTACAAGGAGACATATGAATGTGAGGACGCCTCGGCCTTGCGGACCAGCGAAATGCTGAGTCCGGATGTAGCCGATGGTGAAATCAGTTTGGAAGAAGTGGAGAGCGCGATTCGAAGTCTGAAATGTGGTAAGGCTGCGGGAGCAGATGAAGTTACTGCCGAGATGATCAAATATGGTGGGCCACGCGTCTGGGACTTGTTCTGGTTTTTGTGCAATTTATGCTGGAAATCAGGGGAGGTCCCAGACGATTGGCGAGGTGCAGTCATCGTACCTTTGTATAAAGGCAAAGGTTCACAGATAGACTGTGCAAGCTATAGGGCTATCAGTTTGATTAGTTTGGGTGGTAAAATTTATGCTAAAATATTAGCGAGAAGAATGCAAGAGAGATCTGAAAGGCTGTTGTGGGAGGCCCAAGGAGGTTTTAGACCTGGAAGAGGGTGTATAGATCAGATCTTTTCCCTCCGCATGATCACAGAAAAGTTTTTGGCCCTAAACCAAAAGGTTTTCTGTGCTTTTGTGGATTTGGAAAAGGCGTTTGACAGGGTTGTGAGAAAGAAGTTATGGGAGATACTGCCCCGATACAATGTGAGCGGACCCTTGCTACAGGCTGTAAAGTCTCTTTACAGAGATCACTCAGCCTGTGTGCGAGTAGGAGCTGACATGTCGCCCAGGTTTGACATCCAATCGGGTGTTAAGCAAGGTTGCGCTATGTCAGCTTGGTTGTTCAATTTGTATTTGGATAGTTGTCTCGAAGGCGTGAAATACAGTGAGATGGGAGTGAAAGTAGGTGACCTTAAGGTCAATTGCTTGCTTTATGCAGATGATGCAGTGCTCATTGCATCATCAGAATGCGATTTGCAGGCATTGGTCACCACTCTGAAAGATGGGTGTGAAAATAATGGTCTAAACCTGAATGCAGATAAGACGAAGGTTCTGATATTTGAAAGAAATGAAGAAAGAACAGAATGTAAGATCAACGTGAATGGTAAGATAATAGAACAAGTGAATGAAGCGGTATATTTGGGAAGTATGTTTAGCAGAGACGGAAGATACGAAATGGATGTGGAAAGACGTATTGCTGCCGGTAACAGAGTTAAAGGTGCTTTGGCTGCATTGTTGAGACGGCGAAACGTGAGCATAGCTGCACGTTTGGCTGTACACAATGCAGTTTTGCTACCGACGCTGTTATACGGCAGCCAAACGTGGGTAACACAGAAGAAGAATGTAAGAAAGATGAACGCTGTGGAGATGCGATCTCTTCGCAGAATATGCGGAGTCAGCCTAGCTGACCGAATCCGCAATGAAGAGATCCACAGAATGGCAGGTACTAGTGAAGATGTTACAGTGATAATGAAGAAGAAGGTGCTCAGGTGGTTTGGGCACGTCGAACGAATGAGTGATGAAAGAATGGTAAAAAAGATTTATACAGGAAAAGTGAGTGGTAAGAGAGAAAGGGGGAGGCCTCGAGTGACCTTCGAAAACACAGTATCTATGATACTGGAGGACGGTCACGTAAAAAGCATGAGGACCCCCCGGAGGGCATGTATGAAGAGGTTGATGTCTGTGGCCGAGGCGAAAGAGGTATGCAGGGACCGTAGCGTTTGGCGCTCCGTCGTCTCTGGCTACCCCGCAAGGGATATGGCGTGAAGGTAAGTAGTAAGTTTAAGTTTTTGATCCGTAAAGAGAACTTGGCGAGTTATTTTGCCATTAAGGAAAACGTGGAAAATTAACAAGCAGTCTGTGTTCGCAACCTGCATGCGAATGCTGCTATTACTGATATCCATTCCACGAATAATCAATTTATAAGCAATTTCATCACATATTACGTTGAATAATGTATACAATAAATTATCTGGAAACAGTGTTGAGAAATCTGTTCTAGCGCTTTGAGGGATAAATATGTGTGTGACTTTGTTTGCTGTAAATTGGCTTCATTGCTTAACAAGATCCAAAGATTTTTATTGACATTGGCGTGTGATTGATGTGGGTGATTTACGGGGATGATATCATGGCAAAAATGTAATTACTAGATTTGTTACAATCGATGAAGGACACTAAGTTACGTGCACTAAGGCTAATTGGTTCTGCAACTAAGTGATAATTTAGATTGCTTCTTTGCGGCGTTGCGTTGGATAATGAAAACTTTTATTACGGCACCTACTCTCAATATCAAAGTTGACAAAGGCTTAGTTATAGAGTTGTTTTAGATATTTATATAAAATGGTTTTACTGCAAACAATAATTTAAAATACAATCATATACTTTTATATTTCTTTTTAAAGTTGCCTCTGTTTCTGTTGAGCTAAGCTAGTGTTATCAATTTTAAGATTGGCATTTGGACCCTACCTCATTATTATATTTTAAACCTAGGAGTAGGGTTAGTAAAAATATATACTAGAGCCATGTTTCAAAATTATTATATAAATAATATTAATTTCACTCAGCCTTTCAGTGGTACACAACATTATGGTTTAAATATCATCTTTTCGAATTAATCTCTCGAGACGATTAATAGATATGGTGATAATAATTACAGATTATAAACTATTAACAACAACCTTAGACCTTAGTAAAATATTTTTTTCTACACTTACTATAATATATTAACCACTATAAGCAAATTTTATGAAAATTGTTAAAATGTTATGAATAGGTTTCAAATAGTGTTGATTAAAATAACTTAAATTATTTTCTAACATTCCACATTACATCTCCGTTTTTAACATAGGCTATTTTAAACCTCATACATATATTAATTACTATTAAAGCTACAACAAACTTCCTTTTATACTCATTTTAAAAGTTTCTGAGCGCTTTCTTTTCAACAACGACGCTTTATTTAATTTTAAATGCCTCCAGAGGCTTTCTTTTCACTTGAAGTAAAATGTTTTAGGTGAAATTATATAGCAAAAATGAGAACAAAGAGTGAGAAGTTATTTTAGTTTCCAAATAACTACGTAGAAAAAGACTATTATAAAATAATTATAATTGAAATAGTAGAAATACGCAATTAGATTCTTAAGTCATAAAGCGACAATAATATATATGCTTCCTAATTATTGTTATAATTCCGCAATTAATTGCAGCCATGCAATTAATGCATTATAGATTCTGTTGATGTGGTGCATTGATATTGCACAATGCTTATTAAAACTATATCAAATTAGTGCAACAATTATTATGTTAAAATCTTATATAATATGTACAGATAAGTATATATGTTCAGAAGGAGTCTTTTCACTGAAGCTCTTATGGGCTAGATTGACTATGATAAAACCAACTTATAAAAGATAGGTAGTTTATAAATAGCGTAAGGTAAGTAATGATTTCTAATGTATCAAACTCCAAATGGAAGGAATATAAAGGTAAAAATATCTGATATTAATCAAATACTTTTATTAAGTCTTAATTTTAAAATAAATTACCACAAGTAACGAATTAATCTGTCGTATGGAAATAGTAGTCTTGCTCAATAGCCAGTGTGTATTTTTAAAGAAATGACTTATTACTTGCAAATTATATATTTAAATAATATTTTATAGTATTGTGGCAGTTTATATCTGACAAGGACGCGAAGATACGGACAGACAGACATATAGGCAGACAAGCAAGATAAAATTCTACGGAGACTGATTATTCCATTTATCTTACTTAAATCTATATACACCTAAGTCTGTTTTTACACGGTCTTTTTTTACACGGTTTTGAAATAACACGGTTTTAAAATAAAATATTTTTAATTTTTTTACACGATTTTATTCCATGGGTTGAATTTTTTTTGTCAAATTTAATTTCTGCGAAATATGTTCATATTACAAATTTAGGCGAATTCCCTTTTTGTGCATACAAGCAAATTTACTGGTCAGAGCAATTGAAATGTATTAATATTTTGTGAATAATCTTCAATAACTATGCTTGTAAAAATAAACATTGTATATGTGATTTAATTAAATAAACATGAATACTTGTTCTTAAAAAATCCTTGTTTTTCACTAATTTTAATAGGTTTTAGAGATTAGGAACCAATCACCTATTTTTGCATACGATCAATGTCTTTTTTTACACGGTTTTTTCTGGAACCAATTTCCGTGTAAAAACAGACTTAGGTGTATAAGGAAAGTTTTCTTTACCATATTTGGTCATATTCATGTTTTTAATACATTTTAAGAACAATATGTATTTCAGTTATAAAGAATTAACATAAATAACTTTCCGAACTCCCAAAACCACTTAACAACAAAAGTAGGTGACAACTTTTTATCGTCGACCGCGGTCGCGGTAACTTCAGTATCGCAAAGTTGGCATTTCATTCATATAAGACAAGATTGTGCCAAAGAAGTGAAAGTAAAGTAAAGTAAAGTTGGAAGGCTGAATACGTAAGATAAATATAATTCTACGTAAATATTTAGGTTGTGTGTCTGTCATAACAAGTAATGCAATTCGCCACACAATAACACACACACGCACACAACCGCTAAGGAATAAAATTTGGTTGTTATCGAAGCTAGCTTTTGGATATAATTGTTTATAAGGAAATATTTATTAATTATATATGTATAATTTTATAACAGAAATAATTAAGTTTAATAGCAAATATTTTAACAAAAGTTTGAATTATTTCGTTTGTCGTTTTAATTATATATTTTATTGTTATTTTAATTATCGAGAAATATAAACTTCATTTTCTTTTAAAAAAAGAATTAGCTAAAAAATCTGGTACTAAATATCTGTTTTTTACATTCTCTTAATTTTCTCATATAGAATTAGTTTAATTTTGCAGTGTCACGCTTTTAGAACCACAAAAATACATTTAATGGCAAAAACAAATCATATTTTTCTGAAAAATGTGGAGTCTGCTTTTAATTCAAATCATTATAATACACTATCAGAGGTAAAGCAAATTGAGTTTTAATTGAAAAAATGATTTAAATGAATTTAAATTTTTTATTAAATTATTCAATAAATAACACTTGTTATACAATTCTGTAAGGTATCCAGAATAATCAATTGAAACTCGGTGATATTTTTTTAAAAAATGCTTCCTATTACAATTTTTTCTCTATCACTATATTGGCAATTAACGGACCTGAGTTTAGTAATTGTTAACTATACAAAATTAAGCATGCCTGGGATGTTGACCACCTGAGCACGTTCTTATTCATTCTCACCGTGACATCTTCGCTGGTACCTGCCATTCTGTGGATCTCTTCATTGCCGATTCGGTCACCTAGACTGACCCCGCATATTTTGCGAAGAGATCGCATCTCCACAGAATTCATCTTTATTGCATTCTTTTTCTGTGTTACCCAGGTTTGGCTGCTGTAACAGCGTCGGCAACAAAACCGCATTGTGTACAGCCAATGCAGCTATGCAGTCTCAACAATGCAGCCAAAGCACCGTTGACTCTGTTACCGGCAGCAATACCTCTTTCTACATCCATTTCGTATCTTCCGTCTATGCTAAACATACTTCCCAAATATACTACTTCATTCGCTTGTTCTATTATCTTACCATTCACGTTGATCTTACATTCTATTCTTTCTTCATTTCTTTTAAATATCAAAGCTTTCGTCTTATCTGCATTCAGGTTTAGACCATTATTTAAACACCCATATTTCAGAGTGGTGACCAATGCCTGCAAATCGTATTCTGATGATGCAATGAGCACTGCATCTTCTGCATATAGCAAGCAATTGACCTTAAGGTCAGATACTTTCACTCCCAAGTCACTGTCTTTCACGCCTTGTGTCTACAATTGTATTTGGATTGTATTTTGGTTTCATTTGTATTTGGATAGTTGTCTAACTATTACCTGATTTCCAGCATAAATTGCACAAAAAACCAGAATACGGTGGGCTACGCGTCTTGGACTTGCCAAGACTCGTAGCCCACCATATTTGATCATCTCGGCAGTAACTTCATCTGCTCCCGCAACCTTACCACATTTCAGACTTCGAATCGCGCTCTCCACTTCTACCAAACTGATTTCACCGTCGGCTACATCCGGACTCAACATTCCACTGGTACTCAAGGCCGAGGCGTGCTCACATTCATACGTCTCCTTGTAGAATTCCGCCCACGTTGCAAAATATATGCGTGCTCTGTTAAAATTTCTCTGCTCTTCGAAAGCACCCCTTTCCTTCTACAGGTTACCGAACAACCCCGGGAATCACTAACTTCTCGCCAGAAAAGCTTCGTGTTTTCCCGGAAGTTGTTCGTCAAACTTTTATCGTTTTTTGTTCTGTACTTGCAGCTTGTACTCTATTTTTCTTATCTCTTTTAAACTTTTATACTTACCCTAGGGTTTATAATTCAGCCATGCTTTCTTCTTTAACTACATATCGTCTTTTACTTCATCATCACACCATTCATCGCGCTTTTTACTGATACCTCTTTTTCTTTCACCTGCAAACATACCTCTTATGCTAGCAACGACTAGATAATGGTCCGTTCCTAGATCAGCACCTCTGAACACTGGCGTGTCCATGACTTGACTTCGAATACGCTGATCCACTAGGAATAAATCTTCTACTTTTTTCTTCCGCTCGCTCCCATGTGTACATGTGAATTTATTTGTGATCAAACTTAGCAAAAGGAATTACTTATTAATCTACTTTAATATAGTTTGAATTTATTAGGAGTATTTTATTTCTATGATGTTTTTTTTAAATAGAAATGAAATCAGTTTTTAAATATATTTTATTCAAATTAAGAGTTAAATGATTGAAAATTGTAACGACCTCCTTATCAATTGTATTTGTGAGCTTATTACTCTTTTCCCGTGTTGTGTTGTGGTTTAAATGTAGGCTTCATTGCTGTTGATATATTAATGTGACTAAATATAACAAAAAACTACTAGTTACCTACAAGACACAGATGTTTTATACATAGAATAACTTTACTTAAAATTATCCTTACGTCTTTATATTATTATCATTGTCAATATTTACATTAATCAAGTCTCTTGTAGGTAAAATTTATTAAGCAAAATAAATTTCACAACTGACCCAATAAAATGACGCCATCAAATTGTCATAACTTTATCGTGTTTGCATTATTTTACAGTTGGCTGATCGTTTGAATTTGCGTGCAAATATGAGGGGAATATTTTATCCGAAATTTTTATTTTTGAAATGAAATAAGTATTTTGGAATTATCAAGTACAAAGTAAGAAGATTTTTCCTTCACAAACAAAAGGAATCGTTATTTATTTTTTATTTTTTTATTTTAGAATGTCTATTTATATATTTCTAAAATAATAATAATCGATAACTAATAAATTCAGAATAATAACTACAGGATATTGTAGTGGAGTTTGTTCTGCATACATAACTACTGGGCATTGAACAAGTTATTGTAAGTTCGGATATTACGTATTTCAAATATTATTCAGTAATGTTTAGTCTGTTACGAGTAAATGAGCGGGTTGAACAAACTTGTTAACAATCTGCGAAATTAACAAATTTTATGCAAGTTTATGTAATCGGGACTTTGGGGAAAAAAAAATATTATTGCAATATGAAAACAATAGCTATATTTTTGTATATTTGCAATAAGTAATAATTAATATTTTATGCACATCGCACAACAAATCACTTGAACATTTCGAAATAAGCAGGGACCATAGTTATTTTATTTTCAATTTAAAAACTCGGTGAGAAGGAATATAATATTAAAATGTTATCAAAATATTTTTTCATTTTGTTAGTTATTTATTAAATATTAAATGGGTTCTATGATTTTTTTACAACATTAGTGACATATCTCAAGTAGGGCATACTTAAAAAACAATATTCTTTTTATGCATCTATAAATAAATTATCTCAGGTGCTTCTGATTTCGAATGTTTTGTTAACGTTCATTCGGTGAAGAAAAAACAATAACAACAAAACCGGTCAAAGCTAAATGGGATTGTGTCATTTGAGCGCTTCTACTTTGTTTACTTTGAACCTTGTTGAAAAGAAATAAAAAACACGATGTCTAATTTCTTTCCTGCCCAGTTTATTTTGATCCTAATTAAAATGACTGGGTTAAAATCAGAATCATTCTATGCGCTATTATGGTATCATTTGTTAAAAAACACTTCAATTAATTAATTAATTACAGAAAGTATTAAACCAAAAACCTAAACTTGGGAACAAATCAGACAATATCAGTACAAACTGTTTTAAAATATTTATATGCATATATATAAAAACAATTTTTAGTTCTAGTTTCCCACCAAATAATAATAAAACAAAGAAAAAAGTTTAATTTACCGATTTTAGATTAATATTAATATTGTCCACATTACACGTGTTGCAGGAATACATATATTAAAATAAAATAACATTCACTATAGTATACTTTAAGGGGCATGGGCATACATAGGTTCTCGTTCCGTAACATGCAGCAGTATTGATACTCGTATATATAGACACTGAGACTTTTTTCCAACGTATTAACACACTGACTTCACAGACAAAAAATAAAATAAAAATATTTAGTTTTCTTTTCCTGAGTGTAATAAGTTTTATATACAGGTTGGGCAAATTTTTGCACTTTTGAAACATGTCTAGAAATAAAAGTACAAATGTTATTTTGTTTATGATTTATTTAACGTAATTATCATTTATTAAAATTTATTTTTTAAAAATGACATCGTCGAGATGTGCTCCGTCTCGTCGTTGGCACTCCTGCAATCGACTACGTAAACTTTGGAAAACTCTTTGATACATGCTGCGAGGAATCGCGGCTATCTCCTCGTGGATGTTTTCTTTTAATTGGGATATGGTCGTCGGTTTATTAAGGTATACTCGACTCTTCAGATATCCCCACGAGAAAAAATCGCAAGGTGTAAGGTCCGGGCTTCTGGGAGGCCATGGGATATCACCTCTGCGAGAAATCAATTTGTTAGGAAACATTTCTTTGACCACCGGTAAAGTTACGTTTGATGTATGGCATGTGGCTCCATCTTGTTGCATCCAAGTCCGGTATTGTATCCTTCAAATTCATGCAACTGTGGTGTCAAAAACTCTCGCAACATTTTCACGTATTCCACTGAGTTCACAGTTACGTTATTTCCTTGATTATTTTCAAAGAAGTATGGACCGATTATGCCCTTTGCGGTTATGGCAGCCCACACTGTCGTTTTTGGTGAATGAAGAGGCTTTTGGTGTTTATAGTGAGGGTTTGCCGTGCTCCAATATCGACAATTATGTTTATTTACGTGACCATTAATGTGAAAATGGGCCTCGTCCGTAAACAATATATTCTCAAGGCTAGAGAATCGCTCCAGTATAGTGTCAGCAAATAACTTGCGTTGAATGTAATCGTTTGGTTTCATCTCCTGTACAATTTGAAGCTTATATGGGTGCAGTTTAAGGTCCAAATGCAAGATTCGCCGCAGACTAGTTCTTGGTATAGCAAGAGCCGCCGACCGCTTACGCGTAGATGATTCTGGATCGTCCCTTACAGAAATTTCAACCTCCCGAATGTTCTCTTCGCTTCTTCTTGAACGTGGTCGCCCAGTTTGTTTAATATTCGTTGTCGATCCCGTTTGCTCAAACTTTTTAACCCAAGCTTTAATTAAATTAACACTTGGACACTCACTTACACGTTGTAATCCATATTCAACTCTAAAGAGGCGTCGTACAGTAACGTAGGAATCCTTGTTTTTGTAAAATTGTTTTACGCAAAAAACACGCTGTTGTCCCGTGAAGCGCTCCATCGTGACTAAAATTGCATTAAACGACGCACAATTCCCCGCCACCCGCACGCCCCTTGCTCTCACGGTTTTGGAGAAATCAAGTGTTGCTATTTGCAAAAATTTTTGGCCCACCCTGTACAATACAGGTACAGGTACTTACAAAGTTTAAAGATGTACTTTGTAAAGATGACTTATTAAATATATTCTTGAAAATAACAGTCCTTGTAAGACATAAATATAAATTCAATAGGAGTGAATGTGCATAAAATATACATTGAAATTAAGAGCAGCTTACTGCATACAAGACAGTATAACATGTACCTGACACGATCTCTTAGAAACTATATTTTATCTGTGTTCAATTTGATTCATTACATAAACAACAACACATGTGATAAAGATATTTTTTCCGTTGGTTTTTACTCATTACATATTGCAGTTTTTTTAGTGACGATTCTTTTTTACCCAAACATGAAAAAAGTTTCTCATTTAATCCAGTCAATAAACTTCGGCATAGCATCAAAACTCTATTATATAATCCTGGATGATGGCTTTGTAAATAAATGAACAGACATTATCTTTATCATAGATGAAATAGCTAATTACCTAAAGATAGAAAAATCAAAGCTAAAGAGAATCACATATTCATGTTTGTATGATATATTACGTTACAAGAAGTATGTGCTTTTTAGTGATAGTACTGAAGCTAAAAAAATAAGCCGTTAATTCTTCACTACAGTTACAATTATATTATTACAATTAAATTATTTGTAGTGATGCTGGATTTTAAGCCTAAGCAATGACATAAGTATGTACTTAGGCTTACAACCCAGCCTTCGGTACTTGAAAAAGAATGAGTAACTCTTAAAATGTTTTATTTTTTATTGAGCACGTTAAATAAGGGATATCATTTAATTAGAAACCTATGCAAGGGATGTTTATTAATTAGTAAAAGGAATAAAATAATTAAAAAATAAATATTTTATTACGCCATGATATAAATTGGTAATTTTATAATTTGTAAGTAGCGTAAAAGAAAATACGAAAATGTCATTTCACATTTATAATAAAGGATTGTTTAAATTTTAAGTGAACGTTGTGAAATAGTGTTTTATTTTATTGGAAAGTTTTTGAAGTAATTTAAAAGTCTTACTTGCAATGAATAAATTTCGATCCTATATTTTCGACCAAGTTTAGTGAACTAAATATTTTTTATTTATGTATATAATAAGAACAATACGAAGATGATGTCCATGTCGTGCATACTCAAGAAGTTACTTAGCATAAACTATCCAGTTAGGTAGGTTCAACTTAAAGAAAGAGATCACTCTCCGAATCCAACTCCGGAGTCCATCGGTGGGCAGGTTTGGAAAGCTTCGAAACTGCTTCAAGTCTAAAATACAGCAACGATTGACGAAGGTCATTGTCCAATATGACATGTGATCGTTAGTATGGGCCTTATAAGAAGGCTCACGGTCACCCAGAGAGAAATGTAAAGGACTCTGCTCGGAGTTTCACAAAAACCAAGATCATAGCTCGAAGAACTGCTCGTCTGAAGTGGCTGCGGGTCAATGAGGTTGAAAGGTTCTCGAGTGGTGATCACGAGTTGGTACACGCGACGTGGGTAGGCACTCGCTGCGGGCTATGCCTTGCAGAGGGCATTTATAGGCTGACAATAAAAAAAAGAAGATTATATTATTGTAGTATATTTTATTTATTTGGAATCAAAATTCCAAACGCTCTATAATATGGTATTTTGACAACATGCTCCAAAATTCAATAAATGGACTAATATTTCTTTGTTATCCATTTAAAATAATAAAAGATTAAAGTAATAGTTCAACGCTTATTCATTTACTCTGTTTCATAATGGAATCCTGATAATGGTAACTCCACGAATAATCAAAACCAATACAGATTTGAAATAAGATTTTTAAGAATATCGGTGAAAGCTGAAAGAAATGTGTAACGTTTACTAAAATATTAAAAAACAGAACGATTACAACAATATGTGTTTTGGTTCATTGAAAATTATTTCAGTGTTTCGTTTCTTAATTAAGGACTTCCGTCTAATATACATAATTTTGGTATTGGATATCTCAAGCCAGAAATATTCAATATTACAACATAATACAATTCGCTCTCTGAACTAACATTTGCAGGTACTGCAGTTAAATGCTTTTGATTACAGTAGATACCGAAACCCGACCGGGAGTACAACTTTGTAATGAAAAGACAGAAACCGCTGAGTTTGAAAATCGCAATGGTTTTAATACTACCGTATTATACAAGACGCTTCTATTTAATCAATTAATTGAATTACAAATAGATACATTTCTGAAAATGTATTTATAATATAATGTATACAACCATTTTATAATAACAAAGCGCACTAATCTTGGCTTTTAAATATAGATCAATCAGATACCATATAAGAATTACATTGCACTAAAATATATTATTGCCAGAAATTAAATATATCATCTGTATTTCTTATAAACTTAAAATGGTGAAAGTTCAGTTAAAATCGATCCAGCTGTTTTGGAGATTAGCCAAAATAAGCAGATAGTCAGAATAAGAAAGAAACGAAGTACCGTATATAGTTTCATGTACATTTAGTGAAAAGCTGTTAATTTGGAATTAATATGTATAGATTACAAAATTTTTGAAATGATTTCATAAATCATCAAGCTGATCATTTATTTCCGTTGTGAATGGAACCAGATTTCATTGCTGTTCCGTGACATGACTATGATTGTTTATATAACTTTCTCTTTAAGGTTCAGGTTTTATTGTGAAACGATTTTATTTTTTTCACTAATACTGCATTTGATAATACTTTATCTCTTATTATAAAAATAATACCTTTGACTATCCATATGAATGACAATTATTACTATTGATTTAATAATATATCTATTATTAGTAAATATAAATTCATAAATATAAAGCATGTTATGTACAAAGTGATTGTATGTGGTTGAATGAAAGAAACTCAAAGGGAAGAAACACAATGATTAAAAGAAGATAAATAAAAAAGATGAAACAGTAGTGCCGTCGTCCATTTACATAAGTTGTATATAGGAGGAATGGTTCCCTTAAGAAATAGGTCATTATACGATTATTAAAACTGTGTGGCAGTTTTTGTATCGCGAAATATTAAATACTGTTTAATTTTATTTAGCGGCCGAAGAAAGATCCGGGATGAATTAATGAAAAAGAATAAGGTATTTTCGAATCGATTTAAGGAAAAGGTGATTACAATTTTTTACATTACATTATATTTATCCTCTTTAGAAACACTCACAATTTTTAATGTTTTTATTTATTATATATTTCAATTACAAGATTAATAATTAATAAGATTCGTGTGATTATCTTATTTTATACATGAAATTAATTGCTATTATTATTTTGTTTGTATATTATTTCACACGCATTTAAAAACTTAGTTGTGATTACAAAAAATCTGTAAAAAAATTTACTTCTTCATTACAATCATGACACATTTTGTAGTTTTCCAAATATAAATTAAAAATTTATCTTAAGTAGCAACAATATTATATTTTGCAAAATATTAAATTTCATTGCTTTAAACACTATAAAATAATTTTAAGTAATCGATATTCTAGCAACCAATATACATTAAACTGTTTGCAGTAGATATTTGTGTAAAAGGCCTTGATTGAATGGTCGATTACCAAATTGAATAAGTTCTGATTGAGTAAAGAACATCGAACTCGTAAATGTTAATTAGCTAGTTGATGAAAAGTAGGCGAATTATAGTTCACTATGACGATTTGTAATTAATATTTTGTTGGATATAAAAAACATATATAATTGTGATTTCTTTGTGATCCGCGTAAACTAATGTGTAATTTCTGTATTAAATAAAATTTAAGGCATTTTACTTTTCTTTTTATTTTATAACTTAAATACAGATTTTTGAAAAGCTTTAGGAAACGACGTTACAAGACAAGAAGACGTTAAACATTTACAAATAGCTTGAATACATTATTATTTTATAGCACACTCAGAACTTACTTTATAAAAGACTGAATCTGACCGTATTTTAAAGCTTTTAATGGCGCTGTACATAACTTCAGCGGATCGTTGATATTTATTGCAAAGCTGGAAACAGCTTTATTTTAACATCTAACTTTTTTGCTACTAATGCACAGCGTTTACTATTATTAATTTAAGACGGAGGAAATAAGACTACTTAAAAAAGTCTTAAATATGTTTCTTTAAGTACGCAATTACGTATATTATAATCTTTATTATGCTTCACTAAACGTAATCATTCTATTTATAACTAACATATTGTAATTCGTATCAGTAAAAGTAATATATAAAGTCTGTCCTAAAATAATATCTATTATTGTTACATTAATGACTTTCAATTATAAATTTCTTACACCTGTTATTATATAAAGTTATAAATGATAACTTTATATAATAACAATAATATAATGAAGCTTATTCAAAATGTGAGGATTAAATTTGTATAATTGAGCTAATTTCAATCAACATAGATTGAGTCTATTGAACTTAAACGATGCCTCAACTTGTTCGATTTAGAAGGACTTGATCGATATACTGTACGTTTCAATTCCAAAACACAAGTAATTTAGATTAACTTTTTTAAAGTCGAATATGGTTATGACAATAGATGATTTTTATTTGTTACACTTTTATAAAAATATCTCTAAATATAAAATCAAATTCTGAAATAAAAATTAAAGAAATGTGCATTTTATTTAGCGGTATAAAAAATCGTGTGTATAAGACGCCATTTTCTATCTTTCTAAACAATTCCACAAGGAACGTGTTAATAACTGTTAAGACGCTTAGATCATATATATATTTTTATAATAATTCCAGTTTTTAAATGAAAATATGTGTTTATCTTATAACTTCATATAGCCTTCTCATTTAAGTTTTAAATTATTAATTATTTAAGTTTTTAATTATCTAAATACCTACTATTACTTCAGCTTTTTAAAACACAATTTCCTTCAATTATTTTATAATATCGGAGCGTTACTGCAATACTGTCTCATTTCAACACTTAAACAAACAAATTAATAAAAAGCTTAATATTTCAAAGCAGCATAATATAAACTATTTTTCAATTATCTCACGCCGCCAAAATAAATCCAAGGCGTCTTTATAAATGGCCGCGAAAGAATATTATCATTGAGATTATTGTTTCCAAGATAAGCCGAGTCGTTCTGGAGGAACCAAAGTTGGGTGAGATAACTAGTAAATTGTATTTAGTTTATGTTATATTGGTTTTGGTTTTTTTAAACGTCTTTTTACACATGTACATTCTGTAAATATCTTTTGATTTAAAAAAATAGAGGCAATTAAGACGTCTAAATTAGATGTAAAACTTAATATTGTATACTGTTATAGTGAATATAATATTAATTCGGATTATCTAATAAATAATCAGGAGATGCTCTTATATATATTACTATATGTTACCGTTTGCTTCTATTAGAGTATTACGGGTATTCAAGCAGACTAACAACTTAAGTCCAATCTACTTAATATAATCTGGTTTGGGCAACTGTTTACTATGTCAATGTTTGTGGTAAATTTTGAAATTAATAAATTATTAGACTAGTTATTCCAGTATTTCTTAATATCAAAGACGTAATAAATATATCAAAATGTAAGTTCAAATTATAATTAGAGTGGGTGGGTTGAAATGTCTGTATATAATTTAAAAACTTTATTTAAAAAATATATAAGATAATTTTTATACAAATAATGCTTTAAAAATAGGCACAAAGAAAGCGAGATCTTATCCGCTGTTTAAATATAATATTACGCGTTTTCACTTTAAGTGCATTTAAAACTCGTGAGTAATATTTTGACGTTATTTAAATATTCTGCACTCTTATTTATATTATGTGAAAACGTGTTAGTAAACGAATTTTAAAATATACAAAATATTTTAAATGTGTTCTTTTTAATAAAATATCAAATATATGTTATTTTCATCATCAGCGATTCGTTGTGTTAGCTTATAATGAGTACGCTTTCTTTCATATTAAATATAACATATAAATATAATATAAGCTAAAAAAGGAGCAGTTTTTATAGGAACCAAATTTAGTAATTGAATACAATTGGTAATTTAATTGTTACAATTAAAGATTTATTTCTCAAGTGTATGAACGTAAGATACACAAATTATATTTTTATTATATTACACTTGTGATACATAAAGTATGATTCACGTTTTTAAAATAAACAATGTCCTGAAAATAATTTCTGCTACTGTGTTATTTATAAGATAATATTCATGTTCTCGTTGTATGTATTATATGTATGTATTATTAATTATGTGTTTATATGTATGTATACATATAAGAGGTATTTCATATTCATATTCATTTTTATTTGGTAATATTTTGGGTTTACAAATTCCTTAAAACTATTTCCAAAAATAGAAATTTGCCGGTTAGGGCGTCCCAGATCAGTCGTCAAAAATATTATTTATATAATACTATACTAATTAACATTCTCTGATAACACGTTGATAACGATATCAATTAAAATATTCATATCATTATAATTAAACTAAAATGTCAAAAATGTCAAAAAATATTTTAAAAAGTAAAATACAATCATAATAATAAATTAAAAATACATGTGTCATCAAATTATTTGTATGTCAATATTATTCAAATTATCCTTTAAATATTCGTCATAATTATAATAAATCTTTGATGTCAACAGTTGTTTAATTTTATTATAAAAAATAGTGTTCTTTTTGATTTCTTTAATTTGATTTGGTAACTTATTGTATGTCTTTATAGCCATACAATAAGTACCTTTTTTTACTAAAGTCATCATTTTGTCACGAGGGTAATCTAAATGTTGTTTTCTACGACTGTTATATGTTTAATAAGTTTCATTTAAGTGGAACAAGTGGCGTTGTTTTCGTGTAAACATTAACATTTCTAAGATATAAATAGAAGGCATTGTTAGTATTTTAAAGTTTTCAAACCAAGGCCGGCAGCTATCTGTAATTTTTATACCTGCTATTGCGCGTATACATTTTTTTTGACATATAAATATTTCATGTGCATTTGTATTTGTATTACTTATGTATTTACCATCCTGCAATCTAATTGCTTTAGTTGGATCTTACCAGAATCTAAGGGCACGTAATTGCCCCCGACCAAGTCGAGTAAGAAGGCACGGCCGTACCTTCCTTTTCTCGGAGCGATTCGAGCCATTTTCAAACCTCTGTAACTTCTGTAAAAAATTAAGAAAGTTGAAACTTTCAGTGACCGAGATAGTAATATATAATTACATATATTTTCAAAGATAATTTAATTAAAATCAGTAGCTTATAAATTATTGCCAGTAAAAGTTCCTGTATTTTTTTGACTGCTCCATTGACATCGATCATATAAATAGAAGTGGTACTTCCCTTTGACTTAGAGGACTAAAGTTTGGTATACAATTAGGTTCTATTATTTAAACAAAACACAAAAGAACAACTACCTTGGAGTGGAGCACTTGATGTGGAAGACCATAGTACAGCTAACCCATCCATTATGAAATCCAATCTAAACGAAGCTCATAGATATGTAGGTATATTCAATTAACGTAATATACCTATATATCTATGGGAGCATCTATCTAGCCACTTGGTCATAACTGATACCTTGTTAGTTTACAACAACATTTTATGACATGACCCAACCGTCAGCTGCTGTAGGTTAGTATGCACTGTTAATTAACTTCAAGATAACCGGTCGTTACAGCAACATATAACATATCAATATAACCTTTTTAATGAACGAATAGAACGAGTTGGCAAATCACCTTGGAATACTGAACTAACGTACTAAGTAACTGAAACAATTACAATAAATAAGGTACAATTTTATATTTTTCTTTGTTACATTACATTACATATACGTATTCAAAATAAGTTTAAAAATATTTTTTGTTTTTTTTTGCATATTGTTGTTGAAAGTAGAAGAGGCATGTTAAAACCCAATTCAAGCAAATTTCAGTTTTATTGTTTCAAAAGTTTCATTGTTTCAAAATATTTTTTGTACACACTGTACCAATTCTGAAATGGAACGGGCTTATTGTATTACAAATTTGAAATAAAAATAAAAAACAATGAAATATTTTACTCTTTGTAACTACATGCATGTTCGTTAGCAACTTTATTCTTATAACTGCAGCGCCAAGTACAGGCGTGTTACACATTAATTGTACATGTCTAGGTAGATTCCATAGTGCGGAGTTGCTAAGTAGCTGCGAGTTCTTAGTACCTGCCAGGTTTAATGCGACTACATAACAAATAACTCACAGGTAAGTACTGTTTACTGTGTGATTACATAACAAATAACTTATAAATATGTAAATATTTACTATTTAATGTTCACGGACTTATAATATTTTGAAATAAGATTGAGAATTATTATTCACTATTAATTTTAATAGTAAAGAAAAATACAGAAATTATTAAAATCATATCTTAATTTGGTTAGAGTTTAAATAATAGTTCAATTATCGACAATAAAAAACTTTTAGAATTATCATTTCAAGTTTTGCTTTACACTAATTAAATACAAAGCTCAGCTTCAGCTGCTATAATAAGATATATGAGGTTCTCATGTTATATGAATTATATGTAACTGTCGTTGGTGTATCGGTGTTTTATCTCAGCAAATAAGACAAAAGTAGTCATGTTACAATATTATATTTAATTAGCAGGGACAGTTTCATGAATACAATATAAAAACTTATGTCATTATGCTTATGTCAACATGATACCAGTATGGACGTTTGGACAATATTACATTTTTATTTGTATCAGTATATAAAATTATATTTATTACTTCAGTGAATTGAATTATACAAAATAAAATGCAATTATTATAAGCGTCAAATAATTATTGTTTATATAATAATAATGGCAATATTTCGTTAATAATAATTAATGAAATATTGCCTTTATATCTTGTCTTACTCTCCGTATTTTCCAATTGACAAAGTATTCATATTATATGTATGCTACTCCGAAGGCAGGTTTTAATAATATTGTATTTTTTCTATTCACACCTGAAGGAGTTTGTCTGAGCCACTATGATTACTTCTTTTCTTTTTCTGATACTTTATTTGGTAACTTGCACTTGTCTACTCAAGTTTATTTTGTTATTGATAGTTATTTATAAATTATATATTAAAAATGCGATCACATCACATCACATTGATTCCAATGTATCTAAATAAATTTAGCAACAATTCAATTTACATGAAGTCTTTGGTAAGAGACTATGTCGAAAATAAGTTCATTTAGTATTTTGATATTATTGGAAAACATTAAGACTACAAATAATATTTTACTTGTTATTCATAATTTAATAAATGTTTTACAATCTCCTTTTTAACAAATGTAAAGTCAACTCTGCACTTTCACAAGTTTAATAATCTGATAGACTATAATTATCAAAATTGTCCTCCATATCACCATTTAAAATATTCTCTGACTATTATTGTGTGGCTTTATCTGAAAGAATACACTTATATTTTTATACTTGCGTATAGATAAGCTTATGGAAAAAAGTACCCCGTCATCATGCGTCCAGCACGCTTCGAAAAAACAATTAATTTAATGCCTTTGTAATAATTTTTATTTGCTTTAAAAAAATTTAAAGCAAATAAAAATTATTAGCATATCCAAGCATTAGCATATATATTTTAAAAAGAAATGACACTGATAGTAGTTTAATTAGTAAACCAAAAATAGTATATAGTGATTAATACGATTTATTCACCTGTAAATTATAACTTAATTCATTCGAAGACGTTCGAAAATATTCCTTGTATCTGAAGAAGGATTTATCTATAAGGAGGTAAGAAAGATATTATTTCACTACTCTTTGTTTTAACTAGTATCGACAATAAATAAGTAAAACCATTCTATCTAGTATAACTACGCTAATTTGTGTTTAATAAGAATCGCATTAAAATAATTGTCTAATTCTTTTAAAAATGTCAATGTAAATTATAAAAAATATATTCATTAAATTAGAGCTTATTTTAAAATATAATATCATAGTATTCTATATAAGTTAGCTAGTTACAATGGAGACCTTATCTGGATTACTGTTGAAAATCTGAAGACGAATATTTAACAAAACCTTTGTTTTGTATATTATCTCATGCTACAAATCACGCCGGATTTACCAACGAGGTAAGTGACAATTGAGATACCGAGAAAGCTTTGTTCACAAAAACATATTTTGGTGATATTCTTGAAATGAGTCTGTGAACCACGAATACTGCGCGAAAGTGACAATTTTATATTAACAATTTTATTCGAGATATATAAATAAAATAGCTTATGTGAACACTATTGACACAGCCCATGGATGTAAATATTTTTTTTCAACATATTAAGGGATGAATTTAAAAAAAATTGCTGTTTATTTATATAGTTGTGTTATATAACAAGAAACCTGACATTTTAAATCCTTGGATACATATGATTTATTCACTTATAAAGCTAAAGTTAAATAAGTGAAACCAAGTATTTAAGATGTGCGTTGTCTGTGTGTTAGCTATAGTTCTGTTTTAAAAATATTAATTTTAAAAATAGGTTAATAAACTTTTAATGTTTATGAATTACTCACTGCTTCTTAGTATTTTTAATATTTTTTTATTGTTTTTGTTTAATGTTTTTTTAAAAAAATAATGGAAAATTTGTTTTTGTCTTATAAAATAATAGTTCTTAAAAATCTGTTTTTTCTGATTTAGAACCAAATTCATTAAAAAAGAATAAATTTTAGCTTGGCATATTTGATACATTTCATCAAAATATAACTAGAAAATAAAATCGTTTACTTTAAAAGTAATAACCCACTTTTATTACCTTACCCAGGTCGGTAAGGTAATAAAAATAGGTTTTTGTAATTATTATGAACTTCATATGTCTAAAATTCACAATATGTACCCATTGCTATTTTAAATATTAAAACTTCATCTCCAGCAACCGTCGAATATCACAAGCTATCATTATTAAAAATCATATTAAAATATGCTGGTTTTTATTAAAAATTAATAAGCGTTAAGTAATATATGGTATGAATATAAGCTTCTTACGAATGTACGGATGAACTTCTTTGGCTTCGTTAAATCATTTTAAAGATTTGATTGTTTACTTGTAAAAATCTTTAAAAAATAATTTTTATTTCATTTTATAAACAAATATGAAGTATTCGAATAAATGACTTTTAATATACTTGATAAGAAACTTCTTCCTTAAGTGGGTACATTAGGCAAAACAGGAAATCGTTTTGGGCGTCTTCAATGGCAGCTCGCCAGGCGCAATAAAATATAACATGCAATCGCAATCTGTTTTCAGATTTACTCTCACATTAGAATGTAAGATAATCAACAATTGCAACTAAATTAGATTAATTATGTTATGGTCTGATATAACATAGCATACGATATGTATGCTTTATTTTATATTATATAATACGAAGGGAGGTCCAAAAGTTCGTGGAATGAAAGGGATCTAAATAAAATAAAACAATAAAACAATTTTTCCTTTTCAATATAATCACCCTTAAGCTCAATACTTTTTTTAGACCTATAAATAAATTTTTCTAAACCACTAAAAAAAATGTTTTATCTTTTCCGTCAAAATGAGCCGAAATTGCCTCTCTTACCTCATTGTCGTCGGAAAATTTCCTTCCCCTTAAGTCTTTTTTTAAATTGGGGAGTAAAAAAAAGTCACTCGGGGCCAGGTCTGGACTGTAGGGTGGGTGAACTAGGAATTCGAACCCATGCGTGTGCAGAGCAGCCATTGCAATTCTGCTCTTGTGAACCGGCGCGTTGTCTTGCAACAGCAACACACCCTTTGTTAATTTTCCTCGCCGCTTTTCCTTGATGGCATCCTTTAATTTTTCTAATATCGTTGCGTAGTATTCTCCGGTTATAGTCCTTCCCTTTTCTTTGTAATCAATCAAGATTATCCCCTCACAAACCCAAAAAACAGTAGCCATCATCTTTCCAGCCGACTCCGTCACCTTGAATTTCTTTGGCGGTTGTGTCCCCTTTTTATGCCATTGCATGAACTCTTGTTTGGACTCAGGCTCAAAGTGATGAACCCATGTTTCATCTCCCGTAAAAATTTGGTCTAAAATCTGAGCAGGTTTATCACCATACAACTCCAAAAAAATACTTTGACGCATCGACGCGCTGCTCTTTCTGAAACGGCGTGAGTATTCTCGGTACTCATCTTGCACTGATTTTTGTCATGCCCAGGTGATCATGTAAGATTCGCAAAATGGTGGTATCTTGTACTCCAACTAATCCAGATTATTGTTTTTTCTTCAAACGGGCATCCTCTAGTACAATTTTCTGCACTTTTTCGACGATGTCTGATGTGGTGGCTTCAACTGGCCTTCCTGAGCGGGGGTCGTCTTCAATTGACTCTCGACCATGTTTATAAAGACCATGCCAATTGTAAATCATTGATTTACTAGGGCACTGTTCCCTATAAACGACTCCCATTTCATCCAAAATGGTTTGAGCGTTCTTTCCTTGCTTGGTAAGGAAGTTTATCATAGCGCGGTGTTAAATTTTCTCCATAGTTTCAGTTTTCTTCCGGATTGACTTGTTTAACAGGCGACTGTTTGTAAACGAATGACGCAATCGGGTTGAAACTCGGTATTTATGCTAATGATGAGTCTCCGATTCGTATGACACCAAGCAAGCGCCCCTATCCCCGCTCCATCCTCTTCATTCCACGAACTTTTGGACCTCCCCTCGTATATTATCTTTATTTATCTTTATTTTACATTATATAATATATCATTTATCAAACATTGTAGTGTAGAAAGTATATAGTGACCGTTAAAATTTATTTAGATTAAAGTTGTATTCCATGTACTGATCTCATTATTGTATACAATTATATTCCTTTGGCTGGATAACACCTAAAATATGAAAGCAACTTCTACTAAAGCTAATTATAATTGTTAGTGGATACAGTCCGGGCTTACAGTGAGACGGATGCATTTTTTGTTTAGATGCAGTATAACTCAGACGACACGACTTAAATGTATGTTCACTGCGCTCTGATTAATTATGCCTATTCACTAAAATACACTTCAATCCATCTTGTTTAAATTATATTACTGTATTTTTCAATAATATACGCATTATAACACAACAAAATATTATTATTTTACCAATGTCAATAAATATTTGTTTTTGGACTTTTAGGATTTGTCAACATTCACCATATCACCTATTTGTTTATTTATCGTTTTTATCTATTTACCGTATTTTAAGTCCCTATTCCTAAAATTATATATAACTGATAGATAACTGACTCGAGAGACTTATTTTAAGCAAAGTTAAATAACACTTGTATCTGCTAAAGAATAGTGTGACCTAACTAAACTAAATAGTCACTATGAAGTCTTCTGATCAGTCAGATGGACTCGATCCTTATGAGTCGATAGCTTTACAAAATATAAAAAAATGAGTACAAGTGTAATAAAATGAAATCAGCGTTCTGAAGGACTCTTCGATTATTAATTTCATTGAAAACCTTCGAATATGGTATATTTTAAAGTATATTAATTGAGTTAAACAATCCTTAAAGTGAACTAAAGTACTGCAACAGTTGTTATTTTATAGCAAACACACATGTCACAAAAACATGTAAGCAATAACTTTATGAAGTGCGGACCACTTATTTTATTTTAAGTAATTTTTTGTTGTTTTATGAAAACACATGAAAAGTTTGTTGCTAAAGTAAAAAAAGTATTATCAAAAACTTTTTCAGAGTTAGTTCATTTTACCACGTTTTACTTAGCTCGTCTTCGTCAAGTCTGTCTGTTTGTGGCGATCAAATCTTGCAATCGAAATTTCACCCACTTTCCAGCTAGCTAGAGCATTGAAAATTTCAGGATCGCTCAGAAGTCGATGACAATATTCAAGCATAAAAAAATCTAAAAAGTAGAAAATAATTAAATAATTAAAAAAAATTAAAAACTTACGTTTTACAAATGCATTCAAAAGAAAAAAATAATTTTGCCCTATGGCAGCTCTGAGCTCCACGTCTGCCGCATTCCATCACCCCTCCTGCAGCTGTTGCCTTACTTTGTGTCACTCTACTATAGGAATCCGAATAATTTAGAATTTCATGTCCAGGAGTCTGTAATCATTGTACTAAGATGACAAATGAACGTCGAACAATAGCTGCAAAAATATAGATCAATGCAATGCAGCTTTGGCTAAGTATAACAAGGACGGCAGCAAAGTAATGTATAAATTGTTCAATATATTACTCACGAATGGTTCAATCCGGATTCATTCAATAAAGATTTCTTTACAAAATTTGAGCATTGTTGACTGTCATCTGTCGTCGTTTTATGGACGCGTCAACTGATGAACGAGATAGATTACGAATAATCTTTAAAAGAAATTAGTGTTCATATTTTCAGTAATAATTGACATAAATCCAATCTCCACCAAATAAGACCGTCTAACGGATATTGGATTTATTAGGTTAACCAAAATCAGTATGTCAGGATAGTCTTCCCCGGGGAAGCTCAATAAATATATCGAATCTTGAGCTGCGGTATTGAGAACGGTGGTAACGAGGCAGTTGGGAGCAGTCAATGGTGTCTCCTCAGCTTTCCAATATTCTCGGATAATATCCCGTAGTTGTAACACCAACCCCGATTTATCGTATTCTGCAGCTTTTGCGGAGTGCCGATCGCGGAGACTCTGTTCGCCCGAGTGAGTTATACTACTAATCGTGATTGCGGGAAAGTATCAACTCAACTCCCCTCATACCGCTGACTTTTATCGGGGAGTCCTTAAAATGGTAGCAAATAATGTGCTCCCCACACAATTGCCTCCACCTCCTTTCAGTTAGGTGGTGCGTATAAATGATTGTCAAACGTTAAGTAATAATGTTTAATAACAACCCGAATACATTTTTAAAAAACCAGAAAGGACACATGCTATGCAGGTATTTCATAACTCTTTTTTTACGTAAGGGTGGGTGGTGGTGGTAAACGGATGTGTTTGTTACCGATGGCAAGTAATATCCGCCGCCCATGAAATCTTGCAACATCCGGGGAATCGGAAGGGCGTTGTTGGCCTTGGACGTGGGAGTACTCGTCTTTTTTGAAGGTATCCATGTCGTATCGATCTGGAAATATCGCTGAAGAAAGATCGTTTCACATCTTAGTGGTACGTTGAGGAAAGGTCCGTGAAAAAACCAAATTATATCGAATTTCTTAAATAGAACTTTTGAAAAATTGTATTTAGAATGTTTAGCCTGATTGGTTAGAAATTGGTTTTAATGCACTGGTATGTTTGTAAATGACCTCAAATCAAGTGGGTAATAATTAAATAGGAAAATTATTTGCAGTAACACCGTAGCGTTCTTGAATGCCAATAATAAAATATGTTAGCTGCTAGTTAGTATTTTTATGTTAATACGTGTTCCCACAAATGGATATTCTATCTTCAAATTGTAACAGTTACATGCATCCATTTTTAAAGTAAGCAAACACGGAAACAGAGCAATATAATATTCTTTATAAGATGTACGGGTATACCTATATTTGTCAATTGTCATCTTTATTATAAAAATAGAAAATATTATTGAAAAGTTCACCTTGCGGTAATTTTGAATAAAAAAGACAATAAAACGAGAACTATAAAACTGTGCCCGGTGATGACCAGGTCAGGAGCATGCTATTTAAATATGGATAACGTCACTTTGTGGACGAAGTCTCGTTTACTCTATTGTCTAAGACGTTTACAAACCATTTTGAGAAATATAAAACAATCTTAGAATAGAGAAATACTTTTTTATACATATCTATTATATAACTAATATTACTCATTATTAGAATAAATAATATAACATAATATATATAATAAATAGTTAATATAACATTTTTAAGCAACATTTTTCTTTTCTTTATTTATTGTTGTTTGGAATTCAGAAGTTTGAACTATAATGTTTGTATATGTTTCCGAACGCATCCATCGAATGCGTGAACTAAGACCGCGTAATTTACCTTTACAGCTTCAGTTCTGAACTTAATAAGTTCAGTAGCTATGCACTACGCATTTGAATCAATGAATATCGTAAGACTTTTTTTTTATCTGTTGTAATAGAAAATGACGAATGATTTTTTTTTACGAAAATTGAAAATCAAGTCAAATTGTTTTGATAAGTATACATTTTTATAAAGTATTTCGTATCTATAAATCTACAAAATCGAATTCTCAAATATTCAAAATACCTTTGCAAATTAATTATATTAATTACACTAGTGTTTTGAATTTAAGTTAAATATAAGAATATTATATACTTGAAGTTGGGTATAACACTAACTGATAGTTTTTTTAAAATTGAAACATTTTTAACAAAAGCAATAAAGTCATGTAGCGTGGACCATTTATTTTATTGTGAGTAAAAAATAGACGTAATAAAATCAATAAGACGTATGTGGAAAATGTTTCCGTTTGTACATTTTGTAAGCAGTATCTACCATATCGAGGATGTGGATTCCGCAAGAACATTTTAGTTGCGAGTTTTACTACAATTCACTGAAACTCATGTATCTTATTTTCGCTGAAACACCGCATTTAGTATCAAGTACTTTCACAATAAACTTTCTAAGTAACAATACAATGTTATACTATTTCTTTTATGTTTTTTTTATACAGTTATACTGATGATATATAATCAATCCGTATTCTGTGATCAGAAGAATATGTATTATATTTTACTATATATAATTTAAAAGCTTCACATCTCTTATCATTATATTTTCTTTTTATTTCTTAGTGTATACTTACATACCTTTAGTGTACTTTTTTAGTAGTTGATACCAAAGTAATATAAAAAATATTAGGCACTAAGACTAAAACTGTTAACTATAATTATATATATATATATATATATATATATATATATATACATTATACATATATATTCTTCTTACGCTCTATCAATGAAATAAAATGTTGCTACAAACACCTAAGTTCTTTGATTTTAAAATAAAAATACTAGGATTCGCCGTCGTGCGCTGCGGGAGTTGAGCTGAGCCCCCTTCCCTTTTATATAGAATGTAAAATTATATATTTTTTTTATTTAGTAGTTTTTATGTGATGTTGCTTTTAAGCCTATTTCTAGGTTGATGATCGGCTAGCGCGCGGAGATTCTGATAACGTTAAGTCTCTGGAAGAAACAGTTTTTGTCCATCATTTCTTAACAGAATGAGATATTTTAATTATGTTTTTTTAAAACAGTCAACACTACACAAATTAAATTCAATACATTCCCAAGCTCTACAGCTCTGCCAATTTAAATTCAAATCCGTTCAGTAGTTTTTATGTGATGTTGCTTCAAAAAGAAGTTTCCCAAACGGATAAGAGCTTCGCTTACGCTCAGCTCAATTAATTGTATAAACACTCTAGTCGAGTAAATTTTTAAAATAACGCCAGCGTGTCTCCAGCTAGAATTTTAACTTCCAGTTTAAAGGTTCATTTGTGTTGTGTATTAAATTGACAAAACGAGCTTTTGTTTGATTTTGCTTTATATATTTTGTTATGAATCCATGACGCTACTCTTCTTTAATGCAAAAAAAATTGTGAGGTTGGATAGTAATGAATTATTAAAATCCATGAACGTATTTTTCGTATTCTTTCTGAATTCCTCTCATATAATTTTTCCTTTTTAAAGGAATTTTAAAAAAGTATTTAGAAAAGAAAACTAATACATTGTCACACTTTGTATGTAACATAGATATAAACTCTCAACAAATCATATAGAATAAACTTGTAGTAAGCCTGTCATAAACAATCTTAATTTAGTATTTTGTTGATAATAACATACTAAATACATTCATAAATAAAATAAAAAAATATATAAACTTTGTCGCTAGATTCAGTTCACACATTTAAAATATAACAATTTTCAGTACACTTAAACTTAGCAGGTATATATTGCAAAGTGGGAAATAATTATTATAACTAAAGTAGATTTTGAAGCTAAATATCTTAATAACGTTCATAAATAAAAATTATAAGCAATTTTTTTATCAATATGTTAAATTATTATAGTTATATATAATATCACTTCCGACGTATATTACTGTAGTCGTGATAAAACACCTTAATACATATCCTAGTTATAATAATATTATAATATTGTCTGTATTAGCTTTATATTATCTTTAGTCCACATTATATTATATTGTTTTCGTTGTGCTTTTAATTATGCTAATGCGGTGCAAAGAAAAAGTTTTTAACTTGTTGGTCAATTTTTACTAGTTAGTTGGTTGGTTGGTGGTTGAAAAAAGATAAGTAAAACCAGCTGGAGTGAAAAGACAATATAATACTAAGTACTATCTCCCGTTGTGCACATCATTCACGGACTTAATTTTTATCTGTACTTAACATAATTTAATTTTATGTTATTGTAGATTAAGCTCTTAATAAAACAATTGTGTAAATTCTTCTAATTACTATCACAAATTATAGTAATTTAAAAAAAGAATGAAAATTAATATTTTTTACTAATTAATATTTGACAACAAATAAATTTCGGAATAAATAAAAGTTTCATGTGCAATTTTGTAAATTGCTTTAAAATAAATACTTTTTATCCGAATTAATCATTCATTTAATTTCTTCAATCAAACCATATATTTATTTAATCCGTAGCCATACCTTAGCTTTAGAGTGAAAAGTTGAACAAGCGTTATCTATCAAAATGTCTTCTAGGATATTATGATAAAATATTCTTCAAGATTTTACGCAGCGCCGTATTGTGCTGATAGGGAAATTTTTGTGTATTGGCTGATAAAGTTACAAATATATTATAGGCTTTATTAAAAAATATAATATTTAAATCAAATAATTATTAATCTATATGTGAATATAATCGTAAATTCTAGAAAAGCTGTAATATGTAATTATAGCTTTTCCTAAGTTTACATATGTTATTCAGTTAAAAATACATATATAATTTTCATTTACAGGAATTTCTGACATTAACTTAAGTGACCCATTGGTAATGATATAGAGTTATATTTCAAGGCCCAATGCAGTGGTGACGACGAACTAGTATTAATTGTTGTGTAGTGTCAGTTCAGTCAGTACTGAACAATAATAATTATGTGTAAATCAATATTTACAGATTTTTTTTTTAGCTTTTATAAATTATTTTTTGAGCTTTTTTTAGTTTTCATTACCACACAAATGTCAGTAGTCTTAGTCAATCTAAACAAATGTGGGAAATGAAGCAATAAAAACAAATCAATGCTGGAAATTACTACCTGGCTACATTCCAACTGCAAATGATACCTTTGTATTTCGTTAACTTCCGTATTGAAGTATTTTAAAACGTTGATCCTAAAAAAATAGTTATATTATAACAGGGTCGTTTATACTCCGGAGGCTCAAGGTCCGAGACATGACATGTTCATGATTATAACTCTTTATGGGTGAGTGTATTTAAAGTATAAGTATGTAAGATAGAAGGTAAAAATCATGAACTTTACATTAAATTCACAATTATGTCTTCTCAGAGCAACGCAATTTAATTTTGAAATTATCCTTTGAATCATTAATATAATGTTTATAAGATAATACGTTATTTATATATAAAAGAAACCCAATAAGATACGAAGGAAGAAATCTTTTATGAGTGTAAGATTCCCGAGAATTGGATTCTTAAGTGGCTACTAAACTTTATTATAACGTTTACGGCCTCGGGACTACAAAAAAGACTTTGGGCTTACTTAACTTCAGAATCCCTTAACGTTACAGCACTGTTCTTGGTTAAATGGATTGATAAAGAGATTTTTTCATATCCCATGTGTTATTAGCAAATGTAAAGTCTTTTGCAAAATCCTAATTATTCATAACATAAAAAAATCAATAGTCAGGTCATAAACATTGTTACAAAATAGGTTTTTTTTTCTGGAATTCACTTAATTTATAAACTCAAACTTAAGAAAATGTTAAATTATTTTATTATGACAATTATATAAGGTAGTCCGAAGATTTTCTAGCAAGTCCTGGAATCCAAACGACTGAAGTTTGTAAGAGATGAAAACTTATAAGTTGACTTTGTAACTATTTACAAAGACTTTTTATCACTAGGTTACTTGTAATTTTCTTCCCGTTTACAATTCATTGTAGATCCTCATAAATATAGGCCATTAGGAGACACCCTTCTTGTTCCAGTATTGTCGTCATATAAGTTCCCCATTTTATAGACCTGGTTTACTGTTCGACTACGAGTCTTGTTTATTGGATTGCCTTCATCCCGAATTCGTTACATAAAAGGACGTTAATGAAAATCACAATACATATTCACATAGGTAAGGGCTTAGAGATTCGCGTTTATTTTTGTACTAGATACAATATTAGGTATTAAGTAAATCATGAGAACAATTGGGTATCTACCAAATATATTACGGTTTTAGTTTTAATAGTTTATTATTATAGATTTTAAAATACTCCAGTATCTTTAAGTAAAGACGAGTGAGTTCACCTTTTAGACCTTTTCGGTACTACCCTGTCACTGGCTAAATATTTTTATACAATCCGACCATTATGCATAATAGTTACATATTCTGTTAATTGCGACATGTTAATCTTGGTTAGGATAACCTATACATATATATACTCTAGTATCTAGTATATATAAGTATACTCTAACGTAAAATAAATTTATTTACTGTATTGTACGGTCTTGGATCAAGTAACATTTATTTTACTAACAGTACTAGAGGAGAAGACATACAATAAATGAAAATATAAAAATAATCTACTGTTTGCTAAAGATGGGCTTATTTATATAAAAATATCTATTTCGGATCATTTGAAGCGAGCGGTTTTACCTTAGGGTTTTAAAAAAAAATCAAATAATCCTACCCGCTCTTTCAGGGTTGACCGCAAAACAAGTCACCTTCGGTAACCGCATATTTTTTTGGGATTCAAACAATATGCTAGGGTCACTTTCAAAGTTACAATAATTTTTAAGTAATTATACCATCGCATACTGCACATACGAATAGAAAAACAAGTAAATTAATATTGCGACTAAAAGTCAACAAAGGTTACTATTGTAGAAGGCGGAAAATATTAGTAACAATTTAACTCAAGTCTAATCACTTAACATTTTCTTTGCCAATTTCTGTCTAAGTAAGACAAACAATAAGAGAATAGATTAAAATATATTTTACTTTACTTTTTACATAATCACGATTCTTAATTTGGTAGTTGTCAATAAAAGCGTTTGGTGTAATTAAAATCTAAAATAAAAGGTTTTTATGTAACAACTGACTAGCAGTTGCGACTTTAAGATTCGACTTCACATGTTAATTAATCAAAATATACATTTTGAATATCCACAATTTTTTCCATGAATATGTTAATGATAATTGAAGTATTTCTCATTTATTATTATAATATTCTCATTCTTAAAGCGTCTGACTTAAGTTGGATAATCAATGGTTTAGTCTTCGATGCGTAAAGAGGAATTTGTGAGTTATTTTGCCATTAAAGGTAACGCAGAAACTTAACAATCAGCTCGGTATCACAACTGAATACGAATACATACGAATGTTGGCATTACCGAAATCTATTACTATGTTTCCAGTACTGTACGAATAATCAATTTATATGCAATATTAACACACCACACTGAATAATGTATACAATTGGAGTGCCTGCGTAAAGATGCAGGCCATCATTGATATTAAATGCTCAGATTTTTATATCGGTGTGAGAGGTAACCATTTCAGTTACAGTTAATTTGTTTACTGTTAACATGCTTAAAAATGTTATTTTCTATGGCTCGGTTATTTACGGGATACTATCATTAAAAAATTAAATTACTACACTCGATGGAGGGGACGAAGTTACGAGCACTAAAGTTAATTAGTTAGCTCTGAAAGTAAGCGATAATTTGTATTGCATCGTTACGGTGTTGCGTTGGATAATAAAAACGCCGAAGTTATAATGGATAGATATAGAAAAAAATATTTCCATCTCCCACTCAAAAGCGTTGATACATGCTAGAAGCTAAAATATGTACAAATATGTTTTTTTATTGTTTACAGAATGCTAAAAAAAGTTTACATTACTAAAACATTATTGTTCTTATTATTTTTATTATTGAGCTTTCATCGTCGTCACTTATTTTACCTACTTTGGTTATTGGATACATTGGATTGAATTCTTGTTTACTATACTATAAACAAGGTATATAAGTAACTCCGAACCGAACCTCTTTATTATATAAATAGGTGGTCGCGATAGCATTTATGTACGTAGGAAACTACACCGAAATGTTTACATTGATATAAGGCAGGATCTTACCAGAGAGGAGAAACTCAAAAACTTAATAAATATAAGCGCAGTAAGAAGACGAATTATATATCTATCTATCGATTTACTTTTTCGTCTGATACATTGTCGAGGTTCTTACTTTTTCTAACGTAGTATATTTCATTAAAACTGAAATGCTGGCATAAAAAACCTAAATATTTAATTACTCCAATTTAAGAGTTACAGAAGGTTTTCATTAAAAGACGTCTAACGAAACAAAGCCCCAAAACTTGTTAGTAGATAAATATAGGGAAACAATTGTACGTGACTAATGAGATAATTACAAATTCTGTCGATGGAGTTAGTAATTAAGATTGTGACTTCTTTATTAACAATTAGGAGCTGAAAATAAATACAACATTTCTTTCAAGTAGAAAATAAAATATTCTTACTTATTTTACATATATCTGAGAGTTTTAAATTCAAAGCTTTTGTTCAATAATTGACTGAAATTGTTTGGATTCTTCATTCACTTTAGTACCCTTTATTAGAATGTTCATTCGGTGAAGAAAGAGCAAATATCACTATAATATAATAGCAAAAACATAAATATTTAATGTAACACTATTTTAAAAATTAGTTCATATGTAATTGTTATTTTAATTTTTATGAGATGCTAAAAATGTCCAATGATTTTGTGATTTTATTATATTATTCATATTTACATTAAATACCTCGGGAATAAGGCTGGTTTGAAGCAGCAATTTAACATGTTCCCAAATATACAAATTAATTAATTAATTAATTAAGTTAATTGAATTGATACATACTATGTCTACTGTATATAGCAATATTTTTATATCAGTAATCACTGAGACTATTTTCCGCCTCATTACATACACACACATATAACAGGTTAAAGTAATTGATACTTATTATTATGATGCATGTAATATTTTGTGAATGTAATTTAGTGCATTTGGACTGTAAAAAATAGAATAAATATATTTTAATTTAAATTCAAATAAAACGAATTTGTTTAAAGAAAGTTCAGTTAAAGGGCATACGTATTTGTCTCGTTTAGATAATTGGAGTCGCCATAGTATTGCTTGTGAGGCCTTGTTCCTCCATAAGGAGTTTTTGTAAATATAAATCTTTATCACGTGTATAAGTGCAAATCTCGTTAAATATTTAGAAGTCTTCTGATGAAGTACTGCTTTAAATATATCAGTTCTACACTTTGTCAATATTTGAAGAATAAGTGTTTGACTTCAGTCTTCTTGTACTGACAATGGGGGCTGTGTATATGTCATTACTTGTCCATTGTCAGTGGCGCCTGGAGATTTAATTTAAGAGATCATAATATTTAGGATCTTATTTAATATTTAGTATTTGAGTTATTTACCTAAATTGGAAAGGTTACAATAAGAATATAAAAAAGTAAGGTAAGTTTTATATCAAAATCTTTCCTATTCTCAAAAACACACTTCCAGCGTTATTTCTTTGAGTGTTTTTAAAACGTGTTGTATGTTATAAACATAGTTGTTGACCCTGATGAGGTTTTAAACAATTGAATTTTTATATTTTGTTAGAGATATTCTGCATAACATAATAGCAAAAACATATTTCAAGTGTAAAAACATGATATCTTTTAATTTTGATTTTCATAATAAAAAACATAATAAAAGCCGTTCAATCCGAGCATGGATATATATATATTGTACTTAAATAAATTAATCAGGTATAACATAAAATTTTCTTACGATGCTCTCGTGAAGA
Organism: Melinaea menophilus ssp. n. AW-2005; assembly: GCA_918358695.1. NCBI lineage: Eukaryota > Metazoa > Arthropoda > Insecta > Lepidoptera > Nymphalidae > Melinaea > Melinaea menophilus. Next base: position 1,716,802 of record OU911039.1, read on the forward strand.
TTTTTAATATGCAATACTTTTAATAGTTTTTTAAGCATAAGGAGTAAAATGAGCTTGTGAATAATAATTTACTTAAGAGTATGTGGTAGTCCTTTAATATGTGTTATATAACAATTAGCTTATTAAAAACACCGATCATTGATCACCGCCGCCCAAGAACTCTTGCAACATCCGGCAGGAGCGTTGCACCGACAACCCCGTATATTAGATAACAACGTATGTATGTACGTATGTATGATAACAAATACATACTCCCACATCCAAGACCGCTTGGAGGTGGAATACATAGACTTGTATAAATTTATTGATTTAGTCAATTACATTTATCAGATTTGATTAATAAAAAATAAAAAATAAAACTTAGTAAAACAAGCGAGGTAATCAAAAAAAAAAGTGAAGTGATCATAAAAAAATGTCAGAAAATATTTTTTATTTGATCTTCTTAAGAAACCGATACAATAAGAAATGAGTTTATAAACCAATTCGTTGCTACTTATAAATAATCCTGTTGTTGTCAGCGGTGGTAAACCTTTGATCTGGTTTATCTAAATAATATTTTTGTGGTAATCAAAAAATCACTTGGATATAAGAATCATAACGAGGGCTTATTTCTATGAAATACGATCTAAAGTGCAATTAGTTTTTATTATAAACAATATTTTGCTTCAAAGTACTACTGAATGTTGGTAATGAAATACCAATATCAAAATTGTTAATAGGCTGGTGAAAATACCGATGCCCAAAGAAAATCGTTTTCTAGCTTTCTACTATATAAATACGATGGACACCAAATATAAATGTTCCAGCTAGAAATATAAACCACTATTCAGGTTGTTATAAAAGAATAAAAATACTAAGAGACGTATTTTAAAGATTTTCATCCTTCAAACATCGAATAACGATGACTTCGTATTATTTTATTAGAATCAAAAATATGTAACTATTAGAAACACTCGGTCAATGTAAATTAAAAACATATTATATTTGATCGATTACTCACCATTAATTAGTAGTAGTAGTATGGTTTTATCGGTTTTTGTCGGGTTATTCCTTTCCTTTGCATTTATAAAGTTCTAACATTAAAGTAACAAAGTAACTTCACATATCCCGCTTATCAAAGCAGTACTTGAAGTAACAATACTAGGAGAAAGGTTGTTGTTAGCAGATTAGAAAAGTGTAAGTTTATATAAATAAATTATAAATAAAATAATAAAAGCATCAACCAGATACTAATATTAATAGACGGTGTAAATAATACTAGTTATAGAATTAACTTGTCATACTCCTATATGGATATGAATAAACTTTTTCATGAGTATATCGTAACTTTGGAATATTTTTTTTATTTTTTAATATAAAACTTATATATATGTGGTGTAATATTTAATTTTAAGTTTGCACAATTTGTTTATTTTATTATTTTGTAGACTATGTTTAATATTTGATTAGTATGGCAACCCGCCTACCGGGCTGTCAGTCGATCAGGCAAGATATAAGACGAAAGACGCTGTAGAATTGGTTAACAAAAGAATTAAAATAACTGCTAAATTAAAAGAAGTTTCACTCTCATCATATCCCACATATATATATAAAAAACTATCTATGTATGAAAATGTTTATTGTAATATTTAGGTATATAATAATATCATAAAGTACTCGTACTTTGGTCTGTTTATAATTTGGCAGTTGTTTTCAAAACGGTCACAACCAATCAGCCTATTGAAGCCGAAAAAATATTACTCTGAATTCATTTATCTTTTAATATTACAGAACATTCAGTTTACATAAATTTGACTCAATATTTTGGTTAGTAGTAGCAAAATTGGGTACTCTTTGTGGAGGATAAATTGAGTAAACTCCAGAAATGTAAAATAAATTGGGATAACAACTTCCAGGGGCTTTTCATCTGACTGCCACTGAGTTATATAACATTATTTACAATATTAGTTACTTGTTCAGATTTTATTACATATTTAATACCGTTGTATTCATTTTTAGTCTTTAATAATAATAACTGTAAAATTAATAAACAAATTTTACAAAATACTGTTTATATAAATAAGTGATTTGATAATTTATTTTAAGGCAATTATTTTATATCAAAGTATTTCGTAAATAATAATAAATAAACTGTCAAGAATTTAGTTTATTTATATAAAAGTAACATTAAAATACGTAATTTCTAAACCATTTAATAAATTTTAGACTTTATTTCTAACTAATCTTGTGTTAATCAAACTTAAAACTGAGTTAAAATTTATTTCCCCTCACTTTAGAAAATGTAATTCGATACATAAAATGGATACAACTTGGAGAAGTTACCATTTTAGTTAAATATTGGTGAAATGATATGAGTTAGTTAGACCCTTTGAAATACAAATAAGAATCTTAGTTCCATTTTACTGATACAGTAATTAATCTGAAGGTCAATATTATGTTTGTTACTTGTGTCTTGAATGTCAATATCGTCGATATTTGTTACTGTTGTTATCTGAATACAAATTAGTCTAATTGCTTTACCTAAGTAGGATTTTATTATGTAGCTGTAGATAATTAGGATTGCTTAATGTAGTTGCTTGTTTCTCATTACGTTAGAATACAATTTTAATATATATATATAATTTTAAAATATGACAACTTTCTTCAAAATCAGTACACATAATTAACCAATAAAAAATATTATTATTAACATTACATGTATCTAGTGTCGGTCGATAGGTATAAATATTTGAATTCATAATCTTATAGATTTACAACAGTAAGAACTACCGGATTAGAAAAGAATATCAATTTACTGTAAGTAATTGTATGTTTTTGTAGATGTTATTTTTCTTTTTAACTGCAGTTGTTTGTATCCCATTACATCAATAAATAATTCTAAATGGTAGTTCTAGACTTACAACAGGACGTTATTAACAGAGAGATTTATATTCGTAATTAAGTGTTGCAAAGGATGTGTAGTGTAATGTGTTTTTTGTTCACCACTCAGGGTCATATATATACCGCGGAGCCACTGCGCAATGCATGACATATTTTTCTAATATATTAAGCTTCAGCTCTAATTTAGCGTAACTGTGTGTGTGTGTGTGTTAAATAAATATAAACTTTTATATTTGGTCGCAAATGCTTATGATAGCTCTTTTTTGTATCTTGTTTGTGTTTTTCAGTTATAAATAATAAATTAGGTCATCATTAGATAATTCTATAAAGTCCCGAGGGTTAAAATATCTAGTCAACTATATTGTTTGTTGTTTTATTATGTTTTAATATTATTAATATGACAAATTATATAAAGAGGTAAAGAGAATATTAGAATGACTTACTGTCAAACTCATTTGAGGATTGCGTTTACAAAAGAAACTCAATACGGGACTTATAGGATTAAATATAAAAATATATTTTTAATTCACATACAGTTATTCAAAATTATGCAACTTTTTCAAATGAAGAACCTGTTATTGCAAATACAAAGTTCAAATACAAAGTATAATTATTAAGTGTAAGTGTCATTTACAATCCTTAAGGCAATATAATTATATAGATGTATCAACCTAATTATTTCGCATTGCTGAGCAGAACAGGTATGGAGTTTAACCAAGCACATTGCTTCACTGCACTTCTGCGGGTCTAGATTCTACAAATATTTCTTCCAAAAAGTAATGGTTTCATGTCCTTTTCCTTTGATATTTCCTTGATATTTTTTTAAACTGACTGAACTGAGTGAAAATATTAATATTATTACAGCCGGGATACGGTAGATGTTACCTAAATTATATAGATATTTAATTCCAGGTGCCGTCTATCAAAGACAAACATTGTGCAAAGCTATTGTTTCCAACTGTATCGTTAGTATTTCATACATTATATTTCTTAAGTACAAGCTGTACTTAAGAAATATTCACAGTTTACATTGCAATTCATTAAAAAGGTTCATAATCCAGAAAAATTATATGTACTACTTGAAGTTGATCTCTAATATAATTAAAAATATTTTTTTCTTGACTGACTGTTTTATTAATATTTAGCTTATGTTTAGACACTCCAAAAATATACGATTGATTTGCATAAAATGATTCCTCGAGATTTTAAATAGTAAATAAAGTCATTCATTTTCAAGTAAGAAATATGTTTTTTTGTATTGTGATTGATTATGCAGAGGACGAAGCCATGAACAAAGTCCTATGTAACAAGTTGTGGCTTAGTAATCCAGGTATTATAAATTTGTTAAGACCCCCAAAATGTACATGATTAACTATATTAATATATTTTTGAATGAAATTTGCAAAATTAATGAATCATAACAATGTTCTGATTGCGATAACATATATTGTTTATTGATATTAAAATTGCTAACTAACACGCCTGAATCAGACAGTGAAATATTGTATCATTTTTATTCTTGTAAAACAACATTTAGTAGATGAAATACAAAAACAACGTTTTATACTTTACTTTATGGACTTTTACATTTTCTTCCAGTTGATAATAATAAAATAGTAACACTTATTTTGAAATAATAAATTCATAAAATAATTAAATAACGGTCTATTTAAAATAATTCATGTCAACTGGGCAAATGTTAACGTTCCAAATTATAGAGTTATTATAAACATTAAAAATTATGTTACATAAGGTTAATATACTCAAATAACTAAACCTAACTTATAAACTTAAAATAATATTTATCAAACGCTCCTTTAAGCAATCAATTAGAAAAATACGCATTATGAAGAAAATTATTTTTAGACTAGCTTTTGCCCGCGACTTCGTCCGCGTTTCCATCGTTTTTCGAAAAAAAATTAGCAGATGTCCTCCCTCATAGTTTTGACGTAACAGGCAGATTCACTTTCGTATTTTAGAAGGGCAATAGTAATATAATATGCCAATCCACAAAACTGTTGAAAAATATAAGTAACCGCAGAATATTATAATATACCCACGCTATACCCACGACTCGGTCAGCGTGTAACTCCTTGTTTTTTATTAAGATAATATATTGCTAATATTTTTAGATCAAATTAAAATGTTTCAGCGCAAAGCTTCTGGGTAGACTATGTTAAGAGTCGACCCGTCCGGCACGTGAACGTAAAGATTCCTAGAATTGCTAACCCGGGAAAGAGCGACGTATAATTGACCATGCGAGAAACAGCTAACACCGAGATCTAGTCCAGCAACACGAAAAGTCTGCCCTTGAGCTTTATTGATAGTCATGGCATAGCACACCGATACTGGGAATTGCGTTCTTTTAAATTGGAATGGAAAATTATTTGGTATTATGGGAATTCTGGGAATAAAGACAGTTTCTCCTGCACCGCAACCTGTTAAAATTTGAGCCTCGATTACATTTTGTTGCAACTGGGTTACTTTTAGCCGAGTTCCATTGCAAAGTTGAGGTGGTCTTAAATTTCGGAGCAGAATTATCGGTATGCCAATTTTTAAACAAATTATATGAGAAGGTAGTCCAGGCATACTTAAAGAATTTAAAAATTCTATCGGGTAATTAGTGGCTTCTTGTTCATCAACCATTCTATTTATTGAACTATAAACTTTGCTTTCTCCCTGTATATTAGACAGTATTTTATTATTAACTAGCTTTTGCCCGCGACTTCGTCCGCGTTTCCGTCGTTTTTCGAAAAAAAATTAGCAGATGTCCTCCCTCATAGTTTTGACGTAACAGGCAGATTCACTTTCGTATTTTAGAAGGGCAATAGTAATATAATATGCCAATCCACAAAACTGTTGAAAAATATAAGTAACCGCAGAATATTATAATATACCCACGCTATACCCACGACTCGGTCAGCGTGTAACTCCTTGTTTTTTATTAAGATAATATATTGCTAATATTTTTAGATCAAATTAAAATGTTTCAGCGCAAAGCTTCTGGGTAGACTATGTTAAGAGTCGACCCGTCCGGCACGTGAACGTAAAGATTCCTAGAATTGCTAACCCGGGAAAGAGCTACGTATAATTGACCATGCGAGAAACAGCTAACACCGAGATCTACTCCAGCAACACGAAAAGTCTGCCCTTGAGCTTTATTGATAGTCATGGCATAGCACACCGATACTGGGAATTGCGTTCTTTTAAATTGGAATGGAAAATTATTTGGTATTATGGGAATTCTGGGAATAAAGACAGTTTCTCCTGCACCGCAACCTGTTAAAATTTGAGCCTCGATTACATTTTGTTGCAACTGGGTTACTTTTAGCCGAGTTCCATTGCAAAGTTGAGGTGGTCTTAAATTTCGGAGCAGAATTATCGGTATGCCAATTTTTAAACAAATTATATGAGAAGGTAGTCCAGGCATACTTAAAGAATTTAAAAATTCTATCGGGTAATTAGTGGCTTCTTGTTCATCAAACATTCTATTTATTGAACTATAAACTTTGCTTTCTCCCTGTATATTAGACAGTATTTTATTATTAATTTCAGATGCCTGGTCATTGCGAGGAGTCAAAATGGACCTTTCGCAAAGCCAAGAATTGTCCCTATTTAATATAATTGTTATGTCACCGTAAACCGAAGATATAAGATGTTGTTGGGATTGCACTATACAACATAACTCAGGTGTCAGAATAAGTTTTCCTTGGTGTAGTTGTGGATAGGTACCTTCACCAATCTTCAATAATGTATCAGAAAATTCACGATTATCTGCGTTGTCTCCAGTTCTCACTCGCATATTTATAGTCAAATGCACCGATTGTATATCACGCCACAAATAAGAGCTTTTCAGGCAAGCCCTAATCTCATCAGCTCGGGTTCCCCGTGGTATTACCGGTAAGGTTTGTCGGAAATCACCACAAAATAAAACCGTAATACCGCCCATTGGTCGATCATTTTGTCTTATGTCCCTTAGAGTTCTGTCTACTGCTTCTACTCCTTTTCGATGGGCCATCGTACATTCATCCCATACGATTAAATTACACTCACGCAATACCTTAGCTTTGTCGCTATTTCTTGAAATACTACAGGTTGGACTTTCCGTGCGATCTAAATTAATTGGTATTTTAAACATAGTGTGAGCAGTCTTACCTCCTGGTAGCAATGTTGCAGCTATACTTGATGAAGCCACGGCAAGAGCGATTTTACGCTGATTTCGAACATAAGCTAATATTAATTTAGTCAAAAAAGTTTTCCCAGTTCCTCCAGGTGCATCTAAAAACCATATTGTTCCTAAATTATTCTGCACACTCTCGCACACGCGATCATAGACTAAGCGTTGTTCTGCAGTCATCATTGGGACACCGTTTTCTAATGTTACCAGCAGTTCCATTGGGTTGTAACCAATCTCTGCGGAATATTCCCTATTGGTAACCTCTCCGACTGAGGTTGGCGTTGGCAAACCATATTCACAAAGTGATTTACCGCCTACTGCTGTTAAGTCTTCCTGAAGAGCTAATAAGCACTGATTTATAGCCAGATCTCGAAAATTATCATTAGTTGCGCCTTCATTATTGTGAGATAAATTCCGAAGAAAGTCTTCTGCAAATTTTTCTTTATATTTTTCCCATAATTGGACAGGATCAGATAAATTACAAAATGTGAGTAATGTTACAAATAAATGGCGTAACCGTCGAGGATTATCACTAACACAGGATTCTGCTAAAGCGTCATCCTAATGTTGATCATTTTCAAGCAAATGACGCGCTTGGCAAGCTGCATGATAAGTTGGATAAACAACATCGTCTACTTTTCTCAAATCTATAAATGATGTTGGTCCTCGCACTGTATGTAATAATAATCTCAAATAAAAACACTCTGCGTTGTTAGGATGAACAGTATACACTCTACCAAGAACATGTTCTTTGAAAATACCTGTCTCGCCATCTACAGGCCTGCCTCGGCGTCTACGGTTAAAGACACCTCGTTGTTTATCGTAGGTATAATACGATGGAACTTCTTCATACAAAAGAGACTTTGCGAAATTATCAGTTTGGCAAAGTCGAAAGAATGCCAATAAAGTTGTTTGTCTAGGGTTCTCTAATCGTTCTGTAACATTTTCGGCGTTAAAATATATACGTTGACCGCCTTCCAGATGAACATCCAGATGGGTCACAGGTGGATATCTTTCGTGAATATTAAAACTTAAGATCCGCCACACAGCTTCTGAAGAGCTGATATATCTGCCTGACTGAAATCTAGTAACTTCATCATGTTCATTTCTTAACGCAAACGTAGCTTGGTCACTGCCCTTGTTAATGTACTTACAAATATATTTAATTGACTCTACACTATTACACATTTCTACATTTATGTGAGCTTGAAATGCTCTGGACAATACAGGCGAATACGGAACGACCCACCTATTATCTAAAGTAACCTGTTGTCCAGACATTCGCTTTTCAACAGTAAAACCACCATTGTCTCTTGAACGGCGACGATATAATGGGTATCCATCATGTCCTGTTACAGTTTCATCCACTAATGCTTTTGGATACCTTTTAGTGCAACAACCGTCTTGCATGCAAGGAGCATTTGCGTTAAATGCACCACATGGACCATGTATCATATGAGTTTTAACAATGTCGTATAACAGGGGATCTGCAGTCGGATCTGGAATTTCAGCACTGATTAATCTGTCTACATCATTAGGTCGAACCTTATCTTTTAACCAAAGCAAGATATGTGCGTGAGGTAAGCCGCGTTTTTGCCACTCAACACTATACATATAACACAATACTTCTCCAAAAATGTTATCTTTGGTAAGAAGATCTATCATTGATTTTAATTTTAAATGAAACACTCTTGCAATAATATCATGGCGGTCATGCGGTGCCTGACCCTCAAGAAGCTCCCGAGTGATTTCATCCCACTTAGGATTGGTAGTTACAGTAACAAATAAGTCGGGACGTCCATATTTTCTTACATAACAAAAAGCGTCTTGAGTACGTTCATGCATGTAGCGTGGACCACCAGTAAAAGAAGAGGGTAAAATAACTAAACGACCCATATTCACAGTATCGTTATCTTGTTGCATGGCATCGCGAAGGTGCACGTATTCTTCAGCGCGCAGCTGCCTTTGATTAGATCGTATATAAACTAATCTTTCGGTTTCAATTTTTGCGTACATGTCAACAATAAACTGATTAAATAAGCCACGAAAACGTTGAAAGTATACCAATCTATTCCGTCTCACTTGCAGGTGGTAACAATAAAATTGAAGGCATGACACCTTTTTATTATAATTAGGTGCGCCTGTGCGCGGATCGGTTTGGTATACAGCGAAATTATAACCATCTTCCCCTCGACAGTATATCATAGGATATTGCAAACTGTCGTAAGCCCTGTGGGTTTCGAAAATACGTTGCAAACGATTGTCTCTGGAACGTATAACGATATCACGCCTATCACATTCCTGGTCGACCAGTACTACAGCAACTTCATTCGTGGATGGAACGTTATGACGCCCAGGGTGTTCCTGAGTTGGACGCTTATCGGCATTTATAACAATTTTATAATTGTTATTACCATCTTGAGAAAGGGCTTCTAATGCCGATTTAAAACTGCATACGTACGAATTAACCTGATGTAACATGTTCTGAAGTTGTGAAATGAGTTCAGTATTTAAATTCGGAAAATATTGATTTCTTATATTCGACTGTTCGTTGTAATCGGATACAAAATATATTTGAAGAAATTTAGGTTGTTCTTCAGGCAAAAGGGACCCTATCAAATGGTAAACCTGACCTTGTACCTTAAAAGTAGGCATGAAAGGGCCTTCTGAGATTTGTTTAGCACCAAAGGATGTCATTTGGAATGCACTATTATAAGTGCGAATATTATCTAAAAACTGTTTGGATTGCAAATGTTCCCCTAAAAGTAGTGATTTTAAAGGTTCCGGTGGGTCTTCGAACGAAGGCAAATTTATTTTACCTCCAGAACAACAGAAACCAGCAGACTCCTTCCTCCACTTCGAAGCATTACAAAAGGAACATACTACGTTCATATCGCCTATTTCAGAAGATGATCTGTAATCAATTGTGAGGTTATAAGCAAACCCACTTTTATATTTATCGGACCACGCCACCGAATTTGTAGATTGATCTACCACGTGTATATCTAAGTCATTAAGACCATGTCGAAATCTATCTGCAGTAAGACGGGCCTCTCGCTGTTCTTCTGTTTCAAGCGACCGAATATTTTCAATTCTTAATCTTTCATTAGATAAAGTAATCAATTGTTCTTGTCTCAAAGAATTGTAATAATCGCGTCCCGACTCTAGTCGTTGTTCATGCTCATGTTCATCTTCAAGAGATCGAATCATGTTATGGTGCGCCCTATCATTTGTCAAACGGTCTTGATATTGAGTAAAAGTTTCAGATTCTCGAGACAAAATATGACGTTCGCGATCAGCTGTAAGCCGTAATTCCCTCTCAGTGAAGGTTTCGGACTCGCGAGATAAAATATGACGTTCGTGGTCAGCTGTAAGCCGTAATTCCCTCTCAGTGAAGGTTTCGGACTCGCGAGATAAAATATGACGTTCGCGGTCAGCTGTAAGCCGTAATTCCCTCTCAGTGAAGGTTTCAGACTCGCGAGATAATGTATGCCGTTCGCGGTCAGCTGTGAGTCGCAATTCTCGTTGTAAAGCAGTTTCAGCTTCTCGGGATAACGCATGTTGTTCCCGGTCAATGGAACGCCTTAGCTCTCGTTGAGAAGAGCTTTGAGAAGCCCGTGTTGTAGCTCGTCTCGCTCTTTCAGCTGCTAATCGCATCTCTCTTTCTGGAGAGCTTTCATTAGCTCGAGATGTTGAGGCACTAACTCTCATAGAGTTTAACCGATGTGCTCTTTCCTCTTCCGATTCTTGAGAACGCGTCATTCTCATTCTCCTAGCTTGACTCGAAGTTCGAGATAAAGATGGTCGTTTTTTAGGTGGCATCGTTTATTTTATTTTTAATCGACGGTAACTTAAATTCTATTTAGTTACCCAACAAAAAACTTACGTCAGAAGTCCTAACTATAGCTAAGTATATAATAAATAGAATATAAATCTAAGTGCCTATTAAAACTAAAATAATATTCTAATCGAATTATAAATATGTACGTAGGTACCTACAAATTACAAAAGAATAAAAAATGAAAATAAAGCTATACTTAATGCGTGTGCAATACTATCTACACTTACCTACTTCACTTAAAAATGAATAATAAGAAATACCTACAACTACTGTAATTAATCAAAGTACCTATGCTAATACAAAAAAAACCTTAGATGTTCTAAGTACAGCTGCTATATAATAAAAAAATATAAATCTAAGTGCCTATTTAAACTTAAATACCTAATATTCTAATAGAATTAAACTAAGAAATATGTACCTACCTGCCTACAACTTAGGTACAAAAAAAAAAGAAATGAAAATAAAGCTAAAACACGTGTGCAGTATAGGTAGATAGTAGGCAATATCTACCTATACCTACTTCACTTAAAAATAAATAAAAAATACCTATGAATACTATAATTAATAAAAGTACCTACCTACGCTTTTATCTACTCAATACAAAAAAAACTAAACATAAAATGCCCAAAACTAACCTATCAGTAACTAAAAATCTAACAATAATCTAATCTATCTATCTATTATCTAATCTAAAAATCGAATCTAAATCTACTTAAAAAGAAATAAAATAGGAACTATTAATAGTTAAGAATTTAAACAAAACTAAAACTAATTTAGAAAATAACAACAAAAGAAATTAAAATAAACTATTTAAAGACAAAAAGTCGCGCTGATAAGCACGGTTTATAAAATAACAATTATTGTCTGTCAATAAAGTTCAACACTGAACGCATCAACAGCCAAATATTGAATGACGCTTGCGCTCGCCTCCCGCCCCTTTTATACTCTGCCGCCGCGAGCCCCGTCGAGCGCGGCAACCGTTACGCAAAAATAATCCTTATAGCTTGATTCACTATTCACGCGCGATGTCTTGTTGGCGTATTTCATGTAAGTAAGTATAAGTTTGGTGTTTCTATACCGATTTCAATGATTCTTTTTTTATTGAATTGGTGCTAATGTTTATTTTTTTTTTAATTAGGAATGATGGTGAGCATTATTGGTTTTATAAACGTAAAAGTAAACAAATATAATAAGAAATCTCCGAACTGCTAAGCTATCGAGAGTTATGCGTGTTATTGTGAGTTAACTATAAAAGGTAGATATATGCTGTCTTGGAATATTTTTCGTGTATTTTTATGTAGAACGAAGAACGGAAATACCGTTATACATAGTTTCTATGTAGCTCTAACCATTAAGGCTGCACACGCGACGGAAGCTTAAAAAATCAAGCAACTTCTCCCATTTTCTCAACATTTCCTTTCACTGCTCTGCTCCTATTCATTGTAGTGTGATGAAAAGTATACTATTACCTGCCCAGGAGTATAAAGAATAATTGTACTAAGTTTCGTTAAAATCCGTCGAGTAGTTTTTTTTTCTATAAATAACATACAAACAGACAGACAGACAGACAGACAGACAGACAAAAATTTTTTTAACTGCATTTTTGGCATCAGTATCGAACACTAATCACCCCCTGCTACTTATTTTGTAAATATATTTCATGTACAGAATTGACCTCTCTACAGATTTATTATAAGTATAGATAAAACTATTACGCAGAGTAATATATTCATATTCTTAGATAGTTTGAGATCATTGATTTCCCCACAGGTTTCTATGGTTTCAGTTATATATTAAAGAAGCCAAGGATAAAAAAATATTTCATGTTTGATTAAAATGTAATAATTCTCAGAATTTCGTTTTAGCTAAACGACAGAAATAATATATTGAACGTAGCTTTTTATTCTCTAAAGGTTTTTTACGAAAAAAATAATATGCGAGTGTGTTCTTATTTAACGTTTAAATAAAATATTTTTCAATAGCGCACAAGAAAACATTTTTAAGAAGGTACATGTGGGGAACAAACACCTAAAAATGGTTTGATGCTGACTATTAGACAGACCCAAAAATAAAAACAACTTATACTAGATTATTAGTTAAATATATATATTAATAATCGTTAAGCAACATACAAGTTGTGTCTCATATATCTACGTGTCCTGTCGCGTGCTGAAATATGCCAAATGTGTGTGTTGTATTGTGTGTGGTATATATTATCTACGTTAGGATTGATAATTTCCACCTGAAAGCAATGCAAGAATACTTATTTTTTTAATTATTGATTTAATTATCTTGCATTTGTTTTGTCTGTATTCAATTAATGTTAATGAAGATACAACATCTATTAAGACACATAAAAGTCACATAAAATAGTAAGTGCTCGACATTGTTTCATAAATTATATTGAATAAAGGCACTGAAACAAAGAAAATGTTTCAGGTTCAAGAAACATCTTTAATCGTATAAGAATTTAATATGTATGTTGAGAGATTTTTATACCCTACAGAGTAGTAATATCTTATACTAGTATACGTAAAAACTATATGATTATGAGATGAAAAGACGTTACAGTCGAGACAATCTTAAGAAATTATGTAATTATTTAGTGAAACGGAAAAGAAAGATATTACGATAAAATATTACTATATTACTATATTATGAGAGAAAATAGCGGTAGCGTTAAAATATAAAATTCAAACAAGTTCAGTAATGAAGATTAAATTCTACACACTTTGGTCGAATTTTAAAAATATTAATATTATTTAAAACATAATTCCTATTAATTTCGTAAAATGATAATACATATTAAAAGAAAGTTTTATAAATGTGTTAATTTTATATTTAATTAATTCTACATTACATTGCCGGAAAAGTTTCTTCGGTATTTTAAATCTAATTATAACATTTGTTATTGACGGCGGTTAAAACACCAAGCAAAACCTAGTTATTATATCTATGACTATGCTCACTGACTCATTACAATATCTCTGAAACTAACTGTCCGATTAACTTAAAATTTTCTTTTATGACGTAGACGTCCATTCAACTTTTTGCATTTAACCAAGTTTTAAATCTGTAGGAGCTATACACTTAAAACAGTTACCATAGCTACGGTTACGATGATAACGAATAATATGACAACGGTTACTACAGTAACCTAAGTTCACATCCAAATTAATAGTGTGCCCAGCGAAGCAGGAGGGAATAAGCTAGTATAGCATATGTATCATTTACTGCATACATAGAATAACATTTTTGTATTATTTTTCCAGCATTATTTAATTTATTTATGAATTTTACATTTTACATATAAGTATTCATAGAATTCATATTCAATTTAATGAACTCTCTATTATGTTATATAACTTGGTGTTGGTTCAATGAATTGTTGATTTAATATTTCTTTTGTAAATATTAAGTTAGTTACACAAATATAAATTTATCGTCTGCGTCATGCGTCTGGTGACATCGAACTGTGAGATGAATTCATTTAATTAGTTAGCGACGGTAAATTTATTCAAACTGTTTATTCGGTAACAATTAAGATTAATTGTTTATTTTTACATATGTGTCTTGTATTTAATACATATTTCATAATATCTTAAGTCGCAATTTTTTTCTTATTGTCTATATATTTTCACTTTAAGCAAAACCTCTTCATTTTTGTATTGTACTTTAACGTATCGTAGTTTACTCTGACATTATATTAAATGTTAATCAGTTATAAAATCAATAAATTCTGAATATTTTGTTTTGCAACTATGAAGAATGGAGCCTAACCAGACTAATCGAATAAAAAAAAGAGATTTACTTAGCGTCAATAGTTTACAGTAACATTTAAATATTGCGTCTCTTTTTTTTCTAAATAAACTGTTACAAATTGTTTGTCAATTTAACGAGAACGGGTTTAACGTCTAAATCCTAGTAGATCGTAATATCCCGATCTCCAGGTTCTAATTAAATAATACATTTTATAGACAACCTCTCTTAATTATTAAGTTTACTCGGTGTTCAGGTGTATATTCAATTAGCTAATCCTATCCTCATTTAATGATGAAAAGGAAAATATTAAAAAATTAAATTAATAAAAAATATCTCTATTATAAATACTATAAGTAGTAGTAGTTACAAACACACACACATACAACAACTAAAAAGAGTATTTACGTGTTTTTTGCTAAGGTTTCTTCTAAAGTTTTAATCTTAAAGGCAAGTAAAAAGGTATCTAAATTTAAGAAGTTAGAGAAAAACAAACGAGAAGTAAAAGTGCTTAGCAATTACAGTGGAATGTGTGTGCTAAGAGCTCACCAATTTGTTATTCTACCGAAGTATAAAATCACATGCCATATGTGTTGTATATTTAATTCAATATTCTATATAAGAAAATTATTTAGTTACAATTTTATTTAATATATAAATTATATTTAATATTCCCGAGTTCTTACAACACCCATATAATATATATAATCTGTTTCTATATAAAATATTCTATAATACATTGAAAGGAAAGAAAATGACAATTGCGATATAGAAATTAAGTTTTCCGCGAACATATATATATATTTCTTGTAATTCTCCTGTTACGTTTTACGACTGATATTGTGAAGTTACTGCGTTATTTATAAAATAAAACTGGCCTTGTATTGAGAATTTAATATAACATAGGAATTAAAGCAATAGTATGGGCACTACTATTGACGTCGAACATTCGAGACATGGTCACAACGAAAAGAAATGAAAACACAAGTTTTTAGTTCCTCCCACAGTTCACAAATAATAATACAAATCATTAATGTTATAAAAACAATTTAGCTTATAATACAAGAAAATGCCGCAATTGCTTGAGGGAATAGATTTATTGTTGCACTTGTAGACTCATTTCTCTAATATATAAATATTCACAGTAGACCCAAAGATTCAGATAAAATTTGTTATGATTGAGAACGTCTCTTAATTACGTCAAGTTCTGTTCTTTAATGACAGCATCAATATTTAAAAAAAATGGATATCTATCCAAATAACTCTACAAGATAAAAACATTTTTGTGATGTAATAAATGAAAAAATAAAATATAGCCATAAAAATCCTGTAAATATAATCTAGCTATCTTTTATTTTTTAAAAACAACACATTAAATTATTTAAATTCTTCTCTAAAAACACAGAGGTTGAAAACTATTACGTCAATATTGTTTAATAATTTTCTGATTGCAAAAGTGTAAGGATAATTGATTTTTAAAAAGAAAGACAATGATGCTAAATATCACGAGTACTTCCAAAGTTTATAATTTGCCAAATTGTTTAGAATTAGTAAAAACTATACCAGATATGGCTGCCAGAGATAAATGTTAGAGAAGTTTGTATTTTATACACTTATCCTTGGTATACATGAAATATATGATTGATACATTAAATATGTTAAATGACTATTTGATCATGCCCTATTCGTTGTTTGTCAATCATTGTTACTTGTGACGATATTATCTTTTGTGGTTCATATTTAGAGTCTAGAATTTTATTTATTCATTTTTTGTTACTTCTTCTAATCTTACTTTTCTTACTTACTTTGATTTGCGTGCGTAGGTCACGATCACGTTGCAATATTCATATAAAAAAGTAACCTATATTATTTGCTAATGATATATCTTTCTAAAACTGAAAGAATAAAAAAAAAACAGTCCTGTGGTTTTTGAGGTTACCATTACAATACATACAAATTAAATCAAAGTTTTCCTCTTTATAATACTAGTTTAGATAAAAATATTACTAATAAATTGCTAAAAAATTATTTAATTTAATAACTAACCCTAGAAATGTAATGTCAATCAAACTTTAATACTCGTATGTGTAAAAGTGTTACGATTAACTACATATATCTTTGTACAAAAAATCTTAATATCATATTCAGTTTAATCGTAAAAAATGTATTATATAATTGCATATTTTTAATATAACTACATATTTTTAATATCATACCATTACAAGACTAAATTTCACAATAATCCTGTCCCAAAGCAATGAGTATAGTTACAATATATTGCTTCTACAGATGAATATTATTATTATAGTTTGACATATGTTCATTTATATTTTATTTAATTTTATTAGAAAAAATCTAAAAGTATAATACCTGTTATACTTTTTAAGCTGTCATAATCTTTAAATATAATAATATATTTTATTATTACTATTCTTATATTTTCTTTAGGTTGATTTGGAAAGGTACATGGAATATTTTATGGAAAATTTCTTCAAAAGTTTGTCCCCGATAATTAATTCTCAGAATATTGGTTTTAATTAGTCAAATTTACAGCTTTGATTTATTTAGTGATTTACAATTTCTTTAAGATGGTTTTGTCGTTAGTAACAAGAGGTTCTCAAAATTAATTGTCACTCGAAATCTTTAATAAAATAACAAAAACTTGGTCTTGGTCTCTTGAAGAGAGATGAACCGATAGTTATACGTCTATAAGATACTTATAATACCTATTTAAATGGTATGGTGGTGTATGTATGTATTTTAGTTTATCATACACTATTTAAATTAGTTTCTATACACGAATTTGTATCAGCATAGTTTGAGTCTTTCAAACGTAAACCAGCGTTCATACTTCGACCTCAGTTTATAACACCATATTCGATACATTAAATTGGGTAAAACTTTGAGACATAAGAAGTTTCGATGAAGATGTGCCGAAGATGCGATTATGAATTGTATGAGATTTTACTTACTACAATTCAAGGCTAGATCAAAACTGTGTGAAAGTACTATATAATTATTCGGCCCTGGTAGGTAAATATACTAGGATCCGCCAAACGTGCGCGGCGGGTGTTGAGCTGAGCCCCTCTCCTTTCTTCTTTTCTTGATAACTTTTGAATGGCTAAACATTTTTTCAATCTGTTTTCGCTATAACATCCGCGTTTGGCTCAGACATATATGAGAAAATTTTTAGCTAATTATCTCGTCACATTCTGGAGACAACTAAACACAAAAAAGGTCTCCCAAACGATTAAGAGCTTCTCTTACGCTCAGCTCAATAATATGGTGCGGGAATAATTAACGAATTGAATATGATTTAATATATTTGCTAACTAAAATACTCATAAATACTATGAGTATTTTAGTTTAACATAGATAATAACAGCCAAATGAGTTGTTATTATCTATGTTAAACTATATTATCTATGTTAAACCGACCAACCAAAAGTATACACAATTCTTTATATATATGCATGATAGCATCGATGTCTTGTCTAAACTAATAATATATAGATATTTTGTTTCGAATAGGATTTTGTTAATGTTTTATTCTCGGAGTGTGTATGAATTATATCACAACTAGTATAAAGATTTGTTCAGTACTTTTCCGCAAATTCTTTTAATTCTTTAATCACTTATAAATCTAAATTTAAAATATTATATGAAATCTCATAACATTTTTTATATATTCTTGTATATTACATACTAACACATTACACACGAATAGAATATTTTAGTTCTGTCGAAAAAAAGAGTTATATAATTTATTAAAAAAAAATTTAAATAATTTTTTGTCTCTTTGTCTGTTTATCAATTTGTTTGTTGTCCTCTCAAGCAAAATCTTCTAGACGGACCTCGATGGAATTTCATAGAAGATAATTTATTTCCTTGGTCTGTGTGTTTCGTTAACATTGACAATTATTCACGGAAAAAATAGTTTGGCCTATAATAATCATATAATAAAACTAATGCATATTCATGACATTTAATGTGGTTATATATGATCATGTATTATGTAAGTAATATGTAATGATACCAGCATTATCCTGTTTACAATTAAATAAATACCGAGAATGAGTTGCAAAACACAATGCAGTGTTTACTTGTATAACCTGACCGCGTATATTACATCTCACTGTGTATTTTCTTATTTTCTGTAATTATGTATCAATAACAAATATATATTCTATTAACCATATGTAATACTATTGTAAAAAATAATGAGAACCAAGAGAGTAAGCTTTGCCAAAAGCTAAGATAAAAAAAATAATTAAAACGCAGAAATTAAACGACTAGTTCGATTGCTTTTCAACTCTTGAATGAAATAGGGACTAGATATACTGGGTAATATGTCTGGTACAAAAGATAATATTTCAGTTAACTTTTAACTACCAAGGTGGTTGTTTGTATAAATATTACCGACGTCGGGCTAGACAGGCCGCATAAGCAGTACTTAGTTGGATCCTTCCTATGGGCTTCCCATATGTTTGTGCAATACCATCCGTGCCACCTGGATGATTGGCGATCCTCTGCTATATGGTTTTCGAGGACCTTTCTTCTATATATCACTAAGATGTAGAACGAACTTTCCTCGGCTGTAGATCCGGATAAATACGACATATATATAGGTACCTTTAAGAAAGGCGTATACTCACTCCAATCGCCAAGGCCGGCAAAGCTCTTCTTTGCCCTCCTGTTATATTCTAAGACATATCTTTCTGACTTTTAAGCCAGTATGATATTAATTTCGATTTTTCACATCTTCAATAAAATTCAGCTCAATTGGAATTATTACGCAAATAAAACCTAAAATGACTGGACTAATAGGACTATAGTTAACAAATAAACATCTAAAATATTTCACCGGGAAATTTTTTTTTCGATGTTTAGTTTTTATTTTTTTTCAATGAATGGATATTAAAAAATGAATAAAGGAACAAGTTGTTATTGAAGTGTTTAATTAAATTAAAACTAGGACACAGAATCTTTGACCTTGATACTTGCTATGCTCTACCCTCGCATAAAATGTAATGTACGCTTTTTAATATTTGTTTTTTATTAATAAAAAAAAAAAATTTTCTAATCATTAATAAAATAAAAACTTCTGCTGCAGACTCTGTCAACCGACGCGGATGACATAAAAGTAGACATTTGTCGAGTTCAAGATACGTGGCTGGAGTTTCAAAACAGAACTCCAACTGCTATTTAGTTGTTTGTATTCTGTAATTATATTTGATGAATTTACATTCAACTATTTGGTCTGATTAGTATAACTTCGCTGATTTACAAACATTTTGATACTTTAAGTTCAAGGATATATCATTTCAATTCTAATTATAACTATAAATTAATTACAAACTAATACGTTACAATATTTTAATATGTCATTAAAACTAGTATTAAATGTCCTTAAATTTACTAAAATAAATATAACTATTAATTATTAATTGTAAACTGCAAACTCCATAATACTCTCTATTAAGGAGTTCAGTGTCTGACTATGGTACCTACCTATCTCTAATTAAGTTGTCCATCGAATTAATTTTATTTATGAACTAGTTTGATTTAACGACAACAAGCAAATTACTTTTACTTGTAAATTTCATTTGTTATAACGAATTATTTCATTTCAGGGATTACCAGCTTCTGCCCCCAGCTTCGCTCGCATTTACTCTGATGTCATTTGATAAGTTTCAACATAAGTCGCAACTTTTTTCGCATTGCCCGATGACACTACGCAGACTATAGAAATAAAATAATAGGATAAATTTATTTTAACAAAATTATATAGGTTTTTCCGGTATATTTATTATTTGGCCTAACATTAGGGCATTATAATTTCTTAGTATACACAATTTTTTATAACGACCATTAAAATTGTGCAACGACAGCACAGATTTCTTGTAGACCTCATTAATTAAAAAGCGGCTCGTTTTAATTAATGATGTCTACAAGAAATCGGAAGTGAAAAGAGAAATATATTAATTAATCTGAAGTGAATCATTAAACGACGTCGTTCTCTTTGTAAGAGGCACAATAATACTATACAAAGCATTGTTTATACAAACACTTTTATTACAAATAAAAATAACAAAATTTTTATGAAAAAGGAATTGTTACATATTAAGTATATGACACAAAAATAGTTTTTATTGTGTCTTTTTGTCTATCTGTAATTTTCTTAAAGAGCTAATATTAAGAGTTGAATAAAATATAAGAGTAAAGAAGAATGACTCATAATTCGTTAATAGATCTAAAAGGAAAAAACTTAAGTACAATAACCTCGACGTTTTCATTAAAACTATTAATAAGAAACTATTTATTAAAAAGCATTTGAAATACAAAAATTGCAAAGACAAGTCTGCCATCTCGAATCATAAGTTTCTATTTATATTCACAGATCTGGGATTAGCAACCGCGCTTTCTGGATTACAGCACAAAGGGCAATTTTTATCCACAACATAAACAAGGTGATTACTAGTACATATACATAATATCTTCTACGAGCATAATATTATACTCACAAGTAAATAATAATTCCAATTCGTTTTTGCTTATTTCACAACAATAACAGTCTATTAAACTTTATAATATACTAACATTTTCTAATACCTATTCTAAATTGAGTAGTTGTGTAAAACATAAATTATATAAATTCCACCAAACAAATTCTAAGAAACATTTCATCTGGTTAACAGAAAGTACATGTAACAAATATGTAAAATATACAAAATTTAATCAATAAATCTATCTTTTGAAGATATTCAAATGTACAAGCCGAACAGATAAAAATGTATATATTTTTTCACACTTCACATTCATTCATTCATTCATCATTCATGTTATTCATTACTAAAGTACACACTTGACATACTTTCCCATGGAAATGAGGAAACGCGCTTGTTGAACTTGCGACTTCAACATACAAGTTACAGATCATTACTAATTAAACATTTAAATTTAATTATCATAAAATGGTCTAGCGGTGTTCATCATCACTCTATGTTTCTTTACTGTTAAATTTATCTGGATTGTCAGTGGACGCAAACAGATTGCTACAGCAGTTGCAATCAATAAAACATTTGACTTAACCTCTATAAAATTATCCGGAACCATTTACAATTTTCAATTTTGTTTGTATAAATTTGAGTAAAATATTAAAATACGTATTTTAGCTAGAGGACGAATACAATAATTTAATAGTTAAATGTTTCATTATAGAATATAATTGTATAATAGTAATAATTAATTAAGGCCTACAATTTTGTTTTGTAAATTTGTTAAAAGATATAATTCAGTTATAATAAAAGAGACTGGAGTCTCTCGGAGAGTAATTATTTTATTAACAATATTAAATCCATTTCATTCTGTCTCAACTCAAACGGAACCAATTTCTTGACTTGATGCCTTGATTTAATATAATATTAATTTTAATTGGAATAAAAAATAATGAATGAACTTTACAAATTAATTACTTTTAATTTATGACATATATATAGATTGGATATCTCCCAAGTTTTAACCTTTATTAATCTCTACTTATCTATTTACTAGTGTACATATTCCAGTACACTGACTTGATCCCCTGAAGCGCAGTAACCTGCATAACATGAAAGACCCTTATGCTTCGTTTAACATTTTAAGCTAAATAAAAGTTTGTATAGATACATTATTTTACATTGAGTTGAATATTACTTGTAGTGACCGTATCAGGAACATGTGTAATAACACTTTTGATAAGTAGGTACGTACGATCTAGTATTTATAATAAAAACCAACATTTACTTTAACAATCGTGAGATGACACTAAGTTTCTTGTGAATTAGACCGGAATAACATTATTGAGCTTATCTGTACTTCAATTATTTTATTTAATAATAAGGAAATACATATTTTCTTTTCATTAAACAAAGAAAGATTAATTGATTGAATGACTGCATATGGAGGTTATAATATTTCTCGTAGATTTCTTGCTAAAGCGTTAATCATGATACTGAAATTTATTTTTGATCACAGAATGATCATGTGTGCTCTTATTTGATTGACTATTTGATAAGTAGAGGCAAGCTTTGACAAAATTTTTATATAGTTAAATATTAGCGTCTTTTCAAATGTTCTAATAAGTATAAATTTGTTGCTTTAAGGTTGTTATATCTGGCATAGTTTACAATTAATTCTGCGTCTACTTTACATAGACATTGAGTCGAGTTATTTCAGTTTGGCCACTAGGTTCATTGTGGAGATGAAAATCACAGAAAGAGAGTTATTACAATCCAAAAACATACCATGCGTTCACTTCCATTGGTCTAAAGTTTCAAAATAAACAATTCAACGCTAAAATTGTTTTAATAAGAAAAATTGCCATTTCTTAAACATCATTTATAAAAGTAAGACATTTGATACATCCCTTTGAACTATCAATAAGAAATTTCAATTTAAATTGAATCGATAATCTTTAGCAACGTACCGAGCTTGGGCGGAGATGTGACGATGACCGCGCAACATTGAGTAGCAGTAAGTTGTTTCAAGCTAGAATGAACTACAGATTACAGATAGATACAAACGGAGAAGGTCTTCAACGATAATGGCAACTGTTCTGTAGAATATGTTGCTTTTGTTTGAATCTGAATCAAATCTATTTTAATATTTTCGTAGCAGTAACATACAGTGCACATTCACGGATACTTTACCATTTATTAAATAAAGTATATCTTTAGTAATTACTAAAGATATATATATATATATATATATATATATATATATATATATATATATCTTTTACAGTCCAAATACAATAAATTACATTTACAAAATATTACATGCATCATAATAATAAATAGCAATACTCTTATACTGTTATGTCCGTGTTTATGTCACGAGACGGAAAATTCTCAATTGTGACATAATCGTATATAAATACTGCTATATGTAATAAACATAGTATGTATCAATTAAATTATATTTATTTCATTTGTATTTTTCGGCAATACGTTAAATTGCTGCTGCAAACTAGCCTTATCCCGAAGGTATTTAATGTAAATGTAAATAATATAATATAATAAAATACAAAAATAGTTTAACATTAACATTGGCATCCCATAAAAATAAAAATCGCATATGGTCAAATCAAGTGAGCACTTAGACTTTGAGTTCTTTATTTCTTATAAACCAAGTTCAAAGACAAACAGAGAACACAAAATCCTATTTTCTTTCGTTGAAATAGGTTCTTGAATGACTTGACCGAATGACCATACAACAAAGAAACAAAGAGTACTAAACTCTGAAGAATCCAATACAATATCAGTCGAATCATTAAACAAAAACTTCGGATTGAAAACCTTAGAATATAACAATCTTTAACTTATTCCTAAATAAGTTAATTTTATTATTAGTTGGTTTTTTATTGAAATAAATACTCTGTCTATCTTCCGTAGTTATTAAAATTAAACTTATTGTTATTGAAATGCAGTTCCTTTTAAACAATAGCACAGCAGTCTGAATTAATAACTATTTATCAATAATAACCACAATAATGAGAATACAAAATAAATGACTAGATTGATTATTCAAAACAAATAAAAATTAGCTGCTAATGTAATTGATTTTCAACTTTCTTCATTACTCAAGAAGTCACTACCTCAATTACTAACTACATCGACAGAACTCATTATCTCATTAGCCACTGTAAGCATTGTGTACTGTATAATTGTATCCCTATATTTACCTACTAGCAAATTCTCGGGCGTTGTTTCGCCTTCCTTTAATTAAAACCTTCTGTAAGTCTTAAAGCGGAGTAATTAAATATTTAGAACATTTACAATAAAATAGACTTAATAAAACGTAAGAACACAAATGTTATATATTTATTTACCAAACGAAATAATAAATCCTTATATAGATCAAATTAAATACTATCTAGTTCAATATTAGGAAAACTCAAAAAAATAAAGCTTACATCTTACTTCATGAATTTAATATCCGGGACTATTCAATACTATGAGAAATAACGGTAATATTTTAAAATAATTAAAAAGTTTTTGAAACAATTATTTATATTATAATATATATATTTGCACAATATAGCTTATTTGTTGTCAGACACATAACATAACACTACGAATGTTATAAGGGCCAAGTATTAGAAAGTGTTTTTTATAAATATATCAAAGTTTTGAAAGTATTATAGTTTCTATATAAAGATACAGTTTCCTTTAAGGGTATGTAAGTTAAATATAATAAGTATTTCCTACCAGTTAATGTGGACGGAACGCCGGCGAGCAGTTGGTATACATATATTTATCGTCTGCTAACCAACATTGACGTGAACTTTATTAACGATTAAAAAGTTTGAAAATGCTGTAACTATTTTAGGAAATATTATTATTTAAAGCTATGTTAAATAAATTGAAATTATTAATATAACAACAGTATATGTTTGATTTATTCTTGTGACGTTAATAATATCAATTTTGTCATCAAATATAAATTTTTATTAATCTGTAAAGTTATTTTGTTTTCACGTTCTACATACAGTAAGTTCTAAGAATACGAGTAAGGTTAAATATACATTAACTGTAATATTATTGTAAATTTTGTATATATACAATTTTCTAGCTTTTTTTGCACGAAAGGTATTATCTAAGGAGCATATTGTATTAATAGTCATTGCAAGCTCATTGTTGACTAATTTCTGTATATGAAGTATGTACGAGTAGAACAGTGTGTATATTGCCTGTCTGTCAGGCTCTATATCTATTATAAGACCAATATTCTTACAATTCAAAATGAAAAAGATGAATCAACAGCTAATATTATATTATATAATGAATCTCTCTTTTAAATGTTCAACAAACTAAAATCGAAACTTACTTTTCTGTCTTTCCGTTATATGTAAATATAACAAAATGCTTCTTTTAAAGGATAAAACTCTCTGATCGAATATTGCTGTCACATTTGCAAGCAAATTCAGGCGATCAGTCAACTTTCAAATTATGACCATTTTATGATGATCGGTGTCAGTTGCGAAAATTTACAAAAAAATTAAAAGAAGTGGTTTATGGAAATACTAACAGTGATATTATACACGCGTGGATTTATATTTAAAGTAATCTGCAAATCTAAAAGTTTATCTATATATGGTGCTTGTCTTTTAATTTTTAAGATATTTTTTTAAGAAATATTATCGAATATAATAATGAAAAATACAATTAAAGACTTGTTTAATATGTATCTATACAAATATCTGGTTGTTGTATGCACAAAAAAAATTACAATTCATTATATACCTTTATTTTTACTATGAAAAAAATATATATTTTTATGTACATATGTTTTTATATTATACTTTCGGTTTTCAAAAGACTGATACTAATATGTTAAGTATATATTATAAGAATGCTTCACAAAGTATTTTTGAATAGATTCACAATTATATTTTCTGCATGATTATAATCAATCATTTAAACACAATTGACATCACTAAAAACGTATACGTTGTGTACAGAGCAAATTTATTAGGTCTTCCGTAAGTTAATCTTAGTGCTTTTTTCGTGTCATCTAGACTGTCTTTAAATATAAAATGGATGTCAGTATAGATAATCTTGACGACCACAAACCTTATGAATCTTTGTTCTCTTTATGTTAGCATTGTTTTTGGATGAAAATGAATAACAACTAAGCACTGCAATTGATATGATATAGTCAAAAGTCACACTCAAATAATTGGGAGAATCATCGAAACTTAAACAAACTTAATATATGAAATTAATAGATTTTTAATCATTGCGTGGTTAACTTCAAAAGTTTTAAAAATGTGGTTTCGAAAAAGCAGAATATTTTTTTATTACCGTATATAGTTGCACATGAAACAATCAAAGGGGTGAAAGTTCAAAACGAATAAAGCTAAATTTCTTATGAAAAGATATTTAAGTCAACAATGAATGTTTACATGCTGAATACTTAGCCTTAATGAATCGACTGATAAAAAGATAGCACGGCAAATCCATAACTACGACTGGACCTGGAATGAGAAAAATTTAAATAGCACATTTCACTCATGAGTCTATGTATCCATAGACTCACCACCAAGGTAACTGACTTATCACAGGTAACCAACCACCTGTGTGCAAAATTTAGATACTTAACTTGTAAGCGTACAGGAGTTATAAAGGGTATATACGGACAGAGAGACTGTCATCCCTAACTATTCTATAAAACTGCTTTCTCTCATTAAAAATTCCAATACCACAATAATATTGGAAATCATACAACACTATAATAACATAGTGCTTATTAAACTCTAAGGAAATTGTGATACTTAAACTTGTCACGAAAATATGCTCTGGTGAATATCTACTTATAAATGCATTTTCGAAAGTTAGCTTAGTTAACGACCAAACTTTGTTCATTAGCGTATATTGTCTGGTGAATTGTATTACTTGGCTGGTCAGGAGCGGCCGACATTCTGAGTTTTTATACTAAATATTTACGCAAAACTTTATTTATATTACTTATTCAATATTCTAACTTCACTCCTATTTAATAATTTTTTGAGTTTCTCCTCTCTGGCATGATCTGGCATGATCTTACATCAAAGTTAACTTTCCTGCACCAAAATGTGAATGTTATCGCTACCAACGACTTTGATAGAAATTTGTCACCTATTTATACCTTGTTTATAGTATAGTAAAAAATAATTCAAAACAATGTACCAAAATAAATGATAATGATGAAGACTAATTATGTTAGCTACAGACGGAGAGTTTAAAAAAAACAAAACTAGTTTAAAACTAATTTTAATAAAAAAAAAACAAATAACTTATTAAATACTACAAGAATGTATGAGCTACTCGATGAAAATTCAAACAATATTTTAATTAAAATATTATTTGAAACTTATATAATAATTCAAATGCAACTGTGCATTCCGTCGTAATGATACAATACACATTTTGTTCACATGATGGAAATTTGAAGGTCAATAATTTTCCTGCAGTACGAGTATGTGTGCGTAACTAGCTCAATAATATGAGGAATAATAATAATAATAATAATGGTCTAGTAATGTAAAACATTTTTTAGCAATTATTAAAAAAACAATATAAAATATTTATATTTATTTTAATTTATAGCATGTGTCAAGGCGTTTGGGTGGGTGAGGGAAAAATCTTTTGTATATCTATCTATTATAACTTTAACGGTGAGCTATCTGTTATTGTAAATCCCTAAAATAGAGAGAAGAGGCTGTGATAAAACTTTTTTAACCAACGCAACACCGTAAAGATTCAATCTAAATTATCGCTTACTTTCAGAGCTAACTAATTAACTTTAGTAGCCCGTAACTCCGTCCCCTCCATCGAGTGTAACGACTCTAGTAATTTATTTTTTTCATGATAGGATACCCGAGAATCACTAAGCCAGAGTAGAGAAAAAGAGTGTGTTAAGTGACGCTGAAAACTTAAAGTAAATTAATTCATTGAAACTGAAATGGTTAACGCTCACAGCAACATAAACCGTTTCTCGGCGCTTTACGCAGGCAATCAAATTGTATACATTATTCATCGTGATGTGTGTCAATATTGCATATAAATTGATTATTCGCACAGTACTGGATACATAGTAATAGATTTCGGTAATACTAACATTCGTATGCAGGTTGTGATCCCGAGCTGATTGTTAATTTTTTACTTTACCTTTAATGGCAAAGTAACACACAAAATTCTCTTCACGGATCGAAGACTAAACCATTGATTGTCCAAATTAAGTCAGACGCTTTAAGAATGAGAACATAATAATAATAAAAGAGAAACTTCAATTATTGAGTAGGTTTAGTTAGAAAAGTGTGTTAATATTATATTATGTTATTTCGAAAAGGCTGAAATCGGTGAAACAAAAACATATTCATAAAAGGGTATTGTAGAAATTTAAAATGTATATATTGATTAATTAACATATTAAGTCCAATTTTTAAGTCGTAACTGCTATTCAGTCCTTACATTGGTAGAAAACTATATAAAGCTAGTACTTTATTTCAAGAGGGCACGAACCTTTTATTTTAGATTTTAAATACACCAAACCCAAACGTTTTTATTGACAACTACCTATACTCAATTTTTTTCAAAAATTTTATGTTATTTGTTTATTAATGAAATATATTGAATTGAATATTAATGAACTATTAAAGTGAAAAAAAAATGGGTTTCAATACTTTTAGAAAGTTATTATATATATATGTATGAGAATATAGAAGTGTTTTCCTGGTTAATTTAACATTAACAAAAAAATTTATATAATAATAAATAATAAAAAAATGATCAGTATAAAAGTAATTCAAAAGATATCTCAATTATAAATACAACATTGCACAATAAGTATTGAGAAGAGTTTGGTACAAGAATAAAACCCAATCTATCTATCTAATAAGAATCTTACACGTTTTACAATTATATTATATTGAAACTAGATTTTGTTACGATAATTTTAATAAGTTTTAATTAACTAGAAGGTAACATGAATCATTACTATATGGTACTAAGTGGCATAAACAACACCCTTTAAGAAAACTATGTGCAATCGAATGAACAGATAATTATAAAAATGCAGGCAAATATAGCCAAAGTTAGAGCGGAAATCGGCGAATTGAAATCTTGCAATGAAAAAACTGTTAATATGGTACGCCAAAATACAGAACTGGTTAATTAAATCAAAACCTTCATATCTGGTATATTAACTGAACAAAAAGAATTTAAGAAATCCGTAACACACCTGGAGAACCGATTCTCACTAGGTGAAAATAAAATGAAAACCGTCGAATCAGAACTTAGCACACTCAAATCTACACCTGTATCTCTGCCATCAAACTCGCAAAATCAATTATGCCTGAATGAACAACTTATGAAAGAGATAGTGAACAGAAGTAACCGAGAAAAAAACGTCATTATTGTAGGCCTTAAGGAACAATCCGCCTCTAACGCGGCACACAGAATATCCCAGGCTGAAGACGATATCCTTAAAACTATAACTCTTTTAAGTCCAGACATCCCAAAACCAACTAAAATATACAGATTAGGCAGATTCATACAAGGTAAAGACCGCAGAGTCAAAGTGTGTTTTGATACTCCAGAGTCAGCTAAATATCTCTTGCGTAATAATTAAAGTTGCCAGAGCACATCAAAATATTTTCAGACCAAACCCCGAATCAGCAAAAATATTTCAAAAATTTAAAAGAAGAATTCCCACAGCGACAGACCAACGGTGAAGCTGGACTCACCATAAAATATATTAACGGAACTCCTGAAATTATTACAACCACTTCAAAAAACTACAAACAATAAACGACACTATACCACCAACAATTATAGATAATACTTACCAGCTAGTTAATAACTACCGTGATATAAACACTAACAAATCCCGACTCAGATTTTTCTACCTAAATGCCCGAAGTATACGTAAAACTGGAAAGTTTGATGAGCTTAAGTGCATAATAAGATCATTACCTAATACGATACATGTTATTCTACGGACTAAAACCTGGATCAGAAGTGAAAACCAAGCCCTACAATACCAAATAAACAATTACACCCACTACTATAACTATAGAACAGATTCAAGAGGAGGAGGAGTCTCTACATACGTTCACAATGACCTAAAACATAGTTTAACTGATTCTAAATACACAGGTGGTAATTACTATTTATGGATACAGCTAGATAGATACGCATTAGAAGTAGGAGTCGTATACAAGCCCGGCGATACTAACCACACAACTTTTCTAGAAGAATATGAATCACAACTTCAAGGAAAATAGAGAACAATAGTGTTTCGAGACTTTAACATTGATCTTTTAAACAAAGATCAGAAGACAAAACAGTACAACGACCTCTTGAAGGGTGCTGGGCATAAACTTTTGAATAAGGTTAAAATAAAATACACCTAAGTCTGTTTTTACACGGAAATTGGTTCCAGAAAAAACCGTGTAAAAAAAACCGTATAAAAAAAGACATCGTATGCAAAAATAGGTGATTGGTTCCTAATCTTTAAATCCTATTAAAATTATTAAAATAAAGGATTTTTTAAGAACAAGTATTCATGTTTATTTAATTAAATCATATATATAATATCATACAATGTTTATTTTTACAAGTATAGTTATTGAAGATTATTCACAAAATATTAACACTTTTCAATTGCTCTGACCAGTAAATTTGCTTGTATGCACAAAAAGGGAATTTCCCTAAATTTGTAATATGAACATATTTCGCAGAAATTAAATTTGACAAAAAAAAATTAAGCCCAAAAAACTTTTTATCGTGCTAAATGGAATAAAATCATGTAAAAAAATTAAAAATGTTTTATTTTCAAACCGTGTTATTTCAAAACCGTGTAAAAACAGACTTAAGTGTACTGCACAAGAGAATCTAATACTCGGAAATCTATTTTAGATCATGTCAGCTCCAATCTGAAAGACGACTATCTCCACTTTACAATAGTGAATTCCTCAATGTCTGATCATAAACAAATTTATGTGGAACTGAAAAAAACTAAATACCCTAGAAAAATGCGAACCCAATACAAAGCAATTAACTATAACAAACTACAAGACTTGCTAGAACAAACGAAGCTTGATGAGCTAAATGATAGCTACTAATTACTGGAGGATAAACTAAAATCGCTAATTGAGGAAAGTAAAGTACTGAAGACGAAAATTCTTAATCTTCCCTAAAATTATTGGATTAATAAAGACGTTATCGATGAGATGAACCAAAGAAACGCAATATGGGATAATTATATGAAGAACTCAGAGAACTCAAACCTTGAAATAAGTTATGATATTAAAAGAAACGTGTAGCCAGAATCATACAAGAAACTAAGAATTCCTACTACTACAAAAAATTTACGATTGCATTAATAAACCAAAGAAAATGTGGACATTAGTAAACAATCTAGTAAATAATAAAATAAAACAGGATTGTGCTCCCTCAAAACTTATATCTGATTCAAAGTGTATAACCGACCTAAAAGATATTTGCCAGACCTTTAATAATTACTTTTCTGGGATTGGAACCCTTCTAGCTAATAATATACCGATACAATTTCATAATAATTACTGCCAAACTTTACCAAATCCTTCTTCTACAGATTCTCCAGTATTATCTAGTCTAGATGTGTGTTCACCATCTGAAATTATTAAAATTATAATAAGTCTTGACGCCAACTCTAGCACTGGACTAGATGGAATAAGTACCAAAGCAATAAAATGTATAAACAAAATCATAAGTAATAACTTAAGCAAAAGCTTTAATAGACTACTAACTGGAGGTCATTTTCCAGAATCCCTTAAAATTACAAAAGTAACGGCTATTCATAAAACAGGTTCCAAAACGGACCCAGGGAACTACCGGCCTATATCTGTACTGCCTGTGCTATCGAAAGTATTAGAAAAAATCTTGCACACTCGTTTGACTAAGCACTTAGACAACTTAAACTTTCTATATGATAGGCAGTATGGGTTTAGGCCAAAAAGTAGTACCCTTGCGGCAAGAGTTACCGTTGTTACTACAATTAAACAGAATATAGATAACAAAAACTTGGCTCTCGATATTTTTGTAGATCTTAAAAAAGCTTTCGATTCGGTCAGTTATGATTTACTAATTAAAAAATTGGAAACCATTAACGTCACTGCAAATGCATTAAGAATGTTTAAATCCTACCTTAAAGACAGATCTCAAATAGTTAAATTAGATAATACCTGCCAGAGTAATGCATTGCCTGTGACGTGTGGAGTTCCTCAAGGATCTATTTTAGGACCGCTACTCTTCTTGATTTATATAAATAATATAAAAGATATCAAACTACATGGCCATCTTACACTTTATGCAGATGACACTTGCCTGTTTTACTACGGACCTTCCATAAACGATTTAATCTCCCAAGAGCAAGATGATTTAAACAAACTTTTCTCACGGTTTCAATATAATTTACTAACAATTAATATATCTAAGACATATTACATCATATTTAAACCGAAAAACAAATATATACCTCCCCATACACCGTTTACTATTAATAATGAACCCTTGCAGCAAAAATCCGCCGAAAAATATCTAGGCCTAATACTGGATAGCTCCTTATCGTGGAACGCTCACTTGGATAAAATAAAAACAAAGCTCTTTACTGCACTTGGCTCGCTCTGCAACATTGTCCGTTGTATCCCTTATAAATTACGACATACTATATATAACACATTGGTTAAACCCCACTTAAATTACTTAATAGAATTATGGGGCAGTGCCGCCAAGACTAAATTAGCTACTTTGCAAATTCTACAAAATAAATTAATAAAACTGATCTTTAAGTACCCCTGTTTAAATCCTACTACCACAATATACGAAGAAACTAAAATTATGACCATCAAACAGCTATATATTTATCATACTAGTTAGTATTTTTATACGTAAAGTACTTAATAAAACAGTGCAGACACACTTAGCATTCACTAAGCTAAAACAAATTACGCAACGTAGTAGTCGCCGAGCCAGTCATTTAGTTTTACCCAAGACAAGGACCAAACTTGGAAAAAAGTCGATAGTATTTGAGGGGGCACAGTTCTATAATAAAATACCATCTCACATAAAACAGCTACCCTCATTTAATGCATTTATAACACAATTAGCACGACATTTAATCGCAAATAAATTTTGATTATAAGTACTATTATAAACTGCCAACCTAATCTAATGAATGCATTGAGTGAGAGTACCTAGGCTTACATTTTATATTGAATCGTGATGATACGAACGAAAATTGTACCTAATTATAATACTCTGTAAAATGTTGTTCTCATGTAAGTGACTTTGTGTCTTTTTTGAGAAATAAAGATCTTTAAACCTAAAGTGACCCTAGCGTATTGTTTGTATCCCAAAATCCCAAAAATATGCGATTATCGAAGGTGACTTGTTTTGCGGTCGACCCTGAAAGAGCGGATCGGATTATTTGTATTTTTTGAAACCCTAAAGTAAAACCGCTCGAATAAAATGTTCTGAAATATATGTTCTTGTATAAATAAACCCATATTTAGCAAAATTGTGAACTAATTTTATATTAACTGACTGTGTTTAAAATAAATGTCAATTGATCCAAACGTGTGCAATGCAATCAAGTTCATAGTGTGTGTTTCTGTGTGTGTGTGTGTTCTTGTGTTAACTATATAGAGTTTAATATAGTTTCTTCATCTTCTACTTGTATATATATACCCACTGCAAGGCATAAGCCTCTCCCAAAGATCGCGACGAGGAGACATGTCATAATCGCAGCGCTCAGGAGGCGGGCTGGCGATCGCAGTGTTGTGTTATGGTAGGCAGAGGATGCTGCGTTCCATCCTTAGGAAAATCGATCCTGTTACCTCGTACGACATCACGGGACGAAATAGTAAAATTAAAAATATTTTTATCTCCAAAGCACTCAACTCCTTTTCGTGATATATTTGAAGTTTTAAGTTCATTTTGACTATACCGTCACCACGATTTTTCTACCTAGACAAATGTAGTGATATAAATTTAAAATTGTTCACTTGACAATTTTGTCAACTTCAGAACTCACATCCAATATAGTTTAATTTTTTAATTTAAGTATTTATAATAATGGACGAGAATTTTAAACTTTAATAATAAACTAGTAAGACTAAAACCGTAATAAAGTTAGTAATTATTAAAATTTTCTCAAGATTTAATTAATACCTAATATTGCATCTAATACAAAAACAAAACGCGAATCTCTAAGCCCTTACGTGTGTGAATATGTATCGTGATTTTCACAAGTGACGTCCTTTTATGTAATGAATTCGGGACCAAAGCAATCGAATAAACAAGGCTCGTAGTCGAATATTAAACTGGGTCTATAAAATGGGGAACTCATAAGAAGACAATACTGCAACAAGAAGCGTGTCTCCTAAATGGCCTAGATTTATGAGGACCTTCAATGAATTGTAAACGGGAAGGAACTTACAGTTACTTGTAAGTTTCTTCTTAGTAAAAGAATCAGTCTTTGTAACTATACAAAACGGCTAAAATTATAAGATTAGATTAAATATTGAACTAATAATTTGCAAAAATTAAATAAATGGCAAGTTATCAATTATAATCAAAGTATGGTAATTTTTAAAGGTTTAACAAAAAGGAGCAATAGTGCAAAAAGTAAGAAATATCTTTCGGATGTCAAGATTGAACGTACATTGAAGTTAAGAGTATGTGAATATATATAATTATGATATATTGTGTGTGTCACAGACGAAGTCAATTATATGAGATTGGTTAAACCACAAATTCTCAATAAGTAACACAAAAAAAATCGACTGAACTAGAAATAATGGTTGAAGCCTATCTAATATCGGGGACGCGCCCATGAATATTATAAAATACCCCATCTTTGATCGTACAGTGAAATCTCGAAATAGTGTTAAGCGTTTTGTAACTTATGAAATAAAGGAATACACTTGATTTGGAATTTAGTACCAGTTGTTAGGGGCTCCTTAGGGGTTGTTACGGTTATAATAATATATATGAATATTGAAATCAATTTCTATTCTGTTGAATGGTTTCCAAGAAGACGGAAAACATCAGTTTTATTTTTTTGTTAATAATCTAAATATTTTTTAAATAAAGCCAGGACTTATTAAGTTTATCGTATATAAAACTTTACATTATTTTTTTCAGGTAGCTTTGGTAGCCAGGTAGATGTATGTTAGGAGATGTATGTTATGTATAATATTCTATCGACTATTGTTCACTAATTTAACCTAAAAAAGGTAAAACATATACAGATATACCCTTCATTTGTAAAATTAAACTGACAATCAGTTCTTAAACATACTTTCGTACAGTAAATTAGGCATTTAATATAAGCAATGAATTGAAAACTGTGTCTCGCATATCAACAGCTTCTTTCCCACACGATTATGATTTGTTTTTATATCTCGAATATTCAAGGTAAAGTTAAAAAATCAAGGTAACAAAATTATAACTTGTCACTTATTTCAAACTTATCTCATTCTCATTATGAATGTCGGAGTGGAATTATAATTCCATGTAATAAATAATCTCTCTACTGTAAATGTAAAATTTAATATCCCTGTCAAAGATAAAACACGACCAGATAAAACAAATCAATAATGATTACATTAATAATAAGCATATCCTAAGAGACTGCAATGGGCGTCCTGGTTATTAAATTTAATAATGTTATTTGCGATATTGACAAAAAACACGTATTTAATTTTCCTGTCGACCGTGAAGACGAATACGAAATTGTGTATTAATACTAAATTGTATATTAGTAAAGAAATTAGTCTGTAAATCTATTGTCAAATGTAAGAGTATATAAATATTGTTTTTAAACTATCATCCATTACGTATCCATTATGTATATTTAAGTGGCTGTATTAAATCGTAAAAAAAATAATAAAACCCATTCTCATTGATGACCTCAAAGCATGGCGAACCAGTGGCGTGGTGATTGATTGAAACATACTTCTTTCGATCTCTACTTGGTTACCGCTTTCGGTGTTTTAATGTCGAGACTTAGATATGACTGCATAAATTAAATTGGTTTATTAAGTGCTTCCATCACTTTTAAATAGTATTCCAGACTTACATAATGCATCCGGTATTATATTTTCTATCTAGAATTGCTAAAATACTAAAAAAACGGCTTACGGCTATTAGTTTCGGCATCGTCACTGGTCACTGGTCGTATAACGTGGATTATAGATTTATGTATAATAATATATTCACATTATAATACTTACAATAACCCTGTTAAGCCTTTTGCTACTTTTAGACCTTATTAATATACGTATATATAACATATTCAATAATCTAGCTGTTACTAAATATATTAAGGATAGTTAACTATCATAAAAAAACATAATTGCATAGCTATTTCTGTTGAGCTACACGGTCATAAGAATTTGATTTCACACAAAGCGCTACTATCAAAAGATTTTAAAAGATGGTTAGGTAATTAGTTCCTGAAAGGTGATAATAATTTTTACTTGGTCGTCATATTTTTCTCGTAATTCAGTTATTACTGTTTTTTTCCAGGAAATGTGATATTTATTACATTCATTTTAGTATCAATATCTTTTGCAGAAAATAATATTCTAACAAATTTAGATATTTGTGTAGTTATTGAATGTTAAAGGCGAATATTTAAGACAAATTAGCTTAAAGTTTAATTTTTTTTTATTATCCTTTCATATTTCAAAAGTAACTCCTTGTTTTTAGTTAATTTAAATAGTCTCTCTCGATTCTAATTACGTTTTCATAGTTTAAGTGTGTAATAGCAAAAAAAATTTTGTAAAATAATTCTTAGTATGTTATTATTTGGGAAAACATCTATTGTAAAGTATTTTGGTCCCGTATACAACGAAAGAGGTAAACTTTAGGTAACCAGGGCCTTAGAGGATGTCTATATTTACAAATGTCTAGAATATTCAGTTATTTTTTATCAGTGATTCCATATATATTTTTAGAAAAAGGTTACTGAAAATAGTAAGATCAATGAGTAAATTTAGATAATAGTTTTTTTTTAATATATCATAGTTTTTGTTTTACAAAATTGTTATGTGTATATAAAAGTTAAACAAACGTAATAAGGTAATAAGTTAATAAATTATTTAGAACACCTATAAAGTTTTCTTAGTAAATGGCTGCAGACATTTTCTGGCACTAGTTAAAATACCTGATTTGACATCTGGACCTGGTCATCTGGAAGCAGTTTTGCTTTACCAAAGGGGTGAAATAGTATCTCAGATAGTTCAAATGGGCATTTAATACACTTATAAAGTTATTTGCACTTATATGTGACTCCGAAGGGGAATATTTAAGGAGGTAGTAAGCCTACGTATATACACGTACATATGCAACCAATGTCTGCAATACTGATTCAGTATATATAATATATATTTCATAGTAAATACATAAATGTGTGTATGAATAAATTAATTCGCATTGTTTAAATATAACATTTAAAGTACAATATAAAACATATTTAATATATATATAGATTATTTTGACATACGTCCATAGACTTCAATATACATTAATATTATTTTTATATTTGTGTTATAATATGAGTATATTTTAAATACGACTTGATACATGTACAGTATACAGACAATAAAAGAGAGAGAATTTTAACCTAAGATGACTATAAATATTGGATGTATTTTGATATAATTTTATCGCAGTTACTAATTTGATTGTGATGGATGCTGATGTGTCCCGAAATTTGATTATTAGGAACAATAAAGGACCGTAAAGTGGATGGTGGCTTTTTTCACATACACACAAACATGCACTTTTAGCAAATTACATTCTGAACTATCTCAGTTTTAATTTGGTGCAGTGCAAACTTATTGTCTGTGTATTAAACACATATAATTATTTCAATGACTGTTTAAAATTACACAGGCACACAAAAAAAAAAAACATCATGAACCAGAGGGGAGACCCCATTATTGATAGGTTTTTGGGATCGCTGAAACCGAATATGACAATAAAAACTAATTTTAAATGCCCGTTTTCCCGCTAGCACCCCCTTACTACCTCTTAAGGGGTGAAAATTAAAACTTTTGTATAAAATCAAGATAGATGTGTATTTCTACGTTTTTTGGGATGCTGAAACCGAAAATGATAACTAAAAATAAATTCATGACTACTATAACCCCCTACCACCCTTTAAAGGGGGTGAAAATTTCAATTTTTCTATAAAATCAAGATAGATATGTATTTCTACGTTTTTTGGGATGCTGGAACCGAATTTGACAACCAAAAGTGAATTTGATACCTCTTTTACTCCATACCATCCCCTAACCACCCCTTACGGTGCCCCCCCCCCCACCAATTTAGTTCAATTAACCAAGGTAGTTTCAATTTTGTATAAAATCAAGATGTATGAAGAAATTTTAACGATAAATGACATGTTTATCAAACTAGTTTGAGGTTACTCTTACCTCTTATATTAGAAATTGCTTTATCGATCAGAAGTATCTGATATTTAGTCATGATTTAATTCTACTCTTAGCAATTCTAATCCAGGAACAACGGCGTGGACGTAGTAGATTTCTGTTCCCTTTTGGGGTGCTGGATTAAAGTGAGTCCCCTTGCCTCTCACTATCCGGGGTGCTGGATTAAAGTGAGTCCCCTTGCCTCTCACTATTCAGCGTCTACCTGTTTCTACGATAATGAACTCTCTTGTTTTCAAAAGATCTTCTAAGTGGTTTCCTTTTATTGGCTCTTTTCTGTTCTGGCAAATCTCTTTTTAAATTCCCACAGTAGTCTGCTAACATATTGACATATGTTGTGGAAACAATAAATAAAACTATTCACTCGAAAATGGGATATTGAAATAGGTCAGATATATTGGTATCAAGGCAAACATCGATTTGTGTTAGTGACAATCGTTGTTCAGTTGTGTTGTAAGTAAGTATAATGTTCTTCATTGTTAAAAAAATCAAATAAAAATGTAATTTTCTCTTTTTCTTCAAAAATCATTGCATTAATGATTGTACACGAAACTGTTTGTCTTTCAATTTTAGTCTTAAAATTAAACACTTCTATCTTAAAAATAATATATCATAATTGAGACGCTTTATTTAAAAAATATATATATCTGTATTTAAATAAAGAATGATTTAAAAATGAACGAATGAGTGATGATAGAATGGTAAAAAAGATTTATATAGGAAAAGTGAGCGATAAGAGAGACAGGGGGAGGCCTCGAGTGATCTTCGAAAACACAATATCTATGATACTGGAGGAAGGTCACGTAAAAAGCATGAGGACCCCCCGGAGGGCATGTATGAAGAGGTTGAGGTTTGTGGCCGAAGCGAAAGAGAGAGGTATGCAGAGACCGTAGCGTTTTGCGCTCCGTCGTCTCTGGCTACCCCGCAAGGGATATGGCGTGAAGCTAAATAAATAAATAAATAATATGATTTAAAAATATTGTAAGTCATTTTCACAGCGACCATGATTGTTTCAATATTAACGGGGTAACAAAACGTTTATTACGTTAAACAAATAAAAGGTTTCAGTGTTAAATTGTGAAGAATTACTTTATAAGCTTATATAACCGAGTCACGAGTGCGTTATTCGGTAATATATGGATTTCATTTGCTTAAAAGGTTTTTCAATTCCTCTTTTCAATCCTCTATGCGTGAATTTTGTAATTATCATAGTATACTGTATTAATATACTACTAAAATCACTCAAATTATATCAAATTATATTATTAAATACGTCCCGTAAAATATTGTAGAAAATAAAAATAATATTTAAGTGTGGGGTGTTATTATAAAAGTAACTACAATTTACAAAAAAGGTGAACTGAAATGAAATTCCTGTTTAATAGAAAGGAGAGTACGCTTAGCTCTTGATGAAGTCTTAAGAATGTACGAGTATATTTTATATATTATATATCTTTTACATAATTTATTATGGTGAAAAATTATTTGTGCAGTAAGAATAAGATATAATCCTGACACGTTTTTATTTTTGTTTTCGTATTTTTAACAACCAGTAGGTTGTACAAACTACAACTTCATGGTTATTTCTTGCGTCAAATAGTAAAAATCGCTACTTTCACTAACTTTACAGCGTGTTTGCATTTTTTTCCCTAACTATCACCTTATAACGTTAGTGTTTTGAAAGGCATTTCTTACGAACTCCCACGTTGTAGATAAATCAACGACGAACAAATGATAAAGATATGGCTTAATTTGCAATGTTAAAAACATTGCCGTTAAATATTCATTATTATTCCTTGACTCCAGGCACATTAGATAAAAAATTGAGAAATTCTATTTTCTTACTATTTAACACAATTTATTTACGGTTAACTATTTTAAAAACCTCTAGGTTTATTATATATGATTACTTAGTAAGTGTAAGTAAAAAATAATGTCGTCAACAGGCTAGTAATAAGCTTT
This sequence comes from Melinaea menophilus ssp. n. AW-2005, assembly GCA_918358695.1. Lineage (NCBI taxonomy): Eukaryota > Metazoa > Arthropoda > Insecta > Lepidoptera > Nymphalidae > Melinaea > Melinaea menophilus. The sequence continues at coordinate 1,757,443 of OU911039.1, forward strand.
TAAGATAATAAATAATCATGGATTGAGGTGATTACAGTCATTATCTTTTAATTTCTTTATTTTATGGTTTGCCTTAAAGATTATTTTCTTTCCGTATTACTAATTCTTTATACAGGGTGTCCAGGAAACAATGGATAACCTCTAAAAGGCTAATAGTAGAACTAAAGGCAAGACCGAAAAAAAAAAGTTATAACCCTTACACTGCTAGAAAAAGGGTGCTTTAAAAAAACATTTTTTTTTTGTCTGATTTCATATTTTTACTCGTAACGAGGTCAAATCAGTTAAAATCATAATTATTTTTATACTTAAATATTTATTATTAACTGTATCAGTGAATAACCATCAAATAACATAGCTAACTGTAGTATATTTTTCAAAAAATTATGTTAAACTATTGTTTTGTTTAAAACCCTGTTTATATTATTTATACTTCTAAGAATCAAAATTAGAAGAACTTATACGGTTGTTTGTATTAAGAGCTTAATCTACAATAATATAACATTAAATTATTATAGTTACGGACAAAAATTAGACCCGTTAATGATCTGAACAACGAAAAATAGTATTTATTTTTTATTTTTTTTAAATCCCAGTTGATTTTACTTCTAGAATAGTTATATTTTGCCCAAATTATTATACAGTACCAGCCAATTACCTAGTCAATGTGGATAAAGTCATTCTTGAACCAGAGCTGGTTAATTTTCAGAGCGTGTGAAATGGACCGACACTGCACTGCACAAAGCACTGCTAATGCGCGTCCGTCCGTTGCACTGACCCGCAATTATATTTGCATAGGGACATAAATGATACGTACAGTACAGACAAAAGGTTTAACCAATTTGTGTAACTGTTAGACCTAACATTACTTTGACTAAGTTAAGTTACAAAGTATGCTAGTATCTCATGACATACATGATATAATTTTGTATCACATATCAATAATTCGATTAAAGAATATTTATTTGTATGGCGACCTGTTGGCCTATTGGATAGTGATCCTGACTGTTGACCTTAAGATAGTGGGTTTAATTTCTACACAGTTCTTTTTTTGACACATAGATTGTTATTGTAGGTGCACTTTGTATCTGTTATTTGTGTTTGTTATACTGTGATTTTATTACTTTAACCATTTAATAATAAATTATATCAATTTAGTTCATAGAGTATTTTAAAACATTACAATGAAAGTCTTTCTCTTTTGTCACACCTTCTCGATGACATGATCAATGACCCTCACATGAATATGAAAATACTCGTATATACATAAAACAATAATAACTCAAAATTAAACCAATAAAGTATGAAATCTATACTAACAATAATGTTAAATGTTTCAGTTTAAATACGTATTCATTACTTATTTGAGTGTTTTATTTTAAACTTAATTTCTCCACATCATAAAGTAATATGAACGTTATCTATCATTTGATTAAATCAAATTACTCTTATGGTCAAGATATAAAATTTGTATTTATAAAAATATTTTTAGACATAAAAAAAGTTGGACATAATTTTGGGTTTTGATTTTGCCCGCCGGGATATCCAGATTCCAATAAACTCGTTCACGTGTTCTATGTTAAACAAATAGCAAAGTCGATGATAAATAAAACTAGCTGCTTCTAGTTCGTTACATGATTCAACTTCAAGAAAATTTTATTCCAACATGTCGAAGATCTTAAATTTATAGTCGTTTATACATAAACAATCTCAAGCATGGCTTGTATTGCAAACCATAAAGCACGTACAAAGTATTTATGTTTGAACTTTCTCACCGAGTATAATATAATATAATATCACTTTTCACAATGCGAACTGGTTATTGTTTATGTTACATAAAACCAACCAATCAACTAACTAGTAGCAATTGACTGAAAAGTTAAAAACTTTTGGCCATTAGTTAAAGTTAAAAACCGTATTGGCATAATTAAAAGCCCAACGAAAACAAAACTAGGCCTACTTCTAATCTACTAAAACCTTTAAGAATTTTGATATGTTAGAAATTGCGTTTGTTGTCATTATTTTGTTTTATTTACGATGTTGTTTGTCAAAGAGTCAAGTGTTAAATTATGGGTCACATGAATAATTTAACATATTGTTTGCTAAGTTTAAGTGTACTGAAAAATAAAATTGTAATTTTTTTTATGGATGAACAGTAAAATGAAACGAATCGGTTAGACTGAGTTCAGTGGAAAAGTTTATATACCTTTTTGTTTTATTTATGAATATTAATAGAATGTTATTATTAACTAAATTCTAAATTACGATTGTATATAACAGTTATCACAGTCTTATTACAGGTTTATTTTGTATGATTTGTTGAAAGTTAATAGTCTAATGTTACATACAAAGTGTGACAATGTATTAGATTCCTTGTCTAAATTATTTTTTGTAAGTCCCTCCAATGCTAAAATTACAACGAGAGGAATTAAGAAAGAGTACAAAAAATAAGTTCATGGATTTTAACAATTCATAGCTACAAAATCTCACATTTTTTTTATAGCGTCAGAGAAAAGTACACGAGTCATGGCTTTATAACGAAATGTCTACAGCAAAATCCAACAAATGCTCGTATTACAAAGTTTATAAACAACAACAACAACAACAAATAAACCTTTAAGATGATAATTAAAATTCTAGCTACAAAAACACATACACACACGCTCGCATTATTTTTATTTTTTTTCTCCAAAAGAGTGTTTACTTATTTATTATATTAATTTTACAGTCAATAAACTTAAGTATTTTTAACTAAATTGTAATTGGTTGATATAGGAAAAAGTACATTAAAGGTATGAAAGTTTACAAGAAGAAAGAAAAAAAATATAACGATATGAGACATAAAGTTTTTAAATTGGTATATAATCTAAAATAATAAATTTTTTTCTGAACACAGAATATGGACTGATTATATATCTTGCATTATAACAGTAAAAAATACATAAAAGAAATTGTATAACATTGTATTGTTACTTTGAAACTTCATTATGAAAGTACTTGATACTAAATGCGGTGTTTCAGCGAAAATAAGATACATGAGTTTCAGAAACGTGAATTGTAGTAAAGCTCGCAACTAAAATGTTCTTGAGGAATCCACATCCTCGATATGGTAGATACTGCTTACAAAATGTACAAACGGAAACGTCTATTTTTATTTGCAATAAAATGAATGATCCACGCTACATGACTTTATTGCTTTTGTAACTGATGTTTTGATTTAAAGAACTATCAGTTAGTGTTCTAGTAACTTCAAGTATATAATATTTTTATATTTAACTTCAGTTCCAAATATTAATATAATGAAAACGTATCTTGAATATTTGCACATTAGATTTTGTAGATTTATATTATTATTTATTATTTATATACTTTTTCATTCGACATTTTCTATTGTAACAGATAAAAAGAACGTCTTACGATATTGGTTGAATTCAAACGCATAGTAGCTGAAGCTGTAAAGGTAAATAATGCGAACTTAGTTCACACATTTGACCTGGATACATTCGGGAACATGTTTATGTTTATACAAAACATTATAGTTCAAACTTCTGGATTCCAAACAACAAAGTAACGAAGAGATATAAGAAATATAACTGACTATAATAACATTAGGTATATAATAAAATTAATAAAAAAGTCTTTCTCTATTCAAAGATTGTTTATATTTCTCAAAATGATATATCTATATATCTTATCTATATTCAGGTTTAGACCATTATTTTCCCACCCACCTTTCAGAGTGGTGACCAATGCCTGCAAATCGCATTCTGATGATGCAATGAGTACTGCATCATTTGCATATAGCAAGCAATTGACCTTAAGGTCACCTACTTTCACTCCCATGTCACTCTCTTTCACGCCTTGGAGACATAGCGCAACCTTGCTTAACACCCGATTGGATGTCAAACCAGGGCGACATGTCAGCTCCTACTCGCACACAGGCTGAGTGATCTCTGTAAAGAGACTTTACAGCCTGTAGCTAGGGTCCGTTCACATTGTATCGGGGCAGTATCTCCCATAATTTCTTTCTCACAACCCTGTCAAACGCCTTTTCTAAATCCACAAAAGCACAGAAAACCTTTTGGTTTAGGGCCAAAAACTTTTCCGTGATCATGCGGAAGGAAAAGATCTGATCTATACACCCTCTTCCAGGTCTAAAACCTCCTTGGGCCTCCCACAACAGCCTTTCAGAGCTCACCTCCATTCTTCTCGATAATATTTTAGCCTAAACTTTACCTTTTTTTTATGATATTCAAATCTAACAAATAGAATCATCAATCATTTGTAACGACCCCAAAGAAGCTTATCCATACAGTCGTAAGAAGCTTATCATTACATTCCTTAGCGAGCCTTGTATTGGTTGTTAATAAGAACTATTATAAATATTTAAAAACTATATTAATATATGCGATATTAATAAAGTTTTTAATAATGATAAGTTGTGATATTCGAAGGTTGCTGAAGATGAAGTTCTAATACTTAAAATGGCAATGGATAATTATTATGAACTTTAGATGTGGGTAAAGGAATAATGGGTTGTTACTTAAAATAAATGCTGGAACTTAACCAGATAGGTATGGTAGTATATCTTTAAGAACAAAGTAAACATATTATACAAAATGACTTAGCTACGTCTGTGCTTCAGATTTGTTCTACTGGATTGAGGAAATTGTCATTTTAAAATATATACTATCCTAAATTTTTAATAGACTTTTTTATAATATACGATACGATCATATTTTTTTATATGCAATTGTTTAACGTTTATGTCTTCGTAATTATGTAATTTCAGGATTTTTAAATTATAAGAGCTACTCTGAATGGAACCTAACAAGACTATGAATCAATGTCTCAGCAGTAAATTGATAACTTAAATGTGTCCCGGTTTTTTAGATTGATTCGATATGGGTCTTAATAATAATGGCGATTTCCTATTTCAAAAATCAGCAACTTTTTTATCCCGCTACTAACGATTTTATTTCCAAGTTATATTTTGATGAAACGTACAAAATATGCCCATCTAACATTTATTCTATTTTGGTTTTAAATCACAAAAAAGCAGATAAAAAAAATTAGGATGGAAGGAACATTATTTTATACACAATAAAATAACAAAAAATACTAAGAAGGAATGAATAATTCATAAACATTAAAAATTATTATTCACGCGCTTTTCATTTTAAAGCAAATTTCTTGCGCGAATTTTTTTCCCATCGACTTCAATGGATATCAGTTTTTTGGTGATTATTCCTCAACCACATGACATTTTTCAATATTTTTTATAAAACCGTCACCTACTGTGTGTCTTTTTGATTGCAAAATTTCATATTTTTCCGTCAAGTAGTTTTCGAGCCTATTCGTGACAAAGAATGTGAAAAAGTCTCCAGTAGAGCGCTCCCCTGGCTTCACTCAGTAATATATATAAATATCAGTTTTCTTTTTGAATTCAACCCTTAACATGTTAAAAAGGAAAAAAATATCTAAATCCATGGGCTGTGTGACTAGTGCTTACATAAGCTATTTTATTTATCTGATATCGAATAACATTGGAAAGATAAAATATCACTTTCGCGCAGTATTCGTGTTTCACAGACTCAAGAATATCACGAAAATATGTGTTTGTAAACCAAAGCTTTCTTGGTATCTCAATTGTTATTAACCTCGTTGGGAAATCCGGCGTGATTTGTAGCACGAGATAATATACAAAACAAAGGTTTTGTGAAATATTATTTACATTTTCAACAGTAATCTAGATACGCTCTCCATTGTAACCGACTAAAAACGAATACTTCACTGACTGTAGAATAGTATGATATTATACTATTCTACAGTCAGTCAGTATATTTTAAAATAAATTTTATTTGCACATGTTTTTATAATTTTTAATTGAAATTTTTAAGAGAATGAAACAATTATTCTAATGTGTTTCTTATCCACATATTAGCAACCTCATAGCTCCGTAATTTATAGCAAATAAGAATGATTATGCTTATTTATTGTCGATAGTACTAGTATAATCCTTTTTACTTTCTTATAGATAAATACTCCTTCAATGTAGTAGATACTAGGGATACTTTTGAACGTCTTGGAATGAATTAAGTTATATTTCGAAGGTGAATGAATCATTTTACTCATCGTATATTATTTCTGATTTATTAATTTTATGGGTGTTATTTCTTGTAAAAATGTATATGCTAAGAGAAAGTCAGGTAAAGGAGTTTTATTTGCAAACGAGTATACGATTATAAAAGTTCTTCGTTTACACATTTTACATTGCACTTACGAAACGCTGGGCTCTAATTACAAGGTTCTAAATGCTAGGTTAATAGCCAACAAGAAACTCATTTTATTTCAACTTTTTGGCATGTTTAAGAACTGAATGTGAGAAAAAATTAAAAATCAAGAAAAAATACTTTTTATCTTATTAAAATATTAATATTATAGAATAATTGAGCGGAGCGTAAGCGAAGCTCTTAACAGTTTGGGAGACCTTTTTTGTGTTTAGTTGTCTCCAGAATGCGACGAGATAATTAGCTAAAAATTTAGTCATGTATGTTTGAGCCGAATGCGGATGTTATAACGAAAACAGATTGAAAAAATGTTTAGTCATTCAAAAGTTATCAAAAAAAGATCATTCTTGCCATAGACAGTACATTAGAATTGCCCTGCGCGTGCGAGCAATGTGCTGAGCTAGAAGGTGACAATTAGTCGTAATAAATCGATATTTCCTGTACCTATTCAGATGCAAGGATAGGGTCTCAGCTCAACACCCTTCGCGCACGGTTGGCGGATCCTAGTTAATTAGATTCATTGTGCTTTCAATTTACAAAGAGTTACATAACTTTGATGTAATTAAAATAGTGAAAATATATATGGGTAGCGTTCGTTTATTTTTATTAAAATTTCAAAATTATGTTGATTTTATTGTAATAAATGAATTAAATATTTAAATATATTCAGTATGTAATATTGTATTAAATAAATTATATAATTTAAAACAATTATTCTTGTATATTTTTTAAACATTTTTAATGTAAAATTGTTTAATCTCAATCTATTGTAAACAATGTCACGTGATATGAGCAAAGTAATAGTCGGGTTTACAAATTGTTAATATTTTAAAAAAAGAAAGCTGTTATGTTACATTATTAACAAATTGGTTATTGCCAGCCATCCCTATCAATACAGTTCTTGTAGGTTTTGTAACATTCTGAATTTAATGTAGGCTGAAGTTTTTCTCCTGTAGTTCTGTACTAAATTTAGATTATTTGTAAATAATAATATCGCATAGTTTATTATTTACAAATTTAATTACAAATTTAATTTGTAATTAGTTACAAATTTAATGGTTTCCTACAATACAGAAATTAACAAACAATGTGCCAGAATCACGTAACTTTTGTAAGGGGGGATCTAAAATATAGGAACTAGAATGAACTTCCTTATATTTATTTAAAAAGCGATGGTGGGAACTGTGAACTCTTTGATAAATAATGAACAAGGCACTATAGTTCTCGGGTATTTCAAAGTGCTATACTGGCAAAGTGCCATCGGACGTTATGTTTATTTTACACCTTAGTAAAAAAGATTGTTTATACGTAAGTAACTACTTCAGTTTAACAATTTTATCTTATTTTATTTAATTTTATATTTAATTTGAATATCAATTTGGAGGCAAAAAAGAGATGTGGCATTGCGGGTAACAGTTTGAAATTATAAATATAACAACTTTATGATATTATAAACTCTTATACCGAAGTCATATTTTATTTGTGGTTTTTATTAAATTACGATATGGAATAGGGTGTCAAAGAAAACAGATTTATGGAAAGAAAATAGTTAATTTCAAAGTTTGATAATATCTGTTTTGTTCGTATATCGTACCACATTAGTATTTCTGTGATGTCAACTATAATATATTACATTTACTACTTTTAATATACATATTACGAGAGCTACAGAAAGTAAAATAAGTAAATACTCGTAGCTGGATTTCTTATATCAATTACATTAATATAATGCTTACGATTGCTTGATTTGTACATACGAGTATAACGCAGAAAGTCTCATTCCAGGTACTATTAATAAATTGCCCTGTTAGTGTTAAGTGTTTTCATAGTCTAATTGTTAGCTGGGGTATTTTATCAGTAAAATACGTATATATTCATTGATTCGTTGAGAATTAAATTGTGCAGTACTTAACATCTTTCTGGCATATTAGGATGGGATTATCTGTCAAATCATTTGATGATGATGATAATGGATATTTATCCAACCATATTGCTTAATCTACCTAGCCGTCGCACGGAAACTATCCTATTAGTATTGAAAATCCGTAACTTTGTAAGGTATTTTGTAAATTGCCCGAAATATAACTATTTATACAGACTGGTAATGTTCTTGTAATTCATCTGTTTTAATAACATATCCTGGGCGCCTTGGACCACATATCACTAGAAGTTTGACCGTAACGTTTGTTTGTTCACCTGATGTAAAAATCAGGCAAGTCCGAAATCAGAGAGCTATCTTAGATATACACAAATATACAAGTACATATATAATTCCTTTTGTGATCAAACTTTGAATAACGATAAAATGAGGGACGAAAGTTTATTTGGAAATTATTTTTTCTTTTTTAGGTTCGCCTTCCTCACGTTAGCAATGCTACAGGCAAAATTAATTATTTATTACACCGGTAAATAAAGATATTTTCGTATAACTATTCTATTTTACACATAATCATAATGCGGTGGTTTCTGTATAGAAATATTACGGTAATATTACCGTACCTAAATAAAAAGCTAAGAACTGTATGTTTACATCACATTTATTATTTATATGAGACAAAAAATGACAAAAAGAGAATCAAGCTTAATTATATAAGATTAGATCGTTATGTTCGTTGTTTCATAAAAATAGATAAATAGAACAGGAAAAAGTTTGAAATTATATTAAGAATAAGAAACTGGGTTAAAATAACAGCTATTGTCTTATTATCTCGTTTAAGAACGCTGTGGTATTGAATTATGACACAGAGAACAATACCGTTATTGAAAGCACGAAGAACGGAAGGACATCCTTCTGTTGACACAACAACATTATAGTAAGTAGTTCAACTTTAAAAGAATTATAAATTTTTAAGCAAATATAATAAATAAAATTTTAAATAGTTGTTATAGTATTTTTTTATTATAAATAAAGATTTTTATTACAACCACGAGATAAGTAACCAAATATAAAGGTTGCATGTTTTAAAGACATTGTTAAAAAAGTTGGGATACAGAAATGTAAGATATACCTCATATATTAAATATTATTATAATATTAATATTCAAAATCTGTGCTTAATTTTATAGTACTATTAAATTTATTTACGCCCGTCAATAGGAAATTATTACTAAAAATTTACGCAGCAAGCTTTGGTACAATTCGTTTTTTAAAAGGCGTTCGACCTAATGAGTCATTACAATACATTGAACAATAAATTAATATGTTATTTGCGTTTTATATTATAAAGCAACTATAATGCAAATATAACTATAATAAAAATGGAAAGACGATTTTCAAGTATATTAACGTTTTAAAAATATTTTTTCTATAGGTTTAGATAAACTAATAGAAGTTTTCAACGCTTAGGAACTTTTGGATTTTTTATCTGTTCGTTTCCTAGAAATCGATGAACATACATGGGAGCGCCCACTGGTCGGAAATTGGTTAATTAAGATAACATTTTTATTTATTATTGACTCAAACGTTAAGTTCATGTTAACGCCATTATTAATTTGTATTTTCCATGTGTATAACCTAAACCAAAACCCAATTAACCTAATTAATAAGATGGTAATTTTTATTTGTTTTAAATAAACACAGAAATAAATGAATTATTTTTTTCATAGCTTACTGCACGCAAGATAACAGCATATAGTTATTCTTTCTTTAGTTTACCTTTAAGCAAGAATAAAAATAAGGTGTGTTCTTTCAGATAAACGTACATAATAATTGTAAGAATATATTTAAAATGGTAAAATGGAGGAAAAATTTAATAATAATAGTCTGCCAGAATATTAAACTTGTGAAAGTCCAGAGTTGTAGTTACATTTGTTATAAAATATTTATTCGAAATCCGAGAAAGCGTGCTTGTTGGACTTGAGAATCATTTATGCTTTGTAAATTTAAGTGTAGATTTTATATACCTTTATATTGTGATATCCAGATTGTGTCAAAGAGAAAACGCGCAAAAAATATGAAATATGCTTTAATATTTCCCAAACGCACATACTCGTATTATTTTGAAATAACTATTAGTTTTTTATATCCTACTGGTGAGACTGTCCTCGCTAATTAAATATAATATTGACATGACTGACTTGTCTTATTTACTAGATTAAACACCGATACACAAGCAATGACGAAACAATTAATATAATATCTTATTGCAGAAGCTGAAACTGAGCTTTCTATCTAATTAGTGTAAATTATAATTCGAATTACCGCTACTTTACTTCCATTTGAGTCATAGAAATCAGGTTGGAAGAAAAATTTTAAATGATAATTCTAAAGATTTTTTATTGACTTTAATTGAACTATCTTATATACCCTAAAACAGATTAAGATATTAATCATTTTTGTATTTCTTTTACTACTAAAATTAATAGATAATACCAAATCTCTTTCTTGTTTCAAAATATTATAAGTCCATGAAATTAAATAGTAAATGGTACATACTTATCAGTTATTTATTATGTAATCATCAATCAATCAGTAAACAGTACATACCACCAGGAACTCGCAGCTACTTAGCAACTCTGCACTATGGAATTTACTTCGTCAGTGTACAATTAATGTGTAACACGCCTGTGCTAGTAAGAACAGTGCAACTAAAATGTATTATAGTATTCTGTCATATAAAAATTGTAATGTAATTAAATGTAACATCTTTTAAAATAGGCCATGTTGATGTTTCAGAATGATTGAGCCGAGATATTTATCCGTGCAATAGTATTGGGTCCCCGACTTTGTATGTATAAATATTTTAGCAATATAAAAAATTAACGCAAATAAAAATATCAGTATTATACACATTTAAACCGGAATGGGCTGCAGTTATAAGATTAAAGCAGCTAACGAACATGCATGTAGTTACAGAGAGTAAAATATTTTATTGTTTTTTTATTTTTATTTCAAATTTGTAATACAATAAGCCCGTTCCATTTCAGAATTGGTACAGTGTGCGCAAAAAATATTTTTAAACAATGAAACTTTTGAAACAATAAAACTGAAATTTGCTTGAATTGGGTTTTAACATGTCTCTTCTATTTTAAACAACAATATGCAAACAAACTAACAAATATTTTCAAATTTATTTTGAATACGAATATGTAATGCAATTTAACAAAGAAAAATATAAAATTGTACCTTATTTACTGTAACTGTTTCAGTTATTTAGTATGTTAGTTCAGTATTCCAAGGTGATTTGCTAACTCGCTCTATTCGTTCATTAAAAAGGTGATATTGATATACGAGGGTCAAACTGAAAGTTCTTAGAAAATCAAAAACTAAGCATTCTAGCAAGTTATTAGTTTTATTGTAACTTTTCAAAATAGCGTCCATTTACATCAATACATCGCTGCATTCGATGGAACCATTGAGAAAAGCATCTTGCCCACTCGGCCTTAGGGGTCTCTTCGACGGCGTTTTGAAACGCAGCCACTGCTTCTTCGGCGTCTATAAAACGTTTTCCTCGAAGTTTTTCTTTTATTTTCGGAAATAAATAAAAATCGCAGGGTGCGAGGTCGGGACTATACGGCGGGTGACCCAGTAATTCCACGTCTGAGGTCACCAAATAGTCGATCGTTTGCCTGGCGGTGTGCGACGAGGCATTGTCGTGATGAAGGAGGATCCTGCTGCGAGGTCGTTTCTCTCGAACTTTTTCCAAGACAAGTGGCAAACAATTGTTAGTATACCACTCTGCATTAACCGTTTTCTGATCCTCTAAGACTACTGTCGCGCAATGACCTGTCTTTCCGAAGAACGAGGCCACCATCTTTTTTCCAACACTTCGACCTCTCTTCACTTTAGTTGGCAACTCTTCGGAAGGAAACACCCACTGAGCAGACTGTCTTTTGGTTTCCGGATCATAACAGTAAATCCAGCTTTCGTCACCCGTTAGTATGTCGAACACAGCATTTGAGTCACCTCCGTTAAATTTTTGGATCATTTCTCGGCATCAATCAACATGGCGGAGTTTTTGAGCCTCGGTCAAATTATGCGGTATCCAGCGGGCACAATGCTTCCTGACCGCTAAATTTTCATGGAGGATTTTGTGCACTTGACTCATACCTATGCCTAGACTTGTCCGAATCTGCTGATAGGTCACTCTTTTGTCAGTCTCTATCATACGCCGCACAACACTGATGTTATCTTCAGTCGTCGCTGTAGAAGGCCGTCCCTCACGCAAATCATCGGTGAGATTAGTTCGACCACGTTTGAACTCATTAAACCAGTTGTAAACTGTGGCACAAGATGGGGCTTCATCGTGAAAAGCCAATCGAAGTCTATCATAACTTTCTTGTTGACTTAAATGACATCGAAAGTCATAAAAAAACATTGCACGAAAATTTTCTCGGCTTAAATTCATTCTGACGTGCAAAGACAATTTTCAATTTGCCGCCAAATCGTAAAACAAAGACAAATGAATGAAATATACACTCAATAATATTGGTAAAGAGTTCTATTTTCAAAATTTAAACTATTTTTTTTAATATAATGCTTTAAGGTGGCCAGTTCTAAAAACTTTCAGTTTGGCCCTCGTAGTTATGTTATATGTTGCTGTAACGACCGGTTATCTCGAAGTTAATAAACAGTGCATACTAATCTACAGTAGCTAACGGGTGTGTCATGTCATAAAGTGTGGTAAATTACCCAGTAACAGAAATTATTTTCAGGACGTTGTTTATTTTAGAAACGTTAATCATACTTTATGTTTCACAAGTATAATATAATAAAAATATAATTTGTGTATCTAATGTGGATACAGTTAAAAAGTAAATCTTTATTTGTCAGACTTAATTTACCATTTGGATTCAGTCACAAAATTTGATTGTTATAAAACTAGATTTTTTTGGTCCTTCTTTTTAGCTTATATAAAAAAATATTAAATATGTTACGCTTAATATAAACGAAAGCATACTCATTACTCATTATAAGCTAACGCAACGAGAGCGCTGGTGATGAAAATAACATATATTTGACATTTTATTAAAAAGAACACATTTAAATTATTTTGTACATTTTAAAAATCGTTTACTAAGACGTTGCTGCAGAATATAAATAAAAGTACAGAATATTTAAATTATGTCAAAATATTAAGCACGAGTTTTAAATGCGCTTAAAGTGAAAACGCTTAATATTATATTTAAACTGCGGATAAAAACAGGCTTTCTTTGTACGTATTTTTATAAGCATTATTAGTATAAAGATTGTCTTATATCTTTTTTTAAATAAGTTTTTAAATTATATAGCGACATTTCAGCCATTTCAACTTACATATTGATATATTTAATACGTCTTTGATATTAAAAAATACTGAAATAACTAGTCTAATAATTTATTAATTTCAAAATTTACCAGAATCATTGACATAGTAAACAGACATTGCCTAAACCAGATTATATTAAGTAGATTGGACTTAAGTTGTTAGTCTGCTTGAATACCTGTAATAATCTAATAGAAGCAAACGGTAGTATATGGTAATATATACATATCTCATCATCTCGTGATTATTTAATTGATAATTCAAATGAATATTGTATTCACTCTAATTTGTATAGTATTAAGCTGTAAACTTAATTCAGACGTCTTAATTGCCTCTATTTGTCTAAATCAATCAATCAATCAAAATTATATTTACTGAATGTACATGTGTAAAAAGACGTTTAAAAAAACCAAAACCAATATAACATAAATTAAATACAATTTAATACTTATCTCACCCAACTTTGGTTCCTCCACAACGACTCCGCTTATCTTGGAAACAATAATCTCAATGATAATATTTTATTGCAACTATTTGGTAACCTTGGTTTGGTTTTTGAGGCGTGAATTTATTTGAAAATAGTGTATTTATAATGTTTCTTTGAAATATTAAATTTTTTATTAGTCTATGTTTGTTTATGTGTTTAACTGAGACAGTATTGCAGCCACGATCCGATATTATAAAATAATTGAAATTGTGTTATAAAAAGCTGAAGTAATAGTAAGTACTTAGATAATAATTTAAATCTAAAATGATAAGGATATGCATGAAGTTATAAGATCAATAATACAAACATTTTAATTTCAAAACTGCAATTATTATAAATATATATATATATATATATATATATATCATCTATCGTCTTAACAGTTATTAACACGTTCCTTGTGGAATTGATTAGAAAGATATAAAATGGCGTCTTGTACGCACGATTTTTATTCAGTAAATAACCTGCATATTCCTTTCATTTTTATTCGTGTATTTTATTTAAACTTTATATGAATATATAAATATACCCCAAAGCTATAAACATATATATCACCGTCTTTATCCTAAATGACTCTAATCTTATATTATATAATTATAATATAAAATTATATATATAAAGTTCGTTTGTTTTGGAACTTAAATGACGGTCGGTAAATATACCGAATATTATCAGTAATAACTGATAACATTAGAATGGTCAGTAAGTATATTAACTGGAACCCTTATTACCAACTACTACTAATATACTACGTATTAAAAAAATTATAATAATTTTAAATAGTTATTTATTAATTCCTCTGGTATTGTCATATGAAGTTCATGATGCAAAAATTCATTGTCCCTCTGTACTAAACCAAATTTAGTATCTATTTCAATATTACAAGAATTAACTTTAATTTTTTTTTCAATTATATTATATCTAGAACGATCAATAAATAAAATAAAGTAATTGAACAAATATTTAACCAATATTTGTACTATGTTAAAGAAATATAGTATAAAATTAAAAATGTTTTTGGGTAACGAGATTACAGTTGTAATTTTTACTTTTATTGAATACTCAAATGGAAATTCAGGGCAAAGATACTTTAGCCAAAAAAACATGATTCATATTGTGTATAAAAATAATTTTTGAAACCTCTAGAATTAATTTTTTAAAAAGTAAGATACATAAGACGAAATATTTTATACTTCTTTAGTATAGTAATAATAAAGAATATTAAAGTAGTAAAGAATTTAAAATAAAATATTTTGATTAATTTTAGTTGAAAGCAATGTTAATACTAAATGAGTCGGGGCAATCTTATTGGTCATTTCAATTTAATTCCTCTAGGAAGAAAAGTGAACAAAAAATAAAATAAATTCTTTTTACATTTCAATCCATTCATTATATTCCAAATTCAATGTATATAATATATATTGCCTCGACAACAATACTTATAGTTCGAAATATTATTTATAAATTTAAACAATGAAAAAATAATTGGGCTACGTCTAGCGCAGTTACGCTGATTAGAGAATTAATTATAAAAAATAGTAAATTAATTAATATTAAACGTAAATAAAAAAATAATTGAATTAAACGTGAAAAAAATGTAAACTTAACTTTTAAAGAAATTAAGAACTTTTAAAGTAAATGTATTGATTTTTAGATTATATAACTACAAACCGCATTTTATATGATGTTAGAACAGAGGTCTATCATCTAGATGCACACTCGTCTACCAGACGTGGACAGTCATATGCCATCTTTGCTGGATCTTTGGCTGACTACAGAATCAGCAAATTACCTGGATATTATCGAGGCGACCCTGAAATTCTCTAACCATTGTCAGATACAGAGTGTAGTACCCATTTAACGTCAGTCTCGCACAAGACCTGCGACCCGACGCGTTTGGCACTACAAGACAGACGATTGAGATCAAATACGGTTCTTTTTTGCATCCAACCTTCGTTCTTGACGATTTTTGCTCGGACCCCAAGCCCAAGACTGCGTCCTGTCCCCAGTATTTAAAACTTAGATTGTTATGTGGATGACAACACGGATGGGGATGCGGTATATTTTGACCGTGCAGCGCTCTATCGGGAAAACGTCAACGAGTGCCAAAAGAAACTTGTGTCTTCTATAGACCTTCCTGGAGATGGTCTCAGAATAGGGTGAACTGAATCACATTCAGTTCAATCCCCTAAAAACACAAGTTTGCTCGTTTACTACGTACGTATGTATTTGTAATACATAAGATATTCCACAGAATGGCAGGTACTAGCGAAGATGTCACGGTGAGAATGAAGAAGAACGTGCTCAGGTGGTTTGGACACGTTGAACGAAGGAGTGATGAAAGAATGGTAAAAAAGATTTATATAGGAAAAGTGAGCTGTAAGAGAGACAGGGGAAGGCCTCGAGTGACCTTCGAAAACACTGTATCTATGATACTGGAGGAAGGTCACGTAAAAAGCATGAGGACCCCCCGGAGGGCATGTATGAAGAGGTTGATGTCTGTGGCCGAGGCGAAAGAGGTATGCAGAGACCGTAGCGTTTGGCGCTCCGTCGTCTCTGGCTACCCCGCAAGGGATATGGCGTGAAGGTAAATAAATAAATAAATAAATAAGATATTCTGTAATTTTGATGTCTACAAGAATATAAAATTATAATTATTTTAATTTTCAAACAAATATTCGTTTACAGTAGCTTAAAAAAATTGTTTAAATGAAATATCGTATATAAAAACATTTTTTATGTGTTGCTTATTATCACATTCAGTAATTGTAGTCGCAAGGTTTTAGTAACAAATACTGTGCACCGTATCACACCGACACAAACGCATTTCTGGTACAAAAATATTACTTTATAGCATGATTACACATTTCATCTATTGTGATAACCATATTCCTTTTAAAAAGTTAATCTAAATTGCTTGTGTCTTGAGGTTGAAACACGTACAGGCGTCGTTTTAAGTTTAATATTCTCAATCTAGGTATGTTGATAGATATTAGCTCACAAATTTAATCCTCGCATTTTGAATAAACTTTATTGTATTTCAAAATTATATATAAAACAGGTTTAAGATTTTTGTAATTGAAAATCATACATCGGAATTGCGTAATTAAAAAAAACATATTTAAGACTTTTTAAGTAGTTTTATTTCGTCCGTCTTAAATGTTAAAATAAAGCGGTTTCAACAAATATCAACGATCCGCTGAAGTTAAGTAAAGCACCATTAACAACTTAAAATACGGGCTGATTCAGTCTTTTATAAAGTTAGTTCTGAATGTGCTATAAAATAATAATGTATTCAAGCCATTTGTAAATGTTTAACGTCTTCTAGTCGTGTAACGTCGTTTCCTAAAGCTTTTAAAAAATCTGTATTTAAGTTATAAAATAAAAAGGAAGTAAAAGACTTAAATTTTATTTAATGCAGAAACCATTAATTTATGCGGATCGCAAAGATATCCCGAGAATACATGGTTATCTCCAACAAAATATTATTATCAGTTTATATTTGGGAAACTAAAAAATGTGTACTGTATGAAGAAGTCCTTTTTTTAACAGATTTTTTGTAACTATAACTAAGTTTTAAATGCGTATTTGATGAAAGTATATAATCAAAATCAAATCATATGTAAATGCTAATAATTCTTTTCATTTATAAAATAAGATTGGATTGAAGTATATAATAAATAAAAACATTGAAAATTTAGAGTTTTTCTAAAGAGGATAAATATGTGATAATGTTGAAGATTGTAATCACCTTTTCCTTAAAACGATTCAAAAACACCATATTCTTTTTCATTAATTTATCCCGGACCTTGCTTTGACCGATAAATTAAAATAAATAATATTAAATATTGTGTGATATGAAATCTTCAGCACAATTTAAATAATCTTATTTCTCTTTATCTCTTTATCTATTTGTCTCATGTAGGGAATAATTCCTCTTATATGCAACTTATGTCCATGGACGACGGCCCCACATTTTTTTTTATTTATCTTCTTTTAACCCTTGTATTTATTCTCGATTATTCTCAATGGAATAAAAAATATACGTATATTTCTTTAATAACACATATAATAACTTTGAATATAAAATGCTTTATATTTATTATTTTATTTTATTTATTTATTTTACCTTCACGTCATATTTATTAATATATTTATATTTTTTATATTTATTAATGATACATATATTATTAACCCAATAGTAATAATAATTGCCACTCATATGATATGATAGACTCATGTGATAAACAAATATAATATTTTTACAATAAGAGATAAAGCATTAATACCAACTGGGTATTAGGAAAAAATTGGTAAAAAAATCGTTATACAACTAAAATTTACAAAAACACAATCTTTTGTAAGATGAGAACGTCTGGCAGCTTATTTGTTTTTGTATAGTAACCTGGAACAGGGAACTATCCAGAGATCTCAATATGATTCTAAAATGATATCGTATCAACAAAATGCTAACTTTATATTGCAAGATTCAATGTTATAAGTTTAAATAAGTACACTTTTAAGTTTTAGACTTGAATTAAGTAAATATTCTAATACATATATATAACCTGAAAAGACAATAAATGGTAAATCTTGTATAAAAAATGCATCAAAATTAAGTAAAAACCGGATCATGAATATCTTAATAATTAAAATGGATTGTAAGGCTTTATCTGTATGTAGCACGGATCGAACATATTTAAATGATACGAAGTATGACTCTAGATACTGTTATGTTAATAGACAATACGAACCCGCTTGGAAACTTTGATTGATTTAAGTGAAACTTAAACTGATCTATGAACGAATATTTCTGAATATTAAATTTTTGAAATATAAGAAAGCTGTTGCCTATGCTCTTATGAATATCTAAGTCCCACTATATTTTTATCGAAAGTGAGTGAAAAGCTTCGCAAAGACAATAGAAACGCAGTGTTGTCTTACATTATATCTAATTTTGTGTATTTTACAAATATGTTATGTTTAAGTGGTTGTATTATTTAACTATTTATAAGTTCTTTATCCCTGTTCCCTAAGTCGTACCGTCACTTAAGATCTTATGTATTATAAATTACTTTATCAATAGTTACTTACCTGTATAATTAATAAACTTTGTATATGAGATAGTTTTATAGAGAATATGTGAGCTTAAAGAGAAAGTTATAGGATGATGTAACTTGACTTAGTTGAGTCTACTTCGGTCGCTTGCCGGAGTTCGTACAGAGCGGACGTGTCGAGAGTAATTATCTTAGGATTTTTTGAGGTTGGATGTTTTCGTGGTTTTTGATGCTTAGTGATTTTGTGTCGTTGTTTTGTGGTGTTGTTCCCTTCGGTATTTCAAAAGGCCTTTTCAGGGCCCCGTTGGTTGTTTCTGTTTCGTTTCTTTCTTTTTTTTTTTTTCCCCTTGGTGTTGTTGTTGTTTTCGTGGTTTTCTCTTCTTTCGTGTGTGTATTTTCTTTTCGTGTTTTTGTAGTCTTTTTGTAGGGTTTGTGTGTTTTCGCTGAGACCTCTGTGGCTCGGACATCATGTCCGACCACGAGGTCACAGATACGCGCAAGCGTCCCCTTAGCGGGGTCGTGGAATCTCAAAGCGACGCGACCGATAGCGACTTTAAGCTGGGTGTTGCATTAGGTAAATGCAATACTTGCTTGTATTAGTGTTGCATTAGGTAAATGCAATACTTTAATGCAATGCTTGACTTGCTCGGGCGAAGGCCGACTTACGGGCACTTGCCCTAGAAGCTGAGGACGAGGAGCTGGAGAGGGCTCTTGGTTCGCGGGCCTTTCGTAAAGCTGCTGCATCCTCCGAAACTTTAGCGTGTTCGGAGGAAGAAACTGCTCCGGGTGTTGCTGCGAGGCCTGACCCAGAGGTGCTGGGGCCCGAGGAGCTTCGGGCTCTAGCAGGGAAGTGTGCCGCTTCTATCCTAGAGGTTAGCCGGAAGTCGGGCAACCTCAAGGGGACGATGGTGAAGGCTCTCAAGGAGGCATCCAGGGACCTCCTTGAGGTTGTCGACACCCTCCTGAGCCGCACCGAGGCGGATGAGACCCGCCGGTTAAGGGCCGCTAATGCGCGCCTAGTAAAGGAGGTCGAAGGCCTTAAAGCGGAGGTAAAGGCCCACCGCCGCGAATTTGCCGAGATGAAGTCGGCAGCGGCTAAGGCCGCCCCTGAAGCTCCCTCCCGCGAAGCGGACTTTGTGGAGGAACTGAGGCGCTCCATCGTTTCCTCTGTTGGCAATATGGTCAACGCCAGATTTGCCAACATCGAGGAGCGCCTCCTCCCTGAGAGGATGATGCGCCCGCCGTTGGCGGCAGATCGCAGGGCTAGTGCGGCAGCTGTTGTTGCCCCTCGTCAACCGGGTGCGCCGAGACCTGCTGGGGGTCCCGTGGCGGCCAGAACGCCGGCAGCTACGACGCCGGCGCCTGCTCCTATCATCACGGAGGCTTGGTCCTCTGTGGTGCGGCGGGGTTCTAAGAGGGGCCCTAGGACTGTGGCCCCTACTCCGGTGGCCCAGTCATCCACGGCTCAAAAGACGGTCCAGCCGATACCGGTTGGCCTCCAGACGAGGAAGGTTAGAAAGGGAGGGCGAGGAAAGGGCGGTAAGGCCAGCCAGACCGTGCAAGGCCAAAGGCCCCCTCCCAGGCTGCCGTCCTCTCGGTCTCCGGCTGTTATCATCACGCTGCAGACCGGAGCTGCAGCTAAGGGGGTGACCTATGCCCAGGTCCTCGAGCGCGCCGCCGAGAAAATAGATCTCGGTGAGATCGGGCTCGAGGCTGGGCTAAAGATCCGCAGGTCTGCCACGGGGGCTAGACTTCTGGAGTTGCCTAAGGCGGCTCCAGAAAAGGCCGAGAAATTGGCCCAGTCTCTCCGCTCGGTACTAGACGGGGTGGCGGACGTCGTCCAGCCCATCAAACGGGTCAGTGTGAGAGTTGGGGGCCTGGACGATTCCGCCACATCCGAAAAGGTGAAGGTGGCGATCTGCCGCGCTGCCAATTGCCCTAGCGAATCGGTCCTTGTGGGCGAGATTCGCTGGGGCTACGGGGCTACGGGCTCAGTTGTTGCCCGCTGCCCTGTCGAAGTGGCTAAGACGATTTTGAATGCAGGCAGACTCCTGGTGGGTTGGAGCTCGGCCAGGGTCGAGCTCCTAGAAGAGCGTCCGATGAGGTGCTTCCGGTGCCAAGAGCCGGGGCACACTCGGGCGCTCTGCCCATCAGGAGTCGACAGAAGCGATGTCTGTTTCCGGTGCGGCTTGTCGGGGCATACCCGCGACAGCTGCACCGGAGTCCTTCGGTGCGCCGTCTGTGCAGACCTCGGTCTCCAGGCGGGGCACGAACTGGGGAGCCGAGCCTGCAAGGCTCCCCGTAAAAGAGGAAATGCAGCTGGTCCCTCCCCAGCTGCCCCAAGAGGTGCGCGTCAGCAGACGCCTGTGGAAGCCATGTCGTCATGAATAGACGACGACATGGCTTCCTACAGGCGAACCTGAACCACTCCGCCAGGGCCCAGGATCTTTTCATCCAGGCCATGGCGGAGTGGGAAATCAGTATAGCGGTGGCCTGTGAGCCCTACTATGTCCCCCCTAATTCCAACTGGGCGGGGGACACTAGCGGTTCCGTGGCTGTGGTTGCGGGTTCTGGTCCCGGTCCCCCTTTCTCCACCTTGGAGACTGGCCCGGGTTTGGTCGTTGCGCGGTGGGGGGAGTATCGTCGTCTGGCGGAGTTCGAGACTTTCCTCGACTCCGTCAGTGCGGCGATTGGCAGACAGGCGTCGGGGAAGCTCATCTTCCTCGGCGACCTGAACGCCAAATCCGCGGCCTGGGGGAACCACGCCACGGACGCTAGGGGTAGGGCCGTCCAGGCCTGGTCGCTCCTCTCCGGTCTGTCCCTCCTCAATAGAGGGACCGATGCGACCTGCGTGCGACAGCAAGGGAGTTCTGTGGTGGACGTTTCGTTCGCCACCCCAGCTGTTGCACGCACGGTCGTCGACTGGTGAGTCGAGACGGAGGTGGAGACTCTTTCGGACCATCGCTACGTCCGATTTGAGATCTCCGCCTCCCGGCAGGCCGGGCCACCGCGGGGGGGGAGTCGCTTTCCTCGTTGGGCACTTAAACGTTTGGATCGGGAAATGGCCAAGGAGGCAGCCATAGTTCAGGGCTGGGCCTTTCCCGACCCGCCCAACGAGGAAACCGACGTGGAGGTGTCGGCTGGCCGCATGCGCGAGGCCCTATCACGGGTCTGCGATGCGGCCATGCCTAGGGTGGGGTCTAGGCCCCGGCGCAGAGCGGTGTACTGGTGGTCGTCCGAAATAGCCGAACTTCGGACGGCCTGTTGCAGGGCTCGGAGGGCCTTCGTCCGGTGTCGCCGTCGTCACGGCTTCGACCCGGATCTGGAGGCCCAGCTGCGGAGTCGCTATCGAGAAGCGAAGTCGACTCTGCGGCTGGCGATTCGGAAGGCGAAGGACCTGGCTCGGGAGGAGATCCTGGCAGGTCTCGATAGGGACCCATGGGGGCGCCCGTATCGGGTGGAATAGTTGGGGGGCAGGCTTCGGGAGCTGTTCAACCTTTGTTTGCGCACTGGACAGTTCCCGAAGGCCTGGAAAGAGGGCAGATTGTGCCTGTTGCGGAAGGATGGTCGTTCTGCCGACTCCCCTTCCGCGTACGGGCCAATCGTGCTGCTGGACGAGACGGGCAAACTCTTCGAGAGAATTCTCTCTGCCCGTCTCGTCCAACACCTCGAGGAGGTGGGGCCGGGTCTCTCAGATGCCCAGTTCGGCTTCAGGGCTGGTCGATCGACGATCGACGCCCTGAAGGCTCTGAGAGACCTGACCCAAGAGGCAACTCGCGAGGGGGACGTGGTCCTGGCGGTGTCGCTGGACGTCGCCAATGCCTTCAACAGTCTTCCGTTTGAGACATTGGTTGAGGTACTCCGGTTCCATGGAGTGCCTCCCTATCTTCGGAGACTGTTGGGGGCCTACCTGCAGGACAGAGAGGTCCTGTGGGTTGGCGGCGACCAGCGGATATACCGGCGTAGCGTATGCCGCGGGGTTCCACAGGGGTCCGTCTTGGGCCCCGTCTTGTGGAACCTCGGGTACGACTGGCTGCTCCGCTGTCCTCTCCTGCCGTGGATGAGGGTATTGTGTTACGCAGATGACACCCTCGTCACATGCAGGGGAGGGACGTATGCGGAGGCGGCCCGTCTGGCAACAGTCGGTGCTACGCTGGTTGCGGACTGCATAGGGCTGTTGGGATTGGAGGTCTCCGTATCCAAAACGGAGGCCATCCTCTTCCACGGCCCTCGCCGGGGTCCCCCTCGCCGGGCGTCCATCTCCGTCCAGGGACAGGAGGTGGTGGTGAAGGCCCAGTTAAAATATCTGGGTCTCACCCTGGACGGAAGATGGAACTTCGGGGCTCATTTCTCCCTTCTGGCCCCGAAGTTACTGTCCACCGCGGCTGCCTTGGGAAGGCTTCTGCCCAACGTCGGTGGGCCGCAGGCTCCGTGCCGGCGACTCTATGCCGGCATCGTGAGAAGTATGGCGCTGTACGGTGCTCCCATATGGTCGGGGTCCCTCACCGCCGATTCCAAGACTCTCTTGCGAAGGACGCAGAGGGTCTTAGCGGTGAGGATGATCAGGGGGTACCGTACAGTGTCGTACACTGCGGCCACACTCCTGGCGAGCGATCCGCCTTGGGAGCTGCAGGCGGAGGTGCTCGGCGGGGTGTATTGGCACCGGGCGGAAGCCAGGACCACGGGGGTTAGGCCCGAGGCAGCTCGAATCAGGGCTTCAGCTCACCGAGCCCTGATTCGACGGTGGACGAGGGACTTGGAGTCCCCCGCCGCCGGTCTGACGACAGTGGGAGCAGTTCGCCCCCACTTGGATCGTTGGATCAACCGGCGGCACGGGACTCTGACGTTCCGTCTTGTGCAGGTGCTCACGGGGCATGGGTGCTTCGGTGAGTACCTGCACAAGATTGCAAGAAGGGAGGCGGCCCCGTCCTGCCACCACTGTGACGAGTCCGTCGACACGTCTCGTCACACCGTGGCGGAGTGCGCAGCCTGGGGTCATCAGCGAGCTGAGCTGGTGGCCGTGGTTGGCGGGGACCTCTCGCTGCCGCGCCTTGTTGGCGCGATGGTCGGCAGCGAGAGGTGTTGGGCCGCTATGGCCTCCTTCTGCGAGCACGTCATCGCCGCGAAGGAGGCCGCGGAGCGGGTCAGGGAGCAAGCCTCTCCCTCTGACCCGCTCCGCCGGGGGAGGCTGGGAAGAAGGAGGCGGGAGTACGCCCGCCGCTTCCTCTCCCAGCAGTAGGCCTCGGTGAGAGGGGGGGGTGACCCCTCTCACCTGCCATAGGCCTACGCCGTGGGGGTGTCCTAAGTTGCTCGGGACACCCTCGCTAGGGGGGTAACCGCCGGGGCGGCACGGTGAGTGCTAACGCGATCCCGTGTCGTCCCACTAAGGCGTTGAGGGCAACCGTTGGTTTTTTAGTGGGTAGCCTTAAAAATGGCGGCGTCCTCTATGCCGCCGGGTAGTCCCACATAACCCTCCGGCCATCACCTTCCTGGCCGGCGGGTATCCGTAACGGATTTTTCCAACGCAAAAAAAAAAGAAAAAAAAAGTTGAGTCCACTTCACGTAGTGTATGTAATCAAGTAATCGAACCTGGCTCCATTATTAGGAAATATGAAAATAACTAATTAGCTTGATGATTTATGATTCTATTATTTTGTCTAATTGTAATCAATTCGTATAAATTAATTGATCTGTATCTGTTTGTAATTCCAAATTAACAACATTTTACTAAATGCATATGAAAGTTGATACAAGACTTACATATAAAAACACTTACACATCAGTTTTTGTTTGTTATATTTCTAAATAAAGTTATAATATTAATTTGTTTCATAGCCATGTCATAAATATATAAATATCTGGATATATATAAGTGTACCGAAATATATAGCTATGAATTATCGTCTTCATAAAATATATTATACTAACAGTGAATGTCACCCTCATCCCTGAATCCTTTTTGAAGATGATCCAGCAAATACATTAACTAAAAATGCCCTGAAGATTTGCATTAAAGCGATTTAGTGCAGATATAATCTATATTTATTATTTATTATAATTATAATACGTCAAATCTGATAAGTGAATAAATCCTCTGTTTATATTAAATAATACACAATAGAATCATATTAATATAGATTAAGGAGTGTTTATTTGTCATGCAAAAAAAATCTGTAGAAGGGAAAAAACAATGTAAAATGGTATTTTGAAGAAATTTTTAGAAATTAGGTTGGTAATAAAATGAATTATTTCCTGAATTTACCAGATAATTAATAAAAATAAAACCAACCATACCATAATTTAATAATGTGTCCTGACACGACTTCCATATTCGGAACAAAGTAAGCAATAAACATAAATATTTTTAATTTCATCCTCCACGATATCATAAGTATAAGTTATCTTTGAACGGGATTTAATTATCTTCGACTATTTTAAAACAATGTTGCATAAAGTGATTGAAAAAGTTAAAAAAAATTGACTTTAAAATATGGCACAAAGAAAAAATTACAAGATGTAATAAGTCTTTAAAAAATAATTACAATTTTAATTAAAAATCCTGATTTTCGTTCCAAACTTAAAGATAATAGATATTAGGTTATTAAATTAGCCAGATAAGCTTTTTGGGCAGATCTGCTAAGAATTTATTACTATAAGAAATAATAACCTTAACGAAGTCCCTAATAAGACCCATGTGACTTTTTTATTAATAGAGATTTTGATAAATAAACATGGTTTAAGTAGGATTTATTTGTTTGTCTACTTAAATGGCAATATACAATACTGTAAGATTATTTTATATTAATTTATAGTAATTTCAGTTCCGAGTAAATATACTTTCACTCACATTCCCTCAGTCAACATTTAGTGTAACAAATTCACCCAATATATGACTCTACAACGATCGCCATTAAGTATTTTAATGACTCGAAAGTACCATAACGATAATGGTTCTGGCATATTTTTTTTACTTCGTTTTTTATAAGAACTAAATTACCAGCAACTAATTTGGCCAAGAAGAAATTGAACATTATACGGGATTACTACAGAAATCGCTTACTTGTATACACAGCCACAGCCCACTTCCCCAATGGAGGAGTTGGGGGAAGGGAACAATTGATTATTATGAATGAATCACACTCCGTCGAGCGGCTTGTTATAAGGGCCGGATGGGCTTCACACATGACATCCTTCCTAGGGTAGACCGCACCTGGACATCCATCTTCTCTGAAACAAGATTAGCAGAAAGTGTTGTGAAGCTGTTTGACCTTATTCGTCCTACCGATTTGCATTAAAGCAAACATTGCACTGGCTGTGTGGTGTGTTTAACGTGTTCTTTAATGAAAATTAATACACACTGTATTAATTTTCATTAACTGAATAAAAATAAAATGTTGCCTAACTTTTTGCTTATTGACACATGCTTAATAAAGCTATTTAAAAAATAAGATGAATGACAAAAAAACGTTTACGTTACATTTTTTCTATAAATGCTAACGTGCAACTTACGTACACGTAAATAACTTGTCAATTGAAGTGCTATTTAAAAGAGTTTTAACTATTTCTTTTTCTACAATAATTACAATTTTCAATTGATACAATTTTTATCTTTGGTTTTATATCTCACTTTTTCTTATGGATATAAATAAAAAGATTTATTTCAGTAAACTTGGTCGAAAATATAGAACCGAGATTGACTAATTGATACTACGACTTAAATTAACTCACAAAAAATTAATAAAAAAAGAACAATATCTTAAAAACTAAAATAAAGTACAATTCTTTATTATAAATGTTAAATTACATTTTCATATTCTCTTTTACGCTACTTACAATTAACAAAATTACTAATTTTATGTTATAATATTCATATCACGGCGTAATAAATAATTTTGTATATTTATTATTGAATTCTTTTATTCATTTTATTAATGAATATAAATATTTCCCTTGCATAGGTTTATAATTAACGATATCTCTTATTAGTTTTTGCTTAATAATAAATAATATATATTTTTTACTAATTCTTTTAAAGGCTGGATTTTAAGCCTAAATACTGTATATATACTGTACATTAGTATATTTCATAGGACAGTATTATTATCCTGTTATCCGAAATTGTATCCTATATTAACATCATAATATATGTTTATGAAATCTGTAACCAACATCATAAATTGGGACTGAAAAAGGTAATATTATGAGGCACGTTACATCCTCATGTCGTCCAGAGTTTTTCTTTCTTCTTTTAACTTTGTGTCCTCAAATTTAAATTCATACAAACAACAACATATAAGGTTTTTCTAGATTACTTATTTTAAGAAAATATACATAAAAAAATTGTGAAAATATCATTCATTACAACAAATTATATTCACATCATACAATGTATTTCTTTTTAATTATCGACTTTAAAAGAAGACAGCAAGACCAGAGTGATAACTATTTAAAACAATATGAAGGTAACAGTCTAGAGACAGTGTAATTTAGTAAAAATACGATCCAACAAAGAAAATTATTTTGAAAGACGTTGAGCAAATAGATTATTATTAAACAGAAGTGAAGTGCTTCTAAGACAAGACTGGATCTGAAACCAAATTACGACCATTTATTTATGTTCACAATAAAAACCATTTTAAAAAGATACAAAGGAATCAGTGTAAATAGTTTGAAAACCAAAGACATTGAACTAACGACAATATATTATTAGTAGTTAAATAATAGTGAAGTGCGTGGACAAAGAAATATTATCCTGCCGTTTTGTTTTTTTTTAACTAAAGAATAAATAAATAACTTAAAATCACAAAAGCTAAGTCTCAAGTGTCATCTATCGGCAATTAGTGACAACACCTGACAAGCTTCCATAGACCGATCAATAAAAAGTTAAGAATCACCCATAGATGGCACCACAACTCACATAGTGAAATAAGATATGGAATTAAGGAATATGTAAATTAGTATACAGCAAGATATAAAACAACACAGTCCAGATATGTTAGAGATGAAAGAAGACATTAAAATTTAAATTACAATTAAAATATATAATAGATTTAAGGACAAATCTAATATAACATTTTATTTCCTAAACAAAGATATATGTCATAACAATTAATATTGTGTTCTATATATAAGCCTGCAATTGTTATTTTTGTCAAATACTTGTATACATGTGTAGGCCATATACCAATGTTTCCTTCCCAATGTTAAATATTTACTCTTCAGTATATTTAAACATTTTGTCACTTGTATCATATTAAATACTGTTGATATAAATATTAAATAGTAATGTATATTTCTGTACAACTATTATACAAGTAGTAGTAATAATAACCTTTATTACACGATCACTACCACTAGAAATGGTTTAATTGTAATAATATTGTGTATAACTGTAACTGTAATGGAGAATTAACAGCATATTTTTTTTAACTTCAATACTAACAGTATCATTAAAATATAAAAGCACATACTTTTTATAACCCAATATATCATACAAATATTAAGATGTGAAGAATCACATAAAAAATCAATACTAAAGAGAACTTTAGTATTGATTTTTTATATCTTTTGCTAGTTAGCTATTTCATCATAATTTTATTGAGTGAATTAAACCCTCAATAAAGGTTAACAAATTTTCCTCAACTTTGTTCAGGTTTTGGTATTAAAAAATAGTCAGATAAAAAAAAACTGTAATATGTAATGAGTCAACACTTCGAAAACGAACGGAAAAAAATTATGTTTATTACATCAGTTGGAATTCTTTTTTTTTAATATGTCATTTGGTATTATTATTCAACATGTTTTGAGGTATAGATTTCATGACAAACAATATAATTAAATGGCATTTACAAAAGTGAGTCTTTTAATATATCCCGTGGCTATCCTTGAACAATTTCAATGTGAGTTGGATCAATGTTCTTTAGCAGATGACCGAGCTTGGGCGAGGCTGCAATGAAGGCTGGGCAGACAGCGAAATGGAGTAAGCCATTTCAAGCTAGAATGAATTGCACGTTGTGGAATGCAGGTTTGATGGAAACTTGACCACTGATAACATATAGTTTCTAGAAAATCGTGTCTTCAGGTACATGCTATACTACCTCGTAAGCAGTATGCTGCTCTTCATTACAATATATATTTTATTCACTTTCATTCCTATTGAATCTATATTTAGGACTCACAAAGCCTCTTATCATAAAGAATACATTTAGTAAGTCATCTTTACACTTACGTCTTTAAACTTTGTAAATACCTCTAATTGTATATAAAACTTATTACACTCAGAAAAATAAAAATTTATATAGATTTTCCTCTGGAAGTAAGTGTGTAAACATGAACGAAAAAAGTCCCAGTGTCTTTGTATATCAATACTGCTGCATGGAACGGAACGAGTATACATACATATTGCTATGTCCCTTTAAGTATATTATATAATTGTTATTTTATCTTAAATATGAATTCCTGCAACAAGTCTAATGTGGACAGTATTAATATTAATCTAAAATAGGTAAATTGAACTTTATTCTTTGTTTTATAAATATTTGGGAGAATCCAATATTTAAAATTGGTTTTCGAGTATAAATATTAAAATAAAAATTAATTGGCTGCTTTGTTTCCAAGTTTAAGTATCTTGATTTAACAGTTTATGTAATAAAGTTATTTAATACACAGACCAAAAATTAAGTATTTGAAGTGTTTATTTTATACATAATAATAATAATACCATAATAGCACAAAGCACATTTCAATTAACATCAAAATAAACTGAGCAAGAAAGAAATTAGACATTGTGTTTTTTATTTCTTAAAACAAGGTTCAAAGTAAACAAAGTAGAAGCGCTCAAATGACACAATCCTATTTGGCTTTGACCGGATTTGTTGTTGTTGTTTTTTCTGTACCGAATGAACGTTAACAAAACATAAAAACTCAGAAGCATCTGAGATAATTTCATTATAGATATAAAGAAAATTGCGGTACACGAGATATGTCACTAATATTGTAGAAAAAAAATCATTGGAGTCATTTAATATTGAATAGTAAACAATAAAAAAGGAAAACCAGAAGTTAAGAATTGAAACGTTTTACATCCGACAATTGAAACTTATTGGCGGACGATCTAATTATAACAATTATTATGACTTTATTCATCTGTAACTTAAAGAAACTTAAATAACAAACTCTGAAATAAGTAACTAACAGTGTGAAATAAATATTTTGATAATATGTGAAATTTTAATGTCCGTCCGTCTCTCCGAGTTTCTTGTTTTCATATCGCAATAAGATTTTATCCCAAATGAACATATTACATAAGTAAGCATTTAATTTGTTAGTATCGCAGACCGTTAACAAGTTTGTATACACCTGCTCATGTTATACGTAACAGACTAAACATTATTGAATAATATTTGAAATGCATAATATCCGAACTTACAATAACCTGTTCAATGCCCAGTAGCTATGTATGCAGAACAAACTCTACTACAATATCCTGTAGTTATTATTATGAATTTATTAGTTATCGATTAATATTATTTTAGAAATCTAGTAATAGACATTCTAAAACAAAAAAAATGTTTTATAAAAAAAAACGGTTTCTTTTGTTTGTGAAGGAAAAATCTTTTCACCTTATACTTGATAGTACCAAAATACTTATCTCATTTCAAGAATAAAACTTTCTGATAAAATATTCCTCTCACATTTGCACTCACACTCAGGGGATCAGTCAACTGTAAAATAATGCAAACACGATAAAGTTATGCCAATTTTATGGCGTCATTTTATCAAGTCAGTTGTGTAATTTATTTTGCTTAATAAGATTTATCTACAAGGAACGTGATTTATGCAAATAATAACAATGATAATATTATAAATACTAGTACGTAAGGATATTAATAATTAAAACTATTCTACGTATCAAACATCTGTGACTTCTACGTAACTAATAGTTTTGTATTATATTTAGTCACAACAATATATCAACAGCAATGAAGTTGCTGCCTGCATGTATTCAAACAAGAAAATAACACAGAAAAAATCTAAAATAGTTACAAATACAGTTGATAAAGAGGTGGTAATAATTTTCAATCACTTAACTCCTAATTTGAATAAAATATATTTAAAAACTGATTTCATTTCTTTTGAAAAATTAAAATCTTAGAAATAAAATACTCCATAACATTAATTCTGTATTAAAATAGATTTTTAAATAATCCAATATCTTATTGTCTACAATTTGTTAACGATAAATCAATGATTTAATTTTTTTTTAAATTTCATTCCGCGTCTTCTATTATATGATATGTTTATGGTGTTGTAATTTCTTGTCTGTTTTTCAGCTATGCAAGCAATCAAATAATTGTTTTTCCTTTTCGACCACAGGCATTTGTGCTTAATAGAAATCACACCGATTCTCATCTTAAAAATGTAAATTTTCCTTCAAAATCGGTACAATTGTAAAATATTAAAATTTGATATTATCATTCCTTCCATGACTTTTCACGAACGAACTTTGTTCGTTCTGTATTGTTTTCACTTTTCTCGCTTGGATGGATGTATGGATATCTGTGGTCAGGAAAATATTTCATTATTGTCAAGAGATGGCGCTGTTTATAATTTACTGATTTAGTTTATTTTCATATTTAATGATATTACTATTTTGTATTGTTATTAATCGCACTTTTATTTATTTTATAAATAAACATGTATTTAACATATTCTTTTCTTCAATAAATTATAATAATTTTACTTTAAAAAAAATACTGTCGAGAGATGGCGCTGTTTATAATTTACTGATTTAGTTTATTTTCATATATAATTATATTACTATTATGTAATTATTATTAATCATAGTTTTTTGTAGTTTTTTAGTAATTATAAACAAACATGTGTTTAACATTTTGTTTTCTTCAATAAATAATAAGCTTTTTACTTGAAAAAATAAATCATTACTGTCAAGAGATGGTGCTGTTTATAATTTAATGATTTAGTTTATTTTCATATGTAATTATATTACTATTTTGTGTTATTATTAATCACACTTTTTTGTAATTTTTTAGTTATTATATATAAACATGTATTTAACATTTTCTTTTCTTCAATAAATAATAATCGTTTTACTTAAAAATCAATTGTTTTTTTAATAACATTTATAATTTCGTCAAAGTTCGTTCGGGAAATACCCTGGGTATTTGCATCTTCACTGGTTCATAATGGAATCACGTGTATAGGTCAAATATCAATTGTTAATATAAAACAAAACATACAAAACAACTACCATATTTTTAATTAGGTTATTTTATGTAAATAGCCCAATTAAATTATTACTGTTCAGGGGCGTAGGAACGAAACTTTTACTGGGTGGGCAGGTTTGAAATCGTACCCCCCCCCCTAGTTTTTAATAATGTCAAAGAAAAAAAGTTCTACAGAAAAAAAAAATATTTTAGCGACCAAAAAGCGACCTTTTTGCCTCTAAAATGGTCTTGAACAAATTTCCATTGAAACAATAAATGTTCAATTTCAAAATTTTAATCCTTTGAACAAAAAGCATGGGTGGGCAATGCCCACCCTGGGAAATTTCTGGGTGGGCAGCTGCCCACCCTGCCCACACGGTTCCTACGCTGTTACTGTTATAATTTGTAAAAGAGAGCACTTCCTCTGTATAATATTTCTATGTATATATGTGTATCTATCTGATTTCCATGACAATATTTTTTTAATACTTACAGGAATTTGTAATAGTAAATTTGGAATATATTGTGGACTAACAATTTGTACGTAGATATGAAGTTGTAATATGACATACATAAACATATGACATATGACATAGATATGATAATAGGTATACCTTTATATAATGGGCTATTACAATTCTAATTTTATGAATAAAAAAACATATTTTATTAATTTTCTTTTATAACGTAACGTAACGTAAATCGAATGAAATAGTCAACATCACAGGCGTGTTTAAATTTGTATAGTTAACAATTACTAAAGTCAGGTCCGTTAATTGCCAATACTGTGATAGAAGAAAAATTGTAATAGGAGCAATGTTTAAAAAAACATCACCGAGTTTCAATTGATTATTCTCGAAACCATACAGAGTTGTATAACTAGTGTTATTTATTGAATAATTTAATTAGGAATTTTTTCGCTTTACCTACGATAGTGTATATTTATGTTTTTAATTAAATGCATACTCCACATTTTTCAGAAAAATATGATTTGTTATTGCCATTAAATATATTTTTGTGGTTTTAAAAGCGTTACACTGCAAAATTAAATCAATACTATATCAAAAATTAAAGATAATGTAAAAAACAGATATTTAGTATCTAGATTAATATATTTTTTAGCTAATTCGTTCTAAAAAAGAAAATTAAGCTTACATTTTTCGATAATTAAAACAACAATAAAATATATAATTAAAAAGACAAATGACATAATTAAAAATTTTGTTAAAATAGTTGCTATTGCTAAACTTTTAAGAAATAGC
Organism: Melinaea menophilus ssp. n. AW-2005; assembly: GCA_918358695.1. Taxonomy (NCBI): domain Eukaryota; kingdom Metazoa; phylum Arthropoda; class Insecta; order Lepidoptera; family Nymphalidae; genus Melinaea; species Melinaea menophilus. Next base: position 1,791,006 of record OU911039.1, read on the forward strand.
ACAATTTAATTCTGTTATAAAATTATACATATATAATTAGTAAATATTTCCTTATAAAATTTTTTATCCAAAAGCTAGTTTCGATAACAACCAAATTTTATTCCCTAGCGGTTTTGTGTGTGTGTGTGTGTGTGTGTGTGTGTTATTATGTGGCGAATTACATTACTTGTCAAGACCGACATACAGACAGACATCCCGCGTGTTTAATCTAAATATTTACGGAGAATTATGTTTATCTTACGTATTCAGCCTTCTAACTTTACTCATATTTAATAAGTTTTCGGGTTTCACTTCTTTGGAACAATCTTGTCTTATATGAATGAAATGCTGACTTTGTGACACTGAAGTTACCGCGACCGCGGTCGTTGTTAAAAAGTTGTCACCTATTTTTGTTGTTAAGCGGTTTTGAGCGTTCGGAAAGTTATTTATATAACTTCTTTATAACTCAAATACATATGGTTCTTAAAATGTATAACACGAATATGACCAAATATGGCAAAGAAAACTTTCCTTATATATAAATGGAATAATCAGTCTCCTTAGAATTTTATCTTGCTTGTCTGCCTATATGTCTGTTTGTCCGTATGTCCGCGTCCTTGTCTGATATATACTGCCACAATATTATAAAATATTATTTAAATATATATTTTGCAAGTCATTCCTTTAAAAATACAAACTAGCTATTGAATGAGACTATTATTTCAATACGACATATTAATTCGTTATTAGTGGTTATTTAGTCTAAACATTAATACTAAATAAATGTGTTCGATTAATATCAGATATATTATATAATACCTTTATATAATACCTTTATATTATGATATCTTTATATTCCTTCCATTTGGAATTTGAAAGACTAGAAATCATTCCTTATCTTACCTTATTTATGAACTACCTATCTTTTATAAGTTGGTTCTATCTCAGCCAATCTAGCCCATAAGAGCGTCAGTCAAACGTCTACCGCTGGGCTCCAGCACAAAATATATAATTATCTGTAAATATAATATAAGATTTTAACATAATGATTGTTGCAGTAATTTAATATAGTTGTAATAAACATTTGACAGTATCAATACACCACTTCAACAGTGTCTATATTGCAATATGGTTGCAATTAATTGCATTTTGCATTGCATTGCATAATTATAAAAAATATTAGGAAGCACATATATTATTGTCGCTTTATGACTTTAAAATCTGTTTCAACGTAGATGTTCTTAAACTAAAATAACTTCTCACTCTTTGTTCTCATTTTTACTTTATAATTTTACCTAAGACATTGTACTTCCAGTATAAGGAAAGGCTCTGGAGGCATTTAAAATTAAATAAAGCGTCGTCGCTGAAAACAAAGCGCCCATAAACTTTTAAAATGAGTATAAAAGAAAGTTTATTGTAGCTTTAATAGTAATTACTAATATATATACTAGCAGACCCAGCCACGCGCTGCTGTGCCTATGGTTTTTGATATATTACATTGTAGTAAATTATTTAAAGGGTTACGGTAAGAGAATATCTGTCATAAGAACCATAATATTTTCTTACAGTCGATTTTAAGCAAAAGTCTAAACCAAATAATAAATTTTATTACTTTTTTTATCCAAATTTGTAACAAATAAGTATATTACAAAGGATTTAGTAAATAACATGGAACACTGAACTTACGAATGAGGTGGGTAGGGCAGATAGTTTAAGATTGTTAACTGTAATATTAATTATTTTGAATTTTAAACACTTATAATTTTTATTTAATTTAGCACTAATCGGTGAACAACATTTTTGGTTAACCTGTCTTTAGCTAACACAAATAGATTCAACGGTTTTCTCGTGTTGAGTAAGTCGGTCGCTGGACGATCAGGCGAAGGCATAGATAGCATAATGATGAAGTGATAAATTTGAAATTAAAAAATATAAATTCAATCAGCACTAACGCTTCGTAATACATCTCTGGCGTGTAATCTTTGTATTGGCATTGATTTCTTTGTCCAATTCAGTGCAATAATATGCAGGTGTCGTAATAAAGGTTTTCATTATCCAACGCAACACCGCAACGAAGCAATCTGAATTATCACTTAGTTGCAGAACTAATCAATTACCCTTAGTGCCCGTAAGTTAGTGTCCTTCATCGATTGTAACAAATCTAGTAATTACATTTTTGTCATGATGATTGATGATATAATTGCATCCCCGTAAATCACCCTGCCAATGTCAATAAAAAGTTTTGGATCTTGTTAAGCAATGAAGCCAATTTACAGCCAAGAAAGTCACACACATTATTCATAAAGGCGCTAGAACAGATTTCTCAACGCTGTTTCCTGATAATCTTATGGTATACATTATTCAACGTAATATGTGATGATATTGCTTATAAATTGATTGTTCGTGGAATGGATGTCGGTAACAGAAACATTCGCATGCAGGTTACGAACACAGACTCCTTGTTAATTTTCTACGTTACCGTTAATGGCAAAGTAACTCTCCAAGTTCTCTTTACGGATCAAAAACAAAAACATTGATTTTTCAAAATAACTAAGACGCTTTAAAAATGGAAACAAGAGTAAATAATGCTAATATGAAGTTTTAAATAAAAAGTTATTTTTATCTTAAACTTTGTATCGAAAAATTAAGTTTCATGTTACATTTCTAAACTTATGAAAGTATTACAAATAGGTTTGAAATATAAATAATAAAAAGGATATTTTATATTATACAATAAATTAATTATTCTTATTATTGTAGCACGATATCAAGAAAAGTAAAGTAATAATTAAAATATATTTTATACTATATTTTATATATACATATATAATTTAAGATCATAATTATACTTCTACAATACTATCAAATAATTGATAAAAATACTTATCTGGAATGACGTCACACACCACATTAGTGTGGTATCAGAGTCAGGTTAGTTCGTACTGGAGGCGGAGTAGTAATTCCTTCCACAGCTGCAAGTGTCCCGTTGTGACCGCGCTAGATCTTTATAATGGATCGCAAACAATCGCCTACTCTGCCCCACCTCTGACCGGTTATGAAGGAATATACATTATCTATTTCGAATCCAAGAGTTAACATGATTTAAATATATTCTGTAGTAATTTATAATAATTACTATTTCTTAATTTATGCTATATTTTTTATTTTTAAAGCTCACAAAATATTATATATATCGGAAATTTATTGAATTATTATTCCTTTTTAAAAAAAAGATAGAATCGCTGACCGTATAGTAGTCATTGATAATAAGATATACCAACTATAGTTCTATGATTTTATATTAGTTAAGTGAGTGACAATTATCATAGTGAAATAATTAAAGGTAGGAGAGTATTAACAAAATGAAACAAGTTAATCATTATTTATTATTTTAAATAAATAACATTTAAATTAAATTAAATTAAATTAGGCAAACTGACATGGATTCTACTTACAATGTGTATTCCTCCAAAATCCGCAGTAAGCTGAGCTCTGCTCATAAAAAACCCTTTTTTTGTACAAACGTTCTCCTCTCTTCAAGTGAATCGTTATCCTAGTAATAATTTCTAATTCGTAATTTCTAAATCGTAGTAGTAATTTCTTAATATCTCGAGTAGTCACTGATGGTAATTCAACTCGGCATATACATATTTTTTTCTTAAGATATTTTAATCCTTTATAGAATTTTTTTAGTAATTATCAGCAATTAAAATTAAAATAATATAAATAAGAGTCGTTGTTAGAGGTAAGAGAACCAAATAAAATAGGTTTTACTTAATAACAATTAGGATGCGTTTCTTATGTAAAGAAATACTTATAACACTAATATGCTACAAGTAATTCATTACATATTGTGTGGTTCTTCTCAGACTAGGACGCGTTTGGAACCCTCATAGCTTTAACATTAAGTTGGACAGTGCTTTTACAGAAGGGCTTATTACGATAAATCTGGTATCGAAATAGGCCCTCCTGACACTTCCATTTTGACGTACACAAGTGATCACTGATAATGATTCAAAGTGGAAAAGATATAAATAAATAAATAAATAAGAAATGCAATTACATAACAATAAGTTAACCTATATCGATTGAGACACATACTATTACAAGTTTTGATAGAAGTTTGATACAATTAATACCCTTGTAATATACACTCAATTATATGAGACAGAAAGTAGTTTATTACTGCTATGTTAAAAAACTAATTATTTATTAATATGTTTAAAAAACTTTGAATATAGGTAAATCTCGAACACAATTCCTAGAATTTTTTTATATGAATAAATAAAATGACTATGTTTTTCTTTGCATTATTTAAATAAAAAAATGAAATATGAATGTCATTGTATATTATGTATCTATTTTGAGGCGGGTGCTAAAATGTATATTGTGTATCTAACATACATTTATTGTTGAAGCTTGTTATTTTATTTTGCATGTTTTGTAACGCATAAGCAAAAGCGCTTCTAATTCAATCCAACGTATTTGGCAATACAACCGATTTCAATTTTAGATAACGTTGGTAATACTTGTAATTGTCCATGAAATAGAGTAAAGGAAATCTGACATAAACCACTAATGGTTTGTACAGAACACATTGACAACGTTTACTTAATTGTGACTTAAAATAGATTTTTATTAAACTGATTTTTAACATATAATTGTTTTTTTTAAAGTTATTTTTAGTTAGTTTATATAATCATTTAAAAATCTTTCCTTAAGAAAAAAATATTCAAGTACATTGCATTAAGGCAACAATTAGAAATTAGTATTTTTATCCACATAGATGTACTTTCAAATTTAAATTACGTTAACTGTACTTTCAAATGTTTCATTAATCTAATCTATCCTCAAGCAATATATTATCAATTAATTTGTACAAATAAAACTGTAAGATGTTTGAGCACTGTTAAGGGTCTATGTTAAGCGCTTAGCGCAAAGTCAGGAGCAATGTGACATTGCTTTCAATAGCGGGGCGCGGGCGACGGCTGGCAGCGAGCGCCGGGCGGACACAGCGGGGCTCGGGCGGAAGGAGGACGAGTGGTAGTGGTGTGGTTCCGCAGTCCAGCCAGAACGACTTTGCTCACGCTCCTATTCATAAATACTTGTCTATTATTCAGTGATTCAATACAAATTTATTATACAGTAAAATCATCATCATCATCTCGATAGTCAGTTCTCCCTACCAGATAGACACAGGGCACTGACTCCAACGAGAACTTAATTACTTAAGCCAGTTCATCTAGATGAAGCAGATAAATTATATTTCGATATTTATAATTTCTGCAAGTACACTTTCTTTGGTTGTATAATATATTGCTTGAAACTGACTCGATTCACTGACTTCCATTTATTAAGAGACTTAATAAACGAAAAGGAATGTAAATTTGTAGTAAAGCTGTAAGAAATGCAAAAAGTGTAATTTAAAGTGTAAGGAATATGAAATGTGGCTTATGCGAAATAAAACTAGCTTGGCAGTAGTCCTGTAATATTCGTTCTATTGTGGAGTATTTCCTGTTTTTGTTAATTTGTGCATTGTTACTATAACCAAATTTACAAATGATTTGTTAATTATGTTATGTGTTCATAATTGTATTTATTACCAATGTTGATGAAATATTTTTCACAGACAAAGTCCTTTGATAATCAAAGGAATTTGCCTGTGAAAAATATTTCAAAGTCCTTCGATAAATGATACTGTTTCTGTACAGCGTTTACAAAGCCCTCGACAAGACTACTTTTTATAAAATAACTTAAAAAAACTTATAGAACAGAATTATATTATTTTAATTATTTTAACCTTTGAACTTTGAAAATCCACAAAAAAGGATCTTGTTTCTTAGACTTTGTGAAATTCTTATATTTTTTTTATCATAATCAGTCTTTTATATCTATTATAAAATAATACAAAACGTTTCATCTTTCATAATTCATAAATTAAATCATTAGAAATTCACTAAAATTAAAAATAGAAACAAAAACCGCAGTAATTAACTCTTTTTTTTCAATAAGATCCCAAGCTTTGTTGAATTTTAAAGATTTTTATTCATAGTTCCCAGTCACCAATATTGATCTAAGACAGAATATATACTAAAATTAAATTAACTACAAATCATCGTTTTAAGGTTTATACTTTTTCACTCTATAAAGGCTCTTTCGAAATGTTGCTTTGACGTATGAAATAATATACCTTTTTGGACGTTTTTGATTGTAATATTTTTCTTCGAAAATTTATTGTTAAAAAATTGTCAGGGAATGTTAATTAATGTATAAATTATATTTTTTGACGACTGAATTGGGATGCCCTAACCGGCAAATTTCTATTTGGAAATAGTTTTAAGAATTTTGTAAAGTACAAAAATATTACCAAATAAACGTGAATATGAATATGAATGAAATTTTTAACATTGACGAGTAGTAAATTTTTTAAGAGTATATTTTATTATTATTATAGTAAGATTTTAAGTAATCAATAAAGTTAAAAAACTTTGTATTAGATTATAATATAATTTAGTCTCAGTGCTAGTCACAGAGTTGCCCTTCTAGTAGATATATCAATAAGACATAGATAAAAACTTCAGTTGTAAAGTATTTTTTACGTATCGAATATTTCAAAACATATAATTAAATAAATAAACACAATGTACAACACATGTATGTAGATGAAGAAGTATAATCTATAAATTATATAAAGGATTCATGGAGGATTTGATTCTAAAGTGGTGAGACGAGCAGTCACTAACTACTAGTTAATACTACCCTTATCTTAAAAGTTCTGTTTTGCAAGTCTTGAGAAATAAAAAGTTGGCTGGCATCTTTCGAGAAATTATTGATTAATAGAAAAATAGATGATAAATAATATTGTTAACCTATAGCTACAAGCAGGAGTATAGTAATAATTAATGTAATGAAATAAAAAGTTTTAATTAACCTGTGATGGCTTTCTTACCTACACTTATATTTTATCAGCTTACACAAGGGAGATGTCGGTGTTTTGTATGTTTTAGTAAATGATGATGATGATACAGTGATCGTTAACTTAGCCGCAGCTGAAATTAGTAATTTTAAATATTGTAAGATTTCATTGCTATGGCGGTATCAAATTAGATTTATCAGCTATAAGATATTTGATAATGAATGCAAACTTGTAGCAATTTTATGTCAATTTAATGTTGAACGTTGATGGAATGTTAATTAATAAATAAAAATAAACTGAACCAAAAATTATGATTATACAAAATTATTTAAATTAAACCTCTACTTATCATAACATAAGTATTTTTATGAATCTTAGAATGCCGTATCACAAGTCGTTTTGTTACGCCACGGTGCACCGCAACATTCAGTTGGTAATGTGCCAGGGTTGGGGGAAACGTAATACAGTGATTTTTCTAAACAGATTTATTATTATAAATGCAAATATATTAAAATTTATAGTAAAATATTTAATAAAATCCATCACAAACAAAGAAGTATATTATTTCATTATTTAAATACTTACATTGTCTATATTTGTTTTTAGTTATCTAATTCATACTTTTAAATAGTTTGAATATCTAGATTAGTAATTGTGTAACAAAATACAACAAACTTTTAGTAATTTTTTGAGCATACCTGAACTTTGAATTTATAATTTATTTCTTTGCTACGTATATATTGTATTTACTCAACGTACACACAGTTTTTGTCATATTTCATTAGTTTTTAATCTTAATGAATAATGAAAGCTTCATTTTATATTGACTACTTCAATATTATTGTCTCTAATAATACCTATATTTCTTTTACTATTATTATTTCAAATTATTAATTATTATTATTTAAACATTAACATTATTATTATAGCGAGACCAACTATGACCAAGATAAGTAGAAGAAAGAGGACGCTCGTGAAACCAAGACTATTATACAAAACTAGAAAATGTAACTAAATCCGAATAGTTCCATGTTATTATCCCACGATGGTACCACTGGTACTGTTGCCTTGAAAAAAAAAACGTCTATATTTTAGTCTCATATGAATCATTACATTTCAATGTTCACAGTTTTTTTCTGTTTTTACTTGCATAAAGAGTTTTTAATTGTTTAAAATTAAATTAAATTTTCATTATTATTAAGTCTGACTAGATGTTCAATGAAGCCTGAAATTTTAAATAAACCCTTCATATTATGTTTAAGTCATTGAAATTTTACTCCTCATTCGTATTTATATAATTCTAGCCTAATCTATTTTAAATTTATAGTTATTTCATTTTTATTTAAAGAATGTAACCAATTTAATCGCCTACAAAATATGCGTAAATATCTCAATTATTCGCACCTAGCCTGAAGCCTGATTTGCACAAGTGACGTCTTTTTATGTAACGAATTCGAGACGAAGGCAATTCAATGACCCAGATTCGCAGATGAATATTGAACCGGGACTATAAAATGGGGAACCTATTTGTTGACAATACTGAAACAAGAAGGGTGGCTCTTAACGACTGGATTTATGTGTATCGTCAATGAATTGGGACTCACTATAAGTAACTGACATGTCAGTACATGTATTGAACTGGTAAAAGGGTCAGACTTTATAACATTATCACGTCTTCAGCATTGAAACTTTGAAGCAAGATTGGATTAAAGACTGAATGACAGATTTCCTATATTTTGTTACATTAGAATAATTAAAATACCATTAAACTTTCAATTACACCATATGAACTTTATATTTTGTACATATGCTTGCGGGTCGTCTAAAACTGTGATAACAGACATATCACAGTTTTAGACGACCCGCAAGTCTATGTCTGTGTGTGTGTTATTTAAGAAAGTAATATATTTTTAAAACTTAACTTCTATTTTTAGATTTCACTTAGAGGTATAATTCAATTCAAATATATATTTTCCAAATAGTATTAAAAATAAAGAAGAGTCATTAAAATTTTATTAATAAAAAAATAGATTGCATATACTTTATGGAAAGGATAGTAAATAAAAGTAAAACAACCATCTATGTGAAGGTTCAAGAGGGTTTAATTAAAGCACGTCTGTGTTATCTCTACCCGGAATATTGTAAATACACTTTAATAGAAGCCTTACCTTACTCGAGTTTTCAGCTTCACTTCATTACTAATATGAAGAGTAAGTTAAATTTAAGAATAGATGTAAAAAAAAAATGTTGTTCTTTCCGAAACATTTTACAATAGTTTTGAGTGTCTAAATACTAAAATCATCTATATTTTTGAAAACCATATGTATGACGTAGAGTATGACGGTTATACGTCCAAAAACGGGGAGTCAAGTAAAAATTTAACTTGTGCATGTACGATATCAAATGTAACAAGGGATGCGTACTGTGTTTACAAATGTTCACCGATTGGAGACTACTTTGACATATCGTACTGTAGAAACTGCGATGTAATTTAGGCACGATCTCAAGGGAGACGCAATTTTATTCACGAAACGAATTTGAATGGGTAAAGGGAATTCAATTTCGTCGCATCACATTATTTATGTATGTAATACAGTGATGGTATATGTGATCGCTGCGGTTGAGTGACAGCCTCAAAATAAGTGAAAACATTAGCGACACCTCGTCAGCTTATTACTACAACGGATAATGACAGTTTTAGTTCAAATCAACACCTGCTAGTCAACATACTAATAAATCATAGGCTTAAATGGGAAAAATGAACTACGGTAAGAATTACAATAGTGAATTGATAATTATATTTATAACTTATAGTCTTCCTGTGAACAAGTTTTAATATGTTACTTAAAATACAATAAAAAAGTATATTTTATCATTTGTAAATACTGCATAAATAATATTTAGAAACCTTTCCACATTCTTCTTATTAGCTTTTCGAGCAAAATACTTTACTTGAGATATTTAGAATAAAATATTGTTTTGTATTTTATCCGATTATTTACATTATCTACACTACTTGAATAGGTTTTATTTTAAAGTTAAATAAGCTAGTAAATAAGCTAGTAGTTCAAAGAAGTACTTATTTTATTATCTAAATTAAAACCAAAATTACCTGTGAGGCTGCTAAATGATCGCAATATATTCTTAAGCAAGAGCAAGTGTTTTAATTCGTTAAATCCATTAGGTAACTTTAACAGCATTTTGTAATGTACATTATTACTTTAAGAGAGCATAGTATATTTATGTGTTAAAACTAAACAATAATAACAAAATAATCCATTTCGTGTTTTTAAGGCAGCATTTGATAATGCCAGTAAATACTATAAATACGTAACAAGTAAGATAATAGTATTACAATACTGCACTAATATTATTTCTTAAATGTAATATGAAAAATTAAGTATACTATAAGTTTAAAATATTTAAGTCACAGAATTCAAGTACGATACGAACACATATCAACAAACGTCTTGTGAGCGCTTGAAAGATGTACAATATTTATGAGTGTTGTGAACTTAAAGTTGGCAGTCGTTGAGAACAAACTTTAATGGTTTTCCGAAGTTTTATTTTATCATTATTGCTTATGTATATTGTGAAAGAGTTGTGAATGTATTGATAGAGACATTATTCCGTTTAATATAATGTCATGTTACAAGGATAAAAATCATAAAAAATTGTTTTATATCATAATTTCTATTTCTAAACGTTCCCTCAAATTAGTAGTTCATTAAAAAAATGAGAATATGTTTCAATCAATTAATTTACTTGTAAGAAATTCTGTATATATATATTAATTTTCTTATAAACGTTGTAAATTGAAATTTTTAAAAAATATTGAACAATATCAGCACACGTATAAAATATTAAACAATTGATAGGTACAAAGACTAACCTACTCGTATTTTGACGTGGACTGTTGCCGTTCTTCGTAGGTTAGTGACCCATATCCAAATCTGAATTAATCTATGGCTTTATGGACAGAGCGACTTAACTTAAAAAAAAGAGCTTCAACTATCAATGTTGTTTGTCATAATTAAGTCAGACAATAAATTTGTTAGCTAACAATGAATATAAATATTCATCTTCTAACAGACGTTTCTTCATTTAAATTTTGTTTCAATTATGGCTATATTAAACAAAATTTAAGAGACTCTAGACAAAATTTGATTAACACCAGCTAAATCTTAGAGACTTTATTTATTAAATAGTAACTTTGTTTTAAAATTACACGAAACTACTTCTGTAATAATTATTAATATAATTTTACCAGTCAAAGCAAAGATGTATTATATATTTTGTTATAATATTATTATCAGAAGATAACGACTTATATATTTTAAAAATACCACTCTGATTATAATGTTTTTTCGTACACCTAATTTTTATTACATATACTTTAATACACTTACCTAACACAATTTATATAGATTTTTTATTATTCGATTTCATAAAACTTCATCTACTTATCATCGCCCAAGTGTAAGCACTTCGAGTATATTTGAAGAACACCAGTAATTAATTTACGATCAGAATATTTAAACCGGCGAAAACTCAATTTCAATTGCAAACATGATGATACTTTTATTGATCTCCATCAGTGAGTTGTGTTCTATTGTTGTTGAGACTTAGTTAATATTATGTAAACAATATAATTATAATGATTTACAAATTCCAATTTGATTTTAATTCATTTAACTTTTGTGGTTGCTCAAAGAATAAATAAAGTTGTGTTTCAAATACATACCTATGATGTATAAACAGGAATAACTTTAAACTATTCAACCGCAGTTTAAATTGTTATGGATATTAATTAAACATTATCAATTTCATATTACCTATGGAGCGTAGGCACTTCATGTTTGTACAAGAACACGAAATAATTAAATTACAGACAGAATATTTTATTTGACAAAAATTCAATTTCAAAAGCAAACAACACTTTTCCTAAGTTTTATCATTTATATCTTTAGAGTCTTACTTTTTGATTAGAAAAGTTTATAGATTATGATTTTTAAAAATATAAATGTTTTTGTTATAAGCAGTTTTATGTAGCCTCAATTAAGTTATTAGAATAAAGCACTAAATAAACTTTTATAAAATATCTTAATAAAACTATAAATACGTAAATGATTCGATAAAAATATCATCAACCCTAATAAGTTTGTTAGTAAACAATAGTAAATTTACTCGTAGAAAATATAACATTAAATAACATTTAACGACGTTACTAACATTCAATCGAATAAGTTACTTTTAGGTTTCTGATAAGAAAGTTGTTTCATAAGTTTACACAAGGGGAAAACCGAAAATCGTTTAGGGGTCTTAAATGGTTACTCGCCAGACGGAATAAAATAAATCGGTGTGCTATTAGTAGATAGATATTAAAATAATTTTTTAAAGTTTAATGTTTATTTGCATAATAAAATGTTGCTGAGGCTGCACAAGAGATGGCTTTGAATCGGTACTTTTGTACAGAACTGTCAAAAACGATAAAAAATGACGAAGATTAAGGTTTTTTTTTTTAATTATTTTAGTATACCTACCGTAATGTAGTATTTTTACACTTTAAATCCACAAGTGAAAAAAATAAAGGAATATCTAACTTAATGTTTAGATAATTATAAATGACAGATTTTTTTTTGGCTAATAATTAACTTCAATTAACAATAATTGAAATATAGTTAAACAAATACTTGTTAAATCGATTATTTTTGATTTGTAACAAAATTTTATTTTATAGAACAGAAAATATATAGTAGTAAAAATCTTCTATATTAAATTTATTTTATAAATTTATACATATTTGGTAAATCGAATCGTTGAAGTGGATGAGTGGTGTTATGAAAATGGATGAAGTAAAACATGAGTATGTAAGGTACTTTGGATATTTTACCGGTGAGAAAATGTCGTTGTGATAAACATACAAACATACAATATATATATTTTTTATTTATTGTACCATACACGTATTGCGGAATGAAAAGCATGTAACGACAAGAATTTTAAGTAAGAATGTTGATTGTTATAATAAAAGAGGGACTGGAGAAGACATGGATGGAGTGCGTAAACCATGATATGGCGAAGAAGTATGTATCCGCTAAGATAACGTATGATATGAGAGCGTACAGGACAGGAGGTCATATTGGAGCGACCCCAAATAATCGGGATAAAGTCAGGTAACGATCACAGTATATTTCATTTTATATAATATATTCATTTAATAGGATTTATCTATATTAAACAATATGTATGGCAAAACTTTAATTATAACTATTCAAACAGTTCTGTTCCAAAATAAAAAATTTGAGTTAAACAATTTTTAATTTAAAAGTAAGTTTTAAGTAATAAAAAATTACTCTACCTGGCATTAAATATGTATTTTTTTCGTAGAGTCAGAGAAAGCTGAAATATAATATTATTAGAGTACCACCAACATAATAACTTAAAGAGGGCTGAAGTACTGAAACAATAGTCCTCTAGAAAGGAATACACTCGTTACAAAAGCAATAAACTCATGTAGAATGAACCATTTCTTTTATTTCGAGTAACGCTTTGTTGTTTTATAAAAACAAAAAAGAACGTGTCAAAGGTTTTCGTTTGAAAATTGTATTCTCAAGAGATTTATCAAATCGTTTCAGTGCGGAGATAATCCGAAGTAATCCCCGTTTCTACAACTTGTGTATTTTAGTCATTTTGGACCCGCAATTAGTATTAAATGGTACTTACTTCATAATGTTAAGATAAAGTCTCCAACTTACAAGAATAGCGTTCTTTAATTAAGATAAATTGATTGGTTTGTGAAAACGTGTTTCTTATTAGAAGTAAATAAAAACTTATAATTTTTAATATCACATTTTATAGTACCTACGACACAACATTAATTAGTTTATTAATAATAAGGTTAAAATTTGTTGTTGTTCTAAACTTTTCACACGTATTCTTATTTTCATAAAACCACATTTCTATATTTGATGTGTCGCTGAAAGAATGGAAGTGATCTAATAAAGAAAAAAAACATAAATTGAAATTCAAATCCTGATTATATTAATTAACTTACACTGAAATTGAGAAAAATTAATTAATTAAGTTTATTTGTAATTCCGATATAATGAATATCTAATAAATAAATACAATATTAAATTACCTCTTACCAATACCAAATAAAAATAACCATTAAAAATGTATATATATTTATCAAATGAAATTTTCAGAAGCATAATGAATCGTGAATAAATATAAATTAATAGTATTTACATTTAATGTTTCTCTACAATACCACAAGTGATCTTTGTTGACTGTCGCCCACATGTGCCGCTTGACTGACGCGTGACGGTTTCTGAACGCACCAATATCCTTTGAAATTTAAAGAATGAAGCAATTTAACTCGAAAGTATATAATATAAATTTGATTTATTGCTGAGTCAATAGGTTTTTTAATACATTTTGCAGTACACAAAAGTATATAAATAAAGAACTTTTTTTATTAATAAGTATAACGTATGAGTATAGGCATCACTATAAAAGGTGAAAATTATATTCATAATTTGATATTATTGTTTAAAAAATATGTACTTCTTCAAATAACACGTCGTTTTTTAAAAAATATGTCTGTTTTGTTACCAATTTTTCTAATATTTATTCTTCTTTACTAACTTAACCAAAAGATGCAAATTAAGAAAGGGTGATGGTTGAATATAAGCATTGTTAGTCTTTATTTGTATAAACATTATACAAACACAGTTATGTCAAGATACTACATAACGAAAAACCATGAAAAATTATGAATAAAATTGATACCGTTTTCGTGTGAAGGAAATGAGTTATTGTCTTAGATGTTTACAAGTCATCTTGCGAAATGCGAACTACTTTAAACCATAGAATATTTATTTTATAGTTCCCTTTTTTTATTCTTAACATTCATATAAGACTTACGAAAAGGTGATTAATTATATATTAGAATTGTTAACATTTTTGTTTAAAACATATAATTATCTTTATATTTTTTATTTCATGTAACAGATTTAAGGTATAGGCTTATACTAAATGTGCAAGTATTAACTTTAACTTAACTCTAAATTTCTCAATAACTAACACCATTGAACCAATTCAAAGTAAAATATTAGTTATATTATATGTAACTTATGTGATATGTTGAGATATTTATTTAAGCTAATCTTATCGAGACTGATCTGCACAAGTCAGTGGACACACTGAAGGACTGTGCTCACTTACTTGTTAATACGGGAAGTAATTAAACTTACTAGTCAACGATTATCTGTCTACTTCTTCCAGTCACGAAGTACGTCTTCAGCTGGAAAACTTTTAAGTTAAAAGAAACCTTACTTTCATTTCATTCATCTTAATAAAATCATTTTGAGTGCTTATGAAGATTTGCAAAATTGTGATTATATGAAAGTTGCGGGGCATGTGAAGAAGATATTAGAGACTGTTAGTTCTCTTCTTTATCAGACTTATCCTAGTTAGATATAACGTAAGTTATCAGTTTTAAGCGTAACAAGAATCTGTTCAAGAATTTCAATTGTCATGTTACACGTGCCACAGTTGGTTAACATGCACGCAGTTCACCGCAAGCCTTGTACGAGAGCGTTACAAGTTAGACGTAACTAAGCTTCTGTACTGAACTCAGAAGAATATTATCAGCAGGTTAATATTCAGGTATGTAACACTTCTCAATTTCGTCATAACATGTGAGACGATCTTATTTTAAGACTTAAGTTTTAAGAACCATTTGTAAGATTTCAATTTAGACATATTTACTATCAAAAATATTTAGAAAAACAAAATATCCTGTCAAACCATTATTTTCAAATTTAAACCTAATTGAAAAATCAATCCAAAAGCATCTCACTAATAATAATAAATATTAGGCGATATACAGTTCAAATAAATGAATATTAAGCTCCATTATCAAATCACGACATACTTTCAAATTAATAGAACACATTTAAGTATTATATTTTTATATTAAGATGTATTTTACTATATTTCTGTAAAAATAAATAAATAATAGGCTTCTTGATATTATATAAGAACAATACTAATGAGTTTAACAATATTATTGTTACATTAAACGATAAGCCATTGGTAGAAGTGTACCTGCTATTTTCACTAAATTCAAAACAAATTTAATGTTATTCTAATATTTTCAGGAAAAATGGACACACTACTGAAGTTGGTCTCTATAAATTTGCATGAGATAACATTTAGAGAATTTTGAGTTATCGGAAAACTAATTAAAGCTAACATACAACAGCTTCTGAAAGTACATATAAATATGCCTAACTTCAACCTTAACCTTTTAGTGGTTATAGATATGTTTGATATTTTATCATACTTACAAATTAAAATTCATTGTTTTATTAGTCCTAGCGATACCAATCTATATCGACATGCCTCAATAATAATACTATATTTTATTAACACGAATATTATCTGTTTTTTTTTTAATAAATTTAAATTTACTATCAAAATATTACCATAAAATATATAACTGAAGTAGATTTTTAAATTTCTAATAAAAAAACTTTGCTGCCTATAATTTTGTTTTTAGTTTAACTTCACTTAATTTTTCTTGTAAAGCCAAACCAACCAACTTTTTAATCATCGTGTTTGTTTGTGCGTGATCAAGAAGTAATTAAATTTGGTTTTAATATATTTCCTAAAGCCACATAAATTTATTAACAAATCAATTAGTTGGCGGCTACTTTGACAGTTCCTTTCCAGTATTGTGATCCAATTAATTGTGACATATTTATTGATATTGATTTATCGAATACGAATCATTATTTTACCGTAAAGAGGTTAAAATTTTTAAAATAGAAACATAACAGGTTATGTTATGTTTCTATTTTAAAATATTTAATATAACACGTTTTATTAATTCCTAAATTTATATAGGTGAAATTTTAAATATCGTGAAATTTATATTAATGTAAACAGTATAACTAACGTTATATTTTATAAACTATTGCCAAAAAGCTACCATTATATTCTTATATGAATAGATAATCTATGAACTTAACTTTTACCGAGGACAGCAACATATTTTTAAAGTATTAAAAAGTAACAACATAAAAAACCTACGTCTTAATCGTAATTTAAAACTTAGTAGTAATATTTAACTAAATAATTTATAATATCAAAATATAACTAAGATAACAAACATTCACACAACTCAGAAGACCAGCAATGATTTAAAATTCATTTTGTTTCAGAAAGCCATTAAACTTCTCTTAACAGCTGCCAGCTTCAACTTGTGAAAACTAATAAATATCTTACATCTGTCAAGCATTCAGAATACGGTGCCGGAGACGAGTCCTGAACTTTGAAACTACCTTGTGATGCGATACTTCATTTTATATTTTATTTATTATATTAAACAAAGAAATAATTAAATACAATGTGTATTCTTATTTTTTTCTAATCAAAATAATTTACTCTAATATATGTATATTAAAACATATTCTTAAATCCATGTCATAAAATTTTTCAGAAATTAAATGCTTGTAATGTTGCTTCATTTCACTCCATTACTTTTATAATAAATGGACTGATATAAAAAATTCAGCAGAGTATCTTAAAGTTAATGAGTCATTTAACAAGTGATAAAGTACAAGTGTAAAAGTAAGGTAATAACACTTGTAGTGAAGAATTTATTTCAAGCAATTAGAAACCTCACTGATAATTTCTTCTTTTTAGTGAAACTATCTATTTCCTATGATTTCTGTTAGTATAGATAAAATAAACATATAAAAAATAGTTTATATAGTTTTACTTTCGAAATAAAATATTATATCTGTTATAACAAATTCAAAAAGAGGTAATAACGTGTGAAAATTTGGAATGCGACTGTATATTAAAATCAAAATGAGGTTATTAAATTAATTTACATAATACATAACTTACATCGTTATATTTAAAAAGCAGCGATGCGAGGAGAAAGGATTCCGAGGTAGAGTTATCCAAGATATATCCGATATTCTCCGCCCTCTTATGCAAAATAAAGGCCGACCCGAGCGCCTGCTCTTGACATGAATTGCACGCCAAAGACTCGAAAGAAAGAACTATTATAACAATAAAAAGAATCTGAACCCGTTATTTCTGATGTTTGAATATTAAACATAAGTCGTCAAACGCACAATGGAGTTTAAATGCAGTGACTGCTTAAAACTATGGAGTACATTTGACGGAATAATCGCAATGATGTTTTTAAAGAAAATTGTTTTATAGAAAAATAAAATACACAGTGATAGTAAAAACGTTTTTTTTCTGTCATTTTTGATAACAGTTATGATTTTATAAAGTTAAAACACATTTTAAATATAATATTTATATGTAGAAGATACGATATGAATGCGGATACGCTGTGCCTCAAAGCATTCTCCTGTAATAGGTAGACGGCAATTTTGTTCGATACCCCGTGCTCCAATGGACTTGGGGGATTCCAATGTTTGATGTGATGACCTAGGAGCTAGAAACTGCTCTTCAATTTTAACACAATTTTTAGCTCCCTCAGTTGAAATACAAAATATAGTGTTGTTGCTTTTAAACGGCACAAATATAAAAGGTATATAAAAAAGTTACAGCTTAACACCAGTAGTTGGTTTATTATGTTATCGTAAGACTGTTTTTTTATATCTACAAGTTGAATGACTTAATTACTAAATTATTTATTTTATGATTGTTGTCTTCTTTGAAACGATACGTTATAAATAGTAATGGTAAAGGTTATGCTTATTAAATGACTAGTTATTAGTTCTCTTAAAACGAAAACATGTGTTACAAACGCAATAAGTCATGTAGCGTGTAGCATTTATTTTATTTCGAGTAACGATTTTTGTTTTTATTAATCCAATAAGAAGTATGTGGAAAAGTTTTCCGTTTAAGCATTTTGTAAAGCAGTATCTATCATATCGAGATACCGGGATGTGCGTGCAAGAACGTTTTAATCCTTAGCTTTACTACAACCCGGAGGTAATCCCGGAGGTTTCTGCAACTCGTGTATTATGTTTTTGCTGAAACACCGCATTTGATATAAATACTCTAACAATAAAATTTCAAATTTTGAAAAGCTAATTAAAAGGTGACAATTATGAAACTCTTTTTTATTTTATATCAAAAGTATAACAGATAATAATTTAATTCATAACGGTTTTGTATAAAATGAAATTTTAGTGCAAATTTATATGTATACACATATATATATATATATATATATATATATATATATATATATATATATATATATATATATATATAGATTATAAGATAAAACCTTACTTCTTAAACAGTTTATATAAAAGTAAGTTTTTGTAAATGTGTTATAAAATAAATATCGTTATATGAAATGTAAATATTAGTGTAAAATAACTAAAAAAATATTGGTATATAAATGCACGATTTTATCTAATAAACAATAAAAAACTTATAACGAAGCACTCTGTCAAACGGACGAAACTTCTAAATTTTCACGCTTGTATTAACTTAAAACGAGAATTTGCTTGCTTTTGATTTTTAAATATCATGTTATATATGCGAAGTAAGAATTTGACAATGTTCATGATATTTGCTTTTACATAATTTTTCATCACTAACACTGTATTTTAAAGTAGAAAAATAACTATGTTTATATTTAGATAAAAGCTATCATTACCATCTAGATTCAAATCACAACTATGGTGAATTATTCTTTTTTTTTTAATTATAGTTTCATATTAAATAACGTACTTTAAAGAAAAGATGAAACTCGTATTTAAAATTTATTTCTGATTTAAAATATTGATGCATATCTTGGGTCATTCCTGTATAAATATTTTGAAATAACATTTTACTAATTATGTGCAGTTATTAGCTAGTTATTATGTATATTATTAGTTTCTCAATATTATCTATTATGTATGTATGAGTATGTATATTCATACTAGTAGCACAAGACAAAGATGGTACAAGTCATATCGCCAGTCGTATTGTAAGTCATAATTTTTATGGCGGTTGTGTGAAGTATCTAAGACATGAATTAAAGTTGAAGTGAATTGATTCACTATCACTTCATTATCACTATCACACATAATGGTTTTTGTCCAAAAATATTATCTATACAAAATTTACTATATATACAGTTGCAGCGTTATAAGTCTAAGTGATTTATGCATGGCGTTAATGCTTAACGATATTTCATTTTTATGTTTAGCATTACAACATAGACCATGCTTAAAAATGTTTGAGAATAGAAGAATATAACTTTGAAAACCTCTGCATGTTGGAATAAAAGAATTGAGGATATTCTTAGTCCAAGCACGTTATGAACTAGAAGCAGCTGTTTTATTTTATATCGACTCAGTTACTTGTTTACCATATAGGGAAGTACGCCATGTCAACGATTTTATAGCGATGTAGAATTTTTTCCGACCAAATCTAAACTTTTGTTCTTTTAGACCTCAAAAAGATTAAATTTTGTTTTTTTTTTAACTCATTATGATCCAAATCTTAACCGTACTGTGTCCAATAAGAAAGTTAACGCAGTTTTTTATGTATAATACATAGAAAAGAATTTTATTTTATTCACTTCAAGCAAAAATATTAATAAATTCATTACTATAAATCAATATGTTTTATGTATGTAAACGTTCCCTATGTACATAGTCCGCTACATTTGTGTGTGTGTCCACACCCCCGAGGCAACCGAAAATAGACTAATATTAAACGAGAGTAATATTCATCTTCGTCTTATGTTGTATTTGCATTATATATGTTACAAAGAACTGTAAAAGTAAGGTTTATTAATTCACAATATTTTAATATAATCCAAATTTTCAATAACCTACCTGATATATGAAAGATGAAGGGTTTAAGACAATCCAGGGCACCAACATTAACATATTTATTAGCAACATTTAAGCCAACTCCCCTGAGACCAGGAAGTTATTATTAATAATGAAATTGATATTAAGATATTATATTATCATTTCAAAGATAACTCAATAACAAATAGACCTCGGTAACAGATTGGAATATTATTTTACAATATCAAATATAAGTGCTCTATATTGAGATTAAGATATTGTTATATTATAATGGTTTATGGGCTTTTATAAAACATTTTTAGAACAAATAACTTTGTAAGTCAATTAGAATAGTATTACCATGTGATATAATCGTCTGCTTAATCGTAGTACAGTGTGGATAAACAATCTCACAAATTTCATTGATTAAATCTTTTGTCTGTACTCTACGTATTATTTATGTCCGTATGTAATATAATTGCGGGTCAGTGCAACGGACGGACGCGCATTAGCAGTGCTTTGTACGGAAATGGCATAATCCACTTCACTCTCTGAAAATTAGAGGGTTCGGTTTAAAATGATTATATATAAACTGACTTTGTAATCGGCTGTATTTATTTTAAATAACTTTAAACTCTTAATACATAACTAATATTACAGGCCAATATTTGTACACTAAATATAAAAATATATAATTGGCAAACTTGCTATTATTATTAAGATTTACAGTGCAGTTTTGATTAATTGTAATTCAAAGTAGCTATTTGAGACATATGTATTTTTTTTTCTATAAATTAAAATTAAGAAGTAAGTCTAACCTTATAATGAATGTGGTATCAGATCTTAATCTGAATTATATAATAATACATCATCCTATCTATAGATATAAAAATTCTAGTTATATTAACCATATAAGTTAAAATCTAAAATTATATATAACTTAAATTTATTTCCTTAATCTATTCACATACATTGGTGACTATATCAAGCTGTATGGTATCATCATATAATAGTTGTATTAATAAGAAAAGCAATCTGCTTTGTCACATTATTTACAAAAATATTAATTATAAAGTAATATAGCGTAATATGAATCACACTTAACTATTTTTTTTCTAATTACGCAAACTAAAATGATTATAACTTTATAAATGATGTATCTAGATTTTTTTATAAATCTAATACTCGTAAGTGTAGCGGGTTTTGGGATGTTTAAGTTAACCGAAATAATTAAAATTATATAAATTATATAAAATTATTTAAAAAGTCAAATATACTCAATTTTAAATAAAAATTGTTGCTGTCACCCTTAAGATACTGTGTTGTATAATGCATAATCAATAATCTGAATGTTTTGACCGTAATTGTCTATTTCATTATATTTATTTGAATCACAAATAACTTTACATGTTTATAAAGTTTTAGTAAATAAACATGTCCGAAGTTTAACATTTGTGTATGTGTATTTAAGTGACTGTCTATTGATTGTAATGAATCAATTTGAGTGTAGTTTTTTTATAGAAATATTTTCTGTCCAAATGTTAATCAACTATCTTTGTGATATAAAAAAAATTAAGATAATATATTATTTAAAGGATAATACATTCTAAGGTTGTGCTAGCATCAAATGAATTTCCATAACTTTATATGCCTTATATGAATTCTCATAATTTTATACTAGTATAAACAGAAATAAAGCACTTTTAAAGATATAATATAATATCCAACGAGATTACATCTAACGAGGTTATCCTCGTAATATTTACTTTGTATAATAAATTTCGCCAAAGAAATCGAGTTTAATAGTCTGTTTAAAGACTGTTTTCCTTTTGAAAGTCAAAGCTCTTTAAAATTACACTTTTGGTTAAATAATGACATTTTAATAACATTGAATTAAGAATAACGATTAAGTTACAAAAAAGAGATTGTATTAATTTAACTGCTGATAAAACAATAGTAATTAATTTAAATTGCTTATACAATACAAAATACAACTCTTATCTAAATTTAGTCGTGAGAAGCTCTTGCCAAAACATATGTTATTTTTATGCCCCTTAAATCTACTTAATTCAAAGGGTCCAAAAGCAGAAGTAAATATAAAAAAAGTTTAATGTCGCCAATTTTTCTTTGTTAATGTACTGTATATCCTTCCTAAATAGTCTACCATACATCTCTGATAACGTCAATATGTACGCGTACTGTATATTCAATATGTATATTCAATACTGTATTTGAAAAAAGTAAGTATTTCCAGCCAATCCTGTAGTTGGGACGAACTACACTTACAAATCTACACATAAACAATACTTTAACCTCGTTCGTTAAATGAACCATAACGAAACCCCTCCCCGTTATTCACTATTAGGTAAGCACAGTTCCATATCACAAAATTCAAGCTAACAATAAAGAAATATTAAAAGCCTTCTACATTTTTTTTTTTTTTATGTTAGAGGAGGGCAAACGAGCTTGCGGGTCACCGTTGGTATGTGATCACCGCCGCCCATGAACTCTTGCAACATCCGAGGATACACAAGAGCGTTGCCGGCCTTGGAGAAAGGAATATATGCCTTTTTTGAAGGTACCCATGTCGTATCGATCTGGAAATACCGCCGAAGGAAGTTCGTTCCACATTTGAGTGGTACGTGGGAAAAAAGTCCTTGAAAACCGCACAGTTGAAGATCGCCACGCGTCCAGGTGGTATGGATGATAAAGGAGGCGATGGCGAGCTGTGCGGTAGTGAAATTCGGCGGTAGGCATCAGATCGAATAGTTCTTCGGAACACTCCCCGTTGTAAATGCGGTAGAAGACGCACAAAGAAGCCACGTCTCTACGCAATGCCAAAGAGTCCAGCCGTTCACAGAGCACTGGGTTCCCGACAATCCGAACGGCTCTCCGTTGTACGCGGTCAAATGGTAGAAGCTGATATTGGGGTGATCCGGACCAGAGATGAGAACAGTACTCCATGTGAGGCCGGACCTGCGCCTTATAGAGCGCAAGTCTTTGGCCAGGTTTGAAATACTGCCTCGCTCTATTGATCACTCCCAATTTCATCGAGGCCAACTTGGCCTTGCTCTCCAGATGACCACGAAACTGACAATCGCTCGAAATGTCGAGACCCAGTATTCTGATACTTGGCGAGGCAATAAGAGGAGACATAACAGTAATGAACGTAAATAATAAATAATATCCTTATAAAAAAGGAAATCGAGTTTCAACATGATCTTCGATAGTAAATTTCCATCTTCTTTAAAGCAAATAGATCAATCTTTTTTCAGCAACAAGGTGATAGGTGATAAATACTGACGTGGGGAGAATTTACATTTAAGATGCAATTATTCTGTTTGATATTGACATTCTTATGAGGACTAATTGCCACAGATGTGTTACTTGCACTTAGTACTACATCGTTCTTAAGCTAGTACTCGCATGAATCTTTATAAACAGTGGGACGTCGTACTTATCTCAATGCCTGAAAATATAATACTTTAAGTTATACTTATAACTACCATTTATAATACATTACTAATTCTGATAATGCGTTTCCAATTTGCAATATATTTATAATCGAAGTTTAAATGTCATTTTAAGTTTCATAGACATAAACTATGCTGATACAACTTAGATCACAAACTTAATCTGTTCATTCAGGGTAACTTAGATAGTATACAATGGACCTCTAACTAACAGGTTAATAATATATAACTTTATTATGTACTATATGTACTAAATATTTATATTTTATTATTTACAGCTTAAATAACTTGAGATTATTTATTATTTAAATATTTTATATATTTTTATAATTATATAAAATGTTATCTTTATTAACACACATTTTATAACTTTACAAAGGAATATAAAATTGAAATTAAAAGCGTCACCGACTGATTATCAAAGGAAACATTTGTAGAAAAGATAAAAGAAGGTTTGCGTTTCCAACATCTATTTTAATATTTCATAGATGAAAAGATTCTCAAAATAGTAAATAAGTGGATTTAATTATGCTTAAGATTATTACAATTTCTCTTTCTTAAATTACACTTTGAGGGAATTCGTTAATATTTGTACTTTCCTTGATCCCGGCATGATCAGATTGAAATTACCAGTAGGCTTGCCGCAACTTATTTTGTATTACCGTTGTTTTTAAATAATTTATTTTAAGTTAAATATCTAGGAAAAGGTTTTTGTTTATTGTCTTATTATTATTTTATTTATTGTATCAAGTGCTGTAGAAAATTATCATTTAAAAAATCGATTATTTTGTGTGTTCGTTTGTTTATTTTTTCAAAATAAAAACGTATTCAAGATTATATCAAATTCAATCAAAAAAGCTTACATTATTAATTGAGTGCTTCGTCTGCCGACTCTATTTATGAACAAATATTTTATCACAGTGAAGCAACTTCTTCGATTCCGATTTATTTCCTTTAGTGAATTGATTCTTACTGAAAACTGAGTCGATATGATCTTAATTTTTTTGTTGAATTTAATATTTTTACAGGAAATCCAATTTTAAAACATTTTAAAATATGTATTAAGACACTCTGCACAATGACCAAGTCAATGGTCTCTCAATTACCTGATATTTATTCTAGAAACTTAATAAAAGTTTAAAGCCAGTATCTCCCAGTGGGTAATATAAAAAACATATAGCTTTAATAAAGACATCCTCGAAAAACACTTATCAAACTTTTAAAATTTACTGCAACAAAGAACACTTATGAATATAAAACATTAACACAAAAAAGTAAAAATATCTAGTTCTTAATAATTATTCAAACATTTATTTACATTTTATATTTGTATTCATAATTAGAGACAAATTAAAATATGCTTTCATCAAATTTGTATTATTATCTCTATGAGTTACAACTATGGCTGATGATGATGATTTTCCAAAACATTTGTTGTTTTACAATTCAAACTGCCTGCTGCTTGGAAGTGAATAGTTACTCATTCTTACGCAGTTCTAGTGATGTTAACCTATAAAAATAATATTAATTGTTTGAAAAAACTCATTTAGTTTTATGCTATATCAGCTATTGCTTTGGAAAAAGATTATAAATATTACCATTAACATTATTCTCTGGTTAGAAAATAATACATTAGTGAATAAGGCAGGTTATTCACCGTAATATACGAGCATTATAGCGAATCGGATACTAATAGGTTGCTTTGTGATTTTTGTTTAGTTAATTTAATTTAATATTTATATTAGCTTACAAAAAATTACAATATATATATATATTATTATATATATATATATATATATTATATATTTTATTTATATTATATATATATATATATATATATATATATATATATATATTTTGTAATTTTTAAAAATCTTGCATACTAAATATAAAGTTATATAACATTATATTTAGTATGCAAGATTTGTCTTTGTGAAGACCTGAAGTAAATATATATTAATTAATTTTCAATATAAAATTCTTATTAAGGTTAATTAACTAATGTATATATTATATTAAGCATATTTATGTAATCAACTCCTGTACCTCTCGTAAATTTATGTAAAGAGTGATACTATCACTAGATAGCCCTAAAGACTCTGGTAAATATTAAAGGCAGTGTAATCCTCGGGGTTTTTGCGAGGCGTCATCATCGCTCAAAGTACATCTTTGACCTAAGCTAAGCTAAGTTAAGAGTGGGTTATCTCAACACTGTGTATAATAAATAATTCAACCGCTATTGAGAATGATATTTCAAAGTTTTTAATTCTCTTGAAACACCAAATAAAATATTGCGAAAATTGATAACACGTACACAATATTCGACCTGTGTTTTTATTTGAGTGTAATTGAACTATTTAATTTAATACAAAGATTTTAAAATGTATTATTTATGATAATTATTTATTATGTAGCTGTCTCCTAAGAGTCTTAAAATATATTGTATTCCTTGTTGATGTTACTTACTATGTAATTCTGCTTACTGTTATTATTAATAAATGTACTGGGTACTCAATGGGTATATTAATAATCTAGGAAATAGGTAACTCTGTAAAACAAAAATATTACCAAATGTGATACGATACGACACGACACGATACGACATGACACGATCCGATAAGATTTCTCTCCAATATGTTTATCAAATGAACTAAATAAAATAATTTAATGATTTTAATTTTCAGTTCAGTTTCAGTAGCAGACGTATTATTTATGCAATCGTCACAAAAATTGGTAGGTGTGTTCTTTGAATTATTTAAATTTTTGTCGAGCCGTTTTTTTGTTTGGCTGAAAAATTTCAAAATTCCGATCCGTACCACAAAAATGGACTTTACGGCAGCTAGAGGGCTGAAATATCGTCTAAGTATTCTTTGCCAAAATCTAAGGTGTTTTTTTGTTATTTTAAAATCCAAAATGGCAGCCATAGCGAATTATCAAAAATTTTAAAGTTGAATAACTCACTAAATATATACATACATAGGTATACTTATTCCTGTTTGGAAAAGGCATTTAAAACATTGTCTCCTCCCCTAACGTACTGAGGTCTACTGTTCACAGAACGACTAGTCAAATAGTCTGTCTGTTTTTCTTCAAACTAACTTTTATATACTTTGGAATCAGTTAAACGTTACAAATGTTAAAAATCCTGTCGTATGATAAATAAAACATTGATGATGTAATTTGACAAAAATTCAGAACTAAAACTCAACTTCCACTACTTCTTACATTCACTGAAAATAAACACTTAGTGCACTTAGTAAGTGAGAGAGGTCGACTGCAAATAGTGTAAGTAAATTAAAATCAGTGTAAACGTGTAAAACTATCGACTTTTAGTTAGGAATATACATACAGTTTTTGGTAAAAATTTACTAAATTGTAAATTCGTAACATATCTTTATGTAATAATTTATTTTCTCGGTAACATACATAGAAAAACACGTTGTCACTAATTGCTTAAAGCCTCTTAAATTTCAAATTAAATATTGCAGGTGTAATGAAAATATTTTTAACAACTATAACAATAAAAACATTTCTTTTTACTAATTTTTCCTAGTTTTCTATGGTAATGCTAATATAACATAAACATATAATTAATTCAAAATTTCATCCCAAACCAAGTTTTAATCAATTGGTTATTAGAATTGTCATTACTATCCCAATCGTTTGTGGTTCAAGCCGCATCGGATTGTGTGATACTTATGATCTTCCACATGTTGTTGATTACTTTTTCTATATTTTGTTAGATATTTAAAGTAAACTTCCATATCATCTTGAATAACCCAGGTAACATTCTATTATTAAGTAAGGGCCAGTTTCTGTACAGTACTGTTATTATTACTGTAGTAAAATAGTAGGAACTTAAAAAAAGAACTGATTTGAGGAAAATAATTACTTAAATAAAGAAAGGAAGAAATACTACAGCTAAGGCGCTAGACTCATTTATCAGTTTCATCAGTATCAGTAAGCAATGTGCTTACATGTAAGGTGATGATAAACATTAAAGACTAAACAGCTTGTGTCTCGGAGTTTAGACGTGTATAATTTATTGATCTCAGACTTCTAAACTGAGATCGAAGAAGTTTAGGCATCATTTAAAGTTTGATAGAATCTAATTATGCTGAGATTATATTTAATAATATATTAACTTAGAATAATAGATTTTAGCGGTTCATTTAATGATATAAGAATTTATTTAATAATTTTAAATCGAAATATGTAGGGTTTACTTAAGGGGGTCTTTAAAATTGCATAAAAATATTACGGTACAATTAAAGATTATATTTATAAAGAGTAAGTTATGCAATACACCACTATAGTTGATCTTGTATATAATATATCCAAATTTTCTATTTCTTTAATGTGAAATGCATATTCGTAACGCAGTGTTTAGTTAATTTAATTATTTATAAAAAAAGGATTTCTTATGGATTTCTAGATTTGAAGTAAAAACAATATTTGTTATTTAATAATAAAGTGGACTTTCCTTTCAGAAACAAAGCACTAACCGCTGTACATCAGAAGAGAAACAGTTCAGTTGAAACAAAGCGGTTTGTAGCTTTTCATTGTAAAACGATACCGTCGGGATGAGTATTGTACTATTATAGACATTTAACTACATTATGTGGTTCAGTATATTTAGAAATATATAATATTATTATACTAGAATATTATAATTAAATTGTCTATTAAAAAAAACAAGGTTTATTTTTTTATTTAGAATATATACAATTATTTTATTAATAATATTATCCAGTACAAACACATACAGCATTATAATTCTGAATGGAGATAAGATTAGCCACACTACCATTATAAAAGACAAAGAAATTTATGTACGTTACTCTATAATGTATTTGTATAAATCACAATGACCTAGCACAGGATTTCTACGTCTCCTGAGGGAACTGTATTTATTTCACTACCGATTATGAGCTTTATTATACTGCAGTTATATTGTATACTACTAGTCTAGGATTCTTCAGTAATTTGACTTCATATTTAAGGCGCTACTTTTTGAAGATTTCCGTTGTATTATGTTACGTTCATGGCTGGTCTTATCCGAAGTCATACTCTGAGATGAAAGTACACAATGAACATTAAGTTTCTTTCTATTACTGTCAATTCTAAGAGAAAAAAAATATATATTCTTCTACTTTTAAATGATGAAATATCCCAATACCCGAAGATCTTATCTGTTTATATGCTCCTAAGCAAGCTCCTAAGAGTTCCATTATTTTCTCGTTGAAACAACACAGACAACGTTAGACACACCATTTAGCAAAACATAAAAAAGAAGATTTTGACAAAAATATAATTAAAAAAGCCTTTAATTACGAATGGTAACAAAATAATATAAGTACACATTTTTCTCTCGTAATTATTATATGATATGTACCGGATTACAAAGGCAACATTATTAAAAATTCATGTCTTTTTACTCCACAAAGCCACCGACTAACATTTGCTTCAAACAATTTAATATATTATGGAGTTACGAAGTGGATTCATAATTACCTCTACTTACTATTTGAATAACAGAAATACTGATAATACTGATAATACAGATTTTTACATTCTAGTATCCTCATATACAGAACCACAAAGTATCTTTATGATCTGAATAACCAAAATACATATTGTACTTAAACAAATTGGAGTATATATTGTTACTACACAAATTTAAAGTATAAAAAAATTTGAGTTTTGAAGTTTAAAACAATTTTAAAATAAATTAAGTTTTAAGTAAATAAAAGACATCTTTTTTTTGGATGTGGTATTCACTGAGGATGGTTGTAAATTTAAATTAATCATTCTGCAATCGAAGCGCACGCAGTCGCTAGCATCAACTAGTATTAATATAAATTGAATTCTCCTCAGCGTGTAAATATATAGAATATATTTTACAACTTGTCAAGTCTTTTAGTTATTCAACTTGACTTGTTATGTTGTATTTTAATTAAATGTATTAAAAATCTTATGTTTGAATCTTATTCTGTCGGTTCTAGATGGCAATAAATTATTATGTGAACTCTTATATGAATAACGCGAATGGGATCGAAATCAGTCGGGCAAATTATGATTTAAGTAACTTGAGTACAGTTGATTAAATATATATAACAGAAATGAACTATTCAAAGAATATAAACCCTATTTAATATGACAATATATATATATATATATATATATATATATATATTCAAACTAGGTTATACGCTTTCATCTTTCAGTGTAGGAAATGATGTTAAATCAAAAAAGTATTTTGTCGAAGTTCGGCAGACCACTTCATAATACAACACCTATCGTCCACAACATCCACCTCTGAACACATCCATCCTTTTACCTATTTCAACAAAATATATGACATGTAAGTAAAATCGGAGGGTAATAAATATTTTTTTTTATATAATACATTCACATATTTATCATACTAATATTTTTATGGAACTTAAAATTTGAAATCTTACTGATTTTAAACCTTATCATATTTAAACTTGTTAGATTGTTAGATAACGTTTTCTTCGCAAATTGCAGTAATTAATACGAGTAAGTGCTCTGGAGGGTGTGGAGGAAATTACAATTACTTTCAATTAATATTCCTTTCACTTTGACGTTCTTTACATACATAATGTATTTAATTACGGTGGCCATTGTACAAAAGTTGTGTTTTGTATCAAAATTACTTTTGCTTACCATACATTATTTTAATAATAGAGTTATTGAAGTCTTATATTATGTAGCTACAAGAGCATCCTTCTCGTCTTAATATATATTTCATAAAGACAAGTTTATGTTAATTAGTCTTCATATTAGAAGCACAAGACAATTTGTTTTAAAAGAAAGAAATTTTCTTATATGACTTATAATATATAAATCTAAGAACTACAACTAAAAACTTCATTCAATATAAAATAGACGTGTCTGCCATTTCAAAATAGTTTTATTAGTAATGGATTAAAGGTAGAATTATAATTAGGAAATGGATTTTAAATGGATCTGACAAAAAAATCCTACCTATTTGCAAATGGAATTACAATTCAGTCAGTGTGAAATCAATGCTAAACGGGATTGAGGCCAGGCACTACCCGCTTGTTCGAGATTATGGTATTCATGTTCGATCATGTTATAAAAGTGAACAAAGTAAGAACGTGGGACTATACAATATAAGTTTGTGTTCCGGCACCGACAATTCATGTTTGGTTTTTAGTTTGATGCTACCGTTTTGTGAGTTTTGATAACAACACTGAACCTGGCGGTCGAAGTACCGACCAGATAACGATATAAAGCTATATTCGATAGATAGATAAGGAAGTCATCTTAACTATGTTAGAATTAACAGTCTTCGTATTATTCTCGGTGGTAGATCATAACATCAGGTCGCCGGCAAGGTTACCACCCATCGGGCAAAGTCGTGCCGCAAAGCGACCTAGTCGTGTTCCGGCACGTTGTTCGATGAAGCCGTCTATATGGGAAATGGGTCTGAACAGTTGCGTTGCGTTGGCGAACCGGTTTGGCGTTGAGTTGGTGCTTATTGTGTCGGGTGTCTAGTCGAGGAGGGTAGCGGGATCCGAAGCGACGGCTTTCCGCTGGCCGCCCGCAGATAGTTGGGGGCCCAATTAGTGGGTCAGCCACCCACGAAAGGCTGCCCCGCCAGCTGCGAAAAATCCCAGGGTGGCTCCATCGTGCTGGTTGGCGACCAGATGAGGAGGCCCGATGGCGATCCCTGGGGGGGTTCGGGCGTCCCCGCAGTCTCCAGACTAGCCTCCCAGTGGCATGATATCACCAATTTCGACGTCGGGTTCGATACGTAACGCCTCGTTCAACTGCCATTTCTCATCCTATTCACTCTTTTATTTTTATTTATTTTTTTAATGAAAAAGTCCAATAAAAAGAACAAGTTTTCACAGCGGTTGCACTCCTCCTCATTCAAAGTGCAGCTTACTAATATCAGGGGCTTGCACTCTAATCTCCAACCTGTCCACCACCACCTAGAGACCGTACCGTACTTACCGTAACCGTACTTGCTCTTTTTGACGGAGACGCAGATACAATGTCCTTTGAGCACTGCGTACCTGGATTATCCCGGCTACTCGTTAGAGCACAACTTTCGCTCGCGTGCCGGGGTCTGTGTGTACGCGCGGAACGACCTCTGTATCCTGCGTCTCCGTCACCTTGAAGACCCCACTTTTTCTTCCCTTTGGGTTTTAGTAGACACAGGAAACGAAAAAATCCTGTATTCCTGTGTTTACCGTTCGCACAGCGGTGACCAGGAGACAACTAAATTATTTGAGCATCTCGGTGAGGCTGCTGATTTGGCTCTAAATCAGTATCCTTCAGCGCAGCTCGTCTTTTTGGGGGACTTTAATGCCTGTCATCAGGACTGGCTGTTCCCGTACCAGAAGACCGACCATGCTGGAAGAGAAGCGCGGAATTTTGCGTTGTCCTTCGACCTCTTTCAGCTG
This sequence comes from Melinaea menophilus ssp. n. AW-2005, assembly GCA_918358695.1. Classification (NCBI taxonomy): domain Eukaryota; kingdom Metazoa; phylum Arthropoda; class Insecta; order Lepidoptera; family Nymphalidae; genus Melinaea; species Melinaea menophilus. Next base: position 1,823,635 of record OU911039.1, read on the forward strand.
GTTAGGCAAGCGACAAGGGTACCAGATGTAGTAGGCCATACAGCCAATTGCCTGGACCTTCTGCGGACAACTGATCCGGACAGGTATAGTGTTGAGGTCACCTCCCCCTTGGGAACCTCCGATCACTGTCTGGTGAAATCTGTGTTTACATATTCCCCACCTGTTTTCGAACCACATGGTGTTAGGCGAGTATGGAAATACAAGTCAGCAGATTGGGATGAGATGCGTCACTTTTTTGCATCTTATCCTTGGCGGCAGGTCTGCTTCTCTTCTTTGGATCCGTCGAGTTGCGCGGGCGCTATAACCGATGTGGTGCATCAGGCAATGGAGTATTTCATTCCTTTTACTGACGTACCCATCGGTGGCAAAGCTCGCCCATGGTTTAATGCCGAATGTGGTCGTGCTGAAGACCGCAAACATTCGGCATACCTCATTTGGGCTGATGCTCGAAGCCGCAAAGCTCCGGATGTACGTTCAAAGAAGAGAGCCTTTAACCAAGCTGCCAAATCCTATAAAAGGGCATTACGGAAGGCTCGACGCGATCGAATCGCTAAGAATGGCGAAAAGCTCTCTGTCAGACCTACTGGCAGTCGAGCTTTCTGGTCTCTTGCCAAATCGATCGAGTCGAACTTCTGCCAACCCTCACTGCCTGCTCTGCTGAAGCCGGATGGATCTTTGGCCTATACAGCGACAGAGAAAGCGAATGTATTTGCTTCTCTGTTTGCTGATAATTCGCATCTAGACACTAGCAATGCTCCTCCAGCACATCTTCCTCACTGCGGTATTTCGATGCCGGAAATCCGAATCACTAACAAAGAGGTATGGAGAGCATTGTGTTGTCTTGATGTGAATAAAGCCAGTGGTCCTGATGGTATACCAGCCATTCTGCTGAAGACGTGCGCAGCTGAGTTGTCTCCTGTATTGACACGTCTGTATCGCCTTTCTTTCAAGACTGGAATAGTGCCGAAATCCTGGAAGCTTGCTAATGTGCAACCAGTGCCCAAAAAAGGTAGCCGTGCTGATCCTGCCAATTATAGACCAATTTCAATCACCTTATACTCTGCAAGATTATGGAGCGTGTATTGAACACGCGCCTTCTAGCGTACCTTGAAGGTAACGATCTCCTCAGTGACCGACAGTACGGGTTTCGCCGAAATAGATCCACTGGGGACCTTCTAGTGTACGCTACGCACGTTTTAGGCGAGGCCATCGAGAAGAACGGAGAAGCGGTCGCCGTCTCTCTGGACGTCTCGAAGGCATTTGACAGGGTCTGGCATGCGAGCCTTATAAGCAAGCTTTCAGCCTACGGCATATCTCCTGGTCTGATCGGCTGGGTAACGGACTTCCTCAACCAGAGATCTCTCCGAGTAGTTGTTGACGGGTCTTCCTCGGAACCCTTGACAATTAATGCCGGAGTGCCTCAGGGGTCCGTTCTTTCTGCAACTCTTTTTCTGCTACACATCGACGATCTGCTGAAGCCCGGTATCTATGGGTATGCAGACGACAGCACAGTTGTAGAAAGATACCTGCCGAGTAGTCGGGCTAGTAGAGATCAAGTACAGTCAGAAAGAGAAGCCATGGTGCAACGTTTGAGTGACAAACTTCAGGCAGTCTCCGTATGGGGCAATGCCAATCTTGTCAAATTCAACGCCACCAAAACGCAGGCGTGTCTGTTCACCGCCAAAAGGAGCCCTTTCACCTTGGCTCCTACTTTCCAGAGTGTATCTTTGGAATACAGTGACCGGCTACAGTTGTTAGGCTTAGAGATTTCCTCGAACCTCAACTTTGGTCGGTGTATTGAGTCCAGAGCAAGAGCAGCTGCAGGGAAGCTTGCCGTTCTTGCAAAGGTCCGTCAGTACTTTACACCGGGACAGCTTCTTGTATTATACAAAGCACAGATCCGGTCGTGTGTAGAGTACTGTGGTCACATATTCGCTGGTGCCGCAAAGTCTCATCTTGCGGTTCTGGACTCAATTGAGAGGCGAGCAAAGAGGCTTATAGGCGATCCCGAATTGGTAGAAGCCAACCTCCACAGCCTTGAACATAGGCGCAGAATTGCTAGCCTCTCAGTATTCTATAGGATACATTTTGGTGAGTGTGCGCGGGAATTACACGACCTAATTCCTCCGTCCCCCTTCCATCACAGGACGTCCCGACGCACGGCAGGTATCCATCCTTTCGTTGTGGACATTCCCCCTGTCCGAACGAAACGCTTTGCTTCGTCTTTTTTAATTCGCACAGCGAAGGACTGGAACAGCTTGCCTGCGTCGGTTTTTCCGTCCGAATACAATGTGGGCGTCTTCAAGAGAAGAGTGAATAGGTTACTAAGTTAATGCGCTTTACCACCTAAGACTACATTTTCACTTTCCATCAGGTGGAATGTAGTCAAGCATTAACCTAGAAAGTATAAAAAAAAAATTAAAAAAAAAAATTATAAATCATAATGATTTTATTTATTAGTCTATTTGAAGAAATAAAAAAACGGAAAGTCGATAAAAAAACTTACTACGGCTTAAACTTGACAAACGGTCACTCAAATGAGAGGGCTCTGAAATAAAATTTAACACAGGAAGCGAGTCTCGTCTAACACTCTAAAGTATATTATGCAACTGATGGACCCAAGGGAGGAAACATCCCAGACGCATACTGATTCAAAAAGGTTGCTTTCTCGTCTTTGGTGGACCGAGGACGGAATTATTTATTACAGGTCCTTAAAACTTGGCAAAACGCATTGATAAATACAAAATATTTATAGACGTTAGATTTTCTTTTCAATCGTTATTTTTTAAAATATGTAAAACGTAAATATGGAATGATTTTCAAACTAAAAGCATTTCATATTTACGTAAATTATTTAAGGGCTTTAGTAATATATCCAGCGATTTATTTTAATAAGTTTTACAAAGCGCCAATTGAATGTACCAACCCCGATACTACCTGAAAGCAATCCTCGTCTAGAGTTTATTTCACAACATCGGTATTGAGATAGCATTTGGAAATGGGTAGGGTTTATATATTTACCTCATTTGTAAATCACTTTGACTTTATTCTGTGATCAATAATGATTTTCGGTGTTTATGCTTTTAGTTTTTTTCTTAAATCAGAATTCCGATACATATATTCATATATAAATATAATTATATCTACCTGATATCCAAATAAGATCTAATGTAATCTAATTTTTGCACATATGGGTAATGGGTAATGAATTATTTTCTCTTTATTTTAGTATAGGTTTCTACGGCTCCAGTTACATTTGAGTATTAATATAAATTTGTAAATTATCTAAAATTGAAATAATCTTCTTCGAGATTCGTAAATTAGACATGGCTATGGCGATTAGCGTCCCAATTCATTTATATTACGACAGTTTTAATAAGATCTTCATAAATCACTCCATCGCTTAAGATGATTTATGATTTAACTTAAATTAATATAATATTTTATAAACAAAGAATATGTATTTCCGTATCGATAACTAAATTAATTGAAGTACTGAGAGGTTAAGTAATATTACTGTGAACTAATTAACGAGATACGTCATCGTACTCATGGGTTTTGAAATAAATATAGGTTTATATCAGAAATACTGGGTCATGCGTACTTATCAAGAGTGCTCCACACATGCACCTGATGCGAAGAGACCACACGAGTACATTTAAGTTTTATTTAACTTCAGATTCTAAACAAATCTAAGTCGGAGGTTCCATCATATTATACGGATTACTGTATTAGGGTCTTAATTATATATGCTCGTATTATAAATAGATAAATCTTGGCAAACGTTAAACCTTGGTATATATTGTAAATATTGAAGCTAGACAGATATTGAATCTTTATATAAAGAGCGCTTGAAGTAATTTAAATGAATTTCTAAAGCTCAAATAATAGTTAATACTCCTTACATTTCAATGCTTATTTAAGTTCATTCAATTTAAATCTTAATATTATATTAAATGAAACCATCAAGTCGATAAATTGGTTCCGTTTGAGTTGAGACGGAACTGAGAGATGGATCTAATATTGTTAACAAATTAATTACTCTCCAATCTGTTTTATAATAACTGTTTTACTGCTTTGTAGATATTTTGATAGTCTTTTAACAAAAACAGAATAACGTTTAAGTGTTGGATAATTATATATACTTTCAATATTCGGAAGTTAAAACATTTAACTATTAAATTATTATAGCGTATTGTCTCTCGCTAAAATATGTTTTGTACTATTAGCAGATGGTGTATAGCTATGTTAGTATAGTAGTTGGCAATGTTAATAAGTACTGACAGCTGTGTAGTATCAGCACGCGGCGTACTATTGTTTCTCACACAGACATACAGTGTTAAATCCTTTAGTAACACAAATTATGTTTGTAAGACGAAATATTTAGTTAAAGGTCTTAGTTATAGTTGATGTCTTATGGTTTTACTTAACGCTATTTAATGATATTAGGTTTGTTTAAATATATATTTACATAAAAATATCACATACTTCAGACAAATAGGCAATTGATTTTAAAATGCAGTATATTTGTATTGTTGTAGGCAGATGCCTATAACAGACGCAAAGGATCCAAAATTTTGGAATGACAGATTTAGATACTCATTATGTATAAATTTTGTGTAGCATAAACAAGAAAATCGATAATTTGTTTGAAGAACACGGGTTATTAAAATAAGAATAAATTATTGCATTCATAATGTAATGTACTAGTGAAATCGTAATCGAAGATGACCTTATCTGTATATAATATTTAACATTTTCTTTTCTTCAATAAATAAAAATCATTTCACGTAAAAATCAATTTGACTTTTTATTAACATTTATAATTTCGTTAAAGTTCGTTTGGGAAATACCCTGGGTATTTACATCTTCACTGGTTTTGTTTTAAAACAGTGACAATGGGTTTATGATAAATCTTAATAGTACATTTTACGAAAATATCATGCTTAAATCATTCAAATAGTATATAGAGACAGTTATGCATCAGAGCATAAGCTGTGACTGCATCTGCTAACTGTGTTATATATTAAACACTTTGAAGCAGCACTTTATGATAGCGGCTTTGAGGAGTAAGATGTAAGCACCCATTCATAATTCAACGAACGCTGTAATTAGTTTTTGTTATGTCTATAAAGTTAAAAACATTCTTAATTCCGTAGTTTTATTCGAATGATTACCAAGATTTATTTTTATTTATGTATATACAAGTACTTATATTGAGACATCTATATATAAGCTAGGCGAAATCTTTAAATAAATTATTTTACAAAAATTTACATCCAAAATTTAATATATCAATGAATCAAAGTAATGCCAATTTATTATACTGATATATATATTTAATCATATTGTGATATTTATATAATCATTTTGGCGGGTACAGGGATGTTCAATAAAGACTGCACCGTCACGATCACGTATCATGACCCGCAAGCTCGTTTACCCTCCTTTAACATAAAAAAAATATTAATAATTACTGCTACTACTTACTTACTAAAAAATTACAAAAATGTGTGATTAATAATAATACAAAATAATAATATAATTAAATATGATAAATATTGTGTTACCAAACACTCAGAAAAATTATTCTAGCAAAGATTTATTTTATAAAATTGAGGAGTTTGTCATAATTTGTTTTAACAACACATTAGAAAAACTTTACAAAAATATATAAAAGATAATTGACACGAAACGATAACAATCTTTTTATAACAGTAATTAGAGCAAAAAGCTTTTAAGTATTAATCTTAATACAATAATGTATGTACACATTTTTCCCTCGTAATTATTACAAAACAAAAACTTCTCAACGAAGTAAATACCGAGTGACGAAAGCGTATCCACTGACAAAACTCCTGATATGAATTTTGCGACGAAAAAAACCACGAACATTTTTATTCACAAACGTAAACAAACACAAAAAATGTGAATGTGTTCGGAACGTTGCCAAACAAACAAACAAACAAAAAAACAAACAAAAAAAATACAAACAAAAAATGTGAATGTGCTCGAAACGTTGCACAAATTGCATTTTGGGTAGACCTCGAAGAATTCGGTCTGCCCATTCATTTGTCCCCTACTTTCGAATTTTGGAAAAATTTCTTCACAGGAGGTCTTCTTATGACCGTCTGAGTCCGAAATGACCATTGGTCAAAAAGTTTATATATATATATATATATATATATATGCGTGCGTGCGTCCAGATTCACTTTTGTCAGCACGATAGCGGCCGCAGTTTCGCTCGGATCGCCTTCAAACTTTGGACAAAAATCAAACATCTAAAAATGAAGGTCAAGTTCGTTAACCACAGAAATCCGGTCACAGGGGGCGCTAGGGCCTCACTTTTTCTGATTTCAGTTTTTCGACCATAACTTTGTCCCTATAAAAAGGAGATCAATCGCGTTCATATTATATGATGTCTTTGATAAATACCTATAACTAATGTAGATAAACCGAAAACCTAACTTCAATAACTTAGGGTTGGGGGTAAAAAAACCGAAATTTTTTGGAAAAAAAATCATAACTTTTTTCTGGTAAACATTCTTGCATCGCAAGTATTTTTAATAGAAAGGTTATTTTTTACTCTAAATTTAGGTATCAAAAGTTTTTCCGTAGAAGGTACCGTTTCCGAGAAAAAAAATTAAAACTACTTTTAGCTTGTAAATTTTAGGTAGGTAAAACCACGGCAACTTTTTTCTGGTTAACATTCCCTTCTCGCAAATATTTTTAATAGAAAGGTTATTTTTTACTCTAAATTTAAGTATCAAAAGTATTTCCAAAAAAGGTACCTTTTCCGAGAAAAAAAATTAAAACCACTTTTTGCTTGAAAATTTTTGATGTAAACAACGGCATCATGTATTATTCTTAGGTAGTGAGTTATATTTTAAATGAGTTACACACGAGGTCTACCCACGCGTGTCCCCCTGCGGGCACGGATTTTTTGTTTTTATTTTATTAGATTGATCAAGGCAATTTGGTAACGTACCGAACACATTCACATTTTTTGTTTGTATTTTTTTTGTTTGTTTTTTTGTTTGTTTGTTTGTTTGTTTGTTTGGCAACGTTCCGAACACATTCACATTTTTTGTGTTTGTTTACGTTTGTGAATAAAAATGTTCGTGGTTTTTTTCGTCGCCAAATTCATATCAGGAGTTTTGTCAGTGGATTCGCTTTCGTCACTCGGTATTTACTTCGTTGAGAAGTTTTTGTTTTGATATCAATAGTTTTGTAAAAGGATTGGAAACAAAATACTGTGCGATTATTTTTCATGCAAATATATACTCATTTATTTACCAACACATGGAACTATCTATAATGACATGAGGAACTCTCGTAGGGCCTTTAAAAACAAACTTAAATGGTGCCAAGACAATTCAGAACAGATTAAAATGGACATACTGGCTACGTCATATAGAAACAAACATTTAGGAAAATTCTGGCAACAAACAGACAAACTGAATACAAGATCGAATATTCCGGCTGAAGTAGGGGGAGTGAGCGGTTGCCGTAACATAGCAAATATGTTTAAAACACAATTTACAGTGGATCCCTGTGAGATCAATTTCGCCGAGGCTGGCAGGGGGGATATCATAAATAATGGGGAAAGCTTTGTACGTTTCACGTCTAGCGAAGTAGTAGATACAATAATGGGTATGAAGCGTGGAAAGTCGCCTGGACATGATGGCCTGAGTGTTGAGCATCTGCGACACGCTGGTGTGCACCTTCCTAGAGTCCTAGTTTTGTTGTACAATATTTGTATAAGCCACGGCTTTCTGCCGGACTCGATGACAAGGACAATAGTCTTGCCTATAATCAAGAATAGGGCGGGGGATGCGGCGGACAGAACCAACTACAGACCGATATCTCTTGCTACCATCATAGCCAAAGTGCTTGACGGCTTGCTTGATACTCAACTTAGCAGAACAATTAACATACACGATGCGCAGTTCGGTTTTAGATCAGAGCTGTCAACTGAGAGCGCAGTATTGTGTCTCAAGCAAGCTGTAAGGTACTACACGGATAGAAAGACCCATGTGTTTGCGTGTTTTTTGGATCTGTCGAAGGCATTTGACCTCGTATCCTATAAAATTTTATGGCAGAAGCTTGAAAAGGATAGCAGTTTAAGACCGGAGTTGATATCACTATTAAAGTACTGGTATGGTGCCCAAAGTAATGTGGTAAGATGGGGTGATGCACTTAGTGAACCATATAAATTAGGGTGTGGAGTAAGATAGGGGGGCCTGACGTCACCGAGATTATTCAATCTTTACATAAACGGGCTCATAGAGAGGCTTAGCGGGGCAGGCGACGGTTGTTCGATAGATGGCGTAATGATGAACAATTTTAGTTACGCAGACGATATGGTTCTGTTGAGCCCGTCGGTCAGTGGTCTTCGAAGACTGATAAAAATCTGTGAGGAATATGCAAAGGAGAATGGACTGAGGTATAACGCTAAAAAGAGCGAAATTTTAATTTTTCGAGGAATAAACAAACAGTTAAATTTAATTCCTAAAATACATCTGTGTGGAACTTCTCTGAAACTAGTATCTGAATTTAAATACCTTGGTCATATGGTGAATGAACGCCTGGGTGATGATAGTGATATCGAGCGGGAGCGCAGGGCTCTGTCGGTTAGAGGCAATATGTTGGCCCGTAGGTTTGCACGGTGTTCGACACAGGTAAAATTAATATTATTTAAAGCCTATTGCCAGTCCTTTTACACGTGCAGCCTATGGGAGAACTATACGCGGCGGACATATAGCGCACTGCGTGTTCAATACAACAATGTGCTGAGGGCTTTGTTGAGGAAGCCCCGATACTGCAGTGCATCGGCAATGTTTGCGGAGGCTCGTGTAGACGACTTCTATGCGATAATACGAAAGCGGACCGCGTCCGCAATGACAAGATTACTGAACAGCTCCAACAATCTTCTCAGCATATTGGCGTTAAAGCTAGACGCTCCCCTCTGGAGGTCCTGGGATAGTGTACACGTAGCATCGAAGCGTAGCGTATACTGACTGTAGGAGTATAGCGTTGAGTTATTTGTAGAATTAAAAAAATAAAAATAATTAGAACGATGATTTCCATGAATTTTATTTTATTTAATTTCTTTAATAGTATTTTATGATTTTAATTATATTTGATTTGAATTAAATTTATATTTATTTGAATTGAAATTATATTTAATTTTAATAATTTTATGAATTTTGTGCATTTTATTAATTTTATTTTTCTGTATAATTTGAGATTGTTATGTTGAATACTAACTACGAGTACTATTATAACATTAGTTACTTAAGTTAAAATGTTACTAACACTTATGGATGAATTATCTGAAATAAATTGATTTATTATTATTATTATTATTATTTGGAATAGTTGCCTCTGACAAAATGAGAGTGTTTTGGCTCAGAGGATGAGCGTTGTAATGACAAAGACGAGACCTCGAGTTCGATTCCCACAGGTGCCCGATTTTTTTTTCATTTGGTTTTTTCAGTTTCCATTAATTTTTTTAATACATTGCTTCAAAACAGAATTTCTTCAGTATTCGGATTTTTTTCTGTAAATTTTGTTTTATTGTTACAGACGGCAATGCGTTACTGAGTTTATTCATTGTTTATTGTTGTTATCATGTGTTTATTACTGTGCAACTAGCATTGAATTTTAACCGTGTTGTGAGTACGATTCTGGCTTTAAAAGTCATTTTTTGGCCATTTTTGGTCATTTTTCATGATTTTTTGAACTTCTCAGGGCCATATCTCAAAATTACGAGTTTTCCCAGATATGTGCTATATACCAAATTTTAGCTCTAATTTGGGGCTACGAATGAGGAAATTTTGGAAAAAATCGTTGGCGCTGTTTTCGAGAAAATGGCCGATATGTCCCCGGCCAGTCGGCCATTTTTTGGTTTTTGACCAAAAATGTCACGCCAAAAAATGTTTTTTCCATCAAAAGGGATATTATTCAAAAGATAAAATTGAGACCTTTCCAATGATGCCCAATTTGTCAATGTACGTCAACTGGTTTGGCCACAGTCCCTGTACGAAAAATGGCCATTTTTGGCCTTTCAAGGGCTGGCCACGGCCAACATGGCGGCCAAATCGAAATGTCGTAGAACAAAAAAGTCTTAGTTTTTGATGTACTTCAATCCCTGAAAGTTTGAACAAAATCAGTTGAAACTACGAATATACCCACACACAGACAAAGTAATCATCGATGGAGGCGCCAGTCAAAATTTTCAAAATGTCATATCTCATCAACCGGTGGTCGGATTTTGACGTTTTTGGGCTTGTTGAAAAGGTCTCGACGAGCATCTTTAGGAAAATCTTTTTTAAGGTGGAAATAAGTGATTTTATACTGGTGCGGAGCCAAAAACTAAATTTTAGTCTCATTTTTCAAACGGCCGTAGAGGTGAGGCGGTAGGTATATTGCTAAGTGTAAATGCATTTTCTGGGTCTATGGGCCAAGGGCTTTCTAAAAATACCACACTCATACCAGAAGGTCTCGTGTATAAAAAAATCGATATTGCGCGTATATATACAGAGTTAGACTTTCAGCACTATGGGTGCTTTCGTCACTCTGAGCTAGCTAACGCCCGCTTTGATATGATATGTACCGGATTACAAAGACAACATTATTAAAAATGTATGCCTTTTTACTCCACAAAGCCACCGACTAACATGTTCTTCAAACAGTTTAATGTATTATGCAGTTACCAACTGGATTCATAATTATCTCTACTTACCATTTGAATAACAGAAATGCAATTGCAATACTAATTTTTACACTCCAGTATCTTCGTATACAGAATCACAAAGTATCTTAATGATATGAATATCCAAAATATATATTGTGTTTAAACAAATTGAATCATATATTGTTACTCCAATTAAAAGAATTCTCAAATTGTATCAAAATATTATTGTTTAAAATTGATATCTTTTTAAACACCATACGGAAAATAATTACAAAGTACATTTAAAAATATGGCTAAAGATACTATAACTCTATATATAAATTATGTTGCTTGTTTGAAACTAAAATCATTTAGGGTTAATATAAAAATAAACTACGGTTTTATTAAAACTGGTTAATAATAGTCGATTCAAATTTTAATTACTTATTCGTATCAGTATATGTGTTGATACTTGACGTCTCTGCTTAAGATATGATGATGATGAAAATTCGTTTGGTTATGTTTTAGGTAAATGGGACGCGACTTTTCTTACATATGTTATTTACTGAAGAGGGTTGTAAATTTCAATTTCAATTTATTCTGTAATTCAAGCGTCCGCAGTCGCGAGCCATCAGACAGTATTTGAATACTTGCAATATCTTTTAATTATATATTTATTTTAATTACCATTAAAAAAATCGGTGCAACATTTATTATTTACCAAAACTTTTTTATTTTTATTATTATTATTTTTATCGATCTTATGTTTTTTTTAAGTTATCAAGTTTTGCAACGCTTTTTCCGTTAGAAAATATTTTATGGACAAATTCCAATGGTGACTCTTTTCGCCTACGTGGGGAGTGATCGCCATCACCATCATCAGGTTTATATCTTATTTTATTGAATTAATTACACGATGGGTTATAGATAAGATATATCTATGCCAGGTAGCCATGCATATCATGTATATCATGCTAGGTAGCCATGTTATTATTATTTAAATAGTATAAAATGAACAATTACCAACACGGACAGGACCGGAAAATTTAAATAACCTATTCTCTTCATTAGTAACAGAATCTATAGAATTTCTTTAACAATCTGTACATTATTTATTTAAATGTATAATACGAAACTATCTATATAATAGTTCTAATGCAATAGCTTAACGATTTTTGTCATTAAATAGGCATGTTTTGAAAGGAGCACGACGTACAATCTTATAGTACCTTGTATACGGTTCATTCAAATTAGTGATGTCTTGTATGGTGGACATGTTTACGAAAAAAAAGGTTAAAAGCAAAAAAAAAAGACTTCTGTTTGTATGTTTCCAGGAAAATGATGAAATATTTCATGAAACAAAATGACATAACGACTAATGCTAAATATATTATGTGTGTATTGATGTTGTGATGTTGTCGGAATATCAAACGCATTGTGAATATCTGAATACATATTATGATTACACTTTCAGATACGTAGTTGTGTGTTTGATGAACTTGTAACAATGTTATTGTGTGTGTATACAAGTTCATTAGATATAATTGTACAATTATCATAATATAAATTGAACAACCAATGCAAGAATAAGTACTTATTGACTTAACTAGATGTTGTTAAAAATAACTGATAACATTCTTAAGTTACATTTAAAAAAATACCTTTATAATATTGCTAGAAAATTTGAATTTCGTGATTAACGCAAACTAAAAATAATATTTAAAGATGTGGAAAAAAATAACATTACATATACGTAACGAAATGTAAAAATATGTTATAAATAAAGAATTTTTCTTTCAAATTAAAGTCAGTTTAGTTTAATTAACCGTGATCGAGTTTGAGAATCTCTTTTTTAAAGGGAATTAGAAGAAAAGAATAATTTTACAAATTCTGTAACCCTATGAACAACAATTCCATATAAAAAAATGTATTATCATTAATATTTTAATTTTACAAGATATCAAGATAACTAATTTTAATTATCTAGCTTTACGATTAATAAGACTATTAAGAACTATTTGTCGACGAAGTAAATTTTAAACAATAATATTTTAAATGAAGACCGCAAAACCAATAAAAGTTGACAACTGACAACCAGACTTGAGGCTTTTGAAGCGACGCTTAGGCAACATTGACAACAATATAAACCAATTTGTTTTTAGTTTCACGATATTGAAAAATATTTATCTAGAAATTGAAGCAGTCTCTTTAGTTCAAGTTATTTGTTTTAGTGAGTAGTAGATAATAGAAAATGGATTGTTTACATTTAAGTACTTCTATTTCAAATATTTAGCGCTCTATATTTACGTCATTCGCGACCGATAGAACAAATCATTACGAAGATTCACGTAAATGTATTAACTTATTTTTGTCTACTTCTTTTAGACATGTTGAGGACATAGACTAATGTAAGATTAGACAGAATAAAAAATTACATTGTAATAAGCTGAAATTCATATGTAAAACAAATTACATAGAAAAGTAAATATTAGCGTAATTACTATGTATTGATTTAAACTATTGACACGTCCCCACGTCATCGAAATGTGACCATATTTTAACTATAAGTAGGTATATAAGAGGTTCGAAAAGTTAATATGTATAATAATGCATATAGTATTTTATAATGTTTAATTAGGGTCACATGGTGACGACCACTTTTTAAATGAAAGTGTTACTTACTCCGCTTCCATCATACGACGTTACAGATAAATGTTAATTGAAATATTAGTTAAATAATTATTTAAACCTCTACATTCATTAAACCAAACATAAAAGTATATTTTATTACCATTTTGTAAGGGTTAACATTAATTATAAGAAAAGTATAAGCACAAAAGTGAAAAAACCTCTAACTTTATCCTAATTTATTTATTTAAGAATACGCATTTCTTTATCCAGTCTGGAAAATTAACCTTGTAATTAATTCTTCTTAATTAAGGATGTAATAAAGTTAAATCGGTACACAGTTCATTGACATTAGATTATTCGGCAAATAATTTATTCCAGTCGCTGAAGCAATACGTTAAATGTAATAAATATATATGAGGGTAGGATTTTATTATTTACACAATTTAAATCCTACCCCTTGTTTCGTCTGACAAAGTAATTAAAATAATCTGCCTGTAAACGTTTTTTACATAATTATTACATAAGGTTCTGTTTTACAAGGGTGATATACCTAGATCTCTATACGGAATATTTAACATTTTAGGCAAACTGGTAATCTTTTAGATTAATTATTAATCTTGAACTATTGAGTCATTTAAGTCTACTGAGTTAATACAAAACAAGAAAAAAACATAAATCCCTATTTAAATTTTAAAACATATTGTTATTTTGATAAATAAATAAGTCAATTTGTATTCATGTAGCGACATTACTAATTAATTATTATTGTTGTGTGTGTGTGTGTGACACTTAAAATATTTTCATAAGAATACTGATCTGTAAAGTAAAAACACATTCAATATACAACTGAAAATAGCATCTGACTTAAATGCTTATGTTGTAAGATTCTATCCACGAGGACCTTCTCAATCGCTGTTTTAACTTAAATTGATTTTTATCAAATAAAATAATTATAATTATTAAAATTAATTATTATAATAATTAATATAAATAGAACGAATTAAGTACGATTTTATATTTAACATTAAAAATATTATAACTTTTCCATTTTCATGAATTCATTTGTGATCTTTTTTACGTGCATTATTTGAGGGTACTCGAATAAAGAAGAAGTAACCATTAAGATTACGTTTTTATATATCTAAGCGCTTAACTTTTTTTTTGTTTTTTATATTATCTGCCGGAAAATGATAAGATAAGAAGTTTATACTGCTCAAGATATAAATATGCAATCCCTACATTGACAATACCAACATCAATGGTAATATTTAATAAATAAATGGAGAGCTCTTGGTTCACATTTAGAACTGAATTGAGATATTTCAGTGCATTAGTAGTGAAACAACTGAAATGTGCAATCACCACGGGTTCTGGCTTTTCATTACGAAGCGACACTCTCAAATAAAACAATTCCATCTGTCTCTGTAACGAAAAATATCGTCTCGAAAAATAATCAATAGGAAAACAATACAAAAATATACAAATGTATATTGATAATGATAACTATTCCTATTATTTATACCTTCTATTAACATGTTTCAATGTTTTTGAAGTTATTATTATTATAGAAAACAAGTACTTTTACAAAACAACAAGAAACGACTAGAAGAAAAATGTTTGAGATTGTGTTATCGTCAATTTCTTGTATATTTGTGTAGTTTACTCAATTTTTCTACAAAATAGGACCAATTGTGCCGTTCATAACTCACTCACTCTTTAGGATGTATAAGTTTATGTAAGTCAATATTTAAATCATATAAAGAAATTTGGTTTCGGTGATATTTAACATAATATGTGAACTATTATGAAAATACTTTAAAAAAATATTATAATATTTATATTTGATGAAATGGTGTAACAGTTATGTTCGAGTCACCGATATATACCGGGATACCGTCTACAACCAAACTGTAACTACCGCCGGGACATCGTGGTAGTGCTACTGCACTCGTCCGAGGCATCCCAGTCGAATCATCATATAACCCAAGTAAGGGTGCCGCGGTCGACCAGATATTTCAGTTCCACTATCGGACTTCAGCTTGATGAGGGAGAATTTTGCCCGGACGGGTCAGAATTTGTAGTCATAACTCAGCTGTTTACCTGATTTTGATAAACTATAACCAAGTCCGTCAGTTTTTATTCTAAGAAAAGGTCGAATATACAGAAAAAAATCTGATTACAAAACATAAAAACACGGTATACACGTGCTGCTTATCCCTAAATTATAAATACTTGTCAGTAGGTCTGGTATTAAAAAAATATTTACATGTGTGCAAATGAAAATAGTATGAAAATTAAATAAGGTCATTGCAAAATAAATCACACTATCATCATCAATTAATATTAATCAATTAATAAATTTTGTTTTCCTAAGAAAGTAGTCAATACCAATAACGATGTCTAAAAATAATAATAAATTACTCTTACATTTATTAAATATTATCTGATTTAGTTTATTATACATGAGCGGCTCTGGCCGGCAGTTTAATAAAAACTTTGCAACGATAGCTACGATCTCATTTCAAAATACTTCAATGACGATGAGCATAATAAAAAATTATTTGATTGATATCGATTTTTTAGACACACCATTAATTAAAACGTGCCACATATTGAGTGGAAGAGAAATATAACAATTAATTAAAAATCAATCTTTTAACGACGTCCTTCTCGTTACACACGATAATGACACTTTAAATTGCATTGTTTATAAAAACACTTTTGTAGAAAGTAAAATTTGGTAGTGATTAAAAGAAGAGTTACAGGAAGAATTCTGAATCTAGGAGACATTATTGAATCAATTGTGTTATAAATGAAACGTTCTGTCATAAGTCTGAGTCAGAAGGTAAAAGTTATTGCAAACGTACTACGCGGCACAAATATATAGAAAAGATATTTAGATTTATGTATGTTATGTTTATGTATTGTACAAATTTCATCATAAAATTAGTAATAAAAATATATAATTAGTTTTACATTTAAGTTAAAATGAATTATAAATGAAAAGAAGGAATCTCGTTACCTATTAGTAGAATTACTTGTATGTTTTCTTTATTGATTTTAATAAAAAGGCTATTATAGTTTGAAGGATTATTTTAAGGACGCTATGAAGTGGGAATGAATTGTATTTTAGGGATGTTACTAAAAGTTGCATGTTTTCAGGAGAAGCAGACAGACAGCAGTCCAATCAAATCTATATGTAATATTATAGAGTCTACCTATAATATGGTCCAATTTCGGCCACGTGGTGATAATTACTAGTTTAAATTAGTATGGTATGTATATGAATGACAATTAAGGAATTACCGTATAAGGTATATTTTACACAACAAATTAGTTAAACCCCTATGTATATTAAACAAAATACATATTATCTTATATTTTGTAAAGGTATCGTATTAGTCATACTTCTTAAAAAATATGTCAATTTGTATTCGAGTAACAAAAATGTTCAGTAACGAACATTAAGAATACTGAATTCAAAATCAAATCATCAAAGAATCCAGACAGTTTACGTAAATAATTCTAAATCGTCTGGTTCTCACCTAAAGATGGGTGTTCCACAAGGATCTATTCTGGGCCCCTTTTTGTTTTTACTTTATATTAATGACTTGCCCTTTTTTGTTAAGGGTCTGTGTGACATTGTACTCTTTGCTGATGACACCTCGCTTATTTTTAAAGTTGAGCGTGATAGGATTAATTATGACGAAGTAAACAGTACTTTGTCACGAGTCCTGCATTGGTTCGAAATTAATAATTTAGTGTTAAATGCTAAGAAAACTAAATGCGTAGAGTTTACACTTCCTAATGTAAAAAGTAAAAATTGTAACTTGCTCCTGAACAATGAAGTGTTAGAATTGATTGACTCAACAAAATTCTTAGGTTTAACATTAGATAAAAAGCTCCAGTGGAACCCCCATCTCTCAACACTCGCAGCCAAACTCAGCTCCGCCGTCTTTGCAATTAGAAAAGTTAGACAATTAACGGACATAAATACGGCTCGACTTGTGTATTTTAGTTATTTTCACAGTATTTTATCTTACGGTATTTTATTATGGGGCAGTGCTGTCGAAATTAATTCTATATTTATTTTACAAAAAAGAGCTGTGCGGGCTATTTATAACTTAAAAGCTAGAGATTCTCTGAGAGATGTTTTTAAAGAAATAGGTTTTTTTTTTTTTTTTTTTTTTTTTTTTTTATGGAATAGGAGGGCAAACGAGCTGGCGGGTCACAGATGATTTGTGATCACCGCCGCCCATGAACTCTTGCAACATCCGAGGATTTACAGGAGCGTTGCCGGCCTTGAAGGTGGGAGTAAACGCCTTTTTTGAAGGTACCCATGTCGTATCGATCTGGAAATACCGCCGAAGGGAGTTCGTTCCACATTCGAGTGGTACGAGGGAAAAATGTACTTGAGAACCGCACAGTGGTGGATCGCCACGCATCCAGGTGGTAGGGATGGTATTGGAGGCGATGGCGCGCTGTGCGGTGATGGAATTCGGCGGTAGGCATCAGATTGAATAGCTCTTCGGAACACTCCCCGTGGTAAATGCGGTAGAAGACGCACAAAGATGCAACGTCTCTACGCAATGCCAAAGAGTCCAGCCGTTCACAGAGCACCGGGTCCCCGACAATCCAAACGGCTCTCCGTTGTACGCGGTCAAATGGTAGAAGCTGATATTGGGGTGATCCGGACCAGAGATGAGAACAGTACTCCATGTGTGGCCGGACTTGCGCTTTGTAGAGCGCAAGTCTTTGGCCAGGATTGAAGTACTGCCTTGCTCTATTGATCACGCCCAATTTCATCGAGGCCAACTTGGCCTTGCTCTCCAGATGACCACGAAACCGACAGTCACTCGAAATGTCGAGACCCAGTATTCTGATACTTGGCGAGGCAATAAGGGGAGTGCTCTCGAATAGCGGTGATACGACAAATGGGGTTTTTTTAGTGGTAAACGCGCAAACCTGTGTCTTCTGGGGATTGAACTGAACATGGTTCAGTTCCCCCTACTCAGAAACTATCCCTAAGGAAGTCTCTATAGAAGACACAAGTTTCTTTCGGCACTCGTCGACGTTTTCCCGAGAGAGACCTGCACGGCCGGAATATACCGCATCCCCAGTACTGTCATCCGCATAACAATGTAAGTTGGAGATATCCAACATATCATTGATGTGCAGGAGGAACAGAGTTGGGGATAGCACGCAGCCTTGGGGTACACCAGCGTTCACGGGCTTGGGGTCCGAGCAAAAACCGTCGAGAACGACCTGTATGCTCCGCCCAGTGAGGAAGCTGGTGATCCACTTGCATAAACTCTCGGGAAGCCCATAGGAAGGTAGCTTCGAAAGAAGCCCCTTGTGCCATACACGATCGAAGGCTTTCGCCATATCCAGACTAACTGCCAGACCCTCTCCCTTGCTTTCAATAACAGCTGCCCAACGGTGCGTAAGATATAAAAGAAGATCACCAGCCGATCGACCATGGCGAAAGCCATATTGCCGGTCATTGACCAACTGGTGATCCTCGAGGAAGGTTAGGAGCTGCTTATTGATGATACTCTCCATTACTTTGGAGAGTAGAGAGGTAATGGCGATAGGTCTGTAGTTAGCTGGGTCCGAGCTATCACCTTTTTTAGGGATCGGATGGACAAGGGCACGCTTCCATGAGACCGGGACTACGCCTTTAAGGTAGGAGTACCGAAATAGACGCGTTAGCACTGGTGTCAACTCAGGGGCACATGTTCGTAGCACAACTGAAGAGATACCATCTGGCCCACTCGACTTATGAACTTCCAAGGAAAGGAGGGCTTTTCGGATGAGTTTTTGCCGAAAAACTATTTCCGGCATTAAGCTCGGGCACCGCGGGATGATAGGCAGTGTCTTCCCCTGGTCGTCCAAAGTCGAGTTTGAGGCAAAAAGAGTGCCCAAGAGATCGGCTTTCTCTTTTGCCGTGTAGGCCAGAGAGTCGTTCCCAGTGTGCAATGGCGGTACGGATGACTGACAAAAGTTTCCCAGCGTGGCTTTAGACAGCGCCCAGAACTTGCGCGTGCCAGGCGGGTACTTTGCCAGCTGATCCCCAATTTTGACGACATGCTTGAACTTTGCTCTAGCAATTTTCCGTTTGAAGAATCTGGAGGCACGATTATATTTCCTCTTCAGAACTCTAGAGTTCGGATCCTTAGTGACTAACGCATTAGCCCAAGCTTGATAAGCCTGCCGTTTGCCAGCTGCTGCAGCCCTGACAGACGCATCAAACCAAGGCCGCGATCTGCCACCAAGTGGTACCACAGAGCTTGGTACAAATAGTTCCATGCCCTGAAGTACCACATCAGCTACAGCCGCAGCGCAGTCACTAGGATCATTGGAAGGGAAACAAATCGGCCCCCATGGGTAGGATGCAAAAAAGGACCGCATTCCATTCCAATCCGCTGACTTGTAGTGCCAAACGCGTCGAGTCGCAGGTCTTGTGCGAGCTGGGCTTTCAATGGGCACTACACTCCGTACCAAGCAATGATCAGAGGACCCTAAGGGAGCCTCGACAGTGACTTGGTACTTTCCGGGATGTGTAGTCAGCAGAAGATCCAACAAAGAGGGCATATGGCTGTCCACGTCCGGTAGACGAGTGTGCGTCTTTACCAGCTGGGACAGACCATTTGCCAGAGCAAAGTCTAACACAGATCTCCCCGCGCAGTCGGTGGCACGTGACCCTAGCCAATCGGCATGGTGCGCATTGAAGTCCCCGAGGACTACGACTTCGGCGGAGGGAATCTGTGAAAGCAGATCGTCAATCTTCGCCTGAACATGGCCCAAGAGTTGAACCGTTTCTGCATTACCACTATGGGACCTGTAGAGGCACGCGTAGACTCTGACATGGTCGTCCATGTCCACGCGCAGCCAGAGTACAGACAGGTCCCGACCTTCAAAAACCTGAAGGCGACGGTAGCAGATATCCTCCCTTACGAACACAGATACCCCGGCGTGTGGTATAAAATGGTGTTCTAGTTTATACCCGGGGTATGACAGGTACGCTGTGTCGCTAGGTTGAGATATCTGCGTCTCCGTCAGAAACAACAAGGCCGGCTGCGCCGTCTCTAGGTGATAGTGGACGGCGTTCAAGTTGGAATGAAGTCCCCGGATGTTGCAAAAGTCCACATTTAGAGTGGGTCGGGGTGCCGCTGCGTTGACTCGTCGTTTGCCCTCAAAAAACACAAAAGGCGATACTTTGCCCGCCCCAGATACGACGGGCAGCCCGAGCAAAATCCGAGAATCATTGCCCCGATTTTGCTCGGGGAGGGGGTCCCCGGCTTCATCAAAGCCGGTACCCTCCTGGGGTATTTTTCTTTTCGGTATCGCTTTCATGTTTGGCGGGGGGGGGGGGGGGGGGGGGTGGGGCTTCCGGATTCTCTCACTCACCGACGGAACATAACCAAATGAGTTTGATTACTACACGTCGGTCTTCTGTGAGAGGGTGGTCCTTCCCCGGTCGAGCCAGCCCAATACGAGCTGCAGTCAGTTAACTGCAGCTAGGCTCTACCACCATCTGAATAGGTATTCTTACAGTCGCTTCCCAATACATATTTAATAACATTTTATATATACGTCAAAATTTAAATAGTTATATAAAAAACAGTGACAGACACGCGATAAATACGAGAAATAAAAACAAACTCGTAACGCCAAAGTTTCGGCTTCAAAAAGTTAATAAATCCTTCATGGGTTTGAGTATACGCATATATAATAAAGTTCCACAAGATATCTTAGACCTTCCATTTCTTAGTTTTAAATTTAAAATCAAAAGTTTATTGTTAAATAAAGCTTTTTATAACGTTCAAGAGTTTTTAATGGATCGAAATATGTGGAACTTAAGTTGTTGAATCATTTGCAGGATTTATATTATATTATAATATACATCACCTATTGTTATATATCTTTTGAAAAGAGCAACTGTTGAGTTTCTGGCCGGCTCTTCTCAACAGAGCAGCATTCCGAGCCGGTGGTAATTTACTTACGGACTGACTACACTGACCTTTTTTTGTATTGTAGTAATTGACGATTCAAAAGTGCGTGTAAATGCCTACTTGAATAAAGATATTTTGAATTTGAATTTGAATTTGAAAATACCTTTATATTATGAACAGATATTCCGCGATGATGATACTGGAAATATCATATCTAGTATTTGAGTTATATCTTCTTGGAGATAATTAAGAGAAATGTCTAAAAATATAAGTATAGTTTTGGACTTATTATTGACTTGGTAGAATCAAATTTTGCGACAGTTTATGAGAATGTATGTTACTCTCTGACGCAAAAACTAATAAATTAGCTGAAACCTTAAATCAGAATAACATATTGTATTGCAAGGTAAGTAATTGTAGCCTATATTTTATTCGGATATATATCTTATACATTAGAGTAAAATTTTTCAATATGCAGGATGTATTTGTATTGCTTCCAATAAATTAAAGGACAATTGAATTCTAACAATAAACCATAATTAACGTTCAGTTGCAGACCATGATCTTTTTTTTTTCGTTAATCGAATTGAAACTTCGAGACAAGTTATTTAATTACATATGTGCCGAAAATGCGACTATTTGTTGTATAAGGTGGGTGTTACTTATTTAAGTTATTACACTTGTAGGCTTCTAGCTAGAATACAATTAGTTTATAAGTGTTATGTTACAACTTTAGTAAAAATTATATACAAATATGCCTTTAAATGTTTTATACTCAATGATAAACTTAAGGAGGTATATGAATTGTTGCATGTATAAGAATAACATTAATTACTATCTGAATATACACTTATTACACACATATGTACAGATGTATTTTTATTTTACGGTGTACAGTATACACATTAGTTGTATATTTAAGTTAAAACAACAACCAAGAATGACAGCAGCCGTACTTTGTTATGATAATAATAGTGAAATCAAATTAATAGGTAAATTAATAAGTTATTATTTCCTTAATATAATTTCATATAATTAAATGAAACATTATACTAGCTTGTATTCATTACTTTTTAGATTTATAATTTCGTAGTTTTAGTTTTAGTTTTAGATCCGTATTATTTCGAACTAAAACCTATTCATTAGATTTTAAAACACCTACCAGTAAAAAACTATATTTTTACTAAAGCTTTTATTTATTTAATTTGTCAATTCAATAATTTTTATAAACTCATTATAAAAGGGATCGACATTTTGTGTAATTTGTTCAAAACAGCAGTCGCTTGTGAATTGTTTTTTGTCTTTTCGATCCATCATAACTAGAATTTCGAATGCTCGAATGGAAAGTATCTAGAACACTACAAGTCTAACCCCATGGATAGATCGGTCCTTTAGTAAAAACCTTTATAAATCATGATAATGATATCAAGCGATTGAAATTGAGATTTATTTATTTATTTATTTACCTTCACGCCATATCCCTTGCGGGGTAGCCAGAGACGACGGAGCGCCAAACGCTACGGTCTCTGCATACCTCTTTCGCCTCGGCCACAGACATCAACTTCTTCATACATGCCCTCCGGGGGTCCTCATGCTTTTTACGTGACCTTCCTCCAGTATCGTAGTTACTGTGTTTTCGAAGGTCACTCGAGGCCCTGTCCCCCCCCCCTGTCTCTCTTACCGCTCACTTTTCCCATATAAATCTTTTTTTACCATTCTTTCATCACTCATTCGTTCAACGTGCCCAAACCACCTGAGCACGTTCTTCTTCATTCTCACCGTGACATCTTCGCTAGTACCTGCCATTCTGTGGATCTCTTCATTGCGGATTCGATCAGCTAGACTGACTCCGCATATTCTGCGAAGAGATCGCATCTCCACAGCATTCATCTTTCTTACATTCTTCTTCTGTGTTACCCACGTTTGGCTGCCGTATAACAGTGTCGGTAGCAAAACTGCATTGTGTACAGCCAAACGTGCAGCTATACTGACGTTTTGCCGTCTCAACAATGCAGTCAAAGCACCATTGACTCTGTTACCGGCAGCAATACGCCTTTCCACATCCATTTCGTATCTTCCGTTTAAGTCAAGTCAAATTTTGATTGATTGATGATTGATTGATTGTATCAGCTGCTGTTTCAATTTGTTTGCTGACAATCCAGATAAATTTAACAGTAAAGAAACATAGAGTGATGATGAACACCGCTAGGCCATTTTATGATAATTAAATCTAAATGTGTAATAAGTAATGATCTGTAACGTGTATGTTGAAGTCGCAAGTTCAACAAGCGCGTTTCCTCATTTCCATGGGAGAGTATGTCAAGTGTGTAACTTTAGTAATGAATAACATGAACGAATAAATGAATGAATGAATGAATGAATAAAGAAGTGAATGTGAAATGTGAAAAAATATAAACATTTTCGTCTATTCAACTTTTTCATTTGAATATTATCAAAGTATAGATTTATTGATTCAATTTTGTATATTTTACATTTTTGTTTTATGAAATTTCTGTTATCCAGATGACTTATGGATTACGAATTGGTTATATCGATGGAGTTTACATAATTTATGTTTTTAATTTTTTTTTCAGATGTATTAATGAATTATGAAGGTAATTCTTCTTTACTCTTATATTTTATTCTTAATTAAACAAATAAAAGCAACAAAAATATTTTTGTGTCATATTCTTATTATGTGAGAATTCCTTTTTCACAATTACTAAATTGTTATTTCTATAAAATTGTTAATATAAACAAAGCTTTTTATGCGCTATTGTGCCTTACAAAGAGAACGACGATGTTTAAAGATTTACTTCAAACTAATTAATATATTTCTCTTTTTACTTCCGTTTTCTTTTAGACATCATTAATTAAAACGAGCCGCTTTTTAATTAATGACGTCTACAAGAAATCGGTGCTGTCGTTGCAACAAATTTAATTAAAATGATCGTTATCAAAATTAGTGTATACTAAGAAAATATGATGCCGCAAATGTGAAGCCACATAAAAAAGAAGCCGGAAAAGGACGTGTATAGTTTTGTTAAAATAAATTTAAAACATAACTCTGTGTTTCTATTGTATGCGTAGTGACAAAAGCTGTTATATACCCGAATTGAAATAATTCTTTATAATAAGTAAAATTTACAAGTATACATTTTTGTTATTCTAATTAGTCCAAGTAATTGAATTTAAATTAATCAAATATAATTACAGAACACAAACATGTAAATAGCAGCTGGATTTCTGTTTTGAAACTCCAGCCACGTATCTTGAACTCGACCAATGTCTACTTTTATGTCATCTGCGTCAGTCAAGTCGAGAGTCTGCAGTAAAAGTTTTTATTTTATACTTCAACAACGACTTGCTTCTTTATTCATTTTTAAATATTCTTATATTAAAAAAAAGTTCGTATACAATAGTATATGAACTAAATTTCGAAACAAAATTTTCCCGGTTAAATATTTTAAATGTTTATTTGTTAATTGCCTATTATCTGTGGAATAGGTCATTGTAGGTTTTATCTGCGGAATAATTCCAAGTGAGCAGGATTCATTCCAGGTGGCACGAATGGTATTGCAGGCGATGACGTACGCTGCAGTAATTCGGCAGCAGGCATTACATGACATAGCTTTTCGGAACACACTCTGTTGTAAATGGGGTAAAAGACTCATAAACAGGCCTACGCAATGCCAGAAAGTCCAACCGTTCATAGCGCACCGGGTCCCCAACAATCCGAACTCGGCTGTGTTGTACGCGGTCAAAATGTAGAACCTTTATTAGGGGTGATCCGGACGAGAGAACAGTTCTCCATGTGTGACGAGACTTGCACCTTACTCCGCTGATCACAACTAATTTCATTGAGACCAACTTGGTCTTGCTCTCTAGATGGTCTCAAAAACGACACCCGAAATGTCAAGACTCTTAAAATGTCCGAAATGGCAAAAATCTTATAAAAATACCTTCCTTGGAAGATCATAAGTATTTATTTATTACATTAAACGTACTGTTCTAGCGAGTGTGTGAAATTATCTGTTGAATTGTCTGGTGACAGTGAACTGTTTAATGAATGCCTTTCATTACAGCCGACGATAATAAAGACGAATCATTTACAAGGTAACGAATCCCATCCTCGGAAGAGACATGCGTGTTCTTGAATAAATAAATTAGGCTTTGTTTACTGCTCCTTATTCTCCTTTGTGATCATACATATCTTAACGTGACTAACACAATATCTTTTTAAAAGATTTTATAATATGTATTGTATATTGTTTACTATACACAGAGAGTCAATCAGGGTCATCAAAATCCCTTTAATTCACAATTTATATTTATTTAATGCTCTTATTATAATAATTTTAAACTCTATAAAATAATTTATCTATAAATGTTAAAAAAAACATACAAGTATCAAGAAAAATGTGTGCTATCGATGGATCTCTTGAGGTAAACACATCAATTACTTATACTAAGTAAGATCTTTAATTTTATGATGTCTTTAATAAAATTTCTAGGCGTCACTGACATTGAATAAACGAAGACACCTTGTCAGTGCAAGAGGACTGTAGTTAAACATTTATTGCTTAAATATTTTTGGTAGTGTGGTATATTTTCTTTCATTTTAAATAACTTCGCGTAACCTCAAACAAGCAACTTCAAACCTACTTACAAACTACCTCTATATAATATTAATATATTACATAAAGGTAAAGTTTGATGTAGTTTAGATTAAGTTTACAATATCACGAACAAAGAATCACCCATACGTAGACAATCAAGACACTGTTACTTACTTGTACACTTACACGCAATATATATAACGTTAATTTCAATATCTCATCCTTATAATGTGTCACGCTATAGCACTTAAAACTGTATATTCCCTTGATTACGGCAACATCTTTATTCCGTGTCACAGTGTACGTAACAGCGACTGAACGTTACATTCCGTACCTATTTCAGTAACACAGATTACAGACACAGGCTTAGCTTAAACAAGGAACCATGAACAACGATAGGTCTTTTATGATATTTAAATTTGAATGTATTGTGACACTCACTTTAGAGACGTGTAGGTTGAAATCTTAAAGGTTGAAGGTATATATAGGATTCGCATCGGTAATCTACAATTTCTAGTTTTTTTGTAATCCAGAATTCCCAAGTTCTTTTTTCAGTTATGTGAATATAAATATCACATAAATATAAAACGAATGAAAACGGGACTGTAGCTTTTCCTTTTTAACTTGTTTACTTTCCCGTGGTTCGTTAATAAATAATTTTCTATGTACAGTTTTAAAGAACTTGAAGATTCATATGCAGCTTACCTTTTTAATCTAATAATATATAATGAAATTCCTTCTTTTCATTTATAAATTATTTAGCTAATATAGCCAATTATATATTTTACTAGCAGACGCAGTCACGCGTTGCTGTGACTATTGTTTTTGATATATTACATTGTAGTAAACTATTTAAGGGGTAACGTTCAGAATACTTCTGTCATGAAAATCATAATGTTTTCTTACAGTCGATATTAAGCAAAAATAGAAACAAAATTATTTTTTAAATTTAATTCAAATTTATAACACTATTAGTAAATTACAAAGTTTTTAGTAAATAACTTGGAACACTAAACTTACGAATGAGGTAGGTAGGGTAAATACATCATTCGTAATTATTCAATCCAGTCAACAGATACCGCCATCTTTTAGAATTGTTAGGAGCTAACTGCAAAATAATAAACAAATAAAATAATATTGCGACTATGAATTGAGTTGAAAATTATTATATATCTTTTAAGTTAGGTCAAACTGTACGTGGTGTGTAAATTTATTAAAATCGGTTAAGTAGTTTAGGAGTCCATTGCGGACAAACAACGTGACACGTGATTCACCAGAAATCTTAATATGTATAATATTAAGATTTCTGGTGGATCTTTTTTATCATTTAATATTTTAAATAATATGATAAATAAATCGTAAAATTATCGTTTTTTTAATATGTTACTTTATCATTTTAATAACATGAAATAAAGAATAATGAAATAAAACGTATATAAGTAATTTCAGTAATCGTATTAATAACAAAAATCTGTTTTATTTTTATTGTAGTGCTTTATGATACACAATGTTTTTTGTTTGATTACCTGGTTAATACAAACAAATCTGATGGTTTTCCAACATGGGAACAGGCAACATACAATTGACCCCTGGGACTTATTTATGGTCATAGCAAAAGCAAGCCGCAGTGGAAACTGTCAGTCGGAATCATTGCGATGCGTGGTATCAACACGTCTTCTCCTTTATGCTTTCCTTTCAGTATAGTTGCTTCTATCACGTTGTTCAATAATTTTTTTTTCGCTAACCGTGTGCCGTTGCAAAGACGTGATTGGTTGATATTTCTCAACATTATAACTAACGATAATTAAAGGTTTAATTGAAGATTGTGAGGTGGCAATCCTGGTAAATCCAGCGAATTTAAAAATTCAGGGGGATAATTGACGACATCATCTTGGTTAGTAGCCGAATCAACTGATATATCCTCAATACGCCTGTAATTTGGTCTTGAATTTTGAAATTTAATTCATTTACATCTATGTTTTTTGCAGCCAATATAGCCCTTTCGCTCAACCAATCATGGTTTCTGTAATTTTGAGCAACATCTGGAAACACCTTTTGAATAACTTCATCTTTTGATCTAGTTAACTGACAAAAACTTTGAGGAAAGTTAATGCAACCAGTCAAGGTGTCTATAGGAAATTTGCCATTACCAATGTCAATGAGTTGTTTAGAGAATATGTCTCCAGATTGGTAATTTTGCAACTTGACACGCATATTCTTGCTTAAATGTAATACCTTCACATGCTTCCACAAATTGGAGGACTTTAAATATGCATTAAGTTCATCAGCTAGCGTTGATCGTAGAATCACTGGCAATATTTGACGAAAATCTCCTGCTAATAAAATCATTGCACCACCAAATGGGTTATGATTTCTCCGTAGATCTTGTAAGGTTCTATCTAAAGCTTCAAAAGATTTTTATGTACCATCGTGCATTCATCCCAAACAATCAATTCACATTGCTGCAAAACCTTTGCCATTGCAGAGTTCTTCGAAATGTTGCAGGTTGTGGTTTCGTTGCTTTGCATGTGTAATGGCAATTTTAGTGCTGAATGAGCTGTTCTACCACTTTCAAGCAAAGTTGATGCGATTCCCCACGAAGCGAGTGCAAGTGCAATTTTATTTTGTGAGCGAATTGTTGCTAATTGTTGCTAATATCAATGAAATAAAAAAAAAATCCTGTACCACCAGGTGCATCTAAGAAGTAAATCTCTCCTCTTTTATCATTTATTACTTTCGTATTATTATTAGTGTATCAAATACATACTATATTACATACATACATACGTATATTATTAGTGTATCAAATACATACTTCTGTTGTTCATTCAATAGTGGAAGATTTGTTTGAATTAATTCTTTCAAAGTATTGAGATCATACAGTTTTTCTCGGTGCAACTCTTGGTTAAAAACATCATGCATTGTACGATTGGGCGCGGCCAGGCCTAATTGAAATAATAGTTTGTTTGACATCATCAAGCACATGTCCTCAATTGAAATCAATACTTCATTGTAAATTTCTTCGCTTATTTGTATATTTGGATTTCCCCTTCTAATCCGTATTTGATACAAAATATCATCACACGTATTATCTTTGTACTTGATCCACAAATCCTTTGGGTTTGATGGGAAGCATGTAGATATGATTATAGAAAACAATGTTCGTATTTGATGAGCTTATGATGATATTACAGCATCATTGAGAGTTCGATCCCAATGAGCATCATTTTGCAAGCTTCTCTGTATGATCCACACAAATCACCATTAACAGTTCGTACATGTTGGAACGATGTTGGGCCACTTACATTGACTAATAGCAGTCGTAAATAAAAACATTCATCATTGCTTGGATGTATTGAATAAATTCGACCAATCGCATCGGTAGAATATACATCTGGGTATCCTGTAACTGGTTTTCCTTGTTTCCGTCGTATAAATCTCCTTGAGGATTGATTCCAAGTATAATTTTGGCATTTCAGAATATAACAATGTTTGAGCAAAAGCATCGTTTTGGCATGTCTCAAAAAAACTGGTTAGTGTAGTAGATGGTGGCTGTACAGCTCTTTCTACTACGTTCTGTGCTGTAAAATATACTCTTTGTCCATTTTCTAAATGCACAGCTAAATGAACAACAGTAGGGTGTCTCTCATGAATAGGAAAAGAAAATATTCGCCAAACTGCTTCATTACTACTAATATAGCGACCCATTTGGTATTGAGTAACTTCAACATTGGAATTATCTGCATTAATACCAATCACAGCCATATCACTCCCTTTGGTTACATATTTGCAAATGTATTTAATAGATTTTACTGAATGGCAAGATTCAACGTTGATGTGCGCTTTGAAGGTCTTTGATAAAATGGGTGAATATGGATTAATTTGACAATTGTTGATCTTCCATTTTCTGCTGTCGATCGGCGACGATACAAAGGATAACCGTCAATACCAGTGATTGTTTCAGATATTAATGTCCGTGGATATCGTTTTGAACATTTACCATCCACCATACATGGTAAATTTTGATTCAGAGTTCCACAGGGACCATGTACCATGTTTTTGATAACTACATCATGCAATCCAGGATCTACTTCTACATTAGGGATTTCAGCTGATATTACTGCATCAACTTCACTTGACTTTATCTTGTTAACTAACCAAATCAAAATATGTGGCAATCCCCGTTTCTGCCACTCCACAGAATGCATCCAGCGGCGTGTCTCTCCAAACACATAATGTTTCACAATGAAATTCATTAAAGATTTCAACTTTTGTATAAAGACTCTGGCTATGTCTATTTCTGTCCAGTGTGGATTGCATGTAAATGTGATAAACAAATCTGCTGTACCATAATGACAAACATATTACATGGCATTTTGAGCATATTCATGCACATGTCTAGGGCTTACGATGTATGTTGCTGGAAGAATAGTTATTCGACTAAGATTCTGTGCATTACCATCAGTATTAATCGCATCTCGAAGGTGAATATACTCTTCAGATCTGAGTTTTGTCTGATTCAACCTGATGAATGTTAATCTCTCCGTATCAATTTTAACATACATGTCTACAACATACTTGTGATATAATCGCCGACGTTTGAGTATGTGATTGTCATCATTAGGCGGTAGGAATAATAGTTCATTGAACTGACTTTTTTGTTGGTTTTAGAACCTGAAAATAGATTTTTGTTTTCATAACATTGAAAATAAAAAAATAATAATATAGTGACTGATAATATATCTCCTTGCTAAACTAATATTTTTTATTACCTGTAATGGGATTTATCATCTTGTTTGAGAAATCATAGCCATTTTCACCTTGCCAAAATATAATGGGATATTGCAATGCGTCATATGAGCGGTGTGTTTCCTTTATACGTTGTAATTGATCATTCCGACGATGTAAAACAATATCAAGGGATTCCAAGTTTTCTCCAACTGCAACGATGGCAACTTCATCAATAGTTGGTGCATTAAAACGTCTTGCATGTTGGCCAACAGGTGTTTTATCAGCTCTAATTACAATTTTGTGATTATCAGATGGCATCAGATCCAGTGCAGTTTTAAACAACATAATCAATTGTTTGTACTCATGAAATAAAGTTTGTAATTGTTCTACAATAGACCTCTTTACTGAATTGTTATTTGAACAAAGCATATCAATTTCTTGTGGTGAATTGCCAATGAAATAAATTTGCAGGAATTTGTAATTGCTATCTGACACTGGTAACAGTGAACCTGCGCTATGATATAGTTGGCCTTGTATCTGTAAATTAAAAAAAAAATGATTTTTGTCAAATATAAATAATATTTGTTCGTAAAAAGTATATCTGTCTCCTAATTTGAATCCCCAATTTATAATTGATATGCTTAGGTATGTCAATATGTAATAATTAGTTGTAACTAATATCCATCATCAAATAATTATATTGTGTTTCAAAATAATAAAAGTATTGCTAATACTGAATCACCAAATAATATTATGACTAAGTAATATATTTCTTGGGGATTAAGGAACTGAAGGTTAATGACACACCTTTACTTAATTAACAGGAAATTTTGTTCACTAAAATAATAATGATTAACTGCTATAATACCTAGCTTAAAATTTGGCATGAAATTTTCCCGAACTACGTTTGTTGCCCAAATGACGTCATTTGAAAGCAATTGTTATATTGTTGGATATTTAACAAAAAGTGTATGGAATCTGGTTCTATTCCTGAAACCAATGAGTACAATGGCTCTGGTGGTAGATCCAATGGTATCAATTTTACTTTCCCATTTGCGCAACACAATCCATTGGCTTCATTTGCCTTACAATGAGAGCAAACCAAGTTCATAGATCCAATAGTAACACATTGATGGTTACTGTAGTCAATTGACAAATCATAATTGAAAGCAGCTTGATTCAAACTTTTGGGATTATTGGTTGAATCTCTCGCTCTCGCTTCCCGCGTTCGTGATATACGAATTCTTTCACGTTCTTTTCGGTCGTCACGTTCTTGTGCAGTATGATAAGATCGGTAATTAGTTTGGTTTGTAGCATTTCGGGTTCTTCTACCTAAATTACTTCGTCTTATAGGAGGCATATCGAATATACTCACCTAAATTATGTCACATGCAATAATTATCAATCACAGGTATTAAAACACTTTGCACAAAACACGATATAAAACAATCAAAATTAATTATTAAATATTATAAACGCTTTTTAACGCGGTTTGTTTGACAGATGCAATGACGTGAAAACTGATGACAATTTATGTCGAATTCCAAAACTAAAACAAAAGAAAGAATATTCCAAGGCCAATCAAATCTATAGCTCTTAAATTTTTTGACTTTTCAATTTGGTCGGGTTCACGATATTATCACTTTTGCGTGAACCTGCACACACATATATTTGATTGAATTTGAACTTTGTGCAGAGACAATAAAGTGGGAATTGACTCTTCGACGTTAGCAACACACTTACATTGTTTAGACAAAAATGAGTGCTTGTAATTTAATATGAACTTTATTGTATAGCAATACAGTTCAAATTGACTCTAAATTTAGTTAGAAAATATTTGTATAGGAAAAAGAAAAGGGCTCTTTTAGGGTTTTCCTGGAAATTATCCGAATTTTTCTCGCCGTAAGAACCATCCTTGGGCTTCAAGGAATATTTTAAAAAAAGAATTGTTAAGATTGGTCCATGCGTTGTTGAGTTGTGCGCTTACCAACACATTTTGCGATTCATTTTTATATAATAGATTACTATTTTATAATGAAATTTGTACAATATATAAACATACATACAGAAAATCTAAATATAAAAGGTATTTAGATTTTCTATATATACGTGTCATGTTGCCTAAGTTTGACCACCTTTGCATAAGTTTGACCTTCTGAATGAGACTTATGGCAGTGCGTATCATTTATATCCCTATTGATTCAATAATGTCTTCTAGGTTCAGAATTCTTCCTGGAAGTCTGCTTTTAATCACTACCAAATTCGACTTTCTACAAAAGTGTTTTTAAAAATTATGCTATTTATATCTATTATAACAAGAAGGACGTCTTTGAACGACTTATTTTTAATTAATTGTTATATCTTTCTTCCACTCCCAATACGACACGTTTTAATTAATGGTGTCTGAAAGAAGAGTAAGAAATCGATATCAATGAAATAAATTTGTATTACGAACGTCGTCATTGAAGCAATTTGAAAAGATACCATAGCTATCATTGCATAATTTTAAATGAAACGCTAACTAGAGCCGCAAATGTAAGAGTAAATTTTTATTATTTATAGACATATCATTATTGGTACTGACTACATTCTTATTAAAACAATATTCTAAAAAGTTTTTTTTTTTAATAAAGAAAAATATTCAATTTTAAAAGAAAATACCGTATATAAAATAAATAAAATAATTCGCTATGACATTTGAAATTTCACTGCAAAAACAAAACTTTACTTTGAACGTTAAATTAAGCGAACTCGTAAATTACACCAGTTCGATAGAGCACTTTGTTATAGACGAGTAGGTCATACCACCTGTCACAGTCAGGCATCGAACTCCCTCATATTCTCTCAATTTCCAATTTATATATTTTATCCTCTCTGATAAGGTATAGGTAAGTAAGGCAGAGCAGCAAGGCAATATAACAATTAAATTATAATTTACAATCTTAAACAATAATTTTATTGTTATTTTGATGACACACTCAGCAATTTTATTTAATAATTATTACGTAACCTCTCAATAAATGTGAAATTGTATTAAATTTTTTAAGTTCTAATAAAAATACTTATTGTCTTTAATGCTTTCTTAATATGTATATAACAGTCATAATTACTTTTTTATTTATAATCTATCAAAAAAATATAAAAAATATTTTTACTTCTTTTTTTTAGTGATGGGTTTGAAATAATAAAAGACTATTTCCTCATCTTTCTTTGACAATTGTTTTCTTTTTACCTAAAACAATGTTTGAATCTCCTGTTTTTGTTTTGTTTGCTATTTAGATAATGAGTAGAGGCTCCTAGGAAACTAAACATAACATAACAATTATCACTTTAACAAACTGTTAAAGTCCGTTCTTAACATAAGACAAAAAGCAGCAGACGACAACTAAATGAAAATAATTATATTATATTTAAAACGGAAAAACTAGAGTAAAAGATTTAGTTACATCTTTTAAAGTTTTTTTCAATATTTTTCATTGTTCAATAATGCTTCGATCCTCAAGGTACTAAATTTGTTAAATTTATTTTAGTACTGATTAGAGAATTCTCTAAAGAAGCTCCTGTTTATAATTTGTCGCTTAAATAAAATTAATTCCTTGAGCGTCATATATTTTTGCGAAAATATTTTAAGTGTTGGATTTTACGTTTAGTGAAATGAAAGTAATAAATATTCCAACATATGCACAAAATGTTTTTAGTATTTTAAAATTTATGCAAATCAGAGTATTCATAATTTCTGTAAAGATTTCTTTAAAAGCATGCTAAGGAAAATGAGTACACATGTTATGCAACTTTGATATTTATTTATAATTATATTAAATATGATTAAGGTATATTAGTACCGAAGAAATTGTTATTACAGATGACTTTAGTATTGATAAGCAAATACAGATTAATCTTATTTTTTATTCCTTCCAAGGATTGAGTTCTCAATTATTGATAACGTAGTTTTTGGATCAGTCTAAACAAACTGACATTATTAATTGGAAATGTAAAGTATTAATATCAGATAGATAGTACAATATTACCGTTTATTGCGATTTCATAATATTTCTTACTAATCAATATTTTGTTTTCTGTCTATTTTTTTTCCAATAAAAATTAATCCTAATAACGTATAATAAAAAAATATATATTTTGCTGTCATTTCACAGAGTCAATTTTAACCATTCTGCATTAATAAGTAGTAGACACGAAGCGGTCCAGATCAGGGCACGGATGCCGTGATTCATCTACCACATTGATCCACGGCGGGTTGGCGGTGACCTTACAATCTCAATACGTTTTGAAGAGATGTATAATGTTGAATTACAGAGGAGATTTGACGGATTTAGGATCGGGCTAGGACGGGTAATGACAGGTGCTATATGATGTAGTGCTCCATTACAATGGAGTAAGATACGAGCTCCTTTGATTAAACGAGTTTAGTCTAAGTTCTCTTATCCTTTAATATATAATATATAACTTAAAAAATGTATCAATCGTGTTGTTTCTCATTTACTTTATTATTCATTTATATGAAACATCATAGTAATTTTGCTTTGATACATTTTACCAATTAAAATTAAATGTAATAATCAAATATAATAAACATTGTTCTTGTAGTAACAAAAGCTTTATCAAATACATTTGAACGAATTGAATACAAACTTTTTATCTCCTCTTTATCTTTGTTTGTCGGAGTAAAGCAGACCACATGGTCTACTTAACAAATTTCGATTGGATTTTGTATGGTAAAAGTTATTATCTTGGTACATAAGCAAAAATTTTGTCTTCATTTTTTTTTCTTATTTTGACGGAAAAACTTTAAAAATATTTTTGGCTA
This sequence comes from Melinaea menophilus ssp. n. AW-2005, assembly GCA_918358695.1. Lineage (NCBI taxonomy): Eukaryota > Metazoa > Arthropoda > Insecta > Lepidoptera > Nymphalidae > Melinaea > Melinaea menophilus. Next base: position 1,859,074 of record OU911039.1, read on the forward strand.
TAACAAGAATACTATAAAATTACTGGACGGATCATGTATTATTTAAGTAATTTAAGGATATTTTTGTCCGATAGGCGCAGGCGCTGACAAGTACGATATGTAATGCTGGCAGCAAACTAAAAAGCGAGTAAGAGCTACAAATACAATTCATTGTTGTTAACAGTTTATTTGATTACCTCTTTGTAGTTTGTCCGCGTGTATTAATTACAACTCGCTGTGTGTTTATTTGTTTTCTGCCCACATTATTACAAAGCAATTATATTTTACCACAAAAAGTAAATGGTACCTCCATTTACTATATATAAGTGGATATGTATGTAAATATTAGAGAATATATAAAGAATAAATGAATGTAAATCGGTCAAACGTTATTTCAGGAAACATACATTTAAATAATAGCTCGAGTTCTGCTTTGAAACTCCAGTCACGTATCTTGAACTTGACAAAAATATAGTTTTACCTAATCTGTGTCGGTCGTCAGTCTTTAACAAAATATTTAATTTTATTAAATCTTTTTATTATTTCTAGTGTTAAGTAATCGCCGTCCACGACAAAAATAACTACTATAATTTCCAAATTTATTACTTTATGCCCACAAAGATAACGCGAGCTATTTTGCGGTGACCTTATTTAGTTTTCATACCATTTACTGTCCATCAACAACTGTTGTCGCCATCCCAGCAAATATAAGTATGTATAATCAATTAACCAAGTAATCATAGTGCACTTCTTTATTTTTAATATCAGCGAAACCAAATGTCTTTATATTATTAAAATACTGACTTACATAAACTTATACATCCTGAAAAAATCATTACTTTATTTATATAAGAATCAATATTTTCCTTATGAACGGCACAATTGGTTTGTATTTTGTAAATAAATTGAGTAAACTACACAAATATACAAGAAATTGAGGATAACACAAACTCAGACATTTTTCTTTTAGTTGTTTCTTGTTAAAAATATTTGTTTATATATTAATAGATAATAAATTCAAACATGGTAATAGTAGCTATATGTAATATAATTATTTTAAATATATATTTGTATATTATTTTTTATATATTATTTATTGATTATTTTTTCGAAACGATAAGTATTGTTAAAGAGACAGACTGAAATATTTATGTGAGAGTGTCGCTTTGTAATGAAAAGCCAGAACCCGCAGTGTTTGAACATCTCAGTTGTTCCACTACTAATGCACCGAAACACTTCAGTTCAGTTCTAAATGTGAACCACGATCTCTCAATATATCTATTAAATATTAACATTGATGTTCTTATTATCAGAGTAGGGATTACATATTTGTATCTTTTGTAGTATAAACTTCTTATGTAATTATTTTCCCACGATTAATAAAAAGCACAAAAATAAGAAAGTTAAACGCTTAGATATACCAAATACACTCAAATAACACACATAAAAAAGATCACATCACATCACATTAAATAATGAAAATATGAATTTAAAGTTTTATTGCATTTATAACATTTTAATGTTAACTATTAATTATTATTTCATTTCTTCTATTTATATGTATTAGTATAATTATTAAATTTAATAAATTTATATTATTTGAAAAAAATCTATTTAAGTTAGCGATTAAGAAGGCCCTCATGGATAGAATCTTATAATATAGTAAGCATTTTAGTAAATGCTATCTTCAGTTGTATTTTGAATGTGTTAAGCGCACTTTTATTACGATTTGCGTTATTGTAAGTGTTTTTACTTTACATATCAGTATTCTTAAGAAAATTTCTCAAGTATCACACACACACACTCAAATAATAATTAATTAGTGATAGTATCTACTAAATTAAACCTGGTAATAGTATCATGGATATTAGTTTTCTCGATATTTGTTACTGAACTTTGTCGCTACATGAATACAAATTGATTTATTTATCTTTAAGAAGTAAAACTATAGAACTGAATTAGCTCACGATGGAAACGTTGTTTTAGTTTCTTATTTGTTTTGTACGTACAAGCCAATTGATCTACAATTAGCTGAATTACGTTTCTTGAATTAAAAACATATACAGCCGGAACAAGATATAACAAACCAAAAATGTATAACTTTAACTATTTAACATTGTGCAGACGATTAAGATACTGGAATAACTATAAATATAAATATAATAAAATTAGAATTTAATTAGGGATTCATCATCTATTCTGGTTTTTATTAACTCAGTAGATACTTACATGACTCAACTGAAGATTAACAACTAATCTAAAACATTACAGGTCTACCTAATATCTTTTATATTCTGTATGGAAATCTATATTACCTTTGTAATATAGAACTTTATTTTATAATTATGTATAAGACGATTACAGACTGATTATTTTAATTACTTTGTCAGACGAAACAAAGGGTAGGATTTACTGTGTAAATAATAAAATCCTTCCCTCATATTTATTTATTACGTAAGACGTATTGCTCCAGGGGCTGGAATAAATGATCTGACGAATAATCTAATGACAATGAACTGTGTACTGAATTCATTTCATTACATCCTTAATTAAGAAGATTTAATTTTCCAGACTGAATGAAGAAATGGGTATTCTGGAATAAATAAATGAGGATATATTTAAAGTTTGTTTTTCACCTTTCTGCTTATACTTTTCTATATAATTAATGTTAACTACAATTTCAAAATGTTAATAAAATATGCTTTTATATTCTGTTTAATGTACACAGAGGGTAACCAATTTGTCTATTAACATTTATCTGTAACGTGGTATGATGGCGACAGAGTAAGTACCACTTTCATTTAAAGCAGTGGTCGTCACCATGTGACCCTAATGCAACATTATAAAATACTATATACATTTATTATAGATATTTACTTTTGTCAACCCCTTATATATACATAGTTAAAATATGGTCAAATTTCGATTACGTGGGGACGTGTCAATAGTTTAAACCAATACGTAGTAATTACTCTGCTTTTATTTACTTTTCTATGCACTTCGTTTTACATATAAATTTCAGCTTCATACAATGTAAATTTTAATGATGTCTAATCTCACATTAGTCTGCATCCGCAACATGTCTAAAAGAACTATACGAAGATAATAAGTTAGTACATTAACGTGAATGTTCGCAATGATTTGTTCTATCGATCGCGTATGACGTAGGTACAAAGCGCTAAAGATTTAAAAAAGAAGTACTAAAGTGTAAACAATCCATTTTGGGTAGACCTCGAAGAATTCGGTCTGCCCATTCATTTGTACCCGACTTTCGAATTTTGGAAAAGGTCTTCTTATGACCCCCTGAGTCCGAAATGACCATTGGTCATAAAGTTTATATATATATATATATATATATATATATATATATATGCGTGCGTGCGTCCAGATTCGACTTTTGTCAGCACGATAGCGGCCGCAGTTTCGTTCGGATCGCTTTCAAACGTAGCACAACAATCAAACATCCAAAAATGAAGGTCAAGTTCGTTAACCAGAGAAATCCGGCCACAGGGGGCGCTAGGGCCTCACTTTTTCTGATTTCAGTTTTTCGACCATAACTTTTTCCGTATACAAAGAAGATCAATCGCGTTCATATCATATGATGTCTTTGATGAATATCTATAGCTAATGTAGATAAACCGAAAACCTAACATCAATAACTTCAATAACTTAGGGGTGGGGGTAAAAAAACCGAAAATTTATGGAAAAAAATTCATAACTTTTTTCTGGTAAACATTCTTACATCACAAGCATTTTTAATAGAAAGGTTATTTTTTAGTCTAAATTTAGGTACCAAAAGTTTTTCCGTAAAAGGTACCGTTTCCGAGAAAAAAAATAAAAACCACTTTTAGCTTGAAAATTTTTGATGTAAACAACGGCATCATGTGTTATTCTTAGGTAGTTACATTTTAAACGACTTACACACGAGGTCTACCCACGCGTGTCCCCCTGCGGGCACGGATTTTTTTATTATCTACTATCATAAGACAAATAACTTGAACTAAAGAGACTGCTTCAATTTTGAGAAACAAAATCTTTCAATATCATGAAACTAAGCATAAATGGGTTGATATTGTTGTAAATATTGTCTAAGCGTCGCTCCAAAACCCTAACAGTGGTTGTTTGTTGTGAACTTTTATTGGTTTTGCGGTCCTCATTTAAAATATTACTGTTTAAAATTTACTTCGTCTCCAAATAATTCTTAATAGTCTTATTTACGATTAATAGATAATTAAAATTAGTTCCGTTGTAACATTTATTGTGATATCTTCTAAAATTAAATAAAAATACATTTATCCATATGGAATTGTCGCTCATTGGTTTACAGAAAAAAAAAAATTAACACTTATTATTTTCTTCTAATTTCTTTACCAAAGAGATTTTAAAACTCGTTAACTTAACAAGATTTTAAAACTGGTTAATTAAACTTAAATCAGTTTAATTTGTAAGAAAAAAAATGTTTTTGAGATATTATATTATATGTACGAGTATATGATCTTTTTTCTATATCTTTTAATGATAATTTTAGTTTGCGGTAAACATGAAATTAATACTTTCTAGCAATATTATGAAGGTATTTTTTAATGTTATAATAAATACAATTAAAATATTGAAAATAATAACCAATGTTAATCTTAGTGATAAAGACATTACGTACGTTGTGTTAAAAAACGAAATTTAAAGTTAAACACGAAACACGTTACACGAAATGACGAGTTATTGTTTTAATATTTCAGATAACTGCGAAATTAGCGCTACGGTTAAATGACAAAAGTAATTATAAATTGATAATATCATAAAGTTCCTGAAATAGTCAATTTTGGAAATCTCAGATAGCAGGTTTGGTGTTTTATTCCCTTCGAAAGAAATTTAAAGTCAAAAGTTGAGTTAGCGAAAAGATCGCTGTGAAGACATATATTAAAAAACATTCAATAAACCACATTAAACTAACTATCTTAACACACTAACATGAGAAAATCTGTGGGTGGAAGCTTCATTGATTGTTTGTTAATCACTTATTGTTTTTAATCAATTATTGATTTAAATTAAAACTATCTATTTTCATATTGATATTATATCACCTTTTTAATTTCTACTATCTTCATTGTTTTTCATTTTTAATATAAATGATAAATGGTACTCACTTCTTATTTACTTTATTTACTATTAAATTATCATATTAATGTTATAAATCAATATTCGTTGTCTCTTACCTCAGAAGAATAGTCTTTATCTATCAAGTTACAATCGAAACTTATTGTTTACTGTACTAATTACTGATTTCATGACCGATTCGTTTGCAATTCTATCCGACTGTCAATGAAGGCAAGTCAGTCAAGAAAACACTTTGAAGTAATATTTATTAAATTTAAGTTTAATATTTTTTTTTAGCAACAAATTGAAATTATTGCCTCATTTATTTATTTTATCTTTTCATAATTTTATGTGTTTACTTGTTTTATTTTTTACATATAATATCTATATATATATATAGACATATATGTCAAAAATATGTATCTATATATTAGTGTTACGTATAATATGTTACTAATTGATGGATTTCAATTTGCAAACGTAGTCGTTTGTCGGAAGAAAACTCGTATGTCGGCTATTAGAGAATGCTATGCATTAAAAGTATATTGGGTAGACCTCGAAGAATTCGGTCTACCCATTCATTTGTCCCCTACTTTCGAATTTTGGAAAAATTTCTTCACAGGAGGTCTTCTTATGACCGCCTGAGTCCGAAATGACCATTGGTCAAAAAGTTTATATATATATATATATATATATATATATGCGTGCGTGCGTCCAGATTCGACTTTTGTCAGCACGATAGCGGCCGCAGTTTCGCTCGGATCGCTTTCAAACTTTGCACAAAAATCAACCATCCAAAAATGAAGGTCAAGTTCGTTAACCAGAGAAATCCGGTCACAGGGGGCGCTAGGGCCTCACTTTTTCTGATTTCAGTTTTTCGACCATAACTTTGTCCCTATACAAAGGAGATCAATCGCGTTCATATTATATGATGTCTTTGATAAATACCTATAACTAATGTAGATAAACCGAAAACCTAACTTCAATAACTTAGGGGTGGGGGTAAAAAAACTGAAAATTTTTGGAAAAAAAATCATAACTTTTTTCTGGTAAACATTCTTGCATCACAAGTATTTTTAATAGAAAGGTTATTTTTTACTCTAAATTTAGGTACCAAAAGTTTTTCCGTAAAAGGTACCGTTTCCGAGAAAAAAAATTAAACCCACTTTTAGCTTGTAAGTTTTAGGTAGGTAAAACCACGGCAACTTTTTTCTGGTAAACATTCCCTCCTCGCAAATATTTTTAATAGAAAGGTTATTTTTTACTCTAAATTTAAGTATCAAAAGTATTTCCAAAAAAGATACCTTTTCCGAAAAAAAAATTAAAACCGCTTTTTGCTTGAAAATTTTTGATGTAAACAACGGCATCATGTATTATTCTTAGGTAGTGAGTTATATTTTAAATGAGTTACACACGAGGTCTACCCACGCGTGTCCCCCTGCGGGCACGGATTTTTTTTTATTTATTTTATCACATCACGTATGAAAAATGTAAAATAGTAAAATAAATTAAGTAAACATTTTAAGATAAAACACTTTAGTTTGTTTTAGTCAAGCTATTTATAGTTTTTTTAAAACTTTAACTCAAAAATTGTAGTGAAATTTATTCAATAGTCGGTGTTTCTTTTTAAATTTTCAATTTATAGTATCCGTTCGTGCATGTAGTGTTGGTTGATAAAATTGAACATTAACCAGATATAAGGTGTTATATACTTTAATTAAATTTTCAAGCTTCAGTCGTGTACGCTATATATGCTGTATTTACATTCGCAGTACCGCTTTTATTACGCTGTAGTATCATGTTTATGATACAGTCTTGTAAAATAAAAATATAATTATGAATTTTCAACTATCTACTGTCTTCTCTAAAAATAAAATATATTGCCTGTGATTAAAATAATTATATTATACATTACTAATAATAATTATAATAGTATAATTTATTAACGAGTGTGACTAATCTTGGTAACTAGACCAGAATGCGGTCTAGTTACCAAGATACTTGATGTGATCGTACCATGTTTGTGGAAGGAAAGCTTTACGTAAAAAGATCTTGTCGAGTATATTATATTACACATAATATTTTAGACGCTTCTTACGATTATACTTAATATAAGTTATAGCTATGGGTTTCACATTAATATTTTTAAACTAATAATAGTAATAGTATTTGTAATTTTCTCCACACCCTCCAGAGCACTTATTAATTAATGCAATCTGCGAAGAAAACGTTATCTAACAATCTAACAAATATAAATATGACTAGGTATAAAATATGCAAGACTTCCAATGAAATTTCGATAAAAATGTTATTTTGATAAATATGTGAATAATATTTATTACCCTCCGCTTGTCATATATTTTGTTGAAATAGTCAAAAGGATTGATGTGTTCAGAGGTGGATAATGACAGGTGTAGTATGATGAAGTACTCTGTCGAATTTCGACAAAATACGTTTTTGATTTACCGCCATTTTCTGCACTGAAATATGGAATGGTTGCCATATTAAATAGGGTTTATATTCTTTGAATAGTCAATTTATATTAAATATATTTAATCGACTGTACTCACCAAGTGCCAGCAAACGAAAATATGAGTCCACAGTGCCTTGTGATAGCAACGCATTCCCTCATTTTGTAGTTAAAAGTAAGGTGAGGTCGAGAGATTAGTTATAATTACAAGTAATTCTTGTGTTATTTATCAAATGTAACCGAGATTTAGATTTTTTTGGCTGTTATAATATTCTATAAAGGAAATAATTCGAGTCAATGAAAATTAAGTAACAAAAAAACTAAACATCCTATGAGTATTTGACGCCTTTTTCTGGTTTGAAAAGCAGAGTGATGTCTATCAAAAAACATGTTTTTCGATAATATTACGACAAAATGTTTTAGTAGGTTTTTATTTATTTGAAGTCTTTGGAATTTTAAATAAAACCTAAAACCGAGGAATAAATATTCTTCCCTAAAATCATGATGAAGGCTACAACCCTTTTGGTTGGGTTTGATCTTATTTGACTTAATATATTTCCAGAGGGTGAGCGAGGTTGCCAAGGTGTAGGCGTATTGTTGTCCTCTCGAATGGTTAATGCAATGGTAGAATAGAAGGCTATCAACCCGAGGCTTCTTTGGGTCCGCTTTAAGCTGGGGATAACAAGAGTATTCTTGTTAGCCATTTACGCGCCAGTAACCTCAGCTCCAGTGAGCGAACTCGAGGAGTTTTGAGTGTCAGAAGTAATGAAAAGTTGATAGTATGTGGGGATGTTAATGGATGGGTTGGAATCGCGCGAAGTGGTTACGAAAGCGTGCGAGGCAAGTATGGTGAGAAGAGAGTAAATGAGGTTGGAAAGCTTATTTTGTAATTTTGTAAGGAGAGAAATTTGTTTGTGGCAAACACGATGTTTGATCATAAACAAATTCACATGTACACATGGGAGCGAGCGGACGATAGAAGTATGATTGATTTATTCCTAGTGGATCAGCGTATTTGAACCCAAGTTATGGGCACGCGAGTGTTTAGGGATGCTGATCTGGGAACGGATCATTATCTAGTCGTTGCTAGAAAAAAAGGTCTGTTTGCAGGTTGGCGCAGCCGCACAACGTGTCCAACCTTGACGTCGAATTATCGCATAAGAAGCTGGAAGCTTCAAGATCCACCGATCAGAGAGGAATATCAAGAGAGGGTTTCCAAGAAGCTTGAAAGCTGTGATTCTGGAAATGAAAGTGTTGAAGTATGCTGGCAGAACCTTAGGAATGGTATGGTGAAAGTAACGACAGAAGTATGTGGTAAGAGGAAAAGAGGTTTTAGTGAAAAGCATGACGAATGGTGGGATGATCAAGTGAAAGATGCTGTAGAGTTAAAGAAGAAAACATGGCTGGATTATAAAGCCTCTGGTAAGGATAAAAGTATGAGAGAGATAAGAAAAAGAGCGTACAAGCTGCAAAAGCACAAAACGAAAGCACTTATAAAGATGAAGCGTGAAAATTCTGAGAGAGAAAGGGGTGAAAGGTTGACGAACAACTTCCGGGAAAACACAAAGCTTTTCTGGCGAGAAGTTAATGATTCCCGGGGTTGTTCGGTAACCTGTCGAATGAAAGGGGCGCTTTCGAAGAGCGGTGAAATTTTAACTGAGCAAACACACGTTTTGCAGCGGTGGGAGAAATTCTACAAGGAGACGAATGATGAATATGAGGATGCCTCGGCCTCGAGTACCAGCAAAATGCTGAGTCCAGATGTAGCCGATGGTGAAATCAGTTTGGAAGACGTAGAGAGCGTGATTCGAAGTCTGAAATGTAGTTAGGCTGCGGAAGCAGATGAAGTTACTGCCGAGATGATCAAATATGATTGGCCACGCGTCTTGGACTTTTTCTGGTTTTTGTGCAATTTACGCTGGAAATCGGGGGAGATCCCAGACGATTGGCGAGATGCAGTCATCGTACCTTTGTATAAAGGCAAAGGTTCACAGATAGACTGTGCAAGCTATAGGGCTATCAGTTTGATTAGCTTGGGCGGTAAAGTATATGCTAAAATATTAGCGAGAAGAATGCAAGAGAAATCTAAAAGGCTGTTGTGGGAGGCCCAAGGAGGTTTTAGACCTGGAAGAGGGTGCATAGATCAGATCTTTTCCCTCCGCATGATCACGGAAAAGTTTTTGGCCCTAAACCAAAAGGTTTTTTGTGCTTTCGTGGATTTGGAAAAGGCGTTTGACAGGGTTGTGAGAACGAAATTATGGGAGATACTGCCCCGATACAATATGAGCGGATCCTTGCTACTGGCTGTAAAGTCTCTTTACAGAGATCATTCAGCTTGTGTGCGAGTAGGAGCTGACATGTCGCCCTGGTTTGACATCCAATCGGGTGTTAAGCAAGGTTGCGCTATGTCAGCTTGATTGTTCAATTTATATTTGGATAGTTGTTTCCAAGGCGTGAAAGACAGTGACATGAGAGTGAAAGTAGGTGACCTTAAGGTCAATTGCTTGCTATATGCAGACGATGCAGTGCTCATTGTATCATCAGAATGCGATCTGCATTGGTCACTCTGAAAGATGGGTGTGAAAATAATGGTCTAAACCTGAATGCAGATAAGTCGAAGATATTTGAAAGAAATGAAGAAAGAACAGAATGTAAGATCAACGTGAATGGCAGGATAATAGAATAAGTGAATGAAGTGGTATATTTGGGAAGTATGTTTAGCAGAGATGGAAGATACGAAATGGATGTGGAGAGACGTATTGCTGCCGGTAACAGAGTCAACGGTGCTTTGGCTGCATTGTTGAGACGGCGAAACGTTAGCATAGCTGCACGTTTGGCTGTACACAATGCGGTTTTGCTACCGACGCTGTTATACGGCAGCCAAACGCGGGTAACACAGAAGAAGAATGTAAGAAAGATGAATGCTGTGGAGATGCGATCTCTTCGCTGAATATGCGGAGTCGGTTAAGCTGATCAAATCCGCAATGAAGAGATCAACAGAATGGCAGGTAATAGCGAAAATGTTACGGTGAGAATGAAGAAGAACGTGCTCAGGTGGTTTAGGCACGTGGAACGAATGAGTGATGAAATAATGGTGAAAAAGATTTATAAATGAAAACTGAGCGGCAAGAGAGTCAGGGGGAGGCCTCGAGTGACCTTCGAAAACACAGTAGCTACGATACTAGAGGAAGGTCACGTAAAAAGCATGAGGATCCCCCGGAGGGCATGTATGAAGAGGTTAATGTCTGTGTTCGAGACGAAAGAGGTGTGCAGGGACCGTAGCGTTTGGCGCTCCGTCGTCTCTGGCTACCCCGCGAGGGATATGGCGTGAAGATAATTTAAGTTGTTTTAATGCACGTAATATCTGAGAAATAATAGTCAATTAAAAAACATAATGCAGCAAAGTCATATTATAAATTAATTTAATTAACCTTTTAATTAAAGTAGAGAGAATATACTGATATTGTGCACGACTAACTGGAATACATAATTAACTGACATCATATTTCAATAACAAAAGGTGTCTTGGCCTTTCAATTAAGGTCTCTATATTTCATTAAGATATTAGGATATATATTAAGATCAACAACATAACCATTATTTTAGTTTTAATAACAATTAAAAATTCTCTGTTGACTTTTATTAACCCCTTCCGAGCTGGAGTGGAATGCCATACTGATGTTATTCGTATATGAAGATATGCAGGGAGTAATGTTGGTAATATATTCTTACTTTATCCTTATACAAAGGCAATATATCAACGATATTCTGTTTGCCGTATTTAGATGATATTTCGTTGAGAGGAACATAGGAACCATTTCTACGTTTGCTTTACTATGGTTAGTTTACCGATACCGATCAAACGATGATTAACCACTTTTAGCTTGAAAATTTAAGGTAGGTAAAACCACGGCAACTTTTTTCTGGTAAACATTTCCTCCTCGCAAATATTTTTAATAGAAAGCTTATTTTTTACTCTAAATTTAAGTTTCAAAAGTGGTTTTTATTTTTTTTCTCGGAAACGGTACCCTCTACGGAAAAACTTTTGGTACCTAAATTTAGAGTAAAAAATAATCTTTCCATTAAAAATATTTGTGATGTAAAAATGTTTACCAGAAAAAAGTTATGATTTTTTTTCCAAAAATTTTCGGTTTTTTTACCCCCACCCCTAAGTTATTGAAGTTAGGTTTTCGGTTTATCTACAGTAGTTATAGGTATTCATCAAAGACATCATATAATATGAACGCGATTGATCTACTTTGTATAGGGAAAAAGTTATGGTCAAAAAACTGAAATCAGAAAAAGTGAGGCCCTAGCGCCCCCTGTGACTGGATTTCTCTGGTTAACGAACTTGACCTTCATTTTTGGATGGTTGATTTTTGTGCAAAGTTTGAAAGCGATCCGAGCGAAACTGCGGCCGCTATCGTGCTGACAAAAGTCGAATCTGGACGCACGCACGCATATATATATAAACTTTTTGACCAATGGTCATTTCGGACTCAGGCGGTCATAAGAAGACCTCCTGTGAAGAAATTTTTTCAAAATTCGAAAGTAGGGGACAAATGAATGGGCAGACCGAATTCTTCGAGGTCTACCCAATACTTATGTGGATTCTTTAAAAATGTTTCGTCAAAGTAATGCCATTGCATTGCTATGTAATAAATGCTTTTAATTTTCATTCATTTGACACGAGACCTTGAATAACGTGTAACTTCTCAATTCAAAGCTTAACTTATAAGATGATTAATTCATAAATTCTTTATTTATTGTATAGAAACACAATTAATAGTGAATTTTTTTTTGTTTACTCAAAACAATTCCTGTGATAGTGGTATAATATGAATGATATCTATGTCATTTGAATTACAAATTAGGGATCAAGAGTTTAAACAACATTACAACATGTACATATAGAACAGTGTCAGAAAATAACAAATTTCGCCCCAAACTGCAGTTAAATTTAAGTTATACAGTTCTATACATTACAATTGTAAATTACTCGAATTTGTCTTTAATTTAATTTAACTAATTTACATGATGTTCTCTTAAGCAATATTATCAAGTTTTCACTCAGACACATATATTTATATATTTATTTTGCATTACGTAAGCATGAATGTATAAATATCCTATTTACTCCAAATTGTGAAGACGTAACTGTATATAAAATAAAATTATATAATATACATATATATATAATAAAATTATCAAACTTAATTTAAAGTTACATCCTTATTAATTATTTATTCCCATGTGAATATAATATATAATTGAATATCGCTTATGAAATCCTTATATCATTTACCAAAACAAATGTTATTAACCTTAGAAGTAAAGCTTAATAATAATACATAAAGCTTAATCATTTTTAGAATTTTGTATGTCTTTTGGTATTGATTGGTCTCTTGAGTATTATTTATTGAACTAGATGAATGATTTTAATATAATTTACAGAAGAAATGTAAAAAACGTATATCAATTCCTAAAATTATGCAAGAAGATTTTGAAGTAAGTTGAATGAAGTTTCCTTGAAAATGACAAATTATATAACTGATCTTAAAATTTTTATTTTTCAACATTCTTATAAAATGATCAAACAGTTTACATTCTCAAAATCTATTTGGAAGAAATCGTTACATAGTTTTATAAACAAATATGATTTTATATAAAATCAATAGTGATACTTGATGCTTTAATGAAAGAACTCCAAAGTATTTTTCTAAACGGAAACTTTATGAGTCCGTAAACGCCCAACCCGTGGCGGTCGATTACTAGTAAACTATTCTATTTACGGACGTCGGTATCTCTGTCGTCACGCGTCGTATATACTGGATTTATTTCCAGTGTAATAAATACTTCTAGTGGCACTAAATCTTTATGACCATAGAGTGATTTTTTTTTATATTTCTATATATTGATGTTAGGTATCACCTAACAGCATATTATAAGTTATATTTTTCTAGAACCCACACACAAACGAGTATTCGGTTGAAAAAGTAATATATATGTATTTCTGAGGAGAAATACTGCATAAAGAAATTGGTCGCTGTCAATATTATGTCCCGACTCTAAAATAATAATAATTTTTGAAACATTGAAAAACATATCATACATACAGTTTTCCGATAAAGTTTTGCGTTGTATTTATTAAATATTCATTTTAGGTATAAAATTTTAGTTAACTTATTTTTAGTAATTTCAATTAAATAATTGTATATCTTTTTACAGAGAGAGGCAGAGTACTATCAAATAAGTTAAATGGAGCAAGGAACTTTGTTTAATCAAAACAAGAAAACTACTGACGGCAATATAAATTATTTATTGAAATATCAGATTTCGAACGGCAGGTGCAACATTCGATAACTTGCAAGTCGAAGATTTAGAGTTATAAATTCTTATACTAAATATATTAAATCTGTAACTGATATATGTCCGTACGTAGAAGATATTTCGGACAAATCATTACTGAGAGTTTTAAGTAGTGAATAGAACCCAAAACAATGATTCTTAGAATTTTGTCTGCTTGTGTCTGTGTGATTGTGTGATGTAATCTTTGGATTGGTTTATCCGATTTGGATTAATGGATGATATGGATATATTTAAATCAGTCAATAAATTAAAAAAAAAGTGTCAATCCAAATGAACTTTACTTTAACTTACTATAACATTTGGACTTAAAGAATCACCCGTGCGTTAATAATTGACTTAGATGGCCTTACGTCGATACCTTGGTGATAAATGATCCCGAAAATACGTAACAGTAAAATACTTACATATTCGTGACTGATATAAAGTTCATTTTATATATGTATGAAACCATATATTTATAATTCTTAAATCTTGCTATGTTCTACCAATAAAGGTTTAAATACACCATCATATATAATATACTACAAAGAGGTGAATTGGAATTACTCTTAGAGTATTTTAAAGTCTATTCTTGAATCCTCTAAAAAAATTGTTACTATCAGGCTATTATACTATATAAGTAATCAAAATATTTACAAGAATTGTACAATAATAATCAATCTTCATAACAGCGTAATAACTTAATAGGATATCTTAATCCTAATACCTGACTAACGTACTTAAGTACAATGCACATTATTAAACATGAAATGAAGGCATTAGAGTCCATAGTAAGTAAAATTACAGCTTACCTATTTATAAGAAAATATAAAGTAACATAATTTAATTTTTTTTATACATGAAATATGTTTTTACTGTCATGTTATGTAGAATGTTACTACTGATTAGTTATATTGTAAAATGTAGACATTCAGTTTGTTTAAAATCTTTTCTTCAACACAACTATATGTATAATATACAACACTTTAAAAACACTTAAAGTATAACGCTACAAGTATTTCAAAGACAAAGCATCTAAGCACGGGTTAGAATCTTGTCTTTGTGAGTTAATGTATGTTTTTGAGGGTAGGATAACTTTTGATATAAAACTTCTCATAACCTTTTAATAGTTTAACTCAGTTTCGCTTAACTGTATGGTGTGTTTTAAAACAGGCGATCGATTTGTTATTACTCGCCATCATTCATTTATCATAAAATTGTATATAGACTGTGTAACTGTGATGATAAGTTTATCTATACTTCAAGTATATTAAATATATGAAGATGACTACAGCATCACAAATATACTGCATTTTAAAATCAATTGCCTATTTGTCTGGATTATGTGACATGTTTAGTGAGACACAATAATGTGTGGCACAATAGTAAAGCCGCGTGCTACTGATACTTCACAGCACTCAATACTTATTAACATTGCTAATAACTATAAAACCATAGCTATATACCATATGTTAATAATAAAAAACATATTTTAGCGAGAGACAACTACTATAATAATTTAATAGTTAAATGATTTAACTTCCGAATATTGAAAGTCAATAGAAATATCGAACGCCCAAACGTTATTCCGTTGTTGTTAAAAGATTAATCAAAATATCTACAAAGCAGTGAAACAGTTATTATAAAACAGATTGGAGAGTAATTAATTTGTTAACAATATTAGATCCATCTCTCAGTTCCGTCTCAACTCAAACGAAACCAATTTCTCGACTTAATGGTCTCATTTAATATAATATTTAGATTGAAATTGAATGAATTTCAAATAAACATTGAAATGTAATGGAGTATTAACTATTATTTGATCTTTGTAAATTCATTTCAGTCATTTTCTCTTTTTATAAAGATTAAATATCTCCCAAGTTTTAACGTTTGTAAATTTTTACCTATTTATATTACAAGCATATAGACTTAAATGTACTCGTTTGGTCTCTTCGCATCAGGTGCATGTATGAAGCACTCTTGATAAGTACGCATGACCCAGTATTTCTAATATGCATTACCCATTTGCGCAACAGAAATATATGTTAATTAAAATAAAACTCTTTTGAAATTTAATTATTAAAGTCGTTGTAATAAAGTAATACAGAATAAATTTGAAAAGTAACATTTTTGGATAACAGGTAATAATAATTATGTCTATGAATATATGTATCGAAATTCTAATTAAAAACATTTCTAAAAGCATATTAATTTTAAAGTGATTTACAAAAAGGTTAAATATATAAATCCAACCCATTTCCAAATGCTATCTCAATACATTGCTGTGAAGCAAATTCTAGATGAGGATTGCTTTCAGGTAGTATCGGGGTTGGTGCTTTCACTTGGGCGCTTTGTAAAACTAATTAAAATAAACGACTGAATATTTTACTTAATCCCTTCATTAATTTACGTAAATTTGAAATGCTTTTAGTCTGAAAATCATTCCATATTTACGTTATACATATAAATAAACTAAAGATTGAAAAAAAATGTAACGTTTGCAATTATTTTGTATTTATCCAAGTTTATGCATTTTGCCAAGTTTTAAGGAGCTGTAATAAATAATGCCTTCCTCGGTCCACCAAAGACGCCAAAGAAATTCAAAGAACGTCAAAGTGAAAGGAATATTAATTGAGAGTAATTGTAATTTCCTACACACCTCCAGAGCACTTATTGATTAATGCAATCTGCGAAGAAAACGTTATCTAACATCCTAACAAGTTTAAATATGATAAGGTTTAAAATCAGTAAGATTTAAATATGTGAATGTATTATATGAAAAATAATATTTATTACCCTCCGCTTGAATATACGTGTCATATATTTTGTTGAATCAGGCAAAAGGATTGATTTGTTCAGAGGTGGATGACGACAGTGTTTTATGATGAAGTGCTCTGTCGAACTTCGACCAAATACGTTTTTTATTTAACGCCCTTTCCTTCACTGAAATATGAAATGGTTTATGCCTGCCTTGATATATGCCTATATATATTGTCGTATTAAATGGGGTTTTATATTCTTTGAAAAATCGATTTCTATTATATATATATTTGATAGACTGTACTCAAGTTAGTTAAATCATAATACGACTAGTTTTGGACCCATTCGTAGTATTCATACATTAAATCACATATAATTGATGCCATCTACAAACCTAGAAAATGAGAATCAAACGCAAAGTATTTAGATCTTCTATTTATTCGATTATCTCCTTCTAGTCGGCTATGTCTGATAAGTTTTGCTACTGCTAATTTTAAAAAAGCATATTTAGTTTTATTTGTTTCACCTTGATAAGCACTGATCGTGAAACGAGCGAGTGTAGGTCATCTCAGTGTTATTACTTCCCAACCAGTGACTAATTAGTATAAAGTATTTAATCTACATATCATATCAAGACTTCATTATTATTCATAACTCTCAAATTTGGTTCATGTTTTCTTTGCTCTATCTATTTTCTGTCCATTATTACTAATCGTTTATCTTTTCGTAGATCCTCTGATGCTTTAAAGGGCATGAGCTGCTTTGCTATTTTAATTTTTGCACATAAATATATAAACTCAATGTAAAAATGTTAAATACACGAAAATAGTGTTGTACTAATAAATATATTTTTTATCGATAAATATTTAATTTGATTAAAAACCTTTGAACTGAAATTAGTTCAAAGGTTTCATTTTCATTTCATACATATATTTCTATAAATATGAGTTTTATTAAAAATAGTAAAGTACTGAGGACAAGAAATTGTATGTCACAAATGAGAATAAGATTATTTTGTTTGTATTTGTTTATTTTTTATTCATCATTCATCATAAAATTGTGTTTAAAAATTCGTTCATCTTTCTCTGGAACAGTCATATGGTTAGAACAATTTATTAAATTTAAATTAAAAGCCTTAGTTTCGTTACCTATGTGCCATTGACAAATAATGTATTGCTATTAGATCTGTTAATCGCTACAAACGTGTAGTATAATATTTAAGGTACTAATATCTTCTTGGAGAGAGATATTTCATTTTAAATTATTATTATGAAATTGGCGAACGTAACGCTGAAGTATTATCTTGCAGTCAAATATTTAGTTTAGTTTAGTTTTTTATTTACGAAACTGTATATATGAGTATTGTTTTAGGAACAAAAAATTTCATAGTTATCATATCAATTTTCTATAAGTAAGTATATGCCAAAAAAAAGTTTTTTGAAAAGTTATTTATATGTACAAAAGTTTATTTATTGTTTATTATTATTATTATTTTAATTTATTTCCTAAAAGGTTTTAAATATTTCAAAAAATATAAATGTTAAATATTAGCGTTGTAAATCATCCCATAAACTGTTTAAACAGTAACTTTCTCTTCTACACTTTGCTTGTTAAGGCTCTATTATAAACGAAGGAAACGAAAA
The DNA here is from genome assembly GCA_918358695.1 of Melinaea menophilus ssp. n. AW-2005. Lineage (NCBI taxonomy): Eukaryota > Metazoa > Arthropoda > Insecta > Lepidoptera > Nymphalidae > Melinaea > Melinaea menophilus. The sequence continues at coordinate 1,877,368 of OU911039.1, forward strand.
ATAAAAATATCGTTTTTTTTTTATTTTGCAATAAAATATTAAATTTTTAACCCATTGTTTAATAATGAAATAATGAATAAAATAAGATATAAACCTGGTCATGGTGACGGTGATCACTCCCCACTTAGGCGAGGAAGGTCACTGGATTTACTCATAAAATATTTTTTGATGCAATAAAGGGTTTAAAAACTTTATAGAAAATAAAATGAAAAAAAAAATTGTTTGAATATAACTATTATAACTATATTGTGTATAATATACATAATAAAACTAAAAAAGTTTTGGTAAATGATAAATGTTAAATTTGGTATCGATTTTAATTAAATTTTAATTAAAATACAACATGTCAAGTGTAATGATTAAAAAACTTAACAAGTTGTTAAATATATTCTATATATTTACACGCTTAAAAGAGTTCAATTTATATCTATACTAGTTGATGCTCCCGACTGCGAGTGCTTTGATTGCAGAATGATTAATTTAAATTTACAACCTTCCTTAGTGAGTACCGCATCTAAAAAAAAAGTTGTGTTTTCTTTACTGAAAACTTAACTTAATTAAAAATTGTTTTAAGCTTCAAAACTCTAATTTTTAATACAATAAATTTGAGTAGTGACAATATATGCTCCAATTTATTTAAGAACAATATATATTTTGGATATTCAAATCATAAAGATACTTTGTGGGTCTGTATATGAGGATACTAGGATGTAAAAATCAGTATTACGAGTATATTTGCATTTCTGTTGATCAAATAGTAAGTAGAGTTAATTATGAATCCACTTGGTAACTGCATAATACATTAAACTGTTTGAAGCACATGTTAGTCGGTGGCTTTGTGGAGTAAAAAGACATGAATTTTTAATAATGTTGTCTTTGTAATCTGGTACATATCATATAATAATTACGAGGGAAAAATGTGAACATATATTATTATGTTACCATTCGTACTTAAAGGCTTTCTGAGGTTATCATTTTGTCGAAATCTTCTTTTTATCATTTGCCAAAGGGTGTCTAACGTTGTCTGTATTGTTTCAACGAGAAAATAATGGAATTCTTTTTTGCTTAGGAGCACATACACCGATAACATCTTCGGATATTGGAATATTTCACCGTTGAAAAATAAAGTTATATATTATATTTTGTTTTCTCTTACAATTGACAGTAATAGAAAGAAACTCCATATTCCTACACAGTAGAAATACTTGTAATAGTTATTATTAGAATTATGTTCATTGTATACTTACATCTAAGAGTATGACTTCGGTTAAGACCAGCCATGAACGTAACATACTACAACGGAAATCTTCAACAAGTACCGCCTTAAATATAAAGTTAAGGTACTGAAGAATCCCAGAATAGTAGTATACAACTAGACTGCGGTGTAATAAAGCTTATAATCGTTAGTGAAATAGAGTCCCCTCAGGAGACGTAGAAATCCTGTGCTAGGTCATTGTAATTTATATAAATACTTTATAGAGTAACGTACATAAATTGTTTTGTCTTTTATAATGGTGTATATATTATAAAAGACAAACTAATTCTGAATGAAGGTAAAATATTATTATAATCTTACCTTCTTTCAGAATTATATATGTATAATATGTTACAGGATTATATTATCTATAAAATAATTGTATATATCCTAAATTAAAAAATAAACCTTGTTTTTTATAACAGACAATTTAATTATAATATTATGGTATAATAATTTTATATATTTCTATATATACTGAACAATACAATGTAGTTAAACGCCTACAATAGTACTCTACTCATCCCGACGGTATCGTTTTATAATAAAAAGCTACAAATCGCTTTGTTTCAACTGAACTCTTTTTCTGCTGATGTACAGCGGTTAATACGCTTTATTTCTGAAAGGAAAGTCCACTTTATTTAATAAATAACAAATATTGTTTTTACTTCAAATCTTGAAATCCATAAGAAACCTTTTTTTCTAAATAATTAAATTAACTAAACACTGTATTACGAATATGCATTTCACATTAAAGAAATAAAAAAAAAATCTGGATATATTGTATACCAGATCAACTATAGTGGTGTATTGCATAAGTTACTCCAGGTAAATGTAATCTTTAATTGTACCGTCATATTTTTATGCAATTTTAAAGACCCCTTAAGCAAACGCTACATATTTCGATTTAAAATTATTAAATAAATTTTTATATCATTATATGTACCGCTAAAATCTATTATTCTAAGTTAATATATTATTAAATATAATTTCAGTGCACGGATTAAATTTGTGACCTAAATTCTGTCAGCATAATTAGATTCCATTAAACTTAAATGATGACTAAACTTCTTCGATCTCAGTTTACAAGTCTGAGATCTATACATCATACACGTCTAAACTCCGAGACACAAGCTGTTTAGTCTTTAATGTTTATCATCACCTTACATGTAAGCACATTGCTTACACTACGGGACAGGATAAGGACAACAAGTTATTTATATTTTCTATCTGCTATTTAAAAAGTTGTAAATGTTGAAACTGCTAAATGAGTCTAGCGCCTTAGCAAAAGTTTTTCTTCCTTTCTTCATTTAAATAAGTACTTTTTTGCAGTTGCTACTATTTTACTATACTAATAATAACAATTGCACACTGTATAGAAAATGACCCTTACTTAATATATATTTATGTTACCTGAGTTATTCAACATGTTATGGAAGTTTACTTTAAATATCTAACAAAATATAGAAAACGTAATCAACAACATGTGGAAGATTATATCATAAGTATCACACAATCCGATGCGGATTGAACCACAAACGATTGGGATAGTAATGACAATTCTAATAACCAATTCATTAAAACTTGGTTTGGGATGAATATGACATTTGGTGATCTACTTTATTAAACATATGCATAAGTATTTAATTGTTATTATTTGATAAAATTTTGAATTAATTATATGTTTATATTATATTATCATTACCATAGAAAACTAGGAAAAATTAGTAAAAAGAAATGTTTTTATTGTTATAGTTGTTAAAAATATTTTCATTACACCTGCAATATTTAATTTGAAATTTAAGAGGCTTTAAGCAATTAGTGACAACGTGTTTTTCTATGTATGTTACCGAGAAAATAAATTATACACAAAGATATATTTGAATTTACATTTTAGTAAATTTTAACCAAACACTGTATGTATATTCCTAACTAAAAGTCAATAGTTTTACACGTTTACACTGATTTTAATTTACTTACACTTTTTGCAGTCGACGTATCTCACTTACTAAGTGCACTAAGTGTTTATTTTCAGTGAATGTAAAAAGTAGTGGAAGTTGAGTTTTAGTTCTGAATTTTTGTCAAATTACATCATCAATGTTTTATTTATCAAACAACAGGATTTTTAACATTTTTATCATTTAACTGATTCCAAAGTATATAAAAGTTAGTTTGAAGAAATACAGATAGACTATTTGAATAAGTAGTTATTAACGTAACAGCTAGGCTGAGAAAACTGAAAATTATTAAATTATTTTGTTTATTTCTTTTCATAAAAATATTGGAGAAAAATCTCATCAGATCGTGTCATGTCGTGTCGTGTCGTGTCGTATCGCATTTGGTAATATTTTTGTTTTACAGAGTTAACTATTTCCTAGGTTATTAATATGCCCATTGAGTACCCAGTACACAAATTAATAATAACAATAAGCAGAATGAATTATATAGTAAGTAACATCAACATGGAATGCAATATATTTTAAGACTTTTAAGGGACGGCTACATAATAAATAATTATTATACCTAATAAACTTTACAATCTTTGTATTAAATTAGACAACAAAATAAATTGGTTACCTATTAGACAACGCCGAGATATGCTTGCCCTTACTCTTCTTTACACTATCCTTTTCCATACTCATACTCCTTATTATCTCAAAGAGCGCTTCACTTTTCTTAACTCACAGTCATTATTCAACTCACGCTCTATTAACGAACTTAAATTAAAACTTCCTAACTTCAAAACTCTGTACTGCAACTCTTTCACAGTCAAATATATATTGCTCAGGAATGATCTACCATTAGAAATTCAGAAATCAAAGTCAATATTAATTTTCAAAAATCGTTTCAAACAATATTATTTAGCTAAATAGACAAATAAAATGATAAATATATATGTATATTATTATATATTATTATTTATTATATTATATTATATATGTTTGTTTAATTGTTTATGTATTGTATAGATTATAATATGTTTATATATGCCGATAATTACTCCTATATGATTGTGAAGTAGATTAATTTGCACTACCCTGTGACTTTTCTAATTGTCATTGTTCATCAAAGGTTGTCTGTAAGAGATTGCTTTAAGCGATAAGACCGGCTTTGCACATTATTTTACTGCATTTATATAAGCATTGTAATATTCTTGCTTTTATAACATTGTTATGTGCAATAAAGTTTTAAATAAATAAAATAAAATAAATTAATTAAAGAGTTCAATTACAGGACAGACAGGTCGAATATTGTATACGTGTTATTAGTTTTCGCAATATTTTATTTGCGTTTCAAGAGAATTAGAAACTGCGAAATATCATTCTCAAGAGCGGTTGAATTATTTATTATACACAATGTTGAGATAACCCACTCTTAACACTAAAGCTTAGGTCAAAGATGTACTTTGAGCGATGACGGCGCCTCGCAAAAACACAAGGGATTACACTGCCTTGTTTAATATTTACCAGACTCTTTAGGGCTATCTAGTGATAGTATCACTCTTTACATAAATTTATGAGAAGTACAGGTATTTAAGAGAGTTGATTATACGTAAATATGCTTAATATAATATATAAATTAGATAATTAACCTTAATAAGAAATATACATTGAAAATTAATAAATATATATTTACGTCTCGTCTTTACAAACACAAATCTTGAATGCGCTTCTGCAAACATATGTGATGCGGAGCAATATAGAGGCAGCCGCAACAGCATCCTAAAAATGTTGTTATATTGAACACTCAGGACTCTGGCGGCCCGACGGCTATGATTTATCCATAGGCAGCTCGTGTAAAAAGATTGACAGTAGGCTTTAAATAAGGTAGTTTTAACTGGAACGGAGCATCGAGCGAATCTACGGGCTATCATATTCCCTCGGGCCGCCAATGCCCTGCGCTGCCGCTCCAGATCCGCGTCATCGGTCAAATTTTGTGTCACAATGTGCCCGAGATATTTAAAACTGGTTACGCTGCAATTCTTCACCGTACAGTTTAATAGGTGGTAACACAGACAGGCGCGGGTCCACATAATTTTCCATTGAAAAGGAGTATTTTACTTTTTTTTGTATTATATGGTAGTCCGTGTTCCACGGCATATGAAACACATATATCTAACATCTTGCGAATAGACCCCACTGTCGGCCATACCATATCATCGACGTAGCTTATATTATTGACACAAACGTAACAAAGTGATAAAAAATAAGAGTGCTCAGCCCAGCAATGAGATAATTTATGTAAAGGTTAAATAATAAAGGAGAGGATAGTCCTGACTTGACTGACTTTGCCTGACACCGCATTCCATACCGTATGGCTCGGACAGACCTCCATCCCATCTCACCTGGTTACGCTGACAGCGGCACCATTCTTGTAACAAGAGTACTATTCCCGCTGGGACACCAGCCCCGCCCAACTTGCCTCAAAGCTTATCGTATAGGACTATGTCAAAAGCTTCCGATAAGTCCAGAAAACACACGTAAATCGGCGTTTTACTATTCGTGTAGTACTGTGCAGCCTGCTTAAGACATAATATGGCACTTTCCGTGGAAAGCCCTCTCCTAAGACCGAATAGGCCCTCTCCTAAGGGCGTCGTGCAATTTTATATATTTTATTAGAATGTCATTAATCAGGGTATCTAGCACCTTGGCCGTTATGTTCGCAAGTGAGATGGGACGGTAGTTATTCCGATCCGATATGTCCCCTGTTCTGTTCTTTATAATGGGAACTACAATGGTTTTAGTTAATTCCTCAAGTAAGTAACTTTGGCTGAGGCAAAGATTATAAAACTGGGACAAGACATGTGGCAAGTGGACCCCAGCATGCTGAAGATGCTCTATGCTAAGACCATCAAATCCAGGGGATTTATCTCTACTCATAGTCTTAATAATGTGACATACATCCATCTTAGAAAAATTAACCTTAGTCTGGACAATGGTCTCAGCACCGGACGTCTGAAATATACTAGAGTTATGCCGCGGTGTCGCACTAAAATGATTACTTAATATGTTGGCAATCATATGTTTATCGCTAATATTATAGGAATTACTTTCACATTTCTTTTTAACATATGAAATTTCTTCAATTAGGACAATTATGACGAATATGACTAAGTCTATATTGCTCTGGTGGTACTTACTTCACGGTCATTTTATTTCCGGTCACATCAGGAGTTGTATCCATATAAATGTAGCGGGCTATTTTATTTGTACATAAATGCGATCAGTCGTAATACCGAGCTTGAAAACCGCAGAGTAACGACCGGACTTCGCTTGCCCAACTTATAAGCTTAATTTTTTATCCCATCTCTTTCTTCTTAACGTTCCTTATGTAAATGTTTCAGATGTAGTAATTTTGTCTTAATTTAAATGTTGTTCTAATACTTTGATTTCAAGTAATACTACAATTTAGTACAAGTAATTTTAGTATTAGTAATTTATACATTTATTTGTTTGAAGTGAATAAACTTCTCTGTTACTATAATGGCTAAATTTAAGCGTTATATTTTTTATTGGACGTACGTTAAAACTTCTTTTAAATTATTACCTTAAAGGTTAGAAAAAACTAAATAGTTTTTCTTTTGGGGCCAAAAGAAACTTTAAATAATTTAAAGTTTTGATTTGATTGGAAGAGAATCTTCTACATTATAATGAAATCGTTCACATCGGTTACCATATTGTTATTGTTATGTTACACAAGTAGCCGAGTGGCTGTAAAATTACAAAGCTGCTTCTAGTTCATTACGTAATTCGTCTTCTAAAAAAATCTTTTATTCCCTCATGTTGAAGTTTTTAAAGTTATACTATTTTATTCCCAGATAATTTTAAGCACGGTGTTTATTACGTTCCAATTGTCATAAAAATTGTATATAAAATGCATTTAATTATGAAGAATATTTATGAATATTTTCTTTTGCACTCATGGTGAATGTTAAATTTAAAATTCTAAAATTATTTATTCATTTCTATATACTTCAATCAATCGCCATGAATATTTTTATACCTGCAGTTCTGACGATGTGACTCGTACAAGTTTGCTTGGTGACATTGGTATGAGTATGTATAAGTATAGCATGAGTATAGAAAAAAAATCTAGTCTTATAGAAAGCTAAAATTTACGAAGACATACTCGTATATATTTTGAAATTCTTACCTATTTGTTAGTTTGTACGTTTGCGTATCACTTTTTCTCACACACACTTCACAAAACTGAAGTTCGATTTCTTAGAAGGCTTCAGATCCAGAGCAATTTATATACACAATTTATACACACAATGAAAATAAAATTAAAGTTGAACGAATTTATTTCATAATATTATATAAACAGATTAGAAAAATTTACAGAAATAAGGATATTGTCATATTATTATGTAAATTTTATTTTTATAATCAATTTATTTTTTCTTTGATCTGATTTGAACATAGTGCAAGAAGGACCCAGACTACGTTGTATTCAAAAATATCCTATAAAGACTTAGAAATATTCAGAGTTTACTATAATCTTTTGCCATAAATTGTTTTTACACAGTGTCGCCATCACGAAAAGATAACTTTAAAACAGTATTATTTTACTTATTTTTTTTTATTTAAATTATAATAGAAATTAATTAATGGATCAACATTTCTAATACTATTAAAAGCACACGTAATCTGCAAATTACAATACTTATTTTTTATTATTCATGATATGTTAATGATTAAAAATGGTTAAAAATCAAAAGAAACCCCATTTTAATAAATGTTTTAGTATACATTTTATTATATGGATCTTGTATAATATCTGAAATTAGCGGGAAACGTATGTGTATGCTTAGTACAAAATTGAGGTTAGATGAAATTTTTTAAAGGCATTTGAATCGTTTCAAGCTAATAACATCAGAAAATTTAATATTAGACTAAAAGAATTTTGCATTAAGCTTATCTAAATGCAAATAATAGCTTCACATGTATAAAATGGAATTCAAAAATATGATGTGAATATTTAAAATGTTAAAGTTGTTTATGAAAAACATCCAAGCGTCAAAAAGTAAATCTTGTTAAAGCGTAAAGTTACAACGAGATGAATTAAATACGAAAAATACGTTTTTGGAGTTTAAAAATTCATAGCTAAACCTCCAAAACTTTTTGTGGCATCAGAGCAAAGTGCTCGAGTATAGTATATCATGGACTTATATGGAAATATCTGAAGCAAAACCCAGCAAATCCTCGTAATAAAAAGATCACAGCAGAAATAAAACTAGAAGTTAAAATTTTTGCTAGAAACTTTCTGGCGTAAGAATTTAAAAGTGTCTTGCCTTTAAAATTTAGCTCCTTTTTACGTTTTTTTATTTTCTTTCTTACTTTTTACATTGAATGGAACTAGTATATAAAAATATTATATATTTCACACTCGTTTCTTAATAAAGTAAATTCTTAATAAAATTAATGACATTTGATTTACGAAAAGCTAGTTTAATATCCATTGCTTGAGAACTAAAATTATCTTATAACATACTACTGTATAAAATTATTAATATCAGAAAAAACTTCTTATATAAAATAACAAAAAAATATTTTTGGTAGCCGGTTCGGTTTTATTTGATTATTATAGTAATATTAAATTATTGTAATTTTTTAAACAGTTATTACTAAAAAATAAATGAAATAGATAAGTATAAATTAGTAATTTTATTGTGAGACTATTTGGTACTAAATGCGATGTTTCAGCAAAAAAAAATACATGAGATGCAGAAACATGGATTAATTGCGGATTGTAATAAAGCTCGGAACTAAAACGTTCTTGCGGAACCCGCCGCTTCGATATAGTAGATACTACTTTACAATATGTTGAAATGGAAACACATTCTTATCGGTCTTATAATATAACAAAGCATTGCTCGTAATAATGTAAATAAATCGCGTTACATTTCAACTGACGGAGCAAAAGATAGTAAAATTGAAATACAAGCAGTTTCCAGCTAGCCCCTAGGTATAGGCCCCAAATATTGGAATCCCCTAAGGACATTGGAGTACTGGATATCGTGCAAAATTACCTTCTATCGAGTACAGGAAAGCACTTTGACTGTGCCTCATGTTAGCATCCATATCGCAACATAGTATTATTTTATTGTGTCCTTAAGCTAGAATATATAGAGAATGAAAACAAAATAGTATTTAAACTATGTTTTCTTATCAACTTTTTTACCTTCTTAAAAATAAACACTTTTATCAAAAAGTCTTAAAGAAAAAACTAACTAACTATTTGTATTTTAGATTTTATTAAAAACGTTATTATGGTTTCAAATTTACTACGCAGTTTTAGGAGGGGGCAAAATTAAAGCTGTCGCTTGTCCATTTATGCTTTATATAGTTCATATACTTTTTATTTTCTAAATTCTTCTTTCCTTCGTATATTTGGTGTGCATTTTATATTAAGAACAGGCATTCAGATTTTACTTTATTTTGCATATGAGGGAGGGGAATATGGGATAAACCTCCCATAACTTAATCTGGGAATATTTTCTCCTGCACTGCTGCATTTTAAATTCATGTATAAGTCACGAGTATTATGTAAATGCATTTGGTAACCTCTTTCGGAATTTTATATCGTATTTGATTTTAATATTTTAATTGCATTCTAAATTTTCACATAATATTATATTGATTTGAATTCGTTATCCTGATACTGTTCTATTGCAAGGGAGGTTGCTAAGTTTTCGTAAAAAAATCTTCAGTACAAGTAATATCACTTACCAGATACTTTCTCGCTTTTTAAAGAACTCTTTGACTTTAAGAAATGCTATTAAATTTTTTCAAACAGTTCCTTCTCTATGAATGTAATGAGTAAAAAGAAGTAACGGTTTTAGACTTTAAAAAGGTTAAATGTCTAAAATATTTCATACCTAAATGCATAAATTTCAAAGTAAATCTAAGTATATCCTTTAAAATATATTTTTTACATGAAGTTGTTTAGATTACAGAAAAAAAAGTATAATTTACATATTGTATATAAACTTTAAGTTGCTTAATATAAAATAATATATAAAATTAATCAATTTTATTATAATATTAATATATTATTTAATTAATTATAAATAATTAATTAAATAATATATTAATCTATAAATTAACTAATGCATCCAAAGATTATTTAAAAAAATTAAGTGCCCTCTCAGGCACCCAATTCTTAACGCTTGATAGATGTTAGATATTTATTAGTTTTCACCAGTTGATGCTGGTAAGGTGGTGGACGCTGTTAAGAGAAGTTAATTGGCTTTCTGAAGCAAAGTAAAATTTAATTCATTGCCGTACTTAGGAATTTACTATGAATGTTTGTTTTCTTGATTGTATATAATAATTACAAATTGTTTAAATTAAATATTACTAATCAATCTAGTCCGATGTTATTATCATGTATGGTCAAGGTTTTTGTCATCAGTTATTTTTTTATATATAAGAAATAAAACATATGTTATTATTCGCGGTGATAGCATAGTGTAAAGATTTATTATTCATATAAAAATATAATGGTACTTTTTTAAGGCAATAGTTTATAGAACATAAATGTCACCATAATGAATACCTTTACCTATCTTAATGCTGAAATTTATTTAAAGTGTATTTCTATTAATAATTTTAAAATAGAACCATAAATTAAATAATTTGTTTTGAAAAACAGCCGTCTTTACGGAAAAATAAATACTCGTATGGCATAATATGGGAAATTTAATATTATTTGTATATTAAATTGGTTAAAAATTCTGGAAAGAAAATGTCAAAGTAATCTCCAACTTAAATGATTTTGCTAACGAAAATATGCAGCTTTAGGAATTACATAAAAGCAAATTTAATTACTTTTCAAGCACATATAAATAAACATATTGATTAAAAAGTAATTGATTTTATAACAAAAAATAATTGCATTTTACTTTAAAACTAAATTTATATAACGCAAAAATTTTAATAAAAATCTAAAACTCCATTATAGTTATACTTTTTTATGTGAATATATTTAAAGTGAATATTCATTTTAGAAATAAAATTTATTTTACAATAAGAATATACAGTTATACTGTGACATATAGACACAGGTTGCATTTCCAGGATCAATAACACAATATATAATTATTCGTAAATATTATAAAATATCAAAACATATCCATTAAACAACTAAAAGGTTGATGTGTAACGTAATCGTATTGCAAGTTGAAGGTTTTGTATATATTTTTTGTTTGTATGGGAGCGGAGGGCAAACGAGCGTGCAGGTAACGGGTGGTACGTGATCACCGCCACTACTCACGAACTTTTGAAAATCCGGGGAATTGCAAGTGTGTTACCGTCCTTGGAGAGAGTATGGATGGTATGGACGTTCTATGTGGAGATGAAATTCAGCGGCAGGCATCAGATAGTTCCTTGGAACACTAACCATTTTAAATGCGATAAAATACTCACAAAAAGGTCTTTTCTGAAACCTATATTTAGAGTGGAATGGGTGTGGTGTTGCTCTGTCGACTACGTTTGCCTTCAGAAAAAATAAAGTGCGATACTTTGCCTTTACCCCGATTTTTCTCGGGAGTGATTCTCTGGTTTCATCAAAGCCAGTACCCTTCTTGGGCTATACTTTTTAAAGATATTGCTTTCATTTTTAGCGGGAAAAGCCGAACCCTGCTGTCGATCTACTGTGATAATCTATAAAAAAAACCGTACGATATATGTTTTATGTTTTAAAAAAGTTTATATTTTGCAAGCTGCACACTGCAATTTTTTCTATTTTAAACGGTCTTTTGATCCAGTCAGGATTTTACAAAGTTTTTTTTCATTATATAGTCTCATTAACGCATGCGACCTTGATATAATTTTGTTCCTACAAAGTTAATGCAAAATAAAAAAATATATAATTATAGCTAAAATTGCACCGTTTGGTAAAATATATATAATTCTTCTAGACATCCTATAGTCATAACTTTTTAGGAATTCTCGAAAACAACGATGTTACCGTAAAAAGTTGAGTTATCGAGTTAAGAAATTATTTTAGATAGAAAAGTTCTTATGAAAACATACCTTTTTTATATTTTAATAATAATATAAGGAAATTTTATTCTAAGTATCATAACTGTATGTATCACATATGTCATTGTTGTTATTAAATATACATTAAAAAATATCGTTATGGGTAGTCGTTATAGAGACATTTTCAAATATTAATTTCGGTTGTGGTATCTTTTTAATGTTCTTCTATGTTGCGAGGATAGAAACATTAGTTAGTGGTTTCTTAAGAAGCCTATTAGATATTGTCTCGATACCGATGAAGACGAGTATACTTGTAGAATTCAAAATCTTCCAGGTGGATGGTGAAACCGTAGCACACTATCAACACCTCACTGCAGCATAATAGAAACTCCTTTCATAAGTTGCATCATAGAAATAGCAGGGTTGACAAGGAGATCTCCTGTATCTCCAACATATTCTATTAATTTTGTAAATATTGTAAAATTTTTATTTTTTGATTTTAAGCCACAGTTTACTTTATAGTCAAATTTTTGAAATAATTTTCTCATCTGTCATCTGTTAGCTTAAGACTATTCTACTTTACTTTTTGTTGGTAATTCAAACATAACTAATATGGTACTAAGTAGAGTTTAGTTTTGTTTTAATTTGTTACTACAATCTTTACCAAAATAATTCCAAATACATTAATAATATTATTACACACATTTAAACGTTAAATACTTGTACCAAATTAATTTAATTACTATTCTAAAATATTTTAAGCAAATATAACAAACAGCTGTATCTTTTTCTCTAAACGTAATATGAAATATAGTATATGAAGAGATAAATACAAAAAATATTGAAATTATCTAATAGTAATATATTGTAATAGGTAGATTATAAGTCATGAAAGAAATAATGTCAGCCAGTCGGCCTTTTATGCGTTTGTAGTCCGGCCTGCTTATCCGTTTGTAGTCTATTTACGGCTAATATATTATTAACAATTTTTTTACAGTTCTAGACAACACTCTTGCGATTCCCCGGATGTATCAAGAGTTCGTAACAGACGGCGATCACTTGCCATCGGAGTCCCGCGTGCAGGTTGGTCATTCTCGAACATAAACAAAAAACAAAATTTTTATTAACTGCAAACATTTATTAAAAGACCTTTGCAATCAATAATCAATCGAGTTTATATTATATATTGGAGCGTTCATCAGCCGTCCCGCATCAACCAAGGGACACATGCGGGTGACAGTCAACAAAGCTCAGATATTGTAGAGAAACATTAAATTGTAACTATTAGTAATTTATGTTTATTCACGATTCATTATGAATCTGACGTTTTCTTTTGATATATGTTTTTGTTTTATTTTATTAAAGTGCTTAATGGATTTTTTACGTGTTCGTTGAGTTTGTAATTTTTTATGAAAGTGATAAAAAATATATAATTCATGTGTATTAAAAATTTAATACTAAAAAATTATATTTAAAATATCAAGTATCGTGACATTTATATTTAATATAAAGACTATCCCATCAAAAATAATATATAAAAATAAGCACAAATCTCGCAAAGGTGTAAAAAGTTATGAAATTGAATCTAAACTAACTTGGTTTATTAAATATACTTATCTATAGGAGCACCTATCCAATCACTTTGTAATTACCTTGACAGTTTATTGTAACTATATCAATATAACTTTTTTTGATATAATAATGAATAGTGACTTGGCAAATGCACCTAATGAAATGATCTTAGTTTTTGTTATAGATAATTCTCCTCTTTTTATTTTCTGGAATTATACTCAGATCTTGCTGAACAGCCGTAGCTAAGTCAGTTCCGAGTTTCATAATAATTAAAAAACACGTATTTACATTATCATTAATACACATCATTATATTATTTTACTAACTACCGCTTCGCTGGGCATTTTTTAAATTTTAAATAGAGAAATATAATGCCAGTCAGTGAAAGTGACTACACAGATTTCCACATCACCTATGAGATACTCTGTACAGGGATGCGTTTCCGTTATGTAATGTGGCGGAATCTCCAGTAGGCCTACACCACGAAAAAATTGCCAGCATATAACTAAGGACAAATTTTGAAACATAATATTTATTTATATTTCAAATATATCAAATTCAATTTCGTAATCAATTATATTTTGAAGTCGTTAATTTTTTATTTATGACAAATTTAAATTTTAAAATTTCCACTTTTTAACATCCCCTATGCTAGCTATGGGTAGCTATGGTAACCATTGTCATAGTATCCGTTGTCATCGTAACCGTTGTCATAGGCTGCTACAGGTTTAAAACTTGGCGAAATGCAAAAAGTTGAAATCTGTTGGGATAGGAGTTCCGTAAAATCCGTTCTAAGTGGACGTCTACGTCACAAAAGAAGTAACTATGTAAAATTGTAAGTTAATTGGACAGATAGTTTCGGAGATGAGTCAGTGAGTGGTAAATCTCTTATATATATATATATATATATATAGATTAATTAAAAAAAAGCTATTCCATTTCTCCGATACTAGTTTCGCTGTGCTCTAGGTTTCCACATCAATTACTCCATACTATTAAAATTTTTATATATCACCAGACAGTACCAACTCATAACCAAATAACGTATACTTTGGTGTTTTTCCATAATATATAAACCATACTATAGTATTCGAGATCTAGTATTCGATATGTAAATTTTTTATGTATTCTTAGATAATGTCATTAAGACCGAAGAAGGAAATAAAACTTTTATTTATATATTTCTATGATCGAGGAGCCAATGAGTCAAATTTGATTGCAATAAATAATGGTTCTAATTAACCCATTAAAGGTCAAATGAAAACTACAAATATTATTTTAGATTTTTTGTTATTTTTATATTAAAGTAAGTAAAAAAGGAAATGTTAATTAAAAAAAATATGAAAAATTTTGTGTTTCATGAAAATATAGGGGTGTACTCAATTGAGTACACTGACCGCCTAAGTATGAAAATTATCCAACCACGCTTTTTTAACACAAAGTGTTTTCAGGCATTTCTTACATTGCCAAAGCGCTCTAGAACTGCAAACTATACACCGCAGCTGTTTACTAATTTTGTTGGGATAATATCCAACTCCATCTTGACGTAGGCCTTCGACAATTTATGCAGCTTGCCTTGATTTTCTTTGTTCACCCTGTCGTCGTCGACCAATGTGACGTCGTCCAATGTGACGTCTGAACATGAGCTGATCCATAGGATTATTATTGCACATTACATGTAAGTGCCGGGCATCAGAAACAGCCATATCTATCATATATGTAAATATAACCCACCACCAACTTTTGTTCCGTGAACACCAATTCTATATAATAAGAGAGACTGGTCAAGTTCATCAACATCTCCCATATTTTTATTATAAGTTTAGAACAAACGTGGTATGTCTTCATCTAACGAACAGTACATTGGTTCTCGAGGTAGCTTATGGTAGCCAGAAATTATCAAAATCCCAAAAGAAAATTGTCATGTCAGTGGAATCTAGCTGAAACTCGTATCTATTGTTTTGGTTAGCATATAGTTTGCTATTAGATATTATCATATCCATTACGTTTTAAAGTATTTGTACAGGGTTGAGGCCCTTTAGTTGTTCATCAATAGCACTTTTCTTATCAGAGACTTCAGTTGAACTCTGAAAAGTCGAAGAATATGAAGGGGTACATTTGCACCAGTTTGGATTCGGATTCAAAGAAAATTGGCGGGTAGCATCATCACTGACACTGTGCGTAGATTCCTCGCTACAATTATCCTCTCGATGCCTAATTATCTCAATAGTACCAGGTACTTCTTGCGGTATGGGACACGCCACCATATCCTCGTCGGCACCCTCCTTTTCATCAGTCAATCTACTTGAATCAGGTGGTATGATAGCCAGGTCAGGTTCATTATCTTCAATATCCTGTAACACACCTTCGATAGCTTCCTGAAGCCTATGGTAACTATTTTGAGCTGTAAATCGCTGTTTCTTCATTGCAAAGTATCTGAAAGAAAAAACTGTTATTTTGGTTATGTATGTTGTCAGTGTACTCAACTGAGTACAGTTACATTTACAAGATTCTAGTTTTATTTTAGTAATATGTAATTAATTTAACAGTTTCTAATATATTTCCTTTACATCTAATCTAGCGATATAAATCGAAATAACACACTTAGAAGCACTAATTACTTTAAAAAATCTAAAATAATGTACTTACCTCGATGACGTTTCCGTAACACAACTTTAACCGACACTTTTAAAATAAAAATGTCGCACTATCCACTTATTATTTATGAATACACTTAAAGGACCTTATAATTAAGTAAAATAATGAAGTACCCCACGCACACTTAAGAGTTCTGGAATATATGCCTAAAAATATAGCTGTACTCAAATGAGTACGGTGACTTCTAATGGGTTAAATGTATTTCAGAAAAACATCTGGCTTTATAACGCACGCTTGGATGCTGAACGGTTGAATTTTCTTGGTTATTTACAAAGAAGTTACAGAGGTCCGAAAATGGAGCGAACTGAACGAACTTGACGGAACACTTCAATGCTTCAGGTTAGGCACTCTCAGGCAGGTTAGGCATATTAAACATACATATTAATTATTAAGTTACAGAATCTCAAACTTTTTATATACTTTAAATATAATACAAACATTTTTGGGTATTTATCATTAATAACCTATAATTTTAAATATGGTTAAGAAGGACATAATAATATTGATTTACTTATGTGTGAACAGAAAAACCTAATATCGCTCAAGTTAAATTATATTTCTCAGCTCTTGCAATTCTCAATTGGTTTTATATGTCGTTGTAGGACTCAATGAACAGTGAGTTATTTTAAGATAGCAATCCAGTAATGGTTGTTATTTGTATTAATTTATGGTGTTATTAATTTTATTTGACAAAATTTCTTTTTTCAGTTTGTAAACAAAGATTATTATTTTAGTAGAACGTTTCACTTGAATTATAATTAACAATAACATATAAATTGAGAAGGTATGAAAGTTGATGGATACTATGACCTCTGGCAGATAGCTGTTTATAAATAATTGATTTATAGATGTCAATTTTATCTAATTATGCTTTTTTTATTATTTATTATTTATTATTTTTTTAATGGACTATGTTCTAATGTTTAAAAACGGGTACCCTGCTTCCAGATGTTGAACATATTTAATTCATCTCCCCTATTGAAAATATTTTTTATTAACATGGCGTAATAGTTTAACTTGTATTCTTTTTACATTTACTTATGTCTGTCCTCTGCTCTTTTTTTACGCAACTCAACTTTCATATAGTCTATTCATTTTTATGTAGTATCCACTAATATTTGTAATCTTTCGTCAACATTTTAAACATAGATATGTCATTTTATTAAAATATTGCCAATTTTAAAATGTTTAGAATACAGTTTAATCTGAACTCGCCGCCGACGCCATCTCCTTCTTCGACTGGTCCGTCATGCTTGAATTTTTGTTAAGAAAGGTTTGAACTTTTTTCATAAATTTGTTTATAAATTTCCAGCGCCGACGACCCGTCCACCCCCGAGTCGAGTATACAGAGGTCGGTGAGCGACGCGGCCGGCGACCAGATGGATAAATCGACCGACAGTGCCTACAGTCAATCCGGTGAGTGTGCTCAATATAATCGTTAGGATTCCGTAATCATAATTAAATCTGGCATCGATCCCCAGATACCTCGGGGGAGGTGTAGCTACTCAGATCGGTTATAACTTAAATAAACAGATAACTGATAAAAACTGAGTTCATCAACACTACAAAAGTAATCATTCGTATAAATTTTTAGAAGGTTTATTAAACTAACTATCAATGTTGTAGGTATCATATAATGTGCTGCACCATAAAAATAGTTTGAATTTATTTCTAAGGGTCGTAGTTTTGCAAATCATCAATTTTATCAATTTTAATTACAAAACGCTTTTTTGTAAGTTGGAAACTTTATCTGAGAGTTATAGTTTATAACTCTACTACCATTTATTTCTAGTTGTGGTGTTCAGAATAAAAAAAATAATCAAGTTGTAGAAGCGGGGATTTCCTCTGATTTGCACTAAACTTTTAGAAAAATCTTTTGAGAACACAATTCTCAAACGAAAACCTCTGCCACATTTTTCTTTTTGTCTTTATAAAACAACAAAGCTTCACTCGAAATAAAACAAATGGTCCACGCTACATGACTTTATTGCTTTGTAACGAGTGTATTCGTTTTTAGAGAACTATTGTTTCAGTACTTCAGTCCTCTTTAAAATATTACGTTGGTGGTCCTTTAATAATATAGTATTTTTCTCTGATCTCTGATCTACGGAACGAAAATATACATAATGCCAGGTAGCGCGATTCATGTTCCATTTAATATTTATATATTTTATTTGTAAAATCTACTTCATTTTCGTTCATTTTATTTTATTCAAAAGTTATATTTTAGAATAGAACTGTTTAAACAGGTATAATTATACTTTTAATTCACGAGTCCTATTAAATACTGGAGTTATGTTAAAAGTATTGTCATCCTACTAAATAAATATTACAACATATAAAATTAAAACTATATTATTGTCATTACCTACCTACCCATATCTCAATTATTCAGCGTCGCCGTAACATGTGAAATTGATTTATTCTCTTATATTATACATCATCCTAGCGGAAATATGATGTTTGGCCATATAATTTTTTATGCACTCTATCCGTCTCTTCTTCAATCGTCCTCTTCCCTTATAATAATCCACATTCTAACTTAAAGTTCTTCTCGTTACATATTTTTTATCCAGACGCATTATGTGTACGAGTATATACCATAAAATAAAAATTACTACTTATTTTGTCTCACCCCCGATACTTTCAAACTATCGCTCAAATACTTTATCTTTTATCATAACACCACTAATCCACATCAATGTTACCGCTTTCACTTGTGATTGAAGTATTTCTGTCGTAGCACAGAATTCCAGTATATGTATATACCATCAGGTTGTATAGATTTTTCCCTGTGGGATATTGTTCATGTGAAATGCACTTAAGTTAAAAATATATAGCATTCCTTATGTTGTTCAAGTTGTAAGTATTACTTACCAAATCAATGAATATTTATCGTGGTTTATAGTTTCTAGTAGTTTTGTTGTAAAACAATAAACAGAGTCAAAAGCCACAACTTACGGCATTTTATTATTAAAAAAAAAAAACAAACGTTCAACTTCAAATAACCAAATCTATACCTATCTATTTGTCTATCTGTCTGATAACACAACAATTATTTTTTTATTTATTTTATTTAATTTATACATTTGAGTAAATAGTAAATTAATATGAGGTTTTTACAAAGAAAGTTTCAGTGCCAGTTTCTGAAACAAAGATTAAAATAAAAATAATAATGTTTGCAGCGTTAACAATTTTGATTATGATTAGCACCTCCAACCATTTCGAATGTCCAAGATAGAATTTATAGTAAATTACTTAATTTTATATCAAAGTACAATATTCTGAGGAAATTAATCAATATCATAAATTTGAGCCACTATATGTGAGCTAAACAGCTTTAAATAGAATATGCAATCGTCTTACTCTGAGCCTGGACTGTTTCTTTAATAGATTACACCTGACAAGATGTATTGCATTGAGATTGCATATTGCATTTTTTATATTTAAATTAACAAGCAAGCGTATATTGTTTAAGCAAAACGATATACAGATTGTTGTTGAATTGTTATTGAACTTTAAATTTCCACGAGAAACTACCGTTCTAATTCCTTTCTAATTGCTCATTATCTAACATAGTAATATAAAAGTAAACTTAAAGGCAGATTGCAAATGCATATTATATTTTATTGCGCCTGGCGAGTAGCTATTTAAGACGCCCCAAACAATTTTCTGTTTTCCCTAATGTACTCACTTAAGAAACAACTTTCTTATCAAGTAATCTAAAAGTAACTTATTTGATGTAATGTTCGCAAAGTTGTTTAATGTTGTATTTACTAAGATCTTCATAAGTATATATAATTTACATAGTTTATTTACTTACAAAGTTTAGAGGGACAGACTCCCCGAAGGTCGCAGATTCTATCCATACATTGTGATACTTTATTTCTTAAACCACGATCTATAAAGTTATCCAAGTTATATGAAAAAGTAGAAGTGTAAAGCTGTCGATGTCGTTTTGATTTTGAAGTTTGACCTTTCGCTAAATAAAATAATTAACTTGCCGTAAATTAATTATATCGGCTTCATGTATAAACATAAAGTGCATAGGGGTGATGTGTAATATGAAACTGATATACTTTTAATAAAATTCATTACAATGTATACTTGGATTAAATAGTTATAATTTGTTTTTGTTCATAATAGGTATATTTGTTTTCTAATTAAAGCAATTGTATGTTACATAAAATTAATAACATGGTGTTATGGTTGCTATAAAAATGATGTTATTTTATATAAATAAAACAATGTTAAATTTTTATTAATATTTTGTAGATTGTGAACAAAACAAAATTTTGGTGAATTTATATTTAGTCAACAATATTTAGGATCTATAAATGTATCATTATCATCAAATATCATTAACTATTTTCTATATACATAATTGTACTCTAGCGATACATAATCCGCATAAGCTACTGTTTTAATCCATATTCGAGGCTTTTCTAAACTTTAACTAGCCTTATACAAAAATTTATCATGTTATTTTAATTTAATTTGCTCTTTATGTATTTATTTTGTTTTCTTATGAAATCTGTGTTGCGACTTAGAAGCTATACCTCTTTCTGAATTTAAGAACTTATAAGGAAGGTGCATCTCAATAAATTGTTTTACAATTTTTTTTTTTAATCTCTACTTTTCTTTAAAATATAATACTTTATTAACTAGAAAAAGATATGTCCTTGTTGCTGAGACTTATGTAGGTTTCTAAAAAAAATAAAACAAATGTTACAGACTAGTTAAACGCGGTGATTCCCGGAGTTCCGGCCGGTGTTCTGCCAATCAAGTCTTACCAAATTTCAAAATTATTATAACGTTTATGCTAGACTTTCGTTATCTGGTTTAGGATCCGATATTTTATATAAATGTTTCATGTAATCTTAAAATATTACAGTACATTTTTTATCTGCCAAACTTTACGGTTAGTTAAAAAATAACGTCTTTCTTCCTGACATATTTTATTCTAATAGCAATAACAATTTATTATGTATACCTACTAAAACTAACTTGGAAGTTCAACAACACGATTCACAGGCGTAATAAAGTTGCACGTGCGAATGATAGATAATAATAGAAAGCTTTGATGTTTTTATAATATTAGTATTTCTGTATAAAAGAATATAAAATCTTAAATGCAATTACATTCTATTTATTTATTAAATTATTATTACAATTACAGTATATAATACCAATCTTTCTTCTCTCTTATTAAGTCATGTTTGCTTTCTGTAGATAACAGTTGCCGAGTCAGTAGTAAACTTGTGTTAAATAATATTTCTATGCGTGATATTAAATCCGATACTTAACTTTAAATATTTGATGTGCTCTCCTTGAATGTTTATGAACAGTATAACAATTAATATAAGTTAAAACTTAAGATGTTTTTCGCTAATTCAAATATAAAACTCTTTTTAGACTTGAGTTGTTAACCCATGTCATTCCACACATGATTTGCAGGCAAAAAATTATCACAGCTGTTAGAGCTGCTGACAACAGAATGAATAACAAGCTGTAAGCCACTTGGTATAAAATGACATTGCTTTCAATAGCGGGGTGCGGGCGACGGTAAGCAGTGGGTGTCGGGTGGAAGAAGGAAGAACGGTAGTGGTGTGGTTCGGCAGTCCAGCCAGAACGACTTTGCTCACGCTCCTATTCGTACATCCTTGTCTATTTTTAAGTGATTCAATACAAATTTATTATACAGTCTACTTTTTTATTCTATCGTCATTATTATCTGGATAGTCACTTCTCCCTACAAGATAGGCACAGGGCACTGACTCCAACAATAACTATATATAATATATAAAAAATTATTCAAACAAGGAATTTTCTTTCCATCTGCTATATAAAAAGAAGTATGCGTAATAATATCAACTAAATATACACTCTTTTCCTTATTAATTATTTCGCAATTATATACATTTTTAATATGAGTACTATTTAAACCACTTTGAGATATAATAATAATATGGTTTTAGAATATAAAGTATGATGTTTTCAAATCAATAACACGGTATAATTTTAATAATTTCTAATAGAGTTTAAAAAGGTGTTGAAAAATATATTATAACAAGGTGTTGAAATTTTGAAATAAATAATTATCATATTTTTATACAATATTGACATTAATATTAAGTCCCAACAACAATATAACATCACGAACCAATCGAGAGATTTGAAACTGAAATTGAGTTTGAGCTCATTAAAATATTCTGATCGTAAATTAATTACTTGGGTTCTTAAAAAACGCATGAAGTGCTTACATTCGGGCGATGACGAGTTGATGGTGTTTGATCAAAATCTAAAAACAACGCATACATATTTTGCAAACTGATTGCAACTATCTCTACCACAAAATTATATTTTTATATTACTAAGTTATTTAAAGTTACAGTAAAAATAATAAGAATTTATATTAATGCTTCTTTCGAAGGTATATAACTATAAATAAATAAATAATAAATATATTATGGTCCATATTTATACCATCTTTGTACCTAGAGGATTAAAACGTTTCTTATGTAATTTTATTTTTATTTTTTTTGTGTAAGAGGAGGGCAAATGAACTGGCAGGTCACAGATAGTACGTGATCATCGCCGCCCATGAACTGCTACAACATCCGAGGATTGACAAGAGTGTTGCCGGCCTTGAAGATAGGAGAAAATGCCTTTTTTGAAGGTACCCATGTCGTATCCATCTGGAAATACCGCCGAAGGGAGTTCGTTCCACAAGCGAGTGGAACGTAGAAAAACGGTCCTTGAGAACCGCACAGCGGAGGATCGCCACGCATCCTGGTGGTAAGGATGGTAAAGGAGTCGATGGTGCGCTGTGCGGTGATGAAATTCGGCGGCAGGCATCAGATTGAATAGTTTTTCTGAACACTCCCCATTGTAAATGCGATAGAAGACGCACAAAGAAGCCACGTTTCTACGCAATGCCAAAAAGTCCAGCCGTTCGCAGAGCGCCGGGTTCCCGACATTCCGAACGGCTCTCCGTTGTACGCGGTCAAATGGCTGATATTGGGGTGATCCGGATCAGAGATGAGAACAGTGTACAGTGTAGTGTGTGTGTACTCCATGTGTGGCTGGACCTGCGCTTTGTAGAGCGCAAGTCTTTGGCCAGGATTGAAATACTGCATCGCTCTATTGATCAAGCCCAATTTCATCGAGGCCAACTTGGCCTTGCTCTCCAGATGACCACGAAACTGACACTCGCTCGAAATGTCGAGACCTAGTATTCTGAAACTTGGGGAGGCAATGAGGGAAGTACTCTCGAAGAGCGGTGATACGACAAATGGGGGTTTCTTAATGATAAACGAGCAAACCTGTGTCTCCTGGCGATTGAACTGAACGTGGTTTAGTTCACTCCACCCAGAGACCATCTCCAGGGAGGTCTCTATAGAAGACACAAGTTTCTTTCGGCACTCCTTGACGTTTTCGTTTCGTTGAATTTTGTCTGCATTGTTCTCTTTTAACCTTTTTTTAAGTTCAAATGGTATTCATATAAATTTCTATCGGATATTTATTATTAACTGTTTTATATTTTGGAACATGCATTTTTATTATTCTACGCAATTCAAAACTATTTTTTTTTACCATATTATCAACATCCTTACAATCATGAAATAATATATTTCAATATGTATTTTGGATATCATCGTTTATTTTGTCATAGTCAACGTTTTTATAGTTATGTTTGGTATAATAAGTAGGTATGAAACGAAGATTCTTAGCATTCTATGGATTCACGATTGGGATTTTGTATTGCCTTTCATACGTGTCCATCATGAGAGTCTAATCAGGAGACGCGTCCAAGATGGAATAAGGTTTTAGTTTTGAATTTTTGGACGAACCTGCCTTTACGATCTCTACTGATATTTTGGTGGTTGTTATACCCCTCTGCGCTCTTGCTACAGAAAGACTAACCGCTTCTCGTATGATTTCTAATACTTTATCGTGGCGACGCGAGTATTTACCTCTATTTAATAGTACCCTACACCCTACTAGCAAGTGTTTCGCGCTTCCTACTGCCTTCCCGCAGATGTTGCAAGATTTTTCGGTGGCTTTGCCCCATCTTACTAAGTTACTTTGATCTGGGAGAGTCATTTGGAATGCATTAAGATAAAATTTTAATAATGCTGGGGACCAATCATGAAGCAGGGTGCGCCATCTCAAAGCTAGCGGAATACAAAAATCTCCTATGGTCACCCATTCATTTTGCAATTCTAGGCTCATCGCGTGCAACCGGTAATTATCGTTTTCATCTTGCCGAATAAAGGATTTTGTTATTTCTAAGTCTTGTTGTTTCCTACTTGATCCTAGCCCTGCTTTATTTGTTTGAGCACCTATCATAAATTGCTTATAGAATTGAAGTCGTGAAGAGTCATTTTATCTTATGGGAGAGACGTTAAAGTATCATCATTCGATTTTGAGATGATATGTTTTTTGGTCACTCTTAGGTGTTTATAGACTTCCGATGGTTTAATTTTAACCCAAAATTGTGTCGGTCTCTAAATAAGGCAGAAGAGTCCGCTGAATGCGCTAACCCGAGCCATGAATTCAATGTCCTTATGATGCTTGCATCTAACTTGAACAATAGGGTTTTATTGATTTCGTAAACGAGAAAAGGCCAATTTAGGCGTGATGTTAAATAATTATCGTACATCCAAGCCTTTTTGATGTTACTTATTGGTTGATTGTCTACCTTTTTTAGATCATTCAAAAAGCTATCGACTATTGTATCTAAAGATGGAGTACGCCCTTGGTAATCAATTTTTTTACCTAAGAATTTGAACGGAGCTGCGTCGGTAATTGTCTATTATAAGACCCGGATCATAAGAGGTATATCTGGTGTTCCGCCTACCCAGACATAGACTGTAGCATTTATTTGGTTTTGTCCTCAATCCGTCCGTCCAAGCACAGGAATCCTCCACTACATTTAAAAGTAGCTGACATTGTTTTGGATTACGTGTCAGTATCGCGAGATCGTATGCAAATGCCAGTATGGATTCTGTGTATTTATTGTTAAACGTAAACCGATAACCCCATTTCTTTTCGTTTTAATTAATTTACCTATTAAAATATTAATGATTATGTTAAATTTAATTAGATAAATACAACAACCTTGAAATAAACCTATGTTGTAATTTAATGGTTTGGAATGTTTTTCATTTGTGATATGGAAAATTTTAATTTTGAATAATATGATGCAATCATGTTACTAACTAACGTTGGAAAGTTATTATAATTATACCTTAGCTTATAAGTTATACCTTAGCGCGGATATCATCAGGTCATGTCGTACCGACGCGAAAGCGTTCTCTAAGTCTATCCAACATACCGTTATTTGTCTTTCACTAGTTCCGGCATCTTTAAGGCTTTTCGATAGCAATGTGTTATGTTCGAGGCATCCAGAAATTCCAGGCCAAAACCCTTTCTGATGATTAGGCCTGAAATATTTATTATTTATCATGAATTGCGTCATTTTTGTTTGTGAAAAAGAAAAAAAATATTTTGGATATTGTATTTGTTAGAGCTATCGGTCTAGTGTCCCGAGGATCCGAGACATTTTCGCTTTTGGGAATGAGGACAAAAAGAGCATTTCCGAATGTTACCGGTGTTTGCCCTCTTGACCAGATTTTACCGAATATATTCAATAGATGTTTATGGATCGACGAACATTTTTTATAAACTTTATAAGGGATACCATCCGGACCTGGTGCTGACTTAGACGGTTTCTTTTTAATTATTTTATTGATTTCCTCCAAAGTTGGTGGGTTGACATGAAAATCTATGGAAGGATTCTCAGGTTTTCGTTTGTCGGGATCCCCATGCAGCCTTTGATTTTTAGGCACTTCGTATGTGCTTTTATAGTAATCAAAAATTTGCTCGTTGGTCAAGAGAAGCTTACCTTTTTCGTCTTTGAAAATGTTTTTAGAGTACTAGTAATTTTGAAATATTTTTGTGTACTTAAACTAAATTTTCATAAATATATTGATTGTACATACAGTCATAATTTTTACTATATTAACATGTCATTATATTTAATAATATCTATAAAAAAATTCACAGTTCTTTATTAACATTCACAAGAGCAATAATAAAAAAAACCTCACCAAAACTATTTAAGTTTATTGTCAACATCTGCCAACTTTAAGTAAAAAAAAAATCTTATATGAAACGCTTACAAAACGTTTTGTTGATTTACTGCTGCTGTGACATATAAAAAGCAAAATTGTTTTATATACTAGATAGTATTTAGTCTTTGGTATTACCAAGGAGGATTGACGTCAGGCTTATAAATAACTAAAACGAAAAAATGTAGCATGCTTACAGGAGACGAAGTGGAAGGGATTAAACGCGAGAGAGATTGGTGATTAGTAATATAAAAAATAATCAGTCTTCAAATAATTAAATCATTTTTAAAAGTGGCAATTCATGTCTCAATCAATAGTCACTTTGTACTCCCATTTTTATTGCTTATTCTAGTTATTCAAATAACAGGTTTAGTCTTAACAAAAGAGATTTCATTATCCTTTATGATGTAAGAAAGCTGACAAGGTGTCGCTAATGTCACTTTTTTTTGTAGCTGTCACTCAGCCGCAGCGATCACATTTACCATCACTGTATTACATACGAGTACATAAACAATGTGTTTCGGCGAAATCGAATTTCCTTTCTCCCGTTAAAATTTGTTTCATGAATAAAACTGCTTCTCCCAAGGGACAATCATTTTTATATTGGATTCCATATTCTATAGTACGATATTCCAAATTATCCTCCAGTTGGTGAATAACAAAACAGTAAGTATAGCTTGTTATATTTTATATCGTTCAAGTAAGTGTATAAAAAAATTATAATTAATTATTCTGTTTTGTTAAGTGAGTTATGTTATTGTCTTATTTTACATAATATTACCATTTATGCATTCATTATTAAATGTCTTATAAGTGACAAATATAATTTGCATGCTAAAAAAAAATTATTCGTGTCTTACGAATATTTTTTTTACAACAAAAATTATATATGCTGTTAATTATAACACCTTATAACTTATGTTTCATTTTCTTATTTAACACTATTTTAATAAAACATTTCTGGAATGGTGTAGTAAAATACATAATTATTATTAAAGCATAGTTAGGTTAGTTTAGTTTTTATATAATATATCGAATACATTATTCATAATTCCCAAAAAGCTATTCGTTTCTAAAAAATTAAAAATCAATAATATTTTAAGATGCCGGTCTAGTAGTTAGTCGCAGCTTGCTTTACGCCCTTGAAAATGAAATACACAAATTCACATAAATTCTTTATATAACCCTATTCTTTATTAAAATGTAAGTATATAATACTTTAATTAGATCTCTGTGACTAGCAGTAGAACTGATTAATAATTATCGACACCCTACTTTACCTTTAGCTTTAACGAAAAATACTTTGTTAAAATAACTAATCCAACATATAAGTTTCTTCAATTTATTGGCTACTTAAAATAGTTACCATAAAAATAAAATTATTACAATCAAACTAAGTAAAGACTAAAGAGGTAAACTATTTAATTCCCCACAGTATTATCAACTTCTATTCCAAAATTTCTAAAGAGTAAATCGAGCTTTTTAGGATTGGTGAAAATGCATATAAACCTTGAACCACAGATATTTTGGGTTTTGTAGCATTTTATACATATAAATTATCATTAAATTTAAATATAATTAAGGGGTAAAAATGAAGAGCGTCTTGAAATTTACTTATATTTATTTTTGAAATCAATATCCAAATTTTTAACTAATAATAATAATAATAATCTTTATTGAAACCAAAAAAAACTATCACAAACTAATGCGGAACAAACAAATTATCTATCCTATGAATATTTTCTCAGAGCTAAGGATAAATTTTAAGACTTGTCATTTTAGATGAAAATATGTTAATCGCTTTGGCATGGTATCCTTTTTATTTTAAACATACAAGTAAAAAATCGTTTTGGTATTAGCATTAGCGTATAACAATATTCTTTTTTTTTATAAATTAACTTTAACTTTTATAAATGCTACACAAACATTGAACTACATTACATTTAATTTTATTATAATTTAATTTTATTAAAAATTAAATACAATATATATTTGAAACAAATTATTTTTTATTCAAAATCCTGTTCGATATCAAAGAACTATTAATCGTTCTAAATTGAATGACGATAATCCAGGTCAAAAATAATCAGAGGTACTGTTAAAAAATTTGAATAATAAAAACTGTATAAAATAAACGCTTACTACGAATACTTCTAACATGAATTTAGATAATTATAATCTAACTTACAGCTGGATATTTGTGAGAAACAGCATTCGAATGTCAAGTCTAAAAGCTGTTCTTTGCTTTGTTTTGATACTTGACTCATTAATGTTTCGGAAAATGTAAAGTTATTTTAAATTATTCTTAAAACTACACTTAACAGGCTGCGGAATTTTTTATTTATAATACAAAGCTACTTTCATTCTAATATAATTGAGTGTACATTGAAGCGGGTAATAACGTCTTATAATTATACCAAACTCCTATCAAAACGTATAATATTATGTGTACCAATCGATCATTCGACGAGATATGTAATTAATAGTTATGTAATTGCGTTTCTTATGGAAAGAAATACTTGTACACTTATCCTAAATGCACCGTTAAGAATGAAGTTGTAATTTGTATTATGAAAATTAAAATGTATGACAATCTCGTAAAGTTTTTTTATAAAAAAGGTATGCGGAGGAGTACTAACTACTCGTGATATTTCATAAAGTACTAGGCTTAGTTAAACATTTTTGTATGAAAGGATTTCTTAAAAATCAACTAGGAAAATTCAAATTTTATGAAATTTCATACCTCAAGTTGAAAGTTGTTGAAAGGAAATTTAACCTGGTAAGTAAAAACAAGGTTGTGTAATAAATTGGAATAAAAAATATCAATTTATTAGGACTTATCAATTCAGATTTTTTTCAGTGAAATTGGTTCTGGTATGTTTTGTCCAATTTATTATATTTAAATAGTTATTATTAAATATTTTTTACCGACGAATCCTACTGCACGATGATACAACAGCATAGTTCATATATTAGGATAAATTTAAGATTTCCATAAACTCTAGATATAGCCTGGTATATAAAAAATATCTACAAATAATATATTTAAATAATGGCAGAAATAAAACGTGATTTTTATATACTCAGTTTCAAAATCAAAATTACCTAAAGCGTCTGACTTAATTTTATCAATGTTTGGTCTTTGATTTGTGAAGGGAACTTTGTATGTTTTTTGCAAATAATTCCCTTATTTGCAAAGAAACCAGTGTGTGGATGTTGTTATTACTGACATTACTGTGCTTCTACGAATTATCAATTTATACGAAACATTGTCATAAATCACGCTGAATGTATACAATTGGATTCCCTGAATAAAGTGCCGAGAATCCCTTTAGATCGCTGTTAGGGGTAGCCATTTGAATGAATTTGTTTACTGCAAGTTTTCATAATCGCTTTAACAAGCTCTAAACTTTTTATATACTTTTACTGAGTAATATACGTGGATGCTATCGTGGTAAAAATTAAATTACTAGAGTCGTTACAATCGACGAAGAGAACGAAGTTACGGGCACTAAAACTAATTAGTTAGCTCTGAAACTAAACGATAATTTAGATTGCATCGTTAAGGTGTTACGTTGCGATAAATACTACTCCATTATTATATTAAATACTTACAAACATGGTTAGTAGAAATATCAAAATTATTGATATATCCTTTATTAATTAATCTCCCTACACGACAATACTTTACTAAAATAATATTTTTTAGTGATAGCATAATTAATAATATAAAAACTATAAGAATATTTTAGCAACATTGGAAACGTTATGCATATATTTCTCATAATGTTAATAAGGATAACGTAAATTCTAATGATCATTGTTTTTATATATCATAATACAGATAAATAAAATATGGCTATAATATCCTAAGTTAAAGGTTATTTCAAATAAAAAATATATCTATTTTAAAAATTACTATTTAAACTACAGCAGATTTCCTTTTAAAAACTTATTTAAAAAGTTTCTGGGTTCTATCTTTTCAGCGAAGACGCTTAATTTAAGTTTAAACAGCCCCGAAGGCTTTCTTTCTACCTGAAGTAAAATATCTAAGATAAAATTATATAGTAAAAATAAGAACGAAGAGTTAAAAGCTATTTCAGTTTCAGAATAGGTACATTACTAAAGATTATTATAGAAATTGTCATTGGAATCATAGAAACACGCATACAGATTTTTATATAGACAGATAACAGCTACGAGATTAAAATAGATACATATGTTAAAACTGTAATTAATTTCGCGTATGCATTATAAACAATTCTTTATTAAAACACCTTTAAAAATATAACACGTATTAAGTGTTATTTACTTTAGTGAGAGGTATAATAAAAAAATGGTTTTTAAATGAAATTAGCGATTTTGAACACCTGATATCTGGGGGTAGCACATTATCAAAGTAATATTGTCTTCACTGTGAAAACTGTATAGTAGTATTTAATGTTAGACGAATGCAGCATTAGTTTTCGGTAATTTTTTTACTAAAAGCTTGAGTTGACAAGATAATTCAAAACCCAAAAAAAGTATTTCTTTTACATCGGAAGTTAAAGGGTTTATACAGAAATGATTAAAGCAGAGAAAGGATATGTATGTTGCGGAGGTGTCTTGTGGTTAGCCATTTTAGATGAGTACGGCATTCTGATACTTGGTAAAATTTGCGTGGGCAAAAATTAACCTGATGCACAAACGAAGCATGTTAAATTAAAGCATATATTTATTCCAAATTGTCATTCATTCCTGTCATATCGACATACAAAAATTCTTACATAACAAATAAAAGTGGGAGTGACAAAGAATAAGTTGACTATGTATATTATATCTATTCTAATTTGTAATTACCTAAAATGCAAGAGACATGTTAGTAAGGGCTGCTATTTCACCCACCATTTTGGGCCTGATATTAGGCATTTTTCAATTTTTAGGTCTCTGACTACCCCGCAAGGGATATGGCGTAAAGCTAAATAAATAAATAAATAAATATAATTTTTAGGTGTACAGTGTCCTGTAGAAGTAGTAACAACAGTGGTGTTATGCGCTGGAACTTCAATAGATGAGTGGTGTAAATTATGAAAATCTGACCTTGTTGAAATATGTTTGTATCCAACAAATCGTTATGCCAAATCTCTGTTGAGTAGTCATGCACCCCCCACCCCTCGAAAGATACTTTATTATATTTTGATATTCACTACAATTAAAAAATCTAAGCAACGTCATAGGCATTTTAAAGGCATTAAGAATAATTTAATAACGTTTTATCATTATTTGTCCTTACTATTTTTAAATTAATATTTATATTTAATTTTAAATACTCTTCTTCTTCTTGTCAGCCTATTGCCGCCCACTGCAAGGCATAGGCCTCCCCCATAGATCGTCACGATATCAGATCTCGTTCGGCATCCATGAGGAGATATCCAATAATTGCCAAGGCTTGGCAAGAGGGTTAATAATCGCAATATGGTGTTATTATACGCAGATGACGCTGCTGCCCATCCTTCAGTAGTAACACATTTAGAGTAAGAATACTGTAGTACTCTTTAATCCAAACCGGGAGGATAAAATTATAAGGATTATTCCATTTGTCGTAGGCTAAACAGAATTCTATGAAAATACTTAAGTTAAACACACGGAATGTCTGCCGCTCCTGACCTGACAAGTATTACAATTCGCCAGACTATATACGCTAATGAATAAAGTTTGGTTGTTAACGAAGCTAGCATTCGGGTATTCATTTATAAGTACATTTTCACTAAAGTATATTTTCGTGACAGGATTAGGTATATATATACATACGTACGTATATATTGTAGTTTTATTTATCCAAAGCTTATAAGCTTATTTTTTTAAAAACCAATTGACTATGAAACCAGAAACTAAACAGCTATGTTTTTCATATTCTCTTTAATTTTAGATGTAATATTCGTAAGTTTTTGCAGTATAACACTTTTTTAAATCAACAATTATTATATTTCTTACATTTCTAAAAACAACTTAAATAAATTAGATCTTCTTCTTAACAGCTGCTTTCTTTTATTTTTGGTCTCCGTAAATATTACCATATATCTAATTATCGTACAAAAATACAATGGCAAGCGAAGATCTTCTAGATATTTTTGTCGATTTTGTGTCGCTTGTTGTCGTTAAGAACTTTTACGTCACAAAAGATAAAGAAAATTAAAAAATATTTTATTTTATTAATGAAATTAGAATTAGAACGACTATAAATTAAAAGTATAACTTAAAACCATGTAATATGACAATGGAACATTTGCACACAAACGTGTACGTATGTGCGTAATATAAATTCCTTTAAGATTCTATTATTAAGAAAAACAATTCATGGGTCTGAAGTAATACGTACAAAGTACTCTTTTTTACAAAAGAAAAACAATTTCTATAACGTAATACTAAGGAATTATAGAAAGTAACCCAATTAAACAACTGTACTTGTATTCATGTCTTGTTTTCTATTGAAAATTGACATTTAACGTATACAAGTGATTCCATTGTGAAAAGATATTGGAAAGGAATATAGATTGAACTATGAATATTTTTTTCACTAATAGTATTTTTTAAGGAAATCTTATATAAATATCATCGAAATATAGTATGAAAGGGCTATTTAACTATTTCTTAAGAATTAAATATGCTTTCTTTGTGATAACAGTATAATATACCTTACAAATAAAATATATTAAAAGAGAGCGTTATATCCTCTTCATTACTTTTTTATGTAATATATTGTTTTTTGTTATAATAGACTTTTGTTTGTTAAATACAATTGACATTTCTATTTTAGGTGTTCTATACTACTATTCCTATGTTTGTCTTTTAATATTCTATTCAATTTATTTTCGTTTTTTTTTGTATTTTATGTATTATTATAGTATGAGTATTTATATTACATTCACTGCCATTCGCTGTCATGCTGCCAACTCTTGAAATACAAATAGCAGACCATATTTAAAAGGCCAATAAGCCATATGAGACGACTGTAGATAGCTTGAGCTTCAATTATAATCACTTGCGATTACGATTGCTTCAGTTGTGATATATCATAGACACTTTAATAAATCATGTGCCGAAGATTCGAATATCAATTGTATAAGATTAGTTGGAATATGCGTATGTAAATTAGTCTATTTGCAGCGTAATAGTTCGAATACCAAGAGTTACTTAAGCTTACAGCTCTCGCAATTAGTTGATGGCAGTAAGTAAATTCTTGTTTTAAATCTAGTAGTTGTAATGTTGCTTTTCATGAAATTTGTTACTAGATCATGCTGCTATGAAAATGAAAATATTTCGTCGCCACCGCTCCCTCCAGGACTCTAATAACAAGTTATCTAGTAGCATTTCCAATTTACACATAAGCCATACACTTTTAATCCTACTGGTTACTTTGCTTACTATTTTTTGTTTGAACACTAATTTCTGTGCATTTTTAAGACATTAAATTTACTTTAAGTAATACCTTTTATATAACCTATAAAATTTTGTCCAAGTCGGCTTCGTATGGTTAGGTTAGGTTAGGTTTTTCTATGATGATAGACAAATATAAACTGTTAACTACTTTAATACGTTCTAGCTTTAATCTGGACTTTTAAGGATGTTTGTAGATAGTACTACAGAAATAATACCTGAACATTATATGAAGAAACTTATCTGTTATTTAGAAATCTGAGACTATTATACATCGCAGTCGCAATCGCTATCGTAAAGTTAACTTAAATAAGTCTTGATGTTTTAATTAAATATATCATAGCTATAAGTTTCAAAATATCACTATCATCATCATTTATACACGTGTTAGAATTTGTACTGTAATGTATATGAAAAATATATCTTAAAAATATAGTCACACATTTATAAACCCAATATACAACTATATCACTAAAGTGCCGTGATATAACATGACTAAAATAACATAAGTAATGTACTCTTCAAGAAAATGTTTCTATAACGATTATTTATTATGGAAGAGAAGAGCAAAGGAGCGTGCAGGTCATTGATGACATGTGATCATCCAGGAAATTACAAGAGCTTGACCGACCTTGGAGGTGGGTGTATACACCTTTTTTGAAGGATACAGAAATACCGCCGAATGGAATTCGTACCATATTTCTATAAAATGCCAAAGAAATCAGCCACTCACAGAGCAAAGGGTCATCGACAATTCGAACGCCTCTCCGTTGTAGCTTAGCAAAACAAAAAGTTTAAAATTTCAAAGAAACTTAATATAAACTATTTTCAAATTCTTAGATGGCGCGAAAGCAAAGACGCGGTGCCTGTATAAATACCGGGCATAGAATATTAACGCTGATGTTTTTGCTTCCTACATAAGCTGCGTCGTTGTGCTGGTGGCACGTAATTTGGCTGACATAATTAGAAAATTAATAATTATTTTTGTTAAATTTATGAACATTCCGTAAATATCCCTACTATGTCCATTGGTTTGTGGTAATTTTGAAAATATTCAAGTATTGGATTAATTACTCAATTATTTTTTTAGATGAAGACATCTTAAAAACGTCAAAACGCTAGTTATAATTTTAGTGTATATGGTTGATAATTTAAAAACTTTATATTAGAAATCATTTCAGACCACTTAAACATTTTTTATGCCTATAAAAAATATCATACCACTAAGAAAACCGGCTTTTATCGGTTGTTTAAAATTAATATTAATCGTTTCCACTTTAAGTGTTTATCATTTAACCTTTTATATATATAAAGTCGTCTTTACATCTTTTTAGATGCAATAGGTATAAAACGGTAACAATTAATGTATTTTTATAATGACTCTTCAAGTCAATAGCAAAGTTTGCTATGTCCGATGTTTAATAATAAAAATTACTAAATATAAAACTAAACTAAATATATTACGCCCTTACATAGAAATATAAGGGCGTAATATATTCAGCCGCACAAAAATAATAAATAATAATTGTTGAATATTAATAATATAATAATATTATTAATAGTTCTTTATGCTCTCGCTAGCGGTATTGTTATCCATGTCAGAATTCGATACCACAACTTACTGCAAGTAGATAATAAGAAATAGCTACTTTTTAAACACAGTTTCGTATTCTACTTTACAATTTGTGGTGACCATAATTTAAAAAAACTGCTCTTCTGAGAAAAAAAACAAAGATAAAATTTGATTTCGTATAAAATAAAGTTAGGTTTTATTTTTGTTTTCATCGTCCTGTCCCTTATAAATAAAAAATATTAAAAAAAATTTACAGCTAATTTTTTTTGTGGTTACGATAACATAAAAACCAGAACATAAATTTTGCTTAAACTAGAATAATTTATGAATAACTCTTTATTTATCGATGCAATATATTACGAAAAATGCTAACACGGATTCGGACGGATAAAATTTATATACGAGGGCCAAATTGAAAGTTTTTAGAACTGGCCACTTAAAAGCATTATATTAAAAAAAATAGTTTAAATTTTGAAAATAGAA
This sequence comes from Melinaea menophilus ssp. n. AW-2005, assembly GCA_918358695.1. Lineage (NCBI taxonomy): Eukaryota > Metazoa > Arthropoda > Insecta > Lepidoptera > Nymphalidae > Melinaea > Melinaea menophilus. The sequence continues at coordinate 1,913,449 of OU911039.1, forward strand.
CTCTTTACCAATATTATTGAGTGTACATTTCATTCATTTGTCATTTGTTTTACGATTTGGCGGCAAATTGAAAATTGTCTGTGCAAATCATAATGAATTTAAGCCGAGAAAATTTTCGTGCAATGATTTTTATGACTTTCGATGTCATTTAAGTCAACAAGAAAGTTATGATAGACTTCGATTGGCTTTTCACGATGAAGCCCCATCTCGTGCCACAGTTTACAACTGGTTTAATGAATTCAAACGTGGTCGAACTAATCTCACCGATGATTTGCGTGAGGGACGGCCTTCTACAGCAACGACTGAAGATAACATCAGTGTTGTGCGGCGTATGATAGAGACTGACAAAAGAGTGACCTATCAGCAGATTCGGACAAGTCTAGGCATAGGTATGAGTCAAGTGCACAAAATCCTCCATGAACATTTAGCGGTCAGGAAGCTTTGTGCCCGCTGGATACCGCATAATTTGATCGAGGCTCAAAAACTCCGCCGTGTTGATTGGTGCCGAGAAATAATCCAAAAATTTAACGGAGGTGACTCAAATGCTGTGTTCGACATACTAACGGGTGACGAAAGCTGGATTTACTGTTATGATCCGGAAACCAAAAGACAGTCTGCTCAATGGGTGTTTCCTTCCGAAGAGTTGCCAACTAAAGTGAAGAGAGGTCGAAGTGTTGGAAAAAAGATGATGGCCTCGTTCTTCGGAAAGACAGGTCATTACGCGACAGTAGTCTTAGAAGATCAGAAAACGGTTAATGCAGAGTGGTATACTAACAATTGTTTGCCTCTTGTCTTGGAAAAAGTTCGAGAGAAACGACCTCGCAACAGGATCCTCCTTCATCACGACAATGCCTCGTCGCACACCGCCAGGCAAACGATCGACTATTTGGTGACCTCAGACGTGGAATTACTGGGTCACCCGCCGTATAGCCCCGACCTCGCACCCTGCGATTTTTATTTATTTCCGAAAATAAAAGAAAAACTTCGAGGATAACGTTTTATAGACGCCGAAGAAGCAGTGGCTGCGTTTCAAAACGCCGTCGAAGAGACCCCTAAGGCCGAGTGGGGAAGGTGCTTTTCTCAATGGTTCCATCGAAAGCGATGTATTGATGTAAATGGACGCTATTTTGAAAAGTTACAATAAAACTAATAACTTGCTAGAATGCTTAGTTTTTGATTTTCTAAGAACTTTCAGTTTGACCCTCGTATATACATATTACTATACTATTTTTATTAATATAAATACTGAAGGGTGTTCAAAAACCAAATAAAGGATACAAAATACATAACATGGAATGTCAAATTTTGGATGTCTGGACTTCATTTGATTTCATGAAATACTTTTTGTATGCATGGGAAAGACAAACTTCAAAAAGAAATTTCCATACAAACTTTTGTCCCTCATTTCATCGTCATTAAGGATTTAATCAAGGAAGAAATTATAAAAATTATAAATACACATATATTTGTTTATATCTGAGATAGATCTCACAATATAGACTTGTCTAACACATTTTTTTAATCAAACAAAGGTGCTGGTCACCTAATGAGATATGTGATCATGTGATCAAAGCCAGATGTGTTGTTAAAAAAGAGTAATTACAAGAATATCGACAGCCTCTATAAATTTACAAAATACTTTTATATCCTTTGTGTTTACAATAGTGATAGGATGAATCCCGTACAACGAGTAATTAAATTGGCCAAAATGGATGCATTGTTTGATTCGTCAGAAACTCACGTTCTAATGTGGAGGAAGATGTTGAGTACCGCATAATTTATTCGCAATGAAGCATTATTATATATGTATTTTCTAACAAAATAACCATTATATCAATAAGCATGTACACATTTAGTGCTAATATAGGGCAAATAAATCAAGCAATCATAGCATTTATATTGATGTTATTGATATAAAAGAAATCCGGATAGTTTTATGACAATATATAAAATAAGAGAAATTTTTTTAAAGACCTAAGATCTGTTTTAAGGAATTTTGGTACAAAATATTAGAACTAAAAGATGTTATCATATCTTCGGTCAGATATAAAAATGAGTCATCTAAATATCTAGACATTGTCATAATAAATTATGTATCAAATTCCAAGGTATTTGATTTAGTAAAGATAAATTTTATAATATTAAAATAACTGTATATAATAATTTTAAAGTTTCATTTAAAATAAATTTTTATTGCTTGAGGAGTGATTGTTAACTCAAACTGTTATTTGCCATAAACTATTATAGATTGATTGTTATTCACTCTGGCAAGTCGTTAATAGTACGATGAAAATACGACTATGAAATTGACGGACTTCGTCTCCATAACTCATTTGTGCAATGCAATCAAACCGGTTTTCATAAAAATTATATATAGCCTATTCCATATCGTAATGTTATAAACACAATTAAGACATGTTTTTGCAGGATAAAAACTTAATAATATTTTACGGTTCATGGTTTCACAGTTTGTTATTGCTTCCAAATTGATATTTAATAAAAATTAAAAAATATTAAAATTCTACCAAAATTTATGGTTAAACTATTTTTAATTAAAAAAAATATATTTATTTCTTAATTTGGTATTTTAATTTTTAAAATGTTTATAGATAATAATAATTTAATTATCTATATGTTTCGAGACTTTTACACTGTAGAGCTACATAATACTCTTTTGCAAAGATATGTTAATACATATACATATTTACATAGATGACACATACAAAAAATATTAATATTATAATGATAATTATTATTACTTTTTTTTACTTTAACGATATTTATAACCAGTTATTGGTATTTTACGATTTTACAAAGGTAAATATCACCCGTAGAAAAATGCCGCGCAAAGATATTGATACTCTTATTACACGAACTAACAACATTGAAAGTACGTTCACAAAAGCCGTGATCATTGTTCACATTTCATGGTTAACGAGACGACATGTTTCCGGTAAACCCGGCGTCATATCGGAACCGTTGTACGTCGTGCTTCTATGTAAGTAAATTCCATACATTATGAGCAAACCTTACTCAGAGAATTTTAGAACTAAGCATCGGAATAACGCATTATTGATATTTAAAAGAAAAAATTGGTGCTGCCTTTGTATATGTCGAAAAAGAAATATTTTAGTGTAATAATTTCTTGTAAATATTTTTTCTAGGCTCAAATAATTATCAGTATTTTTTTAGATTATTAGAATTAAAGTAATTTCATGAAAATCTTTAAAAAGTAGGTAAAAATAATTTATTATTTAAGTAAATATATTTTTTCGTCATTTTATATCGAAGTATTATGGATATTACGAACTTTTTTTTTTAGTGTATATTGTCAAATATAGACAATTTCCAGATTTTATATTAGCAAATAATTTATAACATAATTGTAATGAAAAAATCCAGTTTTTTAGTCTGTTATTTGTGTTACGTGTCGGTTAATTTGAAATTAATGTTGTGAACTAAGCAGCTTTGAATATATGTCAGGAGAGGTAACTAACTAAAAACATATATCTATATATATATGTATTTGATTATTATTGGTAAATCAAATGTATTGATTTACATATTTATAATTATTTTAACAATCATGCAACAAATGCAACTCATCAATATCCATTTTAATAAGCGATTCCATATGAGGTATTTACATGTCAGGAATTCTTTATTAGGATAAGATTTAAAAAATTGCGATTAAATATTTAATTAATCGTTTGGTCAATTATTATTATTATTATTTTATTTTTTTATTTTATAGGAGGGCAAACGAGCGTGCGGGTCACCGTTAATATGTGATCACCGCCGCCCATGAACTCTTGCAACATCCGAGGATACACAAGAGCGTTGCCGGCCTTGGAGAAAGGAATATATGCCTTTTTTGAAGGTACCCGTGTCGTATCGATCTGGAAATACCGCCGAAGGAAGCCACATTTGAGTGGTACGTGGGAAGAAAGTCCTTGAAAACCGCACAGTTGAAGATCGCCACGCATCCAGGTGGTATGGATGGTAAAGGAGGCGATGGCGAGCTGTGCGGTAGTGAAATTCGGCGGTAGGCATCAGATCGAATAGTTCTTCGGAACACTCCCCGTTGTAAATGCGGTAGAAGACGCACAAAGAAGCCACGTCTCTACGCAATGCCAAAGAGTCCAGCCGTTCGCAGAGCACCGGGTCCCCGACAATCCGAACGGCTCTCCGTTGTACACGGTCAAATGGTAGAAGCTGAAATTGGGGTGATCCGGACCAGAGATGAGAACAGTACTCCATGTGTGGCCGGACCTGCGCCTTGTAGAGCGCAAGTCTTTGGCCAGGTTTGAAATACTGCCTCGGTCTATTGATCACTCCCAATTTCGTCGAGGCCAACTTGGCCTTGCTCTCCAGATGACCACGAAACTGACAGTCGCTCGAAATGTCGAGATCCAGTATTCTGATACTTGGCGAGGCAATAAGAGGAGTGCTCTCGAAGGACGGTGATACGACAAATGGGGTTTTTTTAGTGGCTGTGTCTTGTCAGGATTGAACTGAACGTGGTTCAGTTCACCCCACTCAGAGATCATCCCCAGGGAAGTCTCTATTGAAGACACAAGTTTCTTTCGGCACTCATCGACGTTTTCCCAAGACCTGCACGACCGGAATATACCGCATCCCCAGTGCTGTCATCCGCATAACAATGTATGTTGGAAATATCCAATATATCATTGACGTGCAGGAGGAACAGAGTTGGGGATAGCACGCAGCCTTGGGGTACACCAGCGTTCACGGGCTTAGGGTTCGAGCAAAAACCGTCGAGAACGACCTGTATGCTCCGCCCAGTAAGGAAGCTGGTTATCCACTTGCATAAACTCTCGGGAAGCCCATAGGAAGGTAGCTTCGAAAGAAGCCCCTTGTGCCATACACGATCGAAGGCTTTTGCCATATCCAGACTAATTGCCAGACCCTCTCCCTTGCTTTCAATAACAGCTGCCCAACGGTGCGTAAGATATAACAGAAGATCACCAGCCGATCGACCATGGCGAAAGCCATATTGCCGGTCATTGACCAACTGGTGATCCTCGAGGTAGGTTAGGAGCTGTTTATTGATAATGCCCTCCATTACTTTGGAGAGCAGAGAGGTAATGGCGATAGGTCTGTAGTTAGCTGGGTCCGAGCTATCACCTTTTTTAGGGATCGGATGGACAAGGGCACGCTTCCATGAGACCGGGACTACGCCTTTAAGGTAGGAGTGCCGAAATAAACGCGTTAGCACTGGAGTCAACTCAGGGGCACACGTTCGTAGCACCAGTGGAGAAATGCCATCCGGCCCACTCGACTTATGAACGTCCAAGGAAAATAGAGTCTACCTGATAGTTTTTTGCCGAAAAACTATTTCCGGCATTGAGCTCTGACACCACGGGATGATAGGCAGTGTCTTCCCTTGGTCGTCCAAAGTCGAGTTGGAGGCGAAAAGAGTGCCCAAGAGATCGGCTTTCTCTTTTGCCGTGTGAGCCAGAGAGTCATTCCCCATGTGCAACGGCGTAGGGACGGCTGGCTAAAGTTGTCCAGACTGGCCTTTGAAAGCGCCCAGAATTTGCGCGTGCCAGGCGGGTACTTTGCCAGCTGATCCCCAATTTGGACGACATACTTGAATTTTGCTCTAGCGATTTGCCGTTTGAAGAATCTGGAGGCACGGTTGTATTTCCTTTTCAGAACTCTAGAGTTCGGATCCTTAATGACTAACGCATTGGCCCAAGCTTGATAAGCCTGTCGTTTGCCAGCTGATGCAGCCCTGACAGACGCATCAAACCAAGGCCGCGATCTGCCACCAAGTGTTACCACAGAGCTTGGTACAAAAAGTTCCATGCCCTGAAGTATCACATCAGCTACAGCCGCAGCGCAGTCACTAGGATCGTTGGAAGGGAAACAAATCGGCCCCCATGGGTAGGATGCAAAAAAAGACCGCATTCCATTCCAATCCGCTGACTTGTAGTGCCAAACGCGTCGAGTCGCAGGTCTTGTGCGAGCTGGACGTTGAATGGGCACTACACTCCGTACCAGACAGTGATCAGAGGACCCTAAAGGAGCCTCGACAACGACCTGGTACTTTTCTGGATGTGTAGTCAGCAGAAGATCCAACAAAGAGGGCGTGTGGCTGTCCACATCCGGTAGACGTGTGTGCGTCTTTACCAGCTGGGACAGACCATTTGCCAGAGCAAAGTTAAACACAGATCTCCCCGCGAAGTCGGTTGCACGTGACCCTAACCATTCGGTATTGTGCGCGTTAAAGTCCCCGAGGACTACGACTTCGGCGGAGGGAGTCTGAGAAAGCAGGTCGTCAATCTTCGCTTGAACGTGACCCAACAGTTGATCTGTTTGTGCACAACCACTATGGGACCTGTAGATTCACGCGTAGAATCTGACGTGATCGTCCATGTCCACGCGCAGCCAGAGCACGGACAGGTCCCGACCTTCAAAGATCTGAAGGCGACGGTAGCAGATATCCTCCCTTACGAACACAGATACCCCGGCGTGTGGTATAAAATGATGTTCTAGTTTATACCCGGGGTATTATAGGTACGCTGTGTCGCTAGGTTGAGATATCTGCGTCTCCCACAAAAACAACAAGGCCGGCTGCGCCCTCTCAAGGTGGTAGTGGACGGCGTTTAGGTTCGAATGAAACCCCCGGATGTTACAAAAGTCCACATCTAGAGTGGAGCGGGGTGCCGCTGTTTGCCGTCGTTTGCCCTCAGGAAACACAAAGTGCGATACTTTGCCCGCCCCAGATACGACGGGCAGCCCAAGCAAAATCCGAGGATCATTCCCCCGATTTTGCTCGGGGAGGGGGTCCCCGGCTTCATCAAAGCCGGTACCCTCCTGGGGTATTTTTCTTTTATGCATCGCGTTCATGTTTGGCGGGGGGGGGGGGGGGGGTTTGGGCTTCCGGATTCTCTCACTCACCTACGGAACATAACCAAATGAATTTGGTTACTACACGTCGGTCTTCTGTGAGAGGGTGGTCCTTCCCCGGTCGAGCCAGCCCAATACGAGCTGCAGTCAGATAACTACAGCTAGGCTCTACCACCTTAAAAATTAAATTAAAAATCAATCAAGAAGTAATAAATATAGGTATATAAGCGGCTAATCATGCAAATAGCTGGTAGCTAAAGTCATTTCTATTGTCGTTTTACTCACAAGTCCTCCTGATTTACAAGATTTCTTGAGTACTCTTAATTAAGCTTTGAAGCGATCGACGACCATACCGTCTTATCCGGGACTCCAAATTATCATGGCGTTTCGAGCCTTACTCTCTTAAACTGACATTAAAACATAATCTAGTGGATCAAGACCAGGACTACATGATGGTCAGTCAGTCAAGATTGGGTGGATAGTGCTTTATGACCCGTCGCCTAGTCTTGCTAAAAGGTCAATCATTTATGTATTGTATAGTCACCAGTTTCCATGAGTTATCTGCAAGTTAATTTGCCCTCCATTTTATATGATAAATCAGTGCAAAATACACATGCTTTTTTGCATACATGTAATAAAGAAAATTTAAAATGTAAAAAACACGTTAATATTAAATTACAAATTATTTTTTTTACAATCATTCAGTTCCAAATATTTATTATTTATTTATTATTTATTTATTTAGCTTCACGCCATATCCCTCACAGGGTAGCCAGAGACGACGGAGCGCCAAACGCCAAAATATTAAATTGTTTAATTGTAAAAATGTTTAAAACATCATAATTAAACACCTTTAGTTTTAGTTTACTTGATAAGAAACTTATTTACATTAGAGAAAACAGGAAATCGTTTGTGGCGTCTTATGGGCTGCTCACAAGGTGCAAAATAACATAATATGCAATCGCAATCTGCCGTCATATTTACTATCACATAACAACTGAAATGAAATAAGACAAAATATCTTTTGGTCTCTTAAAATAATATATAGTGTATATAATAATAGATTTCCAACAAATTTGTATTCCATAAACTGATCTTATTTTTGTATGCATTTATATTTCCTTTACTGGACAAAATCTAAAATCTGAATGCAATTTCTACTCTAGCCAGACGTAATTGCTCACGGATAAAGTCCAGGCTTGCAGTGAGACGCTTGCATTTTATATTTAGATGCAGTATGACTGCATCTAAATATAAAATGCAAGCGTCCCCTGCGTTATGATTAATTTCGTCTCTTCCCTATAGGTAATAATTTAGTGACTACAAAAATATTATAGTACTTTTCACACAAATACATAATATATTAGAAAGCTATTTAAACAAATTATCCTATTTCAACAATGGTATCAGTGTGTAGACAAAGATAAAGGCATAATAATTGATGAAATAAAAAATTGTGAAGACTCTATAAATATGTTGCATGAATGCACGGGGTCTGCAATCTGGGATAAAATACAATATTATAGCATAGTTGACTGTCACCCACATATGCCGCTTCTTTGACGCGTAATAGTTGATGAACGTGATAGATTTATTTTCACGAACGAACTTTGTTCGTTCTGTATTATTATTACTTTTCTCGGATGGCTGTATGGGATGGATGTCTGTGGACAGGAAAAATTTTCATTACTGTCGAGAGATGACGCTGTTTATAATTTACTGATTTAGTTTACTTTCATATTACTATTTTGTATTATTAATAATTACACTTTTTTGTAATTATAAATAAACATGTATTTAACATTTTTTTTTCTTCAATAAATAATAACACAGGCACACAAAAAAAAATAAATCATGAACCAGAGGGCAGACCCCATTATTCTTAGGTTTTTGGGATCGCTGAAACCGAATATGACAATAAAAACTAATTTTAAATGCCCGCTTTCCCGCTAGCACCCCCTTACTACCTCTTAAAAATGAAAAAAATTGGGTGAAAATTGAAATTTTTGTATCAAGATAGATGTGTATTTCTACGTTTTTTGGGATGCTGAAACCGAAAATGATAACTAAAAATTAATTCAAGACCTCCATAACCCATTAACACTTTCTTACTACCCCTTATGGGGAGTGAAGTTTTCCATTTTTGTATAAAATAAAGATGAATGTGTATCTCTATGTTTTTTGGTATGATGAAACCGAGAATGACAACCAAAAGTGAATTTGATACCTCTTTCTCAATACCACCCCCTAACCACCCCTAAAGGGGGGGTGGGGGTAGTTTCAATTTTGTATCAAATTAAGATGTATGAAGAAATTTTAACGATTTACAGTAAATGACATGTTTATCAAACTAGTTTGAGGTTACTCTTAGCTAAATTCAAATGCTTTATCAGAAGTATCTGATATATATTCATGATTTAATTCTACTCTTAGCGTAACCTAGGAACAACGGCCTGGACGTTGTAGATATCTGTTCCCTTTTGAGGTGCTGGATTAAAGTGAGTCCCCTTGCCTCTCACTATCCGGGATGCAGAATTAAAGTGAGTCCCCTTGCCTCTCACTATTCAGCGTCTACCTGTTTCTACGATAACGAACTCTCTTGTTGTTAAAAGTTCTTCCAAGTGGTTTCCTTTTATTGGTTCTTTTCTGTTTTGGCAAATCTCTTTTTAAATTCCAACAGTAGTCTGCTAACATATTGACATCTCATTTACCCTGATAGCGCTGTTCCATTGTCTTAAGATCCTGATGGAACCTTTCACCTTGCTCCTGCACTGTAGTCTCCTAAATTGTCAGGAAAATAGTCCCTTCTATTTCGGAGGCATAGAATTAGGTTCAGCATCTTTTAGTCTCCTAAATTGTCAGGAAAATAGTAACAATTCTATTTCGGAGGCATAAAATTAGGTTCAGCATCTTTTAAGCGTTTTACAAGACTGCCGGATGGATAACAGTATAAGTAGAATTAAATAGAAAACAAAAAAAAAACTAAAAATGAAAAAACTTGTTAAGAATAGGACAAAAATCATGATTCAGTCTTAGCATCATAATAACAAATATATGCATACAATAAGGTTACCATATACTTTATAATCATTTTTTCTCTCAGCATCTTGAAAAACATAGAAATTCACATCTATCTTGATTTTATATAAAAATTGAAATTTTCACCCCCCGTAAGGGTTGGTCACGGATGTTTATGGGTGATAGAGGTCTTAAATTTATTTTTAGTAATCATTTTCGGTTCCAGCATCCTAAAAAACGTAGAAATATACTTTATTTTACAATCTTGATTACTATCTTGATTTTATACAAAAATTTCAATTTTCACCCCTTAAGAGGTAATAAGGGGGTGCTAGCGGGAAAACGATCATTTAAAATTAGTTTTTATTGTCATATTCGGTTTCAGCGATCCCAAAAACCTAAGAATAATGGGGTCTCCCCTCTGGTTCTTATTTTTTTTTTTGTGTGCCTGTGTAATCATTTTACTTAAAAATCAATTGTTTTTTTATATACACATATAATTCGTCAAAGTTCGTTCGGGAAATACCCTGGGTATTTGCATCTTCACTCGTTTGACATTACGAGTATCAACATAATGTTAAAACATTATCAACATAATATATGTAACTAAATATTTAAAAAAAAAACTGAAAAAACCGATGAAATAATCTCTCAAAAAATTACTGTTCATATTTTCAGTAATAATTGGAATAAATCCCATCTGAATTTTATTTTTACTTAGTTATTTATATTTATTCCATTTTAAATCAATACCAGTGATCATTTGTGTACATGAAATGGAAGTGACAGCAGGATCTTTTTTTGATACCATACTTATCGAAATCAGCTCTTCTGTAAAAACACTCTCCAACTTAAAAGAAGGCTTCGAGGATTCCAAATGCCCCCTGGTTGGAGAAGAACTACACCACAAACTTAGCAGCCAAAAATAAAATATGGCAGCTGGTAGCTAGGTTTTTGTATGTTGATCCCCACAAGGGGATGTTCCATTATCATAATGTAGTACTTAAATGTTAAGGTGTACGACTATAACTATATTTGTCACTTGTTATTTTTTTGTGCTCTGAATAATATAAAAAGGTCACCTCAAGGTCGTTTTGAATTAAAGAGATTTTAAAATGAAAACTATGAATCACGATGACCAGGTCAGGAGCATGCTGCTTAAATATGAATAACGTCACTTTGATGAGAATACGTCGTTTATTCTTCTCTCGTCTAAGACGTTTACAAGCCGTTTTGAGAAATATAAAATAATATTTGAATAGAGAAAGACCATACTTTTTATATTTTTGTTAATATTATTCATTGTAGGCACTATTAATTATACTTAATATAATACTTTAAGCTATATATATCTAATACTTTTAAGCTATTATATATACTTTTAAATAGATCATTATCGGCCAAAATTTGTTTTGGTATAATTTTTTTTATATCATGTAATAATTAAAATATATGTTAAGTTAATTAAAATAATAGTTGTTGACTTAGTAACATCAAGCAACATTGTTAATTATTCTTCTAAACGCTAAAACTTTTTTATCAGTTTGGTAGTTTAATGAATGTTCATGTGTCAGTGCTTAGTATAAGCTAAAAGCATAATATATTTAACGAGAGTCCTTTTTTCGAGATAAATTACAAAAACATGGAAGACATTTTTTAGGTGGTAGAGCCTAGCTGTAGTTTTCCGACTGCAGCTCGTATTGGGCTGGCTCGACCGGGGAAGGACCACACTCTCACAGAAGACCGACGTGTAGTAACCAAATTCATTTGGTTATGTTCCGTCGGTGAGTGAGAGAATCCGGAAGCCCAACTCCCTCCCCCCTGCCAAACATGATAGCGATGCCTCCAAAAAGTATACCCCAGGAGGGTACCGGCTTTGATGAAGCCGGGGACCCTCTCCCCGAGCAAAATCGGGGGAATGATCCTGGGATTTTGCTCGGGCTGCCCGTCGTATCTGGGGCGGGCAAAGTATCGCCTTTTGTGTTTTCTGAGGGCAAACGACGGCAAACAGCGGCACCCCGCTCCACTCCAGATGTGGACTTTTGCAACATCCGGGGGTTTCACTCGAACCTAAATGCCGTCCACTACCACCTTGAGACGGCGCAGCCGGCCTTGTTGTTTTTGACGGAGACGCACATATCTCAACCTAGCGACACAGCGTACCTGTCATACCCCGGGTATAAACTAGAACATCATTTTATACCACACGCCGGGGTATCTGTGTTCGTAAGGGAGGATATCTGCTACCGTCGCCTTCAGGTTTTTGAAGGTCGGGACCTGTCTGTACTCTGGCTACGCGTGGACATGGACGACCATGTTAGAGTCTACGCGTGCCTCTACAGGTCCCATAGTGGTAATGCAGAAACGGATCAACTCTTGGGCCATGTTCAGGCGAAGATTGACGATCTGCTTTCACAGACTCCCTCCGCCGAAGTCGTAGTCCTCGGGGACTTTAATGCGCACCATGCCGATTGGCTAGGGTCACGTGCCACCGACTACGCGGGGAGATCTGTGTTTGACTTTGCTCTGGCAAATGGTCTGTCCCAGCTGGTAAAGACGCACACTCGTCTACCGGACGTGGACAGCCACACGCCCTCTTTGTTGGATCTTCTGCTGACTACACGTCCAGAAAAGTACCAGATCACTGTCGAGGCTCCCTTAGGTTCCTCTGATCATTGTCTGGTACGGAGTGTAGTGCCCATTCAACGTCCTGATCGCACAAGACCTGCGACTCGACGCGTTTGGCACTACAAGTCAGCGGATTGGGATGGAATGCGGTCCTTTTTTGCATCCTACCCATGGGGGCCGATTTGTTTCCCTTCCAATGATCCTAGTGACTGCGCTGCGGCTGTAGCTGATGTGATACTTCAGGGCATGGAACTATTTGTACCAAGCTCTGTGGTACCGCTTGGCGGCAGATCGCGGCCTTGGTTTGATGCGTCTGTCAGGGCTGCAGCAGCTGGCAAACGGCAGGCTTATCAAGCTTGGGCTAATGCGTTAGTCACTAAGGATCCGAACTCTAGATTTCTGAAGAGGAAATACAACCGCGCCTCCAGATTCTTCAAACGGCAAATCGCTAGAGCAAAGTTTAAGCGTGTCGTCAAAATTGGGGATCAGCTGGCAAAGTACCCGCCTGGCACGCGCAAATTCTGGGCGCTTTCCAAGGCCACTCTGGGCAACTTTAGCCAGCCTTCCCTACCGCCGTTGCACATGGGGAATGACTCTCTGGCCCACACGGCAAAAGAGAAAGCCTATCTCTTGGGCACTCTTTTCGCCTCCAACTCGACTTTGGACGACCAAGGGAAGACACCGCCTACCATCCCGCGGTGTCAGAGTTCAATGCCGGAAATAGTTTTTCGCCAATAAACTATCAGGCAGTCTCTATTTTCCTTGGATGTTCATAAGTCGAGTGGGCCGGATGGCATTTCTCCATTAGTGCTACGAACGTGTGCCCCTGAGTTGACTCCAGTGCTAACGCGTCTATTTCGGTACTCCTACCTAAGAGGTGTAGTCCCGGTCTCATGGAAGCGTGCCCTTGTCCATCCGATCCCTAAAAAGGTGATAGCTCGGACCCAGCTAACTACAGACCTATCGCCATTACCTCCCTTCTCTCCAAAATAATGGAGATTATCATAAACCGACAGCTCCTAACGTACCTAGAGGATCACCAGTTGATCAATGACCGGCAGTATGGCTTTCGCCATGGTAGATCAGCTGGTGATCTTCTGTTATACCTTACGCACCGTTGGGCAGCGGTTATTGAAAGCAATGGAGAAGGTCTGGCAGTTAGTCTGGATATGGCAAAAGCCTTTGATCGTGTATGGCACAAGGGGCTTCTTTCGAAGCTACCTTCCTATGGGCTTCCCGAGGGTTTATGCAAGTGGATCACCAGTTTTCTCACTGGGCGGAGCATACAGGTCGTTCTCGACGGTTTTTGCTCGGACCCAAAGCCCGTGAATGCTGGTGTACCCCAAGGCTGCGTGCTATCCCCAACTCTGTTCCTCCTGCATATCAATGATATGTTGGATATTTCCAACATTCATTGTTATGCGGATGACAGCACTGGGGATGCGGTATATTCCGGTCGTGCAGGTCTCTCTCGGGAAAACGTCGACGAGTGCCGAAAGAAACTTGTGTCTTCAATAGAGACCTCCCTCGGGATGGTCTCTGAGTGGGGTGAACTGAACCACGTTCAGTTCAATCCCCTAAAGACACAGGTTTGCGCGTTTACCACTAAGAAAACCCCATTTGTCGTATCACCGTCCTTCGAGAGCACTCCTCTTATTGCCTCGCCAAGTATCAGAATACTGGGTCTCGACATTTCGAGCGATTGTCAGTTTCGTGGTCATCTGGAGAGCAAGGCCAAGTTGGCCTCGATGAAATTGGGAGTGATCAATAGAGCGAGGCAGTATTTCAAACCTGGCCAAAGACTTGCGCTCTATAAGGCGCAGGTCCGGCCTCACATGGAGTACTGTTCTCATCTCTGGTCCGGATCACCCCAATATCAGCTTCTACCATTTGACCGCGTACAACGGAGAGCCGTTCGGATTGTCGGGAACCCAGTGCTCTGTGAACGGCTGGACTCTTTGGCATTGCGTAGAGACGTGGCTTCTTTGTGAGTCTTCTACCGCATTTACAACGGGGAATGTTCCGAAGAACTATTCGATCTGATGCCTACCGCCGAATTTCACTACCGCACAGCTCGCCATCGCCTCCTTTACCATCCATACCACCTGGATGCGTGGCGATCTTCAACTGTGCGGTTTTCAAGGACTTTCTTCCCACGTACCACTCAAATGTGGCTTCCTTCGGCGGTATTTCCAGATCGATACGACATGGGTACCTTCAAAAAAGGCATATATTCCTTTCTCCAAGGCCGGCAACGCTCTTGTGTATCCTCGGATGTTGCAAGAGTTCATGGGCGGCGGTGATCACATATTAACGGTGACCCGCAAGCTCGTTTGCCCTCCTCTAACATAAAAAAAATAAATAAATAAAAGACATAATGATTAGGATGGGTACCGTCTCGTACCAACTTAATATTTGAAATATTGAACATACAGCTTTTTCTAAATAAACCTAAAATATTGGTTTTCCCATAAGAGTTATTGTAATTACCGGAATTACAGAAAATCCTGAATAAATAAATATTTAAGACAACATTTAAGAATTTCTCCTATGCATTTTCTCGTGAGGATAATGAGGGGAAGGAAAAAAAAGCAAGCAATACAGAGTTTTTATAATTTTGGAGATATACTCAGTTAAGTATGATAAGATTATATTAAAAACGTCGTAATTGACTTAATGGCTATTGTGACAGCGCTGCTGGAATAGGAGTTCTGACTTCTTGCATAACAGAACGCAAAAATTTAAACGTACTATCTGCGTGTGCATCTTTGGTATGTCGATCAACCTTAGCTACTACTATTCAATAAGTTTCAATACATAGTAGTAGCGCACAGAGGCTGCTCGTGCTCGAGGCTGACGTGATTACGTTTAGTTGGAGTTAACAGTAAGTTTTGTATAAAAAATTTCTATTAAATTAGGTATCTATTAAAATGAATAAAATTGTAAATTGGAACTAATACCACCATTCTCAAGTGACGGAATAACCCTGTTTGTTAAATTGGGTAGTAATTAAACTACTCAACAAGTATCTGCCTACTCCTTTAAATTGATAAAATCCTTACTTTAAATCAAGAATGTAAGTAATTTATTTTTGCTATAATTACATGCCAAACGTAGCGTGAATAATAAATACATTTTAACGTAATAATATTCCGAATCAAAGTTTCAAGTGTCATAATACACGAACACAATGTCGCAATGTATTAACAAGCACGCAGCTCACCGCAAGTCTTGTAGCAGAGTGTAACAAGTTATACGTCACTAAACGTGTCGACCCATGTCATGTACCTTTATAGTTTACGGCTACTTCACTCACACGAATGTTATAAACATAGATAATAAATAATTGAATTATAATACTACTTTTTAATAATCGTTATAACACTATTAACAAATAGTCTTATTGTTGTTTTATAAAATTGATTTCTTGTTATTCTTTTCCTTATTTGCAAAATGTATATTCGATTTACAAAAAGGAAAAAGTAACATACACATTTTTTTCCTTAAGGTAGATATTTTCTTGTATAAATAACTATATATTGACAAAATTGTAAATCCTGTATTTGAACAATAAAACGGATTTGGATGCAAATGTCATATCAATTACTATTAAAAAGCTTATAAATTATACATGCATATAAAACCAACGAATTTTGTTTGCATGGGATTGCAATAATTGTAATATTATTGTAATGATTGACGATTTGTAATGTTTTCTAACTTATATAATAACTTTAAAAACTATATTTTGTTACTTATACCAATTTTTTTAAACCTACCTGTTCAGTTGTACATGCCTAAAATATAATAAATTTGCGTTTAGAGAGCATAATTTGGTCGGCCAATAAATAACAGTGGCTGTTACTTTGACAGTTTACTCCAAAATTATTTCATCCAATTGTTAATATTGATTTATCTAATAATATACTGCATTAGATACATTTGTTTTATAACTTTAGTATTATAATGGTATTTTAATGATATGAATCAACTTCAACGATATTTTGCCAAGTGTCCAAAATTTTATGGTTATAGTTTACAATATATACTTCTTCATAATAAAATAAAATAAGACTCCTTGTTCTGTTATATATTGTTAATATAATAAACAGCTTTATTACATAAAGTGTTAATTGACATTCTGAAAGCTATATTGATTTTGAAAAGTAACTTAATTTAACATCATCATTTATAAAAAATAGGGTAGATATGAATGAGACAATCAAGCAGTATAAAACATCGCGAGTACTCTAGACACATACTGACCAGCATACATAATATTTTATGGATTAAACCTTCAAACATCACTTTCACGACAATCATACTATCACTCACCCTCTTCACTCTCGTCACACAATCTTTCAATTTCTCATTAGGCATAATTCCGACAACATTCCTTCCATCAATTGCACAATAATAAAACTTGTATCCCTCACCAATCCCTTTCGCTTTTGATCCCTTCCATTTCGTCTCCTGTAAACATGCTACAATTACTCATCTTTTCTTTACTATTATTATAAAATGATGGATCTCTTAAACTTATTTTTTATTTAACCAATAATTATTACTTTTTCACCTCAAATAGGAATGCTGTTAAACATTCCATCTTTTGCTTTTAAAAAAATATAGTTTTCATTATTTATATTTCTTTGTTGTTATTATTAGGTAACTGAATATCATTAGGCGTAATATTTATTCTTCACATAATTGGTTAAAACTAAATAAAAACAATCAAATCATTTAAAATATTATTATAGTTAAAAAAATACGAATTTTTTTGTGAAAAAAAAAATCATATAAACTTATATAGGTAATATTTGTAAACCTTATTAGTAGAACGAATCTTAATAAAAACTACCTTTAATATATATGAATTTCTTTCAACAACAAAATGTTAATATTTAATTAAATATATGTGTATGGTATGATATAATATATACGAGTATTTTAATACATATCTATATCATACTCGTATGTCACTGGTAACATTACGAGTTTGGAATTATTTCGCAATAATCCTGTCCCAAAAAAATAAATGAGTGGAGTCACTCCCTTTATATTTAATTAATTTTGCCAGTAAAAATGTAAATATTTGTTTTTATATTTATTCTGTAGTGCTATGATAATACTGTAATGGAATTTATTTTATTATTTTCAATTATTTTTACTTATTACAGTGGTTTTCTTGTCTTTAAGTCGATATCTTTGGAAAGGTAGATTTTATTTAAAATTTCGTCTTCGCTTAAAGTTTGTCTATGATAATTAATTCTCAAAATATTAATTGTAAGTGGTCAAATTTATAACTTTGTTTTATCAGTCGTTTCTGTTTTAGTATCAAAGGTTCGCATTATTAAATATCATTCAAATAAAATTAATAAAAACTAGGTCTAATGACATCTGAAGAGATATGAAATGACAGTTATATTTAGGTATTTCTGTACAATACTTGTACTATACAAGGATAAAAAAATATATATAAAGTGTATGGGTGTCAAGTCAGCTATTTTAATTTATCTTACACTATTTGAGCTAGTTTCTACACATTGGTTTCTAACAGCATATTTTAAGTGTATTAAACTTAAAACAGAGTTTTAACTTCGGTCTCAATGTAGTAAACCATAATCGATACATTAAACAAGGTGAAACTTTCTGATAAGAAATTTTATTAAACATTTGTCGAAGATGCGATTATTATTCGTATGAGATTATAATTGTGTATTAAGATTATTAGATTTAAAAGCTAGTATAATAATTGCAATGCAACGCATCATAACACTCATAAACTTAGTAATTATTTAAAGCCGGCTATAAATATCAAATTTGGTAATTGTATCTTCAATACCAATTCCTTCGATGTTCGTAACTTGTTTCTGTTGCTAGGAGAATATAAATTAGTTTGGAGAACTGTCACATTTAGCATTAATTTGGATATCAGATGCTCTTTTATTAATGAATTGAAATAGTATTGGATGTATTTGTGAAAAATCTAATTACACTTACACAACGTACAAAATTTTGAACCAACATTTGACACATTGATAGACTTACAACTATTTGAGATAATTCATAACAATAAAAAATAAAACAAAGTTCCCTCATGCGACTACTGCATCTCTTATGATTTTAGGTGTACGAGCAATACCACATACAGATGCTAGCTGTGATAATTTCACTGCTTTGCAGCTGTAACTATATAATTGAAAGTTACAAATTGCAAGGTACTATGAGGTCCATACGTACCTTTCAATTTGCCTAACACTAAACTGTAAACTTAAGCTGTTAGTAGAATTATTGCATATCCTTACTATATAATAATGACCTAATTGACTCTGTATGCACGCGCATCACTTATCACCCACAAATCACACAATAATGTGTAATACATCCAAAAAAAGCTATTGAATCAGGCTACAAAATAGGGTGGGTGCCAACCTTATACGTGACATTTGACCCTTTCCGGCCCTTCGGGCCGGGAAGTTCCCTCGTATAAGAATATCATTGATTAGATAATTATAGTTTGAATAAGTATATGCCGTATGGTATATAAATAAATGTATAATTATAGCCCTATATATACTGCTATAGTTATATATTTATTTAATTTTACAGTTTACACATTATTTCTATATTTAAAGCGCTTAAAGCAGCCACTAAGCAAGGACAAATACTTAAACCATGATATTACCTTAGGTAAGTTTAAAAAGTCTCAATAAGCCTTTTTTTACCAAGAACTTAATATGAATGTATATTAAATTGGTTTTGGCACGTCGAGCGAATAAGTGATGAAAGAATGGTAAAAAAGATTTATACAGGCAAAGTGAGCGGTAAGAGAGACAGGGGGAGGCCTCGAGTGACCTTCGAAAAAACAGTATCTATGATATTGAAGGAAGGTCACCTAAAAAGCAGCAGGACTTCCCGGAGGGCATGTATGGAGAGGTTGATGTCTGTGGCCGAGGCGAAAGAGGTATGCAGGGAACGTAGCGTTTGGCGCTCCGTCGTCTCTGGCTACCCCGCAAGGGATATGGCGTGAAGGTAAGTAAGTAAGAATATTAAATGAAGGTATTTAATAACATATACACATATACGAGTACTTATTGAATAAATTTATTATAGGCCTAACAATAGACAAATGTATTGCTTACATTTTCTATTATTTCACTTTTAATCATATATTTGTTTCGTCATAAAATGAGATCTAGTATTTATATTATTTTCGTCAATTCAAAAGCAATCAAATCTGTTCGTTAATAAAAAAACAAAATTTACTTGTAAGTTTAGAGCAAAGAAATATAAAACTGCGACCAATGATAATTAAATCTAGCCGTGTCATTATTTGAAATATGTCACTCACTTGAGAGACGTGAAGGTTAAAATAACAAATTCCACAAACGCGTTCCCTCATTCCGTATGCTCTAGTAGTGTGTACTTTAGTAATCATATGCATGTTGAAAGGATGAAAAAAGAAATAAATGTGCAATGAGATATATATCTTAGAATTTTGCAACTGCATATCTTCAAAATATAAATTTAGAAAGTATTATGATAAGATGGTAATGATGGTTATGATATTACCTTAAAATGACATACCGGAAGAAATATTCCTCAGATTCTGTTGGGTGAGGTTTACGTTATTTATATTGGTATTCAAAAATATATATTATCTAAATAATGTTAGGTAAATGATTCAAAGTTGTGAATTTAAATTTTAATTGCTATGATCTAAATGATTTTAATAAATTGACTCGTATATAAGAAATCGTTATCAATCAAATAAATTTGTATTATCATAACAGTAGAAACCTTTGTACCAATAATAAAAGTTTATTCATATGAATGACATTGCTGTTATAGAAAAATAACTTTAGTATTGATAAGTCTTTATATAGATCAATCTAATTTTTGGTTCAACATGTGGCGGTTATTTAATTATTTTCAAGTATGGAATTTAACGGTCGTTTTTAGATCAGACATAATTTACTAGAAATATAAAGAATTGTTATGAAATACATACAAATTTGATTACTATCGTAATTCAATATTTCTGTTTGATGTTTGATAAAATTATATTTCAGGTATTAAGTAAAATAATTTATTTTCAATTTTATTCCATATTATTGTTTAAAATCTTCTCAGTGTACCTTATTCAATTTATTATTCGTTTTGATATTGAATCTTGTAATAGTTTTGTTTTAATATATAACCAATTAAACCAAATTTAGAAAACAATATAATATTGATGATGTTGTAGAAAAAAAAAGATCAATAACTTTTAAACAAACCAAATATTTGTCTACTGTTTGTTTGTTTGTCGGAGTAAAGTGTAAAATTTACTTGACAAATTTCAATTGAATTTCGTTTGGTAAAAGTTATATCCCTGGTACATATATACTATTTTTCCCCCAAAAAAAAAAAATCCTTTTAGATAATTTTTTGTGTTTACATAAGACTCAATTATTTTTCATACAAAAGGCGAAATTGGGTTCTCTTTTGTAGGTAAATTGACTAAAATCCACAAATATACAAGAAATTGAAGGTAATAAGATCTGAGAAATTATTTTTTCTGAATGCTTAAGTTTTGTAAAGAATACTTACTTTATATAATAAAAATCTCTTTCATATATCTCAAACCAAGTATTCGTTTTGTTTGTTTCAATATATGAAATAATAACAATATATGAAATAATAATTATTCGTATGATAGACAAGAAGATTAATTAATTTTTCAATCGGAATACAAGACTGTCAACAGCAGTGATGAAGATCTCTAAAAGTCACTTTGTCGCTATGCAATAGGGAGTGAAGATGCAGACAATAATTGTTACAATTATTTTGCAATTTTTTTAGTCACTATGTGACAGGGTAAGAACAAGGCCTGATTTGAGTACTATTTGAGATTGATCTATGCGCCGTCTTGGTGCATAATGCAGGCACTATGCCTGCATTATGCATAGCATCCGATGTAAATAGGTGATAATGGCTTTTATATATATTGCATTACGTTATATAGAAAAGTACAATGCCGATTGTAGTTCATCCCTTCCACTAGCGTCCGCAGGACGTTGTCTCTGTTACACTTGATAGCTACCGTCATATATTAAATTTTTACCAAATATTAATTCATTAATAAATGAGAGGATAAAGAGGATCCTTATTTCCCCAACTTATCAATATCATTAGAAAAACGAAATTTAAAACTCTGATTTTGTCTGTTTAATAAAGGCTTAAATTTGAAGGTTTAAATTTGAAGGAGTTAATTGTGATAAAATCGTAATATTTTCAAAAGTATATATGTAACTTTCCTTACATTTCCTTATATTCGCTATTTGTCTTAATGGAAGAATAATCTGCAGGCACTGCAATTGAATGCTTTAAATGGTGCTGTAGGTACTTAAACCCGACTGAGAGTATCGCTTTGTAATGAAAAGCTAGAAACCGCTTTGTTTGAACATCACAGTTGTTTCACTACTAATGCACTACGTGAAACGCTTCAGTTCTAAATGTGAATCAAGATCTTTCTATTTTTCTAGACAAGCTTGACAAACATTTTCTTTGCAATGCACCAGAATTTATAAAAAAAAAATAACATAGATTTTGGTATTATTAAAACAGTATTAGTTAATCAAATTTAGACTTTATTGAATTTAGAATAATATAAAATCGTAAGTGAAAAAAACTATTTTTCTTTAATTATTGTCAATAATAAAGTTTTACTTTCAAAAGTTAACTGAAATAGTGCATTTTTATTCAAATATACTAAGCACACTTTTAATTACAACTGTCGATGTTATAAGTATTTTTACTTCATAGACATGCTTAAGAAAAAATCTTAAATATCATGCCATACACACATACACAAACACGCACGCCCACACACGCACAAATGTACATGCACGCATGCACGCCTGCCCGCCCGCACTCACAGATACAGTAATATAATTAATCATAGTAATAGTATCAAGAATGTTAGTTTCCTCGATATTCGTTACTGAACCATATCACTGCCTAAATACATATTGACATATTTGTTTTTCAAAAAGTAGGAACTAGTGAACTGGATTAGCCCACTAGAAACATCTTATTATATTTTCTTTATATATTTTGTACAAGTAAAATGATCTACAATTAGCTGAATTATGTTTCATGAATAAAAAATATACTGTTTGGAACCAGGTATAAAACAGTCTTAAACATATTTATAATTTTAACTATTTCACATTGTACCGAAAATTATGATTAAAAGCTATAATTGTAATTATAACAAACTACCACAACTAGTAGTTTACTATAAAATGCAATTGTAAGAGGAACAACGTTAGATAAATAAAACTAATAATTCTTTTCTTTTGCGATCTTCACTGCACGATGTTAAGTATAATTATTGACAGCCAACAAAATGCAATTAGGATCAGTTTCTAAGCATTAGTTGCTTTGCAGAAGAATATTAAGAAAATAGATCGTTATAGAATTCAATGAGTATTTGAGATGGCGAAAACAACATCTTTATTCAATATGTTTTATTTACAGCAATAGGTAACTATTAAATTATACACCAACTGAACTATAACATAAGCATAAACTCATGTAACTTTATTAAATAGGT
This sequence comes from Melinaea menophilus ssp. n. AW-2005, assembly GCA_918358695.1. Taxonomy (NCBI): domain Eukaryota; kingdom Metazoa; phylum Arthropoda; class Insecta; order Lepidoptera; family Nymphalidae; genus Melinaea; species Melinaea menophilus. The sequence goes on from OU911039.1 coordinate 1,936,571, forward strand.
TTCAAAGAATAGGCCGTTCAATAAGCTTTTGAAATAAAGATTACAAGTACAGTATCTACAAACACAACTATAACAAGAGCTTCATGTCAATCTTTTATGACAGGATACTAATCCAGTCGAGTCAAACCTAGACCACCTTAATACCACCTTAATTTAATTAACTATAAACAAGAGCGTATCGCTGCAAAAATTAGAAAAAGACTGAAATTAAGACTTTGTTGACGATATTAATGTCTTGTAATAATATATTGTATAAAGTTCAAAACGTATAGCTTTCTTTTACCCACTTTCTTTTTTCGTGTCAAAATTATAGTCTAATAAGATACTGAGGTGAAAATAAAAATAATATATTTAATTTAATTAAGGTTTTTTTTCTTTTGTTTTACACAGTAGGCTCAATTGTTAATAAAATATGTTTTTTTTAAATACGCAATTAAATTAAAAAAATATAGGATTAAGTAAAACTTTATCTAGTTATTTTATTTGAAGATGCTTAACAGACAGAACAGTGCTTTCTTGAATTCCTTACTTTCTCTTCATCTTTCTCCCACATCTTTCTCCTATATTGATTTAATATATAAAATGTACTGCTCAAGCAATTATGTTAAATTATCTGCTAAATTATCTTATGACAATGAACTGTGTATTAAATTCATTTCATTACATCCTCAATTAGGAAGATTTATTAACAAATGTAAGTTTTCCAGGCTCGAGAGATATGTGAATTCTAGAATAAATAACTAAAGATACGGTTCCCGTTTCTTTTTACCTTTGTGCTCATATTTTTCTGCATGCATTAGACATACTCCTACTAAATGTAAAAAAAATACTCTTTAATATTTTATTGAAAGTACTCAGTTGACCAATTCTTTGAATGAGGTGTATTAGTTATTAAAACAAGTGGAAGGTACCTATCTATAACAAAAAGTTCATATGTAACGTGGTATGATGGAGGCCGATTAAGTATTAGTTTTATCAATATCGTACACTATAAAAAACTATATGCATTTATTATAGATATTTAGTTTTGTTTAATGTCCTCATATACATTCAAACTTAAGATATGGTCAAATTTCAGTAATATGGCGATGGTATAGTTTAAAAAAAGTATAGTAACTACTTCTCTAATAATTACTTTTTTTTTATGCAATTTGTTGTACATTTTTATTTTAGCTTTATGCAATACATAGTTGAATTATGTCTAATCTCACATTAGTTTATGTCCGCAAAATATTTAGACAACGTGAACAAAAATAATAAATAAGTACATTCAGAGTGTATCCTCGCAATGATTTGATCTATTGATGGCGTATGTGAAGGGTAAGCGCAAAATTAAAAAAAAATAAATACTAAATAAATTGATAAATTAAATATTTTAGAACACATTGACATCTAAATGAAAAATCTTTTAATATCGTCCAAACTAAAAACAAAACGATTTATATTTTTGTCATAATTGTCTCACCATCGCCTTAAAGTCTGAAGCCAATGTGGTAGTTTTGTGGTGAAAATTTGATTGATTTTGCGGTCTTAATTGAAAATATTAAGTATATAACACTAGTTACTGGGATCATTGAAAGGTAAACAAATCGGCCCGTCAACACAGTCGGGTAAAAAAACAATCGGGTAGGATGCAAAAAGGGCCGCATTGAATTATGTTACTATACGTCGATCGCCTGTTAGAGGGTGGTCTTTCCTAGGTAAGCCAGCACAATACGAGCTGCAGTCAAATAACTACAGATAGACTCTATTTATTACCTGTAATTACATAAAATGCCAAATCAAGTAAATACTAAACACTAAATTGAAACTTGGACTTATCTTTCTTACTTATTTACTTACTTCTTTTGGTATTTCGTTAAATATAGTAAAAAAAAAACGCAATAAATATTGAAACCTATCCTTTGCATAATTTGCGTACAAACATATAGACAGAAAACTTTCTTTTTTTTCTTATATCTACATTCAGGATATCAACAATATTGTTATATCAACATAGTGTTAGTGATTGCACGTCGTGTTGCCGCAAATATACAAATTTATAGTTGGTGTTGTTGTATATTAAGTAAATAAATTAATTAACCAACACGGAAATATGGAATTAATATTTTTGGCCTGCATGTGACGGTTTTAACGTACTTTCGATATGCCATTTACTAATCAGTGATTGCTCGAAGATGTTACGTTAACATAACGAGATATTATAATAAATTGGACACAGACCCAAATCTGTTTGTTAATAGTTTGGTATACATTTGAAAAACCGTGTATTTTTCTAAACAATTGATCATAGAGAATGTAAATTATAAAAACTCATTATTAAAACGTCATATGTTCAAAGATTGGATTTTGAAGAAGGAAATTATGCTTAAATTGAACGAGACTTACATCTTAAAAAATCTATTTTATTTCTTTGACGTAATTTACTTTGAGGGAATTTAATTATTCTTTACGCCTTTGAGAAAGGAAAAGATAACAGTCTTTGTACATCTAAATCTTTATACAAAGTTGATAATATAAAAGATTAAATAATAGATTTTATTAAATATTAATTGGAAAGTAAATTACTAAATAATAATTTAATAATTGTTTGATATATTTTCAGTGTTTTCTAGAGCAACAGTTTAAATTTTTTATTTTTTATTTTATGTCAACCTTACTCTAAAGCATATAAGAAGAGAACTATAAGTAATCTGCTTAGATATCGTAGACGCGTAATGCGGGGGCGAACAAGTTAGTGCAAGCACTGACATGTAAGTACATGTCAGTGTAACACTTGGTGTTAGTTAAGTAGCGCATCAGCTGTCCTAGTGAGAGGTCTTTAATTGTGACTAGTTGCAGAAAATATGGAAAACGTTAGTTTAAAGCACCGTGCCGTCATTCAGTTTTTATTGAAAGAAGAAAATGGGCCAAACGCCATCAATGAACGTATGATCGACTGCGATTGCTTTTACGGGAACTCTTAACCTAAGTAATTTATAATAAATAATTGGGCTAAACAGTTCAAATGGGGACGTAAATCTATTGATGGTAACTCGCGCGGTGTAAGGCCTTGGAATCAACCACATCCGAAATCATTGCCAATGTGGAAAAACTTGTGCTTCAAGACCGTCGTTTCTCTTCAAGCTTCTCAATATGCTACTGAATGCGGCTTTTCAGAATCGTCGGTTTTGAGAATGTTACATGAACGTTTGTTCATGAACAAGTCAGTTCAATATGGGTCCCCAGAATGCTGACACTCCTCCAGAAGTAAACCCGTGTTCTGATTTCATAAAAAAATAATTTTGGATCTATTTGAGGAAGGGAGTGAAGCTTTTCTGTCTTGTACGTAATCTGCGGACGTAATTTTTCGGTTTTTTCTTTTATAGATAGATCTCATAGATTACACAGGCACACAAAAAAAAAAAAACGTCATGAACCAGAGGGGAGACCCCATTATTCCTAGGTTTTTGGGATCGCTGAAACCGAATATGACAATAAAAACTTATTTTAAATGCCAGTTTTCCCGCTAGCACCCCCTTACTACCTCTTAAGGGGTGAAAATTGAAATTGTTGTAAAAAATCAAGATAGATGTGACTTTCTACGTTTTTTGGGATGCTGAAACCGAAAATGATAACTAAAAATAAATTCATGACCACTATCACCCCCTTCCATCCCTTACAGGGGGTGAAAATTTCATTTTTTTCTATAAAATCAAGACAGATGTGTATTTCTACGTTTTTTGGTATAATGAAACCGAAAATGACAACCAAAAGTGAATTTGATACCTCTTTTACTCAAAACCACCCCCTAACTACCCCTAACGGGGGGGAGGGGGTGGGGGTAGTTTCAATTTTGTATAAAATCAAGATGTATGAAGAAATTTTGACGATTTACAGTAAATGACATGTTTATCAAACTAGTTTGAAGTTACTCTTAGCTCTTATATTAGAAATTCAAATGCTTTATAGATCAGAAAGAAGTATCTGATATATATTCATGATTTAATTCTATTCTTAGCGTAATCCAGGAACAACGGCGTGGACGTAGTAGATTTCTGTTCCCTTTTGGAGTGCTGGATTAAAGTGAGTCCCCTTGCCTCTCACTATCCGGGGTGCTGAATTAAAATGAGTCCCCTTGCCTCTCACTATTCAGCGTCTACCTGTTTCTACGATAACGAACTCTCTTGTTGTCAAAAGTTCTTCTAAGTGGTTGCCTTTTATTGGTTCTTTTCTGTTCTGGCAAATCTCTTTTTAAATTCCAACAGTAGTCTGCTAACATATTGACATCCCATTTACCCTGATAGCGCTGTTCCATTGTCTTAAGATCCTGTCTGATGGAACCTTTCACCTTGCTCCTCACTATAGTCTCCTAAATTGGCCGAAAAATAGTAACCTTTCTATTTCGGAGAGATAGAATTAGGTTCAGCATCTTTTAAGCGTTTTACAAGACTGCCGGATGGATAACAGTATAAACAGAATTAAATAGAAAGCAAAAAAAAACAAAAAATGAAACAACTTGTTAAGAATAGGACAAAAATCATGATTCAGTCTTAGTATCATAATAACAAATATATGCATACAATAAGGTTACCATATACTTTATAATCATTTTTTCTCTCAGCATCTTGAAAAACATAGAAATTCACATATTTTCGGTTCCAGCATCCTAAAAAACGTAGAAATACACATCTATCTTGATTTTATAGAAAAATTGAAATTTTCACCCCCTTTAAGGGGTAGTAAGGGGGTGATAGAGGTCATGAATTTATTTTTAGTTATCATTTTCGGTTCTAGCATCCCAAAAAACGTAGAAATATACATCTATCTTGATTTTATAGAAAAATTGAAATTTTCACCCCCTGTAAGGGGTATTAGGGGGTGATAGTGGTCATAAATTTGTTTTTAGTTATCATTTTCGGTTTCAGCATCCCAAGAAACGTAGAAATACAAATCTGTCTTGATTTTATAGAAAAAAATGAAATTTTCACCCCCTGTAAGGGATGGTAGGGGGTGATAGTGGTCATGAATTTATTTTTAGTTATCATTTTCGGTTTCAGCATCCCAAAAAACGTAGAAAGACACATCTATCTTGATTTTTTACAACAATTTCAATTTTCACCCCTTAAGAGGTAGTAAGGGGGTGCTAGCGGGAAAACTGGCATTTAAAATTAGTTTTTATTGTCATATTCGGTTTCAGCGATCCCAAAAACCTAGGAATAATGGGGTCTCCCCTCTGGTTCATGACGTTTTTTTTTTTTTGTGTGCCTGTGTTATTTTTTATTTCTTATAGAGACTAATTAAAATTATTGCTCCATTCTTTCTTCTATTATTTTTATATGTATCTATTTATGTTTGTATCTATGTTTATTTTTATATACTCGTATGTATTTATAATAGTATACCTTTATTATTATGTATAATATGTGACCTGTTATGTATGTCGGAATTTCAATATGCAAAAGTACTCGTGTGTAGTACAAAGGCCATGCGTAATTTTGATGGTTATAATTTTACCCTTAACCCATACTAAAAATAACCATTCTAAAATGGTCTCTTAAGTCTTTATCAATTTATATACGGTAAAGTATTTTTTTTTAATTAAATTTTTATATGTTGTGTTATATTAGCTTAGAGAAAACTCCTTTCATTCCATGATAGGTAATAATTAGCTAGTAGGTAAATACCGAATTACTTTTTCAGAATTATTTCATAATTAAGTTTTTAACGAGTTACCGGTTATTCTCACTAACTTTGTATGTTTTGGTCAAGCTAATTATAGCTTTATAAGAAGCTTTAACTCGAAAATTTCAATGTTGTTTAATAATGGGTGAAATTTTGTAAATATTTTCAATATATCATAGCCGCTCTTATATAAAATTAAATATAAACATCCGTCGCTTAATTCAATATATGCTTTATTTATATTTAGTACTACAGATTTTAAAACATCATAGTATCAAGTTTTTATGTGGCGTTTCGCCACATTAACTACATTTAAATTTATTTTTAGTATATTCAAAATATTTTTGGTTAAGTCACAATTTTAGGTTTACCAATTAGCTTACAATTCATCTACCTGTTTCTATTGTTTTTCCGCTCGCTCCTTCTTTAATCAATTCTAGTAATTATGATTTTTGTATGTTTGTGCAATATAAATAATACTCATTAAAACAACTGTATTTAGCTGGACTAGTCCCACCTACTTAAAAACCTAAGGTAGGGCAAAATACCACAACTACAACTAAATTTATTTAGTCTTATAAAATACAAATAAACTTTCAATTATCTATTGTAATGTATAAATATATATTTACTGTGATTTAATTTAATTATTCATATATAAATTAATTAAGAATAATTACAGTGCCATAATTAATAATAAGTACAACTAGCATTCCGGTCTAGTTAACAAGAAATTTGATGTGATCGTAATATGTTTGTAGAAGAAAATTAGCTTCACATAAAAGATCTAGGTGATATATTATATTATACGTAATCTTCTAGACATTTTTACGTTTTTAACGTATTTTTTATATTTATATAGTATGGGTTGGATATTAATATTTTTGAAATACATTTGTTTTATCTATTTCTTTGAAACCACAAGAGTTTACCTAAATATAAATAATAAATTGTGCATATTCTATCAAAAAAGCGTATTTTTATTATATAGAACACACTGTTACTGATCGTATGAAAAGATTATGAATGTTTTAAATATAGATACTTAAAAATACATAAATATAAGAATCTACAACTTTCTAACCCATGTTTTAATTTTTGTCAACTTTCATTATTAATTTAAAATATTTTACAAACTCGTTAACAAACTTTTATGAATGTTTAAGTAACCTGTGTTCGATATTATGCTCTGTCACGTTTAACGAAAATATGATATTACAAAAGCAACAAAATTATATTATGGAAGTAATTAAAAAGCCAGTTTCTAAAAGTAAAACAATAAATTCAAAAGTGAATAAATTCAATATTTGATAATAATATATTAATATACTACATAATAATATATTCTTAGTTACAAACGTCTTTTTAGCGTTTTAAGACAATTTTGAATCCACTTGTTAACTGCATAATACATTATACTGTTTGGAGCAGCATGTTGATTCGGTGGCTTTGTGAAGTAAAAAGGTAGGGATTTTTAATAATGTTGCCTTTGTAATCCGGTACTTATATAATAATTACAAGCGAAAAATGTGTACATACATCATTATGTTGCCATTCTTACTTAAAAGCTTCCTGTTTTAATTAACTGATATATAAGAAGTGAGTATACGTTTTGTCGGATTTATTTTGTTTTGAAAAAGGAATATCTAATGGGTGATGAAGCAAAGAACATAATTATTGTGCTCCAACTAGGAGTTGTCAACACAAGAGGACATTTAGTAGTAAATAAAAACCTTGTACCTTAACCCATTTCTCTCGCTTATGAACCTTTTTATTTCGTCTCCTGTAAATGCTACATTTGTTCGTCTTTTCTTCAACACATCCGCAATTTTTCGTCCTCTTCCAGTCATCGTACCAACATTCCTACTTCTAAACCCCAGTCTTACATCTCTTTGTTTCCGGGCTAGCTTGCGTGGCACCGATATAACCGTACTGCTAAAAGATTTAGCCTTATTTTATAGCCGGCCGCCTGCCTGACGCCAGAGCTTCTTGGGAATGTTTGATTTACTAGAATTATAATTTTAATAAAGGTTGTTGTTACTACTACTTCTATAATAGTTGTACAGAAATATACATTACAAATTAATATTTATATCAAGTGTAATTAATACAAAATAAGTGACAAAGTGGTTAAATATCCTGACAAGTACAAATTTAACATTGGGAAAGAAACATTGGTACATTTCCTACACATGTATACAAGTATTTGACAAAAATAACAATTGCAGGCTTATATATAGAACACAATATCAAATATTATTTATATTTATCTAAACTTTAGGAAATTATATATCATATTAAATTATTTTAAATTTTATCTTACGTCTATTAATTATCTTAATTGTAATTTAAATTGTTATGTCTTCTTTCTTCTCTAACATGTCTGAACTGTGTTGTTTTATACCTTGTAGCATGTTAAATTTCATAATCTTTAATTCCTTAATATTTTATTTTGCTATGAGACTTGTCATGTGTGGGCGTTTCCTAGCATTTTTATTGATCGGTCTATGAAAGCGTGTTAGGTGTTGTCGCTAATTGCCGATAGATGGTAGATCACGGCGTAACTAAATGTTTGGAGATAGATAATACAGCTTCCAGTAGGTGGCACTCTTACACATTGCATTCGAAAATGTGGTGAGATAACACTTTACTTGAGGGCATGTTTGAAGAGGTTGATGTCTGTGGCCGAGGTGAAAGAGGTATGCAGAAACCGTAGCGTTTGGCGCTCCGTCGTCTCGGGCTACCCTGCAAAAGATATAGCGTGAAGATAAATAAATATAATAATAAATAAATATAACACGTGACACTTTAGCTTTTGTGATTTTAAGTTATTTATTTATTTCTTTTTTAATAAAAAAATAAATAAAACAACAGGATAACATTTCTTCGTACACGCATTTTATTATTATTTAACTACTAAATAATATCTTGTCGTTAGTTCAATGTCTTTGATTATCGTACTATTTACACTGATTTCTTTACATCTTTTTAAAATGGTTGATTGTAACATAAATGGTTGTATTTTGGTTTCAGATTCAGTCTTCTCTTAAACGCACTTCTCTTTTATTTAATTATAATCGTATTATTTGTTTAACGTATTTCAAAAGAATTTTCTTTGTTGGATCGTATTTTGCATTTTTTACTAAATTAGACTGATTTTACATTGTCACTGTATTGTTTTAAATAGTTGTCACTCTGATCATATATTATTGTAAATTGCGCGTCTGTGTAAAATTAATTAAATATATTTTCTAAAATAATTGATTCTTGTTTTTTTTATTATTCAAATTATTTACTCTATTTTGTAAATAAGATATTTCTTGTTCTATTCGTTTTTCATCATCGAGCCTAGATCATTTATTAGTCCTCGTTTAACTCTGTTACCATTACTAAAATATCTATCTAACTAAGCTCTTATCAATTAAGCGAAAGAAATGTTCTAAATGAAGTTTATAATTCCCACGTATATATATATATATATATATCTTTAGATACTTAATGTACTTCTATTGATTTAATATATATAAAGTGTTAGTAATTTTTATGAAATTGTTATTGTAAGATATTACTATTTGTTGAAAGACTTGCTCTTCTTTAATGAGCAATGGTTACCACAGTACCACAGGTTGTGGTACATTAATAAGAAGCTATTGATACTATACCGGTCAAAGCTTGAGTAATGCCAAATTTTTAAATTTTGCCATTATCTTTTGGGTTACTCGTGAAATAAAACTAAAGATAATAATAAAAATACATATCTTCTGTTTAACTTTCAATTATTACAAAAAGCAACATTTTACAACTAACAGTGAAAACATGAAACTTGATACAGATTTTATTGCCCTTTATATAAGATATATATTTTTAAAAATTAAAATTAAAATTAATATATTATGATTACTTCGCTGTCATCATAAAATGGTATTAAATGGCAAAAGTTTTCTTTCAATTCTTAAAAATGTATTGATTAAATAACATCCATTAGAACTCATTCATACTTAAAAAAAGTTTTATTAGAATGTTAAGTTTATATACAATAATTATATTTTTTATAAGATATCTATATACATATAGTATATGTCAGCGATAGGTCAGAGATTCCGTGTTCGTTGTCCATAATAATGAAAATTCACTCACACAAAATGCAAGTAAAAAAACTGACACAATTGAATAAAAGCAGCCATATTTATAGGCGTAGTAACGGTGATCACAATCAATACTTATTTTAAACCAAAAATTTAAATTACTGTATATAAAATCTTAAAATATAGTTCAATATTCACAATTAATATTATACTGAATTTTATATAACTCTAAATGATTTATTTAATATAAATTACATTAAATTATATTAACAAAAATTATATTAAAGAACAATCAAAATTTGTTTAAAGCAAATATTAAAATTACTGTATATAAAATCTTCGAATATCTTCTACAATAATCTTTACAATTGATATTATAATAAATTTTATATAATTCTAAATGATTTATTTTATACAAATTACATTTATTTTGAGATTATAAGCTCCATTTCTTACAAGCTTGCATAAATCTTAAACAGATGGCGCACCACGTAGGATGCAAATTAAATAAAGTTTGGTTTATTTAATAACATAATGAATGTTGAAATTACAATAAATCTAATTTAGTTTTACTTTAAATGTTTGACATGAAAAGGTGCAACAATATGAATTATTAAATAATAAATTTCACATCCAATGTGAACCAATCAGTCAAATAGTCAATATAATGTCTTTAAGAGATTGAAGTTAGAGAAATAACAGTTTTGTTTACGAATGTTTATTTTAAAACTAATTATAAATAATTACTGAATTTTAAAACAATATAATCATTACATAATGATTTTGCGCCCATATATACGTTTACGAACTGGGACTTAGTTTTCCTAATACTACGTCACTTGGCCTATTTAGAACATAATTTCATCAAATACGAGTATTAAGAGAGTTATTACTTGTATGTCACGAGTTTAATATACCGATTGTTGTTATAGTGATGAAGAATTTATGGTACTTCAGATATAATTTGTATGTTTTTTTTTTATTATAGGAGGGAAAACGAGCTGGCGGGTCACAGATGATCGCCGCCGCACTGAACTCTTGCAATATACGAGGATTCACAAGAGCGTCGCCGGCCCATGGAAATACCGCCGAAGGGAGTTCGTTTCACATTCGAGTGGTACGTGGAAGAAAGATTTTTAAGAACCGCACAATGGAAGACCGCCACGCATCCTGGTGTTACGGATGGTAAAATGGTGGTGGTATGTGTGTTATATTCATTGAAATAGATATTTATGAAATATATCCATTTCAAAAATGACAGGTATAATAGTATGCATATACTATATCCTGTATATAAAGTGAAAAAATAATAATATAAAAGAAAAATGGTTTAGTATGTAGGGTTCAATAATTTCTAATTAAAGTAATAAATGTTTGGAAAAAAGGTGTTTGTATATTTATCTTAAGAGGTATGAAGTATAATCCTTGTCATTCTTAATTTCTTGTATGAATTATATTTATTAATTATTTATCTTCACGCCATATCCCTTGCAGGGTAGCCAGAGACGACGGAGCGTATAACGCTACGCATACATCTTTCGCCTCGGCCACAGAGATCAACCTCTTCATATATGCCCTCAGGTGGTCCTCGTGCTTTCTACGTGATCTTCCTCCAGTATCGTCTGTGTTTTCGAAGGTTACTCGAGGCCTCCCCCTGTCTCTCTTACCGCTCACTTTTTCTATATAAATCTTTTTTACCATTTTTTCGCCACTCATTCGTTCGACGTGCCCAAACCACCTGAGCACGTTCTTCTTCATTCTAACCGTGACATCTTCGCTAATACCTGCCATTCTGTGGATCTCCTCAATTATGAATTATCATACTTACAATAAGTTTGTGGTCGTCATAATATTTAATACATTTAATTTAAAGTTGTTATTTAGCAATGAAATGCAGATTTTTTTTTACACTACGCCATTTAAATTAATATTTTAAAAGTTTTTTTAAATATTAATAAAAAAAGCTTTACAATACAAAGTTAAGTCGAGTGTTCTGGACCGACAGTCTTTGTCTTTATATTCCCCTGCAAAGTTATTAAATGTGTGCTAATGTAGATAATAACACATAAATAAACATTTTATATTGATAAAAAAGGATTAAAATTTCAATACTACTTATATACTATCAGATAATTTAAGGCGAGAATAACAAAAAAATTATAGTATATACACATATACTATATACACATACAACGCAACAAAGTTATATATTACTCCTCTTTAAAAGCTGTTGCCGAAATATGTTATTTTCTCGACCCAGCAACTAACTTGCTTAAGAAGTAAATATTGGAGATGATTTTTCTTAAGTAGGATGGCTAAATACATATCGCCACGATTCTCTTATTGAAGCACTCTTCATCTTCCAAAATGTTTATATCTTTGACAACGTTTATATGTAAGAGATTTAATATTGTATTAAAAAAAAGTTTTGCGAGCCAATGGAAATCGTAAGTAAGGAATATACTTAACTTACCAACGTAGATAATAACACATTATGAATTTTAAATATTTATAAGCTGCATATAAAGTAATATTTTGACATAAGTAGCCTTGTTTTTCTAAACCCCAACTACGAACCATCTCAACCCCTCCCGATCATTCACTATTAAAGTAGCACAGTAGTATAGAAAAAAATAAGCTGACGATACGAAAATGTTAAAAGCCTGCTGTATTTCCGTTAATGATCTTAGATATTAACAAAACATATATCGAGTTTCAACACAATCTTTGATAGTAAGTTAGCTTCTTCTTTAAGGCAAATAGATCAATTTGTGTTCAGTTGGCAATATGTTACAGATACTAGAAGAATTGACGTTTAAGACATAAGAATGCGGTTTGATATTGATCTGTCGACGAGAAATAATTGATACAACTTTGTGATTTTATTTATCAATTAATTCTGATAATATGATTCCGATTTTCAAAAAATTTAAAGAGTTTTATGTCGCAGAATTCAAACGCGCTTGATTTTAAACACGAATAAAAAGGTCTATCTGTCATAGCTATCCAGACTATGATCGAAATTTAAACGCCGTTTTAAGTTTGTTAGATCTAAGCTATGCTGATATAAATTAGATCACAAATTTAATCTGTGCATTCAGGATAGTATGCAATAAACCTCTAGACTAACTTAATTATTATAGTATTAATATATAACTTTGTTGCGTATATGTATATAATATATGTATATATATTATATATATTTTTATTGTTAACCTTAAATTATCTGATAGTAATGGTATTTAAGTAATATTGAATTGTTTATACATTTTTATTACTATTTAAAATGTTTATCTGTATTAGCAAAGACAAAGCCTATCAGTACAGAATAGGCTACTGGAAGTCTTAACTTTGTACGGTGGTTAAAGATCTTTTGTTTAAAACTTGGTCATATTTTAATATTTGAAATACCTTTTATTTTAAATGGTGTAGTGTAGAGAAAAAAATCTGCATATCATTGCTTAATAACAAGTTTAAATTGAAAATGATAAATGTTACGACGACCAAAAACTTATTGTAAATCTGATAATTCATACTCGTACAAGACATTAAGACAAGGATTATATTTCATACTTCTTAAGATTGAGCCAGTATAGTTCATGGACATAAGTGCCCGAAATATAGAAATACCTTATTTTTTCTACTATTTCTTACTTGAATTAGAAATTATTGAACCCCACATAATAAACCATTTTTCTTTTAAATTAAGTATTTTTAAATTTATATACAACATGTAGTTCCTTCATACTGTTATACCTGTCACTTTTAAATGCAAATATGTCTTCAATATCTATTTTAAATGAATATAACACACGTACTAATTATGTCTGAAGTCCCATTAATTCTCCATCACTATTATAACAATCGGTATATTACACTCGTGACAATTATATTATTATTAACTTTATGAGTGGAGATTATTAGTGAGGTTAGAAATACCAGCGCCAAAACATGGAATGAATAACACATGAATATGACTGCCAGGTATGAGATGTAATAGTTCAAACGAATCCCCAACTGAAGGGAATTTATGATATATTATTGAAAGCATTTGATGATAAAAATGGTAGTTTATTTTATCTCATCGCAAGTCAAACTCAACTAATAAGTTTTTCTTTATTTTATTAAAAAGAACTGTATAATACACTAAATGGAGAAAATCTTTAGCTGCACCCCACCACTTCACGGAAGATCTTCGTAATGTAGCTATGTTAAAACGTTGCATGAGAAAGCTGCAATTAACAATATTTCAGTTGCCCGTGGGTTACAATAACCATTCAACTACAGTCAATTGAATTTGCTCTTATACATCCGTATTTTATAAAATAAAAAAATAGTATTAATAAATTGTTTAAAAAATCGGTTTTTTCATTCTCGTCGAAGCAATATTAAAATGAAGCAACTTTTTAATAAAATTGCCGTTGTATCAAAGGGCATTTACGTTCAATTAAGCATAATTATTAATTTATTTTTTAATTATTAATTTATGTAATGAATTTAAGTTGTAATTTTAATAAAATCATGACAATCCCGCTAAGTTTCTGTAGCCAGCTCTTCTCAGGTCTGTGGGAATTATTTTTCCGAGCTGGTGGTAGCTTTGACAATGAAAAAATGTTTTGTATGAAACTTATTTTCAATAAAGATTTTTGATTTGATTAGGTTTGATTTCATATTGAAGCATATTATATAATATGTTTATGAGTAATGGATATAGTAAGAAGAGATAAGAATAAAAGTAAAATATATGTAAGTAGAAAATTTTAAACGCTTCATACCTGGACTTGCTTACGTGTGGTTTATTTATGGGTCTTTACGAGTATTATGTAAGTTCTTAATGGTACTTAATAGTGTATTTTAAATGTTACTTTAATTAATATTTTTCTATTTCTATTACACAAAAATGATCTAATAACACAGGCACACAAAAAAAAATATATATCATGAACCAGAGGGAAGACCCCATTATTCTTAGGCTATTGAGATCGCTGAAACCGAATATGACAATAAAAACTAATTTTAAATGCCCGTTTTCCCGCTAGCACCCCCTTACTACCTCTTAAGGGGTGAATATATAAATTTTTGTATAAAATCAAGATAGATGTGTATTTCTACGTTTTTTGGGATGCTGAAACCGAAAATGATAACAAAAAATAAATTCATGGCCGTTATCACCCCCTACCACCCCTTACAGGGGGTGAAAATTTCAATTTTTCTATAAAATCAAGATAGATGTATATTTCTACGTTTTTTGGGATACTGGAACCGAAAATGATAACTAAAAATAAATTCATGACCACTATCACCCCCTTACCACCCCTTAAAGGGGGTGAATATTTCAATTTTTCTATAAAATCAAGATAGATGTGTATTTCTACGTTTTTTGGGATGCTGAAATCGAAAATGATAACTAAAAATTAATTCAAGACCTCCATAACCCATTAACACTTTCTTACTACCCCTTATGGCGGGTGAAGTTTTCTATTTTTGTATAAAATAAAGATGAATGTGTATTTCTATGTTTTTTAGTATGATGAAACCGAAAATGACAACCAAAAGTGAATTTGATACCTCTATTACTCAATACCACCCCCTAACCACCCCTAACAGGGTGGTGGGGGTAGTTTCAATTTTGTATAAAATAAAGATGTATGAAGAAATTTTAACGATTTACAGTAAATGACATGTTTATCAAACTAGTTTGAGGTTACTCTTAGCTCTTATATTAGAAATTCAAATGCTTTATCGATCAGAAGTATCTGATATATATTCATGATTTAATTCTACTCTTAGCGTAACCCAGGAACAACGGCGTGGACGTAGTAGATTTCTGTTCCCTTTTGGGGTGCTGGATTAAAGTGAGTCCCCTTGCCTCTCACTATCCGGGGTGCTGAATTAAAGTGAGTCCCCTTGCCTCTCACTATTCAGCGTCTACTTGTTTCTACGATAACGAACTCTCTTGTTGTCAAAAGTTCTTCTAAGTGGTTTCCTTTTATTGGTTCTTTTCTGTTCTGGCAAATCTCTTTTTAAATTCCAACAGTAGTCTGCTAACATATTGACATCCCATTTACCCTGATAGCGCTGTTCCATTGTCTTAAGATCCTGTCTAATGGAACCCTTCACCTTGTTCCTCACTGTAGTCTCCTAAATTGTCAGGAAAATAGTCCCTTCTATTTCGGAGGCATAGAATTAGGTTCAGCATCTTTTAGCCTCCTAAATTGTCAGGAAAATAGTAACAATTCTATTTCGGAGGTATAGATTTAGGTTCAGCATCTTTTAAGCGTTTTAAAAGACTGCCGGATGGATAACAGTATAAGTAGAATTAAATAAAAAACAAAAAAAAACAAAAAAAAACAAAAAATGAAAAAACTTGTTAAGACTAAGACAAAAATCACGATTCAGTCTTATCATCATAATAACAAATATATGCATACAATAAGGTTACCTATAACCATTTTTTCTCTCAGCATCTTGAAAAACATAGAAATTCACATCCATCTCGATTTTATATAAAAATTGAAAATTTCACTCCCCGTAAGGGTTGGTGAGGGATGTTAATGGGTGATAGAGGTCTTAAATTTATTTTTAGTAATCATTTTCGGTTCCAGCATCCTAAAAAACGTAGAAATACACATCTATCTTGATTTTGTAGAAAAATTGAAATTTTCACCCCCTTTAAGGGGTGGTAAGGAGGTGATAGTGGTCATGAATTTATTTTTAGTTATTATTTTCGCTTCCAGCATCCCAAAAAACGTAGAAATATACATCTATCTTGATTTTATAGAAAAATTGAAATTTTCACCCCCTGTAAGGGGTGGTAGGGGGTGATAGCGGCCATGAATTTATTTTTAGTTATCATTTTCAGTTTCAGCATCCCAAAAAACGTAGAAATACACACCTATCTTGATTTAATACAAAAATTTCAATTTTCACCCCTTAAGAGGAAGTAAGGGGGTGCTAGCGGGAAAACGGGCATTTAAAATTAGTTTTTATTGTTATATTCGGTTTCAGCGATCCCAAAAACCTAAGAATAATGGGGTCTTCCCTCTGGTTCATGATTTTAATTTTTTTTTGTGTGCCTGTGTAATCAATGCTAGAGTCACAATAATTCAAATGGCACATAAATAAGAGCTAGTAGCAAATAAAAAACATTAGAAAATGAAAAATATTTTGGATTTTAAGAGAACATTTAAAATATTTTCTTAGTGAAAAATACATTTTTATAAAGGTTTTGAAATGTAACATATTTCATGCGCACTCGATGTTCTAACAAATTACTATGGAAATGTCAGCGAATGCTAAACTTAATGCGTATAGTTTTGTGCAGTAAAACAATATCATGAAACTGCCAATTTTTAAATCAATACAGTAATTAAATATTTAAAATTAAATTATTATTTTTTTGTTATAGGAGGGCAAACGAGCTCGCTAATGCGAGTCATTGTTAATGTGTGATCACCACCACCCATGAACTCTTGCAACATCCGAGGATTCACAAGATTTTATATTTTTGCCTATTTATATTTTTAATTATTATTCAATAAGGCTATATAAAAACAAAAGCAAAATTTGACATAACTTAGACGTCCATAACATTACTATACAATAACTTTAAATGTTTAATTTTAACAATAATATTATATCTATATAATAATACTGTGCTATCAATATTACAACGTTGGAGTCATACACTCAAATGTTATCTGTAAGTACTTTTAATTCATCGTCATTAAAGTTATTTAAAACCATTGATATATTAAATTCTTGACATGCCAGTAATAGTTCTTTTGAATTTGAAATGATGATAACAAGGACAAATACAGTTTCCCAGTGCTACTGTATTCATAAGATTCAAGTCTCTTCACCATGTCTCCTCATCGAATCGGATAGAATATATGAATAGAAGTCGAGACTTGCAAATTGTCAGTAGACTTGTAAATTGACTTTAACGTCAATATTTTATTAACCTTCGTTGGTTCATTGTTCAAAACCTAATATAAAACTGAATTGAATAGATTGAGTTCTGTTCTGTTCTGAGAATTATATAAATTGTACTTACGTTAATTCTCACAATATGTCCCTTTTTTGTAACACCAAAAAAATATTCACTATAATAAATTAGTGACGTTTATATTAACTCTTTACTTAATGAAATCAATAATAAAAGCATTAATATACTTAAATTTTAAAGAATAATGTAATACATGGTATATTAACTACAAACAGTTGTTCGAATATAGAATATGACGGGAAATATTGTTATAAATATAGCAACAATATTTCCCTGATATATGGCGAATTTTGTTTGTAATGTAAAATAATTACCGTGTCTAGATGGTATTTTGTTAAGAGGGACATAGTAACTTTTCTCACGTTTTGCTATATTGTGATTAGTTTGCCATCTGATCATTAAAATGCAATTTCAAAACTACTTATTTCTTATAAAGAGATGACAACATCACTTAAAATCGTTTGTCATGATGATGCAATGGCATATAATTTAACTTTGAATAAAATCAAATGCTGTTTAAAACAAAGCTATGTTAAATTAATAACAAACTTATAAGCAGAGTAAGACATGCCGCTCCAAAAGTATGCTTCTTAACTGAATATATGTAAATTGTGTAAATTTACCTCAGTGAGAATAACTTCTTTGTTTATTCCAAAGTCCTGGTATAACTCGATATGTTATTTTGTACCAACATTGCATTAGTCGTTTTATTGACATTTTCCTATATTTTTCAGTATTCGGAATATTATTTTGGGGGTACAAAAAGTTATTATAAAAATAACTATATATAGTTTGCTAATATAGAATAAAATTGTATTATTTATAAATAAAACACGTTTATTCTGACATACTCTCATTCAACAACATTTTATCCAAAATAACCTTATGCATAAAAAAATGATTTCACCCCTGGTTGTTGAACAACACATCCACGTGTTGCGTTTTTGTTGAATATGTTCGAAACTTGGGAGGAATCACAGGATATGCTTGGAATTTTCTGTAATACCCCGAAAGCATTTAATTATGTACAGTATGAAACTCTAGTTAGAAAATTACATCATTGTGGAATTAGATATCAATTTTAATCAGATCATATCTTAATAAGAAAATTTATAAAGTAGATATGAATACAAAGCGTTCCCCTAGTTCATTTGTCAAAATAAGTATACCACAAGGTCCTATATTAGGATCTTTCTTGTTCTTCATTCATTTTTATAAATGAGGAACAAAAAAGAACAGCAAAAAACAACAATATTGTTGTTTCCGGACAATGCTTCTCTTACTTTTACAATTAATAGACAGCTATTATTAATTAAAGATGTAAACAATGCTCTCTCTAATGTTGTAAAATGGTTTAACGCCAATAGTTAATAGGTTGGCCTTGTTGTGGTTTTCAATAACGAACTCTTTTAAGATAGAAAAAAAGCTATATGTGAATGAATATCACAGAGATTATCAAGTTTTAACTTCTCTGTTTTTTAAATTACACTAAGTGTCATAATTATGGTACTTTTGTAGAATAGATAAGTGGTTGCGACGTAACTTCCTATTGACTAAATTTTGTTAAGCGAAGCGAGCGAAACTTTAAATTCTACTTTTTTTTTCCATATTTTAGTTACACATAATATTCATATGAATTATTAAAAATAGAGCATAAAGTCATAACCTGTTTTTAAGTAGTTATAATAATACTGGCTGTGCTCACGACTTAGTTCATACGGAATATACGAGTAAAAGTATTATAAATTACTTCTTATAATATCAGCTATCCAATGATTATGTTATATTAAAATCGGTCTAGCCGTTTCAAAGATTAACCGAAACAAAAAGAAAAACAGAGGAAAATTTAACAAAAAAGTATTTTATGTAAGTACCTTAACACTTTCAAATGCATTAAGTGAAAAGCAGTCAATTTTGAATTACACACAGACATTTAAATTTTATTTATTTGTATAGATCGACGGAAGTGCGTAACCGCATAGCATTCTCTATCTACGATAAAGGTAAGATACATAAAAGATGTAGATGTACCGGTTATGTATATATATGTTATAACTGCCCACCTTTGAGTCACTACCAACCTAGCTGTTGTTATCGTTCAGATGAATAAAGGTCATTTTACTTAGTTATTGTAGAATGACAGCATATTAAATTATACTAACATTTATTGCAAGTAGAAATACAAATTTCGGTATGTGTGATGATTTTTTTCCTTTCTTTCGTGAAATATTTACAATATTTCATTATTTACATTTATTTCCTCCTGCAGTTGAAGTTCAAATATTTAAAGATCCATAACTGTGAAGTGGATTGAATGTTTTACTCATACCACACCGGAGTCATACTATAACTTGAGTTAGCTTTGTTCGAAATTAGTTTGAGATATTATTGTATATTAGATATACAATAAACGCATTAAACTAACTAGCAAGCTTAGAGGTTTGAGGTTAAATAATTACTAAACTGACTTACACATCACCCATACTATTTCAAGAAAAGAAAAATTGAGAATTATCATATAAAGAAAGATGATTAATTATGTCGATTTTTTTCGCTTGATACTACATTAACAGCATCTCTAACATTTCTGGCAAAAATATGATAGCTTTCAACTTTTGCTTCGCTGAATACCTGGAATGACGATCACAACTTAATTATTCTCACTAAATACCTAGAGGCCGATAAATTATTCACGCAATCTATTGACATTCAATGCTTTGGCGATTACTAACTAATATATAGTGACGTACGGCAACAGTCAAGCCACTTAATATAATCGTTTCAAAGAGACATGTACTACGAACTTTGATCTATATCACTTCTTTATAGTGCCAGTGTAATTCAGAATTTGGATGTTTACAACATAACAAAAATTACTTTCAGATTAAAGAACAATTAAACAACATACCATTCTTACCAATTTTAAGATAATATGATTATTTAATATTATTATTTTAAGGGTTTTACTTTTGATTATTACTGTCGCATACAATATTTTTTTTCTTTTGAAATTGATTTGTTAAGGTCAAGGTTTATAAAAGAGGAAATTACTGGGAATTGAAGTTATTATTTTATATCCAGGAACAAGTGTTTATCGTCTACAGCAAAGTTTTAAGTGAGCCTTATAAGTGAGACAAGGTAAAGTATGCGTGTTTTAAGTCCATCTTACCGATTGTAATAAATTTCGCCTTACATATGTAACCTTTAATGTACTTTATAGTTTTCTTGTTAAGTTTTTACTTTTCTACTGCTACTTTTCTTTTCTTCTTTATACTTTATAATACAGAGAGTATTATATGACTGTATCGAATCTCTAATAGTTCTTATAATAATGATTAGATAATTATCCCTCAACTTATAACTTATATCAGATAATGATTTATTTAAGTTAAACGCTCAACTATTTTAAATAGGAATAATCAATTCTAGACTAGTATGTGTGAAATATACACCTATATATTATACATAAATAATTAAAGTGAATAAACTTACAAAAATCTTGTTTGTCAATCGTGTATTCAAAATGTGTGTATTCGTTTTGACATTATAACAGACATTGCTCTGAAAGATTTCATCCAATATAGATACATTTTCATCACAAAATGACACACGTAACATTATGATGAAAAAAAATATATAAATTATCATAAATTCATTGAAAATACAATTAAGCATAACATAAAAACTAAAGCAATGATTATTGAACCATTTTAGTGTAGTCTATTTTAGTTGATTTTGGGAGTTACCGATTTCCATACAAATGATGCAGATTGTTTTATTTAAACGCAAATGCGAATGGTAGTAATAAAACTTTATAGAGTTAGAGTAATGATTCCTCTTTGTTACTAAACATGCGAATTTCATTTCGAATTTCGTGTTCTCATTTTCTTCACCTGATTCAAGATGTATAAGGTTAAATACCTTATATTAAGGATACTCTTTCGTTATTGAAATATGTATTTTATATAATTAATATCATTGAAGTGTAAATAAAAGGGCAAATAAAGGTTGTATATTTATATAATACTCATTGTTCTTAACTAAATATTATAATAAATAAGAATTTAATTTAATTTAAAATCATCAAATATAATATATATATATATATATAAATAAAACTTCTTGTTAAGTTTAATTAAGTAAGGAAAATATTCATAAATATTATACCAATAAAATGAGTACTGAAATGCAAATGTCTAATTTGCAGAGTTTTTGAAATGGAGCGAGTTACTTAGAATGCGTTGTCATTTCACTATTGAGTGAACTGTTATAATTGTATGAACTTATATTTGCAGTCAGTATGCAAATATACCACATCATTCTGGATAAATAAGATTTAAAAACTAATAAAATAATTTGACTTCTATGAACTTTTTTTAATTAAAAATAATTATTTAATGTCTTTATTGATTTTAAGTATTACTGACATTGGTAAAAGACATTTTACTTTCACCAAATAAATATTACCGATTAAATTGATAGTAATGATTAGTTAGTCTTTTGTTATAAAAAGTATGAGTTTCCATCTGTTGTCTCTTGTATATTACTTTACATTTTCTGTAACAAAAATATTGGCTTTAATTTAAATAAAATTATATCTATGCAAAATAATTTTAAATATATCATTTGTATGTATCGTAAAAGTAAAATATCTTACCATATACACCTTTCTAATTAAATAGAATGTAAAAACACTTTCTTTTTATACAATTTGTTTCTGTGCAGTATTAAAAAAAAGCTACCGTGAATATTCTGATAATAAAATCCTGTTATATGGCCATGTGCTAGTCATATTTTATGGTAACGCCGACTTAATGAGAGTAAAGGGGGAAATCTCAAGAGCGTTTGGCATTAAAGTAATGGAAATTATTTTTAATGAGTGTTTTACAACATGAGCATCCACATAAATGATATTAAAGTGTTCAAAATGGCGTGCAAGCTTCCTGAACATTTCGTACGAACGTATTTGAACTTTTTTTCCACTAACATTATGAATGGTTTTTGATTCTTTTATGTGTATATAAATAAAATATTGCATTAAGTACCTCGTTTTGCAAATATAAGAAGGGATATTCACTCACAATTCACAAATATACCTTGGCTACAAGTATAGTGTCTCAAATTAATTTGTAATAAGCCTATGTTTAAGATAAACATTAATTTGTTTTCGAGAAGACAGTGTTATTTTTGTTTTAAGTATATTTAACTTGACACCAACGGCTAACAACTTTAGAACTTAGACTTTTTTAATTATAGCATTCTTGCAGAAAAAAATATCGTTCTTTAGACTTCCTGCTTTAATAGACAGAATATTAAACTATTTGCTGTTTTCAATGAGAACATACAATTTACTCAATTTGAATGATACTGATGTCTTAAATTAAATGTTGGAGTAATTTGGGAATAATTTGTTTTGGATGTTTTTTTTATTTATATTACCATACTTATATCTCATAGTTTACCTAAGTTTCTTGAAATGATTTTTAATTTTAAAATAATATTATATATAAGTATGTTTTCAATAGCTGTTGATTTTTTGTATAACACAGTTGGAGTAAAATTATAATCTTGCTGTTGTCCAAATTTGCAAAGAGTACACATACCACTTACAACTGAAGCGAGATAGTGATTTTAAATTGCATTTACAAACTAAGTGTAGTATAGGATTATAAAAAACTGTGCTAAAATTAAAACAAATTGCTGTAAATTGTAAGAATTATATTTTATATAATGGACCAGTTAACTAGAAATAAATATTATTATAAACCTAGCTTCATGCTTAAAACTTTGATCTTACTTATTATTTATTGTTTTTATTAGACCCAAAGGTATAAATTAAAAATAAATGTAGCAAAAAAATATGATATTCACCAAAAACTGAAGTATATTTTAATATTATTAAATTAAGTTGTGTATTACTTTTAGAAAACATATCGTCGTTATTCTACATCTTTTAAACTATTCTCTGTGTTGTTATGCCGTCTGCGTATTAGTGTCGGTATGTTTATTTAATATTAAAGTATTGTGAACAAAATAGATAAGTCGTAATAATCATACCCACCCCCAAATATATATATTTTGGTAAATAACTTTTCAACTTATGGTTAGATAAACCAACATTATATTATACAACACCTCGGGTATTATCTTTGAAAATATATTTTACGTTCTTCAAATTAATAAATAATTTTTAATTTCAAAATGTTTATTTTGCTCTATACGTTTATTTATATACAGACATATTAAAAAATTTTTGCTTACAAATATTCTGTTTTATCTTTAATAATAAATAATATTGTAAATATTGTTATAGTATTCAATAACAATGCAATATTTTAAAGGAACCGAATAAGAGAGTGAATGTAGTAGTTATTTGACTGCAGCCCGAATTGGGCTGGCTTACCGGGACCACCAAATTAATTTGGTTATGTTACCCCGCCAAACATGAAAGCGATGCCTTCAAAAAATATACCCCAGGAGGAGTACTTGCTTTAATGAAGCCGGAGAACTCCTCTCTAAGCAAATTCGGGGAATGATTCTTGGAGTTTGCTCAGAGTGTGCGTCGTATCTGGGGTATGTATTGTGATCTTTGAGGACAAAAGACGGCAAACAGCGGCATCCTGATCCATTCTAAATGTGGACTATTGCCATTTCCGGGGATTTCACTAAACGTGTTGAGACGGCGCAGCCAGCCAACAAGATATCAATCTCAAGCTAGCGACACAGCGTACCTATACATACTCCGGGTATAACATTGTTTTATAGCACACGCCGGGGTATCTATGTTCGTGAGGGAGGATATCTGTTGCCGTCGCCTTCAGATTATTAGAAATCGGGACCTGTGCTCAGGCTGCGCGTAGACATGGGCGATCATGTCACAGTGTACGGGTACGTCTATAAAAAATATTTATAAAAATTATGTCAGGTCTGGAGTATTTTTCTTCTTCTGGTCAGCCTGAAGACGCCCACTGCAAGGCTTAGATCTCCCTTAAAGATAGCCGCGATGACTGGTTTTCAGCTGCCCCCATCCAGAGACTTCCCGCGACCTTGATGACGTCGTCAGTCCATCTTTTGGGGAACCTACCTACGAAACGTCTACTGGGTCGTAATCGCCACTCTTTTTCGGTCGTTTATGTTTATGCCAAACCCACGCCAGTTCATGAGCTTAAATCATCATCAAAAGCAGCGACGAACAGTTTCGAAGAGATAAAATCTCCCGGTCTAACACCTCTCTGCAATTTCGAGTTCTGATTCCATATCTGGACTAACATGGTGCTATTTTCATAGCAGAACTTCAACATTTGAATGTACCGATAGTCGATCTGGTACCTTTGGAGATACTGCAGTACAGATAAAAACTGTAATTTTTCAGCAAGGTTTCATCACCTTTTTTGAAGAACAGCACCAACACACTTCAGTTCCATGCCTACGGCATCTTACCTTCGTGAAGAACATTAATAAATAGCTTCTGAAGATGTTTTAAGACTTGTCATCCACCTGTGTTTAGAAGCGTACCAGTAATTCCATCTTTACCTAGCACCTTGTTTTTTATGTTCTGTTTGAGGGCTAAATTAATCTTGAATCGGCTGATGTCTGTAAAATCTTTCGTATATCGTCGAGTGAGCTTTGCTCGTAGATCTTTAACAAAAGGTTCATTTTTTAATGAAACGAATCAGTAAAGTGCTATTGCAAAGAACTCTCCAATCTTCTCGTTATATTAATAATAAGTTTTAATGTATCGCAATCTAAGCTTTCTAAATATTACTTGGAGATAATTATTTTTAGAATTTAGCCATAATAAAAAAACCTATAGTTACATGCCACTATTAAGTAGAATATTAGTGTTATTTGTAATTTTTTAATAAATTTCTTTTGACAAAAATTATCACATATATAACTTTAATAGTAATCTCGTAGGTCATCACCGAAAGGTCAAAGACCTTGAACAAATAGATGTTAAAATTTACCTATCTACCTATATATTGTGTTTAATGTTAATGTATCAATACAAACTAAATAATAAGAAGACTAAACTTCTTAGATTTTCAACTTCTAATATTAAACAGGTGCAAACTAATGTACTTTTAAATGAGGAAGCGATGGAAGTGGTGGAATCCACAGTTTTTCTAGGAATCACTGTTGATGCTAAGCTACAATGGGGCCCTCATATAGCTGGATTGGCTAGTAAACTCAGCTCTGCCGCGTACGCTGTTAAAAAAATTAGATCCCTAACTGACGAGACTACTGCTAAGTTAGTGTATTATAGTTATTTTCATAGCATAATGTCTTATGGTATCCTACTGTGGGGTAGTGCTACTGATATAAATACCATTTTCGTTATACAAAAAAGAGCTGTCCGTGCAATTTACAATCTGGGCCCTAGAGATTCTTTAAGAAATAAGTTTAAGCAAATTAATGTACTTACGGTCGCCAGTCAGTATATTTTTGAAAATCTTAAATATGTACATAAAAATACTGACAATTTTATTAAGCATAGTGATATACACACTATAAATACCAGGAACAAACACAAGCTTGCGCTACCTGTTACTCGACTTAAAAAAGTGAGTAAATCTTTCATGGGGCAATGTATACAGTTTTACAACAAAGTCCCAGCAAACGTTCAAGTATTACCATTTAACAAATTTAAGAGAATAGCTAAGGAACGTTTGTGTGCAAAAGGATATTACAATGTATCTGAATACTTAGAGGATAATGCACCGTGGGTATGAAGCGATCGCTGCCAGGCTGCTTCAAGATTATTTATTTAATATTGTGTAATGTATTTATGTTATTTGGAATTTAAGAAAAAAAAAAACAAATCATGACAATCCCGCTGAGTTTCTGTCGCCAGCTCTTCTCAGGTCTGTGGAAATAATTTTCCGAGCTGGTGGTAGCTTTGACAATGAAAAAATGTTTTGTATGAAACTTATTTTCAATAAAGATTTTTGATTTGATTTGATTTTGAAACGCAATACTGTCCAATAAAAAGACTTTCGCCAAATTTTTGTTAGACTAAGCGATGTGTCATTTGTAACATTTGCAATTCAGTGTAAGTGGGTCGTTTTAACCCTAGATAACTAAACTGTTTTCATTGTTCCATTATTACTACACCTTCGTCCAACGGACTATTGAATAAAACAATGAAATATAATAGAAAATATTTAATTAAGATAGGAACTTGTTTCATGGCACAAAAGTAAGGATTATAATGAACAAATTAAGTACTAATTAATATTAGAATATCAATTTACACAGTGACCACACATACTAACAATATGTGGACCACAAACAGCCTTTGAACATCTGGTGCAACGTTGCTTGGTCATTCTGCGGTCTTTTGATGGGCGCAGGTAGCAAATTTTACGCGTGTTTTACGTAGAAGGAACAGGAGCTTCTATTGTCAAAGATTCGCCAAGAATAACCTCAATCATAACCCTTATATTACGCCTCAAACTCACGGTCTGTTATCGTTGCCGAAGCCAGGGTTCCATTAGCTGATCTCCTAACATCATTACAAAATCGTGCGGACTCATTGCCTTTTTCTTATCTCTCATGTTATTACAAATATGAATAGCGTAAGAATTAATAGAATATAATATATTGAGAATGTTATAAAAAATACACATCGGCCATCTCTTGGTTTTCTGATTAGATCTTTTATTTGAACACATTTGATCAACAGTGTCCACTGCTCCTTTTGTGCGATTATAAAAATGTATTATTTCTGGTTTTCTTGTCGTTTCATTAATAATAGGTTGATCATGAATAGTTGGCAATAAAAATAAAACTTTGTTGGATTTGGCTTTAAATGAAACTAATATCTTTCTCTTCAATGTCTTCCGTTCCCATCTTTGAGGTGTCTGATCTCTCCTCCAGTTCACTTTCCGATGCTGACTCCAGCCAACGACGAATATGATCCTCTTGATTCCTCAAATCCATCTAAAATAAATATAAAAAAGTGAAAAAATCTCTCCATCTTCGTACCGTGTATCTAAACCGAACCAAAAATCTACTTACTACTAAATTTTGCATTAAACTTTCTATTTAAATCAATCCAATAAATTAAATCAGATATTTAATAAAAACTATGCTATAGTTATTATATATAATCAAATATCCAATTTAATAATATTAAGACTCTTATTTCTTATTTATTTATTTATTAACAAAACTCAAATACCTATATACAATAATATCCTTAATATTAAAATTTTATATAAAATTTTTAGGCGCCACTGACATAGGACAAGTGAAGACATATACACAGCTTCCTGTTTGTCAGTACAAGAAGAGTGCAGTGAAACACTTGTTCTTCAAATATTTATTTATAGTGAAGGTTAATTATATATAAAGTAGTACATCACCAGATAGCTTCTTAATATTTAACGAGGAGTAGGCACTTAAAAGCAGATCTCACATCCAGCTACAGTTACAGCAACAGTTCAGAAGCAGGACATGCAGGTCGACGACCCGAAGTTACACGTGCATACGTAGTGAAGATTTATTATAAGAAAAAAAACTCCTGTAATGAACAATATACAAGTTAACCTACGAAATGGCATTAATCACGCCGTAATATATTCAAATAATATCAAATTATAACACCTTGTGGAGGAAAAAGGCCTCACAAGCAATACTATAGCCTTTGTCGACTTCAATTGTCAAAACAGGACAAATACTGAAATTATGCAACGTAAAGCATTAAAGAAAGTTATGAAAACTAGAGAACACCTCCTAATATGTAGTGAAAATTCAAATAACTTACCAAATGTCGTCAAATGAACTTTTAAACTAACCGGGAAATGTCGGCAATAATAATTATGGTTATTATTATTCCATAATATTTAATCAAGCCTGAAATACCTAAACAGAATCCTTCAAGGGCGTGTTTCTTCCTGCTATGATGTGATAAAAGCATAAATCAATATATTGTTTTCACATAAATATATAATCAATTACTAATTACGAAAGAAAAATAGTTTGTATAAGACTTTAGTCGATCTTATTTTAAAACTTTTGTAATAGTCAATAACTATTAAAGCATTTTAGTGTTTACGACTAAGTTAGAATATAATATTCAAAAAATAAAATTTACTAAACTGGTCTTATTAATAGTTATTGAAAAGTAACGAGAAACATGTACTTCATTAAATGTAGTAAATTTGAAAGAAACAAGAATAGGTTTCCTTGATTCTGTTTCGTTTTTTTTTATTTATCTGCTTAAAAATAATTACGAATAGGTTTGCACCACTAGTGAGAATGATTATTTCATAAATACTTTATTTTAATATTTTTTATCATCTAATAAAATGTTTATTATAGTTTATTTCAATAAATGGTATTATAGTCAGACGACGACTAATTTGTATTGGTGTTATAAAAGACTTCATAGAAAAAAATGATATAATAATAACCTGACATATAATATAAAGGTTCAGATCTTCATTATTCTGTTCATTTGAATTAACTTGCTCCGCCGTGTTGCTTATTTTTGCTACATTTTGCAATTCTGTCTGTGATATTCCTGGTAAAGGAGTGGAACGTAATTTCATTTTAATTTTGATAAGGTATGTATGAAAAGTAATTTCGGATTAATATTCGAAGCTTTAAGTAAATATGTTTTTATTTCGAATTTTATATACTTTAAATTGATTTATTTCATCATAACAATAAGTGATGGTAAACTTATTATTATATATTATAGTATACTTTATAACATAGTCGTAGAAAGACAAAACTAATATACGAGTCACCAGGTAGTAGATATGTGATAACATAATTAAGGAGGTAACACCGAGTTCTAAGTCTTTACGAAAAGTAGTCGTCTTTTGAAGAAAGGTCTATGTTTTATCCACCTGATAAGATTGGAATCATATAGACAGATGTAGATCAGATTTAGGTAAACAATATTATTGTGTTGTCGAAGGGATGACTCATTATTGTGTTAGGTTCAATAACGTTATTAAGTTATTTATACATAAATTCTATACTAGAGAATAAACATTACTCATACTCCATTGCTTTGGGAATTACTTCCAATAATTTAAAAGAGAGTGTAGTTATTAACATAAAATGAAAATTGTTATATATTATACAACAAGTAACCATCAAAATTGAATGAACCTCAATAGGGCAAGAGAAAATGAACTAATTTATTTTTTAACGCATATTATAATTAATTAATAAAAATATTATAAATAACATGTACTATGTATGTTATGTATGTATATCGAAGCAAGAATTTCCAAAAATCATTATGTCTCTATGGATAAGTTTCTTTGGGGTTGTTTCAAATGTTTGATGATTCTTAATATCAGGCTTCAGTATTACAAGGTTATGACGTTATTATATAAGCGGTATTTCAATACTATGACACATAATATTTGATCTACATTTTTTACTCCTCAATAAATGTAACGATACCAAAATCTTTTATGCAATATATTTTTGTGGAGAGTTCATACATAATATAAATATATTTATAACCTACGTACATTTATGTGTTCAATATATTCACGAGATATATTTGTGGTATTCATACATATTTATTTAAATTATAGTTATAAAATTTATGCACTCAAATTTATGTAATCAAAAGTTTATGAAATGAATATAAGTAATATCGAATACTTACATGGTCTTAGATATAATAGAAGATAATCTGATTCATTTAAAAATGCAGAAAATTTAATTTGAAGGCAAAAATAAAATATATTAAAATGTGGATAAAATATTTATGATGGAAGTAATTGTTACGTTGAATCTTTTATCAATACTATAATATAAATTTGAATTGCAGTAAAGTTTTCAAAGAAATATAATCTATTTGTGGGTACGTAAATGCCAAATTCCACAACGGTCCGTTACTAGTTAACTTTTACTATTTACTGTTATTTGCATCGTTGTAGTTACGGGTCGTGTAATGGGGATTTATTTACACTGTATTACTTAATACTTACACTAACCCCAGAAATCGTGAAGTAAATGATCGGGAACGTTTTTATTATTCTTGTGCGTTGTTACATAAACTAATTAATTATATAAAAATGTAATTATATGAAGTTGATTTTTATAAATACCTTTATTAGCTGCTGCTGATTACTTGATAGCCTATTAAAATACATATATATAAAATGCAATGTAAAAAATATCTCATTGATGCACAAAAAATAACAAAGAAATGTACATTACATATGACCAATTGCTTACAGCACTTAAAAAATAACTTATATATAGGTAATTCAACATGGTTTTAATTTAATAGATTATCCAATTATATATTTATATTGATAAAGATTAAAATTTTTAACATTGTGAGAATTCTATTTATTTTATTTATTATATGTTTATTAAGCTTCACGCCATATCCTTTGCGGGGTAATCAGAGAAGACGGAGCGCCAAACGCAACGGTCCCTGCATACCTCTTTCGCCTCGGCCACAGACATCAACCTCGTCATACATGCCTTCCAGGGGATCCTCATGCTTTTTACGAAGAATAAGAATATAAGAATAATAATAGTAAGAATAAGAATATAAGAATTCTATTGTAGTAAAGTAATAAAGCGATTTTAGATATCAAAAAATATTTTATCTAAAATAAAATGTACCGTCATGGAAAAATATACAAAAACTTTAATTAATTTTCATTAATCAAAGTTTCATCCATTATAAGGTATAATGAATATAACATATATTTAATTAGTGTGTTTGTTTTGCACTTCTTAATTGTACGTAACATTTTTTGTAGCGTCAGTTAATTTCAAGTATTTCAACGTTGTACTATTCAATTGGTGATACTGCTTTATTAGGATAGAGAAACGATAACCGATAGACATTTAAAAGATGCAATGACTGTTAGATTCCAATACTCTTTATAAAATATCACAAAGGCCTTTGTAACATCACAAAGTAGGATTGCATAATGTGGAGTAAACTGTTTTAGTCAGCGCCTATTGTAAAAGTTTTATGAAATTACAATGAAAGATATGTGACCTCTTCAGTTATGATATAGTTGAGATTTAGAATAGCAATAGCAAATGAGGAATATTTTTTTTAGTTATTATATATTAAAAAATGTCTTTAATTTCTAAATAAATATTATTTAAACTGGGTAAATATATAACGTTTAGCGTAACAAAACATGTTATAAAGTTTTATTTATAGTTATAAAGTTTTATACACCATTTGTTTTCACGTACTTGGTTCGGTTGGTTCGGATTAAAGAGCGGGCAGGAACTAAAGCTTCCGATGAGGTTATCAGACTTTTCTTGTAATATTCGCTATATGCAATGCCTTTCATTTTTATTTGTTTCTTTTGTTTGTTTAATTCAATTTTAATCTAATTATCTCAGTATAATAATAATTATCACTGGGGTTACTGATTATTTAACGTAAGTTTAATATAGTTAAAATAAATTATTGTTATATACTTAATATTGCTGATTAACATAGATAATAATATATTGTCATTGATTACCACTTATTTATAATAAAGGACTTATATTATATTAAATGTGATAATAATAATACATTATAATAATAATGATAAAATACAAATTTAAAGTCTTGTTTTAAAACAATGAAGTCAATATTATTTTGAAAAATCTTTACTTTTTGTTTTGAAAGTATTTGATTAAATTGATCACTCGAAAACGAGATATTGAAAGAGTTCAAATATTATGGTATATGGTATATGCTATATCTCGCATACTAACTTCAATTTATATCCGGAACAGTCGTTTAGTCTTGTTGTTATTAGTAAAATATTCTTAGTAATAAATTACCTAAAATAAAAAAAAAAATCGATATTTACACTAAATATACAGTAACTTGTTCTTTTATTTTTGCTATTTCACAAATTATTTTTATATTTTATGATATTTCTATTTCATAAAATTTAATAAATTTTATAAATTTTAATTATTAAGTGTAAAGAAAAATATATTACATTTAATATAATAGAGAACCTTAATATAGACAGGAGCATTGAAATAAGTCTGGCCAAGTGCCTAAAACTTAAAGATAACTTATAGCTTTCGGATAAATTATGACTGCAGATATTTACTTATACTCGAACATTAATATACTAAAATATTGACTTGAAATAGAAACTACATCAATGCGATTCCCTCTTTTATAATTTCTCAGGTTGAGTTTCTTCCTATTAATACATATATTTATGAAATTTTAATTCTTAAGTATTGTCAAAAGAAATTAAGCTTAATACACCTACTTTCAAATTCAAATGTCAAATATATAAAATATATACACTTTTTATATCTAGATAACCATGTTGTACCACTTTTGGAACCATAGAATTTGCAACTTCGATTCAAGTAACCAGAAACTTATAAGACCAACCTTACAATACCAGTCAAAAAAATCTTATAACATAATATAATTTAACTAACATTAAAATGTATAGGCTTATTTATACTAATATTTTAAGGAGGAAAGGTTTGAATTTTTGTGTAGGTGTATCTGTGTTTTTAACGAATTGCCTCAAAAGTAACTACACCAATTTAAAAAATTGTTTCACCATTTGAATGCTACACTATAATTGATAGAGACTATAATTTGTTTCTAAAAAACTTAGAAATGTGCCCACAAAGTAGGTTATGTTAACCAAGGTCTAAAAAAGCGTCTCGAAAATTGTCTTAAATCGCGTTCGCTGCTTACATGGTTAAAAATAAAATGAAATGATGTACTAATGAATTATAAAAGTAAAAAAAAAATTACAAAGAAGTTTTTTGATAGGGTCATATCTATATAAAACAGCTATGAAAGCATTATTATATAAAAAATAATAAAATAATTACTACATAATATTGATGCATTTTTGCATGTGATAACATGAATCCTTATGAAATTCAAGTATTTTATCATCGAGATAAATTCAACTAAATAATTTTTTTAACATAATAGCTGTCTAGAAAATACTTTTCGATGATTTCCTTTTTTATGGATATGATAAATATATATATACAATTTTAAATTCAAAAATATATTCACTTGTAAATGTTGGTATATTTTCGAACAAAATAGTGAAAATACTATTCAATGATATCGCCTCTTCCAAATAAGTTTATAAAATAAGATATTCGCTTCAATGTTTTCATGTTGTGATTTTTGTATAATCATATTTCTAACACTATCGTTTTATATAACCCGATTATATACATCTTGTTATATAATCAGAATATATAATCAGAACAATGTAGCTAATATATTAAAATCTACAAAAAATAGGAAGGTACCAAATATCACACCACTCCTCTTCGTCCATGGAATGTAAAAAGCACCTTTTACCCATAAAAAAATTACACATTTACAATCATTTGTTCATTAAAGTACAATTAAAATACACATCATTCAGGAAAGACCAATGTAGAAATGTAATTATGTAATATAATATGTAGTTGCTCTAAAAAATCTTGTTAGATATCTATATATAAATTTAAATGAAAATTTTCCTATATAGTCGTGATCATCATTCGGTGCTGCTTAAGGAAATATATGTAAATGTATGGAGATAAACCTTATCCGTTATGAAGTGAGTCTATTAATAACATCGATATTATACAACGGCTCTGGTTTATTTATATAACTTTACAATAAATTATAAATAATCATTACAGGCGTGAATACGTTGTAATTTGTTGGGTATTTTGTTTCATGTATTACTTACATAAAAAGTATCATAGACATAAAGCCGTTGCTAAGATGGGTATTATAAAGATATGTTACGACAATGTTGCTAAATTTTGAATTATTGTCTATTTTTCTCAGTTATGTTACATGCTGGAAACGTTACGTGTAGCAGTGAAGCTTAAGTCTGTATTTGTCTATATTATATAAAGAGTTCAAATGTTTTGAGTCAGTCGTTCTTCTCCTATAATAAAATTCTTTTTATCTAATTAGAATAGACCTTTAAAAATTCAAAGAGTATAAGAATCTTCTTGTAAAAAATAATTTAAAATTCCATAAAAATAATTAATTTGGATTTTCATCTAAAATCAAGGTTTAAAGACTTGCTAATATTATTGTAACGACAATCCCTTTTTAATTATCCCGTTTACTTTTGCGTGTCTAAGAAATAATTAAATTTGCGTTTAACCTATTTTGACGGCGTAATTTCGTTAACAAATCAATTAAGTCGTCGGCTATTTCGACAAGTTCT
Source organism: Melinaea menophilus ssp. n. AW-2005 (assembly GCA_918358695.1). NCBI lineage: Eukaryota > Metazoa > Arthropoda > Insecta > Lepidoptera > Nymphalidae > Melinaea > Melinaea menophilus. Next base: position 1,971,511 of record OU911039.1, read on the forward strand.
TTCTCTGAATGTCAATCTGTTAGGGTTGAAGTATTTATTTATATATTTGCCACGTAATTTGCGGTCTTCAACAGGGGGTTTGTAATTGATTATTCTCGGATCTAGCAAGTCACTGATGTCTTGTTGGGAGGTATTCTCTGAACCATTAACATTATGTTCAAAATATATGTTAAAAAAGAAACTAATTCTCTCAGTACACTAAACGTCTTTTTAACAAAATAATTTATATGATGATAATTAATTAATTATTAGACATCGTAACTATAATTTTTGTTTGTTTGTTGGTATACCTTTTGTTTTAGCCTCAAAATTTATAATATGTTCCACTTCTATAATTAATCACTACAAATTTTATGCTCGGGCAAGATATGACAAAATGAAAACACATCAAATCTCAGTACTATGATAGCCACACACGTAGCGATTTATTGCGAAAGTCTACACTTGCAGAAATACACGGTCTACGGAGGTTTGTGGTAATTTGTAAGTATTTTGCAACACACCTTAAAATTTACTTGTTCAAGGCTGTACTAGAAACTGTCTGTACAAGTCTGTACTAGAAATTAAAATATAACATGCACATATTTACATTGCTATCTCTTAATAATTAGAATGGATTACTGCGACACTTTCTGTCAGAATCCTGTAAAATAGCTTATATTTTATGTGTGAAACAAAACTATAATATCTTATATTTTAATATTAAAGTCAAGATTAATTAAATGAGCATTATATTGAATAGCAAGTAGTACTGTGTCTCGTTTTATTAATGACATGTAGGTGAAAAATATTCGTTTTAATTCTTATATTAATTATTGTAAATATATCTTCAGCTCTTAGGTCTGTTCACTCTATATTATTGGAACTGGGTTAAAAAATTTAATAATTACTTTCCTAACATGCCTTGATTGTCGTTATATCTCACGAAGTCTTTTCAAATGCTAAATTATAAATTATACTTATAAGTAATATTCTAAACAAGGTGGTTTACTTATTAGTGTATAAATCTTTTACAATTACGTATAAATGCCATGCCATATATTACGAATATATGAAGAACTTAAAGCCACATCCTGATGAAGGCACATTGAGACACTCAATCTATAAATTAAAAACGCGAATTAAATCAGGTTGAAATACTTTATCTTAACTATGACGTTATTTTATTATAACAAAGTTGTTTAAGAAAATAAGACGAAAATTTTTCAATTAAGTAATCAATTATTATCATATTTTATTGGGTAACAATTTTATGTAAGACAATTACTGTAACTGCCTTAATAATAGTACGTTATTCGGATTTTAAAAAGCGTTTTTGACGCATTGTGGCAAAAAGTTTTGGATATTTTCCAAATATGTCATCGATAGAATTAAGCTCTAACATTTTTATTATTATTTGCCATCGAAGTATCACTTTTGTTATGCCTAATTAAAAAATAAGACATCGCTCTCTTGTTTTATGTTTAGGATTTCCATATTTATGTTGTATAAAACAAATAATAATAATAATATTACAGAAGCAAAATAAAAATAATTATCATTATAACACTTAAAAGTTATTACTATAGAATTAATAAATAGATTGTATTAACTCTGACTTGACAACTTAATATAGTGAATATAAGGACAAGTGAATATATCCAGGATTGCAGAATATTGAAAGGGAATAGGACGTATCTTAATATAATTTCTTCCCAAAATATTAATGTTTTAGCTGATTTCAGATAAAAATCAGAAAAGTTACATAGCGGAACGTTACGTAAAGGTAACTAACCATTTGATTTTATTATAAAACATTCATAACTAAATATATATATATATTATAATACTTAGTGCGTCAACTTGGAAGTGGTTTAAAATATTAAAATTTCTACTTTTTCCCGCAGCTTCGCTCTTGGTTAGTTCGGTATTGATTAGTAATTTGCAACTTTCTCCCCTCTCTCCTACAAATTTTATTTCGGAAATACAAAATAACCGTGTTACAAGAAGAATATCATGTTTACATTTTATGATATGTTAACTTCAAATAACAAAAGTACGAATAAAATTGGACAGTGGTAACTGCAAAGTGACATACAAATGAGTATACCTGTAAAAAGTACTGATATATTACTTCTTTATAGGACTTTTTAACAAGACAAAAGTAAATTGTTTTAAAATATAATTATTTCATTATTGAGGTGAAAAAAGGATATATGTATTTATTATTATACTTCATCGTATATATAGATAAAATATAAAAAGAAATTTACTGCGTAAATATTAAATGTAGATAGAAAATGGTAACAATTTTTTTTACATAATAAACAGTCATAATTGCATTTTATGAATTCTATACCAATACCAGTGACTATATTGAAAGACATTTTCTAAACGGCTTATATCACTGAGTTAGGAGTGTGTTATTCGGTAATATATGGATTTCATTTGCTTAAAAGGTTTTTCACTGCTTGTGCATTTTGAGCGACGATAGAGCCAAGTTTCAGTTTAGCTTCTCTTTGATTTCTATGCTTCATTGACAAAACTTAGCAAGTTTGATAAAGTGAACATGAAATATACTATGATATTTGATGTAAGTCAATGCATATGACATTATGAATATATATATTAGTTGTAGACTATAGCAGCAATATCCACTTTACTCATATTTGTTTACCTGTAAATTTATCTATAATTTTTAGTGAAAATATTAGTTTTTGTATGATTATAATGGCTGACAGAGTAGCGGTTAATTTTATTGTAGAAGACATGTAATAACATAAAGATATTTAGAACTTGGATATTACATTATAAGGAGAAGAAGTGTATCTTATATTATCTATATCTTAAAAGTTATTGCATGAAGCCACTTATATCAAGACATGGTGCTTATTATAGTTTATAGAGGTGCAAGTGGTAACACATTTACCGTGTTAAAGATCTAATAAAGAGGGAAAATCTTAGCAAAGTAAAGGAGTACGGTAATCAAATTTGCGTTTAATGAGTGCTTTCTCCTCCACTTAGATAAGACACAATATAAGTAGTTATATTGATTATGCAACACTTAATATAAATTAGGCCAAATTTATTGTGTCTTCTGGAAAATGATTGTATTTTTTGCTGTCTGTCTGTTTATAAATTATCTATTTCCGAAACTAAACTATTTTAAAAATTAATAATAACCTTCGGTTGAGTTGCAATAAACACTATAGAAGTCCTGTCCCACTACTTTCCCTTGACATGAAATTTCTTCGTCAAACAGTTATATTCTTTGAAAAGATCGTGTAACAGTAACAATTGCGGTTGTCATTCAGACTTACCTATACGCACGTATCCTTAAAAAGTTGTAAATAGATTGAATCCACTTTTTACACGACGTGGATTACAAGGATGTTTTTAAATATTTTTGAAAAATTTTGTTACTACTACAGTATAAACCATTTTTTTTATGTAATATAATTATATATGTGAAATATTAAAAAAATTATATGTGTAATATGGAAATCAAATTCGGTTAATTAATGTTATTATAGAAGAAAATAATCATACTGGTTAATTTACAGGTGTGTAATTACTGTGATCATATTACTATGACAGAACCTGAGTGAAAGCTTTCTCATTCATAGGCACTTGGTCCCAGCAGAATGCTCTGAAATCTGTTCAAATGAAGAGTGCAAATGGCCCATAAATTACATTTTATATCATATTAAATTCCACTAAACGTTAAATACGCCATTTTCAAGGTTCGGATTGTATTTATCAAAATGCTTATTCTGTAACTTGTTTATTAATAATATCCAATATTATAAAAATTTTCGGATTTGAAAATAAAATACATATTTTATAATTATATATATATAATTATAAAAAAAAATATATTTTGGGACCAATTTTGTATAAAATTTTGTTTTAATACTAACACATTTTATTACAATTACTGCACAAAAAGTTAAAATTAAAATACTGTGAATTGTATTCAAGATGCCTTCACTTAATTTAAATCATTCAACTTCTTAAGGCTTCTGAAATGTTCCTTTGACTGTAATTAAGTTGTCACCAAAGAAATAAGTAGATTCTCAAAATATTTTTGAAAGCTACATACATCGCAAAACTTCTTCTAAGACTTCTAAGGATTGTATGAAATTTTTCTAATTGCTGTAGACAAAGAATTGTAAGTGGTATACAATACTGCTCTTAATTTATTTAATACTTTTTACTTGTGAGATAATGTAAAAGACATTTACTATTTAGAAAAATTGAAAGGGATAGCATAAAATTTGTTCCAAAATTTAATACATTGTTACATTTAAATATTTTGTCCCATCAGTTCAACTCATCAAAGAATTAAATATAGTTAAACTTTCGAAGAGTTCAATGTCCACCAGACATCTACTTGGTTGAAGTAACTATTAAAAGTGACCCAACTCAATACATTCATTATATTAATTACTGTTTTCCTAAATTAATTTTTAATATCCGATTTCGACTTTGTTTCTAAGTTTGATCTTCAATTCAATTGTCTTGGATGTCGATGGATGTGAATATCTCTGCGTCATCGGCAGCTAAACATTCTTTCCATTCCTTTTAACATTCTAAACAATTCATCTTCTTCATACTTATGGTAGCCTTTTCAAGATTTGCTTTTAAGGACCGCTGGATCGCTTCTGTTGTATTTCACTTTAAAATATATCAAAATGGTATTCAACTTTTTATGGTAATTATTTCATTGTATTTGTACTTCATTATTCAAAATTTTTGTTTGTATTTTTTGTAGCTTAATGGCTATACAAGTATTATTTCGAATATGTTATTAATAATAATATACGAAATAAAATATTCAGAATCATATAATGTATAAATTTAATGTATATCTAAAAGCAGCAGACATTATATAATAGATTTACTTAATTATTCTTCGGAGAACGAGAAGCGGTATTTATATTAAATTCCCTTCAATATGATAGAGGATACGCTTCGCTTTTTATGACAAATATGTCATCAGAATGTAAAGAATATTTTTAATAAGGTTAAACAGGTTTAATAGTTTTAACGCCCCACAAACAAGTTAACGATATAGAATACATTTATATCTCATTTTATAATTACATAGATTACTTAAACCTTTGCTTTTCTAGACAAAATCATAAAATAGATTTATTTATTTATTTATTTATTTATTTACCTTCACGCCATATCCCTTGCGGGGTAGCCAGAGACGACGGAGCGCCAAACGCTACGGTCTCTGCATACCTCTTTCGCCTCGGCCACAGACATCAACCTCTTCATACATGCCCACCGGGGGGTCCTCATGCTTTTTACGTGACCTTCCTTCGTTGGGAACCGCCAACCAACACGCCATGTTCCGAACGGCGGTAGGTGGAGGACGGAGCTACAAATAGCTACGTGGAATGTAAGAGGAGGAATGGAACATAAAATAGATAACGTTTTTGAATTGGAAGACCCATGATTTTTCTAATGGGCAATTATGTCTTGCATGTTCACGTGTAGGAAAACCGTCGAATCTATTTATGTTAGTTTGTTAGATAGGTTAACCAAAAATATTGTTTAAAGATTAGTGCTAAATTAAATTTAAATTGAAAGTATTTTAAATTTAAAATAATCAATATTATTGTTACATTTTTTAAATTATCTATCCTACCTATATCATTCGTAAATTTCAATGTTACAAGTTATTTACTAAAAACTTTGTAATATACTTATTTGTTACAAGCTTAGATAAAATTTAAAATTAATTATTTTTTAAATATCGAATGTAAGAAAACATGGATGTTCTCATAACAGATGTTCTCCTACCATTACCCCTTAAATAGTTTACTACAATGTAATATAGCAAAAACCATAGTCACAGCAACGCGTGGCCGGGTCTGCTAGTTCTAATATATATTGCATGTAGTTAGAATATATTGCACCATAGTTAAATATATAATAAAACATATTACCATTGCTTAAAAGGCAATAAACTAGGATCCGCCGTCGTGCGCTGCGAGAGTTGATCTGAGCGCCCGTCCCTTCTTTAATGCTAACAAACTTAGCATATAATATTGCTCTATAACATGCTCAGCAACTATCGGCTTAGAATCTGATTGAAATGAAAATCAGTTAATCATCAATAAAATTATAGCCATATATCTGTCTTTTAAATGAATCTCAACTTTTTTTAACTTTTTTTCTAGAATGAACTTTTTTGTTATATTTTTTGCAGAACCATCTTTAGTAAAATATCTAGCCATGTGCCAAATTCTAAAGAAATACATCTATACGTTTTAAAATAACCGATGTCGTAAAACAGCAAAATGAACGGTTAAAAGCTTCGCTTACGCTAACGCAATTATATATTTTTATTGCATAGAAAAAAATTATATTAATTATCATTCCCATATAACAATTTGACCTAAAATTCTCAATATCAGTTTAATTTAGGAAATGTTTAATAGAATGAACATTTAGTTTTTTGAACATAATTAGTTTTTCAAAATTACTATATATATTAAATTACCAACATTTTTTTTATTTTTCTGAAAAAAAGGGATATTTTTAAAACAGAATTCGTTAAAATATATTTATCATACGGCATGATCAAGTCAAACACTAGTATATTTATAACTATGTAAAATACAAGTAACTAATAATGCACCACCTAAGACAAAGACTATGCCTTATCATAATAATACATTTATTTCAAATTAATATCTATATGCAAAATGCAATATTGTTAACGAGTTGGTAAATTGTAGTAAAAATTCATAACTTTTTTCTGGTAACTTCTTACATCACAAGCATTTTTAATAGAAAGGTTATTTTTTACTCTAAATTTAGGTACCAAAAGTTTTTCCGTAAAAGGTACCGGTTCCGAGAAAAAAAATAAAAACCGCTTTTAGCTTGAAAATTTAAGGTAGGTAAAACCACGGAAACTTTTTTCTGGTAAACATCCCCCACTCGAAAATATTTTTAATAGAAAGGTTATTTTTTACTCTAAATTTAAGGCAACGCAATGGGTACTCCTTTGACCAAGCCAAATTATCACAATTTATTCTCGCAAGGGGTGTTATTCTTAGGTAGTGAGTTATATTTTAAACGAGTTACACACGAGGTCTACCCACGCGTATCCCCCTGCGGGCACGGATTTTTTTTTTGTTACTCTTTGGCATTATTAAAAAAATCTCTCGGCTTGTTATAATAGCATTACGCAAAATGAAGATGAGACAAAACAGGGAACAAAAATTTCTATAGGATACTCGCTGATTTCCACGTTATGCAACATCTGTTCAGTGCTATAAACTTTTATTTTGTCTATTCCTATCAGAGATATACTACATTGTTAAAACGGTATACTATATTGTTAAAACGGTTACTACAATTTTTTTTACCAATATTGTTTCCATCCAACGAGCACACAGCTCCCGAACCAAAGTGATACACACACTTTGGATGACCGCCACGCCTCCATCGGAAATGCCATGTTGACATGTACTTCGCTCCCGAAGTACTCAAATTCATATTTCCTTCTTTTGTTTTCAATGCGTTGTCAAATGCCTAAACATGTCAAATTTGAACTAGATTTGATTTATATCAAGCAATAGACCGATCAGTGGAATATATTATCATAATCTACACAATCCAAATATTATCTCTAATCAAAATAAATATATATCTATAATGTAGATTCCGACGTAGCACGAAATATTCATGTGATGACGTTATCGCGACATTGCTGTCACTACTTCGACCAATGTGCGTCTCGTTTAGCGTCCGTACTCATGACCGTCTCAGACATATATATATATATAAGTATTACACGAATAGAAATTTCGTATCTTTTACGTGATACGGAATTTCTATTAACATTGTGTTTATAAATTTATTTAAACTGACTCACGTTGATATTCTTATAGTTTTAAGGAATAAAATCGATAAATAGATAGAAAATGCCATTAAATTTTAGGCTACTAAACAATAGACCTATGCAAATCCACTGCGCAACGGGAAGGTGTATAGTTAGTGACACTTCGTACTTAAGCGATCCATTCCACAAATTAGCCAGTTTAGAGTACAGGTAGGTCTGCTTCCAGATTAAGCTGTATAATGGGATACTTATTAAACAATTTTATTAATTTATTTTATAATTATTTAATACATTAAGTTTCTAAATATTCCGGAATATTTTTTATTAAAAAAAAACGGCAACATATAAAAAAATATATTAAAATATTAGATATAAAGATGAATGATATAACGAATGAATGTTGGAAAAAATATTGTATTTGCATTTATTTGGAAAGTATGTTTTTGATCTGTCAATAAAAGAAAAGATGGACGAAGAGACTTGGCGTTGGTGGCGCTGACATCACGGAATGAATTATATCATATGATACGACAAGGACAAAGGAAATATTTTAACATACTTTAATTTAAAAGTACACAAAATATCAATAATTTTAACGCTGTAAAACAAATGTCTTCATTTCTTACTTATTAGGGTATTAGGTTAAATATGCAATGTGGAAAATTACCCATCAAATTATAAATTTATTAAAGCGGGGGCTGCAGCAATTAAAATATTATGATTTCCTCAAGAAAGCCTCATTTTAAGATTTAAAACAATATTGTTTTATATACGTTTTCTTATTTTTTATTCATTTAACATCTTATTTAATTCAAGATCAGTGGTATTACGTTGAAAACATATTTTAACTATATTCCCTGAGTGCTTAGATTTTAAGAATCGCTTGATGTGAATAATGATATTATTAATTATATTAGTAGCTATTTTAAAACAAAAGACTTAATTTAATTATATATTTAAAAATCGAGTGATGTTTAGAGAGCAAGTATTTCTTAAATATTATTATGAAAACAAAATAAATAGAAAATACTTATAAATGATTCAGAGTGCAAATATAGCTTTTATTTTGGATTCATTTTATTAGAACGCAAATCTGAAATCGGTCGAACGGTAGTTTACTTTCTCAATTTACAGATGTAGGTGGAAGTTTGTGTTGTTGTAATGCTTCGTAAATTCTGGGCGTGAAAGTTATATTACTACTATTGTACTATAAAATTACACCTTTATCCGTTTAACTTTAAAAGCTATGTTTTTAAAGAAGAACTTATATTAGCCTGTGGTTTATTAGAAATTTATTTGTAACAGTGGATTCGCAGGGCTGTACAGGTAAAGAAAACAAATTGATTATTAAGTTAAAAACGCTGCTGTTCAAAGTCTTGGGGAAACTTTTTTCGGGAGGAGAGGTGGAGGTGGTGACGAGAGATGGTACATCTTTTTTTGCTTCCTTGACAATATGTGTTTAACAATGTATGTGTTGGTCTCGTGAATTAGCACTAGTAAAAGCGTCACAAACAAACAAGTTTACATTTGCATATATAATTATTTTAGTTTATATTCGGACATGAATACAACAACAATATATTATTTTTTATTCAACGCAGTGTATTTTTAACACATGGTCTAAATATTATTGGCTATTGTAAAGATAATGTTTGTGGTCAGAATTAATTACCAGATTACGAATACAGTATGTACAGTAAAACCCATTAAATTAAATTAATTTATTGAATTTGCGTTTAAGGCATTTCCTAAAGCTTGCGTTTAAGCTCGGCGATATTTGACAGTTCTTTTCCAAAATTGGAAACCAATTATCATAATTGTATTAATATTAATAAATTAATTAATATTTATGAATATTGATTTATCCGATATTACTAGTATTTATTTTGCAGTAAAGATGGCAGTTGTTTAAAAGATTTTAAAAATGACAAAAATTATGTTACATTTCTATAACTAGATTGAAGAGCAATATTTAATTAAATAATCTGTAATTACAATATATAACCAAAATAACAAACATTCGTCGAAAAGTTGAAATTAAAATTGTTTCAGAAAGCCATTAAATATTTTTAACAATTGCTAGCTTCAACTTGTGAAAACGAAAAAAAAATATCTTAAGTCTGTTAATCGTTAAGGATACGATGGCTGAGTGAAGACCATATACAATAGATTTTTGTTTCAAAGTCCTAGTTAAAGCCATGTCTACCATCAACTTCTTACTCTCTTCCGGGTTTTCAATTAATTCATAATGATAGGATTGATCGTATTAGTGGCGGTGTATCTATTAACCTCTGCTCTTATATTCCATTTAAGATTATTGACTTTAAAATTTAAAATTAATTTTGTTTCAGAAAGGCATTAAAGGTTTCTTAACAATTGCCAGCTTCAACTTGTGAAAATGAATAAATATCTTAAATCTGTTAAGCGTTAAGGATACGGTGCCTTAAAGATCTTAATTTTGAAATTATCTTATGATGCGATAATCCCTATCTAAAGGTTGCTTCACGTCACTCCATTATATTCACAGAGAAGGGACTACTAGAAAAATGTAAGCAGAGTATCTCAAAGTTAATGAGTGCTTTAATAAATAAGAAAGTACCTGAAAGGTTAATAGTACTTCTACTCAAGAATTTTTTTTCGAGCACTTAGCGACTTCACTGACGATGGTTTTTATTTTTTTGTAATTTCCATTATTTTAGATATACTTATTATTTATTCTCAAAAGTACAATAGGTTAGTCAATTTTATTTTCAAATATAACGAATTCAAAACGAGATAATATTATGTAAAAATTTGGAATTGATTTTTATTTTATACATCAATTGTATAAAATAAGAAAGGAGGTTGTCAAATTAATTTACGTAATACTCGTGTCTTACAAAATGTTATAGAATATTTATCCGATATTCTCCGCCCTATATGCTAAATCAAGACTGATTCGAGATTCTGTTCTTTACATAAAATGCACGCCAAAGACTCGAAGGAATGAACAATTTTGAAAATAGAATGAACTTAACCCCTTTATTTTTGATGTTTGCATATGAAACATAAATCGACAAGCGGCACAATTAAATTATTGAATCTGAATAACCTCAACATATCTCAAATCACTAATTGTGGCTGCCAATACAAATAGTCCTAGCCTTAAATTTCTATACGGGTGTAAAATAGACGCAGGTGCTCTGGTACAAAGCTTAACTAATATACGCTTCTCGATTGCACTGCATAATATTTAATAGTTGCCATCGTACCATTCAATGGAACGACAACTAAATATACGTAAACAAATTGCATATTTACTTTTATACTTTATACTTATAAACGTGTGGTTTTTATATTTCTGGTTTTATTTTATTTATTTATTTACTTATTTAAGTTGCTTACAATAAGTTTCATTACATTAAAGTTTTTCAAATGGTTCTTTGAAATACTTAGCATTTTAAATTATACTACCATTTATGATATAGTATACCTTTATTCTACTTGAAAGTTAATAAATATTTACATACTATTAATAAAATATTAAGGTTCCAAAAAATATGTTTTCTTTTTAAATAAATAAAAGTATTCGAGTTCTTTAATCTGATTTGATTTGATCTGATTTGATACTTACATGTAAGTAGAGAAGGACACAGACTACTTTTACCTCAAAAAAATCCCAAAAAGATGTTTATGTGACGTGTGACGTTTTATAATTATAATAATAGGAAACCTGCCAAGGTGATATTTAATTTCAAATTACGAAATTTATTTAATATATAATATTATTGAGAGGAGCTTTATGTTTCTTTTAAAGTACGTTATTGTATATGAAAATATAATGTTAAATAAAACTTTTATTCACTCCATATGTGAATCTAATCTAGATGGCTATTGCGGCCAGGTACGATAGAGTTTAATGGAATTTTCACTTCACCTGCATTATTTCTCATTTATACATATAGCAGACGAAAATAATGTAAAAAAATAAGCTTTTTAATTAAAATAAAATTTTTTTGCCGTGTTTGTTGTCGTTGCCATTATTATATGCGTGAAAATATATGTTCAGTTAGTCATAAAAAAACTAAAAGCAAACTTATTTTTAATAAGTGTTTTAGTATAAAAGTTTATAATGGATGGATCTTGCTTAATATCTGAAATTATATGATATAAATACTTATATATAACAAAATCAAATAATATATTGGCAGAATTTAACGTTAAGCTTACCTTAATGTTATATACATATGTATATGAACATTTGAAAAATAATAGCCACGCATATTTAAAAAGCCTGCACAAGTTAAACGGTAAATCTTTTTAAAGCGTAAAATTCAGTACCAGGTCCAAAAATACGTTTATAGAGTTTAACGATTCATAGTTGCCCGACTTCCCTTACTTTTTGTGGTGTCAGAGCGCGAGTGTAATATATCATGGATTTATAACGAAATATCTAAGGCAAAACCAAGAAAATCCTCGTAGCGTAAAGTTCATACACAGTACAAATAAAACTGGAAGCTATAATTCTTGTTAGCGTGAAAATTTTAAAGTTTCTAAAATTTAACACTACGTTCGTTTTAAGATTTTTTTCTTTGTTACATTGAACCGAGGTACTATAAAATAATAATAATATTACATATAATATATTTCAAACATTTTACACTGATTTCTTTATTGCATTTTATTGCAACTAAAAATAGGTTTTTTATATCCTTGGAATCCATTATTTAAGAAGTGAGTTTTATAGTATATATTTGTATTTTGTTATATATTTGTATATGTATTTATATATACGAGAATTTAATACCGTTATGAAAATAATTAATATCAAAAAAATATTATAAAAAATTTATAAAAATAAAAAGAGAGTACAATATTAAACAATTGTAATTAACTTTATAAAATCGATTACTTTTAAAGAAATGAAATTTAGAATGGTAATTTAGAAAATTCATTGTGAAATATTTTGTACTAAATGTAGTGTTTCATCAGTTTAAATTTATTTGTACTATTCATTTGCCACGAGTATTACGTAAATGAATTTGGTAACCTCTTTCCTAATTTTATGCCGTGTTTGATTTTTATACTTCAATTGCATTTGAAATTTTCACGAAATATTATCTCATTTTGAATTTGTGATGACAGATAATTTGATATTATATTATTTTGCTTTTTAAATTTGAAGAATATTTTTTTTAAACATAGTTTAGACATAAAAATTTCCATATATTTTTGAAAATAAAATTGACTAAACTTTTGTATTTTTTAGAATAAATAATAAATATATCTAAAATAACGGAAATCACAGAAAAATAAAAACCATCGTCAGAGAAGTCGCTAAGTGCTCGCAACAAATTCTTCAGTAAAAGTACTATTACCTTCCAGGCACTTTCTCACTTGTTAAAGCACTTATTAACTTTGAGATACTCAACTTAAATTTTTCTAATAGTCCATTCTTTGTGAATGTAATGGAAGGAAGTGAAGCAATCTTTAGATAGGGATTATCGCATCACAAGATTATTTCAAAATGAAGTTCTTCACTCAGATACCGTATACTTAACACTTAACAGACTTAAAATATTTATTTATTTTCGTAAGGTGAAGCTGGCAGCTGTTAAGATTAATGTAAGCTGTAATACATTTCTATTTTTTTTATGTATTCTATTAATTAGAAAGTATGTAGTGACTGTACAATGGAGTGTAATAGTCATCATTTGAACTGTATACCGTTTATTATTTAAATATGCAATTAAGATACCTGAATATTCACCTACTTATAATAGTATTCGATTAGTACAAAAGCTTACAAGTGTCGGCTGCCAGGTATATGACATGGGTCAATTGGACAAGTTCAGTGACGTATAAATTATTATGCTCTTAAACAAGATTGCGGTTAGCGGTGTGTGTTAGATTATTTAAGACAAACAAACAGTTCTAAAGGATTAATAAATCTTTTCTATTTTATTATGAAATTTTATTTATCCTTCATATTATTGACTTTTACCTAAATCAAAGAGTCTAGGCAGTTTAAGTAATTAATTCTAAATCAGCTGGTTCTCATCTAAGGATGTGTGTTCCGGAAGGATCTATTCTTGGCTCCTTTTTATTTTTACTTCATATTAAAGACTTTTTCGTAAAAGATTTATTGTATTGTACTTGATTTTGTACTTTATGCTGATCACACTTGCCTTATTTTTAAAATAAAGCGTGAAAGGACTAGTAATGATGAAGTAAACAGTACCCTGTCACGTGTTTTTATTAGTTCAAAATTAATAATTTAGTGTTAACTGCTAAGAAAATTAATGAATGGAATTTTCCTTATGTAAAAAGTCGAAATTGAAACTTGCTCCTAAATAATAATGTGTTCAAATTAATTGACTCTACAAATTTCTCAACCCCCATCTCTCAGCACTCGTAAGCAAACTCAGCTCGAGCGTCTTTGCAATTAGAAAAGTTAGACATTTAAATGTTTATGAACTCTGTGCTCTGCGAACGGCTGGACTCTTTGGCATTGCGTAGAGACGTGGCTGCTTTGTGCGTCTTCTACCGCATTTACAACGGGGAGTGTTCCGAAGAACTATTCGATCTGATGCCTACCGCCGAATTTCACCACCGCACAGCTCGCCATCGCCTCCTTTACCATCCATACCACCTGGATGCGTGGCGATCTTCAACTGTGCGGTTTTCAAGGACTTTCTTCCCACGTACCACTCAAATGTGGAACGAACTTCCTTCGGCGGTATTTCCAGATCGATACGACATGGGTACCTTCAAAAAAGGCATATATTCCTTTCTCCAAGGCCGGCAACGCTCTTGTGTATCCTCGGATGTTGCAAGAGTTCATGGGCGGCGGTGATCACATATTAACGGTGACCCGCACGCTCGTTTGCCCTCCTATAACATAAAAAAAAAAAAAAAAAAAAAAGACAATTAATTAACCTAAATACGGTACTACTTGTTTATTTTAGTTATTTTCACAGTATTTTGTGTTACGATATTTTATTACGAGGCAGTGCCGCTGAAATTAATTCTATATTTATTTTACAAATATAAAATGTGTAGGCTATTTATAACTTAAAAGCTAGAGATTTCCTGAGGGATGTTTTAATGGATATTGGTATTCTTATGGTTACTTCTCAATAAATATTAAATAACTTAATATTTATACAGCAAAATTTAAATTCTTATATAAAAAAATCCGTGCCCGCAGGGGGACACGCGTGGGTAGACCTCGTGTGTAACTCCTTTAAAATATAACTCACTACCTAAGAATAATACATGATGCCGTTGTTTACATCAAAATTTTCAAGCAAAAAGCGGTTTTTATTTTTTTTCTCGGAAAAGGTATCTTTCTTGGAAATACTTTTGGTACTTAAATTTAGAGTAAAAAATAACCTTTCTATTAAAAATATTTGCGAAGAGGGAATGTTTACCAGAAAAAAGTTGCCGTGGTTTTACCTACCTTAAATTTCCAAGCTAAAAGTGGTTTTTATTTTTTTTCTCGGAAACGGTACATTTTACGGAAAAACTTTTGGTATCTAAATTTAGAGTAAAAAATAACCTTTCTATTAAAAATACTTGTGATGTAAGAATGTTTACCAGAAAAAAGATATGAATTTTTTTCCAAAAATTTTCGGTTTTTTTACCCCCACCCCTAAGTTATTGAAGTTAGGTTTTCGCTTTATCTACATTAGTTATAGGTATTCATCAAATACATCATATAATATGAACGCGATTGATCTTCTTTGTATAGGAAAAAAGTTATGGTCGAAAAACTGAAATCAGAAAAAGTGAGGCCCTAGCGCCCCCTGTGGCCGGATTTTTTTGGTTAACGAACTTGACCTTCATTTTTGGATGGTTAATTTTTGTGCAAAGTTTGAAAGCGATCCGAGCGAAACTGCGGCCGCTATCGTGCTGACAAAAGTCGAATCTGGACGCACGCACGCATATATATATATATATAAATATATATAAACTTTTTGACCAATGGTCATTTCGGACTCAGGGGGTCATAAGAAGACCTCCTGTGAAGAAATTTTTCCAAAATTCGAAAGTCCGGTACAAATGAATGGGCAGACCGAATTCTTCGAGGTCTACCCAAAACAGTAACAGAGACAATAGAAGAAATATAAATAAACTAGTAACGGCTAAATTTAGTCTTCAAAAAGTTAACAAAGCCTTCACGTCTCTCAGTGTATGCCTATATAATCAAGTTTCACAAGATATCTTAGACCTTAATCTTATTAGTTTTGTATTTAAAAATAAAAGTGGATTATTAAATGAATAGTATTATAATATGGATCGAAATGTATGGAACTTAAAATATTGACTCATTTACAGGGTTCATAAAAATATAAATATAACAACCTTAGTCTATCAGTAGGCATGTTATTAAAAATCTAATGTGGGCGCGTAGCTGTATTGTATGTAGCTACAAAGGCGAGCGGTCGTTTATTTCATTTGATTATAATTATGACTTTAAACATTTATTTAAATAAGTTTATATTAAAAAAATAATTATTCGGAACGATACTTAATTTCTAAATTTATTTGTAACAACCATAATTAATAATTTATATCCTACAACCTTAAAATCTCCATTGTACCCCATAAAACTGATTTTGTTCAGAAGTCTTTTAGAGTTCAAGCTTCTATCCTTTGGAACAATCTTCCTGAAAATATAAGGAGGGCACCTACCAAAAGGTCGTTTAAAAATCTTATTCGCAACTACTTCCTAGAATCTTCCTAATACACATTTCATTCAGATATATGTGCTATTTATTATAGCTAAGTAAGTAATTAGACATTATATGTGTTTATAATGTGTATATATATATATATATATATATATATATATATATATATATATATTATAGTTTATTTATTATTATTACAATTTTATTTTTATTTTTATTTTTATTATTATTACATATTACATTTTATATAATATATATATATATATATATATATATATATATATATATATATATATATATATATCTATATTTATTTCACTCAGTACTAGTTTTATTTTGAATTTTACTTTGTTACGCCTACCACAATTTCTTACCTTTGTATTTAACATATTTAAGTATAGAAATAGAATAATTTAATATCATAAAGGTGGCTTCTGCCAATATGTCAAATCAATAATTTTAATACTTTAATGTAAAATGTTTAATAATAGCAACTGTTTAAGTAAATACTTATGCTACAATAATACACTTTAAACCATTTACATATCGTAGTATTACTAAAATAAAATATTTATATAAACAATAATATTACTACGTTACGTTACAAAATATTATATCATGAAAATTTTATATGTACGTAAACTTTTATATTAAAAGTGGTCAAATATACATTATTCATATGCGGATTTAATATTATCTATGCATTTATTTATTAGATATTCATTATGTCAGAAAAAGAAAAAAATATTAAAGAATTTGTTTCCCTTAATTTCGATGTAAGTTAATAATATAATCACGATTAAAATTTTAAGTTATTAAATATTGATTTACTAAATTACTCCAACTCTTTTAGTAATATTTTAATAATAGAAATATCGTTTTATTAAGATATTATTATTTGTAAAAAGTTTAGAAGTTCGTTTGATTAATTTTAAACCTAATTATTAATTTAACGATCAATATTATACTCGTAGATACCCTGTAATGTTGTATATAAAAATAATCAGTTTGAATTGACTTCTGAGAAGAAGCGCAGTTTTGCAAATCAATCAATTTATCTCTTTAAAAACGCTGATTTTATTTTAAATGTTTAAAGTTTTAATTCTAATTGCAGTGTTCAAAATGTAGGCGATACATAAATCGAAGATATAGAGATTACTTCTGAATTGACAGAAAATATTTTGAAATATCTTTTGAGAATAGAACTTAAAAACGAAAGCCCTTGCCACATTCCTTTTAATATTTTTTAAAACAATAAAGCGTTACCCGAAATAAAATAAATGGCCCGCGCTACCTGCCATTTTGGCTTTTGTAACGAGTGTACTCATTTCAAGAGAACTATTCTTTCAGTACTTCAGCCTTCTTTAAAATATTACACTGGTGGTGCTTTAATAATAAACTTTACATTGTGGCTGATTCTTCCCTTTTCTTTATTAGTAAAAATATTTTATTTCATTAATATTTTAAAACAGAGCTGTTTAAATAGTTATAATTAAACTTTTAGTCCAAGAGTCCAATTGAATATGGAAGTTATGTCGTATACATTATTTTTGTGTAAGAATGCTATTGCTATTTTGTATTATAATGCTATGCTATTGCAATTATTTGGGGTCGCTATTTAATGTCAAATTCCTTTAGGCTCTTATATCATACATCATCTTAGCGAAGATAAGATAAGATAAAAGAAGATAAGATGCTTCTTTGCAATATCAGTTTTCATGAACTTCATCCATTTCGCTGCAATTCTTGAATGGTCAAGAGTATGGACACTTTAATAGGTGGAACATAGACCGGTGCGGGTCCACATAATTTTCCCTTAAAAAGGAGTTTTTTTTGTATTATACGTCAGTCTGTGTTCTACCGCATATGAAACACATGAAATATCTTGCGAATAAACGCCACTGTCGGCCTCAGCAGCACCATATCATCGGCGTAGCTTATAATATTGACGCAAACGCACATTGATAACAATGTGACAACCAATATGAGTGCTGCTGAGCCCAGCAATGAGATCATTTATGTAAAGGTTAAATAATAAAGGAGAGGTTAGTCCGCCTTGCCTGACACCGCATTCCATAACGTATGACTCGGACAGAGCTCTATCCCAATTTACTCTAATTTTAACAGGAAAGATACTATTTATTAAATAATGTTTCTTAGAGTTTTATCTACATTATTTAAATATCATTTAAAACAACATTACTTTAGATGATTTTTCTCGTTCACAGGACATTTCATCTAATGGAATAACGTTTATCAATAAATACACAGCTCTTTCATTACATTTACAAGAGTAGTAATGATAAAAAAACTTCGGAAAACTATTAAAGGTTGTTCGCAACGAGAGTCAACTTTAAATTCTAAAGATTGATAAATATCTTATATCCAGCGTTTATAAAACTTATATAAATTCTGTAAATTTAATATTTTAAATTTATGCCAAATTTGTATATGATATTTAAAAAGTAATATTGTTGTTATAAAACTACGTGTATTTTCAGAAATAATATTAATGCAGTATTACACTACCTTATTCATTATGTATGTTTAATATTAAGTCTCTGGCATTATTAAGCCCTAACATAGAAATACTCCATCTACTTTATTAAATTTCAACAGAAAAACTTTGTTTTCCTAAAATAATAAAATAGATTATAAAATACTAAAGTTAAGTTAGTTACCTATTAGATTTAACAAATTAGAAAACACTTGGGGCTTAAGAATTTATTGCGCTAACTTAACAACCTCATTGATGAGGTTCGCTTTAATTCAGATAATAAAGTAAGCACTTCTTTGAACTACTGACTTATTTGCTTTTACTTTAAAGTAGAACCTATACAGGTAGAGCAGTTAATTTAATTAATGGATAGTGGATATCCTATGAAGCTCTCAGCTTCTGTAACTTTTCTATTGGAGAACTGTATTATATTAGACTTATTTGCCGACCAAATGTCCCTATAGTGGAATAGGAGTATGAATTTTTATATCTTGAGTAGTAGTAGTAGTAACTTAAAAACCAATTTGATACGATAACTAACACAAAGTTTTTTTGTCTTAAGTAACAAAATAATTTAGAAGTCTAAGAACTGAAACCATAGTTATTTACAACAAAGACTTATTACAAAAGCGATATAGGCGGATATAAAGCATTGCTTATTTTATTTCAAGTATCTCAAGTAAAAATCTGTTCTTCTTTAGGCCAATAAAAAGAATGTCTAAAAGGTTTCTGTCTAAACATTATGTAAAGCAGTATCTACTATACGGTACAAAATTGTTTCGTTTCAGTTACAGTTATTCCTGTGCAATCTAAAAGTAATCCCCGTTCCTTCTTGCGGGTATGTAATGTGTGTTTGTATTGTGGGTTTTGTTGGAGTTTTCATTGTAATAATTAATGCATATTATATAATATGTTAATATTCAGTAAAATAAACCCTGACTAAAAGTCTTATAATCATTATGTTTATATAGTCTTCGCTACCTAAAAAAAATCCCATTACAAATTAAAAATAAAAAGTTTAAAGTGAAAGTCAAAGTTTTCATAAAGGTATCGATTTGAACCATCTGCACGGTTTCTAAGAAACCAAAACGAAGATTCGGTAAGAAACTCCCTGGGCCCCTTTTAGTTTATTAATTTTCAAACTTTTACTGTGCTTACTATTGATTTAATAAAATATTTGCCATTTAACTAACATATATAGAAATTTGATCTTGAAAACACTAGAAGTATCGATTCTTATTGACTCTTTAGACTTAAAATTAGATGTAAATGGTTTTGTCTTTTACGTTTATGTGTAGTTGCAGATGCATTGCTAGGAAATAATAAAATCAATCATCGAATCAATGGACTGTTTTGAACACAGTACGCATGAGTTGTTAGATTTTATTGATGTTCACTTAAATTTACAAGTAACATTGGTATTTTGAAGCTGCATTTGTAGTCGACTACTTTTTCTGTGGGTATATAAATGCCATATTTCATATTTTCAAAAAATATAGCGGATAAAAATTTTTGAGCTTCGATACTTTCAAATTTGTTGTAAAATTTAAAACTTTTTTCTCATCAATTCATAATTATAGTTTAGTATTCAGTTTATAATAAACGAATTGTGACTGAAAACCAAACTGGTAGAACACGTACTTCAATCAAAGATAAACCCTTTTGAACCTTCGCGTTGACAATCATTTTATTTTTGTTTGCTGTTTTTTCAAAAATATTTTGTCTACAATATTTTCTCACCGCAAAAAAATTACTTATTTTTGGTCATTTTCTTATTGATAAAATTGTATTAACTAAAAGCAACAAAGCGCCGTAAACGTGGCTCTGTATTATCCGATACCAAAATTTTTGCCAAATACTATTTCCACTATTTGACTATAAATACTAAATCAATTCGATAGTCTAAACGTACTACAAATATAAACAATAAAATACGTTATGTTATTGCTTGAAAATAAATATATGATTTGTTTATGTAAGTACTGTACATCTTCAAATGCATTTAGTGAAAAGATATTAATTGGGAATTTTAAACAGCCACTTAAATTTTATTTATATAAATAGATTTCAATTAAAAACACTTTAGAAATGGTTTTGTATGTAATGAAACTGATCAGTTCTTTTCATTATGAACGAAATAACATTTGATTACTTTTCTACACTACGGGAGATGGATTCAGCTGTGTTATATATCATTGTATGTTTTTCTTTCTTTCTTATTAATTGATTTAAAATTTATCTCATCTACAATGTTTATTCATTATGTAAATTAAAAGTACATTAAAAGATTTGTTAAGTTACTGTATCCCTAAGGGGATAAGGATTTCTACATAGTTTTATAATAGATCAACTTACAAATATCAAAATCAAAAAATCAAAATCAATTTATTAAAAGTAGGTTATAAGCAAAACATTTTTTCCTTGACAAAGCTACCATGAGCTCGAAAAATTATTTGCCACTGATTTGAGAAATTACTGGCAACAGAATTCAGTGGGCTTGTCTAGTTCTTTTTTTTAAGCCATAATTAAGACTTACATTACATTTATAGCAAATTTTGAAGGATCTTGGCAGTGAGCACTTCATACCCAGGGTGCATCATGTTTTAGATATTCGGAAATGCTGTAGTATCCGTTAGCGCATAAAAATTTACTAAAGGGTGAACTCTTAACGTTTACTGAAAGCTTGTTGAAAAGGTGTATGTATACATTGCCTCATGAAAAAAAGAAAGAGCTTATGTTATTTCCTGGTATTAATATGATAAACATTACTATGCTTAATAAAATTATCCTTATTCTTATGTAGAAATCTAAAATTTTCAAAAATATACTGAACAATGACCGTGACTGTGACCATATGTTACACGACTTAAATTTATCTCCTAAGGAATCCATAAAGGTCAGGAACCCCTATAACCAAACTGGTATTTATATTAGCGGCATTACACCAGAATAGAATACTGTGCAATATTAGGCTATACAAATTATCATAATAAACTATCTTGGCGATAGTTTCGTCAGTAAGGGATCTTATTTTATAAACTGAGTTTATTAGTCAGTTTTCCGATACGAGAGCACCATTGTAATTGCATCTACAGATACCAAGAAAAACTGTGAAATTCAACTACTTACATCGCTTCCTCATTTAACAGTACTTTAGTTTGCATGGCATGGCATGGCACTTTAATAGTTAGGGTATTCATGAGCCAGTTTTTACTTCTTTATACAAGTATAGAATTTGTCAGACTATCAGTTTTGCAATCACATGATCTTACTGTACTTTAACCATTATCATGATTTCACAGTTAAATGTCATACCAACAAATTACTCTAAAACAATTATCTAAAATCAGAATCTACAAACTTATGCAATTGTAAAGATATTAGAATACGTTATTTCTGAACCTATTTCAGTAAAAGTTAATCAGACTATAATTTTTTTTGCATTTTTATTTATATACTGACATTATAAATACAACATTAAAAATTTTGGGTGTTTTTGTCCCCGTTATTTATTATACAGTTAAATTTTACTCAAACAAATCTTCCATTCTAAATTAAATTATTTATTTGGAAAAAGAAAATACAACATTCATAAATTAATAGAACGTTCACGCTTTTAACAACTTGGTCATAGTTGCAAGAAATCTGGAATAAAAGTAACTCCTTCATACATTACTTTCAGTGCACGTTTTGTAGTTTTTCAAATAAAAAATTAAGAATGTTTTTATATTTATGTAGCAAAAATATTATATATTGCAACATATTACTTTAAAATAAAACACCATAAAATATATTTAAATTAAACGATGTTAAAGCAATCAATATACATTCAGCTGTGTCATTAACTTTAAATAATGTTTCTTTTGCAATCCACAATATATCATATAATAATTACAAGGATAATGTGTACAAATTTTATTTCTTACTTCAAACTCAATTGTAATTCTTACATAATGAATTGAACTCATTCTTATGAGGTTAATATTTTTCAAACTCTTTGAAGTTTGATATCTGAATCAGGATGACTGGTCAATTACACAATTGAACAAGT
The DNA here is from genome assembly GCA_918358695.1 of Melinaea menophilus ssp. n. AW-2005. Taxonomy (NCBI): domain Eukaryota; kingdom Metazoa; phylum Arthropoda; class Insecta; order Lepidoptera; family Nymphalidae; genus Melinaea; species Melinaea menophilus. Next base: position 1,994,577 of record OU911039.1, read on the forward strand.
TGTAATGACATATGAGAAAAACATACTATTAAATTTTAATTAAAAAATTATTGTACACCATAGCAATAATTTGCTTATTGATATATTGTTCGAGGTAAAACCTATTTATTCTTTGGTTGTTTTTATGACCCATATAAATAAATAGTAGTGTATGCGCTCAACAAAATTGAAGTTTCTTTATTTTTTATTTTTTAAACTTAAATAGAGATTTGTTAAAAGCTTAAAAAAGGACGTTACACATTTACAAATGGCTTGAATACATTATTATTTTATAGCATCATTACTCAGAACTTACTTTCTAAAAATACTGAATCAGACAGTTAATGCTTTTAATAGTGCTTCAGTGGATCGTTATGTGTTGAAAAGATAGAAGCCGCTTTGTTTCATCTGACTTTTTTCACTACTAATGCATAGCGTTTAATATGATTTATATATGAAGAAGGAATTTTTTACTAAAACGTGACTTTAACGAGGAAGGACTTCTGTTTTAACGTCATAAAATATTCGGTTTATATTGCTATAATTAAAAAAATCACTTACTTTAATTTTAAAATATTTACTTATAAAATCCCTAAAATCTTTGAAAATTAAGGTTTAATTTAACGAAGTCACTCCGCAAAAGATAGTAATTTGTATGTAGGATCTATGATCAAAGAGACAATTTTAATAATAATTCACAGATTATTTGTATACGTTTATTTTATGTATTTAATTATCTATTTTGCTTTTGTTGTTCAAAAGAAAATATAACTAATAATTCTTTATCAGTAAACCCAGTAAGTACCAGCAACAAATCTTTACAAACAAGGCTTTTAAATAGTCATTGTTCTACTCGTTAATGAATAGTTATTCATGTATTCGTGTTTAATCCTAGCAATAAAGTGAAAAGTAGTCATGTTACAGATATGTAATGAGCAAGGACGATCTCACTAGTTGGATATGAAAACTAAATAGTTTTTAAATAAAACAAAATCTCTGAGATTGTCAAGGACAAAGACAAATAATAAACATACACAAGAATATGACATTTTACAATTGTTTTATCGATTTTATAAAATCAAGCTGAAAGGCGATATCTGACCTCTTTAAATTTTTTATTTACCAAAAATATGTTTTTGTTAATGCTAGCCAATAATCCTTGAACTGTATTAACAGCTACACGCCTTTATATATAAAGAATATACAAATTTCTTAAATTCTGATATTTGATTATATAAATACAGTAGTATTATTTTATTAGCATGGTTTTTACAATAGTATTACATATAAATTATATTTTCTTCACGCTTCTTAAGGAAATACAGTTAATGTTATCGTTTTAAGTGTTTTTTATTTGTAATCTTAAAAGACAAAACAAATTGAATATATTGTAATATATATGGCAGCTGGGAAGACAGATGACTGCTGGAAAGACAGCCGAGGGTGACGGCCTAGCAAGCCAAGCCCGGGAATTTTGTTTAAAGCTAAAAGTCCGAAAAAGAAAAATACCCCTGGGACAGTCCGAGAGGGGGGGCGGAAGAACTGTCCATCGGTTGATAATAACGGCGAAAACGGCGCGAAAACGGAATTGAAATGCCTTACGTGCGGGAAAATTTACAAAAGACGAGCCTGGTTTATTAAACATCTCAAAACACACGATGGTGCTGAAGCGCGGCAATCGCCGGTAATATCTTCAGTTTTCACTTCGGATAGAGTTTACCCTCATACATCCCATGGTGAACCATTGAATGCGAATCACCAGGAGTCCATAACCATCCGGACGCGTCTTAGCATTCCCACTATTAAACAATCGACATGGAAAATACACGATCAAAATATAGCGGACCTGTTAGAGCACCCGGGCTCAAACCAGGTACTCAACGCGCAAGTAGAGACTCTACAAAATACTATTTTTGACTACTTCAATGAGCACTATCCACCTTCGAATCGTTATGCTCACAAGTATAAAGAAAACGGTTTTAAATTGAAAATGAGAAGGAAAAAAGGGACCTCATAAAGAAACTTCGTAGGGCCAAAGCCATGGGCGACAACCAACTTAGTCACCAACTGTCTAGGGCATTAAGGTCAATTCTTAAATTAATACAAGGCATATCACAACAAATAACAAAAAACCGTGATAGCTTTGACCGGGCAAAACACGAAGTAGACTTTGATAAAAATCCTTTTAAGTACTCTAAAAACATTTTCAAAGACGAAAAAGGTAAACTCCTCTTGACCAACGAGCAAATTTTTGATTATTATAAAAGCACATACGAAGTGCCTAAAAATCAAAGGCTGTATGGGGATCCCAACGATCGAAAACCTGAGAGTCCATCCATAGATTTTCATGCCAACCCACCAACTTTGGAGGAAATCAATAAAATAATTAAAAAGAAACCATCTAAGTCAGCACCAGGTCCGGATGGTATCCCTTATATAGTTTATAAAAAATGTCCGTCGATTCATAAACATCTATTGAATATATTCGATAAAATCTGGTCAAGAGGACAAACACCGGTAACATTCGGAAATGCTCTTTTTGTCCTCATTCCCAAAAGCGACAATGTCTCGGATCCTAGGGACACTAGACCGATAGCTCTAACAAATACAATATCAAAAATATTTTTTTCTTTTTTACAAACAAAAATGACGCAATTCATGATAAATAATAATTATTTCGGGCCTTATCACCAGAAAGGGTTTTTGCCTGGCATTTCTGGATGCCTCGAACATAACACATTACTATCGGAAAGCCTTAAAGATGCCAGAAATAGTGAAAGACAAATAACTGTATGTTGGATAGACTTAGAGAACGCTTTCGGGTCGGTACAACATGAACTGATGATGTTCGCGCTAAGGTGGTATAACTTTCCTACGTTAGTAAGTGACATGATTGCATCATATTATTCAAAATTAAAATTTTCCATAATCACAAATGAAAATCATTCCAAACCATTAAATTACAACATAGGTTTATTTCAAGGTTGTTGTATTTCTCCAATTATATTTAACATAGTGATCAATATTTTAATAGATAAATTAATTAAAAACGAAAAGAAATGGGGTTATCGGTTTAAGTTGAACAATAAATACACAGAATCCATACTAGCATTCGCAGACGATCTCGCGATACTGACACGTAATCCAAAACAATGTCAGCTACTTTTAAATGTTGTGGAGGATTTCTGTGCTTGGACGGACGGATTGAGGACAAAACCCAATAAATGCTACAGTCTGTGTCTGGGTAGGCGGAACACCAGATATACCTCTTACGATCCGGGTCTTATAATAGGCGGTAAGTGCGTTACTACTATTACCGACGCAGCTCCGTTCAAATTCTTAGGCAAAAAAATCGATTACCAAGGGCGTACTCCATCTTTAGATATAATAGTCGATAGCTGTTTGAATGATCTTAAAAAGGTAGACAATCAGCCAATAAGTAACATCAAAAAGGCTTGGATATACGATAATTATTTAACATCACGTTTAAATTGGCCTTTCCTCGTTTACGATATTAATAAGACCCTTTTGTTAAAGTTAGATGCAAGCGTCATAAGGACATTGAAGTCATGGCTCGGGTTAGCGCATCCAGCGGACTCTTCTACCTTATTTAGAGACCGACACAATTTTGGGTTAAAATTAAAGAAACCATCGGAACTCTATAAACACCTAAGAGTGACCAAGAGACATATCATCTCAAAGTCGAATGATGATACTGTAACATCTCTCCCAAAAGATAAAATTGCCGCAGAGCTGGAGTCACGACTTCAATTCCATAAACAATTTATGATAGGTGCTCAAACAAATAAAGCAGGGCTAGAATCAAATAGGAAAGAACCAGACATAGAAATAATAAAATCCTTTATTCGGCACGATGAAAATGATAATTACCGGTTGCACGCGATGAGCCTAGAATTGCAAAACGAATGGGTGACCATAGGAGATTTTTGTATTCCATTAGCTTTACGATGGCGCACCCTGCTTCATGATTGGTCCCCAGCGTTATTAAAATTTTATCTTAATGCATTCCAAATGACTCTCCCAGATCAAAGTAACTTAGTAAGATGGGGCAAAGCCACCGAAAAATCTTGCAACATCTGCGGGGAGGCAGTAGGAACCGCGAAACACTTGCTAGTAGGGTGTAGGGTACTATTAAATAGAGGTAAATACTCGCGTCGCCACGATAAAGTATTAGAAATCATACGAGAAGCGGTTAGTCTTTCTGTAGCAAGAGCGCAGAGGGGTATAACAACCACCATAAAATCAGTAGAGTTCGTAAAGGCAGGTTCGTCCAAAAAATCTAAATTAAAACCTTATTCCATCTTGGATGCGTCTCCTGATTGGACTCTCATGATGGACACGTATGAAAGGCAATACAAAATCCCCGGGGATGTTTGTGTTTCGTCATCTAGGCCGGACTTATTCCTGTATTCAAAACAACTAAGGCGCGTTATACTTGTGGAGCTTACTGTACCCTGGGAAACAAACATACCCAAAGATCATACATTTAAGCTTAACAAGTATTACGAACTGTGTAACGAACTGATCAGGAATAAATTTATAGTTAATTTGTACGCTGTAGAAGTAGGAGCGAGAGGTATAACAGCAAAATCTCTCTACAACTTATTTAAGGACCTCGGCCTTTCTAGAACGATCATCAGTTCATTTCTGGAACGTATTTCAAAGGCGGCTTTATTAGGTTCTTACGATATTTGGTTAGGTAGGGAGAGGAGCGTAAACAGTGAAGGTGAGCGTGTATGCGCATAGTAAAGGGGCCCCTTAAACCTACATCTGGGTCGCAAGTCCCAGGCATTGTTTGCGCTCCTCTTCTTGCAACGCGATGGGCCCGGCACCCGCACGATGAATCCATGGAATGCTAAGAAGCTTCGTCTCTTTATTCAAGGTGATATTAAGAAACAATCAACAAAGAATTAAGAAAAAACAACCAACGTTGGTAATGATTTATTAAGTTTATTTTAATTTGTCATGGTTGTTTTGTGATTTCATTAAAATAAATTTAACTAAAATAGCACGATAAAAGGCGGAAACGTACCTACATTTCTTTGTAAAAACGGCTCCACAAATTGTAAACCGTTTATGCTGTTAACTTTTTATTGTTTAGTTGACAACTTATAGGAAAAAAGAGCATAGATTACTTTATCAAACTACATATTACATATAATGTAATGTAATATGAATGTAATATGGCTTAAAAACAATATTTCTTTAATGTTGCGTTTTGTTTAAAATCTTGTCAATATTGTAAATAATTATAATAATATCTTATTATAATTCAAACCAAATAAACAACTGTTTGTGAATAAAATAATTTAAAAAATATAAGCATTTCACACGACGAAAGGTTTAAGTGAATGAAAATTATTAAAAGTAAGGAGACAGAATACTATAATTATATAAATAAATATATATTTTTCCGTTTTTATTATAATCAACTATGTATTAACTATTGAAATTTTTATATTTTATTAAACAATAACACATTTTTTGCATTTATTTCATTTATGTCGATAAAAGAAAATAAATATATTATAATATATTCATAAATATATTATATTTATTTTATATATATATTATTAACGTGATGTAAACAACACAAACTTCCTCCTACAGCTATAACTCTATCATTCTACCGAACTGTAACCGCGCCTTCGTATTTTTGTTCTAATAAAATGGATACTTACCAACCGGATAAAATCTCTGAATAAATAAGTTGATGTGAAGAAATATTTTTTTGTGGTCTATATAATTTAAAAATATTTAAGTTGACATGATATGTGATATAACAAAATCGGGGGAATGATTCTCGGATTTTGCTCGGACTTCCCGTCGTATCTGGGGCGAGCAAAGTATCGCAAGTATTTTTATGTTCACTGAGGGTAATCGGCGGGTCAACGCAGCCGTACCCCGCCCCACTCAAAATGTGGACTTTTGCGATATCCGTAGACGTATTCCAACATAAACGCTGTCATCTAGAAATGGCGCAGCCGGTCTTGTTATTTTTGACGCGGACACAGATATCTCAACCTAGCGACACAGCGTACCTATCGTACCCCAGGTATAAGCTAGAACATCATTTTATACCACACGCCGGGGTATTTGTTTTCGTACGGGAAGATATCTGCTACCATCGCTTTCAGGTTGAAGATTGCGACCTGTCTGTACTCCGGCTGAGCGTGGACATAGAAGACCATATCAGAGTCTACGCGCCTCTACAGGTCCCATAGTAGTAATGCAGAAATGGATCAACTTTTGGGCCATGTCCAGGCGAAGATTGACGATCTGCTTTTACAGACCCCCTCCGCCGAAGTCGTAGTCTTCGAGGACTTCAATGCGCACAATACCGATTAGCTAGGGTCACGTGCCACCAACTACGCGGGGAGATCTATTTTTAACTTAGCTCTGGCAAATGGTTTATCCCATTCGGTCAAGACCCATACTCGTTTTCTATACGTGGACGGCCATATGTCCTGTTTATTGAATCTTCTGCTGACTACAGATCCCGGAACATACCAGGTCGCTGTCGAGGCTCCCTTAGGGGTGCTCTGATCATTGCTTGGTACAAAGTGTAGTGCCCATTTAACGTCCGGCTCGCACAAGATCTGCGACTCGACGCGTTTAGCATTACAAGTCAGCGGATCGGGATGGAATGCGGTTCTTTTTTGCATCCTACCCATGGGGATCGGCTTGTTTCCTTTTCAATGATCCCAGTAACTGCACTGCGGTTGTAGTGATGAATGTGATACTACAAGGGATGAAATCATTCCCAACCTTTGTATGACGCGTCTTTCAAGGCTGCAACTGCCGGCAAATAGCAGGCTTATCAAGCTTGGACTAATGCGTTAGTCACTAAGGATCCGAACTCTGAAGCGGAAATACTTATTTGAAGCGGTACTTCCAGATTCTTCAAACGGAAAATTGCTAGAGCAAAGTTCAAGCATGTCATTAAGATTGAGGATCAGCTTGCACCTTGGTACTCTGGTATGCGCAACTTCTGGGCGCTTTCAAAAGCCTCTTTGGAAAGCTTTTGCACCACCTCCATTGCAAACTGTGAACGACTCCCTGGCCCACACGGCAAAAGAGAACGTCGATCTCTTGGGCACTCTTTTTGCCTCAATCTCGACGACAAGGGGAGGACACCGGCTATCATAGTAATTTTTTGTATTCTTGTGATTGTTATTATTATTGATAAATGGTTATGAAATCAGATTGTTTCAGTACTATTGATTTACAGGAATTAAATTTTATAATTACGAGTTTAATATCAACAATTAAAGAAGACAAAGAGAGGATTACTTTCAATATAAAAACAATTCAGTAAGAGTTTAATCAATCAATCAATAATTATCAAAAGTTTTATATTCGTAGCTTTTATTGAATAGTTGGACTCAAATTGTATTGAATGCTTCACAATTTTGAACTCTTTGTTATCATGGTCATTTGGCGTACGAAGAGCAAAAAGTAGTATTTTAATTACAGTTAAATGGGGTTTTGTTATTTGAACGGCTTTTCTGTGTTTGTTTTTGAACTTTTAAAAAAAAAACAAAAACCCCAAAGTTTAATTGCATTCCCAATCACTTGATTCGACTACGAATTAATTGTGCTATAAAGAAACGCAAAGTTGTAAAAAACCTGGATCTTGTATAACAAAAAGGAAAACGTTTTCAGTTTTATATTATAACATAATGTAGTGGAGTAACAGAAATATAAATATCTATAATATTTAAATATGTATTTATTGTTCTTACTTTTATGAGATGTTGAAAATGTTCAAATATTGTGTGTATTTGATTTTTTGTTTACTTTTAAATAAAATACCTAAAAATTAAGGCTGTTTTACAGTAAGAGTTTAACATATTCAAAAATAATACAAATTTAATAAATATTCAAGTGACACATATTCTCTTATTTACATACAGCACTATTTACATACAGTAGAATTTAAGTACTGAGACCCTTTTTGGCCTAGTTAAATAATCAGACATTACAGACAAAGGATAAAAGTATTGATATTTATTTTTATGATGTAATGTATGTGATGCTTTATAAATATAATTCAATGTATTTAGCCTGTAATAGATAAAAGTATAAATTTTTTGTTTAAATTAAAAAAGGTGCTTAATAGGAACTAGACAAACTTTATTTATGAAACGTTAAAAATATCCTCGAAAATGAACAATATGTTACTTCTTTATAAATATTTAAAAATATATGATTAAGATTCCGATGACAGGCAACTTATTCAACAAAAGAGTCTCTTATGTATTTAAAGATACACTTCGTTTATAGGTATTAGTTTTGTGTGGATAGCTTTCCAGCAAACCTGGCCACGACGTCCATTCATTCTAGCTTGAAATGGTTTACTCCATTGCAGTGACTGCGCGACCTTCATCACGGCTCCGCTCAAGGCCGGTTCTTTGCTAAAGAATATCGATTCAATTTACATTGGACTTGCTAAGCTAAGATAGTCCTAGGATATAAACTAAATGTCTTACTTTTATAAATGAGATTTAGGAAAAGGTTTTATAAATCCTAATAAACTTTCTTATTTTAATAAATATTATTTAAGCATTTGATTATTTTGAAATTAATTCGGTATTATAATTTCAATATACTTTAAATATTATTTTTCCATAACAGTGTTAAGAATATCCAGAAGTGTATCGATTTATTAAAGTACGAGAAGTGAATTGGATTTTATCATATTTCTAAATATATATTTAATAATTTCTTACTTAATGAACAAGTGCACAGGGTCCACATTTCACAATGTAGGTAGAATGATTAGTACAGACTAATAGCCTGCCCTTCAGAAAATTTTACTCATTCTTAATATATACACTTAAAACTACGTTGTACGTTATTTATCACCTTGTCGCCGTTTCTTCACCTTTCTTATCAAAAAGTCACCTAAATGATAACTCTGTGAACAATAATAAACTTCATTAACGTTTTAGAAACGTCTGTGTATTATACAAATATACATATCACAACTACCCACGTATCCAATACGTGGGTAATAAACCCGCGCATTTACATTACAATTTTCAGTGAGTTTTATATTAGTTAAAAATAAAGATTTTTTTTTTGCATATCAATAATGTTAAATACAAAAAGGTTGTTAATTCATTAATACACATCCATACATACATTTCAATCGGTTTATGGCTTTATATAGTTTAAATATTAATAGTAAGATTATAATTATAAAAAATATATAAAGTTGAAACATTTTTTTATTTTCTGTATATAAAAAATGTCTGTTTGTAAATATTTTTTTAATAAATATTCATATAAATTATTGCATAACTTAAAAATGGCGATGACAATTAGCGTCCCTAATTTATTTATATTATGACACTTTTTATTATATTTACAGTGATAACACCATTATGATTTATGATTATCCTTTTAAAATATAATCTTAATCTTAGCGTGTACGGAGACGCAAGTTTCACCCCGTGTTTCACCCCAGGGCCGTAGCATGTACGGAGCAATTAAAAGTCAATTTTTTATAGTATTTAATTGGCTCAAATTTTTTTTTACTATTTTTCCGTTTATTTAAATGCCTTTATGCAAACGTTTATATGAAAAATTGAAACAGCACACAGGGCTCAATTTCTGAAAATCTGGTGGCAGCGAAAGTGTTAACCGATTTAAATAAAATTTACACACCACGTGCAGTTTCACTTAAACTAAAAGATAGAATAATGTTCAACTCAATTCATACTCGCAATATTATTTTATTGCAAATTATTTGTTTACTATTTTGCAGTCACAATTTTCAGTTAGCTCCTAACGATTCTAACCTATGGCGGTATCAGTTGACTGGACTGAGTTATTACGAATGAGGTAGGGCAGACGCCCTAACTACGTCATTCGTAAGTTTAGTTTTCCAAGTTATTTACTAAAGACTTTGTAATACAGAAATGGTTTCCAAGTTATTTACTATAAACTTGGATAAAATAAAAAAAATATTTATAATTATTTTATTTTGATTTTTGCTTAATATCGACTAAGAAAACATTATGGTAACAGATGTACTCTGTACGTTACCCCTTAAATAGTTTACTACAATGTAATATATCAAAATAAATAGGCACAACAACGCGTGACCGGGTCTGCTAGTATTTTATATAGAATAATTAAAGAAAATATATATATTCGTATTATTAAATAAATTTATTGAAGAAATGAGTTTTCAGTGTAGTTCACAAGAAACTTGTGTCATCGTTCTTCTGTCTTGAAGTGAATTAAGGTTTATATTAGAAATATTGGGATCACGTCTACTTATTAAGAGTTCAATTACACATGTATCCGATAAAGACACTACAAATGCAGATAAAAAATCAAACTGTAAAAGCTTTTATTTAAATTTAAATATAAATAAACTATTGTAAATATACTATTGTTGTAGCTATTATTAAAGTATAATATAAGTAAAATTAGAGTTTGAGCTCGATGGTAATCGTCTGCCGTTATGTTTGTATCATTTAATGAGTCATAAAATTCATCTTTACTTGGTCAAATGATCGCGCCAATGTCGAATGACGAAGAAATGAGACCCAAAACTCTTGAATAATCGATTTATTATACGATTTTACAATAATTAATAAATTAAAAATATTGTAACAAAAGATGATGTTATTAGGTCCGAGTCTCAAAGCGCAATGAACAAATGACGTATCGCCGCTGCTTGTGTGTACCGTTGCCTTATAATTTGACAGGCGTTGTATTGGCTTGAACATTTTAATGTAAATAAAAACATATTGTACTTCATGGATTAGTCAATAACGTTTATTATTTTGGTTTCATCGGGTTTTTGTTATTTTACTGCTTTCTTTTATTTATAAACTTCGAACATTAAAGTAACAAAGTAGTACTTGAACTTTACTAGGAGAAAAATGGTCGTTACAAGATAAGGAAAATTGATGTCATGATGAGCTTACATGATTAATTTGTAGGTGTTTTTTATCTGAGGGCTGGAGTTATATAACACTATTTACAATATTAGTTACTTGCTCAAATTTTTTTTAAAACTTACTACCTAAGTATTTATTTTTCTGTTTAAATAACTTTTCTGTTTAAATATAATTATCATACAACATCGAAAAATATTTGAACAAATTTTGCAATATACCATTTTTTTATAATATATAATAATGTATTTTGGCTCATATATTATTTTTATATTTTCTGTTAACATTGTTGGTTGACTAGATAATGCCTAGAAAGCTTTAAGTCCGCCAATTCTACCATTTTTTGTGCAATGAAGTTTTTCAATAATAATAATAATATATCAAAGTGATTTCCAATTAATAATTAGTTATTTAGTAAAAGTTCAGCTTACTTACAATAAAGTAATGTCATATTTGATAGTTCATATTTGATAAATTTGAGTTTATTCGTTCGTATTGAGTTCGTAAACCTTAAAAATTATTTCACCTCACTTAAAAAAATTAAGTTAGATACATTAAATGGTACAATTATAAGTGAGATCGGTTCGCTAAGACTATTTAAAATCTTTGTCTACTATGACATACATAATACTTGCATGCAAATAGCTTAATAATGCTGAGAATCTTAGTTCTATTTCACTAATACGATAATTTATCTGAAGGTCAACATTACTTCCGGTTCTTGTGTCTTCATTGATTCATTGATTCATTGTTGTTAGTTGCTGTTGTTATTGGAATACAAATTAATCTAACTCATTTACCTAATTAGGATTTCATTAAGTAGTTGTATCATAGACACTCGATATTAAGATTTTTTCATTCTGTTTCTCATTACATTAATATAAAATTCTTATATATATTTACAAATAGAAGACATGTCAACTTTCCTTAAAATCAGTACATATAATTAACTAATTAAAAACAATGTTAATTATGTTATATATACCTAATGAAATAGTTGCAAACAAATATAACGCCATTGTTAATGTTATAGATTTACAACAGAAAGAATGAACGAAGTAAAAAAACAAGTCAATTTGTTTTAAGTAATTGTATGTTTTTGTAGATGTATTTTTCTTTTTACTGCAGTTGCTTGTAACCCATTACATCTATAAATAATTCTAAATGGTTGATCTAGACTTAGAACAGGACGTTTTTTACAGAGAGATTTATTACCGTAACTTAGTATTGCAAAGAAACAAAAATGTTTTTGTACACCACTCGGGGTCATTCTCGTTACGAATGAATATTAAATATTATTATTATTTGTATATTAAACTGTTTCATAATAATGGGTTAATATATAATTTATGGTTTTATAATATATATTAATGTTCACTTCATGTGTTTGTTATGGAGGTTTTCTGAATCAATATTAGTGAATGTTTAGGTTCGTTAATAGTAACGGATTTAATAAAAGAAATAGTAACGGATTTATTTATATATATATATAGATATATACATACACATATATGGCTTTTGTTATGTCTACTTTTAATGCTAATATCACTTTAATTAACTAGTACTTTACTTAACTTTAACTAGTAATTAATGTTACTCACACTGAGGAGCCGAGGCATAATGCCCGAAATAATATTGTGCTAAACTACGGTTAAGTTCTAATAGAAGATTAAAATAGTAAATGTACAGTTAAATATGTAAAATTTTGTATTGCAAATTAACATAATAGGTTAAAAATATCAAGTTAATTCATTTTCTACCTTCACGTTCTTTATCTATTGCAATAAATAAACCTGTATTTCCATAACGAGCACATACGTTAAGTTTGTCTTTTCGGTAACCGATGTGAGCAACTAATAATACTGGAAGTTGATCTGTCATATAGTTAAAGATTTTTCTTACTGACTGACTGATACACAGTACGATACACATATATTCTTATTTTTAATAAAGGCACTCAAAAAGATATGATTTCATTCCATTAAATTATTCTTCAAGATTTTAAATAGGAATTAAAAGTTTGGATATAGTTTGATCATTTTGAAGTAAGAAATATAATATTTTATATTGTGATTGCTTATGAGGGTGTAACCGCGACCAAAACTTAACACGTTATGACTTAGTAATTCAGGTATTATGATTTAGTGTATAAATTTTAACATAATATACAAAGTTTAATGTAACTCCGATCCGCTGCCGTGTGCTGCGGGAGTTGAGCTGAGCCCCTCCCCTTTTAAATAAAATATAATATTACATTTTTTTTTAATTATTTATTTAGTAGTTTTTATGTGATGTTTTTATAAGCGTCTATAGGAGAAACAATTCTTTGACCATCATTTCTGAACGGAATGATTTTAATTTTGTTTTTTTTTTAAACATGTCCATTCCCAAGCTTCATTTAAATCAGTTCAGTAGTTTTAATGTGATGTTCATTAAAAAGAAGTTTCCCAAAACGATTAAGAGTAATAAGTATCATAACAGTATCAGTTCATACCGAATATGAGAACAAATATTTAAAATTGGTAACTAATAACATGATTAAATTTTTGAACAATGAAATATTGTATTATTTTTATTCTTTCCTTTACCTTTAAAATAATGAAACATGTTAAAAAAACTGATACTTTACTTTCTAGGCTTTGACATTGTATTCTACTTTTAATGAAATATCAATCACTATGTTAAATTATTGAATTCATAATAATCAGTAATCTCTATGTTTAAATTAATTAATGTCAACGTTCCAAATGATGGAGTTATTTTAAACATAATTAAACATGACTTTGTACAATTAAAATAATATTAAACAAACGCTCTATCTATTAAGCGTCCACTTGGGTATTTTCACCTTAAATAAAACTATCAAAGCATAATATTTTCTTTTTTTTAAAATAGCTTGAGATCATTGATTTTCCCACAGGTTTCATAGTTTAAATAATATATATTGTGGTTGATAATCCAGATGGTTGATATATTAAACGGGCCAATATTAAACTGTATTAATTGACAGAATGTTTATTTAGCTAAATGTTTTGAAAGTTGCTTTTTATCCTGGGATTTTTTTATGAAAAAAGTAATAGGGACTAAGCCTTATTATTTAGCGCCTAAACAAATTATTTACGATAACACATAAGATAATGGTAAAGAGACCGGACCTGTAGATTTTAAAGAAGGATCGTTTGAGGCACAAATAGCTAGACAATGGTTTAATGTCATAATTATTGTGTAAGATAAACAGATAAAATTTGCAACATAGGGAATTTGTTTGGAGCGGCCTTCGTGTCCTGTCGCGTGCTGAATACACTCAAATGGCGTGATTTACATTTACGAAAGCATGCCAAGTATGTGCTTTAGTAATGGCATGCACGATTAGAATAATATATTAAGAATATATAGTAAGAGTTATCTTATTCATTATTTATATTATTATTATTAAATTAAAATAAACAACAAAATGTCTCAATTGACCAATATCATTTAACATTTATTCTTCACATAATAAAAGTAATGTTGTCTAGAAAAATAAATAAATAATTATTAATTAGGTATATAATATAGAATGATTTATAAGATACTAATAAGAATTTATTCTCCAATTTAGTTAGTTTTGCTCTGCTGCTGAAATCTCATGTAAAGTTTTTTCTGTACTATAAATTGTATTTATAACATTTTTTATAAACGGCGAGTGATATCTTAACCTTAAGCAAATCCTGGTTATGAATGTAACGTATAAATAATTTACTGCTCACCCGCATTATTTTTTTTAAAACTTGTATTGGTTCAATGAATCTTTGATTAAATTAATTGTATGTAAATATATTTGTATAAATAAATATTTTTACCCCATGCGTCTGGTGACATCGAACTGTGCGATGAATTCATTTAATTACGTAGCGACGGTAAATTTATTCATGTTGATTTTATTCTGTAACAAGTAAGATTAATTATTTATTTTTATATATGTGTCTTGCATTTAATACGTATTTCATAATATTTGAATTCGGTATTTATTATTAATTATTTATATATTTTGACCTTCAATAAAATGGGTAATCATTTATAAGAGACGAAGCTTCTTAGCATTCCATGGATTCACCGTGCGGGTGCCGGGCCCATCGCGTTGCAAGAAGAGGAGCGCAAACAATGCCTGGGACTTGCGACCCAGACGGAGGTTTAAGGGGCCAATTTACTATGCGCATACACGTTCACCTTCACTGTTTACGCTCCTCTCCCTACCTAACCAAATATCGTAAGAACCTACTAAAGCCGCCTTTGAAATACGTTCCAGAAATGAACTGATGATCGTTCTAGAAAGGCCGAGATCCTTAAATAAGTTGTAGAGAAATTTTGCTGTTATACCTCTCGCTCCTACTTCTACAGCGTACAAATTAACTATAAATTTATTCCTGATCAGTTCGTTACATAGTGTATTCTACTTTATCGTACCTTAAGTTAATCTGAAATACTTTCCCAGCTTTGAATACTAAGCAGTGGAAGATTTTTTTTTTGTTAAAGTTTTAAAGATTTTATGGTCATATAAAATATTTTGTCAATAATAACAATGTCTCTTCTCTTTTCAATTTAATTCTTTGTGGTTCGTTCGAATTTAAAAAATAAAATAGCAGGTACTCTTTTCACATTCCTTTCATATTTCATATTTTCATACTATTTCATATTTTTTATTTAATGAAATGCTTCCCATACTACCCACTTCTTTTTTATTTTTAATAATCCTTTCAACAAAATAAAAATTTATTATACAATAGTGTAATAACTGAACCTTGAACTTATAGAATTGTAATTTCCTTAGAAAAAATATTTGAAATGAATTTTCTATTGTTTCTTTGATTTCGATGATGCCCAAGAGATGAGACCGAAATTGCCAGTAAGTTTGATATATCTTATTTTGTACTTATTCTATTTATTGTAATTTCAATGTAATTTTAAGTAAAAAAGTCGTCTAAAAACCTAGTGACTTAATTATTACATAAGTTTGTATGTTTATATGTTAATTAGGGTGAAGTGCAACCTAGTTACTACTAGTTACTACTTCAATTTGCAAAATTCTAAATTTGAATTACGATCTCTCTATTTTAAGACATACTTTTCATATATTAGATGCATACACGCCCACATATAGAATTAATCAGACACAGTAGTTACACAATTACCAAGTACCATTAGCTCTACAAACCGGGTGAAACTGTCAACACCGTTCGCTACCTTGAACAAAAGGTCAATTTGAAGCATGTATTGGGCGAAAAACAACCGGAATGGGCTTCAAGGCACGCAAAGGTGATTTTACAGCACGACAACGCCCCCTCGCACACAGTGAAAGCGGTAAGAGACAACATTTCTACGTTTGGCTGGGAACTCTTGCACCACCCGCCATATTCACCACACCTAGCCCCATCTGATTACTATCTGTTTTCATCAATGTCCTCTACGAAAAACTACGAGAACTACAAAAATTTCTAAAAATGGCTTGGCGACTGGACCATTTCGAAAGATGAACATTTTTTTTGGAAGGGCATCCACGATTTGCCAGAGAGATGGAGAAAATATGTATCAAGCAATGGTGCATATTTTGAATAAAAGGTTTTTTTTTACTTTGTTCCCTAAATGACGTGTTTTTTCTTAAAAAAAATTAAGAATTATTAACAATTATCAATTATTATTTGTTTTGATAAAGAGTCTCATTATAATTTTGTTTTAATACATTCAACAAATTAAGTAAAATTTAATAATCTATTATAATGATATTGATGTTGTAGAAAATACAAACTTTATCAATTATTTTTGAACAAATTGAAAATTAACTTTTGTTCTTCTCCTGTTTATATTTGTTTGTCTCATTATAGCAAGAAATGTGTTTGACAAAATTCAATTGAATTTCTTATGGTAAAAGTTATTTTTTAGTATATATAGAATAATTTTGCCTTCGGATTTCTTTTTCGATTTTCACGAATAAGATTAAACAAGAGTACAACAAGACTACCGGATGGATATTTAGCTTTAATTGATTGACCTATATAATATTGAAACTGTTAATAGGTCATCGCATTTGTTAATCCATTCCAAAATAGTATTTTCGAGATTACATTTGAGAAGAGCTAAGGTAATATATGGTAATGGTAGATGTTCTTTTTTGTTAAATGTTCAGTGATTGGTTTGAGCGTTTGAGGTTTATTTATATTTTTTAAACCTATAAATTTTTGTCTTATATTTATAAATATATTTATTATTTTATTTATTCACTTTGTTCCATAAACATATTTATAATAATTCAGAGAATAATAATCTTAGATATTAATTACCCTTGTAAGCCATCCTATAAGCTGATCAAACAGTAATTTTCTCTTCAAAATAAAACACCACATGTAACGTCTTACAAGATGAGTCTTTAATTACTCTCTGTTTGAAAAAGTTCTATAATAAACGTTTGGATTATAAAACGAATATTACACGGAATAATATTATGTTTTATTACTAGAAGAAGATAAAATTTAGTTTGTGCATAAAATTTATAAGATTATGTAAGTGGTATTGTTATAATTACTACGTTTTGTGAAATCAAAACTTTCATAATGTAGCATTCTTTGATCTCATACTCATACTCATCTGCTTATTTCTAGGTTATAAGTAACATATAATGCTTTTTAGTTTCTTTTATTCTACGACACAAACTTAAATTTATAACACATTTATTAACACGTCTACGGTACTCCTACTCAAAGTGATGGAGAGCATCATCAATAAACAGCTCCTCACCTACCTCGATGAGCACCAGTTGGTCAATGACCGGCAATATGGCTTTCGCCATGGTCGATCGGCTGGTGATCTTCTGTTATATCTTACGCACCGTTGAACAGCTGTCATTGAAAGCAAGGGAGAGGGTCTGGCAGTTAGTCTGGATATGGCGAAAGCTTTCAATCGTGTATGGCACAAGGGGCTTCTTTCGAAGCTACCATCCTATGGGCTTCCCGAGAGTTTATGCAAGTGGATCACCAGTTTTCTCACTGGGCGGAGCATACAGGTCGTTCTTGACGGTTTTTGCTCGGACCCCAAGCCCGTGAACACTGGTGTACCCCAAGGCTGCGTGCTATCCCCAACTCTGTTCCTCCTGCACATCAAAAATATGTTGGATATTTCCAACATACATTGTTATGCGGATGACAGCACTGGGGATGCGGTATATTCCGGTCGTGCAGGTCTGTCTCGGGAAAACGTCGACGAGTGCCGAAAGAAACTTGTGTCTTCAATAGAGACCTCCCTGGGGATGGTCTCTGAGTGGGGTGAACTGAACCACGTTCAGTTCAATCCCCTAAAGACACAAGTTTGCTCGTTTACCACAAAGAAAACCCCATTTGTCGTATCACCACTCTTCGAGAGCACTCCTCTCATTGCCTCGCCAAGTATCAGAATACTGGGTCTCGATATTTCGAACGGTTGTCAGTTTCGTGGTCATCTGCAGAGCAAGGCCAAGTTGGCCTCGAAGAAATTGGGAGTGATCAATAGAGCGAGGCAGTACTTCAAACCTGGCCAAAGACTTGCGCTCTATAAGGCGCAGGTCTGGCTACACATGGAGTACTGTTCTCATCTCTGGTCCGGATCACCCCAATATCAGCTTCCTTTGATCGCGTACAACGGAGAGCCGTTCAAATTGTCGGGGACGCGGTGTTCTGCGAACGGCTGGACTCTTTGGCATTGCGTAGAGACGTGGCTTCTTTGTGCGTCTTCTACCGCATTTACAACGGGGAGTGTTCCGAAGAACTATTCGATCTGATGCCTGCCGCCGAATTTCATCACCGCACAGCGCGTCATCGCCTCCAATACCATCCTTACCACCTGGATGCGTGGCGATCCTCCACTGTGCGGTTCTCAAGGACATTTTTTCCACGTTCCACTCGCTTGTGGAACGAACTCCCTTCGGCGGTATTTCCAGATCGGTACGACATGGGTACCTTCAAAAAAGGCGTTTATTCCTACCTACAAGGCCGGCAATGCTTTGTTTGTCCTCAGATGTTGCAGGAGTTCATGGGCGGCGGTGATTACGTCCATCCGTGACCCGCCAGCTCGTTTGCCCTCCTCTTAAAATTAAAAAAAAAAAATTATTATCTATATTAATTACCCATACTAGTCTAGGATTATACAATAACTTATCTTCATATTTATTTTATCAACAATAATTTATCTTCACATTTATGATGTCAGATGTAGAAGATGTCAGTTGTTTCATATCAATTAATTAGAGCGGAAAGCTTTTAAATACGAATAGCAACATAATAATTTATACACATTTCTCCCTTGTAATTATTATATGTATATATATGATATGTATAAATTGAACAAAGGCAATGTTATTAGAATATTCTTGCATTTTTACTTTATAAAGCGACAGACACGACATGTTGCTTCAAACAGTTTAATGTATTATGCAATTACCATGTGAATTAATATTTACTTCTACTTTAGTAATAGAAATGCAAATACAATACTGATTTTTACATTATAATTTCCTCATTTACAGAATCACAAGTAGCAATGTGACTGGAATATCTATAATATACATTGTATTCAAAGAAATTGGAGCATATATTATTGATACTTAATTAAATTCATTCTCTAATTGTATTAAAAAATAAAAACATCGTCACTGTTTCAAGTTGATTCCTTTTTAAATATGAATAAGAAAGTAGCTTTTATTATATATATAAAGTGTAATTATGTAGTCGAAATAATATAAATAAATAAAAAGCTCAAAGTTTTGACTAAGAACGTAGTAGCGACCAAATGGCGTAAAATCCAACAGTGACCATCCTAAGTACTTGGGACTAAGTGGGACGTCATGAGATCGTCATGACCCTCGACTGTAAATAGCTTTTTATCCTCATGAACCTGTAATTATTTAATCAACTATATACTATTTTAATTTGTTCATTTTTACACAATGTTTTAGAAGTTCAAGCTTTTGTCGTAAAATAAAATCAAATTATGAATAAATTATAATTTATTTAAAATACCCTAGATATAAGTTAGTAAATTATTGAAGTAGTCAAATATTACTACGTTATACCATGTAAGTTATTTTATTCGTAAACAGAAACTAAACTAAACTGAAAGTTTGACTGATAGCGAACACTTCAGCGTTATGTCTGCCAATTTTATAATTATATTTTACAATAAATATCTCTCTCCAAAGATATATTAATTTCTGAATTATATACGTCTGTATCGGTAGCATTTGACAGGTCCAATAGTAAACCATAATTTTTCAAAGGCATGTTAATTATAAAGCTTTTGGGTTCAAATTAATAAATTGTTCCAACTAATTATTAAAGAGAAATGAACGATTGTTTAAACCCCATTTTATGATAAGTAAGTAATAAATAAATTTTGAAAATTGAATATTGATATAATATAAATAATTTTTACCACATTTGTGTCATAAAGTTTGTCGTCCTCTGTGCCTTTCCACTTTGATTAATACTCATATTAATAAAAATATATTTACGATATGAAAGTTGTTTTAATTTTTAATGTCAAATTAAGTGAGTTAAATAAATTAAATAAAATAAAGAAATCTGTTTATACTACTGTTAGTATTTTCATAAATGAAACTTTTATATTGAGAATATATTATTATGTGCAACAGTTATGATGAAATATCTCATGGCCTTTTGCAGCACCAGAGGATTTACATCTTTTATGACAAAAGGTAGAAAATAGAGAAAAGAAACATGAATTAACTTTGAGAATTATAATAATGAAGTCAACGAACTGGGCAATCGTTCGGAAGTAATAACAATGACATGGCCTAAAATCGCTCGTATCATGATCAGTGTTTACTAAAGTGAAACAACGAGAAAAAATTTAATAGAAAAAGATAAAACCGATAAATATGTTTTTTAAAGTAAACAACAGCAGACTTATTGACTTACTTAAATAACAATGAGCTGCGTTTCTGTATAATATTTTACTGAGCGGTGTTTAAGTACATCTCAAAATAAGACACGCTTAAACTTAACAAATGCTTGTAACTTACGTATGAGAAAGCTTATTTAAAATTTAAGAGATGATCAAATATTAAAGAAGCTGTAATGTACTTGATGGACCTTTCAGTGTTAAGTCGTGAGCCGTCTGGAAGAAAATAATCGAATAAATACCAAATAAAAGTACTTTGTGTTTGCATCTCATTCTCTCGGTTTCAAGATGGCGTCTATTACATATAAGTTCATACCCCGAATGTGTTAGAAACTATTAGGGCAAATTATAATTTTACTCACCTGAAAACAACCGATTAAATATTTATAATTTAAATCTATTATTCACAAATATATTATATTTAAGGTAAATTATACCATTTCATATTTCAGACGAATGACTGTCAAATAAAAAAAAGGATTTTGTCGAAGTAAGATATAACACCTGTCATCATCCACCTCTGAACCCATCAATCCTCTTATCTATCTCGACGAAATGTAGGTTTATTCAAACGGAGGGTAACTTATTATTATTCAAATAATATGTCAAATATTTATAATAGTAATATTATTGAAATTTGATTAGATATATTACAAAGTTTATACATATTAATTTCAAATTTCTTAGACTACAAGAAACCTTTTCTTCACAGATTCATTAATTAAAAAGTGAGGATGTTTAAAAAATTATTTAAATTACTTTAAGTTAATTTTGCAATCTGTTTTTTTTTTGTATCAAAATCACTTTTTGTAATACTATATTTTTTATAATTATATAACGAAACAGGAAAAAAGAAATTATAAATTTACAATAAAAAAATAAACATAACAGAAAAATGAATGAACGTAAACATATTAATAAAAGAGTTATTCAAGCCGAATGGTATATTATGTAGCTACAAGAGTATCCTTCTAAACTTAATATATATTAGTTTATTTATGTAAATTAGTCTTCATGAGAACAACGCGCTTTGTTAATCCAAGCCGTCCTAATTGGCGTCTGTTTGTAACTAGGAATATAGTGTTATAGTTTTGAAGATAAAATATTGCATTAATTCATTTTTTAATTGATTATTTTCATATTTTAACTATTCATATTACCAGCAACAGTGTTTTACAAGTTAAAAACACGTTTTATTTTATTTAATCAAGAATGTGCAATTTAAATTTAATAAATTGCTGTAGTTTGAAAAGAAATTAATAAAAAAATCATCCAATTTATTTAACTAATTTTAAAAATATTGATGTTAAACATAGAAATTAAATTAAGTTCAAAACTAAAAATGGACTTACATTACATTACTTACTTGACGTAGATCTTTTTATGTAAAGCAAACATGTTACGTTCAAATCAAGTTTTGTTATTACTAGATAGGAATAATAATCGCCCTCTTTATAATGTCTACTACTGTAATTTTTTTTTATTAATTTAAATATGAATAATTTATTTAATTAATTTAAATACATAAATAGATCTCAAGAGCGTATAGTGAATAATTGAAAAACTATACTTTTATTTTTATTTATATATATTTATATAGAGTCTTGTATATAAAAAGTAAAAACTCTAATAATATCTGTACTGTTAAATATAAATACAGCATGTATCAACGCAGGCGATTGATTGTGGCGTCACGTTTTTTATTGTTAATGTTAAATTTTAGAGTAAAAATGTCTTGGAATGTAAAAGATTTTCGTATTATCGTAAAATAGTTTTTATACGACATTTACTACCTGAAGACTGCACAATTTCTTTTATGTTGAAGGATTTTTTTTTATGTTATAACATGTACTATAATTGTAAGAACAATATAGAAAAAAATTAATTCTCCTAAAATACTTAAAATAAGTCTAAAAATATAGAATTAATAGGCATTTTAGAAAGTTTAATATTAGTATGAAGTGAAAGCTAAATTTTTTATATCAAATGGTTTTTAAATATATTGTAAGTGCAGTTTCAATCTAGTTGCTGTGAAATCAACTCTACACGGTGGTTGAGGCTAGGTAATTCCCACTTATTTGGGATTATGCATTGTTCTGTAATATTATAAAAGTTACCTAAACCAAAATATCATCCAAAAATTCTTTAAACTATATTGCTATTGAAATGTATACTTAATGCTACTCGTAAGCCAATTAGACTGGTGAGAGACTTGTGTCGCCTACTCAGTGGCTTTTTATTTCACACGAGTTTTCCTTGACCAAATTGAAATCCTTACATACATAATAAGTAACATATTGCAGAAAAAAAAGATCATATTTATATATATATATATTTATATATATATATATATATACATAAACAAATAGACCTCAAATATTAAGTGATAATAGGGGAATGAAACAATCATTTCAATCTGTCGTTATAAAAAAATTACAACTTTAAGTGCATACAGTTAACAATAGGTTTTGAGCACAACTTCATAAACTAACTATTAACTATTGTTTTGATCTAAAAGACACTGAGTATTGATTTGTAATAAAAAATATTTTTGTAACGTAGAAAAAACATCATTATATATAAGTTTCGAAATTAAATGTTTTATAAATACAGAATTCTTTAAATTAAACGCACTTCAGTTCAATCAACCATGTACGAGTTTTAAAATCTCTCTGAACCAATGAACAATAATTCCATATGCCAAAAATGTATTACATTTTAAATTTCTCAAATATTACGATAGATACGGTAAATACTACGAAAGTAATGCTAATTACCGTACTTTACGTTTGCTAAGGTTATTAAGAATAATTTGGCGACAAAGTAAATTTTAAGCTTTAATATTTTCAATAATAACCACAAAACCAATAAAAGTTTCACAACAAAACAACCACACTTGCTTCAGACTTTGAAAACGATGTTAAGTAAATATTGAAATATAAACCGATTTGTTTTCTTAGTTTCAAGATACTGAAAGATTTTTTATAGGAACTGAAGCCGTGGCTTTATTTATTCATCTTCATTTTTAGTAAAAAATTAATAATAAGAAAATAGATTGTCTTCTAACATATATGTGTTTCTTTTTTCAACCGCCATCAATAGATATAAGTATAATTTGACATAATTAAAATTTGTATTGCATAAAATTTAACTTAATATATGAAACAAATTTAATTAAAAGAGTAAATATTAGCGGATTAATTACAGTATCGATTTAAACCAGTGTTTGTTGCGATATAGTGTAAATTTTACCATATTTTAAGTTTGAATGGTCGAGTATATGAGGATTGGATCAAAAGTTGATATTTATAATAAATGCATATAATTTTTAAAGTGCAAAATTGCGGCCATATTTGATGTTTCTTACTTTAAATAATAGTAATTACTCCACCTCCATTATACAACTTTATAAATAACAATTTTGCTAAAGGTTTTGAATTAGTCACACAGACAAGTGTGAGCTTAAAAAAGAAAAGAAACGGTTAATGTTAAAAGAACGGTAAATCCTCATTTATTCATTCAAGTCAAGCGTGTCTTTCCCGAGCCTGGAAAATTTAATCTTGTTAACAATACTTATTAATTAAGGATGTAATGAAATGAATTCAGAACACAGTTCAGTGACATGTGATAATTCGGTAAATAATTTTGTTTCGTCTTTTATTGTTTCGTCTGACAAAATTAATTTAAATATTTTGTCTATAAATATAATAATATCACTAAATATATTCTTTTACAAACATTATTGAATAGTTATGTAATGTAAGTAGAAGCATGAGTGCCGAAATATAAAAGGATTACCAATTAATCTTGTCGACTGCTAATACCACTGTTTTAATTCTGAATTAAGGATTTAAAAAAACACTGTTCAAAAGGAGCTTCGAATAGAATTGATATATATGAATTTAGTTAGTCCTTTAAAATAAATGTTACTCTATAAAAATACCATATTATTAAATCAGGTAAATATCTACTGAGTAAAAAAAACAAAAAAAAAAACGCTTTAAAAGATATTTTGACAAAAGATATTTTTTATTTTAACATAAAATTTAATTGGACAATACATTTCTATGTCAAAAAAGAAGTGAATAAAAAGTTACAACGTGTCTAGAAGTTTTACATAATCTTTTATTGCCAGACAGTAATATCGTAGCTTCTTGTTCTAATTAATTAGATTTTGTCCGAAAGCGGGTGACTTGATTAGATTGGTACTCTCTCTCTCTCTCTCTCTCTCTCTCTCTCTCTCTCTCTCTCTCTCTCTCTCTCTCTCTCTCTCTCTCTCTCTCTCTCTCTCTCTCTCTCTCTCTCTCTTTCTCTGTAATTTCTTTACAGAGACAGAAAGAGAGATTATTTTTTATTTGTTAAAATTGTGTTCGTACTAACTGTACTCGTTATATTAATTTCAAAAATAGCTTTTGAACGGCCTAACCATTTAATACTATTTAATTAAGTAACAATGTTAATTGCAACAGCCCATGTTTGTGTATAATTTAAAAGTTATCTATTGTATTTGTATACATATTGTCAATAAAAGATATTAAACAAAAATATTACAAACTAAAACGACGTAGTTTTCGCCGTCTCAGATAGGAAAAATTTACCGGTCAACTTTTTTTCCCATTATTTTTTGCAAAGCAAACGAACTGTTCCTAATTGTACGCTGTCAATAAATATTCTTAATATCGTACTCGCAATGAAGATTATTAAAGCAAAAAATTGCTAGTCCTATGTGTCTAATGTAGTTTCTCTTAATATTGTTTATTATAGTTAGCTACTCGCCGGTTTGTACAAATATTGCAAAATCTTTGTCTTAATGTTCAGCCTGTTCTAAATCTTGTTCCAAACTGTGGATGTTTTTTATTCAAGTAACGTAATTCAGCTAATTTGAAAACAATTTACTTGTCTGTACAAATCAATGAAAAAAATAAAACAGACGCTTCTAGTGAGCTAATCCAGTTCATTGTTCCTACTAAAAAAATAAGACAATTTATATTCGTGTTTAATTTTGAAGATCTCACTCTGATTATTAATTATTACTTTTATAATACTAAACATTATACTAGTCTGGAAAAATAGAGTGATCTTGATTCACACTTAGAATTGAAGCGTATCGTATATGAACAACTGAGACGTTCAAAGAAATCGGTTTCTAGTTTTTCATTACAAATCGATACTCTCAGTTGGGTTTAAACATCTACAAAACCATTAAAAGCAATCAATCGCGTTGCCTGCAGATTATAATTCAGACAGATAGACAGAGTTTTAATATTCATTTTTATAACTTATTGATATAAAGGAGGTATAAGAACTTTATTTGTCTCTGTTACAATGATTATTGTCTAAAAAACAATAACAAAACAAACAAAGATATATTATACAAATTTATATTATAGTTGATGATAATATCGATTATTATCTACTATTAATATGTTTAAATATCATTGTTTATATTAAAACAACAAAAACGAGTACTTTGTATAAGATATCCAAAAAGAGATTATTTTTATATAAGACACGTATTTTTATAAATATCAAGCAGCTGGATAAAAAAATTCTACAATTTGTTACCCTCGATTTTTTTATATGTTTGTGGAGCTTACTCAATTTATCTGTGAACAGTAGACCTCAGTAGGCTAGGGGATGAGCAATGTTTTAAGCGCCTTTTCCAAAAAGGAATAAGTATACCTATGTATGTATGTAGGTACATAACTACCGAATGAAATTTGGCTCCGCCAAATAACAACGGAGTTATTCAACTTAAAAATTTTTGATAATTCGCTATGACCGCCATTTTGAATTTTGAAATAACAAAAAAACACCTTAAATTTCGGCAAAGAATACTTAGACGAAATTTCAGCCCGCTAGCTGCCGCAAAGTCCGTTTTTGTCGTACGGATCAGAAATCCACCATTTTGAAATGTTTCGCCCAACCAAAAAAAACGTCTCGACATAAAAATTTTAATAATACAAAGAACACACCTACCGATTTTCTGCTACGCCAAAACAAAAACTAAAATCACCGCCATTTTGGGTTTTTCCTTCTAGTAAAAATAAGGCCGGACAAAAAAAAATAACTCAAAGAACATGATCACCAATTTTTGACGCGATCGAATGAAAGTTGCTCCTCTTACGCCAAAAACAAAAACAAAACTAAAAAACGCCGCCATTTTAGATTTTTTTGCTCAATCAAAAAAACGGCTCGACATAAAAATTCAAATAATTTAAAGAATACGTCTGCCGAATTTCGTGACGATAGGATGAAAAATACGCCGGCTACGCCGGAACAAACGTGCTGAAACACGTACGGAAAAATAGCAGAATGGGCCTATCTAGTGGAAACGTAGTCCTTCGGAAAAACGGCTTCGCTATGCTCAGCATTCATCCTTCGGTCAAAGATGACCCAATTTCGACCTCGATGAAATTGGGAATGATCAATAGAGCAAAGCAGTATTTCAATCCTGGCCAAAGACTTGCGCTTTCTAAGGTGCAAGTCCTGTTTTTATATGGAGTACTGTTCTCATCTCTTGTTCAGAACACCCAAAAATCAGCTTCTATCCATTGAACAATGGAAAGACGTTCTGATTATCGGGGACCCGGTGCTGTGTGAACGACTGAACTCTTTGGCATTGCTTAGAGACGTGACCTCTTTGTGCGGGAGGATTCAAGAATTATATTATAAAAGACACCCAGATAATATCTTACAATCAAAGAGATACACTAAAAAATTAAAATAATAAGTTATGAAAAGTATCAAGGGATTTCTTTGTTATACATTTTTGTATTAATCGTATTGGCTGAAGTATACTTTGAGTCCGCTTTACTATAAGGTCATATTTTAGATATTCTAAAATGTTAGAAGGCCTGTATGTTGTTTATTATCCACAGAGTACCAAAACTATATTCATGTTATCATACGCAGCTACGCAAACATGAGCGGAACATCAAAACAAAAACATTAGGAAAAGTGTCGTACATCAGGAAGTATTAAGTAGGAAGGAATAAAATTGTAATTTTTATTTGTTTTTAATAGGCCTTACGAATTATAACTATCAACAAATATATTCTCATTCATGATTTTCTTCCACTTATTTACGCACATTAAAATATACTCAAATTAAAAAAAGTTAATGATCAACAAAAGCTACTGATGCCCTGTTTTTAAAGATTTTATTCTTACGGTAGACTCTCAATAAATATTTGACAACATATTATTTATTCAGCAGAATTTTAATATTCAAAGTGGTATATACACGATAATTACTTGTATGTATATATAAGAAAATCACAAAATTTTCGCATTTAAAAGTTTTTAGTTAATCGAAATGTGTAGAACTTAAGTTGTTGACTCATTCGCAGGGTTGATATTATGTATACGTCAAACATTGTCAAATTTCATTTAAAAAAGCAGCTGCTAAGTATATAGCAGCATTCTGAGCCGGTGGTAGCTTATTCGTCGACTGATTATACCTTTTAAGTGCGATTCACAAGTGCGTGTAAATGCCTACTTGAGTAAAGATAATTTGAATCAATTTAATCCAATTTCAATACTCAAATTCAGATTTGAGTGATGAAACCATTAAATTGTTTATATTTCAAACAAATTCAAGGAAAAATTTGGTTGAAAGAATCCCTGGTCTTCCTGACTGCCTGGTCTAAGACTGTAGACAAAGACTTAAAAATAAATAATCTTCATATATTATAATAGACGGTTCTTATTTTACATTTCATTATTTTAATTAGTTAATTGTACCCAGGGCTGAAGCTGAGTGTGACGATGATGACAATGGGACAAATGTAGAGATTAGATTAAAAATAAGCTTACAGTACCTACTGTACAAGAAATATTACAGGGAATAATAACTTTAAATTTTTTTATGTAAATTAATGATAGTATTTCTAATTGTAAAAATAAATAACAATAACATACATACTCAAACATACTCAATCAGATCAGTCTGTTACTTCTGGATTGTCATTATTTTTAAATAGGATGGAAGGATGATTCAAGTATTGCAACCTCCTATATATTTCTCAAGTCACACTAAATTTAAGTAAAAAAGTGTATAAAAGTAAAAAAATAATAAAAAAATGTGATAAAAACTTATAAATAATAAAAAGTTTTCAGCAAAAAAAATAAATGATCTTGGAGGATCCAAAGGAGATAAATTTATGGAATTAAAATCTCATCACTATATGTTACTTAATTTATAAACGACGTTTTCGTTGCTAATATTGGAGACTAGAATGAATATAATAAAATAAAACTATAATTAAAAGAATACAGAAAACTAATTAAATAATTTCTAAATAAATAAATTAGTAGAATAGTAGAATTTTATTCTGGGTTTAGCAAAGAAACTAACAATAATATACTAAATACTTTGTAATTATATTTCACTCAACTACAGTATATTATAACATATAACTACTTTAAAATAATAAAAAAACAGACTTTCGTGTTGTCAACAAAAACAAGATTATGTCCAAGCTGATAAATAAAAGTTTTTTATAGGTCCTACTTTTTTAAAACAATATTTTTTTTTACTCCACATAACTGTTACAATTAATAATCTTTTCTTTTATTATATAATAATAATAAATTTCACAATCAATTTAAAATAGTCTTGACGAACAGAGAAAACGATATTAAATATATTATGAAAATAATTCATAAGATGTCATATATGGTTTTTAAATCAATTCAAATATAAAAGTCATTAAAAAGTTCAACTCATTGTGTGAGTGATCTACTTTTAATATAAAAATAACACTTAAAACAAATTAAATATATGTTTGTTTGTTTGGCATGCGGTGATAGAATAATTAAATTAAGCACTTTAGCTTGAGGTTTGTTTTTCTCCAACTTCTTAAATACAAATACTTTTTTATTTACCTTAGTCAATGAAAGACGTTTATGTAAATGCTCTGTTTAATTTAATAATTAGTGTGTATGTGTGTGTGTGTGTGTGTGTGTGTGTATATATAGGTAACTTCTCATACAATAATTAGAATAGAGGTATATTTTGTAGTAATTAATTAATTAAATTAAAAAATATATTTTTTAAATATATTATATCTGAATAATAAATTTCATGTTTAATGTTATTACGGTATCGAGATCTATTGTTATCGTTTATTTCAATCTAAAAAAAATAAACATTTAATGATATTTTGGCAAAGCAATTTAATTTTTTTTACGAAAAATTCTTTCTTTTAATTAATTATGTAAAATGATATAGTCTCTTAGTCAACAGTTTATCATACATTATCTTATAGGATACTTTTATAATTATCAAGATTCATATTTACGACTCTTCTCGTTACATGTTTTTAATTTTATCAAATCAAGACAGCACTTTAATTTTCCTCGGAGTATAAAATAACATGAAGGAAAACACCAATTCTTAAAGTACAGAAACACTTAACAAAAATTATATATATATTTGCATGGCACTTTTTAGTGTTAAGAGAACAACTTGCCAGCAAAAAACCATACGGTCTTATATATTTAGTTTTATGAACTTTCTTTGCCTGTACTCACAGCTCTCTTTAATTAATCCATAATTACGCATAGTTAAACATTTATTTCTTACTAGCTTTTGCCCGCGACTTCGTCCGCGTTTCCGTCGTTTTTCGAAAAAAAAATAGCAGATGTCCTCCCTCATAGTTTTGACGTAACAGGCAGATTCACTTTCGTATTTTAGAAGGGCAATAGTAATATAATATGCCAATCCACAAAACTGTTGAAAAATATAAGTAACCGCAGAATATTATAATATACCCACGCTATACCCACGACTCGGTCAGCGTGTAACTCCTTGTTTTTTATTAAGATAATATATTGCTAATATTTTTAGATCAAATTAAAATGTTTCAGCGCAAAGCTTCTGGGTAGACTATGTTAAGAGTCGACCCGTCCGGCACGTGAACGTAAAGATTCCTAGAATTGCTAACCCGGGAAAGAGCGACGTATAATTGACCATGCGAGAAACAGCTAACACCGAGATCTACTCCAGCAACACGAAAAGTCTGCCCTTGAGCTTTATTGATAGTCATGGCATAGCACACCGATACTGGGAATTGCGTTCTTTTAAATTGGAATGGAAAATTATTTGGTATTATGGGAATTCTGGGAATAAAGACAGTTTCTCCTGCACCGCAACCTGTTAAAATTTGAGCCTCGATTACATTTTGTTGCAACTGGGTTACTTTTAGCCGAGTTCCATTGCAAAGTTGAGGTGGTCTTAAATTTCGGAGCAGAATTATCGGTATGCCAATTTTTAAACAAATTATATGAGAAGGTAGTCCAGGCATACTTAAAGAATTTAAAAATTCTATCGGGTAATTAGTGGCTTCTTGTTCATCAACCATTCTCTTTATTGAACTATAAACTTTGCTTTCTCCCTGTATATTAGACAGTATTTTATTATTAATTTCAGATGCCTGGTCATTGCGAGGAGTCAAAATGGACCTTTCGCAAAGCCAAGAATTGTCCCTATTTAATATAATTGTTATGTCACCGTAAACCGAAGATATAAGATGTTGTTGGGATTGCACTATACAACATAACTCAGGTGTCAGAATAAGTTTTCCTTGGTGTAGTTGTGGATAGGTACCTTCACCAATCTTCAATAATGTATCAGAAAATTCACGATTATCTGCGTTGTCTCCAGTTCTCACTCGCATATTTATAGTCAAATGCACCGATTGTATATCACGCCACAAATAAGAGCTTTTCAGGCAAGCCCTAATCTCATCAGCTCGGGTTCCCCGTGGTATTACCGGTAAGGTTTGTCGGAAATCACCACAAAATAAAACCGTAATACCGCCCATTGGTCGATCATTTTGTCTTATGTCCCTTAGAGTTCTGTCTACTGCTTCTACTCCTTTTCGATGGGCCATCGTACATTCATCCCATACGATTAAATTACACTCACGCAATACCTTAGCTTTGTCGCTATTTCTTGAAATACTACAGGTTGGACTTTCCGTGCGATCTAAATTAATTGGTATTTTAAACATAGTGTGAGCAGTCTTACCTCCTGGTAGCAATGTTGCAGCTATACCTGATGAAGCCACGGCAAGAGCGATTTTACGCTGATTTCGAACATAAGCTAATATTAATTTAGTCAAAAAAGTTTTCCCAGTTCCTCCAGGTGCATCTAAAAACCATATTGTTCCTAAATTATTCTGCACACTCTCGCACACGCGATCATAGACTAAGCGTTGTTCTGCAGTCATCATTGGGACACCGTTTTCTAATGTTACCAGCAGTTCCATTGGGTTGTAACCAATCTCTGCGGAATATTCCCTATTGGTAACCTCTCCGACTGAGGTTGGCGTTGGCAAACCATATTCACAAAGTGATTTACCGCCTACTGCTGTTAAATCTTCCTGAAGAGCTAATAAGCACTGATTTATAGCCAGATCTCGAAAATTATCATTAGTTGCGCCTTCATTATTGTGAGATAAATTCCGAAGAAAGTCTTCTGCAAATTTTTCTTTATATTTTTCCCATAATTGGACAGGATCAGATAAATTACAAAATGTGAGTAATGTTACAAATAAATGGCGTAACCGTCGTGGATTATCACTAACACAGGATTCTGCTAAAGCGTCATCCCAATGTTGATCATTTTCAAGCAAATGACGCGCTTGGCAAGCTGCATGATAAGTTGGATAAACAACATCGTCTACTTTTCTCAAATCTATAAATGATGTTGGTCCTCGCACTGTATGTAATAATAATCTCAAATAAAAACACTCTGCGTTGTTAGGATGAACAGTATACACTCTACCAAGAACATGTTCTTTGAAAATACCTGTCTCGCCATCTACAGGCCTGCCTCGGCGTCTACGGTTAAAGACACCTCGTTGTTTATCGTAGGTATAATACGATGGAACTTCTTCATACAAAAGAGACTTTGCGAAATTATCAGTTTGGCAAAGTCGAAAGAATGCCAATAAAGTTGTTTGTCTAGGGTTCTCTAATCGTTCTGTAACATTTTCGGCGTTAAAATATATACGTTGACCGCCTTCCAGATGAACATCCAGATGGGTCACAGGTGGATATCTTTCGTGAATATTAAAACTTAAGATCCGCCACACAGCTTCTGAAGAGCTGATATATCTGCCTGACTGAAATCTAGTAACTTCATCATGTTCATTTCTTAACGCAAACGTAGCTTGGTCACTGCCCTTGTTAATGTACTTACAAATATATTTAATTGACTCTACACTATTACACATTTCTACATTTATGTGAGCTTGAAATGCTCTGGACAATACAGGCGAATACGGAACGACCCACCTATTATCTAAAGTAACCTGTTGTCCAGACATTCGCTTTTCAACAGTAAAACCACCATTGTCTCTTGAACGGCGACGATATAATGGGTATCCATCATGTCCTGTTA
Source organism: Melinaea menophilus ssp. n. AW-2005 (assembly GCA_918358695.1). NCBI lineage: Eukaryota > Metazoa > Arthropoda > Insecta > Lepidoptera > Nymphalidae > Melinaea > Melinaea menophilus. The sequence goes on from OU911039.1 coordinate 2,027,829, forward strand.
CAGTTTCATCCACTAATGCTTTTGGATACCTTTTAGTGCAACGACCGTCTTGCATGCAAGGAGCATTTGCGTTAAATGCACCACATGGACCATGTATCATATGAGTTTTAACAATGTCGTATAACAGGGGATCTGCAGTCGGATCTGGAATTTCAGCACTGATTAATCTGTCTACATCATTAGGTCAAACCTTATCTTTTAACCAAAGCAAGATATGTGCGTGAGGTAAGCCGCGTTTTTGCCACTCAACACTATACATATAACACAATACTTCTCCAAAAATGTTATCTTTGGTAAGAAGATCTATCATTGATTTTAATTTTAAATGAAACACTCTTGCAATAATATCATGGCGGTCATGCGGTGCCTGACCCTCAAGAAGCTCCCGAGTGATTTCATCCCACTTGGGATTGGTAGTTACAGTAACAAATAAGTCGGGACGTCCATATTTTCTTACGTAACAAAAAGCGTCTTGAGTACGTTCATGCATGTAGCGTGGACCACCAGTAAAAGAAGAGGGTAAAATAACTAAACGACCCATATTCACAGTATCGTTATCTTGCTGCATGGCATCGCGAAGGTGCACGTATTCTTCAGCGCGCAGCTGCCTTTGATTAGATCGTAAATAAAATAATCTTTCGGTTTCAATTTTTGCGTACATGTCAACAATAAACTGATTAAATAAGCCACGAAAACGTTGAAAGTATACCAATCTATTCCGTCTCACTTGCAGGTGGTAACAATAAAATTGAAGGCATGACACCTTTTTATTATAATTAGGTGCGCCTGTGCGCGGATCGGTTTGGTATACAGCGAAATTATAACCATCTTCCCCTCGACAGTATATCATAGGATATTGCAAACTGTCGTAAGCCCTGTGGGTTTCGAAAATACGTTGCAAACGATTGTCTCTGGAACGTATAACGATATCACGCCTATCACATTCCTGGTCGACCAGTACTACAGCAACTTCATTCGTGGATGGAACGTTATGACGCCCAGGGTGTTCCTGAGTTGGACGCTTATCGGCATTTATAACAATTTTATAATTGTTATTACCATCTTGAGAAAGGGCTTCTAATGCCGATTTAAAACTGCATACGTACGAATTAACCTGATGTAACATGTTCTGAAGTTGTGAAATGAGTTCAGTATTTAAATTCGGAAAATATTGATTTCTTATATTCGACTGTTCGTTGTAATCGGATACAAAATATATTTGAAGAAATTTAGGTTGTTCTTCAGGCAAAAGGGACCCTATCAAATGGTAAACCTGACCTTGTACCTTAAAAGTAGGCATGAAAGGGCCTTCTGAGATTTGTTTAGCACCAAAGGATGTCATTTGGAATGCACTATTATAAGTGCGAATATTATCTAAAAACTGTTTGGATTGCAAATATTCCCCTAAAAGTAGTGATTTTAAAGGTTCCGGTGGGTCTTCGAACGAAGGCAAATTTATTTTACCTCCAGAACAACAGAAACCAGCAGACTCCTTCCTCCACTTCGAAGCATTACAAAAGGAACATACTACGTTCATATCGCCTATTTCAGAAGATGATCTGTAATCAATTGTGAGGTTATAAGCAAACCCACTTTTATATTTATCGGACCACGCCACCGAATTTGTAGATTGATCTACCACGTGTATATCTAAGTCATTAAGACCATGTCGAAATCTATCTGCAGTAAGACGGGCCTCTCGCTGTTCTTCTGTTTCAAGCGACCGAATATTTTCAATTCTTAATCTTTCATTAGATAAAGTAATCAATTGTTCTTGTCTCAAAGAATTGTAATAATCGCGTCCCGACTCTAGTCGTTGTTCATGCTCATGTTCATCTTCAAGAGATCGAATCATGTTATGGTGCGCCCTATCATTTGTCAAACGGTCTTGATATTGAGTAAAAGTTTCAGATTCTCGAGACAAAATATGACGTTCACGATCAGCTGTAAGCCGTAATTCCCTCTCAGTGAAGGTTTCGGACTCGCGAGATAAAATATGACGTTCGTGGTCAGCTGTAAGCCGTAATTCCCTCTCAGTGAAGGTTTCGGACTCGCGAGATAAAATATGACGTTCGCGGTCAGCTGTAAGCCGTAATTCCCTCTCAGTGAAGGTTTCAGACTCGCGAGATAATGTATGCCGTTCGCGGTCAGCTGTGAGTCGCAATTCTCGTTGTAAAGCAGTTTCAGCTTCTCGGGATAACGCATGTTGTTCCCGGTCAATGGAACGCCTTAGCTCTCGTTGAGAAGAGCTTTGAGAAGCCCGTGTTGTAGCTCGTCTCGCTCTTTCAGCTGCTAATCGCATCTCTCTTTCTGGAGAGCTTTCATTAGCTCGAGATGTTGAGGCACTAACTCTCATAGAGTTTAACCGATGTGCTCTTTCCTCTTCCGATTCTTGAGAACGCGTCATTCTCATTCTCCTAGCTTGACTCGAAGTTCGAGATAAAGATGGTCGTTTTTAGGTGGCATCGTTTATTTTATTTTTAATCGACGGTAACTTAAATTCTATTTAGTTACCCAACAAAAAACTTACGTCAGAGGTCCTAACTATAGCTAAGTATATAATAAATAGAATATAAATCTAAGTGCCTATTAAAACTAAAATAATATTCTAATCGAATTATAAATATGTACGTAGGTACCTACAAATTACAAAAGAATAAAAAATGAAAATAAAGCTATACTTAATGCGTGTGCAATACTATCTACACTTACCTACTTCACTTAAAAATGAATAATAAGAAATACCTACAACTACTGTAATTAATCAAAGTACCTATGCTAATACAAAAAAAAACCTTAGATGTTCTAAGTACAGCTGCTATATAATAAAAAAATATAAATCTAAGTGCCTATTTAAACTTAAATACCTAATATTCTAATAGAATTAAACTAAGAAATATGTACCTACCTACCTACAACTTAGGTACAAAAAAAAAAGAAATGAAAATAAAGCTAAAACACGTGTGCAGTATAGGTAGATAGTAGGCAATATCTACCTATACCTACTTCACTTAAAAATAAATAAAAAATACCTATGAATACTATAATTAATAAAAGTACCTACCTACGCTTTTATCTACTCAATACAAAAAAAACTAAACATAAAATGCCCAAAACTAACCTATCAGTAACTAAAAATCTAACAATAATCTAATCTATCTATCTATTATCTAATCTAAAAATCGAATCTAAATCTACTTAAAAAGAAATAAAATAGGAACTATTAATAGTTAAGAATTTAAACAAAACTAAAACTAATTTAGAAAATAACAACAAAAGAAATTAAAATAAACTATTTAAAGACAAAAAGTCGCGCTGATAAGCACGGTTTATAAAATAACAATTATTGTCTGTCAATAAAGTTCAACACTCTGAACGCATCAACAGCCAAATATTGAATGACGCTTGCGCTCGCCTCCCGCCCCTTTTATACTCTGCCGCCGCGAGCCCCGTCGAGCGCGGCAACCGTTACGCAAAAATAATCCTTATAGCTTGATTCACTATTCACGCGCGATGTCTTGTTGGCGTATTTCATGTAAGTAAGTATAAGTTTGGTGTTTCTATACCGATTTCAATGATTCTTTTTTTATTGAATTGGTGCTAATGTTTATTTTTTTTTTAATTAGGAATGATGGTGAGCATTATTGGTTTTATAAACGTAAAAGTAAACAAATATAATAAGAAATCTCCGAACTGCTAAGCTATCGAGAGTTATGCGTGTTATTGTGAGTTAACTATAAAAGGTAGATATATGCTGTCTTGGAATATTTTTCGTGTATTTTTATGTAGAATATTTCCGTTATACATAGTTTCTATGTAGCTCTAACCATTAAGGCTGCACACGCGACGGAAGCTTAAAAAATCAAGCAACTTCTCCCATTTTCTCAACATTTCCTTTCACTGCTCTGCTCCTATTCATTGTAGTGTGATGAAAAGTATACTATTACCTGCCCAGGAGTATAAAGAATAATTGTACTAAGTTTCGTTAAAATCCGTCGAGTAGTTTTTTTTTCTATAAATAACATACAAACAGACAGACAGACAGACAGACAGACAAAAATTTTTTTAACTGCATTTTTGGCATCAGTATCGAACACTAATCACCCCCTGCTACTTATTTTGTAAATATATTTCATGTACAGAATTGACCTCTCTACAGATTTATTATAAGTATAGATAATACCTGCAAACATAAACCAGTTTTATCATGCATTTTAGAAACTTATCAATTAGATTTTTTCGACGATCGACGGTTTTTGCTCGGACCCCAAGCCCGTGAATGCTGGTGTACCCCAAGGCTGCGTGCTATCCCCAACTCTGTTCCTCCCGCATATCAATGATATGTTGGATATTTCCAACATACATTGTTATGCGGATGACAGCACTGGGGATGCGGTATATTCCGGTCGTGCAGGTCTGTCTCGGGAAAACGTCGACGAGTGCCGAAAGAAACTTGTGTCTTCAATAGAGACCTCCCTGGGGATGGTCTCTGAGTGGGGTGAACTGAACCACGTTCAGTTCAATCCCCTAAAGACACAGGTTTGCGCGTTTACCACTAAGAAAACCCCATTTGTCGTATCACCGCTCTTCGAGAGCACTCCTCTTATTGCCTCGCCAAGTATCAGAATACTGGGTCTCGACATTTCGAGCGATTGTCAGTTTCGTGGTCATCTGGAGAGCAAGGCCAAGTTGGCCTCGATGAAATTGGGAGTGATCAATAGAGCGAGGCAGTATTTCAAACCTGGCCAAAGATTTGCGCTCTATAAGGCGCAGGTCCGGCCTCACATGGAGTACTGTTCTCATCTCTGGTCCGGATCACCCCAATATCAGCTTCTACCATTTGACCGCGTACAACGGAGAGCCGTTCGGATTGTCGGGAACCCAGTGCTCTGTGAACGGCTGGACTCTTTGGCATTGCGTAGAGACGTGGCTTCTTTGTGCGTCTTCTACCGCATTTACAACGGGGAGTGTTCCGAAGAACTATTCGATCTGATGCCTACCGCCGAATTTCACTACCGCACAGCTCGCCATCGCCTCCTTTATCATCCATACCACCTGGACGCGTGGCGATCTTCAACTGTGCGGTTTTCAAGGACTTTTTTCCCACGTACCACTCAAATGTGGAACGAACTTCCTTCGGCGGTATTTCCAGATCGATACGACATGGGTACCTTCAAAAAAGGCATATATTCCTTTCTCCAAGGCCGGCAACGCTCTTGTGTATCCTCGGATGTTGCAAGAGTTCATGGGCGGCGGTGATCACATACCAACGGTGACCCGCAAGCTCGTTTGCCCTCCTCTAACATAAAAAAAAAAAAAAAAAAAAAAAGATTTATTTTACAGCCCTCAATTAACTCAGGAATATGAACTTTTCAAAAACTTACTTGTTGGATAAATTTTTATATTATGTTTTCAAATAGCATCCGTATGACTTTAATAAACGCTAATAATGGAAATACAATAAATTCTTTTATATCATAATCGGTGAAAATTTTCATCTGACTGTTAACAGACAGTTTGTCAGAAAGTACCTATTTATAAAATTAAAATTACTTTCGAGTTAAATTACCAAAATATAATTATATTTAACAAAATAACATGTTTATTTCTCTAACATTTATTATTATTGTTTTAATATTAAAAATAATAATAAATCCACAAAGATAAGTACTAGTGCCTGCTCCCGTGCTGTCTGGGAATCCGTTCCTGGAGACGGCAATAGAAAATCTATTATTTAATATTTTGGTTTATATGATATATAACTGGTGTTTACGCATGTGTTATGTTCATACCAACCAAAATGAAAAATATGCACATTTGTGTTGGCTTTAAGATTTTTTGTATTTTATGTTAAATTAATATGATTTGTATATTAGCTTTATATTTTTGTATAATATATCACTCTCTATCTCTTCATCTTTTTTTTAAGATTCAACTTATTTAAGAGTTGTTATCGGATAACAAAATTACAATTCATTCTCACTTGTAATAAACCATAAATAAATGGATCTTAACTCCCATAATATCCTATATAGGATGTATTTAGATTCCATTTTAGGATATCAAGAACAAGATTACAACAGAACCGTAGAAAATCAATCATTACCATGTATTAATATATGTTGAATAGTACATTTAATTAAAATAAAATTATTCGTATAAGAATATAATTTTGTGTTTGTTCTGAACGTTGTTGGATTTTGTTTTATATTATTATTGAATCTGTTTTTTAACTCAATCGTCATAAAAACCAATATTTTATTACTTTGTAGGATACAAAACCTCTCTCAACATACATATGCTATTAATGTTACGATATTGGATGGTAGTAACACCTAAAACATTTTCTTTGTTTTGCTGACTTTATAGAATATAATTTATCAAATTATTTTAAGCATTTGCAATTTTATGTGACTTTTGTGTCTTAATAAAAATGTTGACGTAATGTGTCTTTGAAAAAAATACATATTTAACTCCTCTCATTATTTTACACTTATTGAATACAGAGAAAAAAGAGTGTATAATAAATATGTTTTTTTTTACGTGGAAATCATACATTATTCGTATCTTATATAAGCATGGAATTATTAAACCCTAACTATTTTTGCATGGAAATGCAAAATTGCACCAGGTGAGTAAATTCAGCATGTGACTAGACATGTAGGTCTCTCCAAACTAAATAAGCGACACATTTCATACATTGCTAAATGATTATTATGAACAATTAATTTAAAACATTTATTTGCCTACCTAACAGTTATGATATCAAACCATTGTTGAGATGTTTGTACCAACTTCTTAAACGGTAAAAATCTGTTTACATAATTATTAACATATCTTATTGTAATATATTTTGTTTATTCATTAATAATAAGTACTTTTAGTTAGTGGAGTGCGTTTTTTTCCTAAAAAAGTTTACAGGATAAAAACAACCTGTTTGCAATATATATTACTCAAAGTATAGAAACCTGCGGGGAAATCAATGACCTCAAGCAATCTGAAGAATAGGAATATATTACGCTGCTTTAATAGTTTTATTTAAGAAGAAAATTCCCAAGTGATCTATCTCATCGAGTGTTTGTTAAAAATTATTTTAAAGTTTATAAGTCACGGTTAGTAATTGTAGTTAAGGTTAATATAAAACTGTAATATAATGTGTAAAATGACGCTATCATCTGGAACGTTAACATTTTCTCACATAATATTAAATAGACCATGGAGTTTAATAATTTAACACAATGGTTATTATTTTTAAATTAAAACGAAATAAAAAAAGCCCTTCTGGGCTTTGATATCTTACTGATTTGATGCTTTACTTTCTAGTAAAGTATAAAAAGATATTAAAAAAGGAAACTATATAATTAAATGTTTTTAAACTTAGCTAAATATTAATAAATCGGTAAAAAAGTATTATTATAGTTATACTTTAATTGGTTAAGGAAAAAAGAAAACATATGTATATAGATATGTTAAAAGTTTTTTTTATGTTATAAATTAATATCCATAAACATTTGTCCACGCCTTTCATTGTAATTTTAAAAAAATTGCCACGAGTTTCACTGACTGACTGACTGGTAACTTTGCAGAAAATTGTTGGAAATTGGATATTGAAAGTGTTGGAAATTGGAGATGCAAGAGTTAAAACATGTGAAGTTGGAAAAGGACAAACTTTGTATTTTAATTAATAATTAATTAAACGGATATAGATTCCATTTTCTATTTCGATTATTTTTTGTCTTTTTAATGTCATTGTTTGTTTTGTTTAAGACATTGTTGTTGGAACTCAAAGGTAAATTTTCGATATATGGCATAATAATATACTCGTATAATAATAATAAATTAATTGTAATAATTATAATCATTTATGTATAATTAGGTAAGCCTTATCTTTAAATACAGTATACAATATTATTTTATCTGAACAAATTAAGTAATATAAAAATATATATTAATCATAATAAGTACATAAAAAAAAGACCATAATAAGTAAGCAAAAAAATTCAATATCTTAGCGGTATCAATGCATGCCTTTGGTAGACGGGACCTGAATCATATAGGTCGAAGGTTATTATAACTTTTATTTTGCTTGATTAAAAAAAAAACAAGAAAAAACAAACAAGCATTTTTTAGAAGTAATTCTACATAAAAATCTGGAACCTTCGAAGCTGCAGTGTAGCAATGTGCTTGGTTAAATTTCATACCGGTTCTGTCCAGTAACGCGACATAATTAGGCTGATACTTTCACATATTTACGTTCCTTTAGGGACTGAAAAGGACTGATAATTGATAATAATATTAGAATTTTAAAAGTGTAATAATAGGTTTAAAGGTAATTTACTCATATTTCATTGCAATTTCTAATCCTCCATTTAAGTAAATTTACCAATATTTTTTATTTCAAAATGATATTTCACAACTTTGTATAATTTTTAATACCACTTTGTAGATTAAAAATATTTTTTCATATTTAAGGGATTAAATCTCGGGAATATTGAGTTTCTCTTACAAACGCAATCTATAAATTAGTTTGATTTATCCCATATGTGTACGTTTCTAATCTATTTAACATATTGATTGAATGATAAATTCAAAATTTGTCAGCTTTCTAATGCAAATTTGTAAAGTAAACATGACAAGAAGAAGCAGGCTTCCAATTCTCATATGGCACATTCCACGCACAGGGAATTCCTAGTGTAAAGCAACAATTGAAAACCTTACGCAAAGGTATATATGAAGAATATCATACTTATATACAATACTTCGCGATAGAATCTACAAATTGTGCTGAATTTCTTTCATGTAATTCGCTGGTTTTGTTGAATTACATTTTTCTATAATTCAACACGTTTTATTTTGAAACAGTAGTCAAAAATCTGCCTATTTCTTTCTATTCTTTTTTTCTTCAAATTAAGCAACCTTATTAAATGATCTTTCAAGGTTCAAGTTAAACTTAGAATCGTAAAAATTATAGTGCATAACAGTAACTGACACCATGTTCACGACTTTCATGACATCGTCGAGTTTTTTTAATGTTGGAGACAGAAAGGAAAATTTAATTGGAAACAAATTGATTTTTACTTTTAAATAATCAAATTTATAAATTAAAAATATCATAACCTAACTCTTAATAATTTCAAAAACTTTTAGTTCAGTTTCTGAATATGTAAGCCATGTATATATAATAATATTTATAAAAAGAAAGTTAAATCTTTGAAAACCTAAAAAAGATAAACTTTTCAAATTCATTTCAATTCAAATTCAAAGAAAACCATTGTCAGTCACTATTTGCTCGCAACAAATTCTTCAGTTCAAGTATTATTTCTTTCCTTCTACTTTCTCACTTGTTAAAGAAGTCGTTAACTTTAAGATACCTATTTTTTTCAGCATTTGAAAAAACATGTAATAAAGTTACTGTATTACAAAATTAAACCTTGACTCAGGAAACTCCTTGTTCTAGACAGATGTTTTTATCTGTCTAAAACTAATAAACAGCTTAAGGTTTATTAATTTTCACAAGTTGAAGCTGCTGAAGAAACTTAATCGGTGTTTGAAACAAAATTAATTTTAATTCATTAGTCTACCTAAAAATTTTCTACAACTGTTTGTTGATTAAATATATATATATATATATAAATATATATATATTGTAGAAAATATAAAAATGTTGACTACATTTCAGTTCGCGATCTATATAGACGCTATGATGATGTTTGTTGTTGTAATAAACAGCGATGTTAATTTAAGTAACTTTACAAAAGCCAAGTATCTCAATTTATTAAAGCTGTTGCATGTTTTTAAGCATTAAAAAGCCTTGAATCTAGAGAGGGCAGTCTTGTTTTATATAATTATGATCAAGAATATGTTATAATCTATTACCATAACATTTTTGTACAGTTGTTGAAATTCCTTTGAAGTTTATTTAAATTATTATTGCACCACCAAAAATGCTACAATATAAGATTAGATAATTCAATATTCATATATATTTTATAATTAATTGGTCAAATTTTGGAAAGGAACTGTCAAAGTAACCACCAACTTATTTGATTTTGCTAACGGAATTATGCTGCCTAAGGAAATAGTTGAAACGCAAATTTAATTACATTTTGGCCATACACAAATAAACTCGTTGATTTAAATAAATCGTTGTATTTAATAAAAAATAGTTTTTAAAATGATTACCTAATTTTAAAAAAACTATGACATGTTATAACAGTAAAGTATGAGTCTACAATGAGTCACAATAGGTATATAACATAAAAAAGGATAAAATATATAAGTCTTTCTCAATTCAAAGATTGTTTTATATTTCTGAAAATGGCTTGTAAACGTCTTTTACAACGGAGTAAACGACATTTTCTCTACAAAGTGACTTTGTCTATATTTAAACAGCATGCACCTGACCTGGTCAGCATTTTTCATAGTTGTTGTTTTATTTTTGTGTTGTTCTCTTTATTGCAAACTCTTTTCTATATTATTAGTGTAAATAAGAGCACAATAAAAATGACAATTGACATATACCTTATATAAAATATTATGTTGTTTTATTTCAATATATGTTTAATTAAAAAAATAAAACATGTGATAAAACATGAAGGTGGTATAACCCGGTTTTCTTTTTTCTCGGGTTTTCTCGGTTTTCTCGGGTTTTTCCAACGTGTTGTTACATAAATAAATAAATTATATATTATAAATAAATTATATTTAAATACATTATACAAAAAATAATTAATCTATTACGTTCATACGCTGTCATGCGTCAATGAAGCGACACATGCGGCTGACAGTCAACAATGCCCAGATATTGTAGAGAATTTTTTATTCCTGATTACCCCACCCGTGTATAAAATATTGTATAATTTAAATATAACTTCACTGAACGTAATTTCTTATATTTATCCGATATATACTAATTTTGCAGCTATTGTTTGACGGTAATTTTTCATCTTTTTACAATGATCCCAGACTTCTAGATATGAAGTTCAAAATTTACTAGGAACACACGAATAGTTTGTGAAACCATAGGGATATTATATTTGATTTATTTAAATTCCTGAATATATTTTGAACTAAAAAAAAACATATTTCCAAAAAAACTGATCTAGAATCTATTTAAAAAATTTGGTTGTTGTACAAACAAGTTTTTAAGGAAAAATGTACACAAATAATAATTAACTTTGAATTAAATTGTTATATAAGATTAAAACTTTATTATGAGAATTGAAAGGTGCATTTAATACTAATTGCAGTTTTTCAGAATGAAAAGAATAAACGTGCTGCAGAAGTGGTGGTTATCTCTGGTTAGTTCTTAGCAGCCTAAGATACTAAGATGAACTAAACTCTTTAAGAAACTTTTGAAAAGTACGTTTTTCAATAGACTTGTTTCATAAAACAGCAAAATAAATAGTCCATACTACACAACATTATGGCTACAATATTTACAATACACATACACGCTTCAATATTTACTTACAATATTTTATAGCAAGTGTATTTTCTATAATTTTTTTTTCAGTAATTTAGCTCCTCTCTAATGTACTACAGTAGACAATATGTTAGGTAAGTGCTAAGAAACAAACTATTTATTTATTTATTTATCTTCACGCCATATCCCTTGCGAGGTAACCGCAAGGTAAAGAGACGACGGAGCGCCAAACGCCACGGCCCCTGCACACCTCTTTCGCCTCGGCCACAGACATCAAGACTCTTCATACATGCCCTCCGGACGTTCTAATGCTTTTTACGTGACCTTCCTATAGTATCACAGATACTGTGTTTTCGAAGGTCACTCGAGGCCTCCCCCTGTCTCTCTTACCGCTCACTTTTCCTATATAAATCTTTTGTACCATTCTTTCATCACTAATTCGTTCCACGTGCGCAAACCACCTGAGCATGTTCTTCTTCATTCTCACCATGACATCTTCGCTAGTACGTACCATACTGTGGATCTCTTCATTCGGTCAGCTAGACTGACTCCGCATATTCTGCGAAGAGATCGCATCTCCACAGCATTCATCTTTCTTACATTCTTTTTATGTGTTACCCACGCTTGGCTGCCGTATAACAGGGCCGGTAGCAAATCTGCATTGTGTACAGGCAGACATGCACCTATGCTGACGTTTTGCCGTCTCAACAATGCAGCCAAAGCACCGTTAACTGTTACCGCTCTGTTACCGGAAAACAAAAAAAATAACTGCACTATTATTTAAATACCGTTAATATTAGGTATACCTACTTAATATATGTTTTGTTGAATTAAGGATTGCTTAACTCAATTAATAATTCTTAAAATAGACTAGTTTTAAAGGTTTTATTCTTTTTAGTGTTATAACTTTTTATTTGTTTTTATGATATGCGTTGTGTTTAATAAAGTATATAAATAAATACACTTATCTGGTATTTTATAAATATATTTTCAAACAACTTTAATACATTCAAAAATAGTCCATAACAATTTCAGTATACGCTGTGGATGGATTGTCAATATTTTTATTTAACTTTTTTCATTAAAAAAAAATAATAAAAAATGTTAGCCTGAATTTGTTTTTTATTTATTAATTTAAAATAGCAAACTTCAAATACCAATCCGTCACATTGACGAGTAAAAATGAATGTTTATGAAATGATTGAAATTGGTAATTGTGTTCTTAATAATTTTAATATATTTATTTATTTATCTTCACGCCATATCCCCATAATTTCTTTCTCATAACCCTGTCAAACGCCTTTTCCAAATCCACAAAAGCATAGAAAATCTTTTGGTTTAGGACCAAAAACTTTTCGGTGATCATACGGAGGAAAAAAAATCTGATCTATACACCCTCTTCCAGGTCTAAAACCTCCGTGGGCCTCCCACAACAGCCTTTCAGATCTCACTTGCATTCTTCTCAATAATATTTTAGCATAACTTTACCGCTCAAGCTAATCAAAGTGATGCCCTATAGCTTGCACAGTCTATCTATGAACCTTTGCCTTTATTCAAAAGTACGATGACTGCACCTCGCCAATCGCCTATAATTTTAATCTATTTTTCAATTATAAATAATTTGTTTATTGTTTTAATTTAAACTAATTTGAATATCTTGTTATATTGTATTTGATCCTGAGAGCGTACAATCAACGCAAAGGTTAACGCCTGAAGCAGAGTCAAGGTTAAGGGTAGAAAGTTGCTTAAGATAAATGTAGAGCATAATGGTCGTGGTTGAGAGTTATTAAGTTACTCTTCTATTCGAGTAGAGCCACACGCTTGCCGCGAATCTGCTCTACTTTGTACTCTTTTTTTAATAATGCATACTACCTTCGTAAGTAATAAAATTTAGATAGATAATTTAAACAGTTTGGAGCCTACAAATCTCATGTCTAGTAATATTACTGTCGATGAAAGTTTTATTTCTCCTTCACATTTTACTATATTTATCAAATCAGTCATTAATAATAAAGGACAACGGGCAAAATGTACCCACCGACCAATAACGACCAGACGTATGTCGTTAGATAGCTCTTTTCATGATCATTTGTTATTATTGGAGCTAGTCTCAATTCGTTGTGGGAAAAATGTTATAGTTACTTAAATGATATCTATAAAATAAAAGTTGTTAGTTCTAGATATATAAAAAAACAGTTTTTGGGTAGACTCCATGTACTTTCAGCGTCAACTTAACATGAGTTAAATATTAGGACAGTCAAATTGTGAAAAAGAAACCTAAAATAAAAAAAATCGTTTATTACTGATTTACAAACAGAATTCTTCTTATTTAAAAACTAGTCATCTATGTTGTCTACAATTACATCATTTAAAAATGCTGCTGGAGGATTGAATACCTCATGCCTTGAGTAATCAATATACAATATAATTGAAGTAAAAAAATAAAAAAATAAAAAATACGTTACTAAATACGCCGTTCCGTACAAATAAAGGCGGCGATCGGGGGCGCGACGGGCGGCGCGCGGGTGACGCGTACGCAATGAGCATTTCGGCAATTACACCTTGCATTAAGGGTTTACGTAGGGATTTTTAACTTTTAAACACATTTTTTTTAATATCTGGAAAACCCCACAACGATATGAGACTAGCCCCCATAATAACAAAGATAAAATATCTGGAACTAACTACTTTTATTTTAATAGGTATCATTTGAGTAACTATAACATTTTTCCCACAACGAATTGAGACTAGCCCCCATAATAACAAATGATAGTCATGAAAAGAGCTTTCTAACGACATATGTCTGGTCGTTATTGGTCGTGGGTACACATCCCATACGTTTTTGCCCATCATCCTTTACTTATGAAAAATAATTTTTTTAGTTTTATAATATATACAGTTATATATATATATATATATATATATATATATATATATATATATATAATAAACGTTACGGTATAAATAAATTTCGGTCTAATTATTTGTTGTTGTATTTAGATATTACTTCTATAAACATATCATAATTTTTTTTGATTTGTATATTTGTAATAATTACTAAATGTGCCAGAGTAAAATTTATTCCATTTTGATTAATTTTACCATTATGTCGTTTTAGAAACATTCAACTTTGTTTTAATTGTGAATGTTATTATTGGTCCTTCTATAAGACACTGGTGAAAATACAAACAATATAATAAATTAATAAAAAAGTCACAAACATGTATCGTTTACTTATTTATGTTTTATTAAATATTTATAAAACATAATAATACAAATTGTAATGTATAATATAATTTTAGCACAACATCCTTGCTTCATGAAGTCTTCACATTAAAAATAACAAAAAGATATGTTTTTGTGAAACAATGCCTTCTCGGTATCTCAATTTTCATTCACCTCGTTGAGAAATCCGGCGTGCACGAGATAATATACAAAACAAAGGTTTCGTGAAATGTTCGTCTTCACATTTTCAAAAGTAATCTTGGTAGGTTTCCCATTGTAACCGGCTAGATAGTAATATTTAATTCATTCCACTGACTTATGCAGAATAGTATGATGTTATATTTTTAAAAAGCTCATATTTATTTAACATATTTTTTATGACAATATGATTTTTTTTCAAATATTTGTAGGTTTATAGCTGGTTTATTGTCTACAGTACTAGTAAACCCGTCAGAAATCTCCAGAAAATCCCTCTTCAGTATAGTAAACATAAGTAATATTAAGGGTTTCGAATCTTAAATATTTTATTATAAATTGATTTTATTTGAAATTGGTTTTGTTTTGAATTTTATGTCACATTTAAGTACATGTGAGAAAAATAATATAACAAGAATGGGATATCTTTTTTCTAAGAATACATATATTATAGAATAATTAATTATATCTGTGATGCTTTCAAATTCTTAAAAGTTACATAACTAAATTTGCAGTAATTTAAATAATGAAAATGTGTTATCACAAATCGTTAACAGACAATATTTTGAAGAGAAAGAAGTTATGTTACCCCTATTGTCAACATATTTCTTATCGGCTTTTGAAAAAAAAATACGTTTAATGTAGGGTGCAATTTTTTTCCTTTAGGCCTGTCGTTCCAAATTGTTTTGAAAAATGAAAGTCATTATATTCAGTTATTAGGTGTCTAATATATGTAGTTAAAAGTATAGGGTCATTCATAATTTTCTGAAACTGTACCAGTTCTGGTAATATTTTTTTTTTCACAAAATATATATACATATATATTTTGAAGTTCTGTATCTCATGATCCCATTGAGATCCCATGATAAAATTTTGCTATATGTTTTTAGACATTTCAAACTATATTTGACAATTTTTTCAAATTTTTAAAATTGCTACTTTTTGAGAAATTTAAATTTTAAAATCATTCATCATTCATCAATCATTTAAATTTGACATATCATATTAAAGCCCACTTCAAAAGCTTTAAAATAAAACCACTCTCAGGTTTGTATCATCACAGGTTGCCAGCCTACAGGCAACTAAAGGTGTCAAAACATGCCATTTTTTGATAAAAAATATTTTTTTTTTAAATTCATAACTTCGAAAATAATTGTGATACGCAACTGAAATTTGGCATTTTTTCTCAAGTCTATAGTATATTGCTGCATACCAAAAATCATGAAAATCTGAGACATCAAGTTTGAATAACTCTGAAAAATGTGTTGATTTGACATGGAATGACCCTATACCATTGTAGCCACAATAGAGCCCTATGCCATATAATTTTTTGCCTTCGAAGAGTATTATAATTTAATTCATTCACTATTTTATAGAATATTTTTGGTAATTATCGTTGCCTTACAATAATTATTTTTATAACTTAGATACTAACTAAATAAATTGTCTTTGAAATTAAGATATTATTCCTCTTGTACATTTTTTTTTTCACAAATTTACAATGATTATAAAAGCACAAGACTTTTCTATAGAATTGAAAATATTGGAACTAAATTGAAGCTCTTTATTTATTTAACAAACGATAGTGGCGGCTGTAAACACTTAGTTAAATAATAAACAAGGCACTATAATTCTCGGGTGTTTTAACGTGCTACCATAGCCAGTTTATTTATTTTTTATTTTTATAAAAATGATTGTTTATTCTTAAGTAATTATTTCAGGCCTCATGAAAAAGCTTTGAAACAGCACGAATGAAATTGTTTTTGTTGTTAATTATTTTTCAAAATGTATTGTGAATTTTATTAGATGTATTTTAGAAATTTTTAATATTAAATGTGCTAAGATTTATTGTACCTTTAGAGTATATTTAATATATAGTACTTTTATTATATAAATATTATATAATATCTTTCGATAGTCGCCTCAAAAGTAAACTTGTAATTTATAAATTTATTCTATAAAAAGAGGTGCATTGGCAGTAAGAACGCAGTGTTAGCTCTAGGGCAATTTGCTGATCAATAGTCTTACACTGTAAGAAGTGAATTGGTTATTTTGTCGTGGTGAATACAAATAAAAATATATTTATGATAAACTGACTTTAAATTAAAAAGTGAAATTTTTACATTTTTAACCACAACAACAATTTAATAATATTTCCAATATATATTCCAATATTAGAAAAAAATGGAGGTTCGTAATTTCCTGAAAACTCTGAAATAACATTAGCTCAATTTAAATAAATATCCCCGAAAGAATTTTAACACTGTCCTTAAAGAGCTAAGTAAATAACACAGTAATCAGAAAACAATCATAGATTAGATAATGTGGGAACATACCTGGAATCAATATATAATTCCAGAGATAAGGGTTCAATTAATTAAAATTATCTGCGAAAATTATGAGGTTGAAAAAATCTCTTACTTCAAAACGAAAATCATTTTAAATTATTTAAAACCCCAGCTTGAAGCTTCCCTAGAATACGTAGAATTTAGTTACGTTGAGGCAACACGCACAACGTTTCCGATATTCCGGTTTTACCGGAAACATGTCGTCTCGTTAACCATGAAATGTGAACAATGATAACAACTCTTATGTGGAACGTATTTTGTGTTACAATGTTGTGTAATATGCCTATCAGTAACTTTGAGCATTTGGAATTGACATTTTTCCATGGGTATCATTGTTCTTTATTGAAATATTAAAATACCAATAATTACCCTTGTAATGAATGGGGTTATATTAAAAAAGCTTTATTTATTGTTTTTTGTTGAATTACTTTAATTTATTACATAAAGTATATTTGAAAAAAAATATTTTTGAGCTACCATATATAGTACAAAATGTAAATGTAATGGTAAAATATGTTAAAAACTATAGATTACATTGTCATATAAACATTTAAAAGTTAAAATGGTAAATTAATTAAAAATATAAAGTTTTAATTTATTTTATTCATGTATAACTTAGACTACTTGGATATGGGCTGCTATAATCAATATACTGACTAAGTCTCTGAAAGAAAATTGTAACGAGAGCTGGTTAAATTTCCCGTGTATTCTTAATCTGTAATCGTTTGCATTCCGTCATTGTTCTTAAACTTTGGAATTAAAGGAAACAAAAGAAAATATAATATTCAGTAATTACATACAAATTAGTAAAGATTAAAGTTTTGTGTATAAAATATTTTTTTTATATTATGAAGGAAGTTGATAACAACGTTAGGTAAGATTTAGTTTAAGCAATGTAGAAAAAAACATTTATAAAATTTTGCCTCAACATTCAAATAATAAATAATAAAGACAAAAGTATACACAATTGCATTAAGCATTAAGCCATGTTATCAGCGCTATATTGTGCCAGGCGACTTTCTGCACGACTTATATTACTAAGTTACGAATCTAGGTTATATATGATTCGATTAGATATGAGTTTCATTTTCTTAAAAGCTTTGTTCACTTGGTGTTCAAAACTCAGTTTACAATAATGATGGCTCCGATTCCGGAATTATTATTGTGTCTGGGGTCGTTCGGGTATATCGTTGGGCAAAATTCATATTACAGACACACGAATGTATTAGAAATCGTACATTTCTGTTACTGTATCGAATATACGTTAATTATACTTTAACATATTAACTGTAAACATTTACAGTATAGATATAAAAAGTCGCTATGTAGGTATAATACAAAGCATTGCATAAAGATTTTAATTACAACTCTGTATATTAATTATTTTGTAGACTCAGGTTTTTCTGTGAACACAAATGCTTCAAATCACTTAAAATATGAGGTCAAAATTAAAATGTATTCAACAAATTTATATCCGTAGTTAAATGTGTGCAATTTTAGTTGAATGTGTGTAAATTATGAAAGTCTAAGAAATAATTTTTTTATATAATAAAATGTAACTTGTAAAATATGTTAAAGTATAAAAATGATATTAAATTATATTATATTATGCTCAATATAATGCTAATAACTCTTTTCAAAATCGTGCTAAAATATCTTCTATTATTAACAACACATTTATATCACAAACAAATTTCACAATTTTATAAAAAAAAACAGACTTTATCATAGTTTTTTCGAATACATTATAAATTCTTCTTTCCATGAACAGTCATGCAATGACAAATGTCAAATGAAACGAAGCAATTTCTAGATTTATAACATATAACAATTAGCGTGTTGTAAATTGAAGCACTGTTAGTAAAATAATTAAATTATAGTGTATGATTCTGTATTTATAGAAAATAAGGTCTGAGTAATGATGCTATAAAATAATAAAGTATTCAAGCTACAGTAATAATCCGCTTTACGCGACCCCGTTATACGCGTTTTCACTATAACGCGGATGTAAATTTCGCGCTCAAATGCCTCGAATTACGCGAAAGAGTGTGTATAAATATAATGTAGTCATCAACAATAGATGTATTTTTCCGTAAAAAATAAGAGTATGTATATATAAAGTGTTCCTAGAATTAAAGTGATTGATTAAAATGATTTGTATTTTTTTGTAATAATTTTTGACTATGTTTAATCATAAACCTCGTTATACGCGAATTTCAGTTAACGCGATTTTTTTTTTGAACGTATCCCTCGCGTAAAGCGGGGTATTACTGTATTTGTAAATGTGTAACGTCTTTTGTCATATTACATTGTTTTGTAAAGCTACATAAAAATATGCGGTCAGTCCTGTCATGAACAAAGTTCTTTACGTTTTTTCTCCAACTTTGAATGTCACCCAAAATGAAATTTTCATATTTGTATTTTTAATGTAAATTAGCTTTTCTAATTACGCTAGAAAGTATTATTATTTAAGAAAATAATTGAACTGTGAACATATGATTTCACTATTGTCTCCCTATAATTTAAATAGTAAAATAATCAATAAACACTCAAATCACATGTACAATAAATGAATGTAAACAATACTTGTATCATGTTATACAATTTCATCCACTATGATAAAACAATATTTACGTATGTTAAAAATCAAAAAACACAAATAAAAACTGCGTTTCGCAAAATGTACACGTGTCTGTATAATTGTGTTGAGTTTAAATAAAAAAGAGACAGGTAAACAGAGAGAGGGAGAGAGAGAGAGAGAGAGAGTTGCGCACCAGGCACACACGTAGGCACACACAGCACACGGCATTTCAGTTCGTGACGACTTCTGTTAATTCGCACTAACCTTAAGCCACCGTAAGGAAACCTTTGATTGTTTCAAGCGAGAATTAAATAAATTTATAAAAAATGTTCGGATAAACTTTTATTTTCCTAAAATCAAAAAAACATGACTAAATTTTAAGAAATTGTGACCAATACTAACATACATTCATATCTCATTTCTTTCGTATAATTTATCATTTATTTCACTTTTGGTTAAAGTTAAATTAATATTTATTGAAGAAAATTTATTTAAAGTAGAAATTTACTTTAAGCTTTCAATCGCATTAATTATTCTTAAAACTTGTAAAACACTAACAAAACATGGTTCTTGATCACTATAGATGTATAATAATTTATATCATCAGATGGCAGTACGCAGTAGACTAAATGGCTTTAAGACGCCTATAATTGTACACCGATGGGTTGTTTATTATGCAGCATCACTCGTGAATTAATTTATTGATAGAATATAAACTTAAATTCAAATTTAATATTAAAAGGAAATATGCCAGCTGAAGTCAACGACATGAAAATAAAATACAAAACACATGAATGTTTGTATTTTCTTTTATAATGGATAGGCATATGAATGCTTATATGTATTTTAATAAGATCACTATTAAAAGGGTAATCTGTTATATTAAAAACCTAAACGCCACTGACAACGGATAAGCGATGATATATACAAAAAAAAAATCGCAGTCCAAGACCCAATCAGACCTGTTATTTAAATAATATATATATATATATATATATATATATATATATATATATATATAATTTACCTGTTATTTAAATAATATATATATATATATATAATTTAAATAACAATCCTTGATATTGAATCGAGAAATTTTCGGGTAATTATGTGTGTATATATACATAATTACATACATAATCAGGAACATAAGCAATCTTCTAGAACTCGCCGGACTCTTAAGGTAACTAAGTAATTAAGTTAACTAGTTGCTTAAAGAGTTGTGTTCACTTCGCGATCGCTATTGTGTCTTTAAAATATCTAAACATGTTTAGTGTTACACTGCGTACCCTTTCATTTGCCTTAATACTTTAAAAACGAATACAATGTCGACTTCAAATAAATTAATATTACTTTCTTATTTCATTTGTTATGACATTTGTCAGTTAGTTGACACTAGTGAGCGTTCGGAAAGTTGTTACTGCGAGGTGTTACCGGTTTTTAAAATATTATTGTTTTATTTTTGTTTGTTACATTAATTAATATTGTTTAAATCTTAAAATGTATGGTTGTTATATACTTTTTGTTTTTGTTTTACTGTTAATCGTTTACAACCATTTTTTTTTCTTTTTATTTATTTTTTAATTTTACCTAATTGTTAGTTTACTATCGAGACTTTACCAGATTTTTTTAACGTATTTTTTATGCTATGCCATGTATGTAGTAAAATTGATTTTGTTGATTTTTTTAATAGTCTTGTATATTTTATATAAATTATTTATTTTATTTTATTTATATTATATTAATTTATTTTATTTTATTCTATTTTTTAACTATTTTTAATTTTTATATGTCGGATATACTGAATATTGATGATAACTATTTTTCTTGTACTTCTAATGATGATTTTCTCAGTGTTTCCAGTAATTCTTCTTCTTCCCACAGTAATTCATCTTCCCTATATACTCAAATTAATTCAGTCTTTTGCAACAATTCTGAAAGCCTCAATATAGTTCACATTAACGCACAAAGCATTCCGGCCCATTACTCCGATCTTCTCGCATCATTTAACGGTGTCAGTGTCGACGTTATTCTGGTCTCAGAGTCCTGGTTAAAACCCTCTCTTTCCACCTCTTTCTACAACATTCCTAACTTCAATCTGATACGTAATGACCGAACTTCTAAAGGAGGTGGTGGTGTCTGTATCTATCTCCGTGACAGTATTTCCTTTAACATAGTTAAGCAATCTTCTGACCCTTCTCCCGAACCTTATCTTGAATACCTTTTCATTGAAATTATAGCTCGTCATACTAAAATTTTAGTTGGCGTTCTTTATAGTCCTTCGCTTCATGTCAATTATTTCAATACTTTCGAATCCCTCCTCGATATGCTATCTCCTTCCTATAGCCATGTTATTATAATGGGTGATTTAAATACATGTTTAGTCAAAAATGACTTTAGAGCTCAAAAACTTGAATCCCTAATTTCCTCCTTTAATTTGACCTTGTGTCCCCTCTCTGAGACCCATTTTCCGCCTAACTCCAAGCCATCGCTTCTTGATCTTATCTTTGTTTCAAAGTCTGAAAATGTTCTAAGTCATGGTCAACTAACAGCCTCTTTCTCTTACCATGACCTCTTATTTCTTCGCTATAACTTACCTTTTTTCAAACGCAAACAAAAGTGTATATTTCGTCGCAGTCTTAAAAGTATTAACCCCAATAACCTTATATCTGATGCACTTAATATAAATTGGTCTGCTCTGTATGACTCTCAGAGTGTTAATGAGATGGTTACCATCTTTAATGCAGAAATAATTAAGCTGTATGATGTCCATGCTCCAGTTAAGCAAATAAGAGTTCGACATCTCCCTGCACCTTGGCTTACTCCTACAATTAAAAAACTCATAGCGATACGGGATAAAGCTAAAAAAAAATTGCAAAAAAGATGCATCTCCAGATAAAATTAAAATTTACAAAACACTGCGTAATCTCTGTAATAGAATGTGTAGGGATGCAAAACGTCGTCATATCTTTTCCTCCATACACAATCTTTCGGGTCCACAAATGTGGAACTTCTTAAAGTCACTAGGTGTGGGTAAAAATCGTAATACTCTCAATCACACTTTTGATTTAAATCTTTTAAATACACATTTTTCTTCTCCACCCTTAATACTTTCTAAAGAACGTAAATCTAAAACCCTGCAACAATTGTCAAATGTCACCCCACCTATCTGTGATTCTCCTTTTTTCTTCCAGGTTTTAACGGAGGGAGATGTGAAAAATTTCCTATTTTCTACCTCTTCTAAGGCCGTCGGTAATGACGACATTAGTAGAGATATGCTTATTCCTATAATCGATATCCTATTACCTATTATAACTTATATTTTAAATTTTTCTTTAAGAACTTTCACATTCCCTTCTGCATGGAAGGCAGCACATATAATTCCCTTACCTAAAATAAGTAATCCTACCTTGCCTTCTCACTATCGACCAATATCTATACTCCCTTTCCTTTCAAAAATTCTCGAAGACGCTGTACACAAGCAACTCTCAGAATTCCTTCTTGGTAATAATCTTTTAAGTCCTTTTCAATCTGGTTTCCGTCCTCATCATAGCACTACCACAGCACTAATCAAAGTTACTGATGATATCCGATATGCGATGGATAATAAACAGCTTACGATACTCGTTCTTCTGGATTTTAGTAATGCATTTAATTCAGTGGACTTTGATATTTTGCTTGGTATCCTCTCCACTTTCTCTATATCTCCTTCCGTTTTAAACTGGTTCAAATCATATCTTTACGGGCGTCGGCAGATTGTGAAATCCGATGACAGTTCTTCTCATTGGATGGATCTTTCTGCTGGTGTACCTCAAGGCGGCGTACTATCTCCATTACTCTTTTCTATATTTATAAACGAAGTCTCTAAAATAATATCTTCTTCCTACCATCTCTATGCAGATGATTTACAGCTTTACAGACACGACACTTTTTCTACAATCGAACAGGGAATAGCATCTATCAACATCGACCTTGAAAACATACACTTATGGGCAGAAGAATATGGTTTACTAGTTAATCCAAATAAGTCTCAAGCTATTATAATTTATAACAACCAATCTCGCAATAAAATAAATTTTTCCACCTTGCCTTCTATTCTTATGATACTCCAATACAGTACCTAGATACTGTAAAAAATCTGGGATTAACCATGGACTCCCATTTCACTTGGGTAGCTCACTTCAGCGATATAAGCAGGCGCCTATATCGTTCGCTACACTCACTTAAACGTCTTCAAAATTTACTTCCCTTTAAAACTAAAATTATACTAGCCCAATCTCTCCTACTTCCTCTTCTTGACTATGCTGACATTTGTTATTTAGATGCGACTGAGGAGCTACTTGACAAATTCGATCGTCTTCAGAATTTATGCATCCGTTTTATCTACGGGTTGCGTAAATTTGACCACATTTCGGAATACCGCCGTGAGTTAAAGTGGCTCCCTATCCGCTTCCGCCGGAATGTGCATGTATTAACACTTCTCTATAAAATTCTTCTAAAATCTTCTCCTTCTTACTTGCAAGATCTCTTTCAATTATGTCCACCTAGACACTTGCCTGAGCGATCTTGTGTTTCCTTAAAATTTCTTGAGGTGCCGCACTATAACACTGCCCATTACCGCAAATCCTTTTCTGTTCTTGCTGCTCAACTCTGGAACTCATTACCTCCTCACTTGTACGAAGACTGTCCCACTATTACTTCCTTTAAGTTTAGACTGAAGAATTACTTCCTCTCCCTCTAAAATGTCCTCGGTATATATATTATATTTATGTAAGTATGTATTTTATTTATATTTTTGTATATTTAAGTAATATGTGTTTATATATTCAGATATAAATGGTTATGTATGTAATTTGTATGTATTTAATATATATTTGAATATCTTTTTAATACTTTTAATATATATGTTTTTATATATATTTTTTTCGATATTTATTGTACCTATACCGCGATTATCAAAATATTTTTTCCGATAACGAAGGGTTTCTGGTAGAGATCTCTTTTAAGAGATAAGTCATCCTTTTTGTGTATACTATATTTTAAATAATACTGTGATTGTGATGTGATTTACTGATGCATAAATAAATAAATAAATAAATAATTACCCGAAAATTTCTCGATTCAATATCAAGGATTGTTAATTTAATAACACCAGGCATTCAGCAAAAGCCAGGAGGTATCAGGATAAAAAAAAACATTTATATTATTGTTGCCTTATAATTTTTTCTATTTTATTATTTAAATATTTTCTTTTTATTTTACTTTCAACGATTATATAACTCATTTTAGATAGTGACAATACTTATCATAACTTTGTAAAGAACGTAAACATACAGGTTCTTTAAGAACTCATTAAAACTTTATGAGTGACTTTTTAAAAACTATTATTTTTAACTTTATTCAAGTAAACAAAAACTTATGTTAGAAAGGTATTTTTTCTGAAATTTGATTAATGAACGTAATAAATAACATCGTTGTTGTTCATATGTTATGTATAGAAATAAAATTGAAGGGCATGTTTGATATTCCAAAACAACAATAATTAAAAAAAAATAAACATTCTTCAGGACATATTATATTGTGATCTGGTTGAAACAGTGAAAACACTAAGTTTTAATAAAAAAAAAAAAATGTGATCATCAATACTGAACTGTATACTATAAGTTGTAATTATAGTAATATGCTTAAAACATAAAATCCATTGAATAAAATTTTAAATCTAATAAATAATAGAAATAGAGGAATATACTTAGTTAAAGAGTCTGTTTGTATTATTATTACCTTAACTGTAATTCTGTAAATGAAATAGAAATTTAGTTTAAATATTTTAATTAAATCATTATCACCTACCTGCCCTTATCTTACCTATATTTCAAGCTATTTTTTTCCCTACTGTTTTGAATTACATGTTTATTTCAATGAACAATAACTGAACAATAAAATTAATAATAAATTAAATATCTCAACGTTCTTGTTGGAAGACATGTTGCAATAATTTCTACATACTGAAAGTAAAATTTCTGAGAGTGTGTGATAGTATTCCTAACGAGTGAACCCGCATTTGTACTAAGATAAGTCACAATTGTACTTACAACTTATCAATTTGAAAATAAAATTGACTTAAGAGACGAAGCTTCTTAGACGAAGCTTCTCTTCTTCCATGAATATAAATAAAATATAAGTGAACTTAGACGGTCAATTTCTATATATTTATTAAATTTATAAGTTAATCAAGACATTTATTATTTTAAAGAATAAATAATCATAATTAATAATAATATAATAGTATCATAATATAATAATATAATAATATAATAATATAATAATGTAATAATATAATAATATAATAATATAATAATATAATAATATAATAATATAATAATATAATAATATAATAATATAATAATATAATAATATAATAATATAATAAAATAATCTAATGAAATGTAAAAAAAATAATTATATGTTACGATAAGTTATTCTTCTCGCATTAACATAATAAAAAATAAAAAAAAATGTTTTTTATAAAAAAAAGACGAGTAATATTTATACAAAAATACGATAGACGCTATACCGTAGCTAAATCACATCATCAGTTTTTAAAGTATCCTCCAAGAATCACGGTGTCATAACCAAAATGAAATACTAGCTGCTTCCAATTCTGTTACGAAATATTTCTTCCCAAAAATATATTCGAACTTCTTGATGTCATTATTCGTTTATATTTGTTTTGTTACAGGATTTACTATTTGATTATAACTTGGTAGATATCTTTTAATATAAACATAATATTTTTTGTTTACTCTTAAATATTTTTTATATTAAAATTTACATTACATCGTTTTAATATATTCATAATATTTTAATTTAAAGCATTGAATACAAACGTTACAGGATATTAGAACTAATAATCAATATTACAAGTATTTATTTATTAAATAAACGTATTACTATTGAGATTTGATAGTTGTTTTGTAATAATAAAGTATAAGTTTAATTACTAATAATATTTTAGTAATATAGTATTAGTAAGCATATAAAATACAACGTAGTTGAGGAACTCTAAATATAAAATTATTCTAATATTCCCTTTGAAGTGGGAATACGAATGAATTGAAAGTAAAAAAATGATATAAATTGAAGCACATGCTATCTCCAATCGTCGCATATGTCGTCTTGAATTATGGTTTGACATATTCTGTATTCAATAGGATTCTATATAAAAAATCAATATTCAAATATATTATAATAGATTTATGTTAAAAGACAAGACAGAGAAGATAATAAAACAGAAAACCAGAAATAGAAAGATCAGTTGAATTCCGCAAACAAAAATTTATTTAAACAAAAAACAATACGGTATATAAATGGTATGTTGAACATTATTTGACCTTCTCTTTTAATATATTATGTTTGTAAGTAAGCTAATATTTAATATTTTCATAAATAAAGAATATTAGGTGGTAGAGCCTAGCTGTAGTTATCTGACTGCAGCTCGTATTGGGCTGGCTCAACCGGGGAAGGACCACCCTCTCACAGAAGACCGACGTGTAGTAACCAAATTCATTTGGTTATGTTGCACATGGGGAATGACTCTCTGGCCCACACGACAAAAGAGAAAGCCGATCTCTTGGGCACTCTTTTCGCCTCCAACTCGACTTTGGACGACCAGGGGAAGACACCGCCTATCATCCCGCGGTGTCAGAGCTCAATGCCGGCAATAGTTTTTCGACAGAAAACTATTAGGCAGTCTCTATTTTCCTTGGACGTTCATAAGTCGAGTGGGCCGGATGGCATTTCTCCATTGGTGCTACGAACGTGTGCCCCTGAGTTGACTCCAGTGCTAACGCTTCTATTTCGATACTCCTACCTTAAAGGCGTAGTCCCGGTCTCATGAAAGCGTGCCCTTGTCCATCCGATCCCTAAAAAAGGTGATAGCTCGGACCCAGCTAACTACAGACCTATCGCCATTACCTCTCTGCTCTCCAAAGTAATGGAGAGCATTATCAATAAACAGCTCCTAACCTACCTCGAGGATCACCAGTTGGTCCATGACCGGCAATATGGCTTTTGCCATGGTCTATCGGCTGGTGATCTTCTGTTATATCTTACAGAAGAGGGTCTGGCAGTTAGTCTGGATATGGCGAAAGCCTTCGATCGTGTATGGCACAAGGGGCTTCTTTCGAAGCTACCTTCCTATGGGCTTCCCGAGACTTTATGCAAGTGGATCACCAGCTGCCTCACTGAGCGGAGCATACAAGTCGTTCTCGATGGTTTTTGCTCGGACCCCAAGCCCGTGAACGCTGGTGTACCCCAAGGCTGCGTGCTATCCCCAACTCTGTTCCTCCTGCACATCAACGATATGTTGGATATCTCCAACATACATTGTTATGCGGATGACAGCACTGGGGATGCGGTATATTCCGGCCGTGCAGGTCTCTCTCGGGAAAACGTCGACGAGTGCCGAAAGAAACTTGTGTCTTCTATAGAGAATACCTTGGGGATGGTCTCTGAATGGGGTAAACTGAACCACGTTCAATTCAATCCCGAGAAGACGCAGGTTTGCGCGTTTACCACTAAGAAAACCCCATTTGTAGTATCACCACTCTTCGAGGACACTCCCCTCATTGCCTCGCCAAGTATCAGAATACTGAGTCTCGACATTTCGAGCGACTGCCAGTTTCGTGGTCATCTGGAGAGCAAGACCAAGTTGGCCTCGAAGAAATTGGGAGTGATCAATAGAGCGAGGCAGTACTTCAAACCTGGCCAAAAACTTGCGCTTTATAAGGCGCAGGTCCGGCCACACATAGAGTACTGTTCTCATCTCTGGTCCGGATCACCCCAATATCAGCTTCTACCATTTGACCGCGTACAACGGAGAGCCGTTCGAATTGTCGGGGACCCGGTGCTCTGTGAACGGCTGGACTCTTTGGCATTGCGTAGAGACGTGGCTTCTTTGTGCGTCTTCTACCGCATTTACAACGGGGAGTGTTCTGAAGAACTATTCGATCTGATGCCTGCCGCCGAATTTCATCACCGCACAGCGCGCCATCGCCTCCAATACCATCCTTACCACCTGTATGCGTGGCGATCCTCCACTGTGCGGTTCTCAAGGACATTTTTTCCACGTACCACTCGAATGTGGAACGAACTCCCTTCGGCGGTATTTCCAGATCGATACGACAAAAAAGGCGTTTATTCCTACCTACAAGGCCGGGAACACTCTTGTAAATCTTCGGATGTTGCAAGAGTTCATGGGCGGCGGTGATCACGTCCATCCGTGACCCACCAGCTCGTTTGCCCTCCTCTTACATAAAAAAAATAAATAAAAAAAATAAATTCGCAGAATATCTTTATGTTTATGATTTTGCTGAACGCATTTAATGTTTTTTATATATATTTTGTTTGTCACTTAAGATTTTCAAATTTCATAGTTGGACATGTATCGGATCCGCAAGATTGTCACGTAGATTTTCGGTTACTGTTTAAAACTTAATAAGAGTTAATGACCTGACCTCACGTAATAAACCCTCTGATGATATAAAGCAGAAATCGGAAAATCAAGATCATAAAAATCATTTTCCAATATTAACGAACGGATCTCCTTTTCAAAGAACTAAATAAATTACATTTATAATATTATACTTTGTATTTTTTATATTAATCACAATTTATTTTAATACTTTTTATATTGTTATAATTTTTTATTTATTTATTTTGTTTCTTTTGTTGAACATTTGTCTGGACCACATAAATTCTTTCTGTAGAACTATCAAAGCAAAAAGTTGCCATTTCGAATAAATCTATTTCTTACTTTTGCCAAGACCATTTGCCACTAAAAATAAACATAGATTTCGTCTGTCTTTGTGTTTGTCTTATACAAATCGATGATAATATTAATGATAATTGTATGCCATAATATCATATAATAAATAAATATAAGTAGAACTATTATTAACATATTACTATTAACATACTTTTACTAGTTAAAAATACGTTAAAGTATTTTGAGAATCTTCTTCATTCGAATAAATAATTAAAAATAAAAATATTCATAAATATCAGATTTATTTAACTGGCTATAGTCGAAGTAATTAAATTAATTAATTAATTTCTTCCACTAGAAATTATTCGACGTTCTTATTTATGAACTAGAGAATGTCAGAACTGCAACGTGAAAGTGTAATTGAGGTCATAGTCTAGTACTACTAACATAAATACAAATAATTTTAAGTGAAAAAGATATTTTAGTGTGTACAAAATCGTACGGGTAACGAAGATGTATGTATAATCTTTTTATTATATTATCCTATTATACAGTATATATCACTAACCTACACGCTAAAAGTAAGAACAGTCTAAGGTACTCTTTAAGTACGCTAATATTAAAATAGGCTTAACCTAAAATATTCATAACGTTAACATAATTTTTGTTTACATAATTCTTAATTTTTCTCAATCGTCCTTCATTCACCCCAAGTTATGATAAAAACTTCTCAGGCCATTTACATTTAAATTAAGTGTCTATTTTAAAGAGATTTAAAGATGAGACGTTTTAATATTAACATTATTAAAAAAACATTTATTGAAGATTAAAATAATGACAATTAAACAATGTCATTACATTTGTCTTGTTGGAATTAAAATACTTATGACGTTGCTTAGTTTTTTATACTCGCGAATGGCACTATAATTGCTACCATTCGCCGATCTTTATCAGACGACGTACTATCACTCGACTCATCCTATACGTGCAACTATCAAATAATAATCGCTTGGTTCCAACACAAATGTAAAACATCTTTATTATTGTCATGTCCATAGACATATATTGTTAATATGTACGGACATTGTTTATACGTAGGGACGTCTGCTTCAACAGTATTTATTTAGTAAGTATTTCTATTTATGCATAGCCGTAACAACAACACTGCAATCAATGCCCAGAATTATAAAAATAATTAGGAACAAAATATACTTTTGTCGTATTATGACTTAAAAATCTAAATACGTGTTTCTATGAATTCAATTATCATAATTCTATTATAATTTATATTATTGTAGCTATTCTGAAAGCTAGCTCCTCACTATCCGTTCTTATTTTTACTTTATAACCTTACCTTAGACATTTTACTGCAGATAGAAAGAAAGCCTCTGGAGACATTTAAAACTTAAATTAAGCGTCTTCGCAAAATAACCCAGAAACTTTATAAATAAGTATACGAGGAATTTGTTGTAGCTTAAGTAGTAATGACTTTTATAAATATATGTTTTATTTAAGATAACATTTCATTAAAAAAACGTGGTGATAACGGCTATAGTTTAATTATCTGTAATGTTATGTTTTAAAAAAATATCTTAATACAATAAAACTATACATTAGAATTTAGATTATATTAGAATTAACAGCATTAGAAAGCTATTAATTTTTATTATCCGAAACATATTTACAACATTTTTTTCACGAACGAACTTTGTTCGTTCTGTATTGTTTTCACTTTTCTCTGATGGATGAATGTATGTATGTCTGTGGACAGGAAAAAAAATCATTATTGTCGAGAGATGACGCTGTTTCTAATTTACTGATTTAGTTTATTATCATAGTTAATTATATTAATATTTTGTATTATTATTAATCACACTCTTTTGTAATTTTTTGTAATTATAAATAAACATTTTCTTTTCTTCGATAAATAATAATCATTTTTCTTAAAAATCAATTGTTTTTTTATTTATAATTTCGTCAAAGTTCGTTCGGGAAATACCCTGGGTATTTGCATCTTCACTGGTTTTTAATTGTTATCGGTTAAAACATTAATTATGTATACTATTTGTAATGAATATTATTTAATGAAAGATCGTCATTTATAGTTTATAATTAGCAATTATTATCATCCTAATACTGTATATCACTAAAAAGCTGAGTGAAATTAATTTTAATGTATTATCCTAATATTGAAACATTGTTTTAGTATTTAATGTTGATATCTTTACTAATAATGTTTCTACGTATACAGTACGATAATGAGGTAGCGTTTAAATACCAATATTATTTCAACAAACAAACTCTACTTTTCAAAATAAATTTTGAAATATAGCCTTTTATTTTAAATTATAGTGTATAATAAAACAGTTTCTCATATATGGACTTTTATTTAGTATTATATATATCAATCAAAACTCTATAACTAAGCAATCTGTCAGTTTTCAAATTAAGGGTAGCGGCCGTGATAAAACTTTTCATTATCCAACGCAACACCGTAACGATGCAATCTAAATTATAGCTTAGTTTCGAAGCTAACTAATTAGCTTTAGTGTCCGTAACTTCGTCCTTCCGTCGAGTGTAACGACTCCAGTAATTTAATTTTTCCCATGGCAGCATTCCGGTAAATCACCTAGCCAATGTCAATAACAAATTTTGGATTTTGTTAAGCAAACGCTTTTTCCAGATAATCTTATTGTATACATTATTTATGTTTGACAATAGTACCTATAAATTTATTATTCGTAGAAGCACATTAACAGATGTCGGTAATAGCATCATTCACATGCAGATTGTGATTCTGGACCGCTTGTTAATTTTCCACGTTTCCCTTAATGGCAAAGTAACATACGAAGTTCCCTTTACGGATCAAAGATTAAAACGTTGATTCGGCAATTTAAGTCAGACGCTTTAAGAATAAAAAAATGCTGATATAAACTTTTCAAATTATACCTCTCTAAAGAAGGATGAGTTTTAAAATTCATTTAAAGTTAAAAAGCGATCTTAAGGTGTGTATATAAAATCTCGTTTTATTTCTGTCATTATGAAAATATTTTGTTTGTAGATATTTTTATAATAAAAACGTAGTCTTGTATAAAAAAAATACTTATGAAAAAGTTAATGGAAATCTTGATTTAAACCAAATTTATGTATGACTTCTGCAAAACGAGAGGAAATGTCCTTCGGTAAAATTTAATTAAAAATAAATTGTAGGACAAAAAATCCATAAATTACTATTTTATTAAATACGGAATTGATAATTTATTACTTTTAAAAATCATATACTCTTTGTAATTGTAAAAATTCGCATTAAACATTCAACCCCTCATAGGGAAGTTAAAATATGTTATGCAATTACATATCAACAATCCAATCTATGTCATTGATTGATCGATTATACACTTAATATAATAAGGATTGATAGTAGTTTGATGTAATAATAAAACCTAATGAATATTACCCGTTCCAATGTACTGTGCATTTTATCACATTGAAAGTAGTTTTGTATTAAAAATAAAAATATGTAATAAAGTGTATATTACAAATGCAAAACTATATTATATATATATATAATATAGTTTTGCAAAAAGCCTGTTAAGATATTAACTTTAAGCATAATATTAATAATAATATGTTGTCTAAAATATTAAACCAATTGACCTCTTAACATGTTGAATGCTGTTCATTTATTTAACATTTGATTAAGTTTTAAATTAACTGAATCCTGTGATACGCCGCCCGTTTAAAAATTGCTGAAATTTTACGTTACATTTTCTCAGACATTGATGATTTAAGGGTCAAATCAAATAATAACTATTTCACACGAACGATAAGTAATGAAATAAAGCATTTACAAATGTTTATTATTAATTATAATAATTCTTAAGATGGATAGATGTTTGAATAACTGATTCGTAAATGAATGAAATATAAAGTAGTTTATAAATATATGTAGTAATATTTTAGAGGTATATCACATGCAATAAAATTATTACAGCTAGGATCTACCAAACACTACACAGACGCGCTATTGTGGAGTATATTGTGTGTGCGCCCTATTTACAATATTTGTTATTTCTTATTATATTTACAATTGCTTGCATTGCTTCTGTTATCATATTTACAATTTAATAGTCTCTTATGTTGTGTATTAATAATAGTAATTATTGCCATCGGTGTGATATGTTGTTGAAATATTTTTCAAACACAAATATTCAAAATTCTTTTGACAAAACATACTCATTCAGGTACAGCGTATACAAAGCCACAAATTAACGCTATTTTTTAAAATAAAATTTACATAACAATAAAGAACAGAGTTATGTTTTTAAATTATTGAAACCTTTGAACTTTGAAAATTCACAAAAAAAGAATTTTATGTCACAAAAATTGTAGATTTTATATTTTTTGGTTATAATAACCCTGTATTAACAAATAATGTAAAACGTTTCATCTCATAATTAATACATCAAATTTTAAAAATGAAAAAAACAAGGATTGAATTAACTCCTTTTACCAGCAAGATAAAAGGAGTTCATTGTTCAAATCTTTCATAATTACTTGTAGCCAATGAGTAAGCTAAGACAAAATAGGTACTCAGATTAAATTTCATAAAAATCATTTTAATAATCTTAACGCTCAGCAGTACAGTACAGTGCAGTACAATGTAACAAAACCTGCTTCGATTACCTTGAAAATAATATAAAGAAAATATGCAAAATTTCAATCGTAAAAAAGGTTAACGTACTAATAGATGAGATGTAGGTGTTCTGAAATCATACGTCTTAACTTTATTTATCTAATTTCATTATAATTTAACTGAAAATTGTGACTGCAAAATTGTAAACAAATAATTTGCAATAAAATAATATTGCGACTATGAATTGAGTTGAAAATTTAAGTTAGGTCAAACTGCACGTGGTATGTAAACTTTATTTAAATCGGTTAAGTAGTTTAGGAGTCCATCGCGGACAAACAACGTGACACGTAATTTATATATATTAAGATTTCAGTTCTACGGCTAATCATAATTTTTCAGTATATACCTATTTTAATAAAACCAATTATTTTAAATACAATAACAACATTTATTTGGTTCTGTAACATGATGTTACAGGCGACACTGGTAGAAACAAAATAGCAAAAATACAGCTGAAAAACTGTATACAATGTTTGCTATGTTGACTGAATTTTTCAAGACATAATTAAATAAAAAAACAACAGAGTATAATGTATGTAGCTGTAGCATAATAATCTGTGAATTATTTGAAGAATTTGTGTATTCTTAAGGGCGTAAAACGGGCAGATTAAAATTACTATTTTTAATAGTAAAAGTTGTTTTGCCAGTTCCGAGAAACGATAAGTTATCTTGGAATTATATAGTATATTTTATAATTATATAACATTATATTCAGTATATATATTTGAAACGTTACATTACTATTCATGTATTTTAACACATTCGAGATATTATTAATAAAAATAATGTTGTAAGCCTACTGCAGTATACAGTATTCAAAATACAGTATCACATCTCGTTTTGTAACGCTATAGTGCACCACAAAATTTATTTGGTAATTTGTCAGGATTACGGGAAAGGTAATGGATTGAATGTTCTAAATAGTGATATTGTTTTAAATGGAAGAATATATTGAAATTTACAGTAAAATATTTATTAAAACATGTCATACACAAAGGAATATTTTTCTTTATCATATAAATGATTACATTATCTACATATTATATTTCTGTTTATTTAATACATATATTTACTATAAATTTATAGTTTTGATATTACTTCCAATTGGAAAACTGTGAATGAGAAAAGTAACTGTTAAAAAATACAATAGACTTTTATTGACTTTACAGTAATAACAATTATTTCATAGTAATTAAAATGTTATTACATGCAACTTCATGTTTATATAATTCTAGCTTAACCTAATTAAAATTTATAATATATATTTATTTAAGTATAAAATTGGAACAAAAATATAAAGCAGTATCACGTAAATATGTAGCGTGGTTTGGTAAAGTGAAGTCATCTTATGTAACGAATTCGAGACGAAGATAATCCAATAACCAAGACTCGCAGCCGAACATTAAACCGGCCCTATAAAACGGGGAACTTATTTGTTGACAATACTGAAACAAGAAGGGTGGCTCTTAACGGCTGGATTTAGGTGTATCTTCATTGGATTGAGACTCACTATGAGTAACTGACATGTATTGAACTAGTAAAAGGGTCAGACTTTATAACACTAATACATCCTCAGCACTAAGACTGTGAAATAAAATTGGATTAAAGATTGAATGATAGAAATTGCTATAGTTTGTTAGTTCAGAACAAATAATAAGCGCTCAATTATTTCATATCTATTTAATCCTTGGTTTTGAAATGCATAAATTTTAATACTACTCATATAATTATTAAGTACACATTTAATTAAAAATATTGAAGTAATACTCGAGATTTGTTTTTGTACTTACGCTCGTGAAGTGTAAATTATGTTCTTGTAATAAAACAATTGTTAAAAAGTATATAAGACATCATATAATATGTTTGTAAACATAGTATATTATGTATCAGCTCTGAAGTTTAAGTTCAAGTTCGAAGTTCATTTACGACTATATATTTTTTTTACACTATATCAATTATGAAACGACAAACGGAAATATAAAAACAAGTAAAAATTTACAAGCTAAGAAAGTCACTTAAAATGTTAAACAAAATTTAATTTAATTTTATGGACTTAGAAAAAATTAACACCAACTTCGTCCAATCACGAACCGTAAAAAAAGTTAAGATTATGAATTCAATCGAAAAATGCAGATTTTCAAAATTTGAACATTGACAGAATATAGAATAATGCAAAAAGATTCTTTATATTTGTTATATAAGATCTATATCTTATACAATAAGAAGAATATGATGTGACAGAACTAGAGATATAGAGAAAACTGAACATGATGTTTATGACAATGTTGTAATATGTCAGACCTGGTGTATTTTTTCAGCTTATAATCTCACTACTTAGATTATAAAATAGTATTTTGAAGAATAATTTAATATGGGACAGTCTGGCAAATAAACAGATATTACGCTTATTAAGCGGTGTCGTGATCCATATACATATATAAGCAAGCTTAGTGGAAAAGTCGTTACCACTCCTTGGAAATGATAAATAATGGAGCAGCCTAGGAAAGGATTTATATCCAAACCTTTTTTGTGTTTTTACTTGTTATGCGATCAAATAATACAAATATATATAACTATTTCCCAAGTTAGTTACTTTTTTTAATAAATACTTTCTTAATACTTTCTTACTTTCTTTGTAAAATGTGAAAAGTAATGTGTGAATTTGATTAATTAAATCTTCAAAGTAAATTTAAAATGCTGACAAAAGCTATTGTAAGTTCTTAGAATCTATTGATTCCTACAGAATTTTTTATTATAATTATATTTAAATATATATTTGGGAACGTAACTATTTTTTTAGGTCTCATTTAAAAGTAAAATGCCATTAAAAATCCTTTATTTTATATTTTTATTTATTTCCTTCTTTCTAAAATTACTATTCTATTTTCCTTTATTTTAAGCAGAGAAAACTAAATATTATTTAAATAAATTTAAATGTAAATTTTTCAAATAATATTTACAACAAAGCAGTGTTATTTTTATTTTAACAATAAAAAAGGACCAGATATATTTATTTTCTTTCCAGTGAGAAAATATTGCAGATACTTTATAGGAAGGAAAGCAAACAAAAATTAAAAGGGCGGTTTACGCGAAGGATCAAAAGGGTTTAATCAATAAAGTTTAGGAATAGACTAACATTTCACAATTGTTTTGACAGTAACTAGGTACTAAAATATTTTGATCAGTTATATTCCTTGAAAACCCGCAATACAAACATTCATATGGATACAGAATAGTAAGTCAAGTATAAATCTAATTTCAAAGTATAATTGTAACATGTGAATGAATTTTAGCCATATAAGATTTAACAAACTATCCTTAGTGTGGTCACAATGGTTTACCTATGGTAAGAGACTTTGACGTATCTTATTGTAGAAACTGCAATCCAATTTAGGTACGATCCGATGATTGTTCCATGGGAGACGCAGTTTTATTCATGAAACAAATTTTAATGGGGAGAGATACGAATTTGATTTTGTCGAACGACATTATTTATGTATGTAATACAGTGATGGTAAATGTGATCATGGCAGCGACAGTGACAGTCGCAAAATAAAAGAATACTTTAGCGACATCTTATCAAATTACCGTTATACCGAAATGTTTTTATTCAAATCTACGCCTTAGGTTTAAATAACTAGGATTAAAAAATATAAAAGAGCACAAAATAACAATTTATTGATATACGATACGCCTATGGTAATAATAATTATAATTGATGTAGTTATTTTAAGACTGATTATTCTCTAGGATATAGGTACGAATTGTTTTGATTTCATTTGATTGATTGATTGATGCAAGTGTTAATATTTAATACAATAGGTAGTAATTATTATTATATACATATAAAATAACTGCAAATTATAAGTAATATTATAATTTTTAAATTGATCGTGTCTATTAATATTGGAAATGCAAACTCCAACAATACTCGGATTAACAATAGCAGTACACAATAAGAAACTAAAAGAATTGCACAAGACCTCGTAATTGAAATAAAAGTATTTTACATCCTATGACTACGTTAGATAATGTTTAAACAATTTTTTTTTCCAAATGCTTATATTGGGTTTACGAAGGACAGATTTTTATATGAGATACTTGGAATGAAATATCGACACATTTTATCCGACTCTATTGTTCTTGTAATAAGTTTTTGTTATAAATAACTATTGTTTCAGTACTTATATGCTAAAATAAAATACATTATATTTAATTATTTTAGCTTCACGCCATATCCCTTGCAGGGTAGCCAGAGACGACGGAGCGATAAACATACCTCTTTCGCCTCGGCCACGGACATTCATTCATACATACCCTCCGGGAGGTCCTCATTTACGTCCTCAGTTACGTTCTTTTTACGTGACCTTCGGCCAGTATCATAGATACTGTGTTTTCGTTGGTCACTCGAGGCCTCCCCTTGTCTCTTTTACCGCTCACTTTTCCTGTAAAAATCTTTTTTACCATTCTTTCATCACTCATTCGTTCGACGTGCCCATACCACCTGAGCACGTTCTTCTTCATTCACACCATAACATCTTCGCTAGTACCTACCATTCTGTGGATCTCTTCTTGGATTGGATTCGGTCAGCTAGGCTGACTTCGCATATTCTGCGAAGAGATCGCATCTCCACAGCATTCATCTTTCTTACATTCTTCTTCTGTGTTACCCACGTTTCGCTACCGTATAACAGCGTCGGTAGCAAAACCGCATTGTGTACAGCCAAACGAGCAGCTATGCTGACGTTTCACCGTCTCAACAATGCAGCCAGAGCACCGTTACTGGCACTGACTCTGTTACTGGCAGCAATACGCTTTTCCATATCCATTTCGTATCTTCCGTCTCTGCTAAACATACTTCCCAAATATACTGCTTCATTCACTTGTTCTATTATCTTACCATTCACGTTGATCTTACATTCTGTTCTTACTACATTTCTTTCAAATATCAGAACCTTCGTCTTATCTGCATTCAGGTTTAGACCATTATTTTCACACCCATCTTTCAGAGTGGTGACCAATGCTTGCAAATTGCATTCTGATGATGCAATGAGCACTGCATCATCTGCATATAGCAAGCAATTGACCTTAAGATCACCTACTTTCACTCCCATGTCACTGTCTTTCACGCCTTGGAGACAACTATCCAAATAAAATTGAACAACCAAGCTGACATAGCGCAACCTTGCTTAACACCCGATTGGATGTCAAACCAGGGCAACATGTCAGCTCCTACTCGCACACTGGCCGAGTGATATCTGTAAAGAGACTTTACAGCCTGTAGCAAGGTTCCGCTCACAATGTATTGGGACAGTATCTCCCATAATTTATTTCCCACAACCCGGTCAAACGCCTTTTCCAAATTTTTGAATTATTTAAAAGCATTTTATTACTAAATGCAAAAAAGTTTTTGTTAACAATCGTATTAAATATATTTTAATGTAGTGCTCTTCAAAAATATAAAAATTTATAAAAGTAACTATTGAATATTTTAAATTTCCATTATCCTGTTCAATCAAAGGTACAGTGGATGCAAAAAAAAACTAGCGTAATACAGTTTAACTATAGAAACCTTACTAAAGTTAAGACTCTCATAGAAGAGTACCTACTATCCATTAAATTAAATTAACTGCAGTACCTGGAAAGGTTTTACTTTAAAGTAAAAGCAAATAAGTTACTGGTACAAAGAAGTACTTACTTTGTTATCTGAATTAAAGCGAACATCGGCGAGGTTGTTAAGTGATCGCAATAATTTCTTGAACAAGAGCCATACCTCCCAAGTGTTTTTTAACTTGTTAATTTCACTGGTAACTTTATAGTATTGGGTAGACCTCGAAGAATTCGGTCTACCCATTCATTTGTACCCGACTTTCGAATTTTGAAAAAATTTCTTCACAGGAGGTCTTCTTATGACCCCCTGAGTCCGAAATGACCATTGGTCAAAATGTTTATATATATATATATATATATATATATATATATATATATATATATATATATATATATATATATATATATGCGTGCGTGCGTCCAGATTCGACTTTGTCAGCACGATAGCGGCCGCAGTTTCGCTCGGATCGCTTTCAAACTTTGCACAAAAATCAACCATCCAAAAATGAAGGTTAAGTTCGTTAACCAGAGAAATCCGGTCACAGGGGGCGCTAGGGCCTCACTTTTTCTGATTTAATTTTTTCGACCATAACTTTGTCCCTATACAAAGGAGATCAATCGCGTTCATATTATATGATGTCTTTAATAAATACCTATAACTAATGTAGATAAACCGAAAACCTAACTTCAATAACTTAGGGGTGAGGGTAAAAAAACCGAAAATTTTTGGAAAAAAAATCATAACTTTTTTCTGGTAAACATTCTTGCAACACAAGTATTTTTAATAGAAAGGTTATTTTTTACTCTAAATTTAGGTACCAAAAGTTTTTCCGTAGAAGGTACCGTTTCCGAGAAAAAAAATAAAAACCACTTTTAGCTTGTAAATTTTAGGTAGGTAAAACCACGGCAACTTGTTTCTGGTAAACATTCCCTCCTCGCAAATATTTTTAATAGAAAGGTTATTTTTTACTCTAAATTTAAGTACCAAAAGTATTTCCAAAAAGGATACCTTTTCCGAGAAAAAAAATTAAAACCGCTTTTTCCTTGAAAATTTTTGATGTAAACAACGGCATCATGTATTATTCTTAGGTAGTGAGTTATATTTTAAACGAGTT
The DNA here is from genome assembly GCA_918358695.1 of Melinaea menophilus ssp. n. AW-2005. Classification (NCBI taxonomy): domain Eukaryota; kingdom Metazoa; phylum Arthropoda; class Insecta; order Lepidoptera; family Nymphalidae; genus Melinaea; species Melinaea menophilus. Next base: position 2,068,790 of record OU911039.1, read on the forward strand.
ACATACGAGGTCTACCCACGCGTGTTCCCATGCGGGCACGGATTTTTTTTTTTTCATCTACATTATTATCTTAAGAAATTATATTACAGTGTCTTTAATGGTTTTTCGAATATTTTTGTTGTAATTATTGTTCTTTTGAGTATTTTGAAAGAGCTGTGTACAATGCGAAACATCATATAAAAAGTTAATTTATATTATAACTTCTATTTCCAAAATATGCCATTTGGCATAAGGAAGTCAAACAATTTAATACTTGTTAATTAAAATAATATAATGATATTGATCTTAAGATAAAGCAGCTTTTGATATAATTATCTCTCAGAGGTATTTAAAGGGGTCATTAACTGTATTATGTCATAACTATGTATGTAATATGAAAAAAAAATTCAAAATGTAGACGATATCTTATTATCAAATTAGAATATTTTTGTCGTGAATATTTGTTATAACTAAATAATATACCAATCATAATAATAATTCATATATTAGTAAGGTAAGTGAAAGTTTTTCTTTGAATGTCATTTGTGTGATTAATTAATTAAACACTAATATAAAAATAAAGGTCTAAATATTAAAACATTTAATATATGTATAACGTTTGTTTACTAATACAATATATATAATTGAATATAATATTAAAATATCTTTCATTCCTTACGTTCCACAACGATGAAGGCTTAATGAGAGTTGGATTGGTAAAGCTACGCACATCAGAGGCGTGGCAATTAAATTTGCGTTAAATGCTTGTTAACACGAATAATTATGTCATAAAATTAAATGTAAATAACAGAAACATTCAAAATTGCTTGTTGTAATTACTACAGTAATAAATACTAAAATTCTAAAATATTCATGACAAATAGAAAAATGGTAATTGAAACTTTTTTTTTATAATATTCTAACAGATTATAATGATATTTAGATTCAATATATATATATATATATATATATATATATATATATATATATATATATGTATATATATAGTATATATGTATAATTATCTACAACCACTGATTGTAGCTACTTATACAAATCGTCCTAGCCTTAAATTTGTTGACCGGTGTAAAATAGATGCAGGTGCTATAGTACAAGGCTCTACTACAAGTACTAATAGCTCTACTAGTATACTCTTCTCGATTACATTGCAATAGATATATTACTTTTATATGTTTTAATACTGTTAGTAATTGAATAACTGCAGATTTGTTATAAATGTCGTACAACTTTTATTTGAAATAACAAAATACTAAGACTTTTTTTATGTATCAAGTAAAATGTTAGAATACTATTATAGATCGCATAACCTTTTCTTTAGTTTCGTAATGAATGTTAAGAATAATCCAGAAAAAATAAACTTTATTAAATATATATTTTATATTTTAAAGAAGTTCATATCTTGCAAGATTGTTTCTAAACATCTAAGCCAATAGAGCAATTAACATTTCCACACAAAATAACGTTATCCATTTTTAAACGGTATCCTGACCTACGCAATTTTCATGGTTCTCGTTATGTAGTCTGTTTAATGAAAGATCTTCAAATAATTGTGTTTGTTTAATGTTTATGTAAATAGAGATTAACAAATGCTTATATTTATGAATGTTCAGCACTTTATGGTCGATCACCGCATGGTAGCTACATTTCCATTATTTAGTTAAATAAATAAAACTATTCTTGATATGCTTTAGTCATAACCTTTTAGAAATTCTGGAAATCGATGATGTTATCGCAAATAGTTGTGTTAGCTCTAAACCAAAGACTAATCTAAAATCAGTTATATGCAGCTTTTTTCTGCATTCAAATCAGTTTATTAATTGTAAATGTTTAAATTTATGAAGCTATAAGGTTTTCATAACAAAATACTTCGTATCAATCAAAGTTATCAAAGTAAAACACCTTGCAGCATTAACATTTGAGACAAAATAAAAACCGAACAAAAGTGAGTTTGAATTTATAAGATACAAATAGTTCTGAAATCAAGTAAATGCAAATACTCGTAATTGTAAATATTTCAGATTTTGCGCTTCACAGTGTTTGAAGATAAAGGAAGGACGGTATTTTTTCTACACTTTGCAATTTTTCATAGTTTTAGGTCAACAAGAATAACCTTTATATTTAGGTTTTTTTGAGAGATTCGAAATATGCGTTTTCATCACCACGTTTTTCAGAGAAAAAGAGTTTTTAAAGACAGACGAACAGATAGACAACAAACATCCTATAAAAAGATCCTTTTAAGGTACGGAACTCTAAAAATACGTACGTCAGTACGTTAGGGGATGAGACAATGTTTTAAGTGCATTTTTCAAAAAGGAATAAGTATACCTATGTATGTATATAGGTACATAACTACCGAACGTAATTTGGCTCAACCAAATAACAACGGAATTATTCAGTTTTAAAATTTTTGATAATCCGCTATGGCCACCATTTTGGATTTCGATATAACCAAAAACACCTTAAATTTGGCCAAAAATACTTAGACGAAATTTCAGACCTCTAGCTGCCGCAAAGTCCGTTTTTGTGGTACGGATCAGAAATTCGCCATTTTGAAATTTTTCGTCCAAGCAAAAACAACAGCTCGACATAAAAATTTAAATAATTCAAAGAACTCACCTACCAATTTTCGTGACGATTGCATGAAAAATACGCCTGCGTAGCCAAAACAAAAACTGAAATCACCGCCATTTTGGACTTTAACTCCCAGCAAAAAAAATGTCTGAACAAAAAAAAATTAAATAACTCAAAGAACATGATCACTAATTTTTGTGGCGATTGGATGAAAATTGCTCCTGCTACGCCAAAAACAAAACTAAAAAACGACGCCATTTTGGATTTTTTCGCCCAATCAAAAAACGGCTCGACATAAAAATTCAAATAATTCAAAGAAAACGTCTGCCAATTTTTTGACGGTAGGATGAAAAATACTCCAGCTACGCCGAAACAAACATACTGAAATACATACGGAAAAATAACAAAATGGGCCTATCTACTGGGAACGTTCGGACAAACGCTTTGCTAGGCTCAGCATTCGTCCTTTGGTCAACTACTTAGAGCGGATTAGTACTATAGAGAAAGCAAAGCTTTTAAATTAAGCCAGGCACATTATTATAATGCCGACAAAATGTAATATAATTTCTATTTACTTTATTATAATTTATTTGTAAATCTGGTCGTAAAAACATTTTCCCTCTCGTCACGTATATTACATTGAACGACTTATATCACACATGAGGGTCTAATAAATTGTCGGTGTATATTCTTTTACAAGAATTTGATATAACCACATATTACTTTTACTATTACTATCTATATTTAAAATAGTATACAAACAGATACAAACAAGACAAAAGCTTTTAGAAAAAAAATAAGTTAAGCTTACAGACTTACCTAATACAAAATTATTAAGTACATATTAATTAAGTATGTTTATCAGAAAACTACTGAAAATTGACGATATTTTAAACTTTTAAATTACAATTATAACATTTAAGCTAAACACCTTGTCATCACTATAATTTTAATAAATTAATAATAGTAATAAAAATAAATCTAATTCTGAGTACATATATCTTTGTTTTATCTAAATATAAAATGAAATCATTATTGATACTGGCAAGATTGTTGTTATAAACATTTTCAAATACTACTTTCGATTGTGGCAACATTTCAATATTATAAAATTCTAAACCATCGAGGCGAGTGGTGAAACCGTAGCTTAAATACCGCCAGCTCGAATCCTGTTCTTATCGATAATTTTTCTTGTAAATTTAGTTAAAAATTAAAAAAGCTTAACATGCCTTATCATATTATAGATATTCTTGTAATGTACTAACACCTGATTGCAGCTGAGTAAAAATTCCCTTCAAAGGTTGCACGATAGACATATTAGGACTGGTGGAAACTGGGAAATTTACATTTTATTACTTCGAACGACAGTATATAATTTAATATAATTATTAAAATTAAGATTTAGATAACCTATTTGTTAGTTTAAGACAAAAATTTTCTTGAAAGTTCCAACAGAAAGAGTATGGTAACTAAAGTTTTATATCATTTTATACATATGAATACATATTTCATTTTGTTTGTTGCAATAATCGTTGTCAAATCAATTTCGAATATATTAAAAATATTATACTACTGAGCGAAGCGAACCCAGTGTAATGACTCATCGTTGTGGACAATATCGTCGGTAATGTAGGAGATTTCATTTTAAAGAAAATTTTTAGCGCAATTTTTTTTTCCCATTGACTTGAATGAGATATCAGTTTTTGACGATTATTCCTCAATATCATGAAATATTTCAAAAAATATTTTTTTAATTTCCTAATGTGTATGTTTTGGTTGCAAAATTTTATAATTTTCTATCAAGTTTTTTTCGAGCCTATTCGTGACAAAGAATGTGAAAAAGTCTCCAGTAGAGCACTTCGCTCAATAATAATATATTACGCGAGAAATACAACAAATAATTATAATTATGGAATAAAAAAGACTAGGATAAATAGATAACGAGAATTCGCTTGCAACACACACACACAACGTTAAGGAACTATCTTCCAATGGCATTCTTTGCCAACGACATATGTACTATGATAATGTTGATGCCTATTCTCATATTGACATACTTTGTTATCACAAAGTCAGATAGGTTAAGTTCTGTAGAGGAATATGTAGACTCCGATACGCGTAGAGTAGTTATTAACAGTTTTCTTTAAAATTGCCCAGAAAACGGTAGCAAATATAGTCGTACGAACCGTACTAACACAGATACCCGGTGTGAGGTATAAAGTGTAAAATAAAGGTTAAAGTTTATATCCGGGATTATATCTTGATATCATCGTAGTCTTCGTATAAGTGATCAGTATATTATACGATGTAGTCGTATACTCTTTACCGTATACCGTGACGGTAGTATAGATAGGTGTGCAATCACCTGATATTTCAAAAATATTTATTTAAATTGGAATGGGATACCGGGCAGATAAGGCATCATTTTTCCTTGACAGTTTGCGTTTCGTTGCACTCCTCAGGTTAAGAAGGGCGGCCTGGGTTCAAGAAGATTGTTCAAGGAAGGATTTCACAGATTTCACGATTTCTTCTCTGGAGCTTTGGAGATTAAGGAGAAAGATTTGGGATTGGGCGCCGATGTACGACACTTACGAGTATCTATGCGAAAAGCATTTTCACTAAGCAGTTTCACGCCAGTGTTTCTTTCGTTCCGAATGTGGTAATATGCAGTTCGAATCCACCCATCTGAGTTGCTCTAAGGATATCACAGCATGATTATCTCGCATTTGATATTGTATGTAAAATTATATTGATATGACAATGCCAGCCGTTCCGGTGCGATAGCGTTGTCATCATTTAGACGTGGCACAGGGTTCATATTGCGGGGGTAGTAAAATAATAACACTGCAACTGTTACAATTCAAGAAAAAGTGACGTTGGACTATCCATACTTTCCAAAATTTCTCTGTCAATATACCAATACTCTGCCCTCATAACAAAAATAAACATAATTACGTTTGCCCCACTAATAAGTAATCAACTGGCGAACTTTAATTACATCAATATCCATAACTGATATATAATTTCATTGATATTTATTTATTTATTTATTTATTTATTTATTTATATCTTTTCCACTTTGAATCATTATCAGTGATCACTTGTGTACGTCAAAATGGAAGTGTCAGGAGGGCCTATTTCGATACCAGATTTATCGTAATAAGCCCTTCTGTAAAAGCACTGTCCAACTTAATGTTAAAGCTATGAGGGTTCCAAACGCGTCCTAGTCTGAGAAGAACCACACAACAAACTCAGCCGGATATATATATTTTTTTATATTGTGATCACTGTTTCACAAATGTCAATCTTAAACGCTATTTTGGAACAACTAGAACCGTCGCAATATAATGAAATAATAATAATAATAATGATAATAGCAAAAAAAAAAAATAATAATGATAATAATAATAAAAAATAAAAATAGGCCTGCTACACAACCAGTCACCGCAAGCAGCACCCGTTCACGAGTATAACGCAAGAGCAAGCCATCACCCCCTTCGCACATATTTGAGGGACGAGCGCAACCCGACTCCCGACGCTACCGCAAGTAATGACTTCTAAGGAATCGGTGTGATGCAACAGGTCGATAAAACGAAATTAATCTACAACAAAAAAACAAATTGTGGAGATTACTAGTTATTCGCAATATTATACAATTAATTCCCAGGCCATACCGTCGTTGATGTAATCCTGTACACTATAGTAGGATTTTTTTATCAAATTTATTTTTATATATAATTTAAATTTATTTAATGATAAACTTAAGGCTTCATTTGGGAGCTTATTATAAAAACGTATACAATTAACCTTAAAGGATTTACTTATTTTGTGGAGCCTAGCATAGCGAGTTTATTTTTATTTCTCGTATTAATTTTATGAAAATCACATTTTTTTTTAAATTTGAAATATTTTTATGAACGTAAATTAAATTTTCATAAATATATTGATTATAAACAGTCATTATTTTTAATTCTTTAAATTTGTTTCTTAAGGATTCTCTAGGTCTCATATTATATATTGCTCGAACTGCCCTCTTCTGTAGTGTGAATATGGTATCGATGTCGGCTGTATTACCCCATAAGAGTATACCGTAAGACATTATACTATGAAAGTAACTAAAGTAAACTAATCGGGCAGTTTCCATATTTGTCAATCGACGTATTTTTTTAACCGCGTATATAGCAGAACTAAGTCTACTTGATAAATCAAATATATGAGGACCCCATTGCAGTTTTTCATCTAAGGTAATGCCCAAGAAAGTAGTAGATTTGACCAAGTCCAATTCCTCATTGTTTAATTGTACATTGGTTTTAACATTTTTAACATTTGGTACAGTAAAGTTAACACATTTCCTCTTTTTTTTATTGAGCAACAAATTATTGGCGTTAAACCATTGTACAACATCTGAGAGAGCATTATTTACATCGTCAATAACAGATTGCCTTCTGCTAACTTTAAAAGTAAGAGAAGATACAAAAGCTTCTTTACGAAACTAAATTTTGACTTACTACATACATTTATTAAAAATACCTTTTTAATCTGTAATAAATCAAGTTTGTATTATATACGTTTGACATAAATTGGTTTATTCCATAAATTTCATAGGATATTTGTGCGTTTATCAGCCGCCACATGTCAATCAAGCGGCACATGCGGGTGGCAGTCAACAAAGTTCAGACATTGTACACAAAAATTAAATGGTAACCACTAAATAAAATAATAACAAAAAAATGTGGTTCGTTGAAAATAAAAAAAAAAGTCAAAATCCAAAATTCAAAATATCTTTATTCAAGTAGTCACTTACACGCACTTTTGAATCGTCAATTATTACAATACAAAAAAGGTCAGTGTAGTCAGTCCGTAAGTAAGCTACCACCGGCTCGGAATGCTGCTCTGTTGAGAAGAGCCGGCCAGAAACTCAACAGTTCCTCTTTTCAGAAGAAATATAACAATCTTAGGTGATGTATACATCACATTGAATCATTTGCAGGATTTTTATTATAATGTATTATAATATAAATCCTGCAAATGACATATAAACTTTTAATCCAAGAGTCCAATGAAATCCCATAGTTGTGTTGAAAATATTATATTATGTGGAAGAATACTCATCAAAGTAGTTGCAATTGTTTTTGTTGTTGCCCTACTATAGGTTCTGAGGTAGGTAAGAATAATCCACTGAAACAGTTATTTAGACGGATATTGTTTATTTTACACAAACACACAAAAATCAGAATTACTATAATTATAGTATAGAAGTAAGAAGAAAATGTGAGATATAAGCTATTTGGTAAACTTAGTCATGCAAATATATGAGATCCTGACTGATGTTCCGAAGGAGCTCGCGAAGGGTTGCTGGTGGGGAGACCGGCGACACAAAAGTTGACCAGTCGGTCAACACATGTGCGCCCACCTCCAGCGAGAACAATAGGCGGCTAGCCAGTCGTTAGTTACAATTGTCTACTAATCAAAATATTGATAATAATAATTAATATAGGGGGAGGCCTCGAGTGACCTGCGAAACCACAGTATCCATGATAATGGCGGAAGGTCACGTAAAAAGCATGAGGACTCCCCGGAGGGCATGTATGTATGAATGTTGATGTCTGTGGTCGAGGCGAAAGAGGTATGCAGGGACCGTAGCATTTGGCGCTCCATCGTCTCTGACTACCCCGTAAGGGATAGGCGTGAAGATAAATAAATATAAATAATAAAAATTTTACCTAATAATAAAATATTAAAATATACTAAGAAATAAAGTAAAATGTAGTTCTATATTAAAAAATAATTCTTTAAATAATAGTGGCAATACGCCACATTACTAAATAAATATCACAGCATATAAATGAAATAATATGCTATAGTCCTACCTACCTGCCCTTACCCCAATTAATTGAGGGCGCCGCAATGTGTTAAATTGATTTAGGCTCTTGTGTCATACGTCACCTTAGCGGAGATATGGTTTTTCACTATATATTCTTATTTAAATCTCTTCTCGTTACATACTTTTCATCCCGCAGCATTATGTGACCATAGCATAAATAAACGATTACTTCTTTTTCTCACCGGTGATACTTTCAAACTACCTCTAAGTAAGATTTACCGATTCTCCTAACACCACACTTCAACAACACCCTTGGCCTTTAGTCGATTTTAACTCTTCAATCCCACTACAAACTGTTATGCATTTTATTAAAACGTTACCAATTTCATATAATATTTTGCATCTAGGCACTTCATGTTTATACAAAGACCCGAACTAATTTATTTATGAACAGAATATTTTATTTAGCAAAACAAATATAATAATAATAGGAATCAACACTTATCCACCCTTATCAACGACAGCTTTAGGTAGAAATTAGGTAACTTTATAGATGGTGGTTTTAAAAATAAAACTGTAACTATATTAGTCATTAAATAAAAATATTATCAACCCGGGTATGGATCTCTTAGGATCCCGGAAGGATTTTTATAGACTCTCTGAAGTTTGTAAATAAACTATATTAATTTAGTCGTGAATATCTTAGAAATCACAACATTAAACTACTTGGCAAACAGTCTATTGAATAAGTTATTTTTAAATTACTTGATAAGAAACTTGTTTCTTAAGTGGGTACATTAGGGAAAACAGGAAATCGTATGGGGGCGTCTTAAATGGATGATCGCCAGGCGGAATAAAATATAATAAACAATCGCAATCTGCTTTTCGACTAACTCTTACATTCTAATATGACCAATTGGACCAATGACCAATTGGAATGAAATTAGACCAAAATAAAAGTTTCTCGTAAAATATCGTCAGATCTTTTTGTTTAAATAATATGCTTTTTTGTTCATTTAAACTTAAAATTATGATTTTGTTGCGTAATATGTAACATCTTAAATAATAACAAATATTCTTATCTCGTCATGGATACAATCCTGACTCAGAGTAAGACGATTGCATTTTCTATTGAGATTCTGTGTAGTTCGGAAGAAGTTTTGTTCTGTTAAAAGGTAAAACCACAATAGTATGTAAACTTCAATTTGCAAAATACGTTCACTCGTACGTCAACTCTTACAAAAAAAGAATTGACCAGGTTTAGTTTATCCGTAATTAATTAGATTAAATGGTATTTTAGCTTTTTAGTATGGGCTATCTAGAAAGGTCAAAGATAGCCACATTTTATTATTAATATTATTATATATTTTTTAAATACCTCAGCATATGTATAATATATTGAACAATTAAAAGGAACAAAGAAGAAGTACAGTAATGCACTACCTATGTTTTAAGTAGATTCCATAGATGAATCTACCTATTGCAATCGATGCGATGACGGGACCCAGACCCCAGAGTAGGGGCGTTACGCCGTTTATGAACTGGAGATTGAGAATCCGTCGAAAAATAAATAAATATATATATTCCGATATATATATACGAGGGAACTTCCCGGCCCGAAGGGCCGGAAAGGGTCAAATGTCACGTATAAGGTTGGCACCCACCCTATTTTGTAGCCTGATTCAATAGCTTTTTTTTGATGTATTACACATTATTGTGTGATTTGTGGGTGATAAGTGATGCGCGTGCATACAGAGTCAATTAGGTCATTATTATATAGTAAGGATATATATATATATATATATATATATGTATATATGAGCCATCAGTCCAAATTCATCGTAGGCAAAATCTGACTTCACAGGTCGATAGAATAAATAAGTAGGACAAACGTATCATCTCGTTTTTTTGGAAAAAGTAAAAGGGGGGGCTGGGAGGGGGGGTGAAAGTGCAAACCTTTGGGACACGCTACAGGTCGCAAATATTGACGGAGGATTTTCAAACTCGGTATACACATTCTTGAAGACAAAATGAAGGTTAAGTTCTTGAACGGGGGAAATTGGTCAGGGGGTTGGAGGGCTGGGGGAGGTGAAAGTTAAAAACCGAAAAAAGTCACATAAGAAGGCAAAATTTTGTAGTCGAAAAAATCCTAGAAAATTAACAAATTAAAAGAGGCAACCTTTTTGTCCGAAGAGTTTTTTGATCCGACTCCCCGTTTATGAGATAGGGGTGGGGGGCGGTTCCCCCCTCACCCAATATATGCAGAGTAACCCGTCATAAGACTCCTGATGACCAGTAGAATACTGCTTGCTAGTTTTTCTTTGTCGAACCGACCATCCCACCCCTCCCACAACTAAAGTAAAACATTAAATCTCAAGAAAATGAACTATATCTTCTGTTGTTGACTGGAAACAAATGATTTTTTTTCATTTCAGGACAAGTGCGGTGAAATTATTGGTGTGGTGATACCATCTTTTATCATACATCACATGTTTATCGCATTCTCGGTTTCATTGTTACCTTCGCATATTGCATATTGAAAATCGCGTGACGGGAATCTACCTAACACGATCGACCCTGTCGAATGAGGTATTTATAGTGCAGGGCATACCAGCATGCGCGGGATCGTTGACAAGTGATCACCACCGCCCACAAGCACCTGCAACATCAGGGGAATCACAAGAGCGTTTCGGGGCTTGAAGGTGACAGTATATCTCATTGATCCGAAAATAAAACCCAAGGAAGTTCGTTTTAGTAAACAATGTTCGATCAACTAAAACCATTGCAATCAATTCCATAAGCTGGACCAACGATTAGTTAATAAGGAAAACAAAAATTTCTGGATAGCAAGGCTATCAGTCACATCAAGCAACACCCATTCAAGAGCATAACGCAAGAGTCAGCCATCACCCTCTTTGCCATATTTGAGGGAACGGGCAACCTAGCCTCCACTGCTATCACAAATAAAAAGTTCTATGGAAGCGGTATAATACATCCAGTAGATCTAACAAGAATAACAAACTATATAAGAAAAAAATGCGTAAGTTACTAGTTAATCGCTAAAATTCCATTCATTCCCAGACTCACCGTCATTAATGTAATACTTTACACTATATATTTCTTTAACAAATTCCTTTTAATGAATATTTTCAATTAACACAATATATATGAATGTATTGCTTTTAGAAACTCTGTATTGTACGTATGTTAGTTCGCTTTGTTAGACGTATGCCGTGACAGTAAATGGTATGACCATCTTTACTACCCTTTTGCCGAACCAATTCTCCCCTTTCTTATATTTGATGACATTCGATCGTTGCTTCAACGTGTGAGAGTGTGTATGAGATGTTTTCTCTCCACTACTGTAAATTTTAATTGGTATCAAAAGAATATTGCTTTCAGTGCTTTAAGATTTTAAATCCTGCTTAGAAAAATTAGTAACAAAATATATTTTTTAACTTACTGTGAATGTAAGTTATTTCTCATTGAATATATTTTTTTCGTTTAATTATAAAATCAAGGTAATCAGACAAGCATACAGGTTGTCCATGATCCCCTGCAAATATGTGTAGTAATAATACTTAGAAGTGAAGGGTGAATGTTGGCTTTCAACTCTTACTGTGGAGGTTTTGGGATTAATGAGTCGGTTACGTGGTAACTAACTTGCATTTGTCATTTAACTATAAAATTTTTCATACATTTATATTTTGCTAATTTCTGATTTAAAATCAGCTAAGGTAGTTGGTTTTTGATACAAATGAAATAGTTCATCTTTAATCGGTAAACCTTCATTTCCCGTTAACAAATTTGCGGCGTTTGCAATTGAAATTGAGTTTTAACTGTTTAAAATATTCTGATCGTAAATGAATTGCTTGGGTTCTTCAAATTTCACGTAGTACGTAAGTACTACCGAGTGTATACTCGGGTGATAATAAATTAATTAATTGAATTTTATGAATTTGTAAAATAAAAAAAAAAGTAAAAATTGTTTTAGGTACACGGATTAAAGAAGATATAATAAGAGTTAAGCATACTATATAAGCATTTATTATAAATTTATTTGTTTTAAAAGATATACAAGTATGCCGCAGTATTGATGTCTTAGATTCTCATAAACATTAATAGTCGTTATGTACTGAATACAATATTGTAATATAACATTAATATTATTTCGATAAATGTTTGGTTTTTTCAATTAATATTTCTTATTTTGGTCACTTTTGTTAATTATTAAGTAGTTTAGTACAGTTATAAAACATAAAACACTGTTTAATAGACAAAGCTACTTAGAGCTAGCCCTATACTATTTTAACAAAGTGCAAATTAGTTATATTATGTTATATAACCGCTTGCTTAGTCGTAGTGCAGTATGGTTGAACATTCACACAAATTTCATCTATTTTAAACCTTTTGTCTGGACTCTATTTATGTCCGTATGCAAATATAGTATAGTTAGTGCAATGGGCAGGCGGTCATTACCACTGGTTTGTAGAGAAATGACCCAGTCCAAATCACAGGTTCTCAAAATTAGGTAGTTCGGGTTCAAAAATGATTATGACTAATTTTGTAATACGCTTTAGGTATTTCAAATAACTTTGAAATTATTTGTATACCAATATAACCAATAACGCGGTAAAATTTGGTATTAAATTGAGTACACAAAAATTATAACAGTTATTTTAAGAATCTCTTCTGTTTGTCCACTTTTATATGTTTCTACGGGATCATATTAACAATTCCTTATTTTATATTTGGACATAATTTTTTATGTTTAACATAAATTGTAACATAACATACTACAACTATCTTGATATACGCGCTGTGCGGTGATAAAATTCGGCGGTAGGCATCAGATCGAATAGCTCTTCGGAACACTCCCCGTGGTAAATGTGGTAGAAGAAACACAGAGATGCGATGCAACGTCTCTACGCATTGCCAAACAGTCCTGCCGTTCACAGAGCACCGGGTTCCCAACCATTCGAACGGCTCTCCGTTGTACGCAGTCAAATAGTAGAAGCTGATATTGGGGTGATCCGGACCAGAGATGAGAACAGTACTCCATGTGTGGCCGGACCTGCGCCTTATAGAGCGCAAGTCTTTGGCCAGGTTTGAAATACTGCCTCGCTCTATTAATCACTCCCAATTTCTTCGAGACCAACTTGGCCTTGCTCTCCAGATGACCATGAAACTGACAATCGCTCGAAATGTCGAGACCCAGTATTCTGATACTTGGCAAGGCAATGAGGGAAGTGCTCTCGAAGAGCGGTGATACGACAAATGGGGTTTCTTAGTGGTAAACGTGCAAACCCGTTTCTTCTAAGGATTGAACTGAACGTGGTTCAGTTCACCCCACTCAGTGACCCCAAACATCCCCAAGGAAGTCTCTATAGAAGACACAAGTTTCTTTCGGTACACGTCGACGTTTTCCCGAGAGAGACCTACACGGCCGGAAAATACCGCATCCCCAGTGTTGTCATCCACATAACAATGTATGTTGGAAATATCCAATATATAATTGATGTGCAAGAGTAACAGAGTTGAGAATAGCACGCAGCCTTGGGGTACACCAGCATTTAAGGGCTTGTGGTCCGAGCAAAAACCGTCGAGAACAACCTGTATGCTCCGTCCAGTGAGGAAGCTGGTGATCCACTTGCATAAACTCTCGAGAAGCCCATAGGATTGTAGCTTCGAAAGATGCCCCTTGTGCCATACACGGCCGAAGGCTTTCGCTATATCCAGACTAACTGCCAGACCGCAGCTCTTGCTCTCAATAACAGCTGCCCAACGGTGCGTAAGATATAACACAAGATCACCAGCCGATCGACCATGGCGAAAGCCCTATTGGTGGTCATTGACCAACTGGTGATCCTCGAGGTTTGTTAGGAGCTGTTTATTGATTATGCTCTCCATTACTTTGGAGAGAAGAGAGGTAATGGCGATACGTCTTTCGTCAGCTGGGTCCGAGCTATCACCTTTTTTAGGGATCGGATAGACAAGGGTACGCTTCCATGAGACCAGAACTACGCCTTTAAGGTAGGAGTACCGAAATAGACGCGTTAGCACTGGTGTCAACTCAGGGGCACAATTGGAGAGATACCATCTGGCCCACTCGACTTATGAACTTCCAAGATAAGGAGGGTTTTTCGTATGAGTTTTTGCCGAAAAACTTTTTCCTGTATTAAACTTGGACACCGCGGGATGATAGGCGGTGTCTTCTCCTGGTCGTTCAAAGTCGAGTTGGAGGCGAAAAGAGTGTTTAACTCGTTGTCATTGATTTAAAAAAGGTAAAATCTTTTAAGAATTTTAACTTTACATATATACGAGTAATATGTAATGTAATATACAATTTTTATGAGTTCATATTAGTCGTTCAAAAATTTAGGTAAAGCATTAAGTGGTGAGGGTGTGTATAAATATTATTAATTCTTACTACAGTTCAGGGGTAGAGAATTTGATCATACATGAAATTGACTATTAACTGTAAATTGTTTTCAATAACTTTGGATAAGAAACTGATTCTGTGATATACGAAAATCTCAATTCCAATACTTCCAACTTTTAAGTTGGACCATTTGGTCCAATTTTAATATAAATCTACATAATTGAATTGAAATCGGTTGCTGTTTCAGAGATTAGTTCAAACGAACATCGTGATATGTGATTTTTGTATATAAAGATAGAACAGCAAACAATATTTTATATTTAATCTGATAATTAATTCTTAGCAGTCATTATCTTAACTATAGTTTATTAAATTCAGAGATACACACTTTAACTACAATGATAAAATACTTTGAATTGAATTAAAAACAATATAAATAAATATTATATTTTGTTTTCTTGTCCGAATTCTAAACTATTATAATTAGAGATGCAAATATGAACTTATTATTGTTTGAAACATTTTCAGTTTTGAACCACGCAGACAAACATTCTAAAGCAGAAAAGGACATACGGTACTTGAAAAATAGCTCATTGACTACATGACAAAATTCAGTATGAATTTCTAACATTTATAATATTTACCAAACATAAAGCTTATACACGTTCTATCGTTGTGACGTAGTATTTATGTTGAATTGAATTTAAAGGTAAAATAAGTAAGAAAAATAGAAATAATACAAGGTTAACACCCAGAATTTACGAAGCATGACAACAACACAAACTTCCTCTTATAGCTGTAAATCGAGAAAGTAAACTACCATTCGACCGATTCGCAATCACGCCTTCGGATTTGCGTTCTAATAAAGTGCATACTTTACTAACCGGAAAAATGCTCGGAGTAAGTCGATGTAATCAAATCTATTTTTGTAGTCTATATCATTTAGAATTGTTTTCTTTTAGTATAGTATTATTTTCATAATATGTACAGTATTATATATATATATATATATATATATATATATATATATATATATATATATATGTAGAATATTATAATATATACTGGATTTCTTAACATTTCTCGATTTTGTTTTATTATTATTGCAAGACATCTTTTGTAAATAAGCATCTACTGTAATGTATGGTCTAACTTAGTATCATCTGTTTATTACATTTCAATCATCAGTCTTTCAACAACTACCTAATTAGTAAACTTATTCATCATATATTTTTTTATTTCATTTTCATTTTATCAATTTTCATTCACTACGTAATAGGCAAATTGTATAAATTATCGTTAATTAAAACTTAAAAAGTTTTGACCGCATGCATGATATTGTTGATATCTATTATTGATTTGCAAAAAATATAATTTTAACTACAATTATATCAGATGGTTCAGAAGAAGTGAACAAAAATATAGATGTTAAATACGAAGAAAAATTATTAAAATATTATCATGTCGATGCTTTCAAAAGCGGTACGTGCGGCGCCGCTCGGATATTGAGCAAACAATGGGAATAGGTTTTTTATTACATATAATATATATTTTTTGTTATTTTTATTATGGTTTATTAATATCACTTTAAAATGTGTTTTGATATACGTAACTAACTAACTTTAAGCATAATTTATGGTGTGAGGAGTAAAAAACAATCCAAGTCAAGTGTGATAATAATATAAGATTAAAGGTTTATTAGAATAACTAGTTAGTTATTCTTTAATAATATACATAACATGCATGCATGCATGATACAATGACCAAATAACTTTAAACGTAGAAGTTATATTCAATGAAAAAAATGGCTTCTTATAGTTTTTTTCAGTAATTTACAAAAGAGGTCAAAATAAATCATAATATATTATAATTTTGCATTTGCATTAACGATCATGCCATTTATTAAATGTGGAGTAATTTAGAAATTATTCGGCAGCTTCAACAAAAAGTATAATTAGTATTAATTTCGTTGATATGTTGATGTAATGTTGATTATTACTGACATTTTATTAATAAACGATTACATTAACAAGTTATATATTATAGACATATTATGAGACAAAATTAAAGATCATCAAGACACATTTTGACAAAGATCAAGTCTCTTATGGATATTGACTCCTATATTGTCCCAGTTAAAAAAATATGTTATGCAATTGTATATAAGACGACAAATTTTAAAAACCTTGTGTATAAAATTAACTCTAAGTATATAATATTGTTACAGAATCGTGGAATGAGATTTTCTTGAGGAATACAAAATATTTTAATTGCTGCAGCACCCGCTTTTATAATTTGAAGGGTACTTTTATAAAACTGAATATGTTAACTTTATTTTATATTTCAAAATTAATAATAAATATAAACCTTCGTTTTATAATAACAAAATTATTGATATTTGTGTGATATTAAATTTAAATTTTGAAGTTCTAAATATCTTTATATTTACATAGGTGATCTCCAATAAAATTTAACTCTACTATATTTATTACTAATATAAAATAAAAGGGGTAATATTACTACTATAATCTGGAACTAAGCAGATATATTCAATGTAATGTCAAATGCCATTAATTTATAGCAAACATCATAGAATATTTAACGTTTGATACATCAAAGTTGGTAAGTTCTGTCAATAAAGCTTGGAAATCAAAGAGAAATTGAATACGAAACTGTGATACGATAATAATTTCAATTTTGGCACATCGTCGCTCAAAATGTACTTGGAACAAGCAATGAAAAACCTTTTAAGCAAATGAAATCATATATTAACGAATAACATACTCGTAACTCGTGATAAAAGTCTCTTATAAAATATCATTCAATATAGTTACTGAGGTAGTATAGAATTCATAAAAATGCAATTTTTAATATGTTTTTTTATTGTGGACAAAATTACTACCTTTGTTACAATTTCGATTCCTATTCCAATAATTACCTAGTAAGTTTGGAAGATCTTTAAATATACATACTCCTATTTTATCTAAACATCCTACTCCTACTTTGAGGCAGAAATAAAAAAGAAATATATTCTTTTTTTATAAATTTTAATTAGAATGTAATTATGTTCTAAAATCAATTAAACAATGAAATCTTTAAAAAAGAAATTTGACAGATAATTACACTATTTCAAAGCTTTTAATACTTTTCTAAATTTTTATACTGACAACTGGTATACTCACTAGTTTATCCACTCTTACTCCCACTTTTATTATTAGGAGTTACCTTAAACATGAGAATATCTATGTATATACATAATATATATATATATGATTTTCTTATGTATTATGGCTATTCTGAAAAAATCGGGGTCGAGGGTGGAGAGGAATAGTTGCACATTACTAATTAATGCTGAATTAGCCGCAAGCGAAACCGCCGAGAATAGCTGGTATTCCGAGATTTATAGATTTTAATAGTCTAAACCCTGTCCAAGTCGGCACAATGACAGTATGCAATTTATAGGATGTAAGAAATAGAAAAATGTTATTCAATGTTATATAATAAAGTTGTGACATGAGTGCATCAACTTACAAGATAAAAGCGGCTGTGTTTTACTCTCTTGATGTAAATTAGATCAATGATCAAGGATTTTACTAAAGGTTGATTGAATTGATTTATGGGTAATCAAACTATACAGGCAAGGTAAGGTACCAGATTGATTAATTTAATTTTTGCCGTAATCACTATACTACATTCTCCCTACACGAATAAATGGTTTCAGAACGCAATAACCGAATAATTCATATCTATTATATTTTAATAGTTTTTAAAATTTATTGGTTACCTTTACGTGTTCCACAATGTGACTTTTGTGAGCTTTAAAATATAATTACTAATTATTTTTACAACACTCATATATATATAAAACTATTCCCGTTTAAATTTAAGCGAATTTTGATATTATTTCCTATTATGTATCCGTTAAGTTATGGTTCAATTTATGTATTTAATGCTAAAATGTAAAATAATAAAGATTTATGCAATGGCTACAAAAAAAAATTAC
Organism: Melinaea menophilus ssp. n. AW-2005; assembly: GCA_918358695.1. Classification (NCBI taxonomy): domain Eukaryota; kingdom Metazoa; phylum Arthropoda; class Insecta; order Lepidoptera; family Nymphalidae; genus Melinaea; species Melinaea menophilus. The sequence continues at coordinate 2,087,570 of OU911039.1, forward strand.
CAGTTTAACACTTTGAAATTAAATATTGCCTGAATAATTATTTGTAAAAATTGACTTTTATTGCACACATGAATATACCTCAAATGGATAAATTCTTTGAAAGTAATATAACAACGGGTCACGTAGTATTACAATGTTTTGATTTAGTCTATATTTCTTCTGAACTTTGCAAGTCAGTAACAAAAGCTTTATTAAATTTTCATGCACTCTTATTCTGTGAAATTTCTATTCAGCACTGTTTATTAACAGAATAAAATATATAAATAGTTTATTGTTAGGAATCACAAACTTAATTAAAAATGTTTCACAGAAAAATACTGTTATTTTTATGTGAACGGGATGAAAAAGTAATCAAATTTCTATAAAAGAAATTTACTTACATTTCGTAACCCTGTCATGGTAAACTTTAATAGCACGCATCAATCAATTAATAAATCAATCAATCAATCAGTTAATTAATATTTAAATAAAAAATATTACTAAATAATATAATAGTAATAATGATAATGATTATAAAAGCATATTAATAAAATGTAATATTATCTTGAATGTTTTTTTACTATTTCTTATACCCAGGTTAATGTCATTACCGTTCATTTTAATTGAAACTTCAAGATAATATACATTTTGATGTACAAATGAAAACTTTAGTAATTTCTATTAATTACAAATACTGTTGAAGTTAAGCCCTTCTTATTTTATTTGATTTACAAAAGTAAAATTAATTCGACGGCACATTATAAACAAAACTTATGATATATTAATCTTGAATCTATGAATTACTAAATTATTTATTGTAAGCTTTCAAGGGGCTGGTAAGGGGCTGCATTTTTAATTTACCGTTTTCCTCAGTTAATACATATTACACAGGTTAAGAAACAAACAAACAAAAATATAGGCAAAAAAAGATTATGGTTTCTGATGTTTATTTAATTATTATCATGCCAATTATTTACATGAGAATTAATTTGTTAAAAAAACATTTAATGTACAAACACAATAGATAGTATTGGCTTTATTCCTTTTTTTATGATAAGGGAATATATATTTTGAACAAAATGTTAATCGTTCAAAGAATTAATTTCAACAACATACTAGTGAGTTTCTCAACTCGAGAATAATCACTTACCTACTTTTCCCCTGTTGGAGGCCTCAAATTACGTGGTATAAATAAATACTTCAATCTTCATTCCTAATAGATGGACAGTCAGAGAAAGGACTTGTCGAAACATCCTCTAACTTAATTGATTTATTGATGAATTTACGTTCTCGAAATGAGTTAAACGTAAATTTTATCATTTCCTAAACACGCATAAATAAACGGAATAAACGGGAAAAGGTATTTCCGTTAGAATAATATTATAAATTTATTAATCTTTGCTTAGGCGTAAATCAAAAATATTTATTATTATGAGACTTTTTTATGAGAAGGTTCTTGTACTCAGTGGATTTCATAGTTGAAGACATTTGACAGTTTTTGTACTTAGTTATAATAATCATTATAGTTTAACTAGGCAGTTCAACTACAACTTAGAGTTAAACTATATTTTCTAAATGGATAAACAAAATATTATTATTTACGGGGTGAACGACTCGAAGAAAATAGTGGAATTCTGTAAATAAAATAACGTTAGTTATAGCACGACTATACATATAATTACACATTATTTTAAGCTTACCAACACGTAACATCCTTAGCATGCAACACAACAGACATCTTACAGAATAATTCAAAATTTAGCAGCTTTACAATTCCTAAACTTCATCGAGTCCATTTTTGCAAAAAACTTTATATTAAAAGTACGTGAAACAGAATGTAGAACGAACTACATGCCTCATTCATGCCTTTTATTATTATTTATTAAATATAGTAAAATTTCAAAAAATTAAGCAGGGTCGTAGAATAATTTTGATGTTTTTAGTAAGCTTACTTTTTTACGTATGAAATTATATAATTATATTTTGATCTTTGCTAGACTGTTTCTCTATAGAGCCTGTAGGTATGGATGCTTCTTAATTCAGGGCTGCTTTAATAAACAATTTATTATATTTAGTATAACATTCATATAGAGAGAAATCATTGAGGAGAGTTCTAGACAACTGTCGTGTTTTAAAATATATTTTTTTTTATTCTTTAGATACGATGTTTTGAGATTTATATACATATATTTATAAAAATATATATAATTAAAATAATATAGTCATGTCATATATATCTAAAACTATATTTATGTAATATAAACCGACCCATTTATTTTAATTGTTGTTATAATTATTAATGATGATTTAAAATTCATTTTTACTTTTTTTATTATAATATTATATTTCACTTCAGAATATTTACAGATTTCTGAAATACCCTTGTATCTCTAGCTCTGGTCGGTGCCGTAGACGTCTCAATGTCAAATTAGCAGTCGTGGTTGATATGTGCCATATTAAAGTTTTTATCACTATCCATATTAAAATTGTTATCTTTACATTTAAGATGTCAACCGCAAATTTCGGTAATTTTATTATTGTTGCTTATAAGATATTTTGTTATTGTATATTGTTGTACGTATAATACGTACTCATATAAAGTGGTCAGAACGTAGCTGTTTTGGTACTGAAAACACTAATATAGTGCCGATATGACATGCGACACAGTTTCTTCTAACTTTTATAAATTAAATTATTTATATTAATATGAAAATACAGGGAAAACCTCCCAAAACATACTAGATATTGTAATAGTAGATCGGAGTATTGTAATGTTGGTATATGTTTGTCAAGTTGATTTGCACATTGTGACATATAAACATAAAAAATATATATTTTAGGCTACTTAAATTCAAATATATGCACTCGTAATCTTAGAGGTGTCCTCCGAAAGCTATATGTTAGTTACCTTTAACTTTTAGGCACTCGGCCTGACTTCCTCCAATGTGCTGACTAGATTAACGTTTTATTATTTGAAATATAATATTCTTTTCTTTACACTTAATATTAATTTTTTTTGTTAGACTTGATCTTAAAAAAGATGCTTATATATGACAAGAAGCAAAAGTAAAGAAAAAGTTACTCAACAGCTATTGCGAATATAGGAAACAATATTTTATTTTAACTAAATGATTTATAGGTTCTGTGATTTTTTACATTCTTATTACTAAGTAGAATTTTCTATATGAATCCATATAACATTAGAATTATTTTAACTCGACGAAATAGGTTAAAGTAAATTTATATAAAAAAGTCACATAGTCATATTTATTACTCGGATCATCTGCTGATGAAGAGCATTTCACTTATAACATCAATAATAGTAATCAACGACTGTTCTGAACACAAATCGATGTTTTGCCTTGAATACCAATATATCTGACCTCCTTTAATATCTCGTTTTGGAATGAACAGTTTAATCAAAAATTTTCACAAAAATATATAAAGAATTTTTTTGAAAATGATTACTCCTACAGAAACAATATGATTTTTTATTTGTATTTTATCATAATTTATTGAAACATTTATAACGTTTTCATTATTATTATAATATATTTAAAATACATATATTTAATAAAATATAAGTATTTTTATTATAAATAACTGGTAATCAATATCAATATTTTTTATCTTTGTTAATCAGCGATGGAAAGTATACAACAATACTTTATTTTAACAATATAACACTCTATTGTATATTAAACTTACTTTAAAAATTAATAATAATTGCGAATAAATTTATTTAACATTTACATGACAAATATTAACGAAAAAAAAGTAACAATAAACTATGATCCGCCAACCGTGCGCGGCGGGTGTTGAGTTGAGTCCCTCTCCTTTCTTCTTTTCTTGATAACTTTAGAATGACTAAACATTTTTTCAATCTGTTTTCGCTATAACACCCGCGTTCGGCTTAAACATATATGGGAAAATTTTTAGTTAATTATCTCGTCGCATTCTGGAAAAAAATAATAAGTTACTTGTACCTTATTGTTGTACCGCAAAGTCAAAAAAATAATAAGTTACTTGTACCTTATTGTTGTACCGCAAAGTCAAAAAAATAATAAGTTACTTGTACCTTATTGTTGTACCGCAAAGTCAAAAAAATAATAAGTTACTTGTACCTTATTGTTGTACCGCAAAGTCAAAAAAATAATAAGTTACTTGTACCTTATTATTGTACCGCAAAGTCAAAAAAATAATAAGTTACTTGTACCTCATCTTTGTACTTGATCTTTGTACTTCAGAGATTTTAAATGCTACATTAAAATTTAATGACCATTTAGTTTTGACCTGCATTACTTATATACTACATAATTTTAGTATGTTCTTTTTTACTTTAATTCTATTTATCTTTTACGTTTTATAATATATCAATAAAGGTAAGCGTAATTATTTCAAAATTAACTAATAATAGTGTATTCAATTATGAGAATACAACTTCAACAACACTCGCTTATTAGCATTGAATTACGTAGTAATATAGTAGTTCACAAAATTTTGTTTAAATAAACGAACATAACACGATATCTCTTTTGCTATAATAATAAGAAAAAATTCAATGAAATCATAATTATTATCAGATACTAAAGATACAAATAAAGGTCATTGGGCGCAATCCGACCCGGTCGCGGACATTAATGAAAATGGTGTAAAATGAAAGTGTATATTTTCCCTTAATATTATATGATGTTTCTTTATTTGGAATCCATGGGAGAAAAAAGATTACACCTAAAACATATTGTTAAAATGTCGTATTCTTAGAGTCTACTGGATATGCTATCGTTCTGTTAATAAACTACAAAAAAAATCTCAGGAAAGACGCCACACGTGGTCATAACGCCAGGTAAATCTTCGTTCTCTTTCTTTCACACACATAATGACATGACTCGTTGCGCTAACGCATTGTTTCCTCCGGTATGTTACACTTTGCAGTCCTTCGTTGTCTTTCGTGGTGATCTGTGCGTTTACCGGTTATATTTTGTCGACTACATAACTATCGGAACCACGCTATCGCGCTGTGCACAATTAAAATGCACAAGATCAACTTGATCAAGGAACAGCAGTCGAAGGTCAAGATTTACTAACTATTCCTGGATATTTACGAGCATCGAACACTGCACGACGCTGCATATTTCAAAACTGCAGGAACATTGCAACACTAGGTGTGCCATTATATGCCAGATTTTATCTTCTTCATAATCATTATTTATATGTACCTGATCTAGCGCGAGCTTGCTAGCCTCATATAATGACAAATGATTCGGACCTTCTTTTGAATGATCAGATAACACATGAAAACTTTAATAGTGCACACGTGCTAGACCTAATAAATCTGTACAAATCTGGATACGAGCGTCAAAACTTTTTTAATTTTGAAAATATTGAAGAATTTGATGACAACGAGCTGCATTTTTGGATATGCTTAACTAAAATTCAGTTTAATACTATTTTACACCAAACTCCATCTCTTCGTGTCAGATCTGAATTTCCTACCACCGTTTTAGGGGTTTATTTAGTAAAAATAAGAAACGGTGAATCAGATGAGCGATTAGCATCAAAATTCAGTATGTCCAGACGAACATTTGAGAGAAAGCTACAAATAGCAAGACAGTGCTTAACTGAAGATTTCATGCCACAGCATCTGGGCTTGAATCACGTAACTCGAGATGATGTAATTGCCAGAAATCTTTCAATCCCGAATCATATTTTTGGTGGTAACCAAAATGAAAATGGAATTTTCGTGATGGACGGCACGTACTTATATGTACAAAAAAGTGCCAATTTTTTATCCAAAGAAAAACATATAGTCTTCACAAATTCCGAAACTTAGTTAAACCTTTTTTGGTTGTTTGCACCGATGGCTATATAATAGATGTTGTGGGGCCATATCCAGCGACAACGTCAGATGCCTCAATCGTTTGTCATCTGTTACAGAATGAAGCATCCCCTTGGCATTGGTTTTTAAGAGCTAACGACGTTTTTATACTGGATCGTGAATTTCGCGATGCAATTCCTTTAATTGAAGAATGTGGTTATGTTCCACATATGTCACCTTCCAGAGCAAGAGGAGAACAATTGACAACGATAGATGCCAATAAGTCACGATTAATAACGATGGGTAATTGAGGCCCTAAATGGCCGTTTTAAAAAAGATTACAAAATATTTCGACATACTTATTTTAATGTAGCAATGCGAAATATGATGGTGGACTTCAAAATCACGGCAGCAATTATAAACGCTATTAGGCGTCCGTATGAAGATAGTGTATACGTCGAGCAGTTTATTAACATTATAAACGACAACATGAATAGAGAAAATCAACTGGCACAATATGTCATTGAAAATAATATAAATCGAATAAGAGTTGCATTTATGCCATTAGATGGAAACAATCCAGATTTAAGAGATTTCCCACAACTAACCTACGAAGAATTAATATTATTCACTTTAGGCAGTTATCATTTAAGACTGGCCAGGTCGTATTGCCATGAACACATGAGACCAAATGGTGTCCACTTAATCGAACTCTACCGACATCTAGGCTTAATTAACAATAATATATCGATAAGAGGACGAATCCAGTCGCGACATGTCAGAGCGCGACAATACTGCACATATATTTTAATAAAACCAGCGAGACAAGGAAGACAAAGTTTTGTAGACTACTGTTCTGTACTGTTCGTGTATACACGGCTGCCGTACCGTCGGGAACTGCGCGCATATTGCCAGTATTGTTTATTTTTTATCTTGGGCTAGGCACCAACAGCAAATCAATGCCCTGCGGGATTTTTAGATCAAATCACGATTGATATTGATCACGCTGAATAAATAATTTAAAACATGAAATGTTTTTTTTTTTCGAAATTCCCACAACCCACAACATAGCGACCCTTGCCATAATAAACTAGTAGCTTTTGTCAATATAATTTCACAATTTCATTTCTGTCCGCCATGGGTTTTTTTCTCATACAATTTGCCCATTGACCTTTGAACCTATAAATTTTATAACCATAATTAGTTAATAAATATGAATTAATATATTATGAGGTTATAGTAAGTTTATTTATTGAGAAATAAAATACAAATTGAGGCTAAATCATTATTTGCCATAGTATTTAGATACCACTTGTATAATAATATCATATCTTTTTATGATACCCGAACTAACAAATAGAACCATCAATCAGCGGAAACGACCCCAAAGAAGTTTGTCCATACAGACGTAAGACGATGTCGGAAATTATTGCTTACACACATATATATATATATATATATATATAATATATATATATATACTACATTTAGTTAATATGATAATTAATAATATTATAATTAATAGATAATTTTCTCTCATCTTTATTTCAGGTTTGTTTAATTGTTGATGTGTTAGTTGTTAAAATAAAATATATATTTTAAAATTCTGTCAAATCAATGGGGTCTAAATAATACATATCCTAAATATACAAGTTATTAATATTTTGTATAATGTTGTTTATTTAAACCCAAATATGACCTCAATTTTGTAAGGTCGATAGGGCTTATCTTCAAAAATTGTCTACTTTTCTCAAAGGTTGACAATGCATTTTCCACTGGTGGTAGAATTTACTAATACATGCCGAATGATGTAATCACATGTCTATCTAGTGACTTGTATATTAGTTATTCTTTTTACATTATTTATCAGACCACCTAATGTATATATTCATATTAAGGGTGTAAAAAAATGTGCTTCTAGTATTAATTCGAAACTACTTAACATATTTTATCAAAATTAAAATAAAATGAAGTTCCATTCCTTTACTAGAAATATTGGACAGACAGAATTGCAAATTGCTGGTAAAAATAAGCGATACGGCAAGGCGAGTTTATTTCGAATAAACGGTATGATAAAGATAGGAATATGATTAACTATATATATTTCTATGTATATATGTATTCTTGTATATAAACATTCATGATTCATAATTACTATTGCCTATAATAATATATAAGCATATATGTACCCTGTAGTTTTCAACTACTTCATTTCTGAGCTCGGAGCATGGCGTCATCTCGATCCCACTGATACAGTTTTTTTCTGAAAGTGTATTTTACAATTGGACGAATGGCTATGCAATCTCCGAGTACTCCGGTAAACGCAAGCAATTAAATTCGAACTTCGGTGGAGTAAGGACATGATTTACCATTTTAACACACGATTGTGTAAGGATCTACAAACAGTCACTAAATAATTTGGGTGTAAAAAAGCCTACCTTTATTAATTATTGTCTACCTCGTGAGAAAGCTATTAAGAAACAATTGTCTGTTAACTAACTATCTACATAGGTGGCAAGGTAAGTAAAAAACGTACAATCCTCGTTTAAAAGCAGACCATTTTCTCATTCATCTCCCATATATCGAATTGGTGACCGATTGGATACAATAATCATTAAAACGTAAAAGTCACATGGAGACGATTTTGTGCGCACTGTAAATTACGGTCGACTAAAATAAAAACAACCTACACGTCCCGGGTGTATACAAAATTCCTTGTGATTGCGAAAATTGTTACGTAAGGGAAAAACGCCGAAACGTTATTACCAAGATCACTGAACATATACGAAGTATTGAAAACCTAGACAACAATAGATCAGCTATACTGGAATACAATATCTATTCGTAAACGGCTAATGAGGCGTTTGTATTCTATGTAATGGAATAAGACAAAGTATCGTTAAGACAAAGTATCGTTAAGACAAAGTATCCATATTAGGTAAAACTGTTTTATTGCCACGAAAGTTATACAAGGCTATCGAGATAAACTCAATAGAACCATTACCTTACAAACAAAATAGGATGACTGAAATAAATGATAAAGTAATCAGTTTTTAAAAATCAACAAAATTAAGGACCTCGAAGGAATTCAAAACTAGTCAGATAAATACCGAAAATACCGAAGTAACAAAATTGTAGTATAAATTTATAACAACGCTGATTCTTTAGCCTGGATTTTTATTTTAAAAATAAATACTATAATTTAACCAACAATAAATATATTCTCTTATATATACATCATAATTTAAAATTAAAATAAGAATATTTCAAAACTCATCATGGATTGTGCTGCTGATGTTTTGGTAAAGATTATATAAAAAGCTTTTTTTAATATAAAGAAATCAATAATGTGTAACTGTCTTAAGAGTAAATGAAATATTATCAATTTTTAATAGTAACTTATGAGTTTATAAATATATTTTTAGAATTAACTTTTGTTATGGTCAGTTCTTCTCATAACATATTTCGAGTAATGACGGCAGTATAGTATAGTGTCTCACGAACTTCATGCTCCAAGAATATCAACGAGATATATTTTCATGAAACAATGCTTTCTCTGTATCTCAATTTTTATTTTGCCACTAAGGCAAATCCGGTTTGATTTGTAAGACTACATACTACACAGAACAAAGGTTTAACGAAATATTGGTGCTCACATTGTCAGCAGTAATTTGGGTAGGCTTATATTCTCGCGACATATGAATTTTCACTACACTACACTCAGTTTTATATGCAAAAAATTTATTAAGAGAAAACTATAATACATCTCTATTCTGAATAAAAAATAAATACTATGAAAGGAAACTATATTTTTAATACAATAATTTGAATTTGGATAACAGTCTTATGTGAAATGTTTATATGTCTAGGAACTATAAAAATAATTTAATTGGTTGTTCTAGACAATCCCTTCCTCACATGGAATTTAAAATATACTTTTAATATTTTTGGAATCTTACATCGAAATACTTCAAGTAATTGTAACCTAATAAACAAAATAAATATAATCGTGATAAAATAGTAGTAAAAGTATAGTGTAATTTACTAATTATCAGATCAAGAAATAAATAAAATTCTATGAATACTAAATAATGGTTGTTTCTTTTGATCGTTCCGACATAGTATTAGAAGAATCTAAATGAGATTTAAAAATCTTATTAATTATTGGTTAGTTAGTGAGCTACGTATATTATTATTTACTGAATAAATATTTTAAATTTCACATAGTATTTTACTTTGTCGATTTTAATTTATCAATCTTGCTTAATATGTAATAAAAATTTGAAACTCCTCAATCTCTAAAAGATAGCCAGTGATAAGGGCTCCCTGCTTTTATATAAATCATTTATTATATGCATAAAACTTCCAGGATTAGATTTTATCTAAATATTGTTTTAGTAATAAGTATACTTAGGTATAACAAATTATTAAGTGAATTATTATGTGTTAATATTTATCGGTAAAAGCAATCCATTGTGACTGTGCCACATTAGTTATTGTCCAGCGAGAGCATTATTGGCAAATAGTTCCCGTCGCATTATTCTACGAGTCACGTATAAAATACTAAACATTTATGTAACATTACCGCTACAGCTATGTGTATACAATATGAAAAGAATTACTTATGTCATTTTATTATCAATATTTTCATTCTATATGTTTATTAAACCAATGCTTGTGATAATTAGGGTGTTTTTGAGACACTATCAAAGCATGTCTTTGTTACAATAGTATAAAGGGCCACTAATAACATCAACACCTTGTTATCCTAAATAATTACTTCAAACTATTTGCAATCGAATACAGAAATATCTTTCGGAGTCTTAGATTTTAAGGTAACGAATTAATTTATTAATTCATTTACGTATAATTTTTAAATACTTTTCTTATTATTTGTCCAATATATTACCTTCTATAAATTTTAATTTAAAAAATTAAATTTAAATCTTATAATTAATTCATATAAAGCTGCATGTAATACTTTTCTGGAAGAATAGAGAATAAATAATAATGTATTCGTCATAAAGCTATGACCTCTTATCATACTTAATACAATTCATTACTTTTTAAGATTTATCCGCTTTTAGTTTAAGATTTTATCTTATTTACTTTCTAATACTATTATATAGTAATTCTGTAGAATTATTTATATCAAAGATTGACAATATGACATATATATTGATATTTTTTTCAAAACTGACGTTTAAGAATAAAAGTCTTAAGTCGTACTTTAATAAATTCTACTAGTAATAAATAATTTATCAAACAATACATTGTTGTATTGTTTATTACTATTCATATTTATCGTTAACTGTAAAGATATTTAGAGTGAAATGTTTTATAAACGGAATCTTTTCATGAGTAGTTAATATAACTCAAGTACAAGTCAGTAGTTCAATGAGAAATACACTGCACTTCGAATGTTGGCTGTCACTTGTGAATGATTATTGGCACTGTTCTAAGCAATAAATTTCTATGTATTAATGAGAATGTTCATTGGTGTTTATGGGCGAAAGAGGTTTGCAGGGACGGTAGCGTTTGGCGCTCCGTCGTCTCTGGCTACCCCGCAAGGGATATGACGTTTAGCTAAATAAATAAATAAATTCATTAATTCTCTTGAGAATATATGATTCTATTTCACGTAGTGTTATTTAACACAGTTAATTATACTTTATACGTAACGTCTTGTTATGTATAAATAAAAAAAAGACCATAAAAGTGATTATACAATTATGTAAATTATTATGTGTGGGTAAGTTAGTAAAAATCAACCATAAGCTTATAAACATTTAACGATTAATAGTTTTTTTATAAAAAAACATGCGTATATACATTAGCTATATTGATAATGCCAAAAATACTATGAAAACAGAGTTTTCAATACAAAAATTAAACAAAATTTTATATTACCAAACAACTTTCTTATCTTTTCGTATTTGTAATATAAGAAAAAAGGAATTTAAAAAAAAACAAAATTACCTTATACCTCATAACTGGGTTTATTTCTTAAATAATTATACTTATAAATTTATTAATTTAAAGCTTTATAAAAGAATCCTATATTTATTTCATTTTCATATTAAGTAACGTACGAACGTAAGATATAACGTAAGTATATATCTTACGTTCTTTAAGTAAACGGTATATCATTTAATTTCTTAATATGAGTACAAAAATTAACATATATTCAGTTTACTTCTATACTCGTTTCTTAATTCTCGGATTCGTATTGAATCTAATACAAATTACGAAGGCTAACCAACAATATTGAGTAATATATATCTTTTAAACAATTTAAAGCATTCGATTAAAATTACACTTGACGGCCGCGTCACATAGCAAAAACGTTTTTTCTTACATAGTACAGGACAAGCTGCCGGCAAATTATAGCTTTAAAACGAAATGTTATGTACAGTATTTAGTATGAGATGTTACAATAATATACAAAATGATAACGCATAGAATTTTATAAAAAATACGACAATAATCCAATGATATAATTCGAATTATAAATTTAAACATTTTTGTGTTAGAACTTTAATAATCTAAAATATTAAAATACAGTTTAGTCTATTTAAATAAAGTTTTGATCAGAAGAATAAATTTTGCAATACTACTTACAAATAATGAATATTATATTAAATAATAATTGGAGGTGATTTTCAACTCTCCTCTCCCATTTCTCTTACGTGAGCTTAGTGAGTTCATTATACAACTAACAACTGACATCATTGTCAACGATCTTTAGAACATCGTATAGTGTGTTATGATATTGTAAAGATTAATTAACTATCATAAAGACTAATTATAATTATCATATCTACCTTTGACGTTTGTGTACAACAATTGTCTAAATCTCAAGATATATTGATGTAATACAAAAAAAAACCTAGTTCGTAGCAATTGATAAATATTTTTAATAAATTTTAAAAATTATATTTTTCATACAACATTGACAGGTATGTGTTCAGTTCCTAAGGTTTTTAATTGTTAAATTTATTTTACTTTAATAAAAAGTCAGTTTGAACATTCACTAACGCTAAGGTACTTCAAACTACAAACGCCAAGAGTATTGGATGTTTATGTATATTAGTAATAATAAAGATAAAGTGTTGTTTTTATTTGAACGCGCTAAACTCCAGGACGGTTATATTTTTAAATACAAATACAGACTATGTAACAAACATCTAACAAACCTATATTCACTATTAGAAATTGTAATCTCAAGTTAAGTATTTTAAGCGCCTTCTACATGAAAATGCCATTGCCAATAATGTAAAAACACGTAAACCTATTTGAAGTCACTGCACACTGTGCCTTTATATTGACATATCTATTTTAAATCATTTTGTTTTACTTAACTTATTTTTCGGCTCTTTTTACTCCTCTAATAATTGTTAATAACAATAATTTGTGTGATAAGTTTTAAGTATAAGTTGTTAAACACAATTCTGTCTCAAACTGCAACTTAATATCGTCATTTATATTCAACATAAGCAATATACATATTTAAAATGGCAGCTAATAGTGCTATATAATTAGCCCATATAAAGTATATCACTCGAAACACAGTTAACAATTTCCTACAAAGCCACGTAAATAACAAAGTAACCCAGAACAATAACAGATTAGATAGTGCGGAAACATATCTGAAACAATATATTACTCCAGAGGTAAGGATCAATTTGTAATAAATATTAAATGCTTATCTGCGGAAATTACATTCATTGTCATACAACTTATATAAAATTTCTTCTAAAGATTTTATTAATTTAAATTAGAAATGTAAACAATATTTGATAAGGATATAATAGAGAAGTGTCTCAAAGTAATTTATTAAATAACAAAAAAAAAAAGTTTCTCAATCGGTTCCTACAAAATATATTATTTTTAAATACAAAAATCACAAATACATTCATTCAAAAGCAGAAATGCATGATTTTCGTGTTTTAAACAGACAACATAACACATTAGCATAGCTTTTAACTTTTAGCGCTCAAATTGTTTTGAATTTGTTAAAACCACTGATCGAAGTTTTCTTCCTGTGTGGAATTTAGTTTAACAGAAGCAGCACGCACAACGGTTCCGATATGAAGCCGGATCTGCCGGAAACATGCCGACATGTCGTAGTAACCATGAACGTGAACAATGATAACGACTCTTACATAAAACGTTCTTTCAATTTTGCTTGTTCGTGTTATACGCCTATCGGTCGCTTTGAGAATTGAAATTACACAATTCTACCGTTGATATTCTATGTAATATCTTTAGTAATATGGTGAAAAATATTGTGAAATTGCTATATATACATTTTAACATTATATATACCTACGCTTGTACACAAACTATGTGTGGTATTATTTAAAATATTATTTAATATAATTAATTAACGTTACTGATTGTATTCTTTACGGTTCTGGTATTTTTTATTACTTTCATAATAAAATATTTAAACGAACATTTCATATTCCCCTTTTCCTAAATTTAAGCAATCTTATATAAACGGTTATTATCTATTTATACTCCTTAAAGATAGAATTACACAAAATCCCGAACACGTACGTATGTTGTAAAGAGGAACTTCATACGAAATTTTAGTCTTCTGGCTTCTAAATAGTCTTACATATTTAGTATTCACTTACCCTTATATCTGAATAAAATATAAAATATTCAAATGCAGGTAAAATGAACTTAATTTAATTAATACATCCCATTCTTGGACTAATTGCAAATAAATTCACTAATATTTATAACTAATCTTTTTATCCATTAGTGCTATTAGCGATGTTATGAATTAAATGTTGAAATGAAATGGGTAAGTGGGTTTTGAAACGTACGATATCGAGGTAACATAAATCAATAAAATTGTTTTTCCCCTGTTCCCTCACAGCATTTTCAAAACCTTATTTTATTATTTATAATATAATTGTAAAACTTCAAACAATTAGGATGGTTTTAAAATACTGAGTATTTCTGCAGCCCAAGCATATGTATTTCGGGATTGGTAGAAATTTTGTAATTGTGATTGATGATAACAATATAGTTGTTATTCGTTTTTTTTTATCGTGATCCATTGTTGTCTCTATGAATGTCTTACAATAAATATTAAAGGTATTTAACTACAGGTTTTATTTATTTTCATGACTTTCTAGAATCAGAATTAAATGTTATCGCCAGTACTTTCGGATGGTATTTGTAACATTCTCGATACTTGATGCGTGAAGTTTGCCATGATTAATTGTTAAAGAGGGTAGCACCGCTATTACGAAACTTGCCTCTAGACGGTATATAAGTCACTCGCTGGTCAGTTGAGCTCATTCGTATCGTGGAACTGCTAGTATCAAGAAGTGAAGTCGCTAGTGATTAGTGAATAGCGACTATAGTGGTTAATAGATTATACCGCGGGAATAAGTCTTCTAATATAAAATAGAAAGTTATAAAATATGCAACCAGTAGGCTTTAAATCTTATTGTACAACAAATCTTAAAATATAATAATAATTTTAAAGTAAGTATTATGGCAGAGTATTACTGTTCTCTGTATAATTAAAAATGTAGACGTTTGAGCTGTGCCATTCAGTCTGTCTGTCTATTCAGTATGTGGTTGATTGTTGTCATAATTATTTTTTGATGAATAAATTATTATGAATACAATATATTGAAAACTTTTTTTTTACTGCAATATTATTGGTTAAGTTTTAAAGTAAACCGGTACAATATTGCTTAGATTTAAATTACGATTTAGTTAAGGAGTTAAACAAGTAAAGATTTAAATAGTTTGAGTTTCAGTTTACAAAGTTGTCTAGAGAATCATTACACAAGGTAAATCTTAATGATTCTATAGTATGGTGACTAATTGAAACATATATTTACACGGAAAGAAGCATGTAACAAATGTTTTCGTATTAAAATATAATATATGAAAGCAAGTGTAATCATTGAATTTTCTATATGGTTTCCTATTCATTACTTTATATTACTGATATGACTATGGGAATTTAGTAGGTAGACTTCTCAAACTACAGACGCGTCAATCTTTTTGTAAATCAATTAACTCCATGTCTGATTCATCTGTTCCCGACCTTCAAGTTACTCCTGTGCTAAACAAGCGAATAAATTATTTATAGTATTACTACTTATCTCCGGTGTTACGTACGTAGACATAGTAAGATTGATTTAGTTTTATATTTATTATATAGTAAAACTAAAGTAACTAGTAGTATTTTCTCAATCTGACATGAAATTACATATCGAGTTTTTTATTTTTGGCTGTCTAAAATAAAATAAAATAAAAAAAATGATATATGAATAAATGCTTTTATTTTTTATTGTTTCTATTTAATTTCAACCAATATTATTTTTGGTTTTGGATAGAAATTAAATAACAACAAGGTACTATGTTGTACATTATAGAAATACAAACGAAAGTATCATCATACATTCATAATGTAAGTGGAACAAAAAAATGAACAGACGTACGTACGATATGTTCAGGAAGCTTGCACGCCATTTTTATCGCTTTAATATTATATAAGTAGATGCTCATGTTGCAAAATACTCATAAAAATTATTCATTGCTTTACCTTATAACGCTATTCATTCACTCACTCACTCACTCATTAATTAATTAATTAATTAATTTCTTTATGTATTTATGTATTCATTAATTAATTTATTCATTCATTTGTTCCCTCATTTCTTCATTCATTCATTCATTCATTTAGTCATGTATTCATTCATATATTTATTTGATAATCTAACAGTGTTACAAAATTAAAGATTTGTACAATATTTGCTTTTGACTAAGACCAAATAGGATTTTTGGATTATACTAATATGGTGTACCTGTTGTAGTCTAAAAAAAATATATTTAAAGTACCTAATTACGGAAAGATATAAATATTAAGATGAAAAAGAGGTGTGCAAAATATGTACGAGTATACTGAGTGTAATTGTGAGTGTGTGCATCTGTGATTGCGCGTGTAAGTGTACGTGTGTGTGTGCGTATGCGTGCGTATGAATACGAATAAGTGTAAAATAGCTGTATGTTAATAATTTTTTTTGGAGCTGAGCGTAAACGAAGCTCTTACCGTTTGGGAGACCTTTTTTGTGTTTAGTTGTCTCCAGAATGCGACGAGATAGTTATCTAAAAATTATCTCATGTGTGTTTGAGCCAAACGCGGATGTTATAGCGGAAAACAAATTGAAAAAATGTTTAGCCATTCAAAAGTTATCAAAAAAAAGATCACTCCTGCCATAGACAATACATTAGAGCTGCCCTGCGCGTGCGAGCAATGTGCTGAGCTAGAAGGTGACAATTAGTCCTAATAAATCGATATTTCCTGTAGATATTCAGATGAAAAGAAAGGGGCTCAGCTCTACACCCGCTGCTCACGGTTGGCGGATCCTAGTAATGTTATTGAATGTATAATATAAAGTGTTCAAATATGGTAAATATTTAAATACTTCATATTTTACGTTTAATAGTATTTTAAAAGATGCTCTGGCCACAGTGAAAAGATCTAGCTAGATGTATAGGTCATTCTAAATGCTGCTAATACTATTGTATATATTATGTTTTATCTTAAATATATGAAGGAAACTAACAAAAATTATTTAAAAAAAAAACAAGAATAATTATTTTAATATTATTATATAATCTATTTAATAAGATATTACATACTGAATGTATTTTTATATTCATCTCAAGTTTTTTATATTCTGTTCTTTTTAATAAGTATCACTAGCTTCTGATATATCTAAGACTATTGAAGTATTCCACATTTACATAAGTAATATTTATCTTAAAATAAATGATTCGTATAGAGCAATAAAACATACGTATCAATTACAAATACTTGCAAAGCAGCATTTATTAAATAAGTTTTAAACTGAATTTTAAGAGTAAACTCTTACATCTTTGTATTAAAACAAAATTTTATATTCCCTAGCATTTGCTTCTTTAGGACTCCTTTTTCCGGACTATATAATAATATAGCTATCGTAAGTTTTTTTATTATTGTAATTCTATTTATCTTTTACATTTAATATTATATCAACACAGATAAATGTAATTATAGTTAATCATTTAATAATTAATCGGTAATAATATATAAAGTGATGAATATTACGTAATTGCAATTACACTTACTAATTAACATGAAATAAAGTAATAATAGTTCAGAATTTTGATAAAATAAAATACCTTTACACATTTTTTTCCCATTGTATATATTTCTGTGTTCTGTAAGTTAATAGTACCTAAATAAGTAAATAAACAAATAATAAAATACACATTACACGATATGCCTTTTGTTATAATAATAACATAATATTCAATGAAATAATAATTATTATTAAGTGAAAAAGACAAAAATAAAGTTGAATATATAAATTTTATAACCATAAGTGTTTATTATGTATAATACATATGTATGTATAGTATTTAGTATACATTGTGCATTTAAATGCAAAGAAGAACACAAAAAAAATCATGGAGACGTTGTTGGTCGCGTCTTCGTAAAAGGTATTTAAAAAGCCTTTTTTATAAATATAAACAAATAAATTATCCGTGAACCATCTTTACAATAATTAGTATATCAGTTCAATTTTACTTAAATAGCTGATGAATTAATGTTGAAGTTATTGTTATCATTTTATAACAGTGAGTCAAGCTTGAACGTATTTCGAGAAATGATGCGTCTTTAATGCAGTATATTGCCTCACGAACCTGTCGTTCTAAAAGTATCAACTAGATATATTTTCATAATACAATGATTTCTATTTCAATTTTCATTTTACATCTCGCAAAATCTGGCTTAATTTGTAGGACGAGATACTAAACAAGACTTCAATGACTAATGCTGAAATATATATATTTATTTACATACAAATGTGACACATATTAAATGTTTTTTTTTTTCAAAACTGGCGTTATTAGAATATAAGCGTTAAAATACATACTTTCTAAATCCTAGTAGTAATAAAACATACATCAGCATATTTAATATACATATAGAGTAAAAATAAATCTAATTATACATGTATATTTATTATAATGAATAGGTAACTTAGACAAAAATCAACCGTTAGTTATTGATCAATAATTCTTTAATGAAGTAGCATGCGTATGCTTTTAGCTAATTTTATAGTACACAATATACCGTCAAAACTTAAATATATGACGAAGCAACTTTCTAAACTTTTCATATTCGTAATATATGTAATATATTAACAAGATGTTAATTATAATATTACTTAAACCTTATAAAAGGATTTTTTCGCAAATGACGTAACATTATGGCAATATCCTGCCAACAGTACTTCCTTGAGAATACCAAGAAGAAATATTTTCACAGAACAATGCCACCCCGGTATCTGAATTTTTATTTCCCCTCGTTAAAACATCGGATGTGATTTGTAGCAGAAGATCATTATCAATCTTATTAACAAGATATAAGGCCACGAAATTTAAAGCATTTGTAGAAGTATATATCCTTTACATATTCACTTTCTATTTAAATATTTTAGACGTCTAGACTTATCGAATTATTAATCATTCAATGTAAGTCAAGGGATGGCCTTTAGAATAAAATGTTTTGTTCCGATGAAAACCATTCTTATGCTACAATAAGTTGAATTGGGATAGAAATACAAATAATAAATATTATATTCAATAATAATTATAGGTAATTTAAACTGTCGCCGTTTCTTAATATAGGTACAACTTCTAACTAACTTATTCAAGAACGTTGGAATATCCTATAGTGAGTAATTATTTTGTGTAGATTATTTAACTAAATTTAACAATACCTGTACCTGCCTTAGTAATATATAAATAATCCTGAAGTAATTTTTTTTGTTTGAATTCGCTTATCTTTGGGATCAATATTTTTGTATTATTTATTAAAACATAAGTTCATATATATTGCATAAAAGGAGTCTAAAGAACAAGCAATCAATATTAGAAATTGACATCTGAAAAGTGGTATTTCATGCGACTTCTACAAAAATAGCAATAATATCTACTGTTTATTATTCTTTTATAATAAATATAAAATGCTCATCTGCTGAAAATTATAGGAGTTTTAAAATTACAACACCAATACACAATTAATAAATACACCAATTCTCACATATTTTTTGTTTAATATTGTCATAAAATAACTTCTAAAAATAGGTTATAATTAAAATTAGAACTGCAAACAATTATAAGAGTTCTAAAGTTTATTGAATAAGTATATAATACTTGAGTTTCATAACAATTTATTAAATAACAATATATTTACTTTCTCAATCGGTTTCATTGATATACGTATTTTCCTAAATACCAACAATCACAAATACGTCCATTTAATAAATAAAGCACCAATGCATAATTCCTGTACTTTAACTAGAAAACATAGCATGTCATAAAAGGTTTTTAGTCTTTAGAGTGTAAATTGTTTTGAATTTGTTAAAATAAATTGTAATTTTCCCACTTTTTGTGGAATTTAGTTATACCGAAGCAGCACGCACAACGGCACCGATATGACGCCGGTTCTGTCGGAAACATGCCATCCCGTCGTAGTAACTATGAAACGTGAACAATGATAAAATGCAATGTACTTTCAATATTATTAGTTCGTGTTGTACGCCTGTACGAAGCGTTATGAAGCTACAAATGACACAATTTTATCTTTGTTATTTACCTTATTTGTATTGTAACATAGCTATATAGATAGTTTTTATTTTATTACCTACTTGTTGACAAATTAGAGACATTTAAATATTTCGATATAAGTATTAAATGAAATTATTAATAATTATTCTTGAGTACAAAATATTGTATTTTTGTTGAATTTTAGAATAAAAGTTTAAAATGAGCATTTCATATCCCTTATTTCATGAATATAATTTTGTATCAAACATCATTTACTATTTAAATCACTAAAGGATAGAATTACACAAAATCCCGAGCACATATGTCGTGAAAAGAAACTTCAAACAAAATTTCAGACATATCTAAACCTAGAAAGCCTCCATATAATTTTTGATATTTCGTGTTCAGTCCTTACCTTTATGTCGGAATAAAATATTAAATATTCAAATCGAGATAAAGTAAATTGAACTTAATTAATACATCCCATTCCCTACTTATTGAAAATAAATTCTTAAATATGTATAACGAATTTTTTCATCCATTAACACGATGTATAAATCTTTATGTACTGTAGTAAGTGTGCTAAGAAGTATAATTTTAATGTCGAGATAAAATGGGTAAGTGGAATTTGAATAGTACGATATTGGGGTAATATATATATTCAGTAACTTTTACTTATTGCATTTTTCTTACCAAGAACTTGTGAAATATATAAGTAAAAACTTATTAAATGGAAAAAAAATATCTTAAGTTTGATTATCCGGTCTCTAATATATAGTATATTTGCAAAGTTATCTCTGTCAAATATCTTATAAATAAAAAAAATATTTGTTTACTTAGTCATAATATTGTTGAGTGGTAATGTTTACTAAATTTATATTTACGCAGAAGGTTGGTAATACTACGAGTTATTCATTTTTTAACAATACATTAATAATAAATAAAAATCCTGCCCAATATACAGATTAGAGCAGACAAAATGCCTTAAAATATATAGAAATACATAACAAGGGTATCATTTCTAAAAATAATAAACAATACAATTTAATAACTTTAAATTATAACACAATTTTGAATATATTTTTTTTCAACAGTACATTTTAAGAAATATATTACCTTTACCTTTGAATCAAATAAAATCCACAATATTACGTTAGACCAAACTTTTAGGCACGAGGCCAGGCTTATATCAATACTTCTTTATAGTTAAGTGGTATATTTTTCTTATCTACAAAAATTCAATCAAATTTTATTAGAGTTTATTATAATCCTATAGAACGTTTAATATGAAAATGCGATTTAAAACCATTGTATTTCTCCAGTTGTACGTAGTAAGTGCACCGGGCGGAAATCTTGGACAACAGCAAGACAATAACTTTATTTCAATTGTAATTTGCAGAAAATAACATATTTTATTATTAAGAACACATTATATTATTAATTTAGATTGAGAAAGCATTCAGATAAATTAAGTATAATTTTGAAAATTAAATTAAGACAATATTGACAAACAATATCAAAAATATAAGTTCTTCCCCACTCACCTCACTTAATTTATAACGTGTATTTGATTCAAATGGGGTAAATTGAATACTCTCATTGAAAACAACAAATGTTAAATATTATACGTATTAAAGTAAGATGTAATATTATGTTATTATACAAGACCGTTATTTCTTTTGCCTAAAATAATATAAAGGGAATATAATAATAAAAAGGATATATCATAAAGTTATTATCGGTTGACATCAATACTAATAAGGTATATGACTTTTGTTTTAAGTTAAATATACTTAAAAAAACAGGGCTGTTTCTCAAACAGTAGGAATCAGTGTTTGTTAAATATCAGCTTATAATTGTTGGGCTTAATCGTTTGAGAGACCTTTTTTGTGTTTAGTTGTCTCCAGAATGCGACGAGATAATTAGCTAAAAATATTCGCATGTATGTTTGAGCTGAACGGGGATATTATAGCGAAAACAGATTGAAAAAATGTTTAGCCATTCAAAAGTTATCAAGAAAAGAAGAAAGGAGAGAGGCTCAGCTCAATACCCGCCGCTCACGGTTGGCGGATCCTAGTATATTAATCCGACAACTGTTACGTATTTTATTTTTGTAGTAATTATACATTTAACATTTTTATGTTGTTTATCTATGATTAGGTTCATTAATTATCCGTTGACAGGTAATTCAAAAGGCTTTAATACATCTGTCTGTCTGTGACATTTCGTACTATTTTAGAAATTAGATTTTGTCACCTTGAGGTTTCAGTGTTTTCTTATGTCATAAATTATATACATGAACAGTATGCTATATATTATTTAAAATTAGTATGTTATGATAGTTTCTATGTTATGGTTAATTGTATTTATGGTTATTCGATATTACGACAAACTTATTTTTTGCAAGTTTCGCAAAAATAAGTTTGTCGTAATGTCTTATCGTCATCGGACATAACGCTGATAGAGGATTTTGATTATTCCTGATATTCCCCGTTATAATCTAACTATCCCATTCCTTGAAGTTACAAGTTGAGGGATCATCATTTAGTCATCATAATAAAAACTAATAAAGATTTTGTACATACGTTTAATAGAGAAGCAATAAAATTATAATATATAGAAAGTACACTAATGAATTCAAATTTCACGCAAAATGGTTTGAATTCAGTAAGAAGGACTTAAACCACGCATACTTAATTTTTTAACGTTATATATTATAAAACTTTATTTTACACGAAAAGCTCTTGTTCCTGGATACAAGACAATAACTTCCATTCCCAATAATATCCTGGATGCTTTTTGAATAACCTTTTTTAAGAATCCCGCCTCTTAATAAATCAGTTTAAAAAACTACTTGAAGACAACATTTTTTAAGTATCGCTGTTTACATTATTGTAGAAGTAAATTATTAAGGAAAGTTAACAAGTCTCATTAGTTGTTTGGTCAAATTTAAAACTCATGAATTTATTAAAACAATTATTGTATTCAAGTCCCTAAAACATAAAGATAATAATAAAAATAAAAAAATTGTATTCGAATTAGATAATTAATAGCTGTGGACTCTCTTACTAAAATAATATTAAATGATCATGCAGCACATTAGTCAGTAATAGCCAAAGCGTTGAGTTTACATGTCAATTGATTGTATAAGTAATTTATCGGCTTTTAGGTATTTAGTACTGTTAATATTGATAATAGTTAATCATTCTAGGTATTAAGGGTAAGATATTGTTAGAAATGTTAGAGATGGCGTTAATAAAAGGCCAGGAGAAAAAAAATACCCAGCATTGAAATGCCAAAAGTATTCATATGAAGATAAAAAGTTCTTCGTATAATATACTACCATCCTATAATAATTTTCTTTATTTTTTTGAACGATAACAAAGACGTACTAGGTTGGTAGCGAGAATCAAAAATAATTAGGATTACGTTATGATTATATACATTCACATAGCTGGTGCTCTCACATCTTTTATGTTCCTTAGTTAAATCATAGACAGGTAATTCAGTTGCGAATTTCATTAAATTGTATTACAATTTTCTTACTTAGAAACGCGTTATTATTCAAAGAAATATTTTAAATTATGCATTCATATAACAATAACTATTACGGGTAACTTAAACATAGAAAAAAACCGTAAAGAATGTAGAGTAACATATAAGTTATTATTCTTATTGTCATTAACATCTTTCTAACTAATTAAATAATTTATAAGTTCCATTTCATTTTATATAATAGATATATTATTAGATGACATACCGACAGTAGGTACATATAAAATAAAAAACAAATACGTTACTGTAATAAAGTAAACGTTCATGAATCTTTACTTGGTCATAAAGTTTTATAGTGCCACTAGAAGTATTACACTGGAAATAAATCCACAATATACGACGCGTGACGATAGAGATACCGACGCCCGTAAATAGAATAGTTAACTAGTAATCGACCGCCACGGACTATGGCGCTTACGGAACTATAAACAGTTTCCATTTAGAAAAATACTTTGAAGTTTTTTCGTTTCTAATTCAAATTTAAAATATCTTTATTCAAGTAGGCATTCACATGCATTTTCGAATCGTCAATTATTACAATAAAAATGTATATCAACGTAGTCAGTCCGTGAGTAAACTACCACCGACTCGAAATGCTCTGTTGACAAAAGCCGGCCAGAAATGTAACAGTTTTCAAGATAAATTTAACAATGTTAGTATACATTAAATTATTAAAGCTGCAAAGGAGTCAACCCCTTAAGTTCAACATATTTCGATCCACTAAAAACGTTTGAAAGCTATAATAAGGTTTATTTAATATACTTTTAATTTTAGATTTAAAACTAAAAAAAGGAATGTCTAAAATATCAAGTGGAACTTTATTATGTGTGCATACACTCAAGATCTCGAAGCATTTGTTAACTTTTTGAAGACAAAATTTAGGCGTCATGAACTTATTTTGATATCTTGTCACTTTTGTTTATATAAGAATTTAAATGTTGGCATATAAATATTATGTTATTAATTATGTATTGAGAAGTGGCTGTAAGAATGACAATTTCTTTAAAGACATCCTTCAGGAAAGCTCTAGATTTTAAGTTATAAATGGCTCGCACAGCTTTTTTTAGTAAAATAAATATAAAATCAATTTCGGTAGCACTGCCCCATAATAAAATACCCTAAGACAAAATACAATACACAAGTAGAGCAGTTTTATTAAACAATATTAAACAATTAACGTCTATTAATTGTTTAATTTTTCCAATTGCAAAGCTAATTTGCTTGCCATCTGAGCTAAATTGCTTGCGTGTGCTAAGATATGTTTTCACTGGAGTTTTTATCTAAACTTATATCTAAGAAAATTCTTGAGTCAGACAGTTCTAACACATCATTGTTAAGGAACAAGACTGACTTCTTATATTAGGTAAACTCTATTGTAAGTGTAAACTAAAGTGTTTCTTAGTATTTAAAACAAAATTATCAATTTTGAACCAATAGACAACACGTAGTATATTGACACGTAGTGTTGTTTATTTAGGAATTATAAGTCCTATCTCGTTAAACCATAAAAAATAAGAGAGGTGTCATCAGCAAAAAGTGCAATGTTACGTAGATTTTTTACGAAAAAGGGTAAGTCTTTAATATGAAATAAAATTAAAAAGGCCTAAAAATAGTATACCTCATATTTAGGTGAGAACCAGCCGATTTAGAATTATTAGCCGTAGCCGTAAACCGTCTGGACTCTTTGATTTATGCAAGAGTAATAAGATCAAGCGCAGTATTACTTACACCATTGTGGCTAAGTTTGCATAGCTACGTTTGATAATCCACACAATCAAAGGATTTAGAAAAATTGGTAAATACCCCGATTGCATTCTGCGACTTCTCCCATGCTTCGTAAATGTGCTTAAGAAACGTGGCACCCGCGTCAGTTGTTGATTTATCACTTGACATAGAATTTTGTTCGAAAATCCTACTTAAAGTTGGTAAAACAGAACGTAACGTAACTTAATAATAATTATTATTATAAATGTATATACTTGAAATACTTAAATACGGAATTATATAGGTTTAATAATAGTAAACAATGAAGATAAAAACGGAATAAGAGATAGAAGAGAAGTTAGTAAAAATTTTTTTTTACAATATTTTTCAAAAAGTAACGAGATTGAGCGCCTCGATAAAAGCTAGGAATTCCAGAGATAATAAACTTAGACATTGAAGGAATTTGTATAGAAGATAGTAATGCGAGAAGAAATTATAAATAAGTTATCTATAGAATTGAACGATTATGAGTCTGTTAAAATATCAAACATTAAATAATTTTATTTCTTTAATCATAAAAAGGTGTGCAGAAATCTGTTTGTGACATTTAAACAATATCTTGTGTTCAACAATTTTGAATTTGAAAATGTAAAAAACAACTCCGGAGATGTAACGTCTTCGCGTCTCAACCAAAACTAACTTGCAGTCAACACGGTACAAATATTTATACTTAATTTTTCTATTGTTCGATAGAAACCTCATGTCGACATATTTTCGGTTTTTAGTTCTTAACATTAAGCCAATTATTTGGTGAAACAAATGTTCAAATCTTACTTTTGGCATTTTGTGATTCTCTATTGTATTCTATTTTTAGATACAATAAAGTGATTAAGAAAATACAAAATCAGGAAAAAGTATGGTCAAACAAAAGACAATACAATAGTTATTATGGTCCTACATATAAAAGGTTTCCGGAAAAATATAGGTAAAACAAATCAGGTAGTAAAATGTCATTATCTCGACGTTTCTCGATTGGCAAGTAAAGGCCCATTTTATTAAAATTATGATGTTGTGTTGATTTTAAATTGCTTTTTCAAACAAAGAAAAAAGAATACACCTAATCTCGGGGGCCCCCATTCCTAAAGTCATTTTTCCCACTTCTTTCAACTGACAAAAGACTCCATTTATGAAAATTAAAATGTTGTTATGGCTTAAAATTTGTTTTGAAACTAAGAACAAATTATACGCCTGAGCTTAGCCCGAGCTTGAGGCCCCAATTTATTGGGGGCCCTAAGCAGCTGCTTAGTTTGCTTATGGGTTAAGAGAGACATCGTGAATAGATTTAGATTCTTATGAATATAATAACACTTGGTAAAATTACTTTGCCCTTGTCAAATCATAATTTTAGCAAACATCAAGCTTGTATTATATTTTCACCTGTATAGCCTCCATTCGAAGCCGTTGACAAACAATTGAAAATTCTAATAACATTTGTGCCGCCTTATAAAATTTAACAGGGTACGACAGATATATATAAGTTCTACCTTATAGATGTAGTATTTTATGTTGAACAAATAAAGGTGAAATTTGATAGAAAATAGAAGTAATAATAAGTAATATAATGTAATAATGAATTGGCCCAGAATTACGAAGTCTGAATTGTCAGACTTCGAACACAAACCTCCAAGAGCTGTAAATTGAGAAAGTATTTCACCATTTAACCGATCCGCAGTCGCGTCTTTGGATTTTTGTTCTAATAAAATTAATACTTTAGCAACAAGAGGTCATGATCGGAGAAAACATGTGTATTAATATGTTTATTTCTAGTCTGTATAATATTAATTTCATAACATTAATATTCAATCATCAGATAAGTTATTTAACAACTACCTTATTTATCTATTTTATATTTATTCATCTAATTAATTTATAAGGGTTTTCATTCATATTAGACAAATCATATAAATTTAAATGTAATTATTTAAGATTCAAAATGTTTTTTTAACCAGGTGTAATCATTATATTGTCGATACCCAACATTGATTTGATAAAAATATAATGTTAGTGTATATTATTATAACCAAAATTTATATGATACAGAATGTTACATATATTTGTATGATCCCGTATGAATCTGCAAATTACATTATATGTTTTATATGTTATTGTTAATATATATGAGACATATTGAAAAATAAATTAAATATTATTATTATAAGTAATGTCACTACTTTTTCAATTAAAAATTGTGCTTCTTCTAAAGATAATATAACAAAACAAAATAAAGTATGTTTTAGCTTTAATTATAATGTATAATAATAAATATGTGATTATTTTATAGAAACTCCAATTTTAAACAACATTAAATTTAATAAATATAATAATAATTAAATTATAATACCATATATTTAATTTTAATAATATTTAAGTCGCTCTAAATCTTACACAATAGCAACATTTTATGTATAATATAATAAACAACAATATTTTTAATAATTAATGTTTTAAGAGAAATAAAACACTTATATCTCACCTTAACTGTAAACGCTTAGTCCGTATTATAACTTTGCGTTGTTGTACTTGTAGTGACTTTACTCGCACTAAGTTATGATAACTTTAACTGTCACTTGCTTTTCACTTATTTTTCTCACTTCCAAGACTGGATATTACCGATGATTATACTCAACATTTCCATTCTTTTATACGAACAAAGAACCATAGGAGAAGGACAGGACAGATTTTATAGAAACAAAGAACCATATGAGACAGGAGCAGAATTAAATTACTGCTTAATTAAATATATTATCAAGATATTGTACATAATTTTAATATTTAATAATCATACACAATGATTTTATTGATTTACACAGACATTTCTTATGTAAAATTCTAAAACATAGATAATGACAATAGAACTATTATATAACTCGTAAAGAGTTATATTCGATGACAAAAAATTCTTCTTATATAGTGATTTATTCGGCAAATTACTATAGAGGTCACAGTAAATCATAATATATTATGATTTTGCATTATGCATAATTAACGATTCTGCCTTTATTAAATGGGAAGTGATTTAGAAATTATACTCGCAGCTTCAACTATTAAGTGTAATTTGTTTTTATTTATTAGATATGTTAATGTAATGTTTATAATATTTGATATTTTTAATAAATAATTGCGTAAATTGATTGAGTGATTCTTATTTTAATTCTACTCATATTAGAGTTAAACATATCAATTTATGTAAAGTTGTGAGATAGACTGAATTGAATTCCAATATGATACTTATGCTCTTGTAAAGGTTTTATATTATGATTGTAATCATACATATGGCATATTGCTTTCGTGTCGGTAAACCAAAAGAATGAATAAAAAATATACAATTATAACATTACAAATCTTTTAGGCGTTTTTTCCTTGAAATAGGTAACTTCAATATAAAAATTTTGACAGTGTCGCCGACAAATTTCCATAACGAGTTGCTGGACAATCGAATGCGTATCAATTACATATCATTTACATTTGCTTTCCGGTAAATTTTTTATAAAATATATTTTTTACTGAGAAAACATTTTAAATATGCTTTGAAGGTCCGTAATACATTTTTATTTTCTATTTATTCTCTAGGATGTATCAATGAAATCGCGTGACTCTAGCATTTGTTGCTATAGCTTTTTAAGCGTAACACAATAATTTAAAAAATCATATTTAAAATTCATACCTTAAAAATATTTTTACTCAAATAAACTCTAAATTTTCAGACAAAGTCCGTAAATAAACCAGCCATAAGCGAGTTTAGCTGGAAATGAAGACTTAAATATTTTATTCTTACATAAATTACATTTCAATCTTTCCTACTACAACTTAATAATAATTTTAGTTGACTTAAACTTGTTATATTAAGTATAATGATTATACTTTAATGTACAAAAATACTTTTTGCTATTAATATAACTGTAATTTTAATATCAAAAAAAGCAATGAGAGTAACAGTCATATTTCAAATTGCTTCAACTATGACGATCAAAAGAAACTCATCTTCACGAATGCGAGAATTTCTTGAAGACAATTTTTTTTAAAATACGTCTCAAAATGACGAATCTAATATTATTTATTTTCAAGTCATAGCCGGCGATTTTTATTATATTTTATAAAAAAACAGGGAAGCAAAAAAGCAAGTAACTACATCAATAGTTAACGTCATCAATTGTCACCGAAATATTCGTATACCAGCGCAAGTATGTCAATAATAAAGCTGATTATTTGTTTTGAGACAAATCGAAAATGTAATCAGTTATAATGCATAACTGAAGCTAAACTTAGGCCTTATTGTAACTAACAAAATAGAGGATTAACAATTAGAATACCATTTATCAAATTTTAAGTGATCTCCTATTATATAATTATAACGATTAAACTGCCTTTGTCTAGAAATCAAATTGTAAAGTCAAAGCTTTAACTTTTAATATCCAATTATCTAACAAGACTGGGATGATTAAGAAAGTTAAGTTAAGTATAAATTTAAAATAAAGGTAATAATAAATTCTGAATATAGCATGGAACTAAATTCTATAAAATATTCATATAGACATATAGAAAGTAAATAACGTAATATTAAAAGTTATTTTAACACATTATATGTATTACAAACTATATATGTGAAATAATATATTTTCACACACACATGTAAATACACGTTGCTTAATAAGCTCTTAAATTCAAAATTACATGTTATATATATAATGCAAAGGTATTTAACAATTATAACTATACAATGGTCCCTTGTTTTGTAAGTTAATGCTTTATTTAATCGATTATTTTTTAAATTAATTAAATTTTATTAATTTGTCGTTTTATTTAAATTTGAATTGATATTTTATCAAATAATAAGTATCCAAGTGATCAGCTTAGGCATATGAGTCTAATTGTTGTAAATCGTTTGTGTTCCGATCCGCAATCATATTTAGGATTTCATGTCATCATACATATGCTGATAATGTTTTCTATATTTTATAGTCCTTTAAGCAACACTATCTTAATATAAAATAAGTGTTCCTTTGTTATTAATATAGAGCAAAAGCAGCCGCACAAAAGAATTCTGATCAACAGAAAATAAAGAATTAGAATGAAAACAGGAAGGAAGGAAAGAATAATTGTGCAATTGCGCTAGTTTCATTTAATATTTACTTTTTTATTAAAAAAGGAAATATATCATAAAAATAAACATATAGGATTACTTATATTAGCATGCGAACTAAGAATTTAAATAAAACAGTAAAGAATTTGACATTTAACGTACAATGGCAAGGCTTGTTGTAACCAACTTAAGAATTCATTTTTATATCAAGATTTCAGTATGCTTATTATATATAAAGTAATACTAAACATTAAAGTCTGGACTGCTGAGATCTCGAAGTTTAGACGCGTATAATATATCGACTTCTAAACTGAGATCGAAGAAGTTTAGGTTCTATTTTAAGTTTTATAAAATTATTCCTACAGAATTTAGATAACAAATTTAATCCATGAACTGAGATTCAATTGAATAGTATATGAATTTGCACTTTAACTAATACTATAAAAATGTATTTTATAATTATAAAACAAATCTCTATCATAATCATCTGTATCTTTTTTTTTTTTTTTTTTTTTTTTTTTTTTTTATACCCTCTGGGTTAGTGCTTGACTACATTCCACCTGATGGAAAGTGGAAATGTAGTCATAGATGGTAAGGCGCATTAACCAAGTAACCTATTCACTCTTCTCTTGTAGACACCCACATCATATTGGAACGGAAATACCGACGCAGGCAAGCTGTTAGAGTCCTTCGCTGCACGAACTGTAAAAAAGACGAAGCAAAGCGCTGTTCGGACAGGGGGAAAGTCCGCAAAGTAAGGATGGATATCTGCCGTGCCTCGGTACGTCCTGTGATGGAAGGGGGGCGGAGGAATTAAATCATGTAATTCCTGCGCACACTCACCAAAATGTATCCTATAGAATACTGAGAGGCTAGCAATTCTACGCCTATGTTCAAAGCTTTGGAGGTAGGCTTCAACCAATTTAGGGTCACCTATAAGCCTCTTTGCTCACCTCTCAATTGAGTCCAGAACCGCAAGATGAGACTTAGCGACACCAGCGAATATATGCCTACAGTACTCCACACACGACCGGAACTGTGCTTTGTATAATAAAAGAAGCTTTCCCGGTGTAAAGTACTGACGGACCTTCGCAAGAACGGCAAGCTTTCCTGCAGCTGCTCTTACTCTGAACTCAATACACCGACCAAAGTTGAGGTTCGAGGAAATCTTTAAGCCTAACAACTGAAGCCGGTCACTGTATTCCAAAGATACACTCTGGAAAGTAGGAGCCAAGGTGAAAGGGCTCCTTTTGGCGGTGAACAGACACGTCTACATTTTGGTGGCGTTTAATTTGACATGATTGGCATTGCCTTGCGGACACTGAAAGAAGTTTTTCATTCAAATTCAACTGTGCTGTCGTCTGCATACCCATAGATACCGGGCTTCAGCAGATCGTTAATGTGCAGCAGAAAGAGAGTTGCAGAAAGAACGGACCTACCCCTGAGGCACTCCGGCATTTATCGTCAAGGGTTCCGAGGAAAACCCGTTGACAACTACTCGGAGAAATTTTTGGTTCAGAAAGTTCGTTACCGAGCCAATCAGACCGAGAGATATGCCATACGTTGAAAGCTTGCTTATAAGGCTCGCGTGCCAGACCCTGTCAAATGCCTTTGATACGTCAAGAGAGACGACGACCGCTTCTCCGTTCTTCTCGATAGACTCGCCTAAAATGTGCGTAGCGTACACTAGAAGGCCCCCAGTTGACCTATTTCGGCGAAACCCGTACTATTGGTCACTGAGGAGATCGTTACTTGCAAGGTACGCTAAAAGGCGCGAGTTCAATACACGCACCATAATCTTGCAGAGTATGGAGGTGATTGAAATCGGTCTATAATTGGCAGGATCGGCACGACTGCTTTTTTTGGGTACTGGTTGCACGTTTATTTTTTTATTTATTTATTTAAATTCTTTATTGCACAACAAGGTACAAAGGGTAGGCTTAACGCTAAAGCGTTTTCTACCAGCCAACCCAAAACGTGCATGAAAATACGTACGAAGGCGGAGTGCAAAAAAAAAAACTATACAAACTAGATATCGATATATAGATGTAACATATAAACTGTATACATACATAAACGTACATAAATACTAACATACATACATACAAAGCTACAAATATATAAATAAATAAGTGTTATACATATACTTAGATATACTCAGATGGGAAAATAAAAGATTATAAGCTGTTGAGGTAGAACTCTCACGTTAGCAAGCTTTCAAGATTTCAAGATTTCGGCACTATTCCAGACTTGAAAGAGAGGTGATATAGACGTGTCAATACAGGAAACAACTCAGCTACGCATGTCTTGAGCAGAATGGCTGGTATACCATCAGTACCACTGGCTTTATTCACATCAAGACGACACAATGCTCTCCATACCTCTTTGTTAGTGATACGGATTTCAAGCGTCAAAATACCGCAGTGGGGAAGATGTGCTGGGAAAGCATTGACAGTGTCTAGATGTGAATTATCAGCGAACAGAGAAGCAAATATATTCGCTTTCTCTGTCATTGTATGGGCCAGAGATCCATCCGGCTTCAGCAGAGCAAGTAGTGAGGGTTGGCAGAATTTCGACTCAATCGCTTTGGCAAGAGACCAGAAAGCTCGACTGCCAGTAGGTCTGACAGAGAGCTTTTCGCCATTCTTAGTGAAAGGATCGCAACGAGCCTTCCGTAATGCCTTTTTATAGGATTTGGCAGCTTGGTTAAAGGCTCTCTTCTTTAAACTTACATCCGGAGCTTTGCAGCTTCGAGCATCAGCCCAAATTAGGTATGCCGAATGTTTTCGGTCTTCAGCATGACCACATTCGGCATTAAACCATGGGCGAGCTTTGCCACCGATGGGTACGTCAGCAAAAGGAATGAAGTACTCCATTGCCTGATGTACCACATCGGTTATAGCATCCGCGCAACTCGACGGATCCAAAGAAGAGAAGCAGACCTGCCGCCAAGGATAAGACGCAAAGAAGTGCCGCATCTCATCCCAATCTGCTGACTTGTATTTCCATACTCGCCTAACACCAGGTGGTTCGAAAGCTGGTGGGGAATATGTAAATACAGATTTCACCAAACAGTGATCGGAGGTTCCCAAGGGGGAGGTCACCTCAACACGATACCTGTCCGGATCAGTTGTCAGCAAAAGGTCCAGGCAATTGGCTGTATGGCCAACTACATCTGGTACCCTTGTCGCTTGCCTCACCAGCTGAAAGAGGTCGAAAGACAACGCAAAATTCCGCGCTTCTCTTCCAGCATGGTCGGTCTTCTGGTACGGGAACAGCCAGTCCTGATGACAGGCATTAAAGTCCCCCAGAAATACTAGCTGCACTGAAGGGTACTGATGCAGAGCCATATCAGCAGCCTCACCGAGATACTCAAATAATTTAGTTGTCTCCTGATCACCGCTGTGCGAACGGTAGACACAGCAATACAGGATTTTTTCGTTTCCTGTGTCTACTAAAATCCATAAGGAAGAAAAAGTGGGGTCTTCAAGGTGACGGAGACGCAGGATACAGAGGTCGTTCCGTGCGTATACACAGACCCCGGCACGTGAGCGAAAGTTGTACTCTAACGAGTAACCGGGATGATCCAGGTACGCAACGCTTAGAGGACATAAAAACCTACGCTATCAAACTAGATGGAATAGTGATATTTAATTAAATACTTTGAAATATAAAAATATATCCAAAAAAGCAAAAATTCACACAATATTCAGAAGAACAGCAAAAAAAATCATTTTTGCCTGATGTACCACATCGGTTATAGCATCCGCGCAACTCGACCGATCCAAAGAAGAGAAGCAGACTTTCCGCCAAGGATAAGACGCAAAGAAGTGCCGCATCTCATCCCAATCTGCTGACTTGTATTTCCATATTGCCTAACACTATGGGGTTCGGAAGCTGGTGGGGAATATGTAAATACAGATTTCACCAAACAGTGATCGGAGGTTCCCAAGGGGGAGGTCACCTCTACACGATACCTGTCCGGATCAGTTGTCAGCAAAAGGTCCAGGCAATTGGCTGTATGGGCTACTACATCTAGTACCCTCATCGCTTGCCTCACCAGCTGAAAGAGGTCGAAGGACAACGCAAAGTTCCGCGCTTCTCTTCCAGCACGGTCACAGCCAGTCCTAATGACAGGCATTAAAGTCCTCCAGAAAGATGACCTGCACTGAAGGGTACTGATGCAGAGCCATATCAGCAGCCTCACCAAATAATGTAGTTGTCTCCTGATGCTCGAACTGTAGACACAGGAATACAGGATTTTTGCGTTTCGTGTGTCTACTAAAATCCATAGGGAAGAAAAAGTGGGGTCTTCAAGGTGACGGAGACGCAGGATACAGAGGTCGTTCCATGCGTACACGCAGACCCCGGCACGTGAGCGAAAGTTGTGCTCTAACGAGTAACCGGGATGATCCAGGTACGCAGCGCTCAAAGGACATTGTATCTGCGTCTCCGTCAAAAAGAGCAAGTGCGGTTGCTCTGTCTCCAGGTGGTGGTGGACAGGTAAGAGATTAGAGTGCAAGCCCCTGATGTTAGTGAGGTGCACTTTAAATGAGGAGGAGTGCAACCGCTGTGAAAACTTGATCTTTTTATTGGACTTTTTCATTAAAAAAAATAAAAATAAAAGAGTGAATAGGAATGAGCAATGGTAGTTGAACGAGGCGGTACGTATCAAACCCGGCGCCGAAATTGGTGTTGTCATGCCACTCGTGGAGGCTAGTCAGGAGACAGCGGGGACGCCCGAACCCCCAGGTATCGCCATTGGGTCTCCTCGTCTGGTCGCCAACCAGCACGATGGAGCCACCCTGGGATTTTACGTAGCTGGCGGGGCAGCCTTTCGTGGGTGGCTGACCCACTAATTGGGCCCCCAACTATCTACGGGCGGCCAGCGGAAAGCCGTTGCTTCGAATCCCGCTACCCTCCTTGACTAGGCACCCGACACAAGCACCAACTCAACGCCAAACCGGTTCGTCAACGCAACGCAACTGTTCAGATCCATTTCCCATATATACGGCTTCATCGCACAACGTGCCGGAACACGACTAGGTCGCTTTGCGGCACGACTTTGTTTGATGGGTGGTAGCCTTGCCGGCGATCTGATATTATGGTCTACCACCGAAAAGTTGTTTTGTTTAAACACCGCATTTAGTATCAAATACTCTCAAAATAAAAAAATAAAATTACACTTATCCTTTTTTTTAGTTATAAGTAGTCGAATTTTATAAGGCTAACTAAGAGAATACAACGTTTTAATGTTATTATAATCATGTAATAATACCAGACCAGCTGCCATTTTTTATTGTTATTTTTGTAATAAATGTCTTTCTTTTATTATGAATTTTATAATGCCTATAATGTAATTCCTATATAAATTAATATAAACCTTAAATCTTATAATATATACATTTATATCTCAAGGTTACCATGACACAGTAAGTTTTTGTAAATGTGTTAATAATACAAATATCCTTAAATAAAATGCAGGAATTAGTGTAAAATATTTAAAAATATTACTAGTATATAATAGCTTGATTCCAGCTAACAAAAAATATATAAAAATAAGCACTCCGTTAAAAAGAAAGAATCTTTATATGATCACGCCAGCGAGTTTCTAGCAAGAATTTTAACTTCTAGTTTTATATCTATTAACTTTACAATATGATGATTTACTTGGTTTTACTTTACATATTTCGTTATAAGTTACATACACACGAGCACTTTACTGCGATGCCACGAAAAGTTTGGGAGATCGGGCAGCTATGAATTGTTAAATTCTATGAACGTATTTTTCGTACTTGTACTGAATTCATCTGGTTGTAACTTTACGCTTTAAAAAGATTAACGCTTGAATGGTTTTTAATAAATAGCTTTTATATTTTAGGTGCTCACATCACTCAAATACCATATTATATATGCTTTGCTATTATTTGGCCAAATCTTCGTTTTATTTGCTTTTAGCACATTTAGGTCAGCTTAATGCAAAATTCTTTTACAGCATTATTATGTGTTCATAATTTGTAAAGGTTTAAATAACGTTTAACAACCTTTTTTTTTAGCGTCTGGAACTCATGATGAGTACACACCGCATTCCAGGGGAGAAAGGCGGTGGTTATGTGAGACTCCTACTCACTAAACCAGACGGTTACCGTCACTGTCATAATGGGATACCGCGGGAACGCTTGCGCATACAACCGCGGCGCCCCGACGGACATCACGTAGAAGGCACCCCGCAACGAGAGGCCCTCTCCATAGTCGGCAGGCTTGATAGATCTCAGGGGGCTCTCCCACCGAAACGCCCAGACAAACTTTCCAACGGCTGAGACCGGAAAGGGGGCCGAGCACGCCGCCGCAGACAGGCCACCCTTAAGGGCAAACCGCCACGTACACCCCCCCTGTCAGCCATGAGACAGACTCGGGCACCTCATTGCTGCTAACCTAACCTTCTTAATACACTCAGAAAATACTAACATTTTGCGTAACTTTCAAACATGATGCTTATTATAAACTTTTATATTAAAACACCTAAGAAAGAGGTTTCTTTTAACATAACATATATAAATTAAAGTAAATAAAAATTGTAATATTTAAATAAAAGCCTTTGCATTTATTACTTCTGCTATTTGCTGGATTTATAAATGAGAAATAATGTAGGCAAAGTGAATCCAAATCCGATTTAACTCGATAGTACCTACCCGCTATCGCCCTTTAGATTCTATTCACAGCTACGGTGAATGAAAATTTAATTGAAAATTCTAGTTTCTTATTAAAAACGTTCTTTCAAGGACAGATAAAGCTTTTCTTACGTATATTGAATGAATACTGTTTAACTTGACATTTTACTAATTATGTGCAGTTATTGTTTTTGAAGTAAAATTATGCTACTTATTATTTTTACATTTAACTTTGCAATACATATCATGCTTAAAATGCTTTGAAATTTGAATTTGAATTAAAATGCTTGAAAGACTATAACTTTGCAGAATAATGATGGATGATAACCTTTTTATTACAGCTTAAACATAAATCTTAAAATTATAGTTACTTACGGTACATAAGTACATATAAATATTTTTTTTGACTTAGATTTTAAAATATTGGGGTCTTGATTTATTATTTTTGTTTTTGTAAATTTAGCTTTCCTCCTTTTTAAAATTACTTTTATGGCAACCATTAAATATTATCTAATGCAACTGAGAAGCGTATATTGGTATGTTTTTGTTCTGTAGGGATAGGACTATCTGTATAAGTAGATTATCTGTAGTAGTAAAAAATGTTACAAACCTTTCATGCAAATGTGTTGAAAAAGATGCGATGCTTTTACATTAAGCATCGCATCTTTTTATTAACTATTATTCAAATTAACTATTATTCAAATGTCGATTGTTCATTAGATAAAAAAATATTCTGCAAAGTACGAACCAATATTAAACATATAGATACTTTTAAAATTCCATAGTTATGCCTCTGAAGAGCTCAACTATACCACTTTAACTATCATTAAACTGTCATAAAAAATATTAAATTCAATTATTAATATTGCATCAGTAAAGGAAAATTACAAGCAAATTAAAATGTTATAATATTTCAAAGTGTTACTTCGCTTACTACTATTACTATAGGGTTTATTCTATAAGGTTTATTTTTATATTAAAGTTTTGAGCATTAATCACACCATTGATAAAATGTGACATTAAACGAAAAATATTCACTTGCTATATGAAAAATGGAGGTTTAAGAAAATCCGGGCTGACAATATTACCATATTTATTAGCATCACTTCAGCCAATTTCTCTGTCACCAAAAAGCTGTTATTAATAATGAATATGATATTATAATTTTATATTATCATTTCAAAGATGATGATGATGATGATCAATAATAAACAGAGCTCGATAACAGATTGGAATATTATTTTACTATATCAAAAAATCACTACTAAAATGTTCTGTATATAAAATAAAATATTGTCTACATTTTGGAAATTCATTTATACTACATACATTGTTATAATATAATACAGTTTATGGGCTGTTATAAAATACAAATCATTAATTTGAAGAATTATAAAAAATAAGCATATTGCAAGTTTTGTTTTTATTTTGCATAAACATTGTTTAAACACGATAAAGGTCGTTTCCATTTAGTAGACTTCATACAAGAACAATAAAAAGAGTGACGTAAAAATGGATAACATTATTCTGTGTAGGAAATATCAATTAATAGACTTATAAACATATAAAATACAATGAACATTATATCTTAGATGTTTATAAATCATCTTGCAAAATATAAACTTCTTTGAACCGTAAAATATATTTCATGAAGTTTCTTTTTTCTAGATTTTTCTTAACATTTAATACGAAACTTGTAAAATCTATGTGATTTTAACTCTATATTAATGTTTTTCAATCTTTGAAGGGTTATGCTACTAATATAAGGCGTAAGATATTAATAACAAATATGCAGCTATTTTAAACATTTATTATCTAACAATATTCCGTCTCAAAATTAAAAGATAACTTTCTAAGAGAAGCTAATCTTATAGAGACTGATCTCACCACAAGTCACTGAGCACACTGATGGACTGTGTCCGCTTACTTTTTACAATGGAAAGTAATTAAAATTTACTAGTCAATTTTTATCTGTCTACTTTTTTGAGTCTCTAATTTCCTCTTGGGTTATAAAACTTGTTGAAATAACTTTAATTCAATAATCTCAGGAAAATATTTTTGAAAGCTTAAGAAGCATTTGCAGAAACATGATACAAAACCTACGGGCATGTAGAGAATTTATTAAAACTGTCAGTTCGGAGGCTCATCCTAGTTAGATGTAACGCCAGTT
Source organism: Melinaea menophilus ssp. n. AW-2005 (assembly GCA_918358695.1). Classification (NCBI taxonomy): domain Eukaryota; kingdom Metazoa; phylum Arthropoda; class Insecta; order Lepidoptera; family Nymphalidae; genus Melinaea; species Melinaea menophilus. The sequence goes on from OU911039.1 coordinate 2,127,247, forward strand.
ATAAATATTAAACGTAATAAGATTCTGCACTAGACCTTAAATGGACGTGATGTACGTGTCACAAACGAGTAACAGGAACGCAGTTCACCGCAAGTCTTGTACGAGAATGTAACAAGTTAGATATTACTAAACTTGTCAACCCCTATCTTGTACCTCGTGTCCGACATAATAATATGTGAAATTTGCATTATTATAAAAAAGATATTTTGAATTTAAATTTGCATTTGAAGAAAAAAGTAGTACTAGAGAGATAAAGAATAATAATATTATTTACATTTAACGATCAGGCATTAGTAAGGGTTTACTTTGCTAATATACAACAAAAGTTAATATCAAATTTTATGGAAAAATATAAAGATATTTTCAGGAAAATTCGAGATACTATTAAAGTTTGTCTCCATAAACCTGCATGAAATAACGTTTAGGGGATTTTTATTTATCGAAAAACTATTTATTGCTAATGTACAATAACTTCAACCTGAAAGTACATATAATTCCAACAAACTTCAACCTTAACCTTTTAGTTGCTATATAGATATGTTTGATATTTTAGCATACTTTTAATATTAATTTTATTTTTAGTCTCTGAGATGCCACCTGTCTGAATATGCAATAATAAAACTATATTTTATCAAAACGAATAATGAATCTTCAATATTGCCTTTATTTTTAAATTAATTAAATTTTACTAGATTTTTGAAATGTAGTTTCACATCTGTCACCACCACAAAAACCTTTAACCTATTATTAGTACCTATTGTCACATAATGCACCATTAAAAATACTCTTTGTAAGTTTCCGACATCAATAATATATCCGAATCATTAGATTATATGTTCTGGCGTAATTGTTCTGATATAGTAATAGTAGCAATTTATTCATTGTCATCGGAATATAATGAGACACAATATGTATTAATACTATTTGTTTTTATTTTGGTAACTTTTAAATGAGTCATTATAATCATCTCACAAATCAGATGATTATAATGATAGCAACATGTAGTACACATACAAAATAACAATAAATACTATTATACAATATTAGTATGAGTTTGTAGTAAGTAGTCGTAATTGTAAGTGTAGTAAAAGCAAGCAAGTGAAATTATCATCTCTTTCATAATTAACGATCATTAATACAAAAATAATATTAACTGAAAATTAAGTTAACTAGCAGGTTAAATAATCTTTTAAAGGTGTTTTCCTGAAAATAAACAAACTAATATAAAAAAGATACAATTATATTTTTATATGAATAAATATTTTTTGTACTCAACTTATATCGCGGACAGCAATATATTTTTAAAGTATTGAAAAGTAACAACAAACAAAAACCTACTTCATGATCTTAACGTCAAACCGGATTAAATAGTAATGTTTAATTAAATAATTTGTAATAATAAAATATAACCAAGATAACAAACAATCACAAAAATATCATAAGACCAGCAATGATTTAAAATTCATTTTCAGAAAGACATTAAACTTCTCTTAACAGATAACAGCTTTAACTTGTGAAAACCAATAAATATCTTTCATCTAAGGCGTTAAGTAGGCGTTTAATGTGCCTGAGCCGAGATCTGAATTATGAGATAACCTTGTGACGCGATAGCTTATTTATAGAATTTTATATATATTTAACTTAACTTATCTTTACGCCATATCCCTTGCGGGGAAGCCAGAGACGACGGAGCGCCAAACGCTACGGTCCCTGCATACCTCTTTCGCCTCGACCACAGACATTAACCTCTTCATACATGCCCTCCGGGGGGTCCTCATACTTTTTACGTGACCTTCCTCCAATATCGTAGCTACTGTGTTTTCGAAGATTACTCGAGGCCTCCCCCTGTCTCTCTTACCAATCACTTTTCCTTTATAAATCTTTTTTACCATTCTTTCGTCACTCATTCGTTCGACGTGCCCAAACCACCTGAGCACGTTCTTCTTCATTCTTACCGTAACATCTTCACTAGTATCTGCCATTCTGTGGATCTCTTCATTGCGGATTCGGTCAGCTAAACTGACTCCGCATATTCGACGAAGAGATCGCATCTCCACAGCATTCATCTTTCTTACATTCTTCTTCTGTGTTACCCACGTTTGGCGGCCGTATAAGAGCGTCGGTAGCAAAAATGCATTGTGTACAGCCAAACGTGCAGCTTTGCTGACGTTTCGCCGTCTCAACAATGCAGCCAAAGCACCGTTGACTCTGTTACCGGCAGCACTACGCTTTTCCACATCCATTTCGTATCTTCCGTCTCTGCTAAACATACTCGTACTTCCCAAACATACCACTTCATTCACTTGTTCTATTATCTTACCATTCACGTTGATCTAACATTCTGTTCTTTCTTCATTTCTTTCAGTACCTCAGTACCTTCGTCTTATCTGCATTCAGGTTTAGACCATTATTTTCACACCCATCTTTCAGAGTGGTAACCAATGCCTGCAAATCGCATTCTGATGATGCAATGAGCACTGCATCATCTGCATAAAGCAAGCAATTGACTTTAAGATCACCTACTTTCACTCCCATGTCACTGTCTTTCACGCCTTGTAGACAACTATCCAAATACAAGTTGAACAACCAAGGTGACATAGCGCAACCTTGCTTAACACTCGATTGGATGTCAAACCAGGGCGACATATCAGCTCCTACTCGCACACAGGCTGAGTGATCTCTGTAAAGAGACTTTACAGCCTGTAGCAAGGATGCGCTCACATTGTATCGGGGCAATATATCCCATAATTTCTTCCTCACAATCCTGTCAAACGCCTTTTCCAAATCCACAAAAGCACAGAAAACCTTTTGGTTTAGGTTCAAAAACTTTTCCGTGACCATGCGGAGGGAAAAGATCTGATCTATACACCCTTTTCCAGGTCTAAAACCTCCTTGGGCCTCCCACAACAGCCTTTCAGATGTCTCTTGCATTCTTCTCGCTAATATTTTAGCATAAACTTTACTGCCCAAGCTGATCAAACTGATAGCCCTATAGCTTGCACAGTCTATCTGTGAACCTTTGCCTTTATACAAAGGTACTATGACTGCACCTCACTAATCGCCTGGGACCTCCCCCGATTTCCAGCTTAAGTTGCACAAAAACCAGAACAAATCCAAGACGCGTGGCCCACCATATTTGATCATCTCGACAGTAACTTCATCTGCTCCCGCAGCCTTACCACATTTCGGGCTTCGAATCGCTCTCCACTTCTTCTAAACTGATTTCATCAACGGCTACATCCGGACTCAGCGTTTCGCTGATACTCAAGGCCGAAGTGTCCTCACATTCATACTTCTCCTTGTAGAATTAGGCCTACCGCTGCAAAACGTGTGCTTGTTCTGTTAAAATTTCGCCGCTCTTCAAAACACCCCTTTCATTCTACAGGTTACCAAACAACCCCGGGAATCACTAACTTCTCGCCAGAAAAGCTTCGTGTTTTCCCGGAAGTTGTTCGTCAACCTTTTATCCCTTTCTCTCTCAGAATTTTCACCCTTCATCTTTATAAGTGCTTTCGTTTTGTGCTTTTGCAGCTTGTACTCTCTTTTTTCTTATCTCTCTCATACTTTTTTCCTTACCCGAGGCTTTATAATCCAGCCATGCTTTCTTCTTTAACTCTACAGCGTCTTTCATCATCCCACCATTCATCGCGCTTTTTACTAAAACCTGTTTTCCTTTTACCACATACTTCTGTCACTACTTCCACCATACCATTCCTAAGGTTCTGCCAGCATACTTCAACACTTTCATTTCCAGAATCACAGCTTTCAAGCTTCTTGGAAACCCTTTCTTGATATTCCTCTATGATCGGTGGATCTTGAAGCTTCCAGCTTCTTATGCGATAATTCGACTCCGAGCCAGGACACGTTGTGCGGCTGCGCCAACCTGCAAACAGACCTCTTATTCTAGCAACGACTAGATAATGGTCCGTTCCCAGATCAGCACCCCTAAACACTCGCGTGTCCATAACTTGCCTTCGAATACGCTGATCCACTAGGAATAAATCAATCATACTTTTTTCTTCCGCTCGCTCCCAAATTCACATGTAAACCATGTGAATTTGTTTGTGATCAAACATCGTGTTTGCCACAAACAAATTTTTCTCCTTACAAAATTCCAAAATAAGCTTTCCAGCCTCATTTACTCTCTTATCACCGTACTTGCCTAGCGCGCTTTCGTAACCACTTCGCGTGGTTCCAACCCATCCATTCATATCTCCACATAGTATCAACTTTTCATTATCTCTGACACTACTTAGAACATCCCTGACACTCTCCCAAAACTCCTCGAGCTCGCTCACTGGAGCTGAGGATACTGGCGCGTAAACGGCCAACAAGAATACTCTTGTTATCCCCAGCTTAAAGCGAACCCAAAGAAGTCTCGGGTTGATGGCCTTGCATTCTACCATTGCATTAACCATTCGAGAAGACAACAACATGCCTACACCTTGGCAACCTCGTTGACCACCTGAAAACCCAGCCCAGAAAGCGACCCGGTTGCCAGGCAAATCGGTCATATCATTGCCTTTTCGCTTGGTCTCAGACACACAAATAACATCCAGATCTTTGTCATCGTTCACATCTTATAATTCATTCATCTTCTGTTCCATTCCTCATCTTACATTCCACGTAGCTATTTATAGCTCCGTCCTCCACCTCCCTATTGGTTGGCGGTCCCCAACGCCGCGTTCGCTCATATTATAACATATAATCACATTATAACATATATACAATAGGAATACAAAACAATACAATATAAAATGTAAAAAAAATACAATAATTAGTTAAATTTAATATTATTATTATTAAAAATTATTCTTTTATAAATATATATATAATACAGATTTGTCAAAAATTACACTGTCAACAAAACTAAATGTTATAATTATTTTCACTTTTTTCATCCGATGTAACTGAGATTTGAACCCGCGCCGATGAAACACGGGCGACGTATATCCTTATGTTTATGATATACACTAGCACACCCGGCGAACTCCGTTTCGCCACCAGATGGCTTCGTTTTATGTAACATTTCGTTTGGTGATTAAAAGATGAACGAAAAAAATTTTTTTGTTTTATATTTGAAAAGGAAAAATTTTATTTCATTTCACAATAGTAATGAATTCATTTAGATTAAAATAAATTAAGTGTTATTTAGTTGAACTTCTCTAAGTGAATGAAAGTGAATACAAAGTAAATACTGAATCGAATCGTTATACGTGTCCGCAAATCATTCGTTTCATTGAAGTGCTCTTTGGTAAACCACATTTTTTGTTTTTTGGTCTGACGTTAGCACAAACAAAGCGGATGGTTTTCCAACTCGTGAACACGCAACGTATAACTGCCCATGTGAAAAACAATGATTTTCTAAATTTATCCCGCAAACACTAAGCGATTGGCCTTGCGACTTGTTAATTGTCATTGCGAACGCAAGGCGAACTGGAAATTGCAATCGTTTGAAGTCAAACGGAAGATCAGTCGGAATCATTGGTATTCGAGGAATACATACATTTTCACCTGCGTACTTTCCGTTAATAATGGTTGCCTCAATCAAATTCGGCATAAGTCTTTTTACCGCAAGTCGAGTACCGTTGCAAAGTCGCGGTGGATTCAAATTACGCAATATCATAATAACTGTACCAACTTTGAGTTGCAAGTTATGTGGTGGAAATCCTGGTAACTCGAGAGAGTTCATAAACTCCGTTGGATAATGTACTACATCATCGGGATTTGTTATGGAATCAACGGATTTGTATGTCACCAAATCGCCATCGATTTTTGATTGAATGGTGAAATTCAGTGCGTGTACATCATTATTCTTTGCGGCAAGAATTGCTCGTTGACTTAACCAAGCATAATTCTGATAATTCTCACTAATGTTTGGAAAAACATTTTCAATAAGAGCTAGTTGAGAGTCTACAAATCGGCAAAAGTCGTTGGTAAGAGTAATTAATCCAGATGTCGTATCAACTGTGACTTTTCCATTTCCAACAGCTAACAATTGTTTTGAAAATTGTGCAGCACTTTGATCATTTTGAAGTTGAACTCTCATATTAGTGGTTAGCGATAACGTTTTTACGTTATTCCATAAAGGTGATGCCTTCAGGCAAGCATTCAATTCATCTGCAGGCGTTCCACGGGGAATTACTGGCAACGTCTGCCTGAAATCGCCTGCCAACAATATCATTAAGCCACCAAAGATGTTGTTATTTCGCCGAAGATCCTTCAGTGTGAAGTTAAGTGCTTCAAGTGATTTCTTATGTGCCATTGTGCACTCATCCCAAACAATGAGCTTGCATTGCATCAACAATTTTCCCATTGCACTGGATCGTGAAATATTGCATGTTGGAGTATCAATTGTGTTTAAATTGAGTGGCAACTTAAGCGCAGAATGTGCAGTACGACCGCCATCTAGAAGAGTCGCCGCAATTCCAGATGATGCTAACGCCAAAGCTATGTCACATCTTGATCGAATAGTGGCCAAAATCAATGAAATGACAAATGTTTTCCCTGTTCCTCCAGATGCGTCCAGGAAGAATAGACCACCAGTATTATTGTCCACCGCTTGCATTAATGTTTCGTATACTTGTTTTTGCTGTTCATTTAGCAACAGCACATTATTTTGAACGAATTCCTGCAATGTATCAACATTGTATTGCAGCTCTCGATTTAATTCTTGGTTGAATGCATCGTGCATCGATCGATTTGGTGCAATCATTCCTACTTCAATCAGTAGCTTGTTTGCAATAGTCAAACATTGATCCTCAATCAGAATCAATCCTTCATTGTAGATTTCATCGGTTATTTGCATGTCAGGATTATTCGTTTGAATGCGCAAGCGATGCAAGATATCTTCACATATGTCATCTTTGTATTTGTTCCATAACTGAATTGGTTGTGAAGGAAAACATGTGGTGATGATAATTGCGAACAGCGTTCGTATTTGGTACGCATTTGATGAAACAACTGAATCCGCAAGTGTTAAATCCCAATGAGAATCGTTCTCTAGCAAACCCAATAGTTGACATGCTTCTCGAAAAGTTTGGCATTGGTGGTCATTCACAGTTTTCAAATGCGCAAATGATTTTGGTCCACGTACATTTACTAACAGCAGTCGCAAATAAAAACATTCATCATTTCTAGGATGAACAGTATACATGCGACCTAGTGCATCACTGGAAAACACCTGTGGCCAATCTGGAACTGGGGTTCCTTGTTTGCGACGTTGGAATTTCTTTGTTGATTGATTCCAAGTGTAATACTTGGGCATTTCAACGTACATCAGCGTCGCTGCGAATGGATCTGCTTCACACATTGCAAAGAAGCTAGTCAATGTTGTCGATGGTGGTCTCTCAGCTCGTTGTGCTACATTAGCCTCAGTGAAGTAAACTCTTTGGCCATTTTCCAAATGCACTGCTAACTGTACAACTGTGGGATATCTTTCATGAATTAGAAATGAAAATAATCGCCACAGTGCTTCATTAGTACTGACGTATCTGCCCATTTGGAAGTTGCTGATTTCGTCATTCGCATTTTCCGACGCAATACCAAACACAGCCATGTCGCTGCCTTTTGTGACGTACTTGCACAAATATTTGATTGATTTGGCCGAATGACAACTCTCAACGTTTGCATGTGTTTCGAAAATTCGTGATAGCAGCGGGCAATATGGTACAATGAATTCATTTCCGATCTCAATCTCTTGATTTTTAACTTTAACTTTGATAGTTCGACCATTATCTTCTTTTGAACGCCGACGATAAACTGGATATCCATCGTTCCCTGTAACTGTTTCAGCAACTAACGGTCGCGGATATCGTTTTGTGCACTTTCCATCAGCCATGCAAGGCGATAATGGATTTAATGCACCGCACGGTCCATGCACCATCTGTATCGTCACAATGTTGTGTAGATGGGGATCAGTGACTGGATCAGGAATTTCAGCTGATATGATGTCATCCACTTCATTTGAATGTAATTTGTTCAGCAACCAAATTAGGATATGAGCATGCGGTAGTCCACGCTTCTGCCATTCCACCGAGTACATATAACAACGTGTGTCACCAAAAACTCGATACTTAGTAAGCACATCCATCATAACCTTGAGTTTTTGTTGAAATACTCTGGCGATTATGTCATGGCGATCTTGCGGTTTCTGACCCGGTTCCAACTCACGTTCAATTTCCATCCACTTCGGATTGCATGTGAACGTAATAAATAAATCGGGAGTTCCATAATTTCGCACGTATGTCATAGCGTCTTGAGCGTATTCATGCATGTGGCGTGGGCTTCCGATATAAGATGATGAGAGAATCGTCAGACGTCCAACACTCTCAACATCACCATCTGAATGAATTGGATCGCCAACAATAATTGCAGCAACATCATTAACGGTGGGTGCATTGAATCTTCGCACATGTTCACCTGTTGGGGTACAATCCGCTCTTATGACAAATTTGTGCGTATCCGATGGCATTCGTTCCAATGCTGTTTTGAACATATTAACCACAGCGTTATTAGCGTGAAAAAATGCTTGCAACTGTTCAATAATTCGTCTCTTTAACTGTTTTGTTCCCTGTATATTGCACCGCACATTCAGCTGATCCACCATCGACGAAATGAAATATATTTGCAGAAATTGATGCGGTTCATCTGGTGTTGGCACCATTGAACCATGCAAATGATATATTTGTCCTTGTATCTGTAATTGCAAACAATCATTTGTTAAAGAATATGGTGTAACTTTTGATCGTGTGTGTTGTATCTTTTACCTTGCAAGTCGGCATGAAGCCGCCTTCTCGAATGATATTAGCTCCAAAGGAAGTCATGCAAGTTATTGTATTCCGTTACTAATGGTTGTTACTGCTTTTTCTAGCCCACTTGACGTGATTCGATGATGCAACTTGGTATATCCGTGGCACAACTTCAAAACAACACCGAAATCGAGTTGTTTTACAGTATTATATGCAAGAAAATTCCATCACCGGCACCTACTATTGAGTTGTTTTTTGTATTAAACTAATACTTGCACAAATATAAATGGCATATACACTTTATCAAATTTTTAAATACGGAGACCAAAATATAATATATACATTTAATGTTAAAAAAATAAAGTTCATTTCTATATCATGTATATTATACATTATTTTTATATCTGATCTAAACAATTAACTTGTATATACATTTTAAAACATAACATTAAGTTTTTTTTAAGCTTTAAACCCTTTTAATGTCTAATGCTGCTCCCTTTACTGCATTGCGATCGTAAATAACTGTTAAAAAAATTAAGCAGAGTAATTTAAAGTTAACGAGTTCTTTAACCAATGAGATAGTACCTGAGAAGTAATAATACTTAAAAAAAAATATTTCAAATAATTATCAGCTTCATTGAATATGGTTTCTTTTCAATGAAGTAATTAATTTTCATAATTTTCTGATATTATAGATTATCTGGTATACTTATTTTATATTCCCATATAAACAACTGTTTAGAGAACAACTTTTTTCCAGAAAAGTATGGAAATCCTAATGTCTACACTACGTTTAAAAATATACAGTTTTCAAATTTAATGACCAAATTGTTTCAGATGATCTGTTATAAAGAACTGATATAAAATTCACGCCACAGACTCGAAAAAAAGAAAAATTCTTTAAATAAAAATAATCTAAATCCGTTATTTCAGCTAAAACTGCTTACTAAATTTGAAAGAATAATAATGTTTGCATTGCATATCTATGATGATGATAATGATGATATTAGTAAGAACTTTTTCTTGATAACAGTTATATTTTTATAAAGTCAAAAAAGTTTTAAAAGAAAGTTAACATATTTTTGTTTATTCTTATTCGTGTCAAAATACAATATAACATCGATACTGTATCGATGCTAACAGACTGTGCTTCACAATATTTCTTGTATTCGTTAGAAGGTAATTTTGCTCTATAGCCAGTGCTCCAATATTCTTGGGGGTTTCCAATATTTGGCGTAATGCCGAGGGGCTAGCTGGAAGTTGTACTTAAATTTTTCCACAATCTTTTACTATCTCAGGTGAAATAAAAAAACACTGTCTTCTAGTTTTATAACGCCACAAATATTATAGATGTATAAAAAAAGTTATAATTTTTAATAATTGATTTATTATGTATGGTATCGTAGGACAGTATATTTTTTCTTATAACGTAACGTAACGTATCGTAACGTAACGTAACGTTACTTAACGTGACGTGACGTGACATGACATGTTATCACATGACGTAATTTTGACATTATTTATGTCATGATTCTTTTTCTACGTTAAATGTTACAATATAAGGTACTCACTAAAGCACTAAAGAATGGTTCTTTTAAAACGAACAAATTTGTTACAAAAGCAATAAAGTCATGTAACGCGGACCATTTAGTTCATTTCGAGTAATGCTTTGTTGTTTTATAAAACCAATAAGAAGCACATGGAAAAAGTTTCTGTTTTAACATTTTGTAAACCAGTTTCCATTATATCCAGTATCAAGACTGCGGGTTCCACAAGAACGTTTTAGTTCCGCTTTCCTACAATCCGGAATTAATCCCCATTTCTGTAACTCGTGTATTTTCAAATACTAAACTTCGTAAAATAGTTTTAAGATGTGTTATTAAAACAAATAACGTTAAATTAAATGAAAAAAATCAACGAAAAATATCTAAAACTATTATTATTATTATTATTATATAACAGCTCGATTTGATGTAACAAAGGTAAAAGAATCTAGAAAGAAACACTCTTTTTTCAAAGACAAGATTTTTTTTATTTCATGTTATATATACAAAGCTATCATTTGCCAAATATTATATTATATTTATTACATGTAGGTAAGCTTGATGTAAAATTTATTTTATATCTAATATATTTTATATTATTGTACAGATTTTCTGGTAATTACAGTGTTATAAATTAGGATGATTTATTTATAGTACGTAACCACATTTTATTTTTATAGTTGAACATTGCAATACAGACCGTGCTTAAAATCCTTTCAGTATGAAAGAGTACTTTGAAAATTCCGGCATGTTGGAATAATTTTTTTTCTTAAAGTCAAGATACGTAAGAAACAGTTGTATTATTTTACTCTGACTCGGATACTTGTTTACAATACAAAATGTTAAGCCATTTATAAGATTTTAAAGCAATTTAGAAGATTTTCTTCCGACTAAATCAAAACTTTTAAGTAGTTCTAAATTATTTTGGACCCCAAAAAGTTGTATTTGGTTTTTTACTTCAGAAATATTTATTTGGAAACAACAATTCTTATATTATTCAAAAGCTATATACTAATTCAATAGCTAATTGTTACAAAATATATATTTCATACTTACATTGACTAGGAAACAAAAATAAATTAAAAAATAAAACCTTGACATTTTCTTCAAAATTGAATTCGATTTGAAATATAAATATAATATAAAATTGTTTAATCTCTAGGGTAATAAAAAAGCAAACAGTCCCTTAATTTTTTAGGTTATTTCATGTATTAACTATCAGGCGTCGAGTGCTTAAAAACGTCAACAATGATTGGTTCCTTTTATAAAAATCTAACATCAAGTAAAAAACATATCTCCGAAAACAAACTATTTTTTCAGAGTTACTGAAATTGAACATGTTATTTCTGCGCAACGCGCAACTGATATCCGCTCGATGCAATTATGTTATTGTTAGCCCACTCAGAGATAAACGAAGCTGCTATCTTTCGATCTAGATAAAAAGATAATTCCTTTAAAACGAGACTGTTTTCCAACCCCATTTCGTCTGTTCTAACAAGTTAGTATATTTATCTATTTTTATAAGTTTGTCTGAAAAATGGTTTAAAACATTTATTATAAAATGAGACAAATAAAAATGTATTTTAATTGGAGTTCATATTTCGGTAATGTGAAAAATGATTAAACTTAAACTTAAATCTTTATTAAAAAAAATATCTACAGTTTGATGACATCATAGCTAAGCGGTTTCTCGATCCTATTGAACAGCATTTTAAAATCCTTTAACTGAATTAAGAAAACTTCAAATAATAAATGTATAAATATAAAATCCGCTACTCTTAGATACTAATTAAGTGTAAGAAATATATTTAAATATATTGGTCTGTTCTTTTCTCAAAAGGTGCTAAATAAGTTTGATATTTTTGTATTGCTGATTGTATAAATAAGTTATAGATACCAGTTAAATTAAAGGCGCCATTATTTGAATGATATTGTCTGCGCAGACAATATATTAAAAGCAAAAACAACAAAAAAAACACTGATTCTATATTAAAATTTAAATATTTAAACAAAAAGAAACTATAAGTTGAAAAATGTATAAAGAAACTGACAATTTTATATAAACTAACAAACAAAAGAAGTTTCAAAAACACAATAATGATAATAATACATTCGAAAAAGAGTATTTTAACCTTTTCTTAAAATTTTTATGCAGAAAACATTATTTTGAAGAAAATTTTTATGTAAAAATATGTGATCCTGTTCTAATGTCTTTCTGGATTTCAAGTATTTATAATTGAGACACACGATTTCAATTATTTATAATCGAGATTAAAGGTAAGGAAGATGCAATGAAAAACTATCGATAGATGTGATAGGTTTTATTATATACTAGCTTTTGCCCGCGACTTCGTCCGCGTTTCCGTCGTTTTTCGAAAAAAAATTAGCAGATGTCCTCCCTCATAGTTTTGACGTAACAGGCAAATTCACTTTCGTATTTTAGAAGGGCAATAGTAATATAATATGCCAATCCACAAAACTGTTGAAAAATATAAGTAACCGCAGAATATTATAATATACCCACGCTATACCCAGGTTCCGGTGGGTCTTCGAACGAAGGCAAATTTATTTTACCTCCAGAACAACAGAAACCAGCAGACTCCTTCCTCCACTTAGAAGCATTACAAAAGGAACATACTACGTTCATATCGCCTATTTCAGAAGATGATCTGTAATCAATTGTGAGGTTATAAGCAAACCCACTTTTATATTTATCGGACCACGCCACCGAATTTGTAGATTGATCTACCACGAGTATATCTAAGTCATTAAGACCATGTCGAAATCTATCTGCAGTAAGACGGGCCTCTCGCTGTTCTTCTGTTTCAAGCGATTTTCAATTCTTAATCTTTCATTAGATAAAGTAATCAATTGTTCTTGTCTCAAAGAATTGTAATAATCGCGTCCCGACTCTAGTCGTTGTTCATGCTCATGTTCATCTTCAAGAGATCGAATCATGTTATGGTGCGCCCTATCATTTGTCAAACGGTCTTGATATTGAGTAAAAGTTTCAGATTCTCGAGACAAAATATGACGTTCGCGATCAGCTGTAAGCCGTAATTCCCTCTCAGTGAAGGTTTCGGACTCGCGAGATAAAATATGACGTTCGTGGTCAGCTGTAAGCCGTAATTCCCTCTCAGTGAAGGTTTCGGACTCGCGAGATAAAATATGACGTTCGCGGTCAGCTGTAAGCCGTAATTCCCTCTCAGTGAAGGTTTCAGACTCGCGAGATAATGTATGCCGTTCGCGGTCAGCTGTGAGTCGCAATTCTCGTTGTAAAGCAGTTTCAGCTTCTCGGGATAACGCATGTTGTTCCCGGTCAATGGAACGCCTTAGCTCTCGTTGAGAAGAGCTTTGAGAAGCCCGTGTTGTAGCTCGTCTCGCTCTTTCAGCCGCTAATCGCATCTCTCTTTCTGGAGAGCTTTCATTAGCTCGAGATGTTGAGGCACTAACTCTCATAGAGTTTAACCGATGTGCTCTTTCCTCTTCCGATTCTTGAGAACGCGTCATTCTCATTCTCCTAGCTTGACTCGAAGTTCGAGATAAAGATGGTCGTTTTTTAGGTGGCATCGTTTATTTTATTTTTAATCGACGGTAACTTAAATTCTATTTAGTTACCCAACAAAAAACTTACGTCAGAGGTCCTAACTATAGCTAAGTATATAATAAATAGAATATAAATCTAAGTGCCTATTAAAACTAAAATAATATTCTAATCGAATTATAAATATGTACGTAGGTACCTACAAATTACAAAAGAATAAAAAATGAAAATAAAGCTATACTTAATGCGTGTGCAATACTATCTACACTTACCTACTTCACTTAAAAATGAATAATAAGAAATACCTACAACTACTGTAATTAATCAAAGTACCTATGCTAATACAAAAAAAACCTTAGATGTTCTAAGTACAGCTGCTATATAATAAAAAAATATAAATCTAAGTGCCTATTTAAACTTAAATACCTAATATTCTAATAGAATTAAACTAAGAAATATGTACCTACCTTAGGTACAAAAAAAAAAGAAATGAAAATAAAGCTAAAACACGTGTGCAGTATAGGTAGATAGTAGGCAATATCTACCTATACCTACTTCACTTAAAAATAAATAAAAAATACCTATGAATACTATAATTAATAAAAGTACCTACCTACGCTTTTATCTACTCAATACAAAAAAAACTAAACATAAAATGCCCAAAACTAACCTATCAGTAACTAAAAATCTAACAATAATCTAATCTATCTATCTATTATCTAATCTAAAAATCGAATCTAAATCTACTTAAAAAGAAATAAAATAGGAACTATTAATAGTTAAGAATTTAAACAAAACTAAAACTAATTTAGAAAATAACAACAAAAGAAATTAAAATAAACTATTTAAAGACAAAAAGTCGCGCTGATAAGCACGGTTTATAAAATAACAATTATTGTCTGTCAATAAAGTTCAACACTCTGAACGCATCAACAGCCAAATATTGAATGACGCTTGCGCTCGCCTCCCGCCCCTTTTATACTCTGCCGCCGCGAGCCCCGTCGAGCGCGGCAACCGTTACGCAAAAATAATCCTTATAGCTTGATTCACTATTCACGCGCGATGTCTTGTTGGCGTATTTCATGTAAGTAAGTATAAGTTTGGTGTTTCTATACCGATTTCAATGATTCTTTTTTTATTGAATTGGTGCTAATGTTTATTTTTTTTTAAATTAGGAATGATGGTGAGCATTATTGGTTTTATAAACGTAAAAGTAAACAAATATAATAAGAAATCTCCGAACTGCTAAGCTATCGAGAGTTATGCGTGTTATTGTGAGTTAACTATAAAAGGTAGATATATGCTGTCTTGGAATATTTTTCGTGTATTTTTATGTAGAATATTTCCGTTATACATAGTTTCTATGTAGCTCTAACCATTAAGGCTGCACACGCGACGGAAGCTTAAAAAATCAAGCAACTTCTCCCATTTTCTCAACATTTCCTTTCACTGCTCTGCTCCTATTCATTGTAGTGTGATGAAAAGTATACTATTACCTGACCAGGAGTATAAAGAATAATTGTACTAAGTTTCGTTAAAATCCGTCGAGTAGTTTTTTTTTCTATAAATAACATACAAACAGACAGACAGACAGACAGACAAAAATTTTTTTAACTGCATTTTTGGCATCAGTATCGAACACTAATCACCCCCTGCTACTTATTTTGTAAATATATTTCATGTACAGAATTGACCTCTCTACAGATTTATTATAAGTATAGATGTGTATTATTTATAAAAAAACATCTATAAAATAAAAAGTAGAATTCCATTTCTAGATATTTTAAAGTGAGTTATGAAAAAAGGATATAGTCCCTAAAAGAGGATCTGGAAATCGCTAACGTAAGTATGAAGGAGATGAATTGTTTAGCATGTTTAAAAGAACGGAAATATTGTGTAAATGTCTCGCTGTCTCGGGCGGAAAGAAATTTAACATTTACCGACAGCCGAGATAATTGAATTTGAGATTTAGAACCTACAATGAAATTGGTTGCTAAAAATTGATTTAGAACAAAGAATATTTAATATAGTAAAAGTATAGGGTAGTTTCTACAAGGTAGATCAAGTTATTAAACGAACTTTTGAACTGGTGGGTCTTTGAATTCCAGTTTAACTATATCTGAATTCTTTGATGAGTGGAATTAGTGAGGCAAAACAATTAAACTCTTGAAATATAATAATAATTTCGGGACAAGTTTAAAGTTCCCATTTTCAATGTGTCTGAATAGCAAAAAGCAATAAGTTATTCTAAGAGAGTGAGAGAATTTTTATTTAAAAACTTTAAATTTTGCCTTGCTTTTAAAAATATTTTGAAAATATCCACTTATTTCTTTGGTGAAAACTTAATGACAGTAAAAGGAATATTTCAGAATCCTTAAGAAATTGGTGTTTTAAAACTTGAGCATTCTTGAATACATCTTACATTATTTTAATATGAACCTTTTTTCAGAACCTTCTTTAGTGAGTAAGCTAACGTTAAATACTAACAGAATAAGTAGGATTTCCTAAAATAAAACTTGAACAGTAAAACGTTTAGTGGAATTTATATATCATAAAACAAAATGTATGAATTATTGGCTCTCTTCGTTCGTAAAGATTTCAAAACAGGCCACTCGTACCAAGTGCCTCTGAGTGGGAAAGCCACTTATATCATATGAATATAATAAACAGATAAATAAGCAATAAAAATATCATTACGATGTCTTATGAATATTTAATGATTGTCATGTCAATTAAAGAAAAGAATTATTATGTTAAAAAAAAAATATTAATGTACAGAATCTTGTTATTTTTTATAATAAATAAATATATATTTTGAACATTTTGTTAATCGTTCTGAGAATTTTATCTAACAAGATATCAGTGACTTGCTGAATTCGAGAATAATCATTTACCAACCCTCCCCCTGTTTGAGGCCACAATTACGTGGCAAATACATAAATAAATATTTCAAACCTAACGGATTCACATATTCGGTTTGTTAACGAAATTACGCCTTTAAAAAAGATTAAACGCATATTTAATCATTTCCTAAGTGCGCCTAAATAAACGGGATAATTAAAAAGGGATTGTTGTTAGAATAATATTAGCAATTGATTAAACTTTGAGCCCAGATAGACATTAAACAAAAATATTTATATGAGGTTTTTGATTTTAAATATAAGGTTCTTACACTCAGTGGACAATTATTAGATTTTTGTATTTCTTTTTTAGAATACTACGTTTTAAAATCGTAATTATTATTACTATTATTGTTCAACTAGGTAATTTAACAGCAACTTACTGTAACATAAAAAAAACATCGTACATTAAAAAAATCAAAATTTAGCAGCATTGTCATACAGTATATCTTTATCAACGCTTTACATTGCTTTGATACATTTTATATCTTATAGTTTAGTATATTATAAATAAAACAAAATGTCCAAAGAATCACAACAATAACAGGAATGAATAGGCAGTCCTGATATTAATAAACTAAAAAATTTGATTATGGTAAATATGATTAAAATAAACCATGTTGTGTAATTTCGACGCTACTAATAAGCTGACTCTTCTTACCATTACGTTTTATCTCCATATATTGACATGTATAATCATAAGCATCATCGGATAATTATGATCATGCATTTGAGTATTTAACATTTTCATTTATATTCATACAAAGATATCTAGTGAGATTTTAGAAGCACAAAATGTTGATCTTTGCAGAAATATTTCTATATACAGGCTGTAGATATGAATGCTTCCTACTGCAGTGTTGGTTTACTGAGCCAATGCTTGTAATGGTGTAATTATGTTTCAATTTTAGTGGTCCATTTTGTGGAACACAACTTTTTCTAGTTTTAAATTTGTCATTTGCGTCACTTTTACATATCTGCTGCTAGTAAAATGACTTTCTGAAAAATAATGTGTTTTGCTATTCCGTACCTAGATATTTTAATAGATCAATCAAAACCATTTTAATTCATCAATCATTAATCAAAGTATTTTAGGAATTAAAATTGTAACTGAGTACGCTAAAAAAACTTTGTTAAAATAAAAAGTTGTAATTGTAAAAGCTATAAATTATACACACACAGTCACAATTATTTCCACAAGACAGTTATTGAAGACATATATATTTAAAATTTTGGTAATACTACCGTGTAAGCAATAAGTTTATACTAAAATCATGATAGGAAAACTCGATGTTCGAAGAGTTCAGTCAATAATAAATTATAAATCTAATCTAATAATATGTTTAAATATCATTGCATATATTGAAACAACAAAAAACGAATACTTGACATAAGATGTATTGAATGTAATATAAATTAAGTAGAAATTCTAAAAGATATACTAATTTACATGAGAAAATATTAACAAAAAAGGAAAAGACATTGGGTTTTTGGTGCCATTAAGAATAACGATAAGAACTATTATGAGATTATTTATAATAACAGATATATATATTTTATTTAACCTTAATTCTTGTCTATTAATTTTATTACCAACATTTTAAACAAAGTTGTGTAAATATAATAAATATTCTGGTTTGAATAAGTTTTGTTCTGAATGTAATCTTAACAAATAAAAACAAACATATAAAGAATTTATATCCATTAAGTGGGAAGCATGAAGCAAAAATACAATTACTTGTAGTTCAAAAATGTGTCATAAAAAAACTAACCAATTAATTATTATTTGAGATCATAACCCTACTGTAGTTACATTTATCAGGGAGGGTAAAATAAATAAATTAGAAACTAAATTTCATGTCTCACTGTACCAATATTATTTTTAAGTATTAAGGAGATCGGTGGCTGACTGTGGCAGGTATATACTCAGGTATAATGAAGTGCTCAATCGAACTGGTATAATTTAGTAGTTTGTTTGATATAATGTCACTAAGCTATGTTGTTTCGATGGTAATTTGTTCTTGTAAAAAATGGAATTACATCAATTAGGATCTTTAATAATATTCTATGCTAGTTTTTGTCCGCAGTCTTACTATCGCTCAATTTCATTAGCTAGTTAGCACCATTCCACCATTTCGTTCTCAACTATCGTTCATAGATTTTTCTTCTGCTAAAATGTTAGATATGGGTACTATACCCATATCTAGCATTTTATCAACTATTAATTTTTTTATTTATTCGTACATTCTACCTTTTTTAATAAATGCCATATTATTTTGGGGATGGTCGTTTCTTGAACCTATTTGTTTATTTTCCATGATTACACCTATGATGTAAGACGCATTCACTGGAAATGCCAGGTAGTTTTTGACGCAAATGCCTTTATTCTTCCTTATTAAGTAGTAATTAATCTGCATCATAAGTTGGTTATTTTTTTAGGTAATTTTATATTTTAAAACAAGTATTAGTTGTAGTCAAATTGAAGGCAAAAGTGGTCTCCAGCAAGGCCTCACCTTTTTTTTCAATTTTTGTTAAAAATATAAATTTTTTGGGGTAAATGAGTTTTTTTTCCCAGTACTACATGTTGGAATAAAAATGAATTATGAATGACATTATAGTGAATGAATAAATTATAAGAAGAATAATGTCCTGCATTAGATGTACGATAAAAAAAATGTTTTATAAACTTCTACTTCTTTAGAAGTATAAATAATAAATAATTTATTATTAAAGCACTTGAAAGTAAAAAACTTGCAGCAAAAACTCCTGTTTGTGTTCACAGACCTGGGAATGGAGTCGCCGTGACTTCTAGATTACAAAACGACTGGAAATTGTAAATTAACTATATTATACTTGAAGAAGTTATATCGAACATAACGTCTGAAACACGAAGCTTTGTTCCGAACTTGACGTCATTTTAATACGGCGCTGACAAACATAAACTGTCAATAACCAGTTTTGCCAACACAGCCTTGCTGCAAGGTGCCTGTCCCAGGCATCCCACGAGTCTAAATAAAACACAAAAATAGGTTATATTCGTTGTTTATAAAAAGAATATGTCATGAAGCTGAAAAATATATTTCACGTTACACAATAAATATTTAAATGTACAATATTTATCAATTACAAACCAAAATGTGAGTCTTTTTATGCTTAAAGAACATTTCGCTCACATAAGCTTAGCATATTTTTTATAGCTCAATTATTGTGCAAAATTTAATCGAGAGGTATTTTACTTTTTACTACTGCTAATTTATTACTACTTATGAATTCTGCTGCAGTTTAACGGTATAGTAATTTTTTTTAACTTATTTGGCTGGCTTGCCATTCCATCACCTAACAACACCTATCATTATACTAAGCAAATACTAAACTGAAGAAACGGACCTCAAAATACTTCCATACCATTTTTAGCACGTATGGCACAATGAGGAATGAGAGAATAGTCATTTTTTTATATTTTTTATTTGTCTATTTTGAAAAGTGTATCTGAAATTTATATTTAACATGTAAAATGTTAAATGTAACATGTTAACATGTAAAATGTTATATTTAACATGAAAAAAATATGTAGTGATTATAAAGGTTTACTTTTGTCCAGGCTCATATAAAATCAAACATGAAATATTTTCCAATTTCAGCACGTGACGATAACCAGTAGTTTGAGCATCTAAGTATTAACTTTATATAACATTTATTAAAGATATACCTTGGTATCTCTCCTTTAGTTAGCCCGCTGTGTACATTTAACATAAAGAAAAACATTTAATATAACATTTTGTTAAGGTATCGTATCAGTCACGCAAAACAGCATGAGCACAAAGGAGAAAAAGGAACGCTAAACATTTTATTCAAGAACACGCCTGTATGTCCTGACTTCGTCAAATTTCATCTTGTATATAATTCTTCTTAACTAAGGATGTAATGAAATGAATTTAACACACAGTTCATTGTCACCAGATAACATGGCAGATAATGTGATAATGGGCAAACATAAATATGGAAAATGAAGTATCTTTTTTTTAATTATTTTTTTTACTTATTAGGGTAGGTCTCCTTCATAATATTCAACTTACCTTAGAAGTAACTTAGGTACGCAGTACTACTTTCTACCAAAATAATGTTGGTTCTTTAATAATATTTTTTCTAGTAAAATATATAATTAAGTTGCAAAAGAGAGTAAATAAATAGTTTCATTTAAGGCCAACAAAAGCTCATTGTTTAAATTCTCATAAGCCTAAAATCACTATTACATGCTGTTCAATTCTAAAAATAGTCGGACTACTGAAATAGGCAATAATAATATTACTTATATAGTTAATATATTTTTTTTCATTTTGCTCTATTTCCCTCCAAAATTAAAATCTTTATGTGTAAGTTTCAATATTTTTTAACTAATTATTTTATCAACTAACAACTAAATTATTATTATAAAGTATTTATGATTTAAAATCAGAATGTTAAAAGGCAATACATTTCCACCTGAAAAAAGGAAGAGGATAAGGGAAGTAGCATGTCTATCGTCTTTAGTCTTTTTTAAGTTTTTACAGCGGTAAACTCTTGTTCTTGTAGTTAGATCTAGTTCTTATGCTCTTTGACTCGATTGCATTAGTATTCCTTAAAGGAGATGGTTATGAAGTCATTGTTATAATTGTTTTTTACAAGCAAAGCAAGCCTTGTACTTGTAATACCTATCTTAAAGATAAATTATTGATCGGCCTAACCGCTAAATATAGAGTTAGGTTATACTGTACAAACATAAGAATTTGATTTAAAAAATTTTCTAGGAAAATTACAGTTCTACGATTCAAGAATCAGTTTTTGTTCTATTATATTATTACTAACTTCTTCGACCAAGGAATATTAAAAAAAAAAGATATCAGTCGTCGTGGAAATATTTAATTAAATAATAATAGGACAAAGAAAATATGCCGTCTAGAATCTGGCAATACTTTTCTATCGGAAAAAATATAAATACCCATTTCTAACATTCTAAGAATTTCTTATAAACCAAATTTATATTTTCATTTACATTGATAAATAGAAAGTATAAAAAATATATCATTATCTGTAGCAATACGTCTTAATTATGGTCTCGAAAAAATACAATACCATAAAAATAAGAAATGTACAAATATATATTATATTATAAGATGATGATAATATTTATTAACATCTTATTACCAAAAACGAATATCTGGAAAACATAAATTTTTTACATAAAACAAATATGTTAAATTATTTTTATTTTAATTAATATTTTGCAACGAGAGCACGATCTCATGTCAAATTACCGCAAAGACGACGAGCGTAAAATTTTATGTTTTATAAAAACATTGCTAGCGTATTGCTAATACGAATTTAAATTGATTGATAACAATTTCTTATAAGCATAATAATCAATTGAGAATGATCAATCAACGACGTCTTTGAAAGATTAATTGAAAATTAATCTTTCGAAGACGCCGATGATTGATCAAGACCTTGAAGATATTCAATTGAAAAATTCAAACAAATAAAAATGTCCATACTTTTTCATATTTCACATTAATTTCTTTGTTTATTCATTCATCATTCATGTAATTACAACTTTTACACACTTGACATACTTTCCCATGGAAATGAGGGAACGTGCTTGTCGAACTTGCAACTTTATCCTACACGTCTTTAATCCTTTATAACTAATCACTCGTCGAGGCGACGACGTGCCACCTGACGAAATTCGAAATCACCTACTTCGCTCCATCCCCTGACCTTGACTCTTTCATTACTTTCCTAATTTGAGTAAACAGTGCAGCCCGTGACACTATTGGGTCCACGCGCATCATAGAACGTGCTCTATGACCTTTTCGTCGTCCGCTGGACGAAGGTTTAGTAATAACAACAACTTTATTGTTACGGTACGTACATTAATAAATTCTTATATTTATTGTTTTACATATTGTAGATCTGCTTTTTATCGATAAATGTAGAATAGTATTTATTACATTTCTAATTTAATTTATTGGATTGATTTAAATAGAAAGTTTAATGCAAAATTTAGTAGTAAGTAAATT
Source organism: Melinaea menophilus ssp. n. AW-2005 (assembly GCA_918358695.1). Lineage (NCBI taxonomy): Eukaryota > Metazoa > Arthropoda > Insecta > Lepidoptera > Nymphalidae > Melinaea > Melinaea menophilus. The sequence continues at coordinate 2,150,041 of OU911039.1, forward strand.
TTTGGTTCGGTTTAGATACACGTTACGGAGAAATGTAGAGATGTTTTCACTTTTTTATATTTGTTTTAGATGGATTTGAAGAATCAAGGGGATCAGATTCGTCATTGGCTGGAGTCAGCATCGGAAAGCGAATCGAAGGAGAGATCTGACAGCTGAACATCGGAAACGGACGACATTTTAGAGAAATATATTAGTTTCATTTAACGCCAAATCCAACGAAGTTGTATTTTTATTGTCAACTATTCGTGATCAACCTATTATTAATGAAACGACATGAAAACCAGAAATAAAACATTTTTATAATAGCACAAAAGGTGCAGTGGACACCGTCGATCAAATGTGTGCAAATATAAGCTCTAACCGGGAAACCAAGAGATGGCCGGTGTGTAACTTTTATAACATTCTCAATATTTGTTCTATTCATTTTTACGCTATTCATGACTGTAACAACATAAGAAATAAGAAAAAGCCAATGACTGGGGGCGATTTTGTAATGAAGTTAGGAGATCAGCTAATGGAACCTTGGCTTCGGCAACGATAAAAGACCGTGAGTTTGGGGCGTAATATAAGGGTCATGATTGAGGATATTCTTGGCGAATCTTCAACAATAGAAGCTCCTGTTCCTTCTTCGTCAAACGCGCGTAAAATTTGCTACCTATGTCCATCAAAGGCCCGGAGAATGACCAAGCACCGTTGCACCAGATGTAGAAAAGCTGTTTGTGGTCCACAAAATGTTGGTATGTGTGGTCACTGTGTAAATTGATATTATAACATTAATTAGTACTTAATTTGTTCATTATAATCCTTACTTTTGTGCGATGAAACAAGTTCCTATCTTAATTAAATATTTTTTATTATATTTCATTGTTTTATTCCGTAGTCCGTTGGACGAAGGTGTAGTAATAATGGAACAATGAAAACAGTTTAGTTATCTAGGGTTAAAGATAGTGTCACATTACAGATAATTTCTATATAGATTTAATTATCATAAAATAGCTGTTCAATTTCATTCTTGTTTCCATATTCTGCCTTAATTGTTAAGATTAATCTGAGGGCGTTTCATAGCTATAGTTAGATTGCTACAACAGCTGCTTAGATTACCACTTAGATTAAATTCCCAACTGCAATCGCCTTATATCCGTCTGTTAATATTAAAATTTATTTATAAAGATATTTACTTAGTAAGTTATTTATCATTTAATGCTTATTATGATAGAGGTTTGAAATTTGTAGTGTTGGCTGTAGTTTGTGCTTTTATATTTTAATCAATGGTATATTCAAAATAAAATAAAAACTACAGGATGTTTTTTTTAACAAAAAAATAATACAAAAAATTTCGGTGTTAGCAGGTACTTTTAATTAAAAACAATGATCACATTTTGAAACTATGAACTGAAAATAAGTGAAAAACAATTGAAAGATAAGTCCATAGATTTCCTTAAGATCGCTTATCTAGTTTCAGCTACAAAGTATCATAATTATCGCGACTCGTATCTCTGATACTCAATGAGTACGGAATGTAACGTTCAGTCGCTGCTACATTAAAAACATTACTTTGTCGCGTAACTGGAGTTCGGAATACGGTCTGGATACGACAATTATGCTTTAAAGCATATATTAAATTTTTGTGTCTGCTATTTATTGCTATTATGCCTAAAGATTATAAGAGATGACGATAAATAAAAGTTTACAGTTGATATGAAGTCTGTGTAATACTTAGCTATATCGCTCATCGTTTTTCTAGTTGCTTTCACTTGCGTGAAGGTTGAGGTAATGGCATCAATATAACATATTATATAGGTATATACAATATAACATATTATATAGGTATATATGTTACATATTATATTGTTACCACTAAATTACTTATATATTAGATAATGTATAAGTTAATCTTTATTTTATTGAATTATCTACGTTTGTGTTTGTTCGTAGTAGTAAAGTCTTTATTGTATACAAGTATGTATATTGTTTATAGGTCAAGTTTGTATGTAACAGGTAATATAACAATTCTATTAATAAAAAAAAATATATTAAAAAGTGTTATAATATTTTAAAAACTACGTTATTATTCTTCTAAAGCAAAATAATTATTTATATATTTGTAGCAACAGTAAAAGTATCAAACATGAAAGTGTCGAGGTAATGGAAATTCAAGATACAATTACCAAAACATTTATTTACCGGCGCTGACTAATTATAAAAGCTGTGTTATACTACTTACAAAATAGTTTTATTCCCACTATTAGCCTGCAAGTGTTTTAGTAAAAATGTGCAACACTAATCTCAAACAACAAATAATCGTGGCCTCGGCACATGTTTAACTAAATTGCTTATGTCACGAAGTTTCAACTAATTTAATGTATCGATAATAGTATCCTAAACTGACAACGAAGTTTAAGGTGTTTTAAGTTTGAGATACTCAATCTATGTTGATAAAAATAACGTAATAAAATCGTGTGTAGAAAGTAAGTAAAAAATGGCTGCCTAAAGTAATTAACTATTTAAGTTTTCTTGTATTGTCACTTTTCTTTTCAGTAACATAGTCAACTATATTTTTTATCTATTTTAATACCTTTCTCTTTATTTTTCGTTTCACCAAAAAATTACTTCTTAAGGTAGTCTCGACTTTGACGTCTCGTCTTAACTTATATATATTTTTCCTGTATACTTTAAGGTAATTTCACTACTTTATAGGAAATGAAAATCTCTACATACATATGAAGTTCATATATAATCGCATAGATGTTTTGACAATGGACGCTTGTAACATTTTAACGGCCTGAACCTGAAACATTTTCTTTGTTTTCAAATAATTTTGAACATTTTAAATTTTATGTGACTGTTACGTCTTAATAAAAATGCTGACGTTATGGGTCTTTAAAAATATTTATAGTACATATTTACCTCGTCTTCTCATTCATATATATTGATAAAATAAATAGTAAAGCTATTGTTAATATTTTGTTTATATAAATAATAAGTTTATAATTTTTACGTGAAAGAAAATTCCGGGATAAAAAATAAACTTTATTGTATCTTTCTTTTAGTTTCACATATTTCTGTCAACACATTTTAATCAATCTTAAAACAATCCTTGGCCTCTTTAAAACGTTAATTACCGGTCCGCAATACATTTAGATAACAGGTTTATTTAAGAAGAAATACCCAAGAAATCGGTTAATCGAACGTTAAATTATCATTTTGCTCTGTTTATACATGCCGTTGGCTGTTCATTTTATGAATTAAAAAATTTAACACTATGGCTATTTAATAAATAAAATAAAATGTAAAAATCTAGAATGTAAAGTAATAACGTTTTCTAAAAAAAAATTGTTTCATTCATTGAATGTTTTTTAACAAAAATAAATAAAATACAATTTTTCATTGTTCAAAAATAGTATTGTGTATTCTATAATTATTTATGTTAATTCAAAAACTAATGAAAATAAATAAAACATAAATTTCTTTTAAACGTCATTCTTAGAGTTCATTTTGGACAACAATAGATCACAATCAAAGAAAATCTTAAAGGAGTAACAATAAGACTATTATCATCTATCATAATTACAAAGTTTCACCCAATCTCTAGATACTTATTCTAATGCTTCGAAAATGACTGAAACAATCCGCATTATTTGGAGCTAACATTTATATTTTAAATAAAATATTTCTTTTTAAATTATCAATGCCATAAAGAAAACAATCTTTTATATTTAATAACAATATTAAATAATATTTAAATAGTATATAAAAGTACTTACTGACCTAATTTGTCAACAAGCGTAGATAATAATAAAAAGACTATACAGCTGTTTTACAATATAACTAAAGATACATAACATTGATAGAATTGAGTCATTTTTAACTTCACAAAGTGACCGATAAGCCTTTAACATGTACTAACAACATCTAAAAGTACGTTCCATGTACGATCGTTATCATTGTTCACTTTCATGGTTACTACGATGGGACGACATGTTTCCGACAGATCCAATGTTATATCGAAACCGACGTGCGTGCTGTTTCTGTATAAATAAATTCCACACATAGTAGAAAAACTTCAATCTGTGGTTTTAAGAAATTCAAAACAGCCTGCGCTCTAAAGACGAGAAGCCTTTTACAACATGTATAGTTAAAGCACTCGAATTATGCAATGCTGCTTTTGAATAGATGTATTTGTGAGTGTTAATATTGTAAAATATTATATTTTAAAGTGATCGATGGAGAAAGTGAATACTTTGTTATTTAATAAATTGCTATGAGACACTTATCCATTGTAATATCTCTATATAATAAATGATAGTAATCTTTTAATTTGCATTCTTATTTTAATTAATACCAATCTTTAGAAATTGTTTTATAACAATATATATTAAAGTTAAGTCTAAGTTAAGTTAAGTCTATTTTTATTACCCCTATAATTTCCGCAGATAAGCATTTAATATTTATTTCAAAGTGATTCCTTACCTCTGGAGCAAATATATTTGTTTCAGATATGTTTCCGCACTATCTAATCTGTTATTGTTCTGGATTACTTTGTTATTTACGTGGCTTTGAAGGAAGTTGTTAACTATGTATCGAGTGATATACTTTATATGAGCTAATTATCTAGGTAAGTTAACAGACATTTTATATATTTATAATGTGATACAATTTAATAATTATTATAATTTTGCTATTTGAGACACGTTTGGTTTTAAGCTTAACATTCAAAACTTATTACATTAATAAATGTTATTAACCTTCGTTACATAATATATAATATATTAAAAAACTGCAGATACATTTAAACGTTTGGAACATTAGTTTGAACCGGAATCAGGTGCAATAGATATTACTATCTTATAGAAAAGGCTCTTGAAATACTTTAATTGATATACTAATTTCTAATACTGATTGTTAGTTTGTTGTGCTGTGACATAGTATATGTAACCTTATGTATTAGTAATTATTGTAAAATATTTCTAAAAATCTAGTTGTCCCTGATATTAGCAAGTTCAAACAAAAAACATGATTCAGCATAATTATTACTAAGACAGATAAATACCCAATAGTGTTGACAAATTGGCTATGTATCTGGAGACTTATGCAGATGTTATATGTGTGTTTATAATACTTACATTTTAATCTGTAGCTTGAATAGGCTGCTGACGATTACAAATATCAAAGAAGGATAGTTAAATAACCACACAGACGAGACGAAGCTTCTTAGCATTCCATGGATTCACCGTGCGGGGGCCGGGCCCATCGCGTTGTAAGAAAAGGAGCGCAAACAATGCCTGGGACTTGCGACCCAGGTGTAGGTTTAAGGGGCCCCTTTAGTATGCGCATACATGCTCACCTTCACTGTTCACGCTTCTCTCCCTACCTAACCAAATATCATAAGAACCTACAAAAGCTGCCTTTGAAATATGTTCCAGAAACGAACTGATGATCGTTCTAGCAAAGCCGAGATCCTTAAATAAATTGTAGAGAGATTTTGCTGTTATACCTCTCGCTCCTACTTCTACAGCGTACAAATTAACTATAATTTTATTCCTGATCAGTTCGTTACATAATTACGTACGTTCGTTACGTAATACTTGTTAAGCTTAAATGTATGATCTTTGGGTATGTTTGTTTCCCAGGGTACAGTAAGCTCCACAAGTATAACGCGCCTTAGTTGTTTTGAGTACAGAAATAAGTCCGGCCTAGATGACGAAACACAAACATCCCCGGGGATTTTGTATTGCGTTTCATACGTGTCCATCATGAGAGTCCAATCAGGAGACGCGTCCAAGATGGAATAAGGTTTTAGTTTAAATTTTTTGGACGAACCTGTCTTTTCGAACTCTACTGATATTTTGGTGGTTGATATACCCTTCTGCGCTCATGCTACAGAGATACTATCCGCTTCTCGTATGATTTCTAATACTTTATCGTGGCGACGCGAGTATTTGCCTCTATTTAAAAGTACCTTACACCCTACTAGCAAGTGTTTCTCGGTTCCTACTGCCTCCCCGCAGATGTTGCAAGATTTTTTGGTGGCCTTGCCCCATCTTACTAAGTTACTTTGATCTGGGAGAGTCATTTGGAATGCTTTAAGATAAAATTTTAATAATGCTGGGGACCAATCATGAACCAGGGTGCGCCATCTCAAAGCTAGTGGAATACAAAAATCTCCTATGGTCACTCATTCATTTTGCAATTCTAAGCTCATCGCGTGCAACCGGTAATTATCGTTTTCATCTTGCCGAATAAAGGATTTTATAATTTCTAAGTCTTGTTCTTTCCTACTTGATCCTAGCCCTGCTTTATTTGTTTGAGCACCTATCATAAATTGTTTATGGAATTGAAGTCGTGACTTTAGCTCTGCGGCAATTTTATCTTTTGGGAGAGACGTTATAGTATCATCATTCGATTTTGAGATGATATGTATTTTGGTCACTCTTAGGTTTTTATAGAGTTCCGATGGTTTCTTTAATTTTAACCCAAAATTGTGTCGGTCTCTAAATGAGGTAGAAGAGTCCGCTGGATGCGCTAACCCGAGCCATGACTTTAATGTCCTTATGACGCTTGCTTCTAACTTCAATAAAAGGGTCTTAATTTTATCGAAAATCGTTTAGACGTGATGTTAAATAATTATCATAGTCTTTTTGATGTTACTTATTGGTTGATTGTCTACCTTTTTTAGATCATTCAAAAAGCTATCGACTATTATATCTAACGCTGGAGTGCGGCCTAACATAAGTTGTACAATGCGTCGAGAAGAGAGATTCAATTCACCTTAAATTGTTATTTAATATAATATTACTGGTGGCGCCAAAACACAATTCTAGTAACCTTCGACACGCTCACCGGGGAGCAGTAAATTGTAGAAATGTGTGACTCGCAAGGGTAATAGGAGTAAATAGGAACCATGCGTGCACCAACCTCAGAATCCAGGGCAGCTCCAGCCAGATAATCCAGGAAGGTCGACGGCGCGTGACGGTTAAAGTTCAAACACGCAGGCTTGTTCTATAGACGTCATTAACACTCGCGATCACGATTTGGCACTACCACTTAATAGCGGGAGACTATAACAATGTCTCTTCACGATCCTGAAGTGCAATACTTAAAGATCGGGCGGTAAGCTGGAGTTGAAGACGGAGTTGTAGGGCTTCGTCCTCTGCCGATGCGATTAGTGCTGTATCCAATGCTTGAATGACCGGGCGCCGCAGTTGGCGCTGGTGTGCATGGTTTAAGGAAGAGTGAAGGAAATGGATTGCGATGTCACATATAATTGACTCATTCACTATTATAATATAAAGCCACAAGGTTGCGTTACCATTTCCGCCCGCCCTTAAAGGGTCACCTTTAAAAGACTACCATTAAGCCTAATAGCCTAATTGCTTTAATTGAGAAATTTAAATAATATTTAACTAAAATAACTTAAGCGGAATAGTAATACATTGAACTATATTAAATCGAGACTGGGTTTCTATATATAACAAAAAATATTAAATTACGGTTTAAATCTTAACCTAACCTATTAAAATATTACTTAACTATTGGCACGGTAAAGGACATAAGCGGACGACAGGACGAAGGTAAATTCCCTTAGCGGTTTTGACAGTGCAGACGCGTACAATACCGTCCTTAGAGGGATGAACTTTGTCTACGATCGCTAAAGGCCATGAAAGTGGCGGAGAATTGTCATTCATTATTATTACGACCGTTCCTGGTGTAATAGGCGTGGAAGGAACGCTCCACTTATGTCTAGTCTGTAGTCCGTGAAGATACTCGATCCTCCACCGACGCCAAAAAGATTGGACTAACTTATCCAACAGCGAATGCCTATGGAGCAAACTATTTATACTGCAATTAAATTCTGGTGCGGGTAACGAGCACAGAGGTGCAGTGTGTAAAAAATGGCTTGGTGTAAGAGCTGATGGCTCTGCGGGATCTGAGCTTAAAACTGTTAAAGGTCGCGAATTAAGCAAACACTCAATTTGAGATAGAACTGTAATGAGTTCTTTGTAAGAAAGAAGCTGTTGTCCAATAACGCGAAATAAATGTGTTTTTACAACTTTAACCATACTTTCCCAGGCACCACCCTTATGAGGCGAGTTAGGACATATGAAAGACCAACGAATACGGTTTTCAGCGAGCTCTTGTTCCAATTTCGGGACTAGTTCTTTATTTAAAAATGTGTATAGTTTACGTAAGTACGCAGCAGCCCCTTTGAAATTGGTCCCATTATCGGAATGCATAACCTGAACAGGGCCTCGGCGAGCCAGGAAACGTTTCAGAGCAGCGAGAAAACTGGGAGTGCTGAGATCAGTAGCGACTTCTATATGCACTGCTCTAGTCGCTAAACACGTAAACAGGCATAGGTACGCCTTTCTACTATGTACGCCGCGTTGACGTGTAGGGGTATAGTCTATCGGACCTACGTAATCGCAGCCAGTCTGTGTAAAAGCTTTAACTACGTGGTATGTGCGACTCGCAGGCAAGTCCGACATTAGAGGATACGTTGGACGCGGTTTGAGTCTAAAACATTTATTACACAAGTGAAAGCGCTGTCTCACGATTCGACGCGCTGAAAGTATCCAAAATTTTTGTCGTAAAAGTGACATAAGTAATTCAGGGCCGGCGTGTAAATGTTTTATGTGATAATAATCTATTAAAAGATTTACGATATTATCCTTGCGAGGTAAAATAACCGGATGCATAGTATTATACTGAAGTCCAGAATTGCCGAGACGGCCGCCTACGCGGATGAGTCGCCGTCTTTATCTATAAAAGGACTTAATTTATTAAATGGTGGAGAAATCAATTTTTTATTGCGAATATTTTGAAATTCCTTTGCAAAATATCTCTTTTGTAGGGCTAATATTAATTTGTTTTCAACAAACTGAAGTTCGTTAGCAGTCACTGCTAGTGAACTGCGGCGATTTAATAACCTAGCAAATTTAAAAACGTAAATTAGAATGCGAAGAATCTTGTTCCAAGACGATATGCGTAATGCGAGTTCATATATAATAGATTCCTTTGCGATTGTACAAACCGAATGCGATAAAATTTTTTGTTCCGGTATTACTTCTAACGACTGTCCGTCTAAGCTACGAAGAGGCCACTGAGTCGGATCAAGTATAGCCCAGGGAGGTCCTTGCATCCACAAAGGATGAGAGATTAATTTTTTCGGTGTTACACCTCGTGATAGACAGTCAGCTGGATTCTCAGTCCCTGCAACATGATAGAAATGATCGGCCGGAATATTTTCTGTCACCTGAACCACACGGTTTGCAACAAAGGTTTGCCATCTGTGAGGAGAACTTTTTATCCAATATAAAGCGACCTTAGAATCTAGAAACGCGTAAGTTTTTATTGGAAAGCGATTAACAAAATTATTATAAATCATGCGTAGCAGTTTAGATAGTAAAACTGCTCCACATAACTCCAGTCGTGCAATAGAGAGCGGTTTTGTTGGTGCGACCCTTGATTTCGCACAGACCAACTTTATAGTGTTGCCATTATTTGAACTAACGTGAACGTAAACTACCCCACCATAAGCGTATTCGCTTGCGTCCGAAAATCCCACGAGAGTTACAACACAGTTTTTAATAACGCCCAGATGACGCGGAATGTGTAGCGTATTCAGAACTGGTAGCTCGTTACAAAACTGTCTCCATGTATTAACGATATGGGTCGGCGGTGTATCATCCCAATCTAGTTTAAGCTGCCAAAGACTTTTAATAAGCAACTTAGCATATATTACCACTGGAGCAACAAAACCCATAATATCCCACAGGCGAGCTATATAAGATAAGATGGATCGCTTAGTACACTTCCAATCAGTGTAAGGTGTAATTTTAAAATAAAAACTATCAGTATCTGTGGACCAATGCAAGCCTAATATTTTATGCTTTATGGATTTGTCGACTTCAACTTCGGAAGGAACTTTGTGAGACGGAGGTATATCCTTTAAAACGGAGACGAAATTACTTTTCCATTTAACTAAAGCCCATTGAGCCCCTGCAAATAATTGGATCAGCTGATTGGATGCAGTAGCCCCTTCTTCCTCGGTCATAACAGAGTAAACTATATCATCCATGTATAAAGAGCTGTTGACTATTTCACTAGCTAGGGGGAATTTGTGGCCGTCGTCTTCGATTAATTGATGAACGGTGCGCATTGCGTGATATGGACTGGACGATAAGCCAAAGCAGACGCGATTGAAGCAGTATAATATCAGCGGATCTGTCGGCCTAAAGCGATAAAATATACATTGATATCGACGGTCACATTCTCTAACCTTAATTTGTAAAAATTGTTGGCGAAGGTCTGCAGTCATAGCAACAGCGTACAAGCGAAAATTTAATATAATTGAAAATAAATCGCCTTGCAAGTTCGGGCCATTATGTAATATATCATTCAATGATGTTCCTGTACTAGTCTTGCAACTCGCGTCCAAAACTATGCGAAGACGCGTCGACGCTTTATCCTCGCGAATAATTCCGTGGTGCGGTATTACGTACATTGGTAATAATTTATTACTGATGTCAACGGGTGCGGGTGAAATATAATCTTTCTCTATATATTCTCTAATGACGTCATCATAAGCACTCCTTAATTTAGGTGAAGCTTCAAATTTTTTTTCGAGACACATAAAACGTCGTCGAGCGGTTTCGTAAGAATTACCCAAGGAATATGCATCTCCATTAAAAGGTAGTCCCACAACATACCTACCAGTTAAGGGTTCGCGAGTCGTTGTAGACTTATAAAATTGTTCACATTCAACATCGGCGGGATGCTGTATGGGCGTTACGGAGGGGAGCTCTTCGAGTTCCCAAAACCTCTTAATTATGTTTTCTAAAGATTCCTCTTGAACCAGGCAGCAAGTCACAGACTTGCGGGCAAATAATGTAGGTGCGGAACCCATTATAACATATCCCAGTATTGTTCGTATGGCTGTTGGCACTGACGGTGAAGATACGCCTGGGACGCGAATAACTTCATCTTCTGGAAGTAATAAATGAGCGAAAAGTGGTGCGCCGATCAACGCATCTATCTTATTAGGCGCTGCAAAAGACTGATCGGCCAGCGGTAAATTATTTAAATGCGAAAGAAACGAAGTATCTATAAGAGTACTAGGAAATGATTCTGTAATCTTATCGACTACAAGCGGTGAGATTGTATGTGTAATATTTTTATCAAAGCGGGAATAAAATTGTAAGTTAACGCAACTTGAATTTACAGTTTTTTCTACTCCACCGAAACCTTTAACAATAGTTCGCTGAACACCCTGTATAGGAATACCTAATAATTCGCATGCTTCTTTAGTAATAAAGTGACTTTGCGAAGCGCAGTCAAGTAATACACGTAACAAATGTTTATTTCCTTTACTGTCGTACGTAATAACTTGAGCTGTAGCAAGAAGTACTGTGCATTGCTTGTTATGCGTCGATTTATAGGAAACCGGTTGCTGAGACGCGGCAGTGGATGTAGTACACAAGGCTATATCTGTAGACGACGTCGCGATGGCTACGTGCGCAGGAGACGCGGTAGAGGAAGCTTGCGCCGTATCTGTGGCGCGAGCAGACGCTGAGATAGGGGATTCGACACCGACGTTAAAATGGAGGAGACTATGATGTCGAGATTTACAAATACGGCAATTTAATTCCGATTTACAATTTAAAACTTTATGTTTCGTACTAAGACAATTTACACAGGCATTATTTTCTTTAATATATTTAAATCGGTCGACGGGTGTTAATTTATGAAAATCCGGACATTTAAATAAATGTTGATGTGTAATATTTTGACACAGACACTTATGACAAGAATCTACCGTATTTACATAAGCATGATATTTTGGTGCCGTTTTATTAGAAATATTGCAATCACCCTTTGAACAAGCGCGACTTATATTTTTATTTGAGAAACTATTATTATTACTAGTAGACGGTATACGTTCAAATACTTTACCACGGTTATTTACGAACTGCACCAATTCATCAAATGAAGGTGTGCGAGAACCAACGTTCAGCTCAAAAGCGCGGACAGTATCTGAGTCTAATTTATTTAGCGCAATATGTAATACCATAAAATCAGTTAAATTATCCAATTTTAAATTATTTAAAGCTCGAACTGCGCTTACAAACTGATCGGTAAAGTATTCGAGGCTACTTGCGGTTCCGTTAAACAAAGGTTTAAAGTCTAACAATTGCTTAAGATAAGCCGAGGCGAGCATACGCTTATCTTCATACTTGTCTATGAGCGTTTGTAACAACAAGTTGTAATTTTCTGCGCAAGGCGTAATACCCGCGTACACTGACTGTGCCTTTCCAGAGAGTTTACCTAAAAGGTAATATAATTTTTCGGCATCTGTGAGAGACAAATTATCATGGACCGTTGACTTAAAGCTAGCATAAAACAATGGCCAAGAGCGAATGTCACCTGAGAAAGGTATTAGCTCGATACAGCACAGCAAAACTATTATTATTCAATGTTGTCGAGAATTGCATTTGAAGTCGTTTAATACGGCTAAATAATTGTTCAAATGCAGCGAGACACTTGTAATCAGGTTTTGCAGCGGGATTGACAACAAATAAACGTGAGTTATAGTCATCTAACAACTTAAGGAATTCAACACGTAATGTGTCAATAGTAGCACTCTCCGCAAGGAAATTTTCCTTCGTCTCCTCGTTAATATTTATAGAAGAATCGTAAATATTCTGTATTAATTCAAATATGACTTCCCGTTTAGCTTGTAACATTAATAACTGGGAGTCTTGCTTATCTGTATCATGTAAGTTATCATCAATCCTTTTACTTTTAGAAGCCATCTCTTCTCAATATTATTATGCGATATAGTTATAGTAAAATAAAGTGATATAATTACGTATTAAAGTAATATAAACGATTGAATGGTTGAATGAAAGCGAAAAGTGAAGCGAGCTAAACCGAAAACAGCCGAGCAATTCCGAAACAATTCTAACCGGCTACGTAATCCTACCATGTCCGTGCGATAATAAGAATTCAGAATGGGGGTAGATTTAACAATGCATGAGCGGTAAATTTATCGTTCGTTAACGATATCTTAATTGTAATTAATATGCGATTAGTTTAGTTTTATAATTAAGCAAACAATACGATATGCGGGATTACTTATTTTATTATATTTTTTTTTTTAACAATACACAAGTCGTTAACACAGTTATACGTAACGTATAGGTACGTTAAAAGATTAGCGGAAGTACACTTATAAGATCCTACTGTGGGTGTCCTAATAAGGGCGGGTTGAAATATAGTTGGAATAGGCCACAAATGATGACTCACCGCTCACCGGGGAGCAGTAAATTGTAGAAATGTGTGACTCGCAAGGGTAATAGGAGTAAATAGGAACCATGCGTGCACCAACCTCAGAATCCAGGGCAGCTCCAGCCAGTTAATCCAGGAAGGTCGACGGCGCGTGACGGTTAAAGTTCAAACACGCAGGCTAGTTCTATAGACGTCATTAACACTCGCGATCACGATTTGGCACTACCACTTAATAGCGGGAGACTATAACAATGTCTCTTCACGATCCTGAAGTGCAATACTTAAAGATCGGGCGGTAAGCTGGAGTTGAAGACGGAGTTGTAGGGCTTCGTCCTCTGCCGATTAGTGCTGTATCCAATGCTTGAATGACCGGGCGCCGCAGTTGGCGCTGGTGTGCATGGTTTAAGGAAGAGTGAAGGAAATGGATTGCGATGTCACATATAATTGACTCATTCACTATTATAATATAAAGCCACAAGGTGGCGTTACCAATTACTTATGTGTAAGTTTGTTAGAAAAACTCATTCCTCTAATCTAAAGTCATAATATATTTATGATTAATTTGTATATTTTAAATTCTTTATCTTCTCGCAACCAAATTTTTGAAATTGATAATATTATAGGAACCACCAAGGCTTTTTCTATTTTTATTATTATTACATAACATCGTTACAAATTATTGAATTAACATTTAATTTATTATATTGGTCAGTATTTCGTCAAGTCCTGTCTTTGAATGTCAATATTTTAGAATCGAAGTATTTTATTTACATACTTTTCGTGTGATTTGCAACAACCAATGAGAGAGCGATGAGTAATTGATTATATTTGAATGTTACAAGTCAGTAAAATCCTATTGCAAAGAACTCTTCAGTCTTCTCGTTAATATCTTCTATCTTCTATCTTCGCTTGTAATTTATATTAGTAACAACAAGTTTAAATGTATTTCAACCTAAGCTTACGGAATATTACTGGAAAAGATTTATCTTAACAGATTTAATTAAAGAAAGATATTATTAAATAAACTTATTTTACATGTTACTACGAAATACAATCAATAGAGTTTCTATTAGTAGTAAATAATATTGTTCCTATAGTATTTATAAATTATGTATATTTTTGTTAATATAAATAATTTGAACAAAAAAAAATATAATTTCTTTATTTATTATCGATAATGTTGGTTAACTCTCATATTTTGTATTAGACTCAATACAAATACAAGTATCGAGAAACAAATTTGGTTACCTATAAAGTAAACGGGTGTTTTACAAGAATCAACGCCTTATATGCGTTACTAAGAACACTAATTTCAACCAAACTCACCGGAGGCTAATTAAAAAAAAAATATCGGAAGTGCTTCCGATAGAAAAGTCGTGACGATGAATTCTACAAAACAAATATGCCAATAGTGGAACTATCTCACGCAGATCGTCAAACTACATGTAGGTAAATTGTTAATTATAAGAAATAAAAATAATTACTTTAGACTTTTAAACTAAAGTACTGAATGTCTTTGGAAACAATATTAGTTCATAATATTAGTAAATATATCAATCGGTATAACAACGTAGGCAGCATCTGAATCAATGAATCTGAATGACAGTCAATTTTAAATAATATGCAGCAGTATGCGATCGCGTGCCGCTTGCATATTGAGCGAAGCGAGCCCAGTGTAATGACTCATCATTTCCCATTGACTTCAATGGGATATCAGTTTTTGACATGACATTTTTCAAAAAAAATTTTTGACCTTTTTTTTTTTAACAATCACCTAATGTGTGTATTTTTAATTGCAAAATTTCATAATTTTTCCGTCAAGTAGTTTTCGAGCCTATTCGTCACAAAAAATGTGAAAAAGCCTCCAGTAGAACGCTCCGCTCGCTACGCTCGCTTCGCTAAATTATTAATAACTGCACTCTTTTTTAAATAATTGGTAGTAAATACTTTTTTTACAAAAATCAATGGAGTATGAGTAGTGTAAATCCTTTAATATAGAATTTATAAATAACTTGAATAACGCTGTTTATCGAAACCTAACACAGCAATGAATTATCGACAATACAATAACATTGTTTACCTCAAGATGACCTACATCTGTATATACCTACGACCTCAATCATATTACATGGAACTTCTTTCAAAGGATGCCTTCTTTTCTTAAACATTGACAACTTATTTTGTAATATTTCTGATTTCGCGAGTAGCAGTTACCTGCTGAATAATGTACCTAGTAATTAAAAACAAACAACATGGAAAATAAAAAAATACATATGAAATGGTAAAGGTTATCGTTTCTAACATTAATTAGAAATCACTTTTCATACATATTTTCTCAAAATTTTTTTCTCAAAATTCAAATGAAATTACGTTCCACTCGTCAACCAAAAATATCGCATAGACGAAATTTCAAATTGCTAGTAAAAATAAGCGATACGGTAAAGCGAGTTTAATTCGAATGAACGCAATGATGAAGATCTGAAAATAATAAAACGTTAAACTATATATCAGGTTATTATTATTTTTATTTCATGATTCATGTTTACTTTTGTCTATAACATATTAAGTAAAACCTTTCTGGACTAGTATACAATCTCTTCGATCCTTATTTCTCAGCTTGGCTTGAGCATGGCGGTACCGTTATTTCACTCCAGATTTGTGTAGAAGTGGTTACTTTAAATGGCACTGTTCCTATGTGATCTTCGAGCTTTCAAATCATCTCTCAAATCAGTCAATTAAACAAAAACAAAAGCATTATGAATTAAAATGCAAAAAAGAACATGTCAAAAGTCATCGTGGGTTATGCCGCTCGTCTTGATAAAAGCGATATTTCAGTAAACCGTTATATCAGCGATAAGTGATAGATCAGTAAACCGTTTTAACAATAAATAATATGTCATTTTATGCAATATGAATTAACATAATGAATTAAGGTTAATGTTATTTTAGAATTACCCTCTACTCTTATAAATTGTTTTTATTACATAGCGGTGAAAATAAATCGACGAATTGAGAACATATTTCGAAACATGACGTCACTTTAGCGCAGTGTAGCGTCTGAGAAACTTCTCACTCTAAGAATATTAAACAGATTTATTTTCATGAAACAATGCTTTCTTGGTATCTCAATTTCATTTTACGTCCTTGGAAAATTCGGCTTGATTTGTAGGACGAGATACTACACAAAACAAAGGTTTAACGAAATAATCATCTGCACATTGTGAAGAATAATTTGGCCAGGCTTATATTCTCACGACCGACAGTGTAACAAGAAGCATACCTTTACTATACTTCAGTGACTTATGCGAAAAAATATATTATAAGAAGACAATGTCGTTTTTTTATATTTCATACATTATTGTGAGTGAACCTAAAATATATTATATTATAAATAATTTTGATTAACTGGGCAGAATAGGAAATAATTTTAAAGAAACCATTATTTTTAAATGCAGGTTTTGTGAGAACTAAACCAAATAATTTTATAAAATACTTTATTTCAAAGATTCCTAACAGTCAGTATAAAAATAATGTCTAGTAATTGGTGGTTCTAGATAATAACAGGTATTTATATAAATTCAAATGCAAAAGTTTGCAAAAATATTAGAGTTTTAATAGTATAAAATGATTTGCAAATTATAAGATCATGAAATAATTAAATAGCAAATTATGACAACTGAAACAGCTAAAATTGTATCGATTTTATTAATTATATAGAAATCAAATTCGCAAGAACATATATTGTTTTAAATCTTCTATTGAGGCATTTTAAACTTCATATTAGGGATTACAGACAGTTTAAATATATTCTAAGTATAACCTTACAAGTGTTCAATAGGCTTATCAAAAAAATAAATTTGTTATATTTATTTAATTTGTTAGGTATAGGTATAGATAGTAATATGACATGGAATTCACACATTGATATAATTAAAAATAAATTAAATAAATTCATTTACGGTTTAAGAGAAATAAAAAAGGGAACGAATATAAATGTTGCTCTTTCGGCGTATTATGCTTATGCGTACGCCTGTATTAAATACGTTATTGTTTTATAGGGAAATGCTACAAATGCACATGAAATATTTATTTGTCAAAAAAAATGTATACGCGCATTAGTAGGTAGAAAACTTACAAATAGCTGTCGGCCTTGGTTTGAAAAATATAAAATAGTAACAATGCCTTCCATCTTGTTTCACTTAAATGAAACTACTCATAACAGTTGTAGAAAACAATATTTAGATTGTCCTAGTAACAAAATGATGGCTTTAGTAAAAAAGGTACTTATTGTATGGCTATAAAGACATACAATAAGTTACCAAATGAAATTAAAGAAATTTAGAAGGACACTATTTTTTATAATAAAATTAAACAACTGTTGACATCAAAGGCTTATTATAGTTGTGACGAATATTTAAAGGATAATTTGAATAATATTGACATACAAATAATTTGATGACACACGTATTTTAAATTTATTATTATGACTGTATTTTACTTTTTAAATATTTAAGCCACCACAGGGTATACATACTTTTGCTTTTCTTGTAACAAATAATTGTGTACGCCGGAATTAAGTTGAACATTAGTATATAAAGTATAGAAAAGAAGTTTTGATCAATTTATCTTTCGTGTATTTGTTTCAGTTCTCAGTTTAAACGTGTACTTTATCTTAAAAATTGTGTTAAAGGAAAATAGTGCAATGAACTTGTGTTATAATTTTGTTAATTTACCCACATTAGCTGTGTTTTACGTGGAAGCGAACTCGATATGCATTACAAAATTCGCCTTTCTGATTGTCAGAAAGTTTGGTGAAATGGTTATACATGGGCGTTGTAAACGTGTAAACGCGCGTTCGAACCCTTACATGATTTCAACTTTTTAACATTTTTTTCCATAAACTTAATATTGGACTTACAAATACATGAATCGTAAGGAGTAATATCAAAACAGAAAAAAGAAAGTGTACAAGTTGAAATGAAATAAAAGTAAAGTGTAGTTAAGAAATTCTGTAACCGATATTATTTAAAATAATTAGCATTTTTGTGTGAAGAGGAAAAAATGTGGCCGATTTGATTTAAATCAAACCCTGCCTCTACTAATACAAAGCAAAGATGCTAACCAAATGTGACAGTGAAAGGGAACCCCTCAACTACTTCATGGTGCATTTCTGGAAGTTGGATCCAGATTTAGTTGTGGGACACGGCATTCAGCAAGACTTTATTAATATCAATATTGTTATATCTAATTGTTATTGAAATTTTATTATATTTTGTATTTTAATTTAATTTTTTTTCGAATTGTTATGACATTTATTTTATTATTATTTTTTTTTTTTATTTAATTTTTTTGGTGACATTTACTAATTTTTATTTATATTTTTTGTAATTTTTAATTGATTTATAGTGAATTATTAATTTTGTAAATAATTATTTAATTTATTAAAATTTAATTTTAAAATGTACGAATGCGGCGTTGGGGACCGCCAACCAACACGCTATGTTCCGAACGGCGGGAGGTGGAGGACAGAGCTACAAATAGCTACGTGGAATGTAAGAGGAGGAATGGAACAGAAGATGAATGAATTATTAAATGTGATGGATGGCAAGGATCTGGATGTTATTTGTGTGTCTGAGACCAAGCGAAAAGGCAATTATACGACCGATTTGTCTGGCAACCGGGCCGCTTTCTGGGCTGGCGTTCCAGAGGGTGAGCGAGGTTGCCAAGGTGTAGGCGTGTTGTTGTCTTCTCGAATGGTTAATGCAATGGTAGAATACAAAGCCATCAACGCGAGGCTTCTTTGGGTTCGCTTTAAGCTGGGGATAACAAGAGTATTTTTGTTTGCTGTTTACGCGCCAGTATCCTCAACTCCAGTAAGCGAGCGAGGAGTTTTGGGAGAGTGTCAGGGATGTTCTAAGTAGTGTCAGAGATAATTAAAAGTTGATACTATGTGGAGATATGAATGGATGGGTTGGAACCGCGCGAAGTCGTTACGAAAGCGTGCTAGGCAAGTACGGTGATAAGAGAGTAAATGAGGCTGAAAAACTTATTTTGGAATTTTGTAAGGAGAAAAATTTGTTTCTGGTAAACACGATGTTTGATCACAAACAAATTCACATGTACGCATGGGAGCGAGCGGAAGAAAGAAGTATAATTGATTTATTCCTAGTGGATCAGCGTATTCGAAGCCAAGTTATGGAAATGCAAGTGTTTAGGGGTGCTGATCTGGGAACGGACCATTATCTAGTCGTTGCTAGAATAAGAGGTCTGTTTGCAGGTTGGCGCAGCCGCACAACTGTCCTGGCTTGGAGTCGAATTATCGCATAAGAAGCTGGAAGCTTCAAGATCCACCGACCAGAGAGGAATATCAAGAAAGGGTTTCCAAAAAGCTTGAAAGTTGTGATTCTGGAAATATGCTGGCAGAACCTTAGGAATGGTATGATGAAAGAAGCGACAGAGGTATGTGGTAAAAGGAAAAGAGGTTTTAGTAAAAAGCGCGATGGCGCCTCGGCCTTGAGTACCAGCAAAATACTGAGTCCGGATGTAGCCGATGGTGAAATCAGTTTGGAAGAAGTGGAGAGCGCGATTCGAAGTCTGAAATGTGGTAAGACTGCGGGAGCAGATGTAGTTACTGCCGAGATGATCAAATATGGTGGGCCACGCGCCTTGGACTTGTTCTGGCGTTTGTGCAATTTATGCTGGCAATCAGGAGAGGTCTCAGACGATTGGCGAGGTGCAGTTATCGTACCTTTGTATAAAGGCAAAGGTTCACAGATAGACTGTGCAAGCTATAGGGCTATCAGTTTGATTAGCTTAGGCGGTAGAGTTTATGCTAAAATATTAGCGAGAAGAATGCAAGAGAGATCTGAAAGGCTGTTGTGGGAGGCCCACGGAGATTTTAGACCTGGAAGATGGTGTATAGATCAGATCTTTTCCCTCCGCATGATCACGGAAAAGTTTTTGGCCCTAAACCAAAAGGTTTTCTGTGCTTTTGTGGATTTGGAAAAGGCGTTTGACAGGGTTGTGAGAAAGAAGTTATGGGAGATACTGCCCCGATACAACGTGAACGGACCCTTGCTACAGGCTGTAAAGTCTCTTTACAGAGATCACTCAGCCTGTGTGCGAGTAGGAGCTGACATGTCGCCCTGGTTTGACATCCAATCGGGTCTTAAGCAAGGTTGCGCTATGTCAGCTTGGTTGTTCAACTTGTATTTGGATAGTTGTCTCCAAGGCGTGAAAGACAGTGACATGGGAGTGAAAGTTGGTGACCTTAAGGTCAATTGCTTGCTTTATGCAGATGATGCAGTGCTCATTGCATCATCAGAATGCGATCTGCAGGCATTGGTCACCACTCTGAAAGATGGGTGTGAAAATAATGGTCTAAACCTGAATGCAGATAAGACGAAGGTTCTGATATTTGAAAGAAATGAAGAAAGAACAGAATGTAAGATCAACGTGAATGGTAAGATAATAGAACAAGTGAATGAAGCGGTATATTTGGGAAGTATGTTTAGCAGAGACGGAAGATACGAAATGGATGTGGAAAGGCGTATTGCTGCCGGTAACAGAGTCAACGGTGCTTTGGCTGCATTGTTGAGACGGCGAAACGTCAGCATAGCTGCACGTTTGGCTGTACACAATGCAGTTTTGCTACCGACGCTGTTATACGGCAGCCAAACGTGGGTAACACAGAAGAAGAATGTAAGAAAGATGAATGCTGTGGAGATGCGATCTCTTCGTCGAATATGCGGAGTCAGTTTAGCTGACCGAATCCGCAATGAAGAGATCCACAGAATGGCAGGTACTAGCGAAGATGTCACGGTGAGAATGAAGAAGAACGTGCTCAGGTGGTTTGGGCACGTCGAACGAATGAGCGATGAAAGAATGGTAAAAAAGATTTATACAGGTGAGCGGTAAGAGAGAAATGGGGAGGCTTCGAGTGACCTTCGAAAATACTGTATCTATGATACTGGAGGAAGGTAACGTAAAAAGCATGAGGACTCCCCGGAGGGCATGTATGAAGAGGTTGATGTCTGTGGCCGACTTGAAAGAGGTGTGCAGGGACCGCAGCGTTTGGCGCTCCGTCTTCTCTGGCTACCCCGCAAGGGATATGGCGTGAAGCTAAATAATAAATAATAATAATAAAAAATATTTTTTGACATTTTTGACATTTTAGTTTAATTAGAATAATATGAATATTTTAATTGATATTTTTATTAACGTGTTATCAGAGAATGTTAATTAATGTAGAAATATATAAATAATATTTTTGACGACTGATTTGGGACGCCCTAACCGGCAAAGGATTTACGTCACATAAAGGATTTTTTAAATAAATGATAACATCTTGTAATGAATTATTCTTTTTTATTATATATCGGTAAATCAATCCACTGTGACTGTGCCACATTGGTTACATAGCCCTGGGAGAGCATTATTGATAAATAGTTCCCGTCGGGTTGTTGTAATACCCCTAACTCGCCGATGGAACTAGTCTATAAGTTCTATTATTCACCATAACATATGATTGTATTGAGGCTACTATTACTTAGTTTTACTATTATGACCTAACATTATCTTTCTTTACCATAAAGATACTTATTTAATATATATTTATAAGAGTTAGAAATATCTAACACAATATTCGTAACTCTAACCTACACACATTGTACGTGGACACGTTATGTGTTAATTAATTATTTGTCAAAAATATTCTCTTCTATCGATGTGTCGTAAAAATGTTTGATATATTTTATTGAAGGCTGCCTATAATACTTGTATGATAATGTGCATATGTTACAAGTATTACCAACGACTCCATATCTTACCAAATACAATACTTGATTTTATATTGGGTAGACCTCGAAGAATTCGGTCTGCCCACTCAGGTGTACCCGAATGTTGTAAAAAAATCTTCACAGGAGGCCTTCTTATGACCCCCTGAGTCTGATGTGCTTGCGTCCAGATTCGACTTTTGTCAACACGATAGCGCCCGCAGTTTCACTCGGATCGCTTTCAAACTTTGCACAAAAATCAACCATCCAAAAATGAAGGTCAAGTTTGTTAACTAGAGAAATCAGACCACGAGGGGCGCTAGGGCCTCACTTTTTCTGATTTCAGTTTTTCAACCATAACATTTTCCCTATACAAAGTAGATCAATCGCGTTCATATGATATATGATGTCTTTGATGAATACCTATAATTAATGTAGATAAACCGAAAACCTACTTCAATTACTTAGGGGTGGAGGTAAAATAACAAAAAAAAATTGTAAAAAAATTCATAACTTTTTTCTGGTAGACATTCTTACATCACAAGTATTTTTAATAGAAAGGTTATTTTTTACTCTCAATTTAGGTACCAAAAGTTTTTCAGTAAAAGGTACCGTTTCCGAGAAAAAAAATAAAAACCGCTTTTAACTTAAAAATTTAAGGTAGGTAAAACCACGGCAATTTTTTTCTGGTAAACATTCCCTCCTCGTAAATATTTTTAATAGAAAGGTTATTTTTTTACTCTAAATTTAAGGCATCGCTCTAGGTACTCCTTTGACTAAGCTAAATAAAATTATCACAGTTTATTCTCGCAAGTGGTGTTATTCTTAGGTTAGTTAGTTGTTAGTTATATTTTAAACGAGCTACACACGAGGTCTACCCACGCGTGTCCCCCTACGGGCACGGATTTTTTTTTCCTTTTAGCCTTAGATTAAACCTTGGTCATATTTCATCACTGTATGACCATCCTTAATGGTTTTTTTAAACTGGCGTTACAAGAAAAAAATGCTAAATCTTCTAATTTAATAAATTCTAGTAGTAATAACAAAAAATAATAATTGAAATGATATATATAGAATAAAAAATTTTACAAACAGCAGCATTTCATTACTAATAATATAATCAATTAATAATTATATTAACTACATATATATACTCGTATATATATGTGACATCATCTAATGTCTGTCCGGGTAAGCTTCTTTGGGGTCGTTTCAGCTGATTGATGATTCTATTTGTTAGCTCGGGTACTATAAAAAGATATGATATTATTATACAAGTGGTATCTAAATACTATGACAAATAATGTTTTAGCCTCAATTTGTATTTTCTTCCTCAATAAATACAACGGAAATTATTTATGACATATCTTTTTGGTGGAAAGTTTATACATAATATATAAATAATATTTTAATATATTTCTAACCTGCATAAGTTATAAACATATACAACACATGCTTTTGTGTATGTTTGTAGTTTTTGTATAAGTTATCTTGTAACATTTAAAAATTGAATCGTATCTTCTTAATTATTTCTCTATTCAAATTTCTTTTCACGACGCACAATGTATATGTTCATCTTATTTTATCAAAATGTTGTGAAATTAATACTTAATTCCATGTTAATTTGTAAGTATTATAATATGAAACGTTATATATAAAATAAAACATTAAAAATGTATATAAGCGGTTACGGATCCGAATTTGATATCAAGATCCGCGGAAACAGATACGGAAATGTTATTTTCTTACTCAAGTACCAAGTGTAAAATTTGTGAGGAAAAGTATTCCTGTAAGAATATGGACACACATTCTTTATAACATCATCTGAGGAAAAACATCCTGAAGAGTAGTAACTAATAATTTATTCTTGAAAAAGAATCTGCTAAGAAAAGTAATAAAGAAAAAAAAAAAAAGATATAATGAGAAATAACACGAACACCAAATCAATAAAAATAGATTATTTGATTGCTGAAATATTAGCCTTAATAGATTTACCTCTTCAACATGTAGAACAATTAGGGTTCCGACACTTGATAAACCGTATTGTTTTTGTTCACAATAATATACTATTTTTAGCTATTTTTATCTTCGTTTTCGTGAAAATACGTAAAACTTCTCAAAACTATTGTAATCAAAGATATATCCAGTCAAGTTTTACGCAGAGCAAAAGAGTTTTTAATAAAGTTTTTATTTGAAATATAATTAATTTTATTTTACAATCAATCAATTAGTTTACCTTAATCAGACTAACATAGTATTATTACAATGTCTTAAATACTAGTGAGTCTGCCACCATGAAGGGTATGGTTCTCATCATTGGAATATGAGCGTGCGAACTTTGCTAGATACCGATTCAGCGATCTTTATTGGTGTGACTGACGACTTAGCTGTTTAGACCGATATTAATATTTCCTCATTGAAAAATATTTTTATTAAAATTGTAAATATTGCTATATTGTAAAACAAAATTAAATTAGGTATTAAACTTAAATAATTTAATCAATCAATTACTAATATTATTCTAACGACAATACCTGTTTAAGTGTTTTATCTATTTTGAGGGCGTAATTTAGTTAACAAATCAGTTAAGTTCTAGGCTATTTTCACTTAGGAAGGATTTATTTATATATATATATATATATATATTTGCCACGTAATTTGCGATTGCCAGCAGGGGGAGGGTTGGTAATGAATTATTCTCGAATTCAGCAAGTCACTGATATCTTTTTAGAAAGAATTCTTTCAACGAGTAACATTATGTTCAATATATATATTTGCTCATTACAAAAATGTAACAAGTCCAATTCTGTAGATATATTAAACGTTTTGTTTTTACAAAATAATTCTTATTTTAGTAATTTATATAATAATAGTTAATTCATTATCAGACACTATAATAATAGTTATTTGTTTGTTTATAATTTTTTAAAGGTCATGACAATAATACATTTCATAAAAATGTTTTTATACTTACTCTGACTTTTACAGTCGGGACAAATATCTCTATTAGACGAGGAGCAAACTGCGAGACAGACGCGTACGGGAGCGAGTTACACTTTATTGATAAGAATTGACACAGTAAAAATCCGCGATTCCCTGTGTTTGTTCTGCATTAAAATATTGCATTCAGAAATTGTTTTATTAGAAATCTAAACTTGTTTTTTTCTCTTTTAGTTTTTTTATTTAATAGTAGTCGGATTTAATTTTTTTATTATATCGTTATAAAATATGGGCCGAGACATACAAAAACATAACAAAATATAAAATTATTCCAATACTTCTATTACTCCTTAAAGTATAAAAGTTTTAAAAGAATGTTATAATCTTTTAATGGTCTATTCTTTGAAGAGTGCTTAATTAATTATAATGATTAAATGGTTTTGAAATATAATTACATCTTCATTGAGGTATAAAAAAATTATATATTTCTTTTTTATTTCTGCTTCTAAACTTACTGCGTAAATATTAAAATTATAAAGGAAATTGTAACAAAGAATAATAAATTCTATACTAACAGTATAGAATTTATAAAATTGCAATTATGATTATATTTGTTTGCTGTATACAAAATATTGTACGATATTTTCTATGCGGCTTATATCACTGAGTTAGGAGTGTGTTATTCGGTAATATATGGATTTCATTTGCTTAAAAGGTTTTCACTCCTTGTTCCAAGTGCATTTCGAGCGACGATGGAGCCAGTATTATCGTAGCACAGTCTCGCATTCAGTTCCTTTTCGATTTCCAAGCTTCATTGACTGAACTTAACAACTCCGATATATCAAAAAAATATATATGCTATGATGCTGTAATTCAGTGAATTTGACAAACATAATTATCCACCCTCTCTAGTGAAAATATACATTTCCACAGTACTATAAAGGCTGATAGAATAGAATAAAGTTTATTGGAGTAGATTACCTACGTAAATATAAAGATTTAGAACTTAGAAATTATATTAATAAGAGTAATTTGTGTTTTTATGTTATCTATCTATTTATCGAGACTGCTTAATATGGATTACAAAAGCGCAAGTGCTAGTACGGTTACCGAGTAAAGACCTAATGAGAGTAATAAGGGGAAATCTTAACAAAATAAAGGACTGCGGCAATCGAATTTACCTTTAATAAGTGCTTTCTCCACCACTTAGATAATACACAATCTAAATAGTCACACGGATTATACAATATTTAATAACTTTATAATGACATTTGGTTGATATACACTAATCACAAAAGTGATTGAACCTTGATGAATATTTTTCGCATAACAGTTATATTCTCTAAACAGATTGGTGCGATTTAAATAGGAGGTATCTCATAAAAATTGACTTACGTTTGTGCATACATATCTTGAAAAGTAGTAAATAGATTGAATCCACCTTTTACACAAGATGCATTCCTATTTTTGAAAGGTTTTGTTACTACTACAGCCTAAAGGGAGGTTTTTTTCATCGAAGAGAGTTTTTTTTAGGTGTAAATTATTTAACTCAGAAATAAGTATTTTATTCATATATTTATATATTTTCCACTTTGAATCCATACCAGTGATCACTTGTGTAAACCCTACTTATTATTTGCCTAATACTATACTATAAACATAATTCGAAAAATATTATATTTATATTTAACTTGAAATATTAATAAAATTGACAAAAATTTATAAAAATAGACTTTACTTCACTGGTGTTAAGCACGACGAGAATTACAGACTGATAGAACTACAAATTATTATGATAGAACTTGAGTGAAGGCTTTTTCTTTCGTAGCCACATAGTCCCAGCGGCATACTCAGAAATCCGTACCAACGAGAGAGTAAATGACCCATAAATTTTATTTTATGACATTAAATTCTACTAAACGTTAAATAGGCCATTTTCAAGTTTCAAGTTTTATTAACCGAAATGCAATTTGTTCTATATTAAATAAGCTAACGTGTTCATTTATAATCCAACATTATAAAATTTTATAATAAAACTGTATATTATATTAAAATAGAAATAAAAATGCAAAATAATAAATAATGTAGTTGTGGGACCAATTCGTTTTCAGTTTTCTTCTTATACTAACACAATTTATCACACTTACCCCATGGTTGGATCAAATAAAAAAAAATAGTTGTATTCAAGACGCCTCCACTTATTAATAGGTGAATGCTCAAGTTTAAAAACATTCGACTTTCTACGGCTTTCGAAATTTTCCTTTTACTGTCATTAAGTTGTCGCTACAGAAATAAGTAGTTAAATCAGTTTAAACTTATATATGGTCTTAAGTTACTACACAACCACTACCTATTATATATATTATATGTAAGTTTTCTAAAAATTATAAAATGAAAAATATATATATTCATCTTCTCTATAATTACACTATTACTTTCAAGATTCGCTTTTATTGACCAGATCGCTTCTCTTATATATCACTTTATAATGTCTAGAAATAATATCCAACTTTGTATGGTAATCATTTCATTGTAATTATAGTTCGTTATTTTAAGTCTTTATTATTATACCCTTCGTTTAATAATTCTTAATGTGTAAGAAACTTGGTCTTTATCAAACACCTTCCACTACCGGTAATAAATGATCTGAAATTTATAGTTTCTCTGTGTTATAGTTATTCGAATTTTAATCTTATGTTAATTAGTTATTCATTATAATATATATCTTAACCAACATTCGTGATGTTTTTTGTAAGTTTTTCAGCTTTATTTACATTTATATTTTTACACACTAAATCAATTAAATAATTGAGCTATTAATTTAACTACTGGTCGTCAAGTGATCATCACTCGATTATAAATCAAAGCTAGAATGTTTATGAAGATATGTATCAAACGCATGGTAGTTAGTATATGCAATGTACTTTTTAATAATGTTTTGTATTTCTTATAATGGTCCTTCTAAATATAAACTTTAACTGTACTAAATATTCCTCCGTCCCAGCAATTTTCGTAAAAAGGGGAACAAAGTTTTTGTTACATTTAATGGTATTATGATTATCAGAAATAACATACATATTGTATAGCAAACAAAATTGAAATAAGTGTATAGTATAATTGACTCAAACATAACTAAACATTTATAAACATATTATGTATATTATGTATATACTTAATGCGTATCTAAGAGCAAGGAATATTATTTACTAGAAGTACTTAGAATTATTCTTCGGAGAACGAGAAGTGGTATTTATATTAAATTCCTGTTCAATAGGATGGAGAATGCACTCAGCTTTTTATGATATAATATTATTATTCGGAATTGAAAGAATATTTTAAATAAGTCTTAGTTTAATAGTTTTTTATCGCTACAGAAATATGATCACCAATAAAAATAAATTATTATTTATCTCATTTTATAATTACTTATTTTAATCTAAACCTTCACTTTTCTAGACAAACTCATAATATAAATTTACTACCGCGTTAGAACAGACCAAATGGGTTTGAAAATCTGTGTCATTAAATGGGATTTATCTTTTTATCTATATCCAAAGATAGCAGCTTCGTTTATGTCCGAGTGGTTTAACTATAACATAATTGCAACATTAGTTGCGCGTTAATGAGTACATTCCGTAAAATAAAATAAATTAAATGCAAACAAATGAGGAAATGCAAAATGGAAATTATGGTATATAAAGGTCACTTGAAATAACATAAAAAATGTAGTCTGCAGCAAATTAAAATAATACATGACGACAGAAACAAGGAAAAAGAACACAAGATACCGTCTTTGAAAGTGGATGTAATTGTTCAAAAATCACTGTTTGATGGCTAGATAATCTCTAAAAAAATTATACAACAGTCCATTACTGGCTATGTTTTAGAATAAAGTTAATATAAAAATCTGTATAAATTATAAAAGTATTTTGGTCGTCCATCAAAGAAATGCACAGGATTTTGAGATTAATCCAAAAATAAGGTAGAATTAATTTAATAATTATCCTCAAAATAAACCCAAAAAATCAGACACCAGTAATCAATTCAGGTGGCCGATTTCTACTTTCCCCTAAAACTTCCCTCTAGGGGTTCCGCCCACATTATATACCTCAATTCCCAGAATCAATTATATAATATCATACAGGAAGGGAAAAGAAAGAAGATAATATTCGTATATACTACAATTTATTTATTTATTTATTTACTCTTTATTGAATATTACAAAAGGCGAACTTAATGCCTGTTGGCATTCTCTACCAGCTAACCTTTGTGGATGGTGAGAAATTGCGGTAGGCGTAACAAAAGTAAAATTCAAAATAAAACTAGTACTAAGTGAAATTAAAAAAAATATATATATATAAAATATATATGTATATATATATATATATATATATATATATATATACATATATATTTTATGTAATAATAATAAAAATAAAAATAAAAATAATAATAATAACTAAAATAATAATAAATAAACTATAATATAAATATAAATTATATATATATAGACAAATTATAAACACATATAATGTCTAATTAAATATACTTACATATAATAAATAGCATGTATATCTGAATGAAATGTGTATTAGGAAGATTCTAGGAAGTAGTTGCGAATAAGATTTTTAAACGACCTTTTGGTAGGTGCCCTCCTTATATTTTCAGGGAGATTGTTCCAAAGGATAGAAGCTTGAAGTCTGAAAGACTTTTGAACAAAATCAGTTTTATGGGGTAGAATGGAGATTTTAAGGTTGGAAGATGATCGAAGCATTTTGTTATGAGTTGCGTGAAGATATTGGAATTCCTTCTTTAGGTATGAAGGCGCATTTGGATCATTTAAGATTGAATAGAGGAGATTAAGTATTCTAGAGCTATTTAATAGTACACAAATATTAATAATTTTGATATTGTAAAACAATAGTCTCCATTTCTTACAATATGAAATATTATACAGGGTTAAATATCCTATTTGGAAAATTACCCTTCAAATTACAAATTTATGAAGGCGGGCGCTGCAGCAATTAAAATATTGTTTTCCTCAAGAGAATCTCATTCTAAGATACTGTAACAATATTGTATTATATTCTTAGAATTAATTGTATAAATGAGATTTTTGAAATTGGTTGTTTCGTATACAGTGGCATATCTGGTTTTTTTAACTTGTTCAGTATGGAAACCGAATATTAATACGAGACTCATTGTTTGTCAAAATAAATCTTAGATTTTAATCTCGTTTTGTAAAGAAAATAAATAATTGAAGAAATAATATTCAAACCTCATTAGTTAATTACCGTTTATAGTAAACATAGCATTGTGTTTATCAATAAAATGCTTATTAGATTTATGTAAATACTTAAAACAAAAAAGAAAAACAATAAAATAAGAAAACAAAAGAAGATCTATTATATATATATATATATATATATATATATATATATATATATATATATATATATATATATATATATATCACATCCCCGAGAATAGGTTTCTTAAGGGGCTACTAAACTTTATTATAGTACTGACGACCCCGGACTACAAAGAGGACTTGAGGTTTACTTAGCCTTGCTTTCTTATCAGTATGTTTTATTATCATACATTTTACTATCATGGAACACCTATTACAAACTTCGATTGATAAATTAAACATATTATTTAATAATATTTAAAAAATAGTAAAGTAATTCATATTCTCCATTACTCAATGCTATTACATTGAAAATATATTTTTACTATATAATATGACTGAGTATAAATTGCTTGACAATGCGATTGTTTATTAATCGAAATATCATCGTAAAATTATAGATAAACATTATATTGTCATATGTATAAGAGACACTAAGCATACTTAATTGTCTAAGCTGCGACTATAACTTCAAAATTACCTAACATCATAAAATATTATGAATTACTTTTAACGCTATTGTAAATTACGGACTATTACAGTACAAAACGAATTTTTTATCATCGATGTAATTTTATGCTTGTGTTCTTTTTGTTGATATTTTATTTTCTTAAGATATCTTAAAAGTAACTAGCTTCTTTTTTATATGATTTTATCTCCAAAACCACCGAACTGATTTTAATAAAATTTTGTATATATTTATTTATTACAATTACTGTTTCTCAACCTAAATCATTTTTTTTTTCTTAAGTAAGTGTGACGTCCATATTATGTACGTGCTGGACTAAGTACGTTAATAATATCAATGTAGTAGTATTCTAGACTAGTAATATCATTAATATTATATTGTATTAATTAATTACATAGTTAAATAGCTTATCTGAGGATAGAAATATAATTTAATATTATAAAATTGAAAACTTACCGAAGTCCAGTATACATTAAATATTATGCGATACATTTTATGAAAAGAATGTCATTGACATAGAAAACACTTCTAAATAATATGGACTACAAATATAAATTTCATTACATCGATTTACTCCGAGCATTTTTCCGGTTGGTAAAGTATTCATTTTATTAGAACGCAAATCCGAAGACGCGATTGCGGATCGGTCGAATGGTAGTTCACTTTCTTGATTTACAGCTATAGGAGGAAATTTGTTCTATTGTCATTCTTCGTAAATCTAACATTACCGTTCAACATAATATCCTTCTTATTTAAGGCAGAACTTATAGAAACATGTCGTTTTTGGTAAGTGTAAAAATTAGAAGACATTCTCAGCGAAGCAAAAAAAAACAGAAGCGTATGTCGTTGTTTTCTTGACATTATGTGTTAAAAACTTCATTATGATATGTTACTTGAAGTCTAACGAGTGACTGCTAATGATTAATTCAGGTGCATTTATAATTATTATTTTTTGGATAACGGACATGAACACGAAAAAAATAATACCGTTTTATAATGTATTTTTATTCCATACAGCCTATTTTACTACCAAATCAAAAATAAGTAGTAGCTAAGTAGTTTCAATTATTTCAGCAGAACAGAATTTTTGTGTTAACAATTTAAATTTCCATTTGTTTATTTTTGATTTGTTGAGTAAATAAAATAGTAAAACTTTATGTGAATTTATTGATTGTCATATTTATCTTTATTAAGTAAAAATATGAGTTCTAATAATAATAACCGCTATCATGACGTCACGTCTTTTAATTTCTAAAACCTTACCTTTAAGCAATGCGCTGTCATATACACGCTAAATAAATAAATATACAAATCCGCATTCCTCAAGTTGTGAACATTATAAATTACAACTTACAATACTTATCATGTGTGTATGAAAATAAACTAATTATTTATTTATTTACCTTCCTTAAGGGAAATTCAAAAAGATTGAAAAAGAAAAGTTTATAAAAAGCAAATGTCATTGAAGTTTCAGAATTAATATATTTATTTGATATTGATAATTAACCTTACATATTTTTAGATTATTTATTATTCATTTTTCTGACAAATATTAAAATTCTCCTCTTCGCTTTAAGCAATTTATATATGTATATTAATAAACTATATCATTTAAGCTATTTTGTCATAATTTTGTCATTATTGTTTTATCAAGCAAATTTATTAAAATAAATTTCAAATGTTCTGAAATAGACGAGTTTTATTAAATGATGCCTAAAAACGCTCTAAAAGCAAACAATTTATAAATATTTCTATTATACAAGCAATCAATAAAAGGCATTGAACTCCATTGATAACTCGTTAACATCGCATTAGGGTATGAAATACTGCTTTCATTGCGATGAAAGGCCGCTGTAGTTAATGTACCGGTCGCGGTGGATTTTGCTTTTATACGAGAATTTCCAGTTTAAAAATACCTTTTTTGCATAGCAATAACAGCTTAATAAAATTAATAAACTTTAGAAGATCTTAATTGTTATTATTGAAATTTAGTTCAATTTTATATTATAATAAAAAGGTATAAAATATAATTTATAATTGTTCAATCGAACTTCCAAAATGACACTTAAGCGACATTTGTCTCTACAAATAGGTAATATGGATATGGATAGAAGCTGCGAAAAATAAAACTCTTTAATCAACGTAAAAAATCGTTTTCGTTGTATAGTAGAAACGGTACATTTCTAATTAAATCGTGTTATATAGGGTTGAAGTTTTAAATTAAAGCCGAACTAGTTCAAAGGAGGTATACCGTTCCCTCGATATGTTCGAAGTCTTATCTACAAATTTGTAGGGAACCCACGATGGGCGAGTCCGACTTGAACTTGTTCGGTTTAAATTTTTTAACGTAATGATCTATTTCAAAAATTATAATGAAAAAGATCGACATATTATGTCTATTATAAGAATTATACTAACGCATTGTAGTTAAAGTTTTGGCCCTGGAATTCTTTGTATCCTATAAAGCCCTATTCCCGTCTAAAGTTTAGATTTTTTATTTAAACTATAACAAAATAAATAAAGAAATATATATACAAAATCAATTCTTTCAAGGAAGCATCACTTTTCTCCACTTTGGAATTACAATAGAAAAAAATAATTATTTACTATGCTTCAGATGTACATATGGATTCAATTAAAAAGAACTAGATTGTAATAGTCTTGATGAAGATATAAAATAAAAGTGTACTTATAACAAATACTTTAATTTAGATTTTTAATATATTGATAAAATATACACAATAAATGTGTGATTGTGTGTGTGTGAAGCTTTCTGAAGGGTGCTTATGAATCTAATCTAGTCGCATCCTATCATCGGAGAGTCGTTATTGTCTTTATCATATATGAGCTGCGTAGCGCCACTTCTTAAGCCCGCATTTCTTGCACCAGAGGCTTTCGATGCCGTGTCTCCAATACAGATGTGCCACAAGCTGCTTGTATTCATAGTAAAACACTGCACAGCGATCACACGTCTCAACAACTGCATTAGAGTTAATTGGGTTATTCATATTCCTAGTACTCTGTTTGATTAGTTAGAGTAATTGTCTATATTAACTTTTGTTACTTAAACTGGGTGATATTATGGTAGAAATGTATATAGTAATGAATATATATTGAACTACTGACAAATAATAAAGAGGTGGGGCATAATTATCTAATAATTGATTAATTACCTAATTAGCTACAAATATTGTTAATACAAACATTATGAAAACTTTTAATAAAATACTCCCTGTCAATAACAATAGAGTCAGTAATTATTTTTTTTTATAATTATGTTATATGATAATCTGTAAATATTTTTTACAAAAGTTATACTTTTAGTTCCTGTCTGTCTGTATGTTTGTGTTTCACTTATGTGAAGTTTCAGTTCGAAGTAAATTTCCAAGAAATTTGGTATTAAGTAAACTTTATAATACCGAACACTTCTTATACCATTTTTATTCAACGACAGACAGGTATTTTCTTATATACTCGTATGTACATATATATTGAGATAAATTGATTTTGTTATACAACAATGATATATTTTTTTCTGCCTATACGTTTGTGTTTTCTGATTCTTACACTTTCCACAATTACTATTTCTCGAATTGTGAACAGTTTGGTGTGTTAATAGTTTCTTTCCCCTATAATCAGCTGTTTAGTCAACAAAACCATTTCATATAATATTTATCAATATAGCGGACTCACAAAGTGCAGTTAATTACTTAGCTCCTTCTTTTAAGGATATGTAAATGTTAACAAAAATAGAATTTTATGTCCTCAATTTCTAGCGAATTTCCGTATTTGAAAGTGTATCCCGATTTGAATAGGGAGTTCCTTATCACTACAACTATTTACAAGAATTGATTTTAATGGAAGCAAAAAGTCAAAGACTGTTTCTTTCTATCAAAGAATAGCCGGTATGTATATCTTATGAGATGTATACCTCCATACCGTATTCTTTTGTTGAATAAAATAAAATTTACTGTTAAATTCAGAAATTCTCCCAATGTTTAGGTTTTATAAGTTCTAAGTAAGGTCATTATTTTGGGCCTTAAATATTTAATAATAATTTTTCTTTTTCTTTACAATTCTCTTACTTTACAAATTATGAACATACAGATAAAATATATATAAATGATCAAGTCCATTCCTAAACTATAAATTCATTTTGAAATTAGAATAATACCTATTAATTATTTATATTAAATACTTGAAACATGATACCTCTTTCTAGATATTTATTTAAACTGAATAAATTTTCTATCATATGTCTAACAAAATAAAATAAAAATAGAAAGGAAAAATTACAAAAGCTGTAGCTAATTCTCATATACAATCGTAACTTTAGAAAACACGATATTTATTAAACAAATAAAATATCATAATTTATTCATGTGTATTTATAAACTACTGCCTGTAGCTGTCAAAACCATTCAAGGAGTTAAAGTTCATTGTGTGGAATTAACAAAAAATATAAAATTGTTCGCTCGGAAATGAAATATTGAAAGAGGTCAGATAGATATATTCGTGTTCAAGGCGATGTCGAGGCGTGTTGGGGACAGCCGTTGTTTAGTGGTTACTATGTCTGGTAATATTGTGTTACCAAATTATTTAGCCTACCATTAAGAGCAAAATCTCTCTACAACTTACTTAAGGATCTCGACCTTTCTAGAACAATCATCGGTTCATTTCTAGAATGTATTTCAAAGGTGGCTTTAGTAGGTTCATACGATATTTGGTTAGGTAGGGAGAGGGGCGAGAACAGTGAAGATGAGCGTGTATGCGCATAGTAAATGGACCCCTTAAACCTACACCCGGGTCGCAAGTCCCAGGCATTGTTGGCACTCCTTTTCGTGCAACGCAATGGCCCCTGCACCCGCAGGGTGAATCCATGGCATGCTGATAATCTTCGTCTCTGTCTATATATATATATATATATATATATATATATATATATATATATATATGTGATATCAGTATATTTATAACGTGTTAGGTTTGCTTAGGTCAGGTTAGGTCAGATAGGTTGATGACTTGATTTTGATCGTGTCAGCCTAATCTGAAATCTCCTACATTACCGACATTGTCTACAACGACACTGTGCTCTTTTCGCTCAATATGCGCTCAATTGGCGCCCCTAGTTATAAAAATGTTTTATAAGTGTCTATAAACCGTTACGTAACAATGTATGTAATATGAATAAATATAGATACTTTAGTCGTGAATATTTGATATCGTAAAATAATATTCCAATCTGTTATCGAGGTGTTTGTTATTGAGTCATCTTTGAAATGATAATATAAAATCATAATATCAATTTCATTATTAATAATGGCTTCCTGGTCTCAGGGGAATTGACTGAAGTGTTGCTAATAAATATGTTAATGTTGGCCCGGATTTTCTTATACCTATATATTCTATATTAAAAAGGTAATTGACAATCTTTCCTTTATATAACAATTATCGATGATATGACTAATAATCTAATCTTTAATGTAAAAATAAACGTCCTATATAGTAAAAGCAATAATCGGAGTGACACTTCTCAATTATAAAATATTTAAATATATTTGTAATTTTTAATTAATAATCCAATATCAGTAATTGAATGTAATATTTTAATATCTTTCAGCTATATATTCAAGAAAGCACATGTTTCACAAAGATGATGGCTAAATGAGAGTTGGAGTGGTAGAGTTACGAGCAACAGAGGCGTGGCGTTGAAATTGGCGTTAATTGCTTGTTAACACGGATATTTATGTCTTCAAGTTAAATGTACTCGTAAGCACTAGAAATGCTTGTTATAAATTATGTTTATTTAATATTGATTCGATAACAATATCCACTATTACTTTATAACATGTAAATATCGTAACCGTAAATCGTATTGTAATCGCATTATCAATATTTAAAAAAGGTAATTAAATTAAACATTTTTAATAATAATACCTGTATTTTCATTTAATGAATCCCGCAAAATAACTAGTTCGGGCTACTTATATAGGTAGTCCTAGTCTTATATTATTAAACCGGTGAATAGACGCAGGTGCTCTGGTACAAAGCTCCACTAATATACACTTCTCTATTGCATTTCATAAGTACATAACATTGACTAGATGCTATAAAAGTATCGTAACACACGACAAAAGTAAAATAAATATTTATATTTTTATTCTATATGTTTATAAACAGGGGGTATTTATATTTCTCGTTTTATTTTATTTATTTATTTAAAGATAAAGTCTTAGATAAAGAGTATTTCACATTATTCTTTTAAGAATAGTTTAAAAAAGTTTTAATAAGTCGTATATTTAGATTACCATATAGTGTTCTTTTTATCTACTTGTAAGTTTAATAATATTAAAATAGTGTTTATAAAACATTATATCTCCATTACTAAAAAATATACTTTTTCTTTTTCATTTAGTAAATTACTTGAAAAAAGAATAGAGTAGTAGTTTCTTGTTCGTTTTAATGACCAATCTCCTTTTGACTTGTGGAATCTGTCAAGTACAAAATAAAGTTTATACAGTACAATTTAAATTTTTTCAAACCCTGATGTTTCAATAGCAAATAAAAATTATACAACAGTCCATTACTGGCTATGTTTTAGAATAAAGTTAATATAAAAATCTGTATAAATTATAAAAGTATTTTGGTCGTCCATCAAAGAAATGCACAGGATTTTGAGATTAATCCAAAAATAAGGTAGAATTAATTTAATAATTATCCTCAAAATAAACCCAAAAAATCAGACACCAGTAATCAATTCAGGTGGCCGATTTCTACTTTCCCCTAAAACTTCCCTCTAGGGGTTCCGCCCACATTATATACCTCAATTCCCAGAATCAATTATATAATATCATACAGGAAGGGAAAAGAAAGAAGATAATATTCGTATATACTACAATTTATTTATTTATTTATTTACTCTTTATTGAATATTACAAAAGGCGAACTTAATGCCTGTTGGCATTCTCTACCAGCTAACCTTTTTGGATGGTGAGAAATTGCGGTAGGCGTAACAAAAGTAAAATTCAAAATAAAACTAGTACTAAGTGAAATTAAAAAAAAATATATATATATAAAATATATATGTATATATATATATATATATATATATATATATATACATATATATTTTATGTAATAATAATAAAAATAAAAATAAAAATAATAATAATAACTAAAATAATAATAAATAAACTATAATATAAATATAAATTATATATATATAGACAAATTATAAACACATATAATGTCTAATTAAATATACTTACATATAATAAATAGCATGTATATCTGAATGAAATGTGTATTAGGAAGATTCTAGGAAGTAGTTGCGAATAAGATTTTTAAACGACCTTTTGGTAGGTGCCCTCCTTATATTTTCAGGGAGATTGTTCCAAAGGATAGAAGCTTGAAGTCTGAAAGACTTTTGAACAAAATCAGTTTTATGGGGTAGAATGGAGATTTTAAGGTTGGAAGATGATCGAAGCATTTTGTTATGAGTTGCGTGAAGATATTGGAATTCCTTCTTTAGGTATGAAGGCGCATTTGGATCATTTAAGATTGAATAGAGGAGATTAAGTATTCTAGAGCTATTTAATAGTACACAAATATTAATAATTTTGATATTGTAAAACAATAGTCTCCATTTCTTACAATATGAAATATTATACAGGGTTAAATATCCTATTTGGAAAATTACCCTTCAAATTACAAATTTATGAAGGCGGGCGCTGCAGCAATTAAAATATTGTTTTCCTCAAGAGAATCTCATTCTAAGATACTGTAACAATATTGTATTATATTCTTAGAATTAATTGTATAAATGAGATTTTTGAAATTGGTTGTTTCGTATACAGTGGCATATCTGGTTTTTTTAACTTGTTCAGTATGGAAACCGAATATTAATACGAGACTCATTGTTTGTCAAAATAAATCTTAGATTTTAATCTCGTTTTGTAAAGAAAATAAATAATTGAAGAAATAATATTCAAACCTCATTAGTTAATTACCGTTTATAGTAAACATAGCATTGTGTTTATCAATAAAATGCTTATTAGATTTATGTAAATACTTAAAACAAAAAAGAAAAACAATAAAATAAGAAAACAAAAGAAGATCTATTATATATATATATATATATATATATATATATATATATATATATATATATATATATATATATATATATATATATATATATATATATATATATATATCACATCCCCGAGAATAGGTTTCTTAAGGGGCTACTAAACTTTATTATAGTACTGACGACCCCGGACTACAAAGAGGACTTGAGGTTTACTTAGCCTTGCTTTCTTATCAGTATGTTTTATTATCATACATTTTACTATCATGGAACACCTATTACAAACTTCGATTGATAAATTAAACATATTATTTAATAATATTTAAAAAATAGTAAAGTAATTCATATTCTCCATTACTCAATGCTATTACATTGAAAATATATTTTTACTATATAATATGACTGAGTATAAATTGCTTGACAATGCGATTGTTTATTAATCGAAATATCATCGTAAAATTATAGATAAACATTATATTGTCATATGTATAAGAGACACTAAGTATACTTAATTGTCTAAGCTGCGACTATAACTTCAAAATTACCTAACATCATAAAATATTATGAATTACTTTTAACGCTATTGTAAATTACGGACTATTACAGTACAAAACGAATTTTTTATCATCGATGTAATTTTATGCTTGTGTTCTTTTTGTTGATATTTTATTTTCTTAAGATATCTTAAAAGTAACTAGCTTCTTTTTTATATGATTTTATCTCCAAAACCACCGAACTGATTTTAATAAAATTTTGTATATATTTATTTATTACAATTACTGTTTCTCAACCTAAATCATTTTTTTTTTTCTTAAGTAAGTGTGACGTCCATATTATGTACGTGCTGGACTAAGTACGTTAATAATATCAATGTAGTAGTATTCTAGACTAGTAATATCATTAATATTATATTGTATTAATTAATTACATAGTTAAATAGCTTATCTGAGGATAGAAATATAATTTAATATTATAAAATTGAAAACTTACCGAAGTCCAGTATACATTAAATATTATGCGATACATTTTATGAAAAGAATGTCATTGACATAGAAAACACTTCTAAATAATATGGACTACAAATATAAATTTCATTACATCGATTTACTCCGAGCATTTTTCCGGTTGGTAAAGTATTCATTTTATTAGAACGCAAATCCGAAGACGCGATTGCGGATCGGTCGAATGGTAGTTCACTTTCTTGATTTACAGCTATAGGAGGAAATTTGTTCTATTGTCATTCTTCGTAAATCTAACATTACCGTTCAACATAATATCCTTCTTATTTAAGGCAGAACTTATAGAAACATGTCGTTTTTGGTAAGTGTAAAAATTAGAAGACATTCTCAGCGAAGCAAAAAAAAACAGAAGCGTATGTCGTTGTTTTCTTGACATTATGTGTTAAAAACTTCATTATGATATGTTACTTGAAGTCTAACGAGTGACTGCTAATGATTAATTCAGGTGCATTTATAATTATTATTTTTTGGATAACGGACATGAACACGAAAAAAATAATACCGTTTTATAATGTATTTTTATTCCATACAGCCTATTTTACTACCAAATCAAAAATAAGTAGTAGCTAAGTAGTTTCAATTATTTCAGCAGAACAGAATTTTTGTGTTAACAATTTAAATTTCCATTTGTTTATTTTTGATTTGTTGAGTAAATAAAATAGTAAAACTTTATGTGAATTTATTGATTGTCATATTTATCTTTATTAAGTAAAAATATGAGTTCTAATAATAATAACCGCTATCATGACGTCACGTCTTTTAATTTCTAAAACCTTACCTTTAAGCAATGCGCTGTCATATACACGCTAAATAAATAAATATACAAATCCGCATTCCTCAAGTTGTGAACATAATAAATTACAACTTACAATACTTATCATGTGTGTATGAAAATAAACTAATTATTTATTTATTTACCTTCCTTAAGGGAAATTCAAAAAGATTGAAAACGAAAAGTTTATAAAAAGCAAATGTCATTGAAGTTTCAGAATTAATATATTTATTTGATATTGATAATTAACCTTACATATTTTTAGATTATTTATTATTCATTTTTCTGACAAATATTAAAATCCTCCTCTTCGCTTTAAGCAATTTATAAATGTATATTAATAAACTATATCATTAAGCTATTTTGTCATAATTTTGTCATTATTGTTTTATCAAGCAAATTTATTAAAATAAATTTCAAATGTTCTGAAATAGACGAGTTTTATTAAATGATGCCTAAAAACGCTCTAAAAGCAAACAATTTATAAATATTTCTATTATACAAGCAATCAATAAAAGGCATTGAACTCGTTAACATCGCATTAGGGTATGAAATACTGCTTTCATTGCGATGAAAGGCCGCTGTAGTTAATGTACCGGTCGCGGTGGATTTTGCTTTTATACGAGAATTTCCAGTTTAAAAATACCTTTTTTGCAAAGCAATAACAGCTTAATAAAATTAATAAACTTTAGAAGGTCTTAATTGTTATTATTGAAATTTAGTTCAATTTTATATTATAATAAAACGGTATAAAATATAATTTATAATTGTTCAATCGAACTTCCAAAATGACACTTAAGCGACATTTGTCTCTACAAATAGGTAATATGGATATGGATAGAAGCT
Source organism: Melinaea menophilus ssp. n. AW-2005 (assembly GCA_918358695.1). Lineage (NCBI taxonomy): Eukaryota > Metazoa > Arthropoda > Insecta > Lepidoptera > Nymphalidae > Melinaea > Melinaea menophilus. The sequence goes on from OU911039.1 coordinate 2,191,647, forward strand.
GCGAAAAATAAAACTCTTTAATCAACGTAAAAAATCGTTTTCGTTGTATAGTAGAAACGGTACATTTCTAATTAAATCGTGTTATATAGGGTTGAAGTTTTAAATTAAAGCCGAACTAGTTCAAAGGAGGTATACCGTTCCCTCGATATGTTCGAAGTCTTATCTACAAATTTGTAGGGAACCCACGATGGGCGAGTCCGATTTGAACTTGTTCGGTTTAAATTTTTTAACGTAATGATCTATTTCAAAAATTATAATGAAAAAGATCGACATATTATGTCTATTATAAGAATTATACTAACGCATTGTAGTTAAAGTTTTGGCCCTGGAGTTCTTTGTATCCTATAAAGCCCTATTCCCGTCTAAAGTTTAGATTTTTTATTTAAACTATAACAAAATAAATAAAGAAATATATATACAAAATCAATTCTTTCAAGGAAGCATCACTTTTCTCCACTTTGGAATTACAATAGAAAAAAATAATTATTTACTATGCTTCAGATGTACATATGGATTCAATTAAAAAGAACTAGATTGTAATAGTCTTGATCAAGATATAAAATAAAAGTGTACTTATAACAAATACTTTAATTTTAGATTTTTAATATATTGATAAAATATACACAATAAATGTGTGATTGTGTGTGTGTGAAGCTTTCTGAAGGGTGCTTATGAATCTAATCTAGTCGCATCCTATCATCGGAGAGTAATTATTGTCTTTATCACAAAAGCAATACAATATATTGACCTCACTGTCTTCTACCGTCCCATCGGTTGGTAATACATTACATATATGGGCTGCGTAGCGCCACTTCTTAAGTCCGCATTTCTTGCACCAGAGGCTTTCGATGCCGTGTCTCCAATACAGATGTGCCACAAGCTGCTTGTATTCATAGTAAAACACTGCACAGCGATCACACGTCTAAACAACTGCATTAGAGTTAATTGGGTTATTCATATTCCTAGTACTCTGTTTGATTACTTAGAGTAATTGTCTATATTAACTTTTGTTACTTTAACTGGGTGATATTATGGTAGAAATGTATATAGTAATGAATATATATTGAACTACTGACAAATAATAAAGAGGTGGGGCATAATTATCTAATAATTGATTAATTACCTAATTAGCTACAAATATTGTTATTACAAACATTATGAAAACTTTTAATAAAATACTCCCTGTCAATAACAATAGAGTCAGTAATTATTTTTTTTTATAATTATGTTATATGATAATCTGTAAATATTTTTTACAAAAGTTATACTTTTAGTTCCTGTCTGTCTGTATGTTTGTGTTTCACTTATGTGAAGTTTCAGTTCGAAGTAAATTTCCAAGAAATTTGGTATTAAGTAAACTTTATAATACCGAGCACTGCTTATACCACTTTTATTCAACGACAGACAGGTATTTTCTTATATACTCGTATGTACATATATATTGAGATAAATTGATTTTGTTATACAACAATGATATATTTTTTTCTGGCTATACGTTTGTGTTTTCTGATTCTTACACTTTCCACAATTACTATTTCTCGAATTGTGAACAGTTTGGTGTGTTAATAGTTTCTTTCCCCTATAATCAGCTGTTTAGTCAACAAAACCATTTCATATAATATTTATCAATATAGCGGACTCACAAAGTACAGTTAATTACTTAGCTCCTTCTTTTAAGGATATGTAAATGTTAACAAAAATAGAATTTTATGTCCTCAATTTCTAGCGAATTTCCGTATTTAAAAGTGTATCCCGATTTGAATAGGGAGTTCCTTATCACTACAACTATTTACAAGAATTGATTTTAATGGAAGCAAAAAGTCAAAGACTGTTTCTTTCTATCAAAGAATAGCCGGTATGTATATCTTATGAGATGTATACCTCCATACCGTATTCTTTTGATGAATAAAATAAAATTTACTGTTAAATTCAGAAATTCTCCCAATGTTTAGGTTTTATAAGTTCTAAGTAAGGTCATTATTTTGGGCCTTAAATATTTAATAATAATTTTTCTTTTTCTTTACAATTCTCTTACTTTACAAATTATGAACATACAGATAAAATATATATAAATGATCAAGTCCATTCCTAAACTATAAATTCATTTTGAAATTAGAAGAATACCTATTAATTATTTATATTAAATACTTGAAACGTGATACCTCTTTCTAGATATTTATTTAAACTGAATAAATTTTCTATCATATGTCTAACAAAATAAAATAAAAATAGAAAGGAAACATTACAAAAGCTGTAGCTAATTCTCATATACAATCGTAACTTTAGAAAACACGATATTTATTAAACAAATAAAATATCATAATTTATTCATGTGTATTTATAAACTACTGCCTGTAGCTGTCAAAACCATTCAAGGAGTTAAAGTTCATTGTGTGGAAATAACAAAAAATATAAAATTGTTCGCTCGGAAATGAAATATTGAAAGAGGTCAGATAGATATATTCGTGTTCAAGGCGATGTCGAGGCGTATTGGGGACAGCCGTTGTTTAGTGGTTACGATGTCTGGTAATATTGTGTTATCAAATTATTTAGCCTACCATTAAGAGCAAAATCTCTCTACAACTTACTTAAGGATCTCGACCTTTCTAGAACAATCATCGGTTCATTTCTAGAATGTATTTCAAAGGTGGCTTTAGTAGGTTCATACGATATTTGGTTAGGTAGGGAGAGGGGCGAGAACAGTGAAGATGAGCGTGTATGCGCATAGTAAATGGGCCCCTTAAACCTACACCCGGGTCGCAAGTCCCAGGCATTGTTTGCACTCCTTTTCGTGCAACGCAATGGCCCCTGCACCCGCAGGGTGAATCCATGGAATGCTGATAATCTTCGTCTCTGTCTATATATATATATGTGATATCAGTATATTTATAACGTGTTAGGTTTGCTTAGGTCAGGTTAGGTCAGATAGGTTGATGACTTGATTTTGATCGTGTCAGCCTAATCTGAAATCTCCTACATTACCGACATTGTCTACAACGACACTGGGCTCTTTTCGCTCAATATGCGCTCAATTGGCGCCCCTAGTTATAAAAATGTTTTATAAGTGTCTATAAACCGTTACATAACAATGTATGTAATATGAATAAATATAGATACTTTAGTCGTAAATATTTGATATCGTAAAATAATATTCCAATCTGTTATCGAGGTGTTTGTTATTGAGTCATCTTTGAAATGATAATATAAAATCATAATATCAATTTCATTATTAATAATGGCTTCCTGGTCTCAGGGGAATTGACTGAAGTGTTGCTAATAAATATGTTAATGTTGGCCCGGATTTTCTTATACTTATATATTCTATATTAAAAAGGTAATTGACAATCTTTCCTTTATATAACAATTATCGATGATATGACTAATAATCTAATCTTTAATGTAAAAATAAACGTCCTATATAGTAAAAGCAATAATCGGAGTGACACTTCTCAATTATAAAATATTTAAATATATTTGTAATTTTTAATTGATAATCCACTATTAGTAATTGAATGTAATATTTTAATATCTTTCAGCTATATATTCAAGAAAGCACATGTTTCACAAAGATGATGGCTAAATGAGAGTTGGAGTGGTAGAGTTACGAGCAACAGAGGCGTGGCGTTGAAATTGGCGTTAATTGCTTGTTAACACGAATATTTATGTCTTCAAGTTAAATGTACTCGTAAGCACTAGAAATGCTTGTTATAAATTATGTTTATTTAATATTGATTCGATAACAATATCCACTATTACTTTATAACATGTAAATATCGTAACCGTAAATCGTATTGTAATCGCATTATCAATATTTAAAAAAGGTAATTAAATTAAACATTTTTAATAATAATACCTGTATTTTCATTTAATGAATCCCGCAAAATAACTAGTTCGGGCTACTTATATAGGTAGTCCTAGTCTTATATTATTAAACCGGTGAATAGACGCAGGTGCTCTGGTACAAAGCTCCACTAATATACACTTCTCTATTGCATTTCATAAGTACATAACATTGACTAGATGCTATAAAAGTATCGTAACACACGACAAAAGTTAAGTAAATATTTATATTTTTATTCTATATGTTTATAAACAGGGGGTATTTATATTTCTCGTTTTATTTTATTTATTTATTTAAAGATAAAGTCTTAGATAAAGAGTATTTCACATTATTCTTTTAAGAATAGTTTAAAAAAGTTTTAATAAGTCGTATATTTAGATTACCATATAGTGTTCTTTTTATCTACTTGTAAGTTTAATAATATTAAAATAGTGTTTATAAAACATTATATCTCCATTACTAAAAAATATACTTTTTCTTTTTCATTTAGTAAATTACTTGAAAAAAGAATAGAGTAGTAGTTTCTTGTTCGTTTTAATGACCAATATCCTTTTGACTTGTGGAATCTGTCCAGTACAAAATAAAGTTTATACAGTACAATTTAAATTTTTTCAAACCCTGATGTTTCAATAGCAAATAAAAAAAATGCAATTAGCATACATGCATTTATGTGCCATAAGTAACTACGAGTATATGATTAAAAGTTTATCCGTTATTATTCTAGAAACAAAAAATATGAAGCAAATACTTAAAACTTTACACTCGATTATTCATTATATAATAACTTCTAAGTCTGCTCAGATTCAGACTCAGAAGTTATTATATCCTATAAAATTAATTCTACCATAATATTATAATCTAGTAGGCTAGGAAATTGTATTACATAATATCTTTTATGCTTAGGAAAAGTATATGTCTCATATTATTGCAAAGAGTGAAGACCATAGGGATAAATAACCAAGGTTTGCGTATATGTTTTATAACTGGGTAGACATTTATTTCTTTTTAAGTATTATAAGAGATTTTGATTCCAAATAAACTTTTATAAAAAAATACAATAATTACCAGTGAAAAAATAATTTACACTAATTGAAATATATAAAAATTATATATTTTGAAGAATACAAAGTTACAAGACTTACTCTAATAATATTGTGGTGTTACTTCACTGTCGCTTTATTTTCGGTGACTTCGGGAATTGCGTTCATACTAGTGTAGCGGCTATTTTATTTGTTAAATTAGATCGAGGCACCGAGCTTGATAGAGTCAGGGTAACGACCGGACTTGCTTGTCCAGCTTTTGAGTATCATTTTCTATAAAATCTGTCCCAAAAATGTTCCCTATATACATGTTTTAGATTTAACAACGTTGTTTTAATTTAAACGTTGTTTGCTTTTTGGCGATTTCTTCAATTTAATGCATATTAGATATTTCTAAAACTGGCTTATAATAATATTATTTTTTTGTTTGAAATGAACAAAATTCTTATTTATATATTATTAACAACAAAATTAACTTTCTTTTTAGACAAATTACGGTTAAAGTTATGCCCATAAAAAAACATTTAATCCTTTTAAGGTCCAAAAGACTATTTTAAAATTTTGATTTGTTGTTAATCGTTCACAGCACGTACTATTTAATATGATGAACAAGTAGCCGCGTCGACGTAAAATAATACAGCTGCTTCTAGTTCATTACGTGCTTTGACTGTAAGGAAATTCTTTTATTCCAATATGTCGTGGTTTTCAAAGTTATATTCTTTTATTCTCAAGCAGTTTTAAGCTTGGTCTATACGTAAATATCACGAACATTTATCAAATTGTATCTTCACTTATATAAAATGATATTTAAAAATGTGAGGTGACTACCTAGTATATAAAAGTTGTTTACTACGAATACACCAAGTGTTAAACAGTAAATCTTTTTAAATCGTAAAGTTACAGCGAGATAAATTCAGTACGAGTACGAAAAATACGTTCATAGAGTTTAACAATTCATAGCGGCTCGACCTTAAAATTAAAGAAACCATCGGAACTCCATAAACACCTAAGAGTTACCAAAAGTCATCATCACAAAATCGAATGATGATACTATAACATATCTCCCAAAAGATAAAATTCTCACAGAGCTGGAGTCACGACTTCAATTTCATAAACAATTTATGATAGGTGCTCAAACAAATAAAGCAGGGCTAGGATAAAGTAAGAAAGAACAAGACTTAGAAATTATAAAATCCTTTATTCGGCAAGATGAAAACGATAATTACCGGTTGCACGCGATGAGCCTAGAATTGCAAAACGGATGCGTGACCATAGGAGATTTTTGTACTCCACTAGCTTTAAGATGGCGCACTCTGCTTCATGATTGTTCCCCAGCATTGTTAAAATTTTATCGTAATGCATTCCAAATGACTCTCCCAGATCAAAGTAACTTAGTAAGATGGGACAAAGCCACCGAAAACTCTTGCAACATCTGTGGAGAGGCAGTAGGAACCGCGAAACACTTGCTAGTAGGATGTAGGGTACTTCTAAATAGAGGTAAATACTCGCGTCGCCACGGTAAAGTATTAGAAATCGTACGAGAAGCGATTGGTCTCTCTGTAACAAGAGCGCAGAAAGGTATAACAACCACCAAAATATCAGTAGAGTTCGTAAAGCAGGTTCGTATACAAAATGAAAACTAAAACCTTATTCCATCTTGGACGCATCTCCTGATTGGACTCTCATGATGGACACGTATGAAAGGCAATACAAAATCCCCGGGGTTGTTTGTCTAATTTACTTAATTCAATATTTCTACTCAATCTAGTTTGATATGATGATCGTGTTGTAGGTTTTTGTTTGTTGTTATTTTTATTTAATACTTTAAAAATGTATTGCTGTCCGCGGTGGAAACTGAGTGCAAAGATTATTTATTGATATAAAAATATAATGGTTACTTTGGCAGTAGTTTATAAAATATGACGTTAATTATAGTACATACTATATATATATATATATATATATATATTAATATAAATTTTACCTCAATTAGAAACTTCACCTACATAAATGTGCTAATGTCTAGAACATGGATTCATATGAATTATTTTAAAATAAAAACACATATTTGTTTATTTATTTATATATTTTTCACTTTTAATCCATACCAGTGATCACTTGTGTACGTCAAATGGAAGTGACAGGAGGGCCTATTTTGGTGTCGTATGTATCATAAGTTAAATAATAATATGTGAACAAGAGTCATCTTTATGGTGATAAAAATACTCGATGCGATAAGTGAATATTAATAAATATTTTCAATTAATTGGTTCAAAATGCTGTCGAAATAGCGGCCAACTTAATTGATTTGCTGATGAACTTTTGCGTGTTTAGGAAATACCTTAAAACCAAATTTAATTACTTCTTGAACACGCACAAACAAACACGTTAATTAAAAAGTAATTGGTTTTAAATATTTTTAATAGAAATTTAAATTATATTTTTTTATATTTTTATTATATATTTTCTATTAATATATTGGTAGAAAATTTAAACTTTCTTATAAATATAGATAATATTTGTTTTAATAAAATATAGTATTATTATGTGACATGTGATAAAATATCAAACATGATATGTTAAATATATAACCACTGAAAGGTTAAGAATTAAGTTTGACGTAATTTTAGGTACTTTCAGGTTGAAGCTGTTGTATATTAGCTTTAAATAGTTTTCCGATAACTCAAAAAACCCCTTAAATGTTATCCAATGCAGATTTAAGGCCCAACTTTAATAGTGTCTCCAATTTTCCTGAAAATATTGAAATATCTGAAAGTGAATTTAGGGAAAATAGCAGGTAAACTTTTACTAATGCGTTATCTTTTAAGCTATCAATAATATTCTTGAACTCTATTAGCATTATTTTTATGTTATATCAAGAAGTTTATTATGTAAAAAATGTAATAGAACAAATATAGTTAAATATATCTGTATTATTTAAATGTATTCTAGTAATTTGAAAGTATGTAGTGACTCGACAATGTAGCTCAATATTCGTTTATTTGAACTTTATACCGCCTATTATTCATTAGCGAGGCTCCCTTGCACTGATTACATGGATTCAATTTTTAAGGATTTAATTTGAAAATAAAGCTTTGACAGGAATATTGTTTCGTACTAAAGAATTTTTGATAGTATATTTAATGTCTCCTGTTTGAAATCTTACACATATTTATTAAACTTCAATCTTAAAATAAGACCGTTTCACATGTTATGACGAAATTGGGAAGTGTTACATATCTGAATATTAACCTGCTGATAATATTCTTCAGAGTTTACAGAAGTTTAGTTACGTATAACGTTACGCTCTCGTACAAGACTTGAAGGTTGTGGCACATGTATCACGATACTTGAAATTCTTGAACCTTGTTAAGTTTAAAACTTATAACTTACACTTTATCTAATTAGAATAAGCCTGATAAAGTAAAGAACTAACAGTCTCTAATAACTTCTTCACATGCCCTCACATTAATATAACCCTGCAAATCTTCTTAAGCTCTCAAAAAGATTGTACTAAGATTGTTGAATGAAAGTAAGGTTTATTTTAACCTGAAAGTTTTCCAGCTGAAGACATACTTCATGACTTGAAGAAGTAGACAGATAATGGTTGACTAGTAATTTTCATTACTTCTCATTTTATCTTACTTAAGAGAACTCAGTCCGTCAGTGTGTCCACTGACTTGTGCAGAGATCAGCCCCGATATGATTAGCTTTAGTAAAAAGTTAAATAACTATCTCAACATCTCGCATACGTTACATAAAATATAAATCATATTTTAGTTTGAACTGTTTCAATGGTGTTAGTTATTGAGAACAATTAATATTTATAATACCTGCTCATTTCGTCTACTTAAAAGAAGAGTACTTACCTTAAATCTTTTACTTTAACAACAAACATATTAAGAAAACAACAGACTTTGAAACCAAAATATTATCAATTTTAATATATAATTAATATCACCTTTTCACATGTTTCATATTGAATGTTAAGAATACAAAAAAGAACTATAAAATATATATTTTACGGTTTAAAGAAGTTCACATTTAGCAAGATGACTTATAAACATCTAAGACAATATTTCCTTCACAGAATAACGTTATTAATTGTATAGAGCATTTTTCAGGTTTTTAACGGTTTTTCGTTACGTAGTCCATTTAATGCAAACGACCTTGACATAATTGTGATTGTATAATATTTAACAAATAGAGACTATATAGTCTCTATTTGTTATATAAGCATAGTGCTAATATTCATTAAAACCATCACCTTTTTTTTATGTTTGTGTTTTGGTTAAATTAGTAAAATAGTATAAATATTAGAAGATTTTTATTTAGACTGAAACTTTTAAAAAAAATGACAAAAACAGATATGTGTCTTAAAAACGCCGTGTTAAATTAGTAAGTACATATTTTTAACACAATAATATCGAAAGATGATTATATTTTTTCCTTTTATACTGATGTCTATATCTTATACTTATTGACACAAAATGTTCTTTATTTATATATTTTTGTGTACTGCTACATTTATTAAAAAAAACCTATTGAATCAGTAATAAATCAAATTGATATTATATAGTTTCGAGATAAATTTCACTCATAAAATTCATATGATACTGGTGCGTTCATCAGTCGTCACGCGTCAATCAAGCGGCACATGCGGGCGACTGACAACAAAGATCACATATTGTAGAGAAACATTAAATGGTAACTACTATTCTTTTATATTTATTCACGATTCATTACGCTTCTGACTATTTCGTTTGATATTTTTATTAACAGTTTCTTTATTTGGTATTGGTGAGTGGTAATTTATATAAAAAAATCTAATTCAAATTCAAATACACAAATTCAAATTCAAATACACAAATGAAATTTTATATTAAAATTTTATTTTTTGTAAAAAGCTTAGAAGATATTTTTTAACCATATTATTAATAAAGCAATTAATATTGTGTCATACGTACCATGAAATGTACCATGTACCATGTGATATTCAAAAATAATTAGTTTTTTATTTACTTCTAATAAGAAACAAGTTTCCACAAATCAATCAATTTATCTTAATTAAAGAACGCTGTTCTTGTTAGTTGGATACTTTATTTTAACATTATGAAGTAAATACCATTTAATACTAATTGCGGGTCCAAAATGAATAAAATACACAAGTTGTAGAAACGGGGATTACCTTGGATTATCTCCGCACTGAAACGATTTGATAAATCTCTTGAGAATACAATTTTGGAACCAAAAGCTTTGCCACATTCTTTTTTGATTTTATAAAACAACAAAACGTTACTCGAAATAAATGAAATTATCCACACTACATGACTTTATTGCTTTTGTAACGAGTGTATTCGTTTTTAGAGGACTATTGTTTCAGTACTTCAGCCATCTTTAAAGTATTATGTTGGTGGTACTCTTATAATATTATATTTTAATTTTTTCAGCGTCTACGAAACGAAAATGTTTTATGCCAGGTAGAGTATTTTTTTATTAGTAAAAACCTACTTTTAAATAAAAGATTTTTTAACTCAAATGTTTATTTTGGAATAGAACTGTTGGAATAGTTATAATTAAAGTTTTGTATTAAATATTGTTTTGTACGAATAAATCCTACTCAATAAATATATTTTATAAGTTTATAGCGTGGTCATTATCTGACTTTATACTAATTATTTGAAGTCGCCCCAATATGAGAAATTCTGTACGCTCTTATATCATACGTCATCTTAACGGATACGAGTACATACTTCTTCGCCATATCCTGGTTTACGCACTCAACCATGTCTTCTTCAGTCTCTCTTCTATTATAACAATCAACATTCTTACTTAAAGCTCTTGTTACATGCTTTTCATTCCGCATTACGGGTATGGTACAATAATCTCACAATGATTTTTCTCACCAGTAATACTTCCAAAGTACCTCTTACATATTTAAGTTTTACTTTATCTATTTTCAGAACCCATCCACCTCAACATTATAATTTCAGCCACATCCCTTCACTTTTTATGTTAATATATATATCGTAGCTCAGTATCCGATCCATAGAACACGGTAGGTGGTATATTCCTTTAGTCTATGTTTTACAGTTCGATCTTGAACGAATGAACCGATAGTCAAACGTTGGATTTATCGGTTGTCACTGGTATTCTGTCACTTTTGAATGTATTCTCTTTTTCTTTTAACACCACCTATACCTTCTCACTTCATCACCTTATAACTTTGCCTTTTCTACTCTTGTCTTTCGATTTACCAAATATGTATAAATTTATAAAACAAATTTAATATAGAACATTTTTACTACATAGATTTTCTGTTCTGTAAAATAAAATTTTGTTAAAAATCAAAACACATCGATTTTACAATTATTTGTGTAAGTATATTTAAATTATTGTTAATTATAGTTCAGTTAATTATGTTAAGCTACAAAAAATCTGTCATTAATAATTATCTAAACATAAAGTTTGATATTCCTTTATTTTTTATCACTTGTGGATTTAAAGTGAAAAAAAAAACTACATTACAATAGGTATAGTAAATTAATTAAAAATATATATACATATTTTCTTTCTTTGATATATTAACTTAAAAATTAACAATTTTCGTCATGGTTTATCGTTTTTGATAGTTCTGTAGCAAAAGTACCAATTCAAAGGCATCTCTTGTGCAGCCTCAGCAATATTTTATTACGCAAATAAAGATTAAACTTTAAAAAACCATTTTAATACCTATCTATCTACAAATAGCACACCGATTTATTTTATTACACTTGGCGAGCAACCATTTAAGACCCCTAAACGATTTTCAGATTTCCCCTTGTGTAAACTTATGAAACAACTTTCTTATCAGAAACCTAAAAGTAACTTATTAGATTGAATGTTAGTAATGTTGTTAAATGTTGTTTAATGTTATTTTTTTCTAAGATTTATACGAGTAAATCTACTATTGGTTACTAACAAACTTACTAGGGACCTGAGTTCTAAAGATAAAATGTTGTAGTAATATTCGGGTTGACGATATTTTTATGGAATCCCTTACATATTTATAGTTTTATTAAAATATTTTATGAAAGTTTATTTAGTGCTTTATTCTACTAACTTAATTAAGGCCACTTAAAACAAAGGTTATAACAAAAACATTTATATTTATTAAAATCAAGATTTATAAGCTTTTCTAATCAAAAGTAAGAAAGGCTAAGGATGTCGATAATAAAAATATGAAAAAGTGTTGTTTGCTTTTGAATTTCAATTTTCACTAAATAAAATAGTCTATCTGTTAATTAATTACTTCGGGTCCTTTTATTGGTCCTTGTGTTGTTGTTCGATGAAGCCGTATATATGGAAAATGGGTCTGAACAGTTGCGTTGCGTTGGCAAACCGGTTTGGCGTTTAGTTGGTGCTTATTGTGACGGGTGCCTAGTCGAGGAGGGTAGCGGAATCCAAAGCAACGACTTTCCGCTGGCCGCCCACACCATAGTCGCCCTCGCCTCCTTCGCCTACTTCTGCCCTAATGATTATGTTTATAGCATCTCAACCCCACCAACCCTCTGGTTATAAAGGTTGAGCCGCTATACATGTGGTCCAGGTTTACCCCGGTCACATGGATCCTTGTTACGGCAGATCTGACCCCCGAAGTCATCCGACAACGGCACTATTAAGCCTAGTAAGCTCGCAAGGCTATCGGTCATAGACAAGTCCAATCGCGACCACCCTGCTACCTTTTCTCCATGAAAGGTTCCGGAGCTGTACGGCACGCTCACTTCCCGTGTGATTTCTCACACTAGCAATAACTTGCTGAGATCGTCAGAGAGGCCAACTACCAGTTTCCTAGCTGGTGCCGGAGCTGTACGGCACGCTCACTCCCCGTGTGATTTCTCACACTAGCAATAACTTGCTGAGATCGTCAGAGAGGCTAACTACCAGTTCCCAGCTGGTGCCGGAGCTGTAGGACACGCTCACTTCCCGACAGGCGATCGGGCCGCAAGTCTACCCTATACTACAGTCGGGTGACCGGATAGATGCTAGCTCATCCATCTAACCTCTAAGCAGGAGGCTACCCGAACTGCAGGGATCCCCGAAGGGATCTCTGCTTATGGACCGTTCCAAGCCCCGAAGTAAAAGACCGCAGCAGCCCTTCGCCTTAGGCTGGTCAATTACCTCTCGCTGCGCACGAGATCCGACGAGCCCCCGACAACTGTGGGAACCCAGACGAACAGCGCCGAACCTCTACAGCTAACCACATTACCACTACGAATCCAACACCAAAACCGGTAACCCGGCAGTTTACACGCGCAAGCGCATGCGTCGCTGCCGGAGGGCTTAGGTACCGGGGTCCCGTAGTACCCTGATCTTAGCAGCTGACCCGTAGTTCAGCTGCAAACTATCTACCGCCGGGTATCTCAGTAGATAGGATATCTATCTATCTACTGAGATAGATATACTGAGATAGATCTACTGAGATAGAGATATGGGTAGCCTCCTGCTTAGAGGTTAGATGGATGAGCTAGCATCTATCCGGTCACCCGACTGTAGTATAGGGTAGACTTGCGGCCCGATTTGCTTGTCGGGAAGTGAGCGTGCCCTACAGCTCCGGCACCAGCTGGAAACTGGTAGTTAGCCTCTCTGACGATCTCAGCAAGTTATTGCTAGTGTGAGAAATCACACAGGAAGTGAGCGTGCCGTACAGCTCCGGCACCAGCTAGGAAACTGGTAGTTGGCCTCTCTAACGATCTCAGCAAGTTATTGCTAATGTGAGAAATCACACGGGAAGTGAGCGTGCCGCACAGCTCCGGAACCTTTCATGGAGAAAAGGTAGCAGGGTGGTCGCGATTGGACTTGTCTATGACCGATAGCCTTGCGAGCTTACTAGGCTTAATAGTGCCGTTGTCGGATGACTTCGGGGGTCAGATCTGCCGTAACAAGGATCCATGTGACCGGAGTAAACCTGGACCACATGTATAGCGGCTCAACCTTTATAACCAGAGGTTTGGTGGGGTTGAGATGCTATAAACATAATCATTAGGGCAGAAGTAGGCGAAGGAGGCGAGGGCGACTATGGCCGCCCACACCGAAACCGAACCGAACCGAAGGGTTGGTGGGGTTGAGATGCTATAAACATAAACATTAGGACGGAAGGAGGCGAGGGCGGCTATGGCCGCCCACAGATAGTTGGGGCCCAATTAGTGGGTCACCCACCCCCGAAAGGCTACCCCGCCAGCTGATTAAAATCCCAGGGTGGCTCCATCGTGCTGATTGGCGACCAGATAAGGAGGCCCGATGGCGATCCCTGGGAGGGTTCGGGCGTCCCCGCAGTCTCTTGACTAGCCTCCCAGTGGCATGACATCAGCAATTTCGGCGCCGGGTTCGATACGTACCGCCTCGTTCAACTGCCATTTCTCATCACCACTTGTATACTCGTTAGAGCACAACTTTTGCTCACAAGCCGGGGTCTGTGTGTACGCACGGAACGACCTCTGTATCCTGCGTCTCCGACATTTTGAAGACCCCACGTTTTCTTCCTTATGGATTTTAGTAGACAAAGGAAACGAAAAAATCCTTTATTCCTGTGTCTACCGTTCGCACAGCGGTGATCAGGAGATAACTAGATTATTTGAGTATCTCGGTGAGGCTGCCGATATTTCTCTGCATCCGTACCCTTCAGTGCAGCTCGTTTTTCTGGACTTTAATGCCTGTCATCAGGACTTTCAGTTCCCGTACCGACCGTACCGTAAGACCGACCATGCTGGAACAGAAGCGTGGAACTCTGTGTTGTCCTTCGACCTCTTTCAGCTGGTGAGGCAAGCGACGAGGGTACCAGATGTAGTAGGCCATACAGCCAATTGCCTTGACCTTTTGCTGACAACTGATCCGGACAGGTTTACTGTAGAGCTAACCTCCCCCTTGGGAACCTCAGATCACTGTTTGGTGAAATCTGTATTTACATATTCCCCACCAGCTTTCGAACCACATGGTGTTAGGCGAGTATGGAAATACAAGTCAGCAGATTGAAATGAGATGCGGCATTTTTTTGCGTCTTATCCTTGGCGGAAGGGCTGTTTCTCTTCTTTGGATCCGTCGAGTTACGCGGATGCTATAACCGATGTGGTACATCAGGCAATGAAGTATTTCATTCCTTTTGCTGTCGTATCTATCGGTGACAAAGCTCGCTTATGGTTTAATGCCGAATGTGATCATGCTGAAGACCAAAAACATTCGGCATACCTCATTTGTGCTGATGCTTGAAGCCGCAAAGCTCCGGATGTAAGTTTAAAGAAGAGAGCCTTTAACAAAGCTGCCAAGTCCTATAAAAAGGCATTACGGAAGGCGAACGATCTCCTCAGTGACCGACAGTACGGGTTTCGCCGAAATAGGTCCACTGGGGACCTTCTAATGTATGCTACGCACATCGTTGATTATTCAAAAGTAACAAAATATAGGAAATCTATCGTTCGATCCTTAATCCAATATTATTTCAAAGCTCTAATGCTAAAGACGTCGTAATATTATCTCTGACCCTATTACAATTTCAATACGTACCGGTTACTACTGAGTCTCAATTCATTGAAGATGTGTATCTGGATTTATGTGTATAAATCCAGCCGTTAAGTGGCACCCTTCTTGTTTTAGTATTGTGAACAAATAAGGTCCCCATTTTATAGTCCCGGTTCAATGTTCGTCTGCGAGTCTGAGTCATTAGATTGCCTTCGTCCCGAATTCGTTACATACAAAGATGTCACTTGTGCAAATCAGGCTTCATATTAGGTACGTATAATTGAGATATTCACGCATATTTTGTACGGTTATTAAGTTGGTTAGATCTAATAAATTAAAATGAAACAACTATAAATTTAAAATAAGTTAAGCTGGAATTATATAAACACGAATGAGGAATAACATTTCAATGACTATTAAATATATTGCGGGTTTATTTGAGAGTTTACGCTGTGTCGAACAATTAGTTAGGCTTAATAATAATGAAAATTAAATTAAACATTAAACAATTCAAAACTCTTTATGCAAGTAAAAAAAAATACACAGAAAAAACAGTGAATATGGAAGTATAATTATTCACTTGAGACTAAAATATAAAGATTATTTTTCAAGGTAATAGTGCCAGTGTTCCCATCGCGGGATAAAAACATGGAACTATTGGGATGAAGTTATATTTTCTAGTTTTGTATAATAGCCTTGGTTGCACTAGCGTCCTATTTCTTCTACTTATCTTGGTGATAGTTGGTCTCGCTATATTACTACAGAAATAACAATGTTCGGTATGACAATATAAAAAACTATATGTAATATAATTAAATATAATAATATTTCATTAGTGAATATAAAACGAAAAGTGATTAAAAACACTAAATATGGCAAAAACTGTAAGTACGTTGAATAAATACCTACTATTTACATTTGACAAAGAGATAATTTGGAACAAAGTTTTTATAAGCTCATAAAATCACTAAAAGTCTATTGTATTTTGTTATACAGTTACAAGTCTGGATATTTAAGCTATCTGAAAATATGAAGTAGATAATTAAGAACATACATAGACAATGTAAGCATTTAAAAATATACTTATTTGTTTGTTATGCATTTTATTAAATATTTTGCTATAAATTTTAATATATATTAATTTATAATAATAAATCTGTTAATAAAAATCACTGAATTCCGTTTTCCGCTACCTGGCAAAATACCAACTGAATGTTGCAGTACACCCTGGCGTAACAAAACGACTTGTGATACGATATTCTTATAGTTTATTTAATTATGTGTTTTGAAATATTATAACACACAAAGAATACTTTACAGCTGAAGTTTTTATGTTATTGGTATATCGACTTCAAAGGCAACCCTAGCAGTGAGTCTAAATTATATTATAATCTAAAATAAAAGTTTCTTAACTTTTTTATTTATTTATATAATAATTTAAATGAATTGTTGTGTTCATTTAAATCGTTTTGAAATGGATGGAATATATAAAAATAACCAGAGGTGTGGTTAAAAATTGGTACATAAAATATAATTAAAATGAATGATAATATTAATCTGCCTGTAAAGTTTTATACTTCTAACATGAATCTACAAAAGTATATTCAAGTTTAGAGTTTATTATGCATGTGAAATAGCGGTCCACTGTCGAGTGGAACAGCTAGTCAAGTTTTACGCACGGCGAATGACTTTTAAAACAAAAGATTTTATTTAAAATATAATCATTTTAAATGACAAGTCATTTCTATCTCCTCTTCTATTCTCTATATTTATTAATGAAATCTCTAAAGTCATTTCTTGTCACTACCATCTCTATGCAGACGATTTGTAGCTGTACCGACATACCTCCCTAGCCGACCTTAATGCTTCAATTGAATTACTTAACGATGACCTTAGGAAGATTAAGCAGTGGGCCGATGAATACGGCCTCGTTGTCAACCCGCTAAAATCACAAGCCTTAATTATAGACAGTCGGCAATTGCGTAACTAACGTACTACTACCACTACTACCACTACTACCACTACTACCACTACTACCACTACTACCACACTACCACACTACCACTCTGCCACTGCCACTGCCACTGCCACTGCCACTGCCACTGCCACTGCCACTGCCACTGCCACTGCCACTGCCACTGCCACTGCCACTGCCACTGCCACTGCCACTGCCACTGCCACTGCCACTGCCACTGCCACTGCCACTGCCACTGCCACTGCCACTGACACTGCCACTGCCACTGCCACTGCCACTGCCACTGCCACTGCTACCGCTACTACTACTACTATTACTACTACTACTCATAAGTTTACACTTTCCAATGACTTTAAGTTTTTATTAATAGTTAAAATAATAGGTGATAAAATATAGTAGGTTAGGGTACTTTTTGTCCAACAATTTATTTTTAAATATTTTTTACCAAGGGAGCTTACTGCACGGCGATACAACTGCACAGGTCATACAAATATTAAGATAAATTTAAAATTTCCATAAGCTCTCTTCATAAATATTTTTCGTTTTAGTCTTTGATATAAAAAATATCTTCAAACAACATGTCTTTGTGAAATGTTCCAAAAATATTGTTATTGTTAACAAGTTGTGTGTGTGTGTGTGTGTGTGGGTTCGCAACCTGCATGCGAATGTTGCTGTTACTGACAGCCATTCCTCGAATAATCAATTTATGCGCAATATTGTCACATATTACGTTGATATATCTATGAAATAAGATTATCTGGAAACAGCTTTGAGAAATCTGTTCGAGTGCTTTGAGGGATAAATACGAGTATGTGTGTGACTTTGTTGGCTGTAAATTGGTATCATTGCTTAACAAGATCTATAATTTTTAATTCACATTGGCGGGGTGATTTATGCGGATGTTATTATGGTAAAAATTTAATAACTATATTTGTTCGACGAAGGGGACTAAGTTCAGGGCACTCAGGCTAATTAGTTAGTTCTGCAACTAAGTGATTGCTTTGTTACGTTGTTGCGTCGGATAATAGACATTTTTATTACGACGGCTACTCTTAATTTCAAAGTTGACAGATGGCTTAGTTATGGAAGTTTTATAGAAATATATAAAATAATTTTCCTGAAAACTATAATTTAAAATACAATCATTAAATCATCAAATCATAAATTTCTTTTCAAAAGCTGCTTTGTTTTTGTTGATCTAAGCTAGTCTTATTAAACATTTTAAGATGGGCATTTAGACCCTACCTCATTATTATATTTACTTAGAAGCAGGGTTAGTAGAAATAAAAAAATTAAATACTAAAACCGTGTTTCAAAATTATTACATAAATAAAATTAATTTCACTCAGCCTTTCAGTCATTCAGAATATTATGGTTTTAATATCATCTTTTCAAATTAATCTCTCGAGACGATTAATAGATATGGTGATAATAATTGCCAATGATAAACTATCAACAACGACCTAAGACCTTAGTAAAATAATTCTTACTACACGTCATAACCACTATAAGAAAATTTTAAGAAAATTGTAAAAATGTTATGAATAGATTTCGAATAATGTTGATTAAAATAACTTAAATATTTTTTTTATAATCCACATTACACATAATCAAAATATAGCCCTAATCTCCATTTTTATCACAGGCTACTTAAACCTAATATATATATTATTAGTAGTATATATATTAGTAATTACTATTTAAGCTACAACAAACTTCCTTTTATACTCACTTTAAAAGTTTCTGAGCGCTTTCTTTTCAGCGACGACGCTTTATTTAATTTTAAATGCCTCCAGAGGCTTTCTTTCTACCTGAAGCAAAATGTCTTAGGTAAAATTATAAAGTAAAAATGAGAACAAAGAGTGAGAAGTTATTTTAGTTTTATCTACGTTGAAAAATATTACTATAGAATAATAACTACTAATAATGAATCAATATGTCGTATTGAATTAATAGTCTTGCTTAATAGCCAGTTTGTATTTTAAAGGAATGACTTATTACTTGCAAATTATATAATTAAATAATATTTTATAGTATTGTGGCAGTTTATATCAGACAAGGACGGAACATACGGACAGATAGACAGATAGGCGGACAAGCAAGATACAATTCTAAGGAGACTGATTATTCCATTTATCTTACATAAATATATATATATAAGGAAAGTTTTTTTACTATATTTGGTCATATTCGTGTTTTTAATACATTTTAAAAACCATATGTATTTCAGTTATAAAGAAGTTATATAAATAACTTTCCGAACTCTCAAAACCTCTTAACAACTTTTTATCAACAAATACGCGGTTAAACACGCGAGATGTCTGTCTGTCTTGACAAGTAATGCAATTCGCCACACAATAACACACACACACAAACAACCGCTAAGGAATTAAATTTGGTTGTTATCGAAACTAGCTTTTGGAAATAATTTTTTATATGAATAAAATATTACAAACATTTAAATATTTACAAACATATAAAAATTTGGAATTATTTCGTTCGTCGTTTTAATTATATAATTCATTGTTGATTTAATTATCGAAAAATATAAACTTCACTTTCTTTTAAAAAACGTAGACACACAAAAACACAAGAAATAGCTAAAAAATCTGATACTAAATATCTGTGCTTTACATTCTCTTCAATTTTTTATATAGTATTGGTTTAATTTCACTTTTAAAACCACAAAAATATATTTAATAGCAAAAACAAATCATATTTTTCTGAAAAATGTGAAGTGTGCTTTTAATTAAAAACATAATTATACACTATCAGAGGTAAAGCAAATTCAGTTTTAATTGAAATAATGATTTAATTGAATTAAAATTAAAATTAAATTATTCAATACATAACACTAGTTATACAATTCTGCAAAGTCTCGAGAATAATCAATTGAAACTTGGTGACGTTTTTTAAACATTGCTTCCTATTACTTTAGTAATTGTTAACTATACAAAATTAAACATGTCTCTGATGTTGACAATTTCATTCAATTTACGTTACGTTATAAAAGAAAATTTTAAAAATATGTTTTTTTATTTATAAAATTACAATACTAAAACACCATAACTAAAAATATACCTATTATCATAAAGCTGTCATATAGCACATGTTTATGTAAGTTATATTATGTCTTCAGAACCTACTTACAAATTGTAGTCATCAATATATTCCAAGTTTATTATTACAAATTCCTGTAAGTATTAAAAAAATATTGTCCTCTAAATCAGAAAGAAACACATATGTACATAGAAATATTATACAGAGGAAGTGCTTTTACCAATTATAACAATAATAACTTAATTGGGCTATTTACACAAAATAACCTAATTAAATGTATTGTAGTTGTATTGAAACAAGTGTATAGGACACTTGATTCCCCTATGAAAAAGTCATGGAAAGAATGATAAATTCTAATTTTAATATTTTACAATTGTACCGATTTTTTAAGAAAAATTTAATCTTCAAGACGAGAATCCATACCGAATTCCATTAAGCACAAATGTCTGTGATCGAAAAGGAAAAACAATTATTTGATTGTTTGCATCGCTGTAAAACAGACAAGAAATTACAACACCATAAAGATATAATATAATATAAGACGAAGAATAAAATTTAAATCATAAAGTTATGTTTAACAAATTGTAGACAATAAGAAATAGGATTATTTATACATCTAGTTTAATGTACTTTGAATTTATTTTGTAGAGTATTTTATTTCTATGACGGTTATTTTTAAATAGAAATGAAATCGTTTTTACGAGTAAAATTTATTTTATTCAAATTAAGAGTTAAAAGTTTGAAAATTGTTACCACCTCTTTATCAACTCTATTTGTAAGTTTGTTAGTTTTTCCTGTGTTATGTTGTGGTTTGAATAAATTCAGCATTCTTCTTAAATTATGAATATCCTTACGTATTTATATTATTATTATTTGCATAAATCACGTTCCTTGTAGGTAAAACTTATTAAGCAAAATAAATTTCACAACTGACCCAATAAAATGTCATAACTTTATCGTGCATTATTGCATATATTGCATTATTTTATAGTTGGCTGATTTGAAAGCAATTCAGGAGAATTGCGTTCAAATGTGAGGGGAATATTTTATCACAGAGTTTTATTCTTGAAATGAGTATTTTGCATTTTTCAAGTACAAAGTAAAAAGATTTTTCCTTTCACAAACAAAAGGAACCGTTTTTTTATAAAATATTTTATTTTATTTTAGAATGTCTATTTACATATTTCTAAAATAATAATAATCGATAATTAATAAATTCAGAATAATAACTACAGGATATTGTAGTGGTGTTGGTTCTGCATACATACTCGTAGCTACTGGGCATTGAACAGGTTATTGTAAGTTCGGATATTATACATTTCAAATATTATTCAATAATATTTAGTCTGTTACGTGTACATAAGCAAACAATAGGTGGTACAAACTTGTTAATGGTCTGCAAAATAAAAATTAATAGCATATTGCTATATAAAAACAATAGCTAGCAACTTATTTGAGCAATTCAAAATAAGCGGAAACTATTTTATTTTCAATTTAGAAACTCGTTCACATGAAATGTATCATTAAAAATTCTAATATCATCAAAATATTTATTTCATATTATTAGTTATTTATTTTAGAGTTTGTCATTTTAGTTTCTTAAAGTTAAAGATGAATAAGGTCATTAAGTTACAATTGTCGGGCGTAAAAAGTTTCCATTCTTAACTTCTAGTTTTTCTTTGTAGTTTATTTAATATTCGATATTAAATGACTACAGTGATTTTATTCTATAATGTTAGTGACATATCTCGTGTAGCGTAATTTTCTTTTCTTGTATCTATAATCAAATTATCTTAGATGCTTCTTAGTTTTTAATTTTTTGTTAACGTTAATTCGGTGAAGAAAAATCAACAAGAACAAATCCGCTCAAAGCCAAATGGGATTGTGTCATTTGAGCGCTTCTACTTTGTTTACTTTGAACCTTGTTTTCAGATATAAAAAACACAATGTCTAATTTCTTTCCTGCTCAGTTTATTTTGATGCTTATTGAAATGTATTGTTTCTAATAAAATCAAAATAATTTTTTGTGTTTTTATGGTATTATTTGTATAAAATAAATACTTCAAATACTTATATTTCTTTCTGTGTATTAAACAACTTAATCACATAAACTATTAAATCAAGATACCTTAACTTGGAAACAAAGCAGCTAATTAATTTATTTTAAAATATTTATTCTCGAAAACCAATTTTAAACATTAATAACACAAAGAATAAAGTTCAATTTATCGATTTTAGATTAATATTAAAATTGTCCACATTAGAAGTGTTGCAGGAATACAAGATAGGATAAAAATAACAATTATTATAATATACTTTAAGGGGCATAGCAAAATGTATGTATACTCGTTCCATTTCATGCATCAGTGTTGATATATACAGACACTGGGACTTTTTCGTGTTTACACGCTGACTTCCCAGACAAAAAAAAAATACTATATTTACATTTACATTTTATATACAATTACAGGTATTTAGAAAGTTTAAAGATGTAAGTGTAAAGATGATGACTTATTAAATGTATTCTTTATAACAAGAGTCTTTGTAAGTCTAAAATATAAGTTCAATAGGAGTGAATGTGAATAAAATATATATTGTAAAGAAGAGCAGCATACTGTTTACTAGCTAGTATAGCATGTACCTGAAGACACAATCTCTTAGAAGCTATATGTTATCAGTGGTCAAGTTTCCAGCAAACCTGCAGTTCACAACGTGCAATTCATTCTAGCTTGAAATGGCTTACTCCATTTCGCTGACTGCCCAGCCTTCATCACAGCTCCGCCCAAGCCCGGTCATCTGCTAAAGAACATTGATCCAATTTACATTGAAATTGTTTAAGGATAGCCCCGGGATATATTAAAAGACATACTTTTGTAAATGCCATTTAATTATATTGCTCAGATCAAAATCTATATTTAAAAATTATAGAAAATTAATACTATAATGTATGTATGTATGTAATATAAACAACTTATGTGATAAATATATTTTTTCGTTTGTTTCGAAAGTGTTTACTCATTTCATATTGCGTTTTTTTTTACTGACGGTTTTTTGTTACTCAAACATAAATAAAGTTTCTCATTTAATCCACTTAATTGGTACTGTAAAAAACTCTTCGATACGTAAGTAGATGAGCAGACATTATCTTTATCATTGATGAAATAGCTAACTAGCTAAATATAGGAAAAATCGAGGCTAAAGGGAATTACATATATATTGTATACAACAATATTTGTATGATATATTGTTATAAAAAGTATATGCTTTTGTAGTTTACTATCAGTACTGAAACTAAAAAAAATATGCCGTTAATTCACACTTACAGTTATAGTTAAATCATTTGTAGTGATAGTGATCGTGTAATGTCCGAACGATTTGACAGATTGTGGACAATCCACAATACGCTAGGATTATGTACCGATGTTGTCATTTTATTAATACGTCAAAGTATGTCAATGGACTACAATCATAATTATTCACAGTATTATGTTGTGATTTAATGATAAAATATATATTCTGAACCTGTAAATAGCTATGCTCGAGTTATTATTGCTTGTAAATCCAGACAGAAATCCTAGATGTTGTTTATATATATTTAAATTTAAATTTTAAAGTGTTTGTAAAAAAAAAATATTAATTTTATTATCAACTTACTGGCTGACTATTCAAGGTCAAGTATATTTTTATTTATTCGGGATCAAATTTCCAAACGCTATACAATATGTTATTTTAATACCAGGATCCAAGATTCAATAATGGATTACTATTTCATTGTCATCCTTTTAAAATAATGAAGTTAAATTAATATTTCAACACTTATTTATTTACTTATTTTGTAGTATTCAAATACTACAAAAAAGATTTTTCCACGAATTATCAAAACCAATATGGATTTGAAATAAGATTCTTAGAAAGAATATCGGTGAAAGATATAAGTAATGTGTAATGTTTACTAAAATATGTTTTTATACTGATATGTATATATATACATATATATATGTATATATATATATATATATATATGTTACATTTTATGTAAATTATAACAATTATTTTATGAATAGATTTTTATGAATTATCCAAATTTATGAGTCATGGTATAATAACTATGTTTGCACGAACCAACAGTAAACAAGGATAATTATTATGTATTCAATACTATAACCTATATTAATAGAATCTCTATAAGATGTAATAATAAAAAATCTCTTACTGCTTTACAAGACTTGATAGTTGCATGTGTATCAGAAATAGCAATTATGTGAAATTATTTTTTAATACTTTAATTGTATAAAAATGTTGGACTAATTTTTCTTGGTATTTTTATTGAAATATGTTCAATTAGTTTATTAACTGTGTCAAACAGATCTCAATTGATAATATTATATGTCCTAAAGAATGTTGACTTTGTTTAGATTCATTGGATTCAATACTCTCTATAAACGACAAATATCGGTCCTTTTTGTGAATAAATTGAATCAATCTCATAAACATTCAAGAAATTGAGAGTAACACAATCTCAGGTTTTTTCTTTTGTCTGTATAAGTATTGCAGATTTACTTGTTTTATATCATAATATTTTACTATACTGCAGACATATCTTACTATACTATTCATTTTCAACATATATCATAATATTTAAATAGATTGATTAAATAATAATAATTGTATATTAATTCTTTTTTATTTAAGATGTAAGGAGACTAGCTTTAAAAACAAATAAGTTAATTGAAGCAAAGGCAACCATTTCTGAAATGTCACATAATATACATAATTGAAGTCTCACTCTCCAAATTATTGCTGAACGTAAAAAATATTAAATAAAAAATTAAATAAGACTTGGTTAATTATTTTTTCTGAATATGAGAGGATTATTCGATTCAATGAATCAAAAACATAAAGAGGATAAAAATCTTATATGCGTAGATTTTCTATAATTTCCTCTTTAGAAAAATACTTTAAAATAACTCGTTATTGTTTGGTAATATTAGACCATGTTTGAGGAATAGGAATGAAATTCTCAATAAGCTTTCCACGTATAATTTGTATTGACGTTGCTTAAAATCAATTTTATTTCAAGTTCAAAAAGTGTCAAACAAAATTCATTTTGTTAATAACAATATTATTAATTCGAGTTTTAAAATTATGCATGTTTCAGATGGACACAAATGATACAACCATTTACTAAAATAGTAAAAGAAAAAGTGAATGGTTATTGAACTAATATAGAACCGGCCACTATTACCATAATGTATAACTAAATTTACCTCCTTTATAGCTACTATATATTTTATAACTGTATCTATTCCTCAATTCTTGTCTGTATGTCGGCAATAAGTAGATGCTTCCTTCAATACCAGTAAATTTGTTTCAGTTTCTTTTCAAATACCCCATGTTATGGTAAAAGTTTTATTTAATTTTTTTCTTTAGTACTAGTGGGTTACATTGATTCAACGTTTATATTTGTATGTAACGGTTAAATACGCAAATAAAACTCTGTATTATAAGCGTTACCTTAATATTTCATCCACACATTTCTAAAGAATTAAAAGTAAACTTTTACAAAATATACTCATTTACAGTGTTAGGAAATCTCATATTGATTTTAACTAACTACTTAATATAATTTGAACTGAACATTGAATAGTTTTGTGTTATAAGAATTAAAAACAGAACGATTACAACAATATTTGTTTTGAGTCATTGAAAATAAGTTCAGTGTGTCGTTCCTTAATTATTGACTTCCGTCTAAAATACATAATTTTGGTATTTGATATCTCACGCCAGAAATATCCATATTATAATATAATACAGGTAAATTCTCTCTCTGGCTCAACATTGCGGGTACCGCAGTT
The DNA here is from genome assembly GCA_918358695.1 of Melinaea menophilus ssp. n. AW-2005. Lineage (NCBI taxonomy): Eukaryota > Metazoa > Arthropoda > Insecta > Lepidoptera > Nymphalidae > Melinaea > Melinaea menophilus. The sequence goes on from OU911039.1 coordinate 2,217,912, forward strand.
AACTGCTTTTGATTACAGTAGATATTGAAACCCGACCATGAAAACTACTTTGTAATGAAACGACAGAAACCGCTAAGTTTGAATATCGCAAAGGTTTAAATAATAGCATACTAAACAAGACGCTTCTATTAAATCACAAATAGATACATTTCTGAAAATGTAATTATAATATGTATATAATAATTTTACAATAACAAAGCGCAGTAAACTTGGCTATTAATTATAGATCAATCAGATTATCAGTACTCTATACGCATTACATTACTCTAAAATATATTATTGTCAGAACTTAAACGATTTCTATTTCTTATTAATTTATAATGGTGAAAGTTCTGTTAAAATCAGTCCAGCTGCTTTGGAGATTAGCTGGAATAAAGAGACAGTAGGAATAAGAAAGAAACGAAGTACCGTATATACTTTCATGTACATTTAGAGAAAAACTGTTAATTTGGAATTACAAACAAATACTATAGACTTTAATAAGACTACATTTTAGAAACAATTTCATAAATCATCGAGCTGATCAATTATTCCATTATGAACGGAACCAGATTTGATTACTTTACTAAGCTACGAGACATGACTAAGATTGTGGACATAACTTTAAGGTTCTTTAAGGTTCTTTACAGGTTTTCGTTGCGAAACGATTTTATTTATTTTCACTAATACTGTATTTGATAATACTTTATCTCTTATTGTAAAAGTCATACCTTTGATTATCAAATGAATGACAATTATTAGTATATTTAATAATATATGTATTATTAATAAATTAAATTCACAAATATAAAGCATTGAAGGTATAAAGTGATTATGTGTGGTTGAATGAAAGAAACTCAAAGGAAAGAAATACAATGATTAAAAGAAAATAAATAAAAAAGATGAAACAGTAATGCCGACGTCCATGGACATAAGTTGTATATAGGAGGAATGGTTCTTTAATAATTCCTAATAGGTCATTATAAGATTATTAAAACTGTGTGGCAGTTTTCGTAACGCAAAATATTAAATATTTTTTAATTTCATTCAGCGGCTAAAGAAAGATCCGGGATAAATTAATGAAAAAGAATAAGGTGTTTTTGAATCGATTAAAGGAAAAGGTGATTTTTACAATTTTTAACATTATCACATATTTATCCTCTTTAGAAACACTCACAATTTTTGATGTTTTTATTTATTATATACTTCAATTATAAGATTAATAATTAATAAGATTCGTGTGATAATCTTATTTTATACATGAAACTGATTATTATCATTTACATATGATTTGATTTTAATTGTATATCATTTCACATATATATATAAACTTATACTTAATTCATACATTATATTCATTACACATTTTGTAGTTTTCCAGATATAAATTAAGAACTTATTTTACGTAGCAACAGTATTATATTTTCAAAATTATTAATTCCAATTGCTTTAAACACCATAAAAAAATATTTTATGGAACGGTACTCAAACAACCAATATATGTTAAACTGTTTGAAGTAGAAATTTATGTGGCCTTGAATATGTGGTCGATTACAAAATTTCATAAGTTCTAATGATGTAAAGAACATCGTACTCTTAAATTTTAAATAGCAAGTTCATGAAAAATAGGCGAATTATAAGTACACGATGCCGATTTATGATTGATATTATATTGGAGATAAAAAACATATATTATTGTGATGTCTTTGTATTCCGCATAAATTAATGGTTTCTGCATTAAATATAATTTAAGTCTGTTTACTCTTCTTTTTATGTTATAACTTAAATACATATTTATGAAAAGCTTTAGGAAACGACGTTATAAGACAAAAATACGTTAAACATTTACAAATGGCTTGAATGTATTATTATTTTATAGCGTACTCAGAACTTACTTTATAAAAGGCTGAATCAGACCGTATTTTAAAGCTTTTAATGGTGCTTTACTTTACTTCAGCGGATCGTTAATATTTGTTGAAAAGCTGGAAACCGCTTTATTTTAACATTTAACTATTTTATTACTAACGCACAGCGCTTAATATGATGTATTTAAGTTGGAGGAAATAATACTACTTCACTACGCGTAATTAATATATTTATAACTAATATGTTATAATTAGTGTTTCAATCAAAATTAGCAACGATTATTTAAGTTTATGAAAATTTAAATAATGTAGTTACTTAGTGGTCGCAATTTTAATTTAATTAAATGAAACTAATATATAAGGATTGTTTTATAACAATATTTATTATTTCGATCCATGATTTTTAATTATAACTATCTTAAATCTGTTATATATATTATTATAATTATTATTAGATATCTAATTTCTATCGGCAGAGATTGAGTCTATTAAACTTAAAACGATGACTCCTCAACTTCTTCGATTTAGAAGGAGTTGATCGATATACGTATGTGTTTCACAATAGATGAAATGTGATAAGCATGCTATAATGAGTATAAAGTAATATTCTTTTAGCAGAAATGAGTTTATGTACGCGCACGTGCGCACGGTGTAAATTACTAAAGCCGTGCTACTACAAATATGAATGTGAAAATATGTCTATTTAACAATTTTTTTTTCATATGCAATATCTAATTATATTTTTAAGCTAATGTAAACGAATATTTGTTTGAAATTAAAATAATTCTTTTTATAATTATAACAAAATTACAGAATATCTTATTACCAATACATACTTTTTGGTTTTTTGTTTTTTTTTCATTAAAAGGAGGGCAAACGAGTTTGCGGGTCAGTATATTACGTGATCTCCGCCGCCTACGAACTCTTGCAACGTTGTAGTATTTTTCATATTTTTATTTCACATTTAATTTAATTATGTTTAATTTTTAATTAATTTACTTTGTATAATTAATTATATACTCACCTTAACTGCCGTAGACCAGTTCAACTTAACTTAAAGCATTATCTTTTGAGATTTCTTTGTCTTGTAAAAAAAATATCTGTTTATATATAATTCATATTCTTTTATTTAATATCCTAATAATGATTTTTTCATTGTATAAATGAAAAAAAACTTTTGATCATCAAAATTTTATAAATAAAATTTCGAACTCTAAGTATTGTTGTGGATGCAATATATCAAAGCGGGCGTTAGCTAGCTCAGAGTGACGAAGGCACCCATAGTGCTGAAAGTCTAACTCTGTATATATACGCGCAATATCGATTTTTTTATACAGGAGACCTTCTGGCATGAGTGTGGTATTTTTAGAAAGCCCTTAGCCCATAGACCCAGAAAATGCATTTACACTTAGCAATATACCTACCGCCTCACCTCTACGGCCATTTGAAAAATGAGACTAAAATTTAGTTTTTGGCTCCGCACCAGTATAATGTCACTTATTTCCACCTTAATTTTCCTAAAGGTCCTCGTCGAGACCTTTTCAACAAGCCCAAAAACGCCAAAATCCGACCACCGGTTGATGAGATATGACATTTTGAAAATTTTGAGTGGTGCCTCCATCGATGATTACTTTGTCTGTTTGTGGGTATATTCGTAGTTTCAACTGATTTTGTTCAAACTTTCAGGGATTGAAGTACATCAAAAACTAAGACTTTTTTGTTCTACGACATTTCGATTTGGCCGCCATGTTGGCCGTGGCCAGCCCTCGAAAGGCCAAAAATGGCCATTTTCGTACAGGGACTGTGGCCAAACCAGTTGACGTACATTGACAAATTGGGCATCATTGGAAAGGTCTCAAGCTCATCTTTTGAATAATGTCCATTTTAATGGCAAAAACATTTGTTGGCGTGACATTTTTGGTCAAAAGGCAAAAAATGGCCAACTGGCCGGGGACAGATCGGCCATTTTCTCGAAAACGGCGCCAACGATTTTTTCGAAAATTTCCTCATTCGTAGCCCCAAATTAGAGCTAAAATTTGGTATATATCATATATCTGCGAAAACTCGTTATTTCGAGATATGGCCGTGAGAAGTTCAAAAAATCATGAAAAATTACCAAAAATGGCCAAAAAATTACTTTTAAAGCCAGAATCGTACTCACAACACGGTTAAAATTCAATGCTAGTTGCACAGTAAATAAACTCACTAACGCATTGCCGTCTGTAACAGTAAAACAAAATTTACAGAGAAAAATCCGAATGCTGAAGAAAATCTCTTTTGAAGTAATGATTTAAAAAAATAAATGGAAACTGAAAAAATCAAATGAAAAAAAAATCGGGCACCTGTGGGAATCGAACTCGAGGTCTCGTATTTGTCATTACAATGCTCATCCTCTGAGCCAAAACACTCTCATTTTGTCAGAGGCAACTATTCCAAATAAATGAGTATATATTTGCATGAAAAATAATCGCACAGCATTTTGTTTCCAATCCTTTTACAAAACTATTGATATCAAAACAAAAACTTCTCAACGAAGTAAATACCGAGTGACGAAAGCGAATCCACTGACAAAACACCTGATATGAATTTTGCGACGAAAAAAACCACGAACATTTTTATTCACAAACGTAAACAAACACAAAAAATGTGAATGTGTTCGGAACGTTGCCAAACAAACAAAAAAACAAACAAAAAAAATACAAACAAAAAATGTGAATGTGCTCGAAACGTTGCACAAATTGCATTTTTGATTTTATTTTATTAGATTGATCAAGGCAAGTTGGCAACGTTCCGAACACATTCACATTTTTTGTGTTTGTTTACGGTTGTGAATAAAAATGTTCGTGGTTTTTTTCGTCGCAAAATTCATATCAGGTGTTTTGTCAGTGGATTCGCTTTCGTCACTCGGTATTTACTTCGTTGAGAAGTTTTTGTTTTGATTTTATATACAATGTATTTGGAACATAATAAATGGATTTAAATATTATCATTATAATTTTCCTGTCGTAAAAAAATATTCAAGAAAATTTATAATTGGGTAGACCTCGAAGAATTCGGTCTGCCCATTCATTTGTCCCCTACTTTCGAATTTTGGAAAAATTTCTTCACAGGAGGTCTTCTTATGACCCCCTAAGTCCGAAATGACCATTGGTCAAAAAGTTTATATATATATATATATATATGCGTGCGTGCGTCCAGATTCGACTTTTGTCAGCACGATAGCGGCCGCAGTTTCACTCGGTTCGCTTTCAAACTTTGCACAAAAATCAATCATCCTAAAATGAAGGTCAAGTTCGTTAACCAGAGAAATCGGACCACAGGGGGCGCTAGGGCTTCACTTTTTCTGATTTTAGTTTTTCGACCATAACTTTTTCCCTATACAAAGTAGATCAATCGCGTTCATATTATATGATGTCTTTGATGAGTACCTATAACTAATGTAGACAAACCGAAAACCTAACTTCAATAACTTAGGGGTGGGGGTAAAAAAACCGAAAATTTTTAAAAAAAAATTTATAACTTTTTTCTGGTAAACATTCTTACATCACAAGTATTTTTAATAGAAAGGTTATTTTTTACTCTAAATTTAAGTATCAAAAGTATTTCCAAAAAAGATACCTTTTCTGAGAAAAAAAAAATAAAACCGCTTTTTGCTTGAAAATGTTTGATGTAAACAACGGCATCATGTATTATTGTTAGGTAGTGAGTTATATTTTAAACGAGTTACACACGAGGTCTACCCACGCGTGTCCCCCTGCGGGTACGGATTTTTTTTTTATTCAATTTCCTTCCTAGAAGGATCAGATTGAAATGACCAGTAAGCTTGTCACAACTCTATTTGGTTTTAACATTGTTTTGAAATAAAATTATTTAAAATATAATATTTTATTTACTATTATTAAGGGATTATAAAATTTTTCGTCTTATGTATCTCACTATTTAAAAAACGAATTCGAGAGGTTTGAAAAATATTATTATACACGTGATGAAACATGTTTTTTTGGCATGGCATTGGCAATGGCAATTCAGGATTGAATTTCCATTTGAGTATTTAATAAAAGTAAAAATCACAACTGTAATTTTGTTACCTAAAAACATTAAGGGCACGGAACTGCTCCCGCCAAGTCGAGCAAAAAGCCACGATCGTACCTTGCTTTTCTCGAAGCGATTCGGGGCATTTTCAAACCTTTGTAACTTTTGTAAAAAATCTAGAAAGTCCCAACTTTCAGTGACCGAGAGAGTAATATGTAATTAGATATAATTCCAAAGATCATTTAATTTAAAACAGTAGTTTAGAAATTATTTCATCTCAATGTTCCTGTATTTTGTGACTGCTCCATTAACGTAATATTCAATTAACGTAATATACCTACATATCTATGGGAGCATCTATCTAGCTACTTAGTCATAACTGATACCTTGTTAGTTTACAACAACATTTTGCACTACATAGCCATATTCAAAAAGAGTTTGAAAATATTTGTTAGCTGGTTTGCATATTGTTGTTTAAAGTAGAAGAGGCATGTTAAAATCCAATTCAAGCAAATTTCAGTTTTATTGTTTCAAAAAGTTTCATTGTTTCAAAATATTTTTTGCGCACACTATACCAATTTTGAAATGGAACGGGCTTATTGTATTACAAATTTAAAATAAAAATAAAAACAATGAAATATTTTACTCTCTGTAACTACATGCATGTTCGTTAGCAGCTTTATCTTATAACTGCAGCCCATTCCTGTTTAAATGTTTATAATAATGGTATTTTTATTTGCGTTTTTATATTGTTAAAATATTTATACATAAAAAACAGAGACCCAATACTACTGCAGGGATAAATGTCTCGACTCAATAATTCTGAAACATCATCGTGACCTATTTTAAAAGATGTTATTTAATTACTTTACAGTTTTTATATAAAAGAACACTATAATATGTTTGAGTTGCACTGTTCTTACTGATACAGGCTACATATTAATTGTACATGACTAGGTAGATTCCATAGTGCGGAGTTGCTAAGTAGCTGCGAGTTCTTAGTACCTGCCAGGGTTAATGCGACTACATAACAAATAACTCACAGGTAAGTACTGTTTACTCTATGATTACTTAACAAGTAACTTATAAGTATGTACTATTCACCATTGAATGTTCACGGACTTATAATATTTTGAAATAAGAAAGAGAATTGTTAGAAAAACTTGAGTAAAGAAAAATACAGAAATGTTTAAAATCATATCTTAATTTATTTAAACTTTCAATGACAACAAAAAATCTTTAGAATTATCATTTAAAATTTTGCCTCCAACCTGAATTCTACGACACAAATGGAAGTAAAGTAGCGGTAACTCGAATTATAATTAACAATATTTAGATAAGAGGCTCAGCTTCGGCTTCTGTTATAAGGTATTATATTAATTGTATCATGATTGCTGGTGTATTGATGTTTAATCTTAATAAATAAGATAAAAGCAGTCATGTCAACATTATATTTAATTAGCGAGGACAGTCTCACCAGTAGGATATAAAAAACTAATAGTTATTTCAAAATAATACGAGTATGTGCGTTTGGGAAATACTAGAGCATATTTTATATTTTTTGCGCGTTTTCTCTTAGACACAATATGGATATCACAATATAAATTTATACAAAATGTAAACTTAAATTTACAGAGTTTAAATGATATCTCAAGTCCAACAAGCACGCTTTCTCGCCTTTCTATGCGAAAGTATGCTGAGTGTGTGCTTTAGTAATGGCATGCACGGTGTGGCGAATGTGTTTAAACATATTTACATTTTTATTTGTATCAGTATAACTAATATTAATAAAAACTTAAATTAGTACGTTAAATTATAAAAAATCAGTTTATAAGAAGATGTCTTAGCAAGAGACAGGGTCGAAAACAAGTTTATTTATTATTTTGATAATATAGCAAAACACTAACTACTAAAAATAATATTTTATTTGCTATTCATAAAATTATAAATAATAGCTTGTGACCACAATATTTTATAATTAACTTTTTAACGAATGTAACTACAACTCTTAACTTTCACAAGTTTAATATTCTGGCAGACTATTATTATAAAATTTTCCTCCATTTTATCTTTTCAAATATATTCTGACAATTATTATGTACGTTTATCTGAAAGAATACATTTTTATTTCTATTCTTGCTTAAAGATAAACTAAAGAAAAATAACTATTTCCAGTCATCTCGCTTGCAGTACGCTATGAAAAAAAAAAAACATTTATTTCTGTATTTATTTAAAACAAATAAAAGTTAATATCTTATTAATTAGGTTACTTGGTTGAGATTATACACATGATAAAATAAATATTAATAATGGCGTTAACATAAGCTTCACGTTTGATAAATAAAAATGTTTTCTTAATTAAACAATTTCAGACCAGTGGGCGCCCCCATGTTCTACAATATGTATTTTTAACGTTTTACCGATTTCTAGCAAACGTACAAATAGAAAATTAAAAAGTTTCTAAACGTCAAAAAACTTAATTGATTTAATCTACAGCCTTTGAAACATTATTTTTAAACCTTTAATATACATGGAAATCGTTTTTCCAATATTATTATAGTTGCAATATGTATAAAACAGTAATAACTCTTAGTCTCTTAAAGTCGAATGACTCTTAAAGTCGAACGCCTTGTCAAAAAATGCAACTAATTCTGCCAAAGGTTGCTGCAGTCAGTTTTTATTAATAATTATTATTTTCTATTACGGGCGTAAATAAAATTAGTAGTACTATAAAATTAAGCACAGATTTTTGAATATTAATATTATAATATATTTAATATATGAGGTATATCTTACACTTCTCAATATTTTTAACAATGTCTTTAAAATATGCATCCTTTATATCTGGTTACTTGTCTTTTGGTTGTAATAAAAATCTTTATTTATTATAAAAAAGAATATTACAACAAGTGTTTTAAAATTTATTCATTATATTTGTGTAAAATATTTAATATTGAACTACTAACTATATTGTTGTTGTGTCAACAGAAGGATGTCCTTCCGTTCTTCGTGCTTTCAATAGCGGTATTGCTCTCTGTGTCATACCACCTGGACGCCATCGCCTCCTTTATCATCCATACCACCTGGACGCGTGGCGATCTTCAACTGTGCGGTTTTCAAGGACTTTTTTCCCACGTACCACTCAAATGTGGAACGAACTTCCTTCGGCGGTATTTCCAGATCGATACGACATGGGTACCTTCAAAAAAGGCATAAATTCCTTTCTCCAAGGCCGGCAACGCTCTTGTGTATCCTCGGATGTTGCAAGAGTTCATGGGCGGCGGTGATCACATACCAACGGTGACCTGCAAGCTCGTTTGCCCTCCTCTAAAATAAAAATAATAAAAAAAAAAAATTCAATATTACAGCGTTCTTAAACTAGATAACAAGACAATAGCTCTTTTTAAACCCATTTTCTTATTCTTGATATAATTTAAAACTTTTTCCTTTTCTATTCATAAATTTTTCTGAAAAACGAACATAACGATCTAATCTTATATAATTAAGCTTGGATCTCTTTTTGTCATTTTTGTCCATCAAAAATAATCAATGAAATATATATGCACTCATATATTTATTAAACACACAGAAGGAATTATATATGCACTCGTATATTTATCTATATCTGAGATAACTCTCTGATATCCGATTTGCCTGACACATTTTTTTACATCAAGTAGACAAACATACGTTCTGGTCACCTAGCGGTATGTGGTCAATGGCGCCCAGGATATGTTGTTAAAACAGATGAATTACAAGAACATTGACAGTCTGTATAAATCATTATATTTGGGTAATTTACAAAATACCTTATAAACTTACGCATTTACAATACTAATAGGATGGATTTCCTACGACGATTAAGTAAGTTAAGTAATATGGTTGCATATTTGATTTGACGGACAATGCCATCCTAATATGCCAGAAGGAAGAAGTTAAGTACTGCACAATTTGTTCTCAATAACACAATAAATATATATATATTTTCTGATAAATTACCCATACTTAGACTTAGCCACGTAGACTTACTGATAGAGTAAGTCTACGTAGCACTAATATAGGGCAATTAATTAATAGTACCTGGATTGAGATTTTCTGCGTTAAATGTACAAATCAAGCTATCCTCGCATTTATTGTACGCGAAGCTCTTAAACGTTTGGGAGACCTTTTTTGTGTTTAGTTGTCTCTAGAATGCGACGAGATAATTAGCTAAAAATTTTCTTATGTATGTTTGAGTCGAATGCGGATGTTATAGTGAATACAGATTGAAAAAATGTTTAGCCATTCAAAAGTTATCAAAAAAGATCACTCCTGCCATAGACAATACATTAGAGCTGCCCTGCGCGTGCGAGCAATGTGCTGAGCTAGAAGGTGACAATTAGTCCTAATAAATCGATATTTCCTGTAGCTATTCAGATGAAAGGACAGGGGCTCAGCTCAACACCCGCCGCGCACGTTTAGGGATCCTAGTATTAATGTAATTGGTATAAAAGAAAATGTATATTAAAAGTAGTAAAACTAATATATTATAGTAGACATCACAGTAATACTAATACTTAATATACGAGTCTTTTTTTATTAACATCATTTCATTTCTTATACTTTACAATTTATTATACTACAATTGCTATCCGCTATACTTTAGCCATGAAATTGATATTTCCTTAATAATTTATATATATTAAATTTCCAAGACAATGTATTTGATCGAGTAAAGATAAATATTATAATGTTAAAACATTTGTATATATTTTTAATTGCTTGACGTGTTATTAATAAAAAATCAAGGTTTTATTAATAAAAGATTGTCATATTGTTTAATATAATAATAACAATTATTTTATTTTAAATTTGCTGTTAGATTTTTTAAACGTCTATAGATAATAAGAATCCAAATATCTTTATTATTTTATTAATTACCTTGATTATTTTTTTGGCCAAGATATGTCATTGCTGTAAGATATTTGTATGCTGAAATAAATATCTAACTTTTTAAATTATCAGAACTAATTTTATTTCTTAGAATCTTTAAAAAAGTAAATTTAATGTTTTTTTTAATACCTCACAATTTTCGCAAATAATTTTAACAAATTGGCCTTACCCTTACCGAATCATCTATTAATAATCTATTATTGTTCTGGGGTTAGTGTGATATTTACGGGGCTCTGTACGATATAGGTAAAGCTCCTTTGGATGATATTTTTTTAATGATTTTTAAAATATCCATCCATATCGGATCCATCCGACGAACATCACATTGGGATATAAAAGAATTTTACAGGTGAGGTTAAATTGTTAAACTGAAGTAGTTACCTAGATAAAAACCATCCTTTTTACTAAGGTGTAAGGTAAATACATATAACGTCCTATGGCACTTTGCCAGTTTAGCACTTTGAAATACCGGAGAACTATAGTGCCTTGTTCATTATTTATCAAAGAGTTCACAGTTCCCACTACCGCACTTTAAATAACCTTATAGTTAGTTAAAGACACTTCATCCTAGTTCCTATATTATCGATTCCTCTGTATTTTCGTCACAAAAGTTACGTGATTTTACAACATTTCTAATTTGTGTAAAATAATGGTTACCAACAGTAACCATTATTTTACATTTTATTCAGGTGTATACATATTATGTAAAAAAAAAAATTAAAGTAGAAGTACTATATTACTTTCAAAAAAAAAAAATTCTAGTATCTAGGTAATAAAAAAATGTGTAATATAATCAGTGTGTGTAATACATCACTGTGTATAATAATCAGCAAAAAATATTCAAAGTAATGGTGAATAGATTATATTATCGACTAGTTCCATGGGTTTGATTATCGAGAGAAAGAAATCTTTAATAATTTATTTATGTGACTCGGAGCTCGAGAGGAACAAGCGCTAATTCTCTAGAGTCACAATGAAATTATTTTAACTGAATAATAATAATAATAATGATACCTAATAATTAAATTTTATGATATATATTTTGATAATAAGTCTAAATTTATCACAGAACTACAAAAGAACAAATTGCAGCCTATATTAAATGCATTCTTGTTACACAAATCTACAACCCTGTTGATAGCCTGGATAGCCTGACAATAACCAATTTGGTAACAATGTTCCTTTCCTGTAACATAACTGCTTTCTTTAAAATATTTATCCTATCACGTGACGTTAGTTACAATAGATTGAACTACTAACTATACAATTTTACATTAAATTTGAAGAAAAAAAAATATATATACAAAAAAATGTTTTTTCAAATTATATAATCTATTTAATACAATATTACATACTGAATATATTTATATATTTAATTTAACATATTTTAGAATAAACTTAACATAATTTTGATATAATAATAAAAATAAATGGATCGCCTCCCGTATATATTTCACTATTTTAATTACTACTTCAAAGTTATGTAACTCTTTGTAAATTGAAAGCATCATGAATGAAATTAATTATTCTATAATATTAGTACTTTAATAGCGTAATAAGTATTTTTGTTCTTGGTTTCTAAAGTCTTCTCACATGTACTTAAAATTGTAGTAAAAGTCGAAACAAAATGAGGTTGCCTTAAGGTTTCATGTCTTTGTAATAATGTAATTTCAGGATTTAGAAATTATAAGAGCTGCTTTGAATGGAACTTAACACAACTAGTCTCAGTAATAAATTGATAACCTAAATGTGCCCCGATTTTTAGGTTGATTCGATATGAGACTTAATTATAATGACAATCTCCTATCTCAAAAATCAGCAACTTTTTTATCCCGCTACTAACGATTTTATTTTCAAGTTATATTTTGATTAAAACTACAAAATATGCCAATCTAACATTAATTATATTTTGATGAATTTGGTTTTTAATCGCAAAAAAAGCAGATTTAAAAAGAATATTTTTTTATAAGCCAAGAACAATTTGACTATTGTATTTTTAACAAAAACATTAAAGTATAATGTTCATTATTAAGATAGAAGGAACATTATTTTTAATCTAATACAAACAATAAAATAACATTAAAAATACTAAAAAGGAATGAAAAATTCATAAACTTTTAAAGTTTGTCAACTTATTTTTATAATGATTATTTATAACAAGAGTACTACAACTAACACACAGACAACGCACATGTTAGCTAAATAAGTCAATGCAATACAATAATATATATAAATGTCAGTTTTCTTTTTAAATTCTAGCTCTAACATGTTAAGAAGGAAAAAAATATCAAAATCTAATGAGCTGTGCCACTAGTGTTCAGATTATCTATTTCATAAGATAACTTATATCGAATAAAATTGGTAAGATAAAATATCACTTTCGCGCAGTATTCGTGGTTCACGGACTCCTCAATTCAAGAATATAACCAAATTATGTTTATGTGAACAAAGCTTTCTCGTTATCTCAATTGTTATTTACGATTGTACAATTGTAGCATGAGACAAATACAAAACAAAGGTTTTGTGAAATATTCGTTTTTACATTTTCAACAGTAATCTAGATACGCTCTCCATTGTAACCGACTAAAATCTAATACTTCACTCACTGTAGAATAGTATGATATTGTATTTTAAAATACATTTTAATTGCACATGTTTTTTAAATTTTTTAAGAGAATTAAACAATTATTCTAATGCGATTCTGGATAAGAATATTAGCGACCTCCGCTCCGTAATTCATAGCAAGTAAGAATGATTGTACTTATTTATTGTCGATAGTACTAGTGTAATAATTTCTTACTTCCTTATATATAAATCCTTCTTCAGTATAGTAGATACTAGGGATACTTTTGAACGTCTTCGAAGGAATTAAGTTATATTTCGAAGGTGAATGAATCATTTTACTCGTCGTATATTATTTTTGATTTACTAATTTTATGGGTGTTATTTCTTCTAAAAATGTATGTACTAAGAGAAAGTCAGGTAAAGGATTTTTATTCGCAAATGAGTATACGCTTATGAACGTATAATTAATTGTTTGGAATTAAGAAGTTCGAACTATTTTGTTAGTGTATGTTCCCGAATGCATCCAGGTCTAATGTGTAAACTGCATCCGCATTATCTACCTTTAAAGCTTCAGTTCTGAATTCAGGGGGCGCTAGGGCCTCACTTTTCTGATTTCAGTTTTTCGACCATAACTTTTTCCCTATACAAAGTAGATGTCTTTGATGAATACCTATAACTAATGTAGATAAACCGTAAACCTAACTTCAATAACTTAAGGGTGGGGGTAAAAAAACCGAAAATTTTTGGAAAAAAATTTATAACTTTTTTATGGTAAACATTCTTACATCACAAGTATTATTAATAGAAAGGTTATTTTTTACTCCAAATTTAAGTATCAAAAGTTTTTCCTATATAGGTACCATTTCCGAGAAAAAAAATAAAAACCACTTTTAGCTTGAAAATTTAAGGTAGGTAAAACCACGGCAACTTTTTTCTGGTAAACATTCCCTCCTCGCAAATATTTTTAATAGAAAGGTTATTTTTTACTCTAAATTTAAGTACCAAAAGTATTTCCAAAAAAGATACTTTTTTCGAGAAAAAAAATAAAAACCACTTTTTGCTTGAAAATTTTTGATGTAAACAACGGCATCATGTGTTATTCTTAGGTAGTGAGTTATATTTTAAATGAGTTACACATGAGGTCTACCCACCCGTGTCCCCTTGCGGGCAAGGATATTTTTTTATCTGTTATAATTAAATATCAATTCAAATTATTTTGATAAGTAGTTCTCTTGGGCCATGTTCAGGCGAAGATTGACGATCTGCTTTCACAGACTCCCTCCGCCGAAGTCGTAGTCCTAGGGGACTTTAATGCGCACCATGCCGATTGGCTAGGGTCACGTGCCACCGACTACGCGGGGAGATCTGTGTTTGACTTTGCTCTGGCAAATGGTCTGTCCCAGCTGGTAAAGACGCACACTCGTCTACCGGACGTGGACAGCCACACGCCCTCTTTGTTGGATCTTCTGCTGACTACACATCCAGAAAAGTACCAGATCACTGTCGAGGCTCCCTTAGGTTCCTCTGATCACTGTCTGGTACGGAGTGTAGTGCCCATTCAACGGTCGGCTCGCACAACACCTTCGACTCGACGCGTTTGGCACTACAAGTCAGCGGATTGGGATGGAATGCGGTCCTTTTTTGCATCCTACCCATGGGGGCCGATTTGTTTCCCTTCCGATGATCCTAGTGACTGCGCTGCGGCTGTAGCTGATGTGATACTACAGGGCATGGAACTATTTGTACCAAGCTCTGTGGTACCACTTGGTGGCAGATCGCGGCCTTGGTTTGATGCGTCTGTCAGGGCTGCAGCAGCTGGCAAACGGCAGGCTTATCAAGCTTGGGTCAATGCGTTAGTCAGTAAGGATCCGAACTCTAGAGTTCTGAAGAGGAAATATAATCGTGCCGCCAGATTCTTCAAAAGGCAAATCGCTAGAGCAAAGTTCAAGCATGTCGTCAAAATTGGGGATCAGCTGGCAAAGTACCCGCCTGGCACGCGCAAATTCTGGGCGCTTTCAAAGGCCACTCTGGGAAACTTTAGCCAGCCGTCCCTACCGCCGTTGCACATGGGGAATGACTCTCTGGCCCACACGGCAAAAGAGAAAGCCGATCTCTTGGGCACTCTTTTCGCCTCCAACTCGACTTTGGACGACCAGGGGAAGACACCGCCTATCATCCCGCGGTGTCAGAGCTCAATGCCGGAAATAGTTTTTCGGCAGAAAACTATTAGGCAGTCTCTATTTTCCTTGGACGTTCATAAGTCGAGTGGGCCGGATGGCATTTCTCCATTGGTGCTACGAACGTGTGCCCCTGAGTTGACTCCAGTGCTAACGCGTCTATTTCGGTACTCCTACCTTAAAGGCGTAGTCCCGGTCACATGGAAGCGTGCCCTTGTCCATCCGATCCCTAAAAAAGGTAATAGCTCGGACCCAGCTAACTACAGACCTATCGCCATTACCTCTCTGCTCTCCAAAGTAATGGAGAGCATTATCAATAAACAGCTCCTAACCTACCTCGAGGATCACCAGTTGGTCAATGACCGGCAATATGGCTTTCGCCATGGTCGATCGGCTGGTGATCTTCTGTTGTATCTTACACACCGTTGGGCAGCTGTTATTGAAAGCAAGGGAGAGGGTCTGGCAGTTAGTCTGGATATGGCGAAAGCCTTCGATCGTGTATGGCACAAGGGGCTTCTTTCGAAGCTACCTTCCTATGGGCTTCCCGAGAGTTTATGCAAGTGGATCACCAGCTTCCTCACTGGGCGGAGCATACAGGTCGTTCTCGATGGTTTTTGCTCGGACCCCAAGCCCGTGAACGCTGGTGTACCCCAAGGCTGCGTGCTATCCCCAACTCTGTTCCTCCTGCATATCAATGATATGTTGGATATCTCCAACATACATTGTTATGCGGATGACAGTACTGGGGATGCGGTATATTCCGGCCGTGCAGGTCTCACTCGGGAAAACGTCGACGAGTGCCGAAAGAAACTTGTGTCTTCAATAGAGACCTCCCTGGGGATGGTCTCTGAGTGGGGTGAACTGAACCACGTTCAGTTCAATCCCCTAAAGACACAGGTTTGCGCGTTTACCACTAAGAAAACCCCATTTGTCGTATCACCGCTCTTCGAGAGCACTCCCCTCATTGCCTCGCCAAGTATCAGAATACTGGGTCTCGACATTTCGAGCGACTGTCAGTTTCGTGGTCATCTGGAGAGCAAGGCCAAGTTGGCCTCGATGAAATTGGGAGTGATCAATAGAGCGAGGCAGTACTTCAAACCTGGCCAAAGACTTGCGCTCTATAAGGCGCAGGTCCGGCCACACATGGAGTACTGTTCTCATCTCTGGTCCGGATCACCCCAATATCAGCTTCTACCATTTGACCGCGTACAACGGAGAGCCGTTCGAATTGTCGGGGACCCGGTGTTCTGCGAACGGCTGGACTCTTTGGCATTGCGTAGAGACGTGGCTTCTTTGTGCGTCTTCTACCGCATTTACAACGGGGAGTGTTCCGAAGAACTATTCGATCTGATGCCTGCCGCCGAATTTCATCACCGCACAGCGCGCCATCGCCTCCAATACCATCCTTACCACCTGGATGCGTGGCGATCCTCCACTGTGCGGTTCTCAAGGACATTTTTTCCACGTACCACTCGAATGTGGAACGAACTCCCTTCGGCGGTATTTCCAGATCGGTACGACATGGGTACCTTCAAAAAAGGCGTTTATTCCTACCTACAAGGCCGGCAACACTCTTGTAAATCCTCGGATGTTGCAAGAGTTCATGGGCGGCGGTGATCACGTCCATCCGTGACCCGCCAGCTCGTTTGCCCTCCTCTTACATAAAAAAAAAAAAAAAAAAAAAAAAAAAAAGTAGAAATTTTTACAAAGTATTTAATATCTATAAATCTACAAAATCTAATAGTCAAATAATCAAAATACCTTTTCACATTAATTACTCTAGTCGTTCTTTGAACAGTAGACCTCAGTACGTTAGGGGATGAGGTAATGTTTTAAGTGCCTTTTCCAAAAAGGAATAAATATACCTATGTATGTATGTAGGTACATAACTACCGAACGAAATTTAGCTCCACCAAATAACAACGGAGGTATTCAACTTCAAAATTTTTGATAATTCGCTATGGCCACCATTTTGAAATAAAAAAAAAACATTAGATTTCGGTAAATAATACTTAGACCAAATTTCAGCCCGCTAGCTGCCGCAAAGTCCGTTTTTGTGGTACGAATCAGAAATTCGCCATATTGAAAGTTTTCGCCCAAGCAAAAAAACGGATCGACATAAAAATTTTAATAAATCAAAGAACACACCTACCAATTTTCTTGACGATTGCATAAAATATACGCCAAAACAAAAACTTAAATCACCACCATTTTGGATTTTTCATCCCAATAAGAAAAATAACGGGACAAAAAAAAATTAAATATCTCAAAGAACACGATCACCAATTTTTGTGGCGATCAGTTGAATATTGCTCCTGCTAGGCCAGAAACAAAACTAAAAAACGCCGACATTTTGGATTTTTTCGCCCAACAAAAAAACGGCTCGACATAAAAATTCAAGAAATTCAAAAAATACGCCTGCCGATTTTCGTGACGATAGGATGAAAAATACGCCGGAAAAAACTGATGAAATACATACCGTTTTCTCGGTGCTAGACCATAACATCGAGTCGCCGGCAAGGTTACCCATCGGGAAAAATCGTGCCGCAAAGCGACCTAGTCGTGTTCCGGCACGTTGTTCGATGAAACCGTCTATATAGGAAATAGGTCTGAACAGCTGCGTTGTATTGGCGAACCGGTTTGGCGATGAGTTGGTGCTTATTGTGTCCGGTTCCGTAGCGGGATCCGAAGTGACGCCTTTCCGCTGGCCGGCCGCAGATAGTTGGGGGCCCAATTAGTGGGTCAGCCACCCACGAAAGGCTGCCCCGCCAGCTGCGTAAAATCCCAGGGTGGCTCCATCGTCCTGGTTGGCGACCAGATGAGGAGGCCCGATGGCAATCCCCGGGGGGGTTCGGGCGTCCCCACAGTCTCCAGACTAGCCTCCCAGTGGCATGACATCACTAATTTCGGCGCCGGGGTTGATACCTACCGCCTCGTTCAACTGCCATTTCTCATCCTATTCACTCTTTTATTTTATTTTTTTATGAAAAATTCTAATAAAAAGAATAAGTTTTTACAGCTGTGCACTCTTCTCATTTAAAGTGCACCTCACTAACATCAGGGGCTTGCAATCTAATCTCTTACCTGTCCACCATCACCTGGAGACAGAGCAACCGCACTTGCTCTTTTTGACGAAGACACAGATACAATGTCCTCTAAGCGCTGCGTACTTGGATCATCCCGGTTACTCGTTAGAGCACAACTCGCTCATGTGCCGGGATCTGTGTGTACGCACGGAACGACCTCAGTATCCTGCGTCTCTGACACCTTGAAGAGCCCACGTTTTCTTTCTTATGGATTTTAGTAGACACAGAAAACCAAAAAATCCTGTATTCCTGTGTCTACCGTTCGCACAGCGGTGATCAGGAGACAACTAGGTTATTTGAGTATTTCGGTGAGGCTGCCGATATTTCTCTGTATCAGTACCCTTCAGTGCAGCTCGTCTTTCTGGACTTTAATGCCTGTCAACAGGACTGGCAGTTCCCGTACCGACCGTACCGTAAGACTGAACATGCTGGAAGAGAAGCGCAGAACTTTGCGTTGTCCTTCGACTTCTTTCAGCTGGTGAGGCAAGCGACGAGGGTACCAGATGTAGGCCATACAGCCAATTGCCTGGACCTTTTGCTGACAACTGATCCGGACAGGTATACTGTAGAGGTAACCTCCCCCTTGGGAACCTCAGATCACTGTTTGGTAAAATCTGTATTTACATATTCCCCACCAGCTTTCGAACCACATGGTGTTAGGCGAGTATGGAGTAAGTCAGGAGATTGGGATGAGATGCGGCACTTCTTTGCATCTTATCCTTGGCGGCAGGTCTGTTTCTCTTCTTTGGATCCGTCGAGTTACGCGGATGCTATAACCGATGTGGTACATCAGGCAATGGAGTACTTAATTCCTTTTGCTGACGTATCCATCGACATCGACAAAGCTCGCCCATGGTTTAATGCCGAATGTGGTCATGCTGAAGACCAAAAACATTCGGCATACCTCATTTGTGCTGATGTTTGAAGCCGCAAAGCTCCGGATTTAAGTTTAAAGAAGAGAGTCTTTAACAAAGCTGCCAAATCCTATAAAAAGGCATTACGGAAGGCTCGTTACGATCCTATCACTAAGAATGGCGAAAAGCTCTCTGTCAGACCTACTGGCAGTCGAGCTTTCTGGTCTCTTGCCAAAGCGATTGAGTCGAAATTCTGCCAACCCTCACTACTTGCTCTGCTGAAGCCGGATGGATCTCTGGCCCATACAATGACAGAGAAAGCGAATGTATTTGCTTCTCTGTTCGCTGATAATTCACATCTAGACACTGGCAATGCTTTTCCAGCACATCTTCCCCACTGCGGTATTTTGACGCTTGAAATCCGCATCACTAACAAAGAGGTATGGAGAGCACTGTGTCGTCTTGATGTGAATAAAGCCAGTGGTACTGATGGTATACCAGCCATTCTGCTCAAGACATGCGTAGCTGAGTTGTTTCCTGTATTGACACGTCTATATCACCTCTCTTTAAAGTCTGGAATAGTGCCGAAATCTTGAAATCTTGAAAGCTTGCTAACGTGAGAGTTCTACCTCAACAGCTTATAATCTTTTATTTTCCCATCTGAGTATATCTAAGTATATGTATAACACTTATTTATTTATATATTTGTAGCTTTGTATGTATGTATGTTAGTATTTATGTACGTTTATGTATGTATACAGTTTATATGTTACATCTATATATCGATATCTAGTTTGTATAGTTTTTTTTTGCACTCCGCCTTCGTACGTATTTTCTTGCACGTTTTGGGTTGGCTGGTAGAAAACGCTTTAGCGTTAAGCCTACCCTTTGTACCTTGTTGTGCAATAAAGAATTTAAATAAATAAATAAAAAAATAAACGTGCAACCAGTACCTAAAAAAAGCAGTTGTGCCGATCCTGCCAATTATAGACCGATTTCAATCACCTCCATACTCTGCAAGATTATGGTGCGTGTATTGAACTCGCGCCTTTTAGCGTACCTTGCAAGTAACGATCTCCTCAGTGACCAATAGTACGGGTTTCGCCGAAATAGGTCAACTGGGGGCCTTCTAGTGTACGCTACGCACATTTTAGGCGAGTCTATCGAGAAGAACGGAGAAGCGGTCGTCGTCTCTCTTGACGTATCAAAGGCATTTGACAGGGTCTGGCACGCGAGCCTAATAAGCAAGCTTTCAACATATGGCATATCTCTCGGTCTGATTGGCTCGGTAACGGACTTTCTGAACCAAAAATTTCTCCGAGTAGTTGTCAACGGGTGTTCCTCGGAACCCTTGACGATAAATGCCGGAGTGCCTCAGGGGTAGGTCCGTTCTTTCTGCAACTCTCTTTCTGCTGCACATTAACGATCTGCTGAAGCCCGGTATCTATGGGTATGCAGACGACAGCACAGTTGTAGAAAGATATCTTCCGAGTAGTCGGGCTAGTAGAGATCAAGTACAGTCTGAAAGAGAAGTCATGGTGCAACATTTGAATGAAAAACTTCTGGCAGTGTCCGCAGGGCAATGCCAATCATGTCAAATTCAACGCCACCAAAATGTAGACGTGTCTGTCCACCGCCAAAAGGAGCCCTTTCACCTTGGCTCCTACTTTCCAGAGTGTATCTTTGGAATACAGTGACCGGCTTCAGTTGTTAGGCTTAAAGATTTCCTCGAATCTCAACTTTGGTCGGTGTATTGAGTTCAGAGTAAGACCAGCTGCAGGAAAGCTTGCCGTTCTTGCGAAGGTCCGTCAGTACTTTACACCGGGAAAGCTTCTTGTATTATACAAAGCACAGTTCCGGTCGTGTGTGGAGTACTGTAGGCATATATTCGCTGGTGTCGCTAAGTCTCATCTTGCGGTTCTGGACTCAATTGAGAGGTGAGCAAAGAGGCTTATAGGTGACCCTGAATTGGTTGAAGCCTACCTCCACAGCTTTGAACATAGGCGTAGAATTGCTAGCCTCTCAGTATTCTATAGGATACATTTTGGTGAGTGTGTGCAGGAATTACATGATTTAATTCCTCCGTCCCCCTTCCATCACAGGACGTACCGAAGCACGGCAGATATCCATCCTTACTTTGCGGACTTTCCCCCTGTCCGAACAAAGCGCTTTGCTTCGTCTTTTTTACAGTTCGTGCAGCGAAGGACTGGAACAGCTTGCCTGCGTCGGTATTTCCGTCCCAATATGATGTGGGTGTCTACAAGAGAAGAGTGAATAGGTTACTTGGTTAATACGCCTTACCATTTATGACTACATTTCCACTTTCATCAGGTGGAATGTAGTCAAGCACTAAAGCAGACGGAAAAAAATTTAAAAAAATGGGCCTATCTAGTGGATACGCAGTCCTTCGGACAAACGGTTCGCTACGCTCAGCATTCGTCCTTCGGTCAATTATTTACAAAATTTTCTGAATATTGAAAATATTATATACTTGAATTTCTATAATACTAACTGATAGTTCTTTAAATCGAAACATTCGTTACATAAGCAATAAAGTCATGTAGCGTGGAACATTTATTTTATTGCAAGTAACAATAGACGTAATAAAACCAATAAGACGTATGTGCAAAATGTTTCCGTTTGTACATTTTGTAAGCAGTATCTACCATATCGAGGCTGTGGATTCCGCAAGAACATTTTAGTAGCGAGCTTTACTACAATTCACGTTTCTGAAACTCAATGTATCTTATTTTCGCTGAAACACCGCATTTAGTACCAAGGACTTTCACAATAAAGTTTATAAATAACAATGTTATATAATTTCTTTTATGTATTTTTATATTTTTATAATGCATGATATATAATCTGTCCATATTTTGTGATCAGAAAAAAATATAATATTAGACTATATATAATTTAAAAGCTTTATGTATCATATCATTATATTATTTTTACTTTTCTTAGTGTAAACTAACATACCTTTACTGTACTTTTTTAGTAGTTGATATTAAAGTAAGATAATAAATAAAATATATTAAACACTATAACCAAAATTATTAACTATAAATTAATATATAAACGACTCTATCGAGAATTTGAACTTCCAGATCAAAGGTTCATTTGTGTTGTTTATTAACTTTACGAAACGAGCAATTGTTTGGTTTTGCTTTAGATATTTCGTTATAAGTCCATGATAAATTAAACTCGTGCACTTTTTTCTGACGCCAAAAAAAGTTTGGGAGGTTCGGTAGCTAAGAATTGTTTAAGTCCACGAACTTGTGTTTCGTACTCTTTCTGATTTTCTTTCGTTATAATTTTAACATTGGAAAGACAAAAAAGAATTTCAAAAAGGAATCTAATACATTGTCACACTTTGTATGTAACATAGACTATTAACTCTCAACAAATAATATAGAATAAACTTGTAATAATCCCAACTGTCTTATTCAATCTTAATTTAACATTTAAAAGCTAATAACAGTCTTATTATGAAGTTTTGTTTTCGTTGTGTCGTTGTTACTAGTTATAATAGTTGGTTGGTTGGTTTTATGTAACTTAAAGAATAACCAGTTCGAGGTCTTAAGCATTGTGAGAAGTGATATTATATTATATTTTACTCGGTTAGAAATTCCAAACATACATACTTTTTACATGCTCTATGGTTTGCAATACAAACCATGCTTGAAATTGTTTACGGAAAAACGACTATAAATTTAACATCTTCGACATGTTGGAATAAAATTTTCTTGAAGACATCAGGAAGGTTTTATTAATATGAATGTCATATCATCACCTCAAAGATATATTAATAGCAAACACCTAAAAATATCCGCTCATATTATATTTTTTTTATAAGGAGCTAAATTAAAATCTTAAAGACAATAGAAAAATATATGCAAGGTTATTAAAATACTCTATGAACTAAATAGATATAATTTATAATTAAATCATTAAAGTAATAGAAGCCATTAAAAATTAATTATTGTCTAACATTATAAAAAGATTATTGGTTTAGAATAAGAAATCCGTGTGCCGCGGGAAGTATAACAAACACAAATAACGAATGCAAAGTGCACATAGAATAAAAATCTGTGTGTCATATAAAGAAGCGTGTAGAAATTAAACCCACTATATTTAGGTGAACGGTCAGGATCACTAACCAATAGGCCAACAGGTCGCCATACTAATACATGCTCTTTAATCTAATGATTGATATGTGATACACAATTGTCTCATGTACGAGTATAACATGTGATACTAGCATACTTTATAACTTAGTCATAATACGGTTTGGTCAAACACTCACACAAATTTCATCGGTTTAAACTTTGTGCCTTGTCTCTACGTATCATTTATGTCCGTATGCAAATGTAAATGCGGGTCAGTGCAACGGACGGACGCACATTAGCAGTGCTTTGTACGGAAATGACTCGGTCCATTTCACACGTTCCGAAAATTAAACACTTCTGATTCAAGAATGACTTTATCCACGCTGACTCTGTAATTGGCTTGAACTGTATAATAATTAGGACAAAATTTAACCATATTATAAGTAAAATCAACTGGAATTAAAAGGAAAAATAATAATAAGACTACTTATCACTCGTTGTGCACATCATTTTGGGAATTAATTTTTATCTGTACTTTACAGAATTTAATTTTATGTTGTTGTAGATTAAGCTCTTAATAATATCAATTGCGTAAGTTCTTATAATTACTATCACAAATTATAGTAATTAAAAAAAGAATGAATTTTAATACTTTTTCACTTATTAAAATTTGGCAACAAATACATTTCGGAATAAATACAATTTTCATGTGCAATTGTGTAAACTTACTTAAAATAAATATTTTTTATCCGTATGATTATTTTAATTTCTTCAATCCATATAATTTTTATATAATAATCGAATGGCAAGATAAACTAGTCTGTAACACAACAACAGGCAACTAAACCACTGCACAACGACTGTCACCTTCAATACGAATATATGTATCTGATCTCTTTTCATATTTATTTTCCAAAATATATTTTTTGTGACGGCTATCGAAGTTTATTAAAGAATAAGTATAAGCAGTATAAATAGTTTATATATTATGATATTTGATTACTTAAATATTGTAGAATAGTTTTATTAGTAAAATTTTGACAATTGTAAGTCATAGAATTTTTTTTCTAATATTAAAGAGTAAATGTTACCGTTTCAATTGTTTTTTTTATTCTAACAAGTTAAAAGAGAAATAAAATTGAATATGTAATACATATGCAAATAACTAGTATTGTTGACGTTAGCTCATAAAGACTGCCTTGGCTGTTGTTTTACCATCTTTTATAGAAGGTCGGCGGTAAGTAGGTTTAAAACATAAGATTCGCTCTGTAAGTAAACCGTAGCCATACCTTAGCTTTAGAGTGAAAAGCTGAACAAAGATTATTACTAAGATGTCTTCTAGGATATTAAGATAATATATTATTAATTATTATTAATTTATATATATATAAATTATAAGCGTAAATCTAGAAAATGTTGTAATATGTTATTATAGCTTTTCCTAAGCTTAAGTATATTATTTAGTTAATAGTTACATGTATAATTTTATTTTGCAGGAATTTCTAACATTAACCTAAGCGACCTTTTGGTCGTTATAATACAGAGTTACTTTTCAAGGCCCAATGCAATGGTGACGAACTAGTATTAAAGTTTAATTATTTTTGTATGCCGACATAATAAACATTTAAAATACACGCCCTGAGTACTTATTCAGAAAAAATTATAGTTTTTTTTTTTATTTCACAACAAAGAGTACTAATTCTTGATATTACTTAAAAGTTTATATTTATATATTGTAAAGTTTATATTTATAAGCATAAGTACTTATTGTGGCGAGGTTATAAAAACACTACACAGATCATGGTAAAGATATATTATTAATTAATATGAGAAGTTGATAATCTACTTCAGTGGTGCAAAATATAATAATATGTAAGTCAATATTTGTATATTATTATTTTTAGCTTTTGTAAATGTCCTCCTTACCGACACAAATGTCAATAGTCTTAGGCAATCTAAACAAATGTGGCAAATGAACCAATAAAAACAAATCAATGCCAGAAATAATTATCTGGCAACAATCCAACTGCAAATAATAGCTTTTTATTTCGTTCACTTTCGTAATGAAGTATTTTAAACCGCTTTCCTAAAATATAAATAGTTATATTATACCGAGTTCGTTATTAGCCACGAGGCTAATCCCACGGTCCTTGAAATGTCATGTACGTTTTATCCTTACATTTTTTTAAATATAACGAAATATACCTACTGCTATTATCATTTAAATATTTTTTGTTATACTTAAAATAATATTTAATCTTAATTTAATATTAACGTTTTTAATGTTATTTTAAGGCTGTCACCTAAAAAATGGCACGACATTTAATAAAAGGTGATGTTAATCAAAATGATAGATAATTAAGTAGCACACAATATATATGATAATTTTTTTAATAATAATTATAGCTTTAAATGTAATTTCTCTTTATGTGTGAGTTTATTTAAAGTGTAGGTATGTAAGATATAAGATAAAAATCATGAGCTTTACGCAACGCAATTTAATATTGAACTTATCCTTTAGATCGTTAATATAATGTTTATAAGACAGCAAGTTATTTATATATAAAAGAATCCCAATAAGATACGAGGGAAGAAATCTTTTATGAGCGTAAGATTCCCGAGAATTGGATTCGTAAGTGGCTACTAAACTTTATTATAACGTTTACGACCTCGGGCCGGCAAAAAAGACTTTTGCTTTACTTAACTCCAAAATCCCTCAACACATACTCTTCTTGGTTAAATAGATTAATAGAGACAATTTTTCATATCGCATATATTATTAACCAATGCAAAGTCTTTCGCAAAATAATAATTAAACATTAATTAAAAAAAGCTAACTAATCAGGTCAAAAAAATTATTACCAAATAGAGTTATTTTTTCTGGGATTCAAATTTGGAACGCATTTCATTTATATCCTCAAACTTAAAAAAAAATTTAATCTTTCAATAATAAAATTTTATAAGGTAGTCTGGGAGTTCCCTAGCCAGTCCTGAAATCCAAACGTCCGAAGTTTGTAACAGGTGAAAAGTGGTCCTTATAAAATCTAAAAGTGAACCTCTTGCGTTACAAAATGTGATCAATTTTGAAGGACTGGTCAAGTTGTATATGTATACATAGTTACCTGGAATCCTAGAGTGGCGAGCAATCCAGACCTATGAGAAATACGTCTAGAGATAGGCAGACCAATTTGATGAATCGATTAGTAAGCGTCTTTCCAAAATAATAAGACATTTTGTGATTCTTTGAAAAAGATGATATTCTCGTCTAATTCAAAGGTTCAAGGGTTTACTATGATATGCATCGACGTTATGTACATCACATTGAAAATATACCCTGTTAGGTAAATACGGCCCTTTTATGTAAAACCGCCTAAATATGATAAATAAATGCGTTCTGAGAAAAATAAATAATATATATAAAGAATTAGAGAATATAGAAAGGAAAAAATCTTTAAGGCGAAACATGTAATAAAATAAATAGATAATAACTATAATCATCTCGATTCATGATTATTTATTATTTTAAAAACTTATAACTAGTCTGTTGATGACATCACAATAATTTGTTATTAAACAGTTCAAATTTTTTTTTATCTGATGTGTCTGGAGTCAAGGAATAATAGTGAATGCTCAACGGCACCGTTTTTAACATTGCAAATAAAGCCATATCTTTGTTATTTGTTGGCCGTTGGTTTGTCTACAATGTAGAACTTTGTAAGAAATGCCTTTCAAAACACTAATATTATAAGGTTTCCTTCACTTTATACCTTATACTTAGGGAAAAAATTGCAAACACGGTGTAAAGTTAGTGAAAGTAGTGACTATTACTATTTAGAAGCAAGAAATAACCATAAAGTTGTATTTTGTACCTACTGATTGTTAAAAATATGAAAACAGAAATAAAAACGTGTCAGGAATGTATCCTATTTTAACTGCACAAGTAACTTTTCACCTTAATAAATTATGAAAAAGACATCAAAAGCTAAGCGTATTCTCCTTTCTATTAAACAGGAATTTAATTTCAGTTCACGTTCTTTGTAAATTGTAGGTACTTCTATAATAACATTCCGCTCTTAAATATAATTATATTTTTTTACAATAATTTTACGGAACGAAGCAATTAATATAGTTAATTTGTACGCTGTAGAAGTAGGAGCGAGAGGTATAACAGCAAAATCTCTCTACAACTTATTTAAGGACCTCGGCCTTTCTAGAACGATCATCAGTTCATTTCTGGAACGTATTTCAAAGGCGGCTTTATTAGGTTCTTACGATATTTGGTTAGGTAGGGAGAGGAGCGTAAACAGTGAAGGTGAGCGTGTATGCGCATAGTAAAGGGGCCCCTTAAACCTACATCTGGGTCGCAAGTCCCAGGCATTGTTTGCGCTCCTCTTCTTGCAACGCGATGGGCCCGGCACTCGCACGGTGAATCCATGGAATGCTAAGAAGCTTCGTCTCTCATATAATTTGAGCGATGTTAGTAGTGTATTAATAGGTTATAGTATAATAATATCAAAATTCAGGCAAAACGGAATTAAAAGGAGTTGCAAAACCTTTTAAGCAAATGAAATCCATGTATTACCGAATAACGCACTCGTAACACAGTGATATAAGCTTATAAAGTAATCCTTCATAATTTAACAGTGAAGCCTTTTATTTGTTTAACGTAATAAGGGTTTTGTTATCCCATTGATATTGAAACAACCATGGTTGTTGTGAAAATTACTTACAGTATTTTTAAATCATTCGTTATTTACATATAAAAAAATAACGTGTTTTTTCAATACTGGGTCTCCTTCATCAACTTCCTTCCCTTATTCCATTTTGGGGTCGGAACAGTTATATCACCTTTCACGCAACCCATCCATCTTTTCTTCGGCCGTCCTCTACCTGCCCATCCGTCAATTACCATACCCTGCATTCTTTTGGTCACATGCATTTCATTACATAACATGCTTATATCATGATATGCGGCTACTTCTAATACTTTATGTCACTTGCATACTCCCAAGCTTCCCCTAATATATAATTTTTTTTATTCTATAACTTCTTGTCACCCAACACATCCATCTTAACATTCGCATCTCCGTTACTTGCAAACGCTTTTCATCCATCACATTCATCGCCTAGCATTCTGATTCATACATAACGACAGGTCTAATGATGTTTTTATAGATTCTCCCCTTAAGTTTAAGGAGAATTCGTGCATCACATGTTGTCCCGGTGACTTTCGCCATTTTAATAAATGATTTTTAGGATAGAAATATTAATTTTAAGACTAAAATTAAAAGAATAATAGTTTCGTGTACTATCATTAATGTTTTTTTAATAAAATGAGAAAATCACATTTGTAAATTGATTTTCTTAACAATGAAGAACATTATACTTACTCGTGCAACACAACTGAACAGCGATTGTTAAGAACACAAATCGATGTTTGTCTTGATACCAATATATCTGACCTATTTCAATATCTCGTTTTCGAGTGAACAGTTTTATCTATTGTTTCCACAACAATAAATATGGTATGTTCGTAAAAAGCCTTTGTTTTTACAAGTGTATGATTTCAAATGTAGAATATATTGATGTCATATATAGTACAACATTAATTGTGGAATTTACATTTTTTGCATCCTGTACCTAAAATCAGTATACACTCAATATCAAGTACAATTAATGTTTGTTTCGTATGTTATCGCACTTATTTATTACCAGTTATTCTCAATACTTGGTGCGTGAAGTTTGCCATGATTAATTGTTAAAGAGGGTAGCACCGCTATTACGAAACTTGCCTCAAGACGGTATATAAGTCACTCGCCGGTCAGTAGGGCTCATTCATATCGTGGAACTGCTAGCATGAAGAAGTGAAGTCACTAGTGATTAGTGATTAGCGACTACAGTGGTTAATAGATTATACCGCGGGAAATAGTCTTCTAATATCAGAAGTGGTTGTGAAACATTGCCCACCGCCATGCCTCAGCGAAAAAGGAAAACCCATAGACAATCTCGAAGAGCATCAACATGAAGTTCAAGTACCGATTCAGTACCTCGACAAGTAGCAGCACTGATGAGTATCACAAACGAAATAAATACGTCATAAATCACCCCACAGGCTGATTGGTTACTTTTCGTACAACTACAAGATCCAAGTATTTGTAGTATTCGAGAAATCTTACAGTCAGGAGAGGCCGAGGCAAATAAAGAAATATGTAATAAATATGAACTTTTGGGGAATAAAATTTACAGACGAACAGAATATGGTAGACGTTGGCTCGTGTCTAGACAATGTATATGATATGCGAGGAGCAGAACAAAGTACCAGGCCATATAATGGAACAACATGAAACCATGGATACAACTAGGAAATAGTGATTTGTAATCCGGATGTTATCAAAGGTTGATTAAAGGAATATGGTGGTCAATATGGTGCTGCAGTAGATATCCGTTGTGAACACTACTGTATCGGTAATGTGGTGATAAACGTTTAGGGTGGCCTCAGGCATCTCTATTCTAAACCATGATTTACAAGTGACTTAAGACCTTCCGAAATAATGATTTTTAATCCGGATGTTATCAAAGGTTGATTAAAGGAATATGGTGGTCAATATGGTGCTGCAGTAGATATCCGTTGTGAACACTACTGTATCGGTAATGTGGTGATAAACGTTTAGGGTGGCCTCAGGCATCTCTATTCTAAACCATGATTTACAAGTGACTTAAGACCTTCCGAAATAATGATTTGTAATCCGGATGTTATCAAAGGTTGATTAAAGGATGTCAATATGTTGCTGCAGTAGATATCCGTTGTGAACACTACTATATTGGTAATGTGGTGAATGTCTAATGTATTTGCTTCGAACATAGGATGTCAATATGGTGCTGCAGTAGATATCCGTTGTGAACACTACTGTATCGGTAATATGGTGATAAACGTTTAGGGTGGCCTCAGGCATCTCTATTCTAAACCATGATTTACAAGTGACTTAAGACCTTCCAAGGTTTAATGATCTTAATTACCGCACAGACATATAGAGACATCTTATGACACATATTATTTTTATATATTCTCTCTGAATCCAATGTACACATTCGGAAAAGAATAATTGTCATATAATCGTAAATTATCTACTAAATCATCAAGAAGTGAAGTCACTAGTGATTAGTGATTAGCGACTACAGTGGTTAATAGATTATACCGCGGGAAATAGTCTTCTAATACGTAATAATGTATCTCTACCCTAATAACATTTTTTATGATTAATGTTAATCAAAATATCATCACTTCTATGATTCAAAGGATTTTAATTCAAAAATATTCACAAAATTCATTCGGTTCGAGTTTTATGGTATTGCACTTACGAGTACAAGTACAAAACATAAGTAGAAATCGAAAGAAGAATGTTTTCAATCAATGATGACGAAAGAAGTTTCGCCATGCTTTGAGGTCGTTAATGTGAATAAGTTTTATTTAAATTTTTACGATTGGATATAGCCAGTTAAGTATATAATCGTACATATGGTAATAGTAACGTATCATAAAAGTGTAAAAACAATATTTATATACTTCTACATTTCAGTGTTTATAGATATAAAAAACAACAGTATGACCATCTCATTTCTTTATTAATATACAATTTTGTATAAAAAGGCTTCACGGTCAACAGAAAAATTAAATAAATTAAATTGTATAACATTATTAAATTTCATAACCAGGAGGCCCATTGCAGAGTCTATTAGGATGTGCTTATTTATTAACGTAATCATTATTCATTTGATTTTATCTGGTCGTGTTTTATCATATCATATATCACCGTGACAGGGATATAAAATTTTACATTTTCGGTAGAGATTATTTATTTCTTTGAATTATAATTCCATTCCAATATTCACAACGATAATGAGATAAGTTTGGAATAAGTGACATGACATAAATTTGTTACCTTATTTTTTTAACTTTACCTTGGATATTCGAGATGTGAAATATAAAGAAATCATATTCGTGAGGGAAAGCAGTTTGTCAATTAAATCTTATTTGTCGCATTAAGACAAAATAGACCGATGTGCGAATCGCAGTTTTCAACTCATTGCTTGTATTAAATGCCTAATTTACTGTACAAAAGTATGTTTTAAACTGGAAAAAATAAAATAAAAGTAATATACAAAAAATGTATCAAATCCTGTATTTATTTTAAAAAAATGTTTAGATTATTAACCATAAAAATAAAAATGATGTTTTCTGTCTTCTTGGATAACATCCAACAGAATAGAAATGAATATAAATTTTATTATTCATATCTATTATTATATGTAAATTCTACATCATATATCTGTATCTTATTTCTGCCTCATATAAGTTAAAATCAGATAATTTAAACACAAACTTGGGGTGGAGCCCCTAACAACAGCTTGTTACTAAAATTCCAAATCGTTTGTGTATTCCTTTATTTCAAAAGTTTCAAAACGCACTAAAAGTAATTCGATGTTTCACAATACGATTAAGGGTACCCCTATCCTTAATCGTATTATTTTACATTATTCATGAGAAGGACCTGTTATTAGATAGGCTTCAGCCTACTTTTCTAGTACAGTCGATTTTTTTGTCTTTACTTATTGAGAATTTGTGGCTTAACCAATCTTATATAATGGGCTTCGTCTATGATATACAATATATAATAATTATATATATATTCACATACTCTTGACTTCAACGTATCTTTAATCTTGACATCCGAGAGAAATTTCTTACTTTTGCATTATTGCCCCTCTTGGTTAAATCTTTTATAATTAACATACATTAATAATAATTGATGACTTGCCATTCACTTCATATTTTGCAAATTATTTCAATAGTTCAATATTTAACTTAATCTTATAATCTTAAAGTTTTATATAGTTTTAAAAACTGATTCTTTTACTAAGAAGAAACTTACAAGTAACCGTAAGTTCCTTCGCGTTTACAAATCATTGAAGATTCACATAAAAGAGCCATTAAAAGACACCCTTCTTGTTGCAGTACTGTAGTATTGCAGTATTGGTGTAATGTTCGACTACGAGTCTTGTTTATTGGATTGCCTTCGTCCCGAATTCTTTACATAAAAGGACGTTTTCCTTTTATGTATACGCTTTTGTTTAAACGACTTTACCTTTTCGAAATAACATAACGTAATATTAACACAATTTTCCAACTAAACCTACTTGATAATTTAAGTATTTCTCGTTTATTATTATTATATTCTCATTCTTAAAGCGTTTGACTTCATTTGGGCAATCAATGGTTTAGTTTTTAATCCGTAAAGAGAACTTTGTTTGTTACTTTGCTATTAAAGATAACGTAGAAAATTAACAATCAGCTCGGGATCACAACCTGCATACGAATGTTGGTATTACAGAAATCTATTACTATGTATCCAGTACTGTGCGAATAATCAATTTATATGCAATATTGACACACATCACGATGAATAATGTATACAATTTGATTGCCTGCTTAAAGCGCTGAGAAACGCTTAATGTCGCTGTGAGCGCTAACTTCCAGTGAATTTGTTTACTCTAAGTTTTCAGCGTCGCTTAACATACTCTTTTTCTCTACTTTGGCTCAGTGATTCACGGGTATCCTATCATGAAAAAATTAATAGAGTCGTTACACTCGATAGAGGAGACGACGTTACGGGCACTAAAGTTAATTAGTTAGCTCTGAAAGTAGCTATAATTTTAATCGCAACGTTACCGTGTTGCGTTGGATAAAAAAGTTTTATCACAGCCTCTACTCACTATTTTAGGGATTTACAACAGTTATACATGTTAGAAATTAAAATAAATACATAAAAGTATATAATTTTTTTAATAAATGTTACTAGACCATTATTAGTCTTCATATTATTGAGCCAGTTACGCAAACAGGAAAATTGCAGAACTTCAAATTACGCCGTAGTGAAGAAAATGTGTATTGTGTCATCACCACGGAATGCATACTTGTTGCATTTGAATTGCTATATAAGTTTAAAATAATATTTTAATTAAAATATTGTTTGAACTTAATCGAGTAGCTCCTAGATTCTAGTAGTAGTGAATAAATATTTTTTTTTAATTAATATTATTTTTAGTACTAGTTTTGTTTTTTTTATCTCTTCGTCTGTAGCTAACGTAATTAGTCTTCATCATTATCATTTATTTTGGTACATTGTTTTGAATTATTTTTTACTATACTATAAACAAGATATATAGATATCTCCGAAAACCTCTGTTTAATCTAAATAGGTAATATATTTCTATGAAGTCGTTGGTTGGTCGATAACATTCACATTTTGGTGCAGGAAAGTTTACATTGATATAAGACAGGATCACGCCAGAAAGGAGAAACTCAAAACTAATTAAATAGGAGTACAGTTAAGAGACTGAATATGTAAGATAAATAAAGTTTTGCGTAAATATTTAGTTTAAAAAGTTGAACTGTCGGCCGCTCCTGACCAGCCAGGTAATACAATGCACCAGACAATATACGCTAATGAACAAAGTTTGGTCGTTAACTAAGCCAACGAAAATGCATTTATTACGAGTAGTAGATATTCAATAGAACATATTTTCGTGACAAGTTTAGGTATCACTAATAGTACTAGTTTTATTTTGAATTTTACTTTATTACGCCTACCGCAATTTCTTACCATCCACATAGGTTAGCTGGTAGAGAATGCCAACAGGCATTAAGTTCGCCTTTTGTAATATACAATAAAGAGTAAATAAATAAATAAATAAATAAATTTGCTCTGTACTATAAAATATATTTATTTCGATAGCGTTGGATCAGAAAGTGGAGAAACTTAACATAAGGAGTTATAAGTTGCGAATAGTTAAAGCTTGATTCAACTTCTGTGTATTTGAGACCATTATTACAGTCACAGAAAGTGAAAACAAGACATTCGGACCCCATGTAAGGTATATTTTGTGTGGCACAACATAAAAATAGTGTATAATTCATAAGAATTCTAAGGAGTTTTACAGGTAAGCACTATAGGTCTTTTTTTCATTTGTAATAGCATTTTTAACAGAATTTATCTGTAAGAAGAGAATTAGTTAACATGGTAGAAGATTTTTTGTTTAAATTTTTTAGATACTTCTTAGCTCGGCGGAGGACTAGTACTGTTAGACCCGTTGGTACAGAGAAAATCAGGTTATTTTTTAAAATAGAACGGTCATTTTAAATGATCTTACGTATAAATAAGATGATAATTTTATTTAAACTCGTTTGTTTGAAATATTTTGCTTGATGCAAAATTAATATTCATGTGAAGACGAGATATTGGTTTCCATTGAACTGCTACCATGGTTTCTTACCACCCTTACTGCTTACTGCGACAGCTCAAGATACTGTCAGTGCGTTTTGTGTGCCTCTTGTTCTATACTTCCTGTCAGTGCGTTTTGTGTGCCTCTTGTTCTATACTTCCGATAACTAAGAAACCGTTGGAGAATTTTTATTTGAAGCTTACAATTAAACTTACAGCTACCCTTATTAATGTTTTATTAGAAATGTTTTATATATGATCTTACCATATTATTGCATATCTCATCACGGAGTATCCTATTGAAATATACGGTGTTATTCAACAATGCTACAACAAATATCTTTGAATGATAATACATTATGTAATGCATTGGAAAGTGTTGTATGAATCAGGTCCTAGGTTTATCAACATTGTCATCAAGATTAGTTGAGTCGTTTTCAGAACAAAGTAAAAAGTATTTTTAGTCATGTCAAATGTCTTTAAATGGTTAATTATAAACATATAGAAAATATCATTGTGAATCTACTCAAAAATACTTTGTGAAGTAATCTCATAATATATACTTATCTTAACATATTACTACTAGTCTTTTGAAAACAGAAAGGATAATATAATTATATACATCAAAATATATTACATTTTATTTCATAGTATAAATATAGGTACATATATATGATGAGTTGTAATTCTTGTACATCCAACAATTAGATAATGTTATACATATATACATTTGATAAACAAGACTTTAATTTTAATTTTCATTTAAGCTTACGGTAATATTCCTTTAAAAATATCATAAAAATTGAATGACAATTACCATACATTATATATATATATATATATATACATATATATATATATTTATTTATTTATTTATTTATTTGGAAAACATACAATTATAATAGCATCTATACAATAAAAATTACAAAATGTTTAACATAAATCAATTAAGTTTCCACAGAAAATTAAAACAAATAATTGAAACTCAATACAAAAAATACAAAAAATAAAAACAGAAAGCAAAACTATGAAACAGTTTAAATATTACAGCCTATGACAATTTACACAAAGTTTTCTTATAATTACTAATTTTCATGTTGAATATGTCTAAAGTTTTACAGTGTTTATTATAATTATTACACGCACGTAACAAGAACACATTTTTGGCATAATCATTTCTACAACGAGGTACAAAAAATAATGGTCGATTTCTTGAACTAAGACGTGGACATTCAAATAAAATTTTACTAAGGAGGCTTTTAGAATCAACAAGATTATGGACAATTTTGTAAAGTAATAATTGATCTCTCAAGCCTCTGCGTATACTCAATGGGGTAACATTAGCAAAAACTTTACTGTTGGAATAGTCGGAACAGGCATCTCTAAATCGCAAATGTTATATATATATATATAACATTTGCGATAACTATATGTTTAGAATTGCAGATTACTTTAAATATTAATTCACGCGGGTATAATATAACTATTAGTATTTCCATAAACCACTTCTTTTGTATTTTTTTTAAATTTTCGAAACTGACACCGATCACCATAAAATGGTTATAATTTGAAAGTTGGCTCATCGCCTGAATTTGCTTGCAAATGTGACAGCAAAATTTTATCAGAGAGTTTTATCCTTTAAAAGAAGTATTTTGTTATATTTACATATAACGGAAAGACATAAAAGGAATTAATATTTGTTGACAAAATTGATATTATTAACAACACAAGAATAAATCAAGAACATACTGTTGTTATATTAATAATTTCAATTTATTTAACACGGATTATAATTACCTTATTACAAAACAACTTTTATTAAGCATATTTACTAAAATAGCTATAGCATTTTCAAAGTTTTAATCGTTAATAAAGTTTAGTCAATGTTGGTTAGCAGACGATAAACATATCTATACCAACTGCTCTCCGCCATTCCGTCTACATTCACTGGTAGGAAAAACTTACTATATTTAACTTACAAACACTTGAAGGAAACTGTATCTTTATATTGAAACTATTTTCAAAACTTTTTTTACTATTCTAAAAAGCAGTTGCTAATCTTATACATTCGTAGTGTTATGTTATGTGTCTGTCAACATATAAGCCATATTGTGCAAATATAATAAGTAATTGTTCAAAAACTTTTTTATTAATTTTAAAATACAATTTTATAATATTGGACAAAATAGTATTTAATTTGATCTATTTTATCGATTTACTTTTTCGTTTGATAAATAAATTTATAACGTCGAAGTTTTTATTTTTTAATGTAGTATATTTCATTGTGAATGCTCTAAATATTTTATTACTCCGCTTTAAGAGTTACAGAAGGTTTTAATTAAAAGGAGACGAAAAAACTGCCGAGAACTGGTTAGTAGGTAAATATAGGGAAACAATAATACAGAACAGAATGTTTGATTCTGTCGATGTAGTTAGTAATTGAGTTTTTTTTCTCTCTTTCATCCTCCGACGTGCCACTAGGGGGGGTCGAAGCTTTTAATCGATCCGTGTTTTTTTTACTTTCGTCTTTATTCTCTGCAATGAGATTCCCTGTTTCATTGCTTTTTGTTACTTGCTTATTTTGTACCTTATGTTACTTATTTTTCATCTTTATCATTTATCTTACTACTTTACATAACTCCTATATCTACTTTTATTTTCTTAACTTAACCTATTTGTATTACTTATTTACGCGTATTGTTTTATTACTTACTCTTATACCTAATTATTATTGTTTATAGGCTATTTTCACACATTTGTTTTTCTTTTCTTTATTGGGTAGACCTCGAAGAATTCGGTCTGCCCATTCATTTGTCCCCTACTTTCGAATTTTGGAAAAATTTCTTCACAGGAGGTCTTCTTATGACCGTCTGAGTCCGAAATGACCATTGGTCAAAAAGTTTATATATATATATATATATATATATATGCGTGCGTGCGTCCAGATTCACTTTTGTCAGCACGATAGCGGCCGCAGTTTCGCTCGGATCGCCTTCAAACTTTGGACAAAAATCAAACATCTAAAAATGAAGGTCAAGTTCGTTAACCACAGAAATCCGGTCACAGGGGGCGCTAGGGCCTCACTTTTTCTGATTTCAGTTTTTCGACCATAACTTTGTCCCTATAAAAAGGAGATCAATCGCGTTCATATTATATGATGTCTTTGATAAATACCTATAACTAATGTAGATAAACCGAAAACCTAACTTCAATAACTTAGGGTTGGGGGTAAAAAAACCGAAATTTTTTGGAAAAAAAATCATAACTTTTTTCTGGTAAACATTCTTGCATCGCAAGTATTTTTAATAGAAAGGTTATTTTTTACTCTAAATTTAGGTATCAAAAGTTTTTCCGTAGAAGGTACCGTTTCCGAGAAAAAAAATTAAAACTACTTTTAGCTTGTAAATTTTAGGTAGGTAAAACCACGGCAACTTTTTTCTGGTTAACATTCCCTTCTCGCAAATATTTTTAATAGAAAGGTTATTTTTTACTCTAAATTTAAGTATCAAAAGTATTTCCAAAAAAGGTACCTTTTCCGAGAAAAAAAATTAAAACCACTTTTTGCTTGAAAATTTTTGATGTAAACAACGGCATCATGTATTATTCTTAGGTAGTGAGTTATATTTTAAATGAGTTACACACGAGGTCTACCCACGCGTGTCCCCCTGCGGGCACGGATTTTTTTTTATTATGTTTGTGTATTAAGTCTTATTTTATTACAATAGTAATTGAGGTTATGACTTGGTTAGTAATAAAGAAAGCTGAAAATAAATTACATTACATTTCTATTTGTTTTGAATAATCTAGTGATTTATTTGTATTTTCATGACTGCGGTTATTATTGATACATAGTTATTAATTCAGACTGCTGTGCTATTGTTACATAATAATTACAAGTTTAAATTTAATAGGTACGGAAGATAAAAAAAATCCGTGCCCGCAGGGGGACACGCGTGGGTAGACCTCGTGTGTAACTTGTTTAAAATATAACTCACTACCTAAGAGTAACACATGATGAAGTTTTTTACATCAAAAATTTTAAAGCAAAAAGCGGTTTTTATTTTATTTCTCGGAATAAGTATCTTTTTTGGGAATACTTTTGATACTTAAATTTAGAGTAAAAAATAACCTTTCTATTAAAAATATTTGCGAGGAGGGAATTTTACCAGAAAAAAGTTGCCGTGGTTTTTACCTACCTTAAATTTTCAAGCTAAAAGTGGTTTTTATTTTTTTTCTCGGAAACGGTACCTTTTACGGTAAAACTTTTGAGACCTAAATTTAGAGTAAAAAATAACCTTTCTATTAAAAATACTTGTAATGTAGGAATGTTTACCAGAAAAAAGTTATGAATTTTTTTTCAAAAAATTTCGGTTTTTTTACCTCCACCCCTAAGTTATTGAAGTTAGGTTCTCGGTTTATTTACATTAGTTATAGATATTTATCAAAGACATCATATAATATGAACACGATAGATCTACTTTGTATAGGGAAAAAGTTATGGTCGAAATACTAAAATCAGAAAAAGTGAGGCCCTAGCGCCCCCTGTGGCCGGATTTCTCTGGTTAACGAACTTGACCTTTATTTTTGGATGGTTGATTTTTGTGCAAAGTTTGAAAGCGATCCGAGCGAAACTGCGGCCGCTATCGTGCTGACAAAAGTCGAATCTGGACGCACGCACGCATATATATATATATATATATAAACATTTTGACCAATGGTCATTTCGGACTCAGGGTCATAAGAAGACCTCCTGTGAAGAAATTTTTCCAAAATTCGAAAGTAGGGGACAAATGAATGGGCAGACCGAATACTTCGAGGTCTACCCAATAGTATTTTTTTCAATAATAAAACCAACTAATAATAACATAAACTTATTACGGAATAGTTTAAACATTATAATATTCTAAACTTTTAAATCCGAAGTTTTTGTTAAATAATTGAAATGAAATTGTACTCGTATTGGACTCTTCAGAGTTTAGTACTCTTTGTTAGAATGGTAATTCGGTGAAGAAAGAGCAAAAATAACTGTTTCAAGGTAAGTCCAATGGGATTTTGTCATTTGAATATCTCATCTCTGAGACTCTTTTCCGCCTCATTAAATACACACAGATATAACTGGGTAAAAGTATTGATATTTATTATTATGATGCATGTAATACTTTGTAAATGTAATTTATTGTATTTGGATTGTAAAAGATAAAATAATTATTTTTATTATTTTAATTCATAAGGAGAAAAAACTAAGTTTGTTAAGAATTACTAAAGATATACATTATTTAAGAAATGTTAAAAGTATCAATGAATATGAATTGTGTGTTAATTCTATAAAAATATTAATATAGATTTGATTCAGATTCAAACTAAAAGCAACATATTCTACAGAACAGTACCCAATGTCGTTGAAGACGCGCTCCGTTCATATGTATCTGGTGTCTGTGGATGGCTTTACAGCAAACCTGTAGTTCACGAAGTACAATTCATTCTAGCTTGAAATAGCTTACTCCATTCTGCTACTCAATATTGCGCGGTCTTCATCACAGCTCCACTCAAGCACGGTCCGGTACCAAGTATTATCAATCCAATTTACATTTACCTTTCCTATTAATATTTCGAGAGGATGTATTAAATGTCTTACTATTTTAAATGGCATTTACGAAATGATAATCTTTCTTATTTAAATAATTTTAGCATTGAATTTCTTATTTTGAAATTATAGACCAATGGAAGTGAAGTCATGATGGGTTTTTGGGTTAATAACTCCCTTTCTATTGTTTTTATGTCCACAATGAACCTCGTGACCAAACGGAAATAACTCGTCTCGATATCGATGTAAAGTATACGTAGAATTAATCTTACACTATGTCAGATTTAACAACTGTGAAATAAAGTAACGATACTTATTTGTCTTCGACCATTTGAAAAGACGCTAACATTTGACTATATAAAAACTTTGTTAAAGCTTGCCTCTACTTATCAAATAGTCAATCAAATCAAAATCAATAATCAATTTAAATATCATGATTAACGTTTTAGAAATGTGTTTTACCCACATTTCCAAAGAAATAACATTTGATAGTCACCTTGTATAATCTATATTATAACCTCCATATTTAAAGTTGCAGCAAATCAATCAATAATCTTTCTTTGTTTAATGATACGGATGTGTATTTTCTTATTATTAAATAAAATAATTGAAGTACAGATGAGCTCAATAATGTTATTCCGATTCACAAGAAACCTATTGTCATCTCACTATTGTTAAAGTATATATAGATTTATATTAGAAAACTAGGTCACGCTTACTTCTTAAGAGTGCTATTGCTATTACATATGTGCCTGATGCGATAACTACAAGTTATATTCAACTCAATGTAAATAAATGTATCTAAAGATACTTACTCACTGACTCATTCAGCGCTCTACAGCCCAAACCGTAATAATAGCTAGAAAGCTGGAATTTTGTACACAAGACTCCTGACATATTGAAGAGGTGCAATAAGAAAGGATTTTGCAAAGGTCCAAACCGTTCCAAAGTTACAGCTAAAAAACTGCAAAAAATATAACGCGCCTGTTTGATACCTCCTAGGTGGTATGGAAATTCAAACAAAATATTTGATCACTTTCGCCGTCGTCGCAAAGTACGGGTATCTTAATATATCAAGCACAAAAACAGTCACTCACTGACTCATTCATCGCTCTACAGCCCAAACCGTAATACCTAGAAAGCTAAAATTTGGATACAAGACTCCTGACATATTGAAATTGATTTTGCAACGGTCCAAACCACTCCAAAGTTACAGCTAAAAAACTGCAAAGTTTAATCCCCCGCTCCTTCTCTTCTCCCATTGTATTGCAGTAGAAATTAAAATTATTTGGCCAGTCACTATGTTTTTTCTTAACACGCTGCGATGTGAGAAATAAGAGTATACCTATAACCCGATAGGAATGAAACTCTGTAGTTATCAAACTCAAGGCTTTCTCGCACTGACATGACACACACACTGATGGGTTGGAGGATAGAGCGTGTATGTACGAAGGGTAGGTTCATGTGTTAAATACTCACGAAAGTCAGTTTTTTTTATTTATTCCCGTCGCGAAGCACGGGTAACGTGCTAGTTTGTTATAAACGTTGTAGTCTTATTTTATATATAATTTTTGAATCTTTTGATTATCAGCCTACCTACAATTTATTTGTGTAAATTTACACTTTTATAATCGCTTAAAGACGATCTTTCTACTAGTATCGTTAATTTAAGTATTGCTTTGCTAAACGGGATTCAACAATTCTGATGATATTATACATTGGTATTTCATTAACAACATTCAGTAATATATTAATTTAAAATAAGTTTATCATAAAAATTTTTAGCACTTTATATCATATTTCATCAAACTATACTTATGAATGTCATATCCAAGTGAATTTTTGGTCAACAAAAATATTATTTAGATAAATCAGATCAAAGGTTTACCTCCGCTGACAACAACAGGATATTTGACTACGTTTCCACTTGATGGGCCCATTCTGCTATTTTTCCGTATGTATCCCAGTACGTTTGTTCCGGCGTAGCCGGCGTATATTTCATCCTGTCGTCACAAAAATCGGCAGGCGTATTCCTTGAATTATTTTAATTTTTATGCCGTGTTTTTAATTGGGCACAAAAATCCAAAATGGCGGCGTTTTTCAGTTTTGTTTTTGGCGTAGGAGCAATTTTCATCCGATCGCCACAAAAATTGGTGATCATGTTTTTTGAGTAATTTAATTTTTTTTTGTCTGGCCATTTTTCTTACTGGAAGGAAAAATTCAAAATGGCGGTAATTTAAGTTTTTGTTTTGGCGTAGCAGACGTATTTTTTACACAATCGTCACGAAAATTGGTGTGTTCTTTGAATTATATAAATTTTTATGTCGAGCCGTTTTTTTGCTTGGGCGAAAAATTTCAAAATGGCGGATTTTTGATCCATACCACAATTACAGACTTTGCGGCAGCTAGCGGGCTGAAATTTCGTCTAAGTATTCTTTGATGAAATCGAAGGTGTTTTTTGTTATTATAAAATCCAAAATGGCGGCCAAATTTCGTCTAATAATTCTTTTCTTGTTTTGTTTTAGGTCTAGTGTACGGAGGTTACTGGGGTGGCGCTCATATTAGGTTCACGGGTGAAATATCGTAACCACTGCACCTCGTGAAATCCACTATAAATAATTACATTATAT
The DNA here is from genome assembly GCA_918358695.1 of Melinaea menophilus ssp. n. AW-2005. Taxonomy (NCBI): domain Eukaryota; kingdom Metazoa; phylum Arthropoda; class Insecta; order Lepidoptera; family Nymphalidae; genus Melinaea; species Melinaea menophilus. Next base: position 2,261,004 of record OU911039.1, read on the forward strand.
CATCATCCCTACATTATATCATCCCCTAACGTACTGAGGTCTACTGTTCACAGAACGACTAGTTATAAGTAGCAACGAATTGATTCAAAAACTCATTTGTTATTTTTATCGGTTTCTTAAGAAGATCAAACTAAAAATGTTTCTTGTATTTTTTTATAATTACTTCACATTTTATTTTTTTTGAATACGTCACTTACACACACTTAAATAAAACCAGTAATATAGTATTGATTTATCTTAATATCTTCCTCTTTTTCTCTAAATTATAACTTAATTTCTTAAGATAGTCCTAACTTTGATGTCTTTTCATGTGATACTCATATATTTTTTCGTATATACTATAATAGGGTATTACTACTCTGTAAGGTATAAAAATCTCTCAACATAAAATTCATATGCGATTAAAGATTTTTCGATACTGGACATTCGTAACATTTTAACGACCTGAACCTGAAACATTTTATTTGTTTTAGTGCCTTTATTCGATATAATTTATCAAATAATGTCGATCACTTACTATTTTATGTGACTTTTATGTATCTTAATAAAAAATAAAGTTAGGTGTGTTTAAAGGTTGTTGTTGTTTGTTAGGTGTGGTGTGTAAAATATCTATATTACTTATATATAACTTTGATTAAATACAGACATAAAACAAATTCAAGATAATTAAATCAGTAATAAAAAAATAAGCATTCTTTAATTAGGTGGAAATTATCAATCCAAACGCCGATAATACATGCCACACACAATACAACACACTTTCGGCATATTTACGCATGGAAATGCACATGATAATGCATACACGTAGATATATGAGACACAACTTGTATGTTGCTTAACGATTATTTATTTATATTATTATAATCATATATATTTTGGAGGTCTTAACAAATTTTAATACCTGGATTACTAAGTCACAACGTGTTACATAGGACTTAGTTAGTTCATGCCTTCGTCCTCAATTATATTTATTACTTGAAAATAAATGACTTCTATCCAAACCTTTATTTATTATTTAAATAAAGGTTTGGAATGATTTCATGCTAATCAATCGTATATTTTTGAGTGTCTAAATATAAGCTAATTATTAATAAATCCGTAAATCAATACTTTTCAAATATATGATAGATCAACTTCAAGTATTAGTAGTAGGTAAAAAAGAAAACTTAACATACGAGTACCTACCATATGTAGATCGCCACGGAATTAAAGGTTTGTTATTGTGCCACAGTTAAAGAACATGAAGGTGAAAAAAAATCAATTTGGCATTTCATTTAATATTGAAATTAACAGACGTATATTTAATTTTTATGGATTATTAAACCTTTTTAATGAATTGAAATGTAAACTGCGAATAAGCTATACTTTAGAAATATAATGGATGAAATATTAACGGTTCAATCGAAGAAATAGTTTTACACAATGCTTGTTTTCATATACGAGCACTGTACCCTGGCTGTGATAACATTTTTTTAAATTTCCTCCGTTTAAAAAAAATATCAAGAGGGAAAACGGCATAAAAGCATTACTTTTTGGAAGAAATATTTATTAGAATCTGGAACCCGCAACGTCGCAGTAGAGCAATTCCCTTGGTTAAACTCCGTACCTGTGCTGGCCAGCAACGCGACATTATTAGTCTAATACTTCATTTATCAATGAAAAATATTCTTCATCTTAAAATTGTATTTTAAAATATTGTATAATTTTTCCCTTTTCACTTTGTAAATTAAAAATATTTTTATCATCTTAAATCCATTACGTCCCGTATTGAATTAGAAGGAGAAGAATGATAAGAAAGAAAGAAATAAAAAGAAATGTATGCAGTAGTTATTCGTATTTGAAATGTCATTTTATAAAAATATACATATATTTTTTATGTTAGAGGAGGACAAACAAGCTTGCGGGTCACCGTTGGTATGTGATCACCGCCGCCCATGAACTCATGCAACATCCGAGGATTCACAAGAACGTTGTCGGCCTTGGAAATAGGAATATATGCCTATTAAGACACTAAAAGACAAACGAATTAACAATGATGAATTTTTGTAAATGACAACTGTCAATTGAAAATATAGTTGATTAATTATTTAAAACCTTAGAAAAACGAAACTTTACAGAATTATCTAATGATAATTTAAACTATTATTTTCAACTAAAAACACAAACTAAATACAAATAGAGCTATCATAAGCAATTGCGACCAAATATAAGAGTTTATGTTCATTTAATAGACACACTATACGATATATTACAGCTTAAGCATAATATAGCAGCTAAATTTGCCATACATTGTGAAGTGGCTTCTCACTGTGAGTAACACTCATTTGTATAAAGTGATAATACAGTTAAAAGTATTTTTTAAAAAGTGCTATGTATATATTATGTATATAATAATGAACCCAAACGCGTCACTATTTTTTTTTCAGTTATGGAAGTAATTCATCATCTTCCTGTCCTTATCCCAATTTTGGATCCATAACGGACGCAAATATTCACCAAAATTTATTTAAAAAGACCTCAGTGATAACCACACGTCAAAAAAAAAGACAATTTTAAAAACCGTAAAGAGAAATTATACATTAAATCACTATTCTAAAATATTTTAAGATACTTTAATAAATATAATATTTTATATTTATTGTTGGACAAAACCATAATTTTCCTTTACAACACTAAATTTCGAATATAAATCTGCTGCTAAAACGTCCTTTTCTAAGTCTAGAACTACCATTTAGAATTATTTATTGATGTAATGGGTTACAAGCAACTGCAGTAGAAAAGAAAAATATCATGTACAATAGATACACTTACTTACAGTAAATTGCCTTCCTTTTCTACTCCTAGCTAGTTTTTACTGTTGTAATTATAAGATTAACAATGACTTCAAATTCAAATATTTCTATCTACCTACTGTATTTTTTTTATTGGTTAATTATTCGACTGATTCTGAGGAAAGTTGTCATATTTTCTTATTATAAATTGGTATATACTAAAATTGTAATAAAGTGAGTAACAAGCACAACTAACCAACTAACTACATTAAGAAATACAGACATAATATTGACCTTAAGACTAATTCTTGTATCAGAGAAATGGAACTAAGATTTTCATTATTGTTAAGCGATTATTTCATAGAAGACAAAGGTTCTACAAAGGTTTAGCTAAACGACCTCATTTCACCAATATTTAAATAAAATATTAAATTCTCGAAGTTGTATCCATTTTATGTATATAACTTCATTTTCTAAAGTGAGAGAAAATAAATTTTAGCTCAGTTTTAAGTTTGATTAACTCAAGATATATTGTTAGAAATAAAGTCTCAAATTTATTAAATGGTTTAGAAGTTTCTTATTTTGATATTACTTTTGTATAAATAAACTAAATTCTTAACAATTAATTAATTATTATTTACGAAATACTTTGATTTAATAGACTTAAAATAAATTATCAAACCCCTATTTATATAATTTTTTAAATTAATTTTACGGTTATTATTATTAGAGGCTAAAATGAATACTACGGTATTAGGTATGTAATAAAAAGCTCAGCAAGTAACTAATATTGTAAATAATGTTATATAACTCAGTGGCAATCAGATGAAAAGCCCCTGGAAGTTGTTACCCCAAACTTATTTAATATTTCTGGAGTTTACTCAATTTGTCCACAAAGAGTACCCAATTTTGCTACTATTAACCAAAATATTGAGTCAAATTTATGTAAACCGAATGTTCTGTAATATTATTCAGAGTAATATTTTTCGGCTTTAATAGGCTGATTCTTTGTGACCGCTTTGAAAACAACTGCCAAATTATAAATATACTAAAGTGTTTTATGATATTAATATTTATATACCTAAATATTACAATAAACATTTTGATACATAGACAGTTTTAAATAAATATATATATATATATATATATATATATAAAGATTTTCTATTATAAAATAAAATAATATTTCAAAGTTACAGTATACTCATGAAAAAATTTATTCCTATCCATGTACGAGTATGAAAAGTTAATTCCATAACTAGTATTATTTCTACCGTCTATTAACACTAAACCTACCAAGTACTGGTCAAATTGACCGTTCTTAAACTTTTGTAAAACTTACACATTTTTGAACGTTATAATATCGTTATCAAACTACATGACAACTCTTAGAATATGCATATAATATTGTCTTCACTCTTAACTTTTAGTTATATCCATTATTACCTGCGTTATATAATAAAATAGATTTAATTACCGTTCACTTTGACCCCGTGCGGTTGGAATAGGTATACAAGAATTGTCGGTAGGTTTAGTGTTAATATTAGTATCAGTTTGATGATTTTATTATCCTATCTATAATTTATTTATATAAACTTACACTTTTCTAACCTGATAACAACAATCTTTCTCCTGGTATGGTTAGTTCAAGTACTGCTTTGATAAGCGGGATATGTGAAGTTACTTTGTTACTTTAATGTTAGAACTTCATAAATACAAAGGAAAGGAATAACCCGACCCAACCCGATGAGCCGACGTCCCGACCCGACTGGTGACTAATCGATCATATTCAATATGTTTTTTATTTACATTGACCAATTGTCTAATAGTTACTTATTTTTAGTTCTAACAAAATAATATGAAGTCATCGTTATTCGCTGTTTAAGGGATGAAAATCTTTAAAATACGAGTACATGTCTTAGTGTTTTTATTTTTTTATAATAAACTGAATAGTGGTTTATATTTCCAGCTGGAACATTTATATTTGGTGTCCATCGTATTTATAATATATAAGCTTGATAAGGATTTACTTTGGACATCGGTATTTTCACCAGCCCAACAAAAATTTTGATATTGGTATTTCATTAATAACATTCAATACATTACACATTGTTGCAAAATATTTTTTTATAATAAAAACTATTTACAGTTTATATTGTATTTCATAAAAATAAACCATCGTTATGAATCTCATATCCAAGTGATTTTTTGATTACCACAAAAATATTATTTCGATAAATCAGATCAAAGGTTTACCTCCGCTTACAACTACAGGATTATTTATAAGTAGCAACGAATTGATTTATAAACTTATTTCCTATTGTATCGGTTCCTTAAGAAGATCAAACAAAAAATATTTCTTGTAATTTTTTTATGATCACTTCACTTTCTTTTTTTGATTACCTCGCTTGTTTTACATAGCTTTATTTTGTACTTTTTATTAATCAAATACTGATAAATGTAGTTTACTAAATCAATAAATTTGTACAAGCCTATGTATTCCACCTCCAACCGGTCTTGGAGGTGGGAGTATGTATTTGTTATCATACATACATACATACGTTGTTATCTAATATACAGGGTTGTCGGTGCAACGCTTTTGCGATTTACCGGGTGTTGCAAGAGTTCTCGGGCGGCGGTGATCGATGATCGGTGTTTTTAATAAGCTGATTTTCACATAACTTACATATATTAAATGACTACCACTTACTCTTAAGTAAATTATTAATAAGCTCATTTTACTCCTTAAGCTTAAAAAAAATTGTATAATGTATATTAATAAGCTTCACGTCAGCATCGTTAGAAAATTTATTGTAATATCAGATTAATCTATTTAAGTATATATATCATCTAAACTCGGATTGAACTACTTTTACTGTCTTCTATTCTGAAACTGAAAATTGAAAAATACTTTTTTAATAGGAAAGATTTTTATATAAAACTTCTCATATTTTTAAACAAATAATTGGCTTCATGTACCTTACTTTATTGTATTCTGATTGTAACCTTTCCAATTTAGTGTTTCTGTAACCAGTGGGCTGCTTTAAATCAAATATCCAATGTAATATTTAGGACTCAATTTATTAATACTTAAATTGAAATGAATACAATAGATAATATGCCAGCTAGACTCTGCAGTGCGTCACTTGAGGTAAACAACTCAAATACTTATATTGAATAAGATCCTTAACACGGTAAACTCTAAAATAAAATTCCTAGGAGCTACTGACAATGGACAAGTGAAAAAATATACACAGCTCCCATTGTTAATACAAGAAGACTACCATCAAACACTTTATCTTCAAATATTAATTTATAGTGTAGGTTAATTATATATTATATAAAATAGTACATCACCAGATAGCTTCTTAATATTTAACGAGCATCAGGCATTTAAAGGCAGATTTCACATGCAGCTACAGTTATTGTAACAGATCAGGAAACAGGACATTCAGGTCGACGTCCCGAAGTTACACGTATGCCTGTGGTAAAGATTTATAATAAAAAATAAAATCTTATGGAAGAACAAGGCCTGAAAAGCAATAGTATAGCCTATGTCAACTCCAATTGTCGAAGCAGGACAAATACATGTCCTTCAACTGAACTTTTAACTGATCGGGAAATCCTTCTTCTAATTCCTTTGTATTTGAATTGAAATTAAAATTATTTATTTTTATCAATTCAAGTGCTAATTTTGACTTTGGGTTCTTTATTTCTTAAAGAAATAGTTCAGAAACAAACAGAAGACAAAATTCCATTTTGCTTTAGTTGAAATAGTTATTTTTGCTCTTTTTTTACCGAATGACTTCTATTCTAACAAAGAGTACTAAACCCTGAAGAATCCAATACAATTTCAGTCCAATTATTAAACAAAAGCTCCGAATTCAAAACTCTCAAATATATTTAAACTAAGCAAGATTATTTTGTTTTTTACTTGAAATAAATGTTGTATTTATTTTCAGCTCCTTATTGTTAACAAAGAAGTCACAACCTTAATTACTAACTACATCGACAGAACTTGTAAGTATCGCATTAGACACGTATAATTGTTTCCCTCTATTTATCTACTAGCAAGTTTGAGGCTTTGTTTCGTTAGACTTCTTTTAATTAAAACCTTCTGTGACTTAAAATAGAGTAATTAAATATTTAGGTTTTTTATGCCAGCACTTGAATTATAATGAAATAAACTCCTTTAAAACATAAGAACCTCGTGGTTCTATATTTATTTATGAGTTTCTCCTCTCTGGCGTGATCCTGCCTTATATCGATGTAAACGTTTTAGTGTAGGAAACTACACCAAAATGTGAATGTTATCACGACCAGCGTCTAAACTTGTCAACTATTTATATAATAAAGAGATTTCGAAGTTATCATCTATACACCATACTTATAGTCTAGTAAACAAGAATTCAAACTAATATATTCAATAACCAAAGTAGGTAGGAAGGTAGGTAGGTAATAATAAGAATAATAGTGGTCTAGTAAAGGAAACATTTTTTAGCATTCTGTAAACAAAAAAAAAACATTTGTATCTATTTTAATTTCTAGCATGTGTCAACGCTTTCCGTGGGAGATGGAAATATTTCTTTAATATGTATCCGTTATAACTTCAGCGTTAGTAAGACATCTGTTATTGTAAATCCTGAAATTAAGAGAAGAAGTCCAAGCAATCCAATTGTATACATTATTCATCGTAATGTGTCTATATCGCATATAAATTGATTATTCGTACAGTACTGGGTACATAGTAATAGATTTCGGTAATACCAACATTCGTATGCAGGTTGTGATCCCAAGCTGATTGTTAATTTTCTACGTTACCTTTAATGGCAAAGTAATACACAAAGTTCTCTTTACGGATCAGGGACTAAACCATTGACTATCCAAATTAAGAATGAGAATATAATAATAATAAATGAGAAGTACTTCAATTATCAAGTAGGTTTATTTCGAAAATTGTGTTAATATTATGTTATGTTATGTTTCGAAAAGGCTAAAATTGTTAACCAAAAACATATTCATGAAAATAAAATGTGGATATTCAAAATGTATATATTGATTAATTAACATGTGAAGTCGAATCTTAAAGTCGCAACTGCTATTGAGTTCTTGCATAGAAAGCTATTAAAAGTACTTTATTTCAAGAGTACTCTTACTTTTTATTTTAGATTTTAAATTTACTAAACGTTTTTTATTGACAACTACCAAATTATTTCTAAGAGTTTATATTTTTTGTTCATAAATGAAGCTATTAATGTGAAGACAATTTGACTTCAATACTTTTAGGAAGTTTAGATTTAGATCTCATATATTTCTATCTGAATAAAAAACGTTATCTTGATTAATTTATAAGTATAAAAGTAATTCAATAGACAAGAATCGTGATTATGAGTAAAAAATATTTTAATCTATTCTTTTATTGTTTGTCTTACTTAGACAGAAATTGACAAAGAAAATGTTAAGTGATTAGACTTGAGTTAATTGTTACAAATGTTTTCCGGATAGACTGCTTACTATAATAGTAATCATTGTTGACTTTTAGTTGCATTATTAATTTACTTGTTATTCTACTTGTATGTGCAGTATGGAATGGTTCAATTACTTAAAAATGATTGTAATTTTGAAAATGACCCTAGCGTATTGTTTGTATCCCAAAAAAAATATGCGGTTATCGAAGGTGACTGGTGTTGAGGTCGACCCTGAAAGAGCGGATAGGATTATTTGTATTTTTTCAAACCCTAAAGTAAAACCGCTAGATTAAAATGTTCTGAAATATGTGTTCTTGTATAAATAAACCCATTTATAACAAACTTTAGTTCATTTTTATATTTGCATTTATTGTACTACTGCGAGTAAAATAAATGTTATTTGATTCAAGGCCGTGCAATACAGTAAATAAATATATTTTAAGTTAGAATATATATAACCTAAACAAGGCTAGCAAGTCGTAATCAGCAGAATATGCAGATATTATGAAATAGCATATTGGTCGGATTGTATAAAGAAACTAAGCCAGTTAGAGGCTAGTACCGAAGAAGTCTAAAAGGTTAACTCACTCGTCTTAACTTAAAGATACTGGAGTATTTAAAAATTTATAATAATAAACTATTATAATTAAAACCGTAATATATTTGGTAGCTACACAATTTCTCATGGTTTAATTAATACCTAATATTGCATCTAGTACAAAAATAAACGCATATCTCTAAGCCCTTACGTATGTGAATATGTATCGTGATTTTACAAGTCCTTTAATGTAACTGTGATAAATTGATAATAAATAAAACGACTTGCTTTCACGGAATCCCAACGACACAAAACTTTATTTGAAGTAAAAGAACGAATATACAAATACAGTTGACATAGTTGCCACAAGATGGCGTTAGTAAGCCTATCTATATTTTGTTATTTATAACACTCCCACTCAAAATATTTTAAAAACTAAACTTCAACAATTCCTAAAGAATTCAAATGTTTATAATGTTTTACAGCACTTAAGCTTTTAGTAAGCAAATCTGCAGGCATATCTGATGTACATAAATATTTTACATTAACAATGTTTTCATTTATCATTTCTCTGCAATAGTGGTATCTGACATCTATATGCTTAGTTTTATTATGAAATACAGGGTTCAATAATAATTTCTGCGCACTCATACTATCATTATACAATGTAATATTATACATTCTTTTAGTTATTTCATGCTGTAAATTTCTCAAATATACTGCCTCTTTGCAGCCCTCAGATATTGACACATACTCAGCTTCTGTACTAGAAAGCGTAATACACTTTTGTTTATTACAACTCCAAGAAATATCAGATCCTGACAAAGTAAAACAAAATCCTGAATATGATTTCCTATCATTAACATCATTGCACCAGTCTGCATCAACATAACCTTCAATATTAACATTTTTAATTTTACAATACTTTAAACCTAACTGTTTAGTGCCTTTTAAATATCTTAATACTCTTTTAGCATAAACCCATTGCTGTTCAGTATTACAATTATTGAATTGACTTAAATATGACACTGCATAAGCTATATCAGGTCGTGTAAGCACAACTAAATACATTAAACTCCCGATAAGCTGCTGATAGGGATTTTCATTACTACAATTATTCTCTTTCTTACATTTTAAATTTACCTCCATTGGAGTATTTACAGTTTTACTATCAACCATATTAAACTTAGACAATAATTTATCAATATATTTCTCTTGACTCAAAGTAACAGTATGGTTTTGTTTATCAAACACAACTGACATGCCAAGACATTCCTTTACAATTCCTAAGTCTTTTAATTCAAAACACTTACTTAAAACACTCTTAAGATAATCAGTTTCAGTTTTGTCATTTGAAAAAACAAAAAAATCATCGACATACAATGTCACAATAGTTTTACTACTACCAATACATTTTAGGTATAAACATGGTTCTATTTTAGATTTAATATAACCGTTGCCTAACATACAACCATCTACTTTCTTATGCCATGCTCGTGATGCTTGTTTCAGACCATATATAGCCTTATTTAACTTTAAAACTTTATTGTTTGGACAGACATAACCTAAGGGCTTTTGCATATATATAGTCTCAGACAGATCACTATTAAGGAAGGCTGTTTTCACATCAAGATGTGTCACATTAAGATTCAACTGCACTGACAATGCAAATAATAACCTAAGTGTTGTATGTCGCACTACTGGAGAAAAAGTTTCACTATAGTCTATTCCATATTTTTGAAAACAACCTTTAGCCACAAGCCTGGCTCAATAGCGGACATTATTTTCACCATCACATTTCTTCTTGAGAACCCATTTGCTTTTAACGATGTTGCCACTTGCAGGTATTTCAACAACATCCCAAGCATTATTATCTTTAAAGCTATTCAGCTCTTCTTGAACTGCCAGCTCCCATTGTTCTTTCTCTGGTCCTTGCAGTGCTTCTTCATATGTCAGTTCATCACTGAGATACTTATTACACTCTTCTGTGCACATTAATCCATACCTATCTGGTTTTTTCCTCTGCCGTTGTGGTAATATCTTTTCCATGGTATCCGATTGCAACTCTTCTTCAGACACCTCTTCATCTGGAACATAGGTTTCATCCAAGCTATTTGTACTATCTATAGAATTGAATGAATCCTCCTTACTCTGGTCTGAGAGCTCTCCCACTGAAGATGGATGTGGCCTTTTCTCTGCTGGTTTGTCATCTATCTCTTGTACTTCAATCATGCTTTCTTGATGAGGTAACTTTTCTTTTATAATAATGACATCTCTACTTGTCATAATAGCCCTTGTTGAAGGGTTATATAGCCTATATCCTTTGACATCCTCAGGGTAGCCAACCAGTATAGTTTGTTCAGATTTCTTGTCCCATTTATGTCTTTTCTCCTTCGGTATGTGCTTCATAACAGTACTACCAAAAATTCTTAAATGACTGAGGTTTGGCTTGCCCCATGTCCATAATTCAAAAGGTGTACGGTGATTCAATCCACTTTTCACAATTCTATTCTGTAAATAAACAGCAGTGTTAATGGCTTCTGCCCAGAACTCCTTATCAAGTCCCGCATCGAACAAAAGACACCTGGCTTTTTCAATTATTGTTCTATTCATGCGCTCACAAAGTCCATTTTGTTCAGGAGTGTAAGGATTCGTCTTTTGATGAATTATACCCATTTTCTTTAAATAATCACTAAAATCTCTGTTACAGAACTCTCTGCCATTGTCACTTCTCAGAATTTTTATCCTATTTGATGTTGAATTCTCAACTTTAGCTTTATATTCTTGAAAATACTTTAAAGCCTCTGTTTTATTTTTTAGAAAATAAACATATGTCATGCGGCTGTGGTCATCCACGAAAATAAGAAAATACCTAGATCCACCTAGTGATATATTCTCCATCGGGCCACAAATATCACTGTGTACCACCTCCAGTAATTTATTACTCCTGTTTCCTTCATGAGCAAAAGGTAACCTACTTTGCTTACCTTCGCAGCACACTATGCAGTTTGACTTGACGATGTTGGCCTTTTCCGTAAATATGACTCCTTCTACAGCATCCTGCATTTTATTCATATTATAGCTGTTAGCATGTCCCAATCTACGATGCCAAACTTCAGCAGACTCTGCCACTGCTGCTACCATACATGATGAGGTGTTCAATTTATAAACTCCATTTACAAGTAAAGCAGTAGCTACTAGAATGTCCTGCTTATTGAGTATCTCGCATCCTTTGCTTGTGAAATGCACCTTGTTGCCCTGCCTTATCAGCTGGCTTACTGACAACAGGTTAGTAGATAACTTGGGAACATATAACACATTTTCGACAGTTATGTCATAATCACTATCTTCTGTTGATGTTGTTATCTTTATGTTGCCGCAACACATCACTGGGATCTTATTCTGGTTTGCAACTATAATCTCTTTCGCGAATCCAGAATAATTTACGTCAGTCATCCAACCTCTATTGCTAGTTAAATGCGAACTTGCGCCAGAGTCGACGTACCAGTCACTTTTGTCAAATATTCTATTAAAAAACACGGCACTAAAAGCATTACTTGTTTTTGATGATTTCTTTTCGGAATTGTTAGATGATTTATCTTTAAAATTGCATTGATTTTTATAGTGCCCCTGTTGTTTACAGTTGTAGCATTTGACATTTGGATTTCCTTTGACAGATAGCATTTGTAACTTCCCGTCATCTTTCTTGACCATAGACTGTGTATTCTTTCCATTCATTCTATAATTAGAATTTGAATGTTGGTTCTTGCGGAAACATGCAAACGCATTATTTACATCACTCACTTCCGAATCCATGTCCATCAATTTCCCTTTAATGGCGTCGGTTGTAATTACCACGCCGGAATTTTCGATGGCCATTATCATAGGCATATATTTTTCAGTTAGACCAGCCAACATAATAGATCCTATCCACTCGTCGTTAATTCCAAATCCCGTTCCTTGTAGTTTTTGACCAGCTTCAACAATTTGTGTTACCTATGACGTCATCGAAGTGCAATTTTCCAATCGAATAGATATTAGATTTCTCAGAAGATTTATTTGCCTAGTAAATCCCGAGTCATCGAACAACATCTTCAATTTATCCCACAATTCTTTCGATGTTCTGACGCTTCTAATATGAACATAAAGAGCCGGATCAATCGTTAAAATCAGCTTGGCCTTGGTTCTCGCATCATCTGCAGCTACTGGCGGATGATCGGGCTCAGGTTTTATACACCCAACCATTCCCTCTAATACCAGGAAATTCTCTGCGGCGAAACACCATTCACAGAAGTTCTCACGCCCTTTCAACTTTGGTACGCTTGCGTGATAGTTTGTACTGGACGCCATGACAGCGACGCACGAAAAAATAAATGAAATTATTTTTCACTGATTACACACAAGTCTGATTATTATCAATTAGTCTATTGTTCATCGCACTCAGATTATTCTAACAACAAACGCACTCACTAACTGATGCATGAATCTGGTCCCATAACCTGTGATAAATTGATAATAAATAAAACGACTTGCTTTCACGGAATCCCAACGACACAAAACTTTATTTGAAGTAAAAGAACGAATATACAAATACAGTTGACATAGTTGCCACAAGATGGCGTTAGTAAGCCTATCTATATTTTGTTATTTATAACAGTAATGAATTCGGGACAAGGATAATCCAATAAACAAGACACGTAGTCGAACATTACACCAGGCCTATAAAATGGGGAACTTATATGACGACAATACTGGAACAAGAAGGGTGTCTCCTAATGGCATAGATTTATGAGGATCTACAGTGAATTGTAAACGGGAAGAAAATTACAAGTAACCTTGTAAAAGAATTGGTCTTTGTAACTATATAAAACTTATAAGTTTTCATTTATTACAAACGCCGGACCTTTGGATTCCAGGACTTGCTAGAAAATCCTCGGACTACCTTATAAAATTGCCATAATAAAATAATTTAACATTTTCTTAACTTTAAGTTTATAAATTAAATGAGCTCCTAATTTGAATTCCAAAAAAAAAACCCTATTTTGTAACAATGTTTATGACCTGATTAGTTAACTTTTTTTAAGTAATGAATAATTACATTTGTCAATAACTCATGGCATATGAAAAATTCTCTCTATTAATCCATCTAACCAAGAACAGTACGGTAATGTGTTAAGGGATTCTGTAGTTAAGTAAACCCAAAGTCTTTTTTGTAGTGCCGAGCTCGTAAACGTTATAATAAAGTTTAGTAGCCACTTAAGAATCCAATTCTCAGGAATCTTACACTCATAAAAGATTTCTTCGTTTGTATCTTATTGGGTTTCTTTTATATATAAATAAAGTGTATCTTATAACCATTATATTAACGATTCAAAGGATAAGTTCAAAATTATTTGCTTTGCTCTGAGAAGAAATAATTGTGAATTTAATGTAAAGCTCATGATTTTTACCTTATATCTTATATACTTATACTTTAAATACACTCACCCATAAAGAGAAATAACTTATAATAAATGATCATACTTATTGTATACACCACCTATTAATTAAATATCGTGCCACGTTTTAACTGACAGTCGGTCTTGATAACATAATGCAAATATAATATTAAAAACGTTAATAAAAATTCATATTTCATAATAAAACAATACAAAAGAAAAGAATAAATAAATCAATTATTTTCTATACTTAAAGTGTCTTGTTGTATTTTTTTTGCTGGAACTGTGACGTCATTTTTTGATAAAATGAATGTTGCTCTCGAAGATAACTACGTAGAATGTATGCTCGCTATACTATGTGGATACTCGAGGATGAGACGTATGAGAGATCAATTACATAGAAATAGTAACCTAATTGAGATTAAAAAGTATATCAATTGAACCACTTATAATGATATTACTGGTATATAACGGGAGAGACTCAGACATCCATGAAATAGATAAATGTAAATATAAACTCTTCTAAAGCGATGCTACACGAAGTTATAAGTAAAGTTAGGAAACCAGACTTTTAATATAATTCACGTTCAGGTTTCCTGTTACAAAACGCAATCAACTATAATGTCAAATCGATTATAAAAACATTATGTGAAATATATTATAATCATTAGATAAATATAAAAAACACGCAATATATGTTCTTATTTATATTATTATGGTAGTTTTAGTTCTCCTTCCTTCCAATTAGGTTTTTATCAATTTAAACCTTCCATCGTGTACATTTTTTAATTTATATTATGCGATAATTGCCATGACTTCTTTATGGGTTTTGATATCATTTTTATTATAATGCGATATATTATTATAATAAAATACAATATTGACAATATTTGAAATAAAACACAATCATTAAAAACATAGTTTTTATTTCATATTAGTTCGCTCTAGTAATGTTTATACTTATATATTAAAAGTTACCAGTATAAAAGATTCATAATTTGTAGATATCACACCAAGAACAATACTAAAGTAGATAACTTCATTTCTGAATATCATTGTCCAGTTTTAGTTCAAATTTGTTTCAGTGTAATATAATAAAACCCAAATAAAATAAATAAATAATTTCAAAAGTGAATTATTTAAAAAAAACATTTTGAAATAAATTAATAATAATCTTTGCTTAACAGAATATTCCATATTTATTACTTAACAAAAAAAATAAAGGATAATAGCTGTATAGTTCGTATAATTTTAAAAATTATAATTATGAACATTAATGTCATTTCTCGGACCTTGAGCCTCCTGACAGTAAACGAACGTGTCATAGTATAACTATTTACATTTTAGGAACAACATTTTAAATACTTCAATATGGAAGTGAACAAAATACAAACCTATCATTTGCAGTTCCGTTCCAGTAGTTATTCCGGCATTGATTTGTTTTTATTGGTTCATTTGCCATATTTGTTTGGATTGCCTAATATACGAGTGTAATAACTCTGTGTCATTACGACCAATAGGTCACTTAAGTTGATGTCAGAAATTCCTGTAAATGAAAATTGTATATGTAGCTATTAATTGAATAATATATGTAAGCTTAGAAAAAGCTATAATTACATATTACAGCTTTTCCTAAATTTCAGTTTATATTATATATATATATATATATATATATATATATCTTCCTGCCCTTATCCCATTTTTGGATCGGCACAGTATGTTTTTTCCTTCCATACTCGTTACTCGTCAGTCAGTTACTCGTCATCTCTGTACACACTCCCTTCTTCTCCATATCGTCTTTCACGCAATCCATTACTTTTCTTCGGCCATCCTCTACCTGTTCATCCCTCCACTACCTTTTTTCACGTGCCTTTCATCCTTTCTCATAATATGCCCATACCATGACAGATATATACCATGATAGATATGTTTATATTATGCATAGATTAACAATTGTTTGATTCAAATATAATATATTTTTTGATAAAGGCTATAATATATTTGTAACTTTATCAGCCTATACAAAAAAATGTCCCTATCAGAACAATATGGCGCTGCGTAAAATCTTGAGGAATATTTTATCATAAAATCCTATAAGACATCTTGGTAGATAACCCTTGTTCTGCTTTTCACTCTAAAGCGGTACGGTACGGTATGGCTACGGTTTATTTACCGCGTGAATCTTACCTTTTAAATCTACTTAACGCCGATCTTCTATAAAAGATGGTAAAACAACGGCCGAGGCAGTCTTTATAAGCTAAGGAAACATAACATAAACTAGGAGCTAAATAGACCGACACTACTAGTTATTTCTATATATATTACAAATTCAATTTTATTTATCTTTTAACTTGTTAGAATAAAAAAAAAACAATTGAAACGGTAACATTTACTCTTTAACATTAGAATAGAAATTTTATGACTTACAATTGTCAAAATTGTACTAATAAAACTATTCTACAATATTTAAGTAATCAAATATCATAATATATACACTATTTATACTACTTATACTTATTCTTTAATAAAGTTCGATAGCCGCCACAAAAAATATATTTTGGAAAATAAAATATGGAAAGAGATCAGATACATATATTCGTATTGAAGGTGAACGTCGAGGTGTGTTCAGGACAGTCGTTGTGCAGTGGTTTAGTTGCCTGTTGCTGTGTTACAGACTAGTTTGCTTGGCATTTTATTATTATACTAGCTTTTGCCCGCGACTTCGTCCGCGTTTCCGTCGTTTTTCGAAAAAAAATTAGCAGATGTCCTCCCTCATAGTTTTGACGTAACAGGCAGATTCACTTTCGTATTTTAGAAGGGCAATAGTAATATAATATGCCAATCCACAAAACTGTTGAAAAATATAAGTAACCGCAGAATATTATAATATACCCACGCTATACCCACGACTCGGTCAGCGTGTAACCCCTTGTTTTTTATTAAGATAATATATTGCTAATATTTTTAGATCAAATTAAAATGTTTCAGCGCAAAGCTTCTGGGTAGACTATGTTAAGAGTCGACCCGTCCGGCACGTGAACGTAAAGATTCCTAGAATTGCTAACCCGGGAAAGAGCGACGTATAATTGACCATGCGAGAAACAGCTAACACCGAGATCTACTCCAGCAACACGAAAAGTCTGCCCTTGAGCTTTATTGATAGTCATGGCATAGCACACCGATACTGGGAATTGCGTTCTTTTAAATTGGAATGGAAAATTATTTGGTATTATGGGAATTCTGGGAATAAAGACAGTTTCTCCTGCACCGCAACCTGTTAAAATTTGAGCCTCGATTACATTTTGTTGCAACTGGGTTACTTTTAGCCGAGTTCCATTGCAAAGTTGAGGTGGTCTTAAATTTCGGAGCAGAATTATCGGTATGCCAATTTTTAAACAAATTATATGAGAAGGTAGTCCAGGCATACTTAAAGAATTTAAAAATTCTATCGGGTAATTAGTGGCTTCTTGTTCATCAACCATTCTATTTATTGAACTATAAACTTTGCTTTCTCCCTGTATATTAGACAGTATTTTATTATTAATTTCAGATGCCTGGTCATTGCGAGGAGTCAAAATGGACCTTTCGCAAAGCCAAGAATTGTCCCTATTTAATATAATTGTTATGTCACCGTAAACCGAAGATATAAGATGTTGTTGGGATTGCACTATACAACATAACTCAGGTGTCAGAATAAGTTTTCCTTGGTGTAGTTGTGGATAGGTACCTTCACCAATCTTCAATAATGTATCAGAAAATTCACGATTATCTGCGTTGTCTCCAGTTCTCACTCGCATATTTATAGTCAAATGCACCGATTGTATATCACGCCACAAATAAGAGCTTTTCAGGCAAGCCCTAATCTCATCAGCTCGGGTTCCCCGTGGTATTACCGGTAAGGTTTGTCGGAAATCACCACAAAATAAAACCGTAATACCGCCCATTGGTCGATCATTTTGTCTTATGTCCCTTAGAGTTCTGTCTACTGCTTCTACTCCTTTTCGATGGGCCATCGTACATTCATCCCATACGATTAAATTACACTCACGCAATACCTTAGCTTTGTCGCTATTTCTTGAAATACTACAGGTTGGACTTTCCGTGCGATCTAAATTAATTGGTATTTTAAACATAGTGTGAGCAGTCTTACCTCCTGGTAGCAATGTTGCAGCTATACCTGATGAAGCCACGGCAAGAGCGATTTTACGCTGATTTCGAACATAAGCTAATATTAATTTAGTCAAAAAAGTTTTCCCAGTTCCTCCAGGTGCATCTAAAAACCATATTGTTCCTAAATTATTCTGCACACTCTCGCACACGCGATCATAGACTAAGCGTTGTTCTGCAGTCATCATTGGGACACCGTTTTCTAATGTTACCAGCAGTTCCATTGGGTTGTAACCAATCTCTGCGGAATATTCCCTATTGGTAACCTCTCCGACTGAGGTTGGCGTTGGCAAACCATATTCACAAAGTGATTTACCGCCTACTGCTGTTAAGTCTTCCTGAAGAGCTAATAAGCACTGATTTATAGCCAGATCTCGAAAATTATCATTAGTTGCGCCTTCATTATTGTGAGATAAATTCCGAAGAAAGTGTTCTGCAAATTTTTCTTTATATTTTTCCCATAATTGGACAGGATCAGATAAATTACAAAATGTGAGTAATGTTACAAATAAATGGCGTAACCGTCGTGGATTATCACTAACACAGGATTCTGCTAAAGCGTCATCCCAATGTTGATCATTTTCAAGCAAATGACGCGCTTGGCAAGCTGCATGATAAGTTGGATAAACAACATCGTCTACTTTTCTCAAATCTATAAATGATGTTGGTCCTCGCACTGTATGTAATAATAATCTCAAATAAAAACACTCTGCGTTGTTAGGATGAACAGTATACACTCTACCAAGAACATGTTCTTTGAAAATACCTGTCTCGCCATCTACAGGCCTGCCTCGGCGTCTACGGTTAAAGACACCTCGTTGTTTATCGTAGGTATAATACGATGGAACTTCTTCATACAAAAGAGACTTTGCGAAATTATCAGTTTGGCAAAGTCGAAAGAATGCCAATAAAGTTGTTTGTCTAGGGTTCTCTAATCGTTCTGTAACATTTTCGGCGTTAAAATATATACGTTGACCGCCTTCCAGATGAACATCCAGATGGGTCACAGGTGGATATCTTTCGTGAATATTAAAACTTAAGATCCGCCACACAGCTTCTGAAGAGCTGATATATCTGCCTGACTGAAATCTAGTAACTTCATCATGTTCATTTCTTAACGCAAACGTAGCTTGGTCACTGCCCTTGTTAATGTACTTACAAATATATTTAATTGACTCTACACTATTACACATTTCTACATTTATGTGAGCTTGAAATGCTCTGGACAATACAGGCGAATACGGAACGACCCACCTATTATCTAAAGTAACCTGTTGTCCAGACATTCGCTTTTCAACAGTAAAACCACCATTGTCTCTTGAACGGCGACGATATAATGGGTATCCATCATGTCCTGTTACAGTTTCATCCACTAATGCTTTTGGATACCTTTTAGTGCAACGACCGTCTTGCATGCAAGGAGCATTTGCGTTAAATGCACCACATGGACCATGTATCATATGAGTTTTAACAATGTCGTATAACAGGGGATCTGCAGTCGGATCTGGAATTTCAGCACTGATTAATCTGTCTACATCATTAGGTCGAACCTTATCTTTTAACCAAAGCAAGATATGTGCGTGAGGTAAGCCGCGTTTTTGCCACTCAACACTATACATATAACACAATACTTCTCCAAAAATGTTATCTTTGGTAAGAAGATCTATCATTGATTTTAATTTTAAATGAAACACTCTTGCAATAATATCATGGCGGTCATGCGGTGCCTGACCCTCAAGAAGCTCCCGAGTGATTTCATCCCACTTGGGATTGGTAGTTACAGTAACAAATAAGTCGGGACGTCCATATTTTCTTACGTAACAAAAAGCGTCTTGAGTACGTTCATGCATGTAGCGTGGACCACCAGTAAAAGAAGAGGGTAAAATAACTAAACGACCCATATTCACAGTATCGTTATCTTGCTGCATGGCATCGCGAAGGTGCACGTATTCTTCAGCGCGCAGCTGCCTTTGATTAGATCGTATATAAACTAATCTTTCGGTTTCAATTTTTGCGTACATGTCAACAATAAACTGATTAAATAAGCCACGAAAACGTTGAAAGTATACCAATCTATTCCGTCTCACTTGCAGGTGGTAACAATAAAATTTAAGGCATGACACCTTTTTATTATAATTAGGTGCGCCTGTGCGCGGATCGGTTTTGGTATACAGCGAAATTATAACCATCTTCCCCTCGACAGTATATCATAGGATATTGCAAACTGTCGTAAGCCCTGTGGGTTTCGAAAATACGTTGCAAACGATTGTCTCTGGAACGTATAACGATATCACGCCTATCACATTCCTGGTCGACCAGTACTACAGCAACTTCATTCGTGGATGGAACGTTATGACGCCCAGGGTGTTCCTGAGTTGGACGCTTATCGGCATTTATAACAATTTTATAATTGTTATTACCATCTTGAGAAAGGGCTTCCAATGCCGATTTAAAACTGCATACGTACGAATTAACCTGATGTAACATGTTCTGAAGTTGTGAAATGAGTTCAGTATTTAAATTCGGAAAATATTGATTTCTTATATTCGACTGTTCGTTGTAATCGGATACAAAATATATTTGAAGAAATTTAGGTTGTTCTTCAGGCAAAAGGGACCCTATCAAATGGTAAACTTGACCTTGTACCTTAAAAGTAGGCATGAAAGGGCCTTCTGAGATTTGTTTAGCACCAAAGGATGTCATTTGGAATGCACTATTATAAGTGCGAATATTATCTAAAAACTGTTTGGATTGCAAATGTTTCCCTAAAAGTAGTGATTTTAAAGGTTCCGGTGGGTCTTCGAACGAAGGCAAATTTATTTTACCTCCAGAACAACAGAAACCAGCAGACTCCTTCCTCCACTTCGAAGCATTACAAAAGGAACATACTACGTTCATATCGCCTATTTCAGAAGATGATCTGTAATCAATTGTGAGGTTATAAGCAAACCCACTTTTATATTTATCGGACCACGCCACCGAATTTGTAGATTGATCTACCACGTGTATATCTAAGTCATTAAGACCATGTCGAAATCTATCTGCAGTAAGACGGGCCTCTCGCTGTTCTTCTGTTTCAAGCGACCGAATATTTTCAATTCTTAATCTTTCATTAGATAAAGTAATCAATTGTTCTTGTCTCAAAGAATTGTAATAATCGCGTCCCGACTCTAGTCGTTGTTCATGCTCATGTTCATCTTCAAGAGATCGAATCATGTTATGGTGCGCCCTATCATTTGTCAAACGGTCTTGATATTGAGTAAAAGTTTCAGATTCTCGAGACAAAATATGACGTTCGCGATCAGCTGTAAGCCGTAATTCCCTCTCAGTGAAGGTTTCGGACTCGCGAGATAAAATATGACGTTCGTGGTCAGCTGTAAGCCGTAATTCCCTCTCAGTGAAGGTTTCGGACTCGCGAGATAAAATATGACGTTCGCGGTCAGCTGTAAGCCGTAATTCCCTCTCAGTGAAGGTTTCATACTCGCGAGATAATGTATGCCGTTCGCGGTCAGCTGTGAGTCGCAATTCTCGTTGTAAAGCAGTTTCAGCTTCTCGGGATAACGCATGTTGTTCCCGGTCAATGGAACGCCTTAGCTCTCGTTGAGAAGAGCTTTGAGAAGCCCGTGTTGTAGCTCGTCTCGCTCTTTCAGCTGCTAATCGCATCTCTCTTTCTGGAGAGCTTTCATTAGCTCGAGATGTTGAGGCACTAACTCTCATAGAGTTTAACCGATGTGCTCTTTCCTCTTCCGATTCTTGAGAACGCGTCATTCTCATTCTCCTAGCTTGACTCGAAGTTCGAGATAAAGATGGTCGTTTTTTAGGTGGCATCGTTTATTTTATTTTTAATCGACGGTAACTTAAATTCTATTTAGTTACCCAACAAAAAACTTACGTCAGAGGTCCTAACTATAGCTAAGTATATAATAAATAGAATATAAATCTAAGTGCCTATTAAAACTAAAATAATATTCTAATCGAATTATAAATATGTACGTAGGTACCTACAAATTACAAAAGAATAAAAAATGAAAATAAAGCTATACTTAATGCGTGTGCAATACTATCTACACTTACCTACTTCACTTAAAAATGAATAATAAGAAATACCTACAACTACTGTAATTAATCAAAGTACCTATGCTAATACAAAAAAAACCTTAGATGTTCTAAGTACAGCTGCTATATAATAAAAAAATATAAATCTTAGTGCCTATTTAAACTTAAATACCTAATATTCTAATAGAATTAAACTAAGAAATATGTACCTACCTACCTACAACTTAGGTACAAAAAAAAAAGAAATGAAAATAAAGCTAAAACACGTGTGCAGTATAGGTAGATAGTAGGCAATATCTACCTATACCTACTTCACTTGAAAATAAATAAAAAATACCTATGAATACTATAATTAATAAAAGTACCTACCTAAGCTTTTATCTACTCAATACAAAAAAAACTAAACATAAAATGCCCAAAACTAACCTATCAGTAACTAAAAATCTAACAATAATCTAATCTATCTATCTATTATCTAATCTAAAAATCGAATCTAAATCTACTTAAAAAGAAATAAAATAGGAACTATTAATAGTTAAGAATTTAAACAAAACTAATTTAGAAAATAACAACAAAAGAAATTAAAATAAACTATTTAAAGACAAAAAGTCGCGCTGATAAGCACGGTTTATAAAATAACAATTATTGTCTGTCAATAAAGTTCAACACTCTGAACGCATCAACAGCCAAATATTGAATGACGCTTGCGCTCGCCTCCCGCCTTTTATACTCTGCCGCCGCGAGCCCCGTCGAGCGCGGCAACCGTTACGCAAAAATAATCCTTATTGCTTGATTCACTATTCACGCGCGATGTCTTGTTGGCGTATTTCATGTAAGTAAGTATAAGTTTGGTGTTTCTATACCGATTTCAATGATTCTTTTTTTATTGAATTGGTGCTAATGTTTATTTTTTTTTTAATTAGGAATGATGGTGAGCATTATTGGTTTTATAAACGTAAAAGTAAACAAATATAATAAGAAATCTCCGAACTGCTAAGCTATCGAGAGTTATGCGTGTTATTGTGAGTTAACTATAAAAGGTAGATATATGCTGTCTTTTAATATTTTTCGTGTATTTTTATGTAGAATATTTCCGTTATACATAGTTTCTATGTAGCTCTAACCATTAAGGCTGCACACGCGACGGAAGCTTAAAAAATCAAGCAACTTCTCCCATTTTCACAACATTTCCTTTCACTGCTCTGCTCCTATTCATTGTAGTGTGATGAAAAGTATACTATTACCTGCCCAGGAGTATAAAGAATAATTGTACTAAGTTTCGTTAAAATCCGTCGAGTAGTTTTTTTTTCTATAAATAACATACAAACAGACAGACAGACAGACAGACAGACAGACAGACAAAAATTTTTTTAACTGCATTTTTGGCATCAGTATCGAACACTAATCACCCCCTGCTACTTATTTTGTAAATATATTTCATGTACAGAATTGACCTCTCTACAGATTTATTATAAGTATAGATAAAAATATATGGTTTGATTGAAGAAATTAAACATAATCAATCGGATAAAAAATATTTATTTTAAATAAGTTTACAAAATTGCACATGGATGTTATATTTATTCTGAAATGTATTTGTTGTCAAATTTAAGTTAGTGTAAAAAAAAACAATTCATTCTTTTTTAAATGACTATAATTTGTGATAGTATTTAGAAGTACTTGCAATATTGCTTTTATTAAGATCTTAATCTACAGTATCAGAAATTATGTTAAGTTCAGATACAATATTTAATCTGTAAATGATGTGAACGACGAGAGATAGTACTTATTATTATTTTTCCTTTTCATTGCAGCTGACTTTTTCCGAATTATTATACAGTACTAGTCAATTACAGAGTCAGTGTAGATAGAGTCATTCTTGAACCAGAACTGGCTAATTTTCGGAACGTGTGGAATGGACCGAGTCATTTCCGTACAAAGCACTGCTAATGTGCGTCCGTCCGTTGCACTGAACCGCTATTACATTTACATACGGACATAAATGATAAGTAGAATACAGACAAAGATTTAACCAATAAAATTTGTGTGACTGTTCAACCACACTGTACTATGACTAAGTAAAGTTATAAAGTATGCTAGAATCTTATAATATACCTAAGACAATATGGATATTCTTAGGTGTTTGCTATTAATTTATGTTTGAATTGATGATATTACATTCATATTAATAATACCTACCTGATGTCAGGAGAGTTGTCTGAAGTGATGATATTAAATATATTAATATCCTGAATATTCTTAAACCTTCATCTTTCACATATCAATAAGGTAACTGATAGTCTTTCTCTTTTGTCACACCTTGTCGATGACATGATAAATGACCCTCACTATAATATGAAAATAATTATAATATATAGACATAAAAATAAATATACATTAACATAAAATAATAATAAATCAAAATTACACTAATAAGGTATTAAATCAGTAATAATAATAACAATTTGTTTTAGGTTAAATACATTTTCATTCCTCATTTAAGTGTTTTATTTTTAGTACTTTAATCTGTTTAAGAGTGTTGATTTCGTCAATTTACTTTGAGTAAATTTAGTTTCTCCACATCATAAATTGAAACTTATCACTCATATTTGATATAATAAAATAATTCTTATGGCAAAGATATAAAATTTTGTATTTATAAAAGTTAGACATAATTTTAGGTTTAGATTTTGACCGCCGGGATATCCAGATTTCAATAAACCCGTTCACGTGTTCTATGTTAAACAAATAGCAAAGTCGATGATAAATAAAACTAGCTGCTTCTAGTTCGATATGTGACTCAACTTCAAGAAAATTTTATTCCAACATGTCGAAGATTTTAAATTTATAGTCGTTTATACATAACCAATTTCAGGTATGGCTTGTATTGCAAACCATAGAGCACGTACAAAGTATGTATGTTTGGACTTTCTCATCGACTAAAATATAATATAATGTCATTTTACGCAATGTTTAAGACACGAACTGGTTATTGTTTATGTTACATAAAACCAACCAACTAACAAGTAACAATTGACTAATAAAAGAAAACCTTTTTCTATGCGCCGTATTGGCATAATCAAAAGCACGACGAAAACAAAACTTGGCCTACGCCAATGTAATTATTATGTATTTTAATTTACTAAAATCTTTAAGAATTTTGCTATGTTAGAAATAACGTTTGTTGTTGTATGTCAAAGTGAATAAATTTTTGACGAATTTGTACATATTGAAAAGTAAAAAATATTTTCCCTAAATAATTGTTTATTGCAATATATAATATAATTTTATATGGACCAAAATAGTAAAAACTAATACAGACAATATTATAAATATTATTATCACTAATTTGAAGTTATATATTAAGGTGTTGTATCATGACTACAGTTTGTTTGTATGCTCTTTATTGTACATAAATAATACTAAAGTACATAGCTTAATGTATAACAAGAAAAAAAAATTATGCACAAAGGCGGACTTATCCCCTGAAGGGATCTCTTCCAGTCAAACTCTGGATGAATGAACAAATAAAACATATCACATGGTAAACTAAAGTGAAAGAACACATTAAAAAAAGCAATAATATGAAAGAAAAAGAAAATAACTATAAAGAACTAAGTAACTAAAACTAATTTAATCTAAAGTGCTACTCATAATAATACAATATTGCCCACATGGGCTTGTTTTGTCGTAATATAACCAATACTTACATAAAAATATATAAAAATATAACTAAAATATATACATATATATATATACTCGTAAATTTCAACAAGTATTTATTATTCGTTTTCGTAAAACCTGCGGACGTTTTTCTTAAAGGAGTCTAAAGAAGATGACTCACGAATGAATCTCGGAAGGCTATTCCATAATTTCACTGCTTGTGCAGTGAAAGACCTTGAGTAGCAATGTGAGTTGCTAATAGGAACAGCAAGTGTTAAATTAGCGCCGGATATCAAGCGATCTTTACTTAGGGAGGACAAATATTTAAAACGTTCTTTTAAATATATTGGTGACGCGGGGTTAAAAAGAATATTGTACAGGAGTAAGAGTATATGCGTATTTCTTTTAAATTTAATCGGTAGCCAATTAAGTTTCTTGCGAAATTCAGTTACGTGGTCAAACTTTCGCAAACCGAAAACAAATCTTATTGCTACATTTTGAAGACGTTCAAGCTTTAATAACAACTCCGAAGAAGGATCCAGGAAGACTACATCACAATAATCAATGAGAGGTAATAATAACGAATTAGCCAACATAGCCTTGGTCGTTATTGGTAAAAAATGTTGTAATCTTTTAAGCGAGTGAAGAGAAAAAAATAACTTACGACTAATTTCATTAATATGCGGTGCCCAGGACAGAGTTTGATCAATTATGATACCTAGATTTTTAACTGTAGTAGTAAATGGGATAGGAATACCGTCAAAAACAATATTAGGTAACACCATTACGCGCGACTTAGAGATATGGCTCCAACTACCAACGATAATTGCTTGAGATTTAAGCGGATTGACTGCAAGACCAAAGTTTCCTGCCCATTTTGAAATTAAGACAAGGTTATCAGTTACAGTAATAAGTCAAAAGTGATATTATAGGTGAGAAGGATAATTTAACATATTGATAAAAGATGAGAAGCTTATATTTTTTTTAAGTAGGTCATTATGATATTTAGTTTCAAAATCTATTTTAGTTATAATAATTTCTTTCCACTTTGCTACATACATACACTCGCTAAGTTTGAATGTACTGAAAAATAAAATTGTTATTTTTTTATGTATGAACAGTAGAATGAAACAAAGCGGTTATAATGAGTTTAGTTAGAAAGCTTTTATACTTTTTTGTTTTATTTATGAATATAATAAGAATGTTATTATTAACTAAATAAGAATTTTTACTCTATGTTACATACAAAGTGTGACAATGTATTAAATTCCTATTCTAAATTTATTTTCGTCTTTCCAATGCTAAAATTATAACGAGAGGATTTTAGAAAGAGTACGAAAAGTACGTTTATGGACTTTAACAATTCATAGCTCCCAACCTCCTTATTTTTTTGGCATCAGAGAAAAGTACACAAGTCATGGATTTAAAACAAAATATTTAAAAGCAAAATAAAGCAAATGCGTGTTCTGTAAGTTGATACGTAACACAAATGAACTTACCTAGAAGTTAAAATACTAGCTTAACAGGCTGGCGTTATTTTTAAAAAATATTCTCCAAAAGAGTGTTTACTTATATAATTTTAATGTCAATAAACTATATATATATATATATAAATATATATATATAAATATATATATATATATATATATATATATATATATATATATATATATATATATATATATTTATTAATTTATTGTTAATCATTTTAATCTTAGTATTTCAAATTTTTTATATTAATTTGGTATCAACTACTAAAAAATACGCTAAAACTATGTATGTAAGTTTACACTAAAAAAGAAAAATTGAAAATTAAATATTATGATAAGAGATATGACGCTTTTAAATTATATATAGTATAAAATAATACATATTCTTCTGATCACAGAATATGGATTAATTATATATCGTGCATTATAACAATATATAAATATAGAAAATAAATTGTATAGCATTGTGTTTTTACTTAGAAACTTTATTGTGAAAGTCCTTGGTACTAAACGCGGTGTTTCAGCAAAAATAAGACAAATGAGTTTCAGAAAAGTTAATTGTAGTAAAGCTCGCAACTAAAATGTTCTTGCGGAATCCACAGCCTCAATATGGTGGATACTACTTACAAAATGTACAAACGGGAACATTTTGTACATACGTCTTATTGGTTTTATTACGTCTATTTTTACTTGCAATAAATTAAATGGACCATTTACATTACTTTATTCCTTTTGTAACAGATGTTTTGATTTAAAGAACTATCACTTAGTATTATTGTCAACTTCAAGTATGTAATATTTTTATATTTAACTTCAATTAAAAAATATATTATAGATATGAAATGCTTTGTAAAAATGTTTACTTATCAAAACAATTTAAATTGATATTTAATTTTCATAGAAAAAATCAGTTTAATTAGGTATTTTCTGTTATTACAGATAAAAAGAAGATCTTATTACATTGGTTGAGCTCAAATGCATAGTGCGTACCTACTGAACTTATTAAGTTCAGAACTGAAGCTGTAAACGTAGATAATGTGGAGTCAGTTCACACATTAGACCTGGATGCATTCGGGAACATATACTAGCATAATAGTTCAAACTTCTTAATTCAAAATAATAACAAAAAGAAAAATATTATTTAAAAATGTTATATTAATTATAAGCGACTATAATGAGTAATAAAAATGTATAAAAAATCTTTCTCTATTCAAAGATTATTTTATATTTCTCAAAATGGTTTGTAAACATCTTGGACAATAAAGTAAACGACACTTCGTCCACAAAGTCATGTTATCCATATTTAAATAGCATGCTCCTGACCTGGTCATCACCGGACACAGTTTTATAGTTCTCGTTTTATTGTCTCTTTTATTTAAAATTACCCCGAGGTGAACTTTTTTATAATATTTTGTAAATTAGATAACTACAAAATTAACAATTGACAAATATGGGTATACTAATACACCTTAATAAGAATATTGTATTGCTTTGCTCCCGTTTTGTTTTTTGCTTTAAAAATAGACGTGTGAGTATTATAATATGAAGAAGAAATATCTATTTGTGGCAACACTTATAAACATAAAAATAATAGCAGCTAACATATTTTATTATTCGCAGTCTAGAAAATAACAACCGCAAATAATTTTCCTATTTTAATATTACCGACTTGATCGGAGTTCATTTATAAAAATACTAGTGCATTAAAACCAATTTTTCAGGATAAACGTTCGAAATTAAATTTGTGAAGAGTTCTATTATAAGAAATTCGTTATAATATTTAATAATAAGAGTTCTATTATAAGAAATTCGTTGTGGATATTACTTGTCGTCAGTAACCAGTACACCTGTTTACCCTCCGCTTGTGTGTGATTTCTCGCTTTTAAAAAATCTATTGGGGTTGTTATTAAACACTGTTTTTTTAACGTTTGTTAATCGTTTGTAGGTACCACTTACCTAAGAGGAGTCAGAGATAATGTCAGAGCATTGGGGATGACAGTCAACAATGTTTAAATTTTGTAGAGAAATCTTAATTGGATGAACAAGTATTGGACCTTTCGTGAGTTGTATATTGAATAATTTATAAATAATTTTGCTGCCGTCCTTGTTATACTTAGCCAATGCATTGATTTATATTTTTGCGGCTATTGTACGACGTTTATTTATGATCTTCTTACAATAACTGCAGACTTCTGGATATGAAATTCGAAATTATTTGGATTCCTATAGTATCATTCCTAAAACACTAATAGTTTGTTAGGAATGATACTATAGGGATATATATTATTTTGGATATTTTAACTAAGACGTAACTGTAAATACACTTTTATTAATTAATTTATATTCCTAATGTATTTTTAACTTTCAAAAATACATAGTTCCTTAGTAAGAAAAAAAAACGCAAATCATAATTTACTTTTAGTTAAAATTGTTATATAAGACAGAAACTTTATTATGAGACTTATTTACCTTATAAGTAATATTTATACCAATTATTATTAATAAACGAGTTAAAGCAATTGGTATTACTATTCGATACATTTAGCAATAAACTAAAAATAAACTAACTCTGTAAAACATTTTGATATTACAATTTTCAACTTTCGCAACAAACTTTTCACGTGTTTCCATAAAACAACAAAATGTTGCTTAATATAAATTAAATGGTCCGCACTTCATAAAGTTATTACTAACATGTTTCTGTGACATGTGTTTGCTATAAAAAGAACAACTGTTGCAGCACTTTAGTCCACTTTAATATAGTACAGCGTAAAATATTAAGTATACCTACTTAATAAATGTTTTGTTGAATTAAAGATTGTTTAACTCAATTAATATATTTTAAAATAGACCATATTTACAATTAAATTAATAATCGAATAATCTACTTCAGAACGCTAAGGTCATTTTATTACACTTGTACTCATTTTTAGATATTTTGTAAAGCTATCGACCCTTAAGGATCGAGTCCCTCTGCAGAAGACTTCATAGTAATATTTAGTTTAGTTAGGTCACACTATTCTTTAGCAGATACAAGTTTTATTTAATTTTGTTTAAAATAAGTCTCTTGAGTCAGTTTTCTATTAGTTCTATATAATATTAAGAATAGGGACTTAAAATATAATGGTAGATGAACATTTAGCTATTATGGCGAATGTTGACCAGTCCTAAAAGGGAGTAAAACATATATTTATGAGTCATCACAACTTAAAGCCAAAGGTAGTGAACAGCAAAACGTAATAGCTTTCTGAAACGAAATAAATTATATTGCATTGTTGCTTTCAATACCCCTAAGGAAAAACCCTAAGGAAATACTAATTTATTTATAAAATTGTTGAGGATTGTATTTTTGTTTTTTTTAATTTACATTGGTATCCTTGGTACAATATAATATCTTGTTGTATTATAATGAGTATATTAGTAAAAAAATACAGTGATATAATGTAAACATAGGATTGAAGTGTATTTCAGTGAATAGGCATAATTAATCAGAGAGCAATGCACATACATTTAAGTCGTGTCGTTTGAGTTACTTTGCATCTAAACAGAAAATGCATCCGTCTCACTGTAAGCCCGGACTGTATCCACCAACAATTGTAATTGGCTTTAGTAGAAGTTGCTTTCATATTTTAGGTGTTATCCAGTCAAAGGAATATAATTGTATACAATAATGAGATCAGTATATGGAATACTACTTTGGTCTAAATAAAGTTTAACGGTCACTATATACCTTGTATACTTATAATGTTTGATGAAAAACAAAGCATATATATTATTTTACCAGACCATAACGTAATTGATCTAATTTCGTTCCAGTTGTTCATTTCTTAGATTGTAATATTAGAGTAAATCTGGAGGCAGATTGCGATTACATATTATATTTTATTGCGCCTGGAGATCTGCCATTTAAGACTCCTAAACGATTTCCTGTGTTCCCTAATGTACCCACTTAAGGAAGAAGTTTCTTATCTAGTAAATTAAAAGTACCTTATTCGACTATTTCATAAGTTGTTTATTTATGATTTTTATAAATATACAATCAAATATTTTTAAATCAATTAACTTATTTTTTTTAGATTGCTAAAAGAAGTTCATTCTACGTCTTGGAATTGCACTCTTGAAGAACGCAACGCATCCAGATGATATGATATTATAGTGGCGTGCAGTGTGAAGATGGAAATTAGCGGCAGGAAACACATCAAAATGCGGTAGAAGATGAACAAACAACAATTATTGAGAACCCATGTTATACTGTTTATGATGTCCAAACCTAACGAATAGAATCATCATTTAAAACGACCAAAAGAAGCTTAGCGGTCTTTATATAAATCTTTAATAAAAACTCTCAAATATTAATATAGTTTTTAATTATGATAGCTTGTGATATTCGAAGGTTGCTGAAGATAAAGTTTTATTATTTAAAATGGCGATAGGTGTCCCCATCCACCCATCTTTTTTACCTTACCCCCATTGATAAGGTAATAAGAATAGGTTGTTACTTTTAAAATAAGTGCTGACGCTTAACCAGATAGGTATAGTAGTAGACCGTTAAGAACAAAGTAAACATATTACACAAAATGGTTTACCTACGTCTTCGTTTCAGATTTTTTCTACTGGATTGAGGAAATTGGCATTTTAAAATAGATATTGTTTCAAACTTTCATAATTTTTTCATCATATTTTTTTGTATGAAATTACCCCTACGTTTCATGTCTTTGTAGCTATGTAATTTCAGGATTTTTAAATTATAAGATAAGATAAGGTCTTTTTAATGATAATGATTTTATGAACCTAACACAACTATGAATCAATTTCTCAGAAATAAAAATTTCTAACCTAAATATGTCCCGATTTTTTAGGTTGATTCGATATGAGTCTTAATAATAATGGCGATCTCCTATTTCAAAAATCAGCAACTTCTTTATCCCGCTACTAACGATTTAATTTCCAAATTATATTTTGATTAAAAGTACAAAATATGCCGAGCTAACATTTTTTCTATCTCAATGAATAGTTCTAAATCACAAAAGAACGGATTTTTTTAATTATTATTATTATATATATTAAGAACAATTTTTACATTGTATTTTTTAAAAAACATTAAATTACCTATAATATTCATTTTTAAATCTTATTTTTAATGTAATAGTGCAAACAATACTATAATAATTATAATAAACATAGTGAATAATTCACAAATATTAAAAATTTGTTAATTAATTAATAATTTTTAAAATTAATATTTATAAAAGAGAACTATAACCAACACACAGACAACGCACACTTTAGTTAAATAAGTGAATCCAAGGATTTAAAATGTCAACCGATGTTTATTGTTATATAATACAACAATATAAACAAACAGCAGTTTTCTTTTCAAATTCATTAACATGTTGAAATAGAAAAAATATTTACATCCATGTGCTGTGTGACTAGTGCTCACATAAGCTGTTTTATTTACCTTATATCGAATAAAATTGGTAAGATAAAATGTCACTTTCGCGCAGTATTCGTGGTTCACGGACTCCTCATTTCAAGAATATCACCAAAATATGTTTTTGTGAACAAAGGTTTCTCGGTATCTCAATTGTCATTTACCTCGTTGGTAAATCCGACGTGATTTGTTGCACGAGATAATATACAAAACAAAGGTTTTGTGAAATATTCGTCTTCAGATTTTCAACAGTAATCCAGATAAGGTCTCCATTGTAACTTATATAGAATACTATGATATTATATTTTAAAATAAGCTCTAATTTAATGAATATATTTCTTATAATTTACATTGTCATTTTTAAAAGAATTAAATTATTAATTATTCTAATGCGATTCTTATCCACATATTAGCAACTTCATAGTTCCGTAGTTCATAGCTAGTAAGAATGGTTTTACTTTATTGTCGATAGTACTAGTAAAAACAAAGAGTAGTGAAATAATATCTTTCTTACTTCCTTATAGATTAATCCTTCTTCAGTATAGTAGACACTAGGGATACTTTTTGAACGTCTTCGAGTGAATTAAGTTATATTTCGAAGGGGAATGAATCAAATTAATCACTGTATATTATTTTTGGTTTAATCGTGAACATATTAAATAAAAAAGCAGATATGTTACAGGAACATTGTTAGTAAATTGGTAGGCATCTCTATCGTCAACACAGTTCTTGTAAGTTTTTTGTTACAAGAATATATTTCATGTAGGCTGCGAGTCTTTCTCCTGTAGTTCTGTTATAAAGGTTTATTGAAAAAGCCTTATTGAAAAAACGAATATCATATTTAATTATTGGTTATTATTATTATTCAGCTAAAAAAAAACTATTATGACATAGGACACATTATTTATGAGCGCGTTATTGGCCAATAGTTCCGCTCGCATTGCGCCACGAGGCACATATACAAAAAATTGATGCAAAAAATTATTTACAAAAAAATTGATTCAAAATATTATTTACAAAAAAATTTTACAAAATATTTTTCAGAAAATATTAAAGATTTCTTTCTCTCGAAAACCAGACCCATGGAACTAGTCGATAATACAATTTATTCACATTATATATGACGGTTGTCGGTTAACTACTGTGAATAGTTTTTTGCTAATTAATATACAGAGTACTTTTTATTTTTACTTAGATGATAACATGGATATTCGACGGATGGATCCGATATGGATGGATATGATATTTATAAGTTTATAATTTTAATCACAGAGTTTTTAAAACAATATCTAAGTTTTCTAGTTACTAAATTTATAGTAAAATAAAAAAAAAACAAATAGAAATAAATAAATCCAACAATTATCTATATTTGCCAATATATACACCAATAGAAAGAGATAAGAGGATCGTAATTTACTGAACAATTCCAAATAAAATTAGGTTATTTAAAATATATCATCCGAACTTTAACTATATCCTTCAGAGCCACGCAAATAACAAAGTAATCCAGAACAATAACAGATTAGATAGTGCGGAAACAATATCTGAAACAATATAGTACTTCACAAGTAAGGGATTAATTTGTTATGCTTATCTGCGATAAATATATGAGGTATTAAAAAAAGACAATATTTACTATTTTGTTAAAGAATCTTTAAAATAAAAGTGATCTAAAAATAATGATATTTATTTGAACTCAGAAATGCCTTACAAAAATTTATTATACTAAAATATAACTTCTTGCTAAGTCTATCGCTTCACATAGATATTTCAAGGTAATTAGGTTCCTCTTTCCCATGCTAGCAATGTTGCAGGTAAAGGTGAATATTTAATTAATTATGTTAAGCTGAATGACGCTCAGATCAGGTTGTAATAGCGAATATGAACGTTGAAATTTTTGTACTTTGTATCCTTTATTTGGATTAAAGACACCCTTTATTATTTATTTATAATATTTTATTGCACTGGGAAACAAAGAGTAATTCATATAATTATTATATTTTAAGGAAAATTAAAATTATCTGTTTTTATATGTTACACTAATCACAAAAAAAGTTTTGAACTGTCAGATTTTTTTTTGTTTATTATTTATATGGGACATGGTTATAAAAAGAAAAAAAGGAAACTAAACTTTATTATATAAGATTATAATTCGTTGTTTCCTTTTAATAAAAAAAAGAAAAAATGAAAAGTTTTTATGGCAAAGCAAATATTTTAAAATTATACTCACATTTTAAAAATTTGAAAATGAATTTAAAGAGCAGCTATTGTCTTATTTTCTAGTTGTAGTACGCTGTGGTATCGAATTATGACCGAGAGAACAATAAGGATAATGGAACGGAACGAAAGGACATCTTGCCGCTGACACAACAACAATGTAATAGTTCAACTTTAAAAGAATTATACATTTTTATGCAATGAATATTAAGAATATGATTTGAAACAGATTATAATAACCATTTTTCTTACAGGTAAGAGATAATTAACCAAATATACAATTGAATCTGTATGTTTCTAGACATTGTTAAAAAATGTTGGGATGCAGAAAATTTAAATATACCTCATATATTAAATATTATTAATATTTAATCATCTGTCGGCTAACAAATATGTTTATGCCAATAAATAGTACATTTCTACTACTAAAAAGACGTTCAACTTGAAGAGTTATTTAAATATATTGAAAAATAAATTAATATATTATTAGCATTTTATACACAACGCAACTATAATAAAAATGTAAACAAGATTGCCGTGTATATTACCGTGGTATAAAAACAATGGTACGATGGGTTTAGATCAAAGTTTATGTTTTTAATGTTAAGGAACTTTTTGATTATCTATTTGTTCGTTTGCTGGAAATTGGTCAACCACTGATCTGAAATTGGTTAGTTAAGAAAGCATTTTAATTTATTAATGACTCAAACGTGAAGGTCATATTAACGCCATTATTAATATGTACTTTATATGTGTATAACCTAAACCAAAACCTAATTAACCTAATTAATATTGTACTAGAAGAACAAGGAAGATGTATTATTATTGTTCCATAATTATTTTTTATTCGCTTTAAATAAGGAATAGATTAATTGTTTTTTCGTAGCGTACTGGACGCAAGATGACAGGGTATATTTTTTTTTTCAAAAGGTTATCTATATGCAAGTATAAAACTATAAGTATATTCTTTCAGATAAACGTTTGGTACGTTTATACGTACGTACGTTATAATAGTCAGATAATATTTGAAATGGTGACATGGAGGAAAATTATGATAATTATTGTCTATCAGAATATTAAATTTGTGATAGTGCAGAGTTGGTTTTACATTTGTTAAAAAGAAGATTGTAAAACATTTATTATTTTACGAATAACAATTAAACTATTTTTTTTGTCTTAATGTTATCCAATTGTTTTCGACTGTCTCTAACTAAGACTTTTTTTTTGTAAACTGAATTGTAAACTGAATATCGCATTTTTAATACATAAATTATAAATAAAATAAACTTGAGTAAACATATAAAAGTTACCAAGGTAAAGTATCAGAGAAAGAAACTAATCATAATGGCTTAGACAAACTCCTTCAGGTGTAAATAGAAATAGTACAATATTATTAAAACTTGCCTTCGGATCTGCGTACAAATGAAATGAATACTTTTAAGATAAGATATAAAGTAAAGTATTTGCAGCTTTATCGACACACTACAATAAAAGATCTGGCTTGTACATCGCTCGTGCGTCTCTTTAAAATCTCTGGAACTGCCTCACTTTAATACTTCTTTTTATTCAAATTCTTTTACTGTCGTTGCGGCTCGTCTTTGGAATTGTCTTCCGGAAAATATCTTTCATGGAAATCCAACCCTTAGCTCATTCAAGCTAAGACTGAAACAAACCTACCTCTGCTCTTCATCATAAATAATATATGTAAATTAGTATGTAATTTTTTTATGCCAATTTTTATATATGTATAATAGTATATATATAGTATGTTTATATAGTGTGTAAAAATATATATTCATATAGTGTTGTATAGGGTATGTGTTAATATTTATGTATTATATGACATATATATATAATATATGTGTATATATCTATATATATATATATATATATTAATAATACAAAATTTGCTTCATTTTTTTTTTGTTTTGCGTGGTTTCTTTTTATGTTTTTAACGTACCAATCCGCATTGCCATTTTCATTTTTCCTTTTTGCCAAAGGGTAACTGGTAGAGATCTCTTTAAGAGATAAATTAAACCTTTGCATAGATTTTTTTTTGTCATTGTATATTTTTCTGTTTTTTTGTAAGTTCATAAATAAATAAATAAATAAATAAATAAATAAATAAATAAATAAATAAATAAATAAATAAATAAATAAATAAATAAATAAATAAATAAATAAATAAATAAATAAATAAATAAATAAATAAATAAATAAATAAATAAATAAATAAATAAATAAATAAATAAATAATAAATAAATAAATAAATAAATAAATAAATAAATAAATAAATAAATAAATAAATAAATAAATAAATAAATAAATAAATAAATAAATAAATAAATAAATAAATAAATAAAAATAAGTAAGACAAGATATAAAGGCAATATTTCGTTAATAATATTATTATTATTATATGAAGAATTATTATTTGATATATAATGACTGATTTTTATTTTTGTATAATTCTATTCACTGAAGTTATAGATATAATTTTATATTCTGATAAAATTACATTGTAAATATTTTCCATCACATATTCGTCACACCGTGCATGCCATTACTAAAACACAGACTCGGCAGATTTTCGCATGGAAATGCGAGAAAGTGATCTTGTTGAAATTGAGACATTACCTAAACTTTCAAAATTTTAGTTAAACTTTTGTACACTTTTATATTGCGTTATCTATATTTTGTCTGAGAGAAGACGCGCAAAAAATATGCAGTATGTTCTATTAATATCTAAATTTCCATACTCGTATCATGGTGACATAACTATTCAACTTCCTTTTAGTTTTTATATACTACTTCTGAAAATGTTACCGCAAATTAAATATATTATTGTGACATGACTACTTTTAACTTATTTGCTGAGATAAAATTCCAATACACCAACAATGATTACACATAATTCATATAATATGGGTACTTCATATATCTTATTATAGAAGCTAAAGTTGATCTTTGAAATTAGTTAGTGTAAATCAAAATTTTTAATAATAATTGTAAAGGTTTTTTATTGACATTAATTGAACTATCATTTAAATTCTAAACAAATTAAGATATGATTTTAATAATTTCTTTATTTTTCTTTGCTACTTAAATTAATAGTGAATAACAATTCTCTTTCTTATTTCAAAATATTATAAATCCGTGAACATTAAATCGTGAATAGCACATACTTATAAGTTATTTATTATGTAAACATATAGTAAACAAAATTTAGTACTTACCTATGAGTTATTTATTATGTAATCATAGAGTAAACATTACTTAGTACTTACCTGTGAGTTATTTGTTATATAGTCTCATTAAACCTGGAAAGTACTAGGAACTCGCAGCTACTTAGCAACTCTGCACTATGGAATGTAATATGCCTGAACTAGTAAGAACATGCCAATGTATTATAGTATTATTATATTAAAATTGTAACATTTTTTAAAATAGATCACGATGATGTTTCACAATTATTGAGACGAGATATTTATCCGTGCAGTAAGTAGTATTGGGTCCCCGATTTTTTATGTATAAATATTTTAACAA
Organism: Melinaea menophilus ssp. n. AW-2005; assembly: GCA_918358695.1. NCBI lineage: Eukaryota > Metazoa > Arthropoda > Insecta > Lepidoptera > Nymphalidae > Melinaea > Melinaea menophilus. The sequence continues at coordinate 2,299,793 of OU911039.1, forward strand.
TATAAAAAATAAACACGAATAAAAATATCAGTATTATAAACATATAAGCCGCAATGTGTTCAGATATAAGATAAAGCTGCTAAAAAACATGCATGTAGTTACAGAGAGTAAAATATTTCATTGTTTTTTATTTTTATTTCAAATTTGTTATACAATAAGCCCGTTCCATTTCAGAATTGAAATTGTGTGCGCAAAAAAATATTTTGAAACATGAAAATTTTGAAACAATACAACTGAAATTTTCTTGAGGTGCGTTTTAACATACCTCTTCAACATTAAACAGCAATATGCAAACAAACAAAAAAATATTTTTTAGCTTTATTTTGAATACGAATAATGCAAATTATAAAAAAAAAATGATTATTGTACCTCATCTACTGTAACTATTTCAGTTATTTATTTTGTTAGTTCAGTATTCCAAGGTAATTTGCCAAGTCACTCTATTCGTTCATTAAAAAGGTGATATTGAAATAGTTATTTTATATATTTCTATAACGACCAGCTATCTTGAAGTTAATTAACAGTGCATTCTAATCTACAGTAGGTGACGGTTGTGTCATGTCATAAATTTTGTTGTTGTAAATTAAACAGTATCTGAAATTATTTTCAGGACATTTTTTATGTTAAAAACGATATCATTAGAATATAATTTGTGTATCTAATGTTCATAAAGTTGGAAAAAAAATCTTTATTTGTAAGAAATAAATTATCAATTGTATTCAACTTGGTTTTTATAAACACTAAATTTTTTCTGCTCCTTTTTTAACTTATATAAAAATAATATTAAATATGAAATATGAAAGAATGTTATATTTAATATGAAAGAAAGCATACTCATCATAAGCCAACGCAACGAAAGCGCGGGATATGTAAATGACATATTTTAATTATTTTGTACATTTTAAAATTCGTTAATTATTACGTTTTTGCAGAAAATATATAAAAGTGCAGAATATTTAAATTATGTCAAAATAATACGCACTAGTTTTAAATGCGTTTAAAGTGATAACGCTTAATATTTTATTTAAACAGCGGATAAAAACAGGCTTTTTTGTGCGTATATTTATAAGCATTATTAGTACAATTTTTTAAATTATAAAGAGACATTTCAACTCACCCAATCTGACTATATTTTTAAGTTACATTTTGATATATTTATTACGTCTTTGATATTAAAAAATACTGGAATAACTAGTCTAATAATTTAATAATTTCAAAAATTTTTAGAAACATTGACAAAGTAAGCAGTTGCCTAAACCATATTATATTAAGTGGATTGAACTTAAGTTGTTAGTCTGCTTAAATACCCGTATTAATCCAATAGAAGCAAACAATGTATATGGTAATATATATATATTTATATATATAAGAGCATCTCATGATTATTTAATTGATAATTCAATTTAATATTATATTTACTATAACAGTGTACAATATTAAGCTGTAAACTTAATTAAGAGGTCTTAATGTCAACATATCTTAAACATATAGTCCGGTCAATTGAGACCTAAAAATTAGAGCGAAGGTACATAAATTCCCATCAAGCTGAAAATCAGTAATATTATTTTATCGGCAAATCTCCTTCCCCTGTTGCAGCTTGTCTTCCGACAAAGGTAGAATTTGTCATTATTTTGATTTTAATTACATTCTTTGATTAGCCGGCTTTGGCACTTTCATTAGAGAGTTGTTGTAGTATTTGTTCTATATTTCATGGGCATTCAGAAAATAAGATTAAGTCGTCCGCAAAACAAAGATGGCTGAGCTTTTCACCGTTAATATTCAATTCATTTTGTGACCACTCCAGGTTCCTGAATATCATCTCCAAAACTGACGAAAACAATTTTGGAGAAATTGGATCACCCTGACGGATACCTCTTCCTACTGAAAATTTCTCACCCACTGTTTCTAACCTTACGAGTGCAGTGCTGTGTGTGTAAATATTTTTTAAAAGTCTTATGTACTTTAATTGTACTCCTTGTCTATTCAGAGCGTCCCATATGTATTGGTGCTCCAAACAATCAAAAGCTTTGTTAAAGTCAACAAACCCTAGGTTATAAAGTTTGTTGCATTCCTGGTATTTTTGTATCACTTGTCTTAATACGTGGATATGATCTATGGTAGAATAGTTACTGCGGAAACCTGCCTGTTCTTTTGGCTGGTTCTCGTCAAGTAGCCTGGTGATTCTAGAGAGTAGTATTTTGGAAAATACCTTGTAGATATTCGACATCAGGCTAATCGGTCTGTAATATATATAAAAAGGTATCTACTCCTACCTACAAGGCCGTCAACACTCTTGTAAATCCTCGGATATTGCAAGAGTTCATGGGGGGCGGTGATCACAAGTCATCTGTGACCCGCCAGCTCATTTGCCCTCCTCTTCCATAAAAATAAATAAATAAATAATTCCCAATATTTTCTTTGCCTCCTTTTTTGTGCAACAGAATTGTTGTTGATTTCGTCCAGTCAAGAGGGATGTACTCAGTTCTTGTAATTTCATTAAATATCTCTGTTAAATGCGGTATAATGACTGGTGCTGCTGCTTTGAGGATTTCATTTGTGATTTGGTCTGGCCCGGTAGCCTTTTCTATTTTCAGTGAGTGGATAGCTCGCATTATGTCTTCCTTTAATATGATCGAATATTGTACATTCTGTTCTAGATATATTCTGTTTATTTTTGGTCTTTTTGCAGTGCGGTTTCCGTCTTTTTTTATAATATTTGGCATCCACGTTTTGCTTTGGTCTAGTTCTTTGAGTGCTTTTTTAATACCACCCGTTCTTTCAATATACTTTTTCATCGTTCTTGTCCTTCTTAATTTTCGATCTTTCCTTATTTGTTCATTTATTTTTTTGCTGATTTCTGATATTTTGTGTCGGGTTGTATTGGATTTATCTCCTCTTATGAGTTTTTGTCTTTCATAAAGCAAGATTTGGGTTTACATCGATATCGTGCTTTTATTTGTTATATTTATTTTATTGGTTTCGGTCTTGAGTGCGTATAGTAGGTAGTCGTATTTCACTTGTGTTTATATATTTCCTTTCTTGGATTTGCTTAAAGATATATCTAAATTATGAAGAAATATATCGGTATTGCCAGTGCATATAAGAAGTGCATATTTGTTGTAGAATCTTCTAGCTTTTATATTACCTGCTATGTTGCAATGTTGCTCAAACCATTCTGTGATCAGAGTTAAAATTCAAATTTTGGACCACGGTAACATCTGCAAAGATCTTAGGACTATTCGACATAATAAAGTAAATTTTTGTTTAAAGAAACTATTCAAAATGCTTGTTTTCTAAAGAAAAGGTAACTAATGTTATACCATTGCCTATTATGTATTTTTCTCCCGTGTTGCATTCCCCAATTTCACCATTGAAGTCGCCCATCACGATGAAATACTTTTGAGCATTATTTATGGTTTCTTGCAAGTCTCTGTAAAATTTGACAGTTTTTTCTAGATCTTCGGGTTTTTTAAATTCTGTTGGAGAGTATGATTGAATGATAGTCCACAATGTGCTGTCGTTTCCTGTGGGTAGTCTTATATTAAGAACAGCTATTCTCTCTGAGATTCTTTTAATTTCTTCTATTCCGCCAGCTAAGTGCTTTTTTATTAGAAATCCTACGCCTATAATACAGAATTATTTTCCATTGTTTACAATTCTGTCTTCGAGTTTTTTCATTTCGCTGATACCCAGTATGTCCCATTTGATTTTTTCTAAGGCAGTTCTAATAATTTTTCTGGGGTTCTTAGTGATCTAGTATTTAAAGTAGCTATATACTCGTAGATATCTCTTGCTTTATTATCTATATGCTTTATTATTCCATAGAGGGTCAAAGTCGTTTTCCCCCACGATGACCAAACGACATGGGGGAGTGTTGATGTTTCTGTTTTCATTTCCTGCTCATTTATTTGTTTGGGTTTTCCGATTACCGATGTTTAGTTGCTATTGATTTTTCTGTACTGGGTAGTTTGTGAGAGGATTAGATCTTCCTCGCATTATATCAAAGGCATTTATACGATTTAATTTGGATGATAATGTGTCGGGTTTAGGCGACACAGATACTTTCCTCTTTCTTTTGTCTGTGTTTATCGTGTTTTCTTTGATAATTAACTTATAATAGTTTACATATGCGATGTGTCCTTTATTCCCTTCTTCGATTAGTTTTGGTTGTAGAACTTTTCTTGTTTCAATAACTTCTTCAGGAGAAATATAAATATTTTACTTTTGGTTTTTAAGAGGCTTTTCTTTTTCAAAATTTCATTTTTCTTCATGTTGGTAACCAAGGACAGAAAGGCAGGCCGTGCTTTGTTACTTTCTTTATATTTTTTCCCAATTCGGTGGATTTGGTTTAGTTCAAATTCTTGTACATTTATTCCCAGATGTTCTCTAAATATTTTAATCACATTATTAAATAATTTAATAGTAGAATTATTTTCCTGTTTTAATCCAAAAATAACGATGTTGTTGTTTCGTTAGTCTTTCTTCATATGTTCGATCTCTTTCTCGAGATGTTCTATTTTTAATTTCAAGCTTCTATTTTCTGTGCTGGTAATGGTTTCGGTTACCTGGACTGTTTGATTCTGCATTTCTATTTTAGTTTTTTCAAAAAAGGTTTGAAATTGTTCGTCTATTTTGAATATAATGTTTAATTTATTTGGTTTATTTTGGTTTTTTGGGTTGGTTGGCAACACTGATATGATATTGACAATTGACAGATATGAGTATTGACGTCTTTGAAGCTGTCAGTGTGCTTGTCAAGTCGATATTTGAACTTGACAGTTTTCTAACTTCACAATTGTTTATCACTTCCAACTAATTTTCTTTCGTGTGTAGCTAGTATCGCTCAATTTATATTTGTTACTGGCGCTTCACAACACTTGAGTTCTATCCTATGCAATTTCGTTGCTAGCTTGTGGTTTTTACTATTTTTAAACGCGATCGAATGCAATTCTAGTAACTTATTTTAAATATACAGTTGTTTCATATTAATTTATAGAATTTAACCAATTTAATCGCGTACAAAATATTCATGAATGTCTAAATTATTCGCAACGAAATATGTAGCCTGATTTGCACAAGTGATTGAACATTGAACCGGGCCTATAAAATGGAGAAATTATTGGTTGACAATACTAAAACAAGAGGGGTCGCTCTTAACGGCTGGATTTATGTGTTTCTTCAATAAATTGAGACTCACTATAGTAACCGGTATGTATTGAACTAGGCAAAGGGTCAGACTTTATTACATTACTACGTCTTCAGCATTAAAGCTTTAAAACAAGTATGGATTGAACGACAGACTTCCTATATTTCGTTTTTTTAATTATTAATATATCATTAAACATTCAATTACATCATATGAACTTGATGTTTCTACATATGCTTGCGTGTCGTCTAAAACTGTTATGTCTGTGTCTGTGTCTCTATCTGTGTCTGTGTTATTTAATAAGGTAATATATTTTTAAAACTTAACTGCTGTTTTTAGATTTCACTTAGAGGTACAATTATATTGAAGTATATATTTTCCAAATAGTATTAAAAACAAAGAAAGGTCATTAAAATTTTATTAATTAAAAAACAAATTATATATACTTTATGGAAAGGATAGCAAATAAACGTAAAAAGACCATATATGTTCAAGAGGTTTTAATTAAAGCACGTCTGTGTCTCTACCCTAGATATTGTAAATGCAGCTTATTAGAATTCTTACCTTACTCAAGTTTGCAGCTTCACTTCATTACAAATATGAAGAGTAAGTTAAATTTAAGAATGGATGTAAAACATTTTTTTTTATGTTCTGTCCGAAACATTTTACAATAGTTTCGACAGTGTCTAAACACTAAAATCTTTTTACCAGCTATATTTTTTGAAAACCTGTTATATGACGGTTTTACGTCCATAAAATAGGAAGTCAAATAAAAATGTAACTTGTGAATGTACGTGAACGATATAAAATGTAACAAAGGATGCGTATTGTGTTCACAAATGTTCACCGATTGGAGACAACTTTGACATATCGTACTACAAAAACAGCGATGCAATTTTGGCACGATCTCATGGGAGACTGAATTGTATTCATAAAACGAACTTGAATGGAGGAAAGGGAATTAGATTTCGTCGAACTACAGTATTTATGTATGTAATACAATGATGGTAAATGTGATCGCTGCGGTTGAGTGACAGCTGCGAAATAAGTGAAAACATTAGCGACACCTTGTCAGCTTGCTACGACAAGGGATAATGAAAGTTTTTGTTCAAATCAACACCTGCTCTTTGAATAACTATACTTGAAAAATAAAAATACAACACCGTTTACTACCGTACCGAGATACGAAATGCCTATTTTAATAAATCTTGTACAATACAGCTCTGCTATAAAATAGTTACAGAAGCTGAAGGATATATACTAACACATTATTTATATTATCTACACTACCTGAATAGGTTTTATTGTATAGTTATAGCAAATAAGCCACTAGTTCAAAGAAGTACTTACTTTATTATTTGAAATAATGATAAAATTATCAGTGAGGTTGTTAAATGATCACAATATATTTTTAAGCGTTGTAAAATCCATTAAGTACAATTAACAATATTTTATTATATACATTGTTACTTAAAGAGAGCATAGTACATTTTTTGAGTTTAAACTAAAATAAAAATAATAAAATAATCAGTCTTGTATTTTTATGGCATCATTTAGTAATGCCATTAAATACTATATATAAGTAACAAATAAGATAGTATTACAATACTGCGCTAATATTATTTCTTAAATTATTTAAATAACAAAAATTTTCTTTTTAAATGAAATATAAAAAATTAAGTATTAAGTATACTACAAAATTAAAATTTTTAAGTCACAGAATTTGAGTACGATACGACCACATATCAACACACGTCTTGTGAGCGCTTGACAGATGTAAAATATTTATCAGTATTCTGAACTTAAAGTTGGCAGTCGTTGAGAACAAACTTTAATGGTTTTCCGAAGTTTATTTTATTATTATTGTTCTTGTGAATATTATGAAAGAGCTGTGAATGTATTGACAGACATGATTCCGTTTAATATACATTATACATGTTAAGGAGAATAATCATTAAAAAAAATTGTTTTATATCATGATTTCTATTTCTAAACATTCCCTCAAATTTTTATTGCAAATATAGATTTAATAATAATTATGGATTATTCATAAAAAAATGAGAATATGTTTTAATTAATTGATTTACTTTTAAAAAATTCTGTATATATATTAGTCCTCTTATAAACGTTGTAAATCGAAATCAGTATACAATATTGAATATTGAACACGTATCAAATATTGAACAATTGATAGGTACAAAGACTTGTAATCTGTTTTGACGTAGGCTGTTGCCGTTCTTCGTAGGTTAGTGACCCATATCCAAATAATCTCTAGGTTTAGATCAATGTGGACAGAGTGACTAAACAGAAAAATCCAATAAAGAGTTTCGGTTATCAATGTTGTTTGTCATAATTAAGTCAGATAATAAATTTCTTAGTTCATCTTCAAATAGAAAAAAAAACTTTATTTAATTTAAATTTTGTTTCAATAATGACTACATTAAACAAAATTTGATTAACCCCGGTTAACTCTTAGAGATTTTATTTATTAAACAGTATCTTACTGTATATACTGTTTAATAAATAAAATCTCTAAGAGTTAACCGGGGTTAATCGAAAATTGCACTAAACTACTTCTATAATTATTACCTACGCTCAGTAAGATGTATTACATATATATATACATATACATATATATATATATATATATATATATATATATATATATATATATATATATATATATATATATATATATATATATATATATATATATATATATATATATATATATATATATATATATATAAATAGAAGTATTTAATAACTTAATATAATTTTACCAGTCAAAGCAAAGACATAATATATTTTGTTACAATAGTATCATCAGAAGATTATTATTATTATTTATTCTTTATTGTACACCACAAAATATAAAAAAAATAAAAAATAAAATAACACATAAAAAGTACAACAGGCGGCCTTATCGCCTAACGGCGATTTCTTCCAGGCAACCTTACAAACATTAAGTATTAAAAAATAATAAACATTGGTACAGGTAGGTGGCGTAAAGTTACATACTAAACATACATATAAATAATGACACACTAATAAACATATAATATAAAACAACAATAAAACGTAATAAACTAAACAATGCAATACACTACTTATATTATATACTACATCATTAAAATAAATAAATAAATAAGTGATGTTCAGTGAGTGTTATACAGAAGTTGTTTTAACTATCTTTACTCAGAAAGTATTCTTTTACAGTTTTTTTAAATAAAATTAATGTTTTCGATTGCCGTATAGACAAAGGAAGAGTGTTCCACAGTTTTGTGGCAAGCACTGTAAAAGAGTGCTTATAAAATTTTGAGTTATGGAATGGCATTTTTAATATTAATAATTGTGACGATCTCAAATCTTCCTGTGGTCCTAGAAATTCAAATCTTTCCTTTAGGTATGTGGGTGTAATTGGATGGAATAATACACAGTACAGCAGAGAAAGTACATGTAAATCCCGGCGTCGACGAATAGTGAGCCACTTGAGCTGTTGACGAAATTGTGAAATGTGGTCATATTTGCGCAAGCCAAATACGAACCTTATAGCTATGTTTTGAAGTCGCTCAAGTTTATTTAATTGGTCCTCGGTCAAATTAAGAAAGCTTACATCGGCATAATCTAGAATAGAAAGTAGGAGAGAATGTGCTAACATAATTTTGGTAGGAATAGGTAGAAAATATCTTAGTCGCTGAAGAGAATTCATTGCGATGAATGTTTTCCTACTGAGATCTTTTATGTGAACGGACCAACTTAATGTTTGGTCTATGTATAACCCAAGATCTTTAGCGGAGTCATAGTATGGTATTGCTATACCGTCATATAAGATCGGTGGGAGATTTAATTTATTAATTTTAGCAATCATGCCGGGTCTGCCAATAATAATTGCCTGTGATTTAGTGGGATTTATTTTCAAACCATAGAGACAACTCCATTTTAAAATTTCAGTCAGGTCATCATTAATGGCATATATGGAGGAATGCAGATTGTCAGCGCTAGTATGGCGGTAAATTTGAATATCGTCTGCATACATGTGAAAGAGAGAAGATATATATTGAGTTATGGAATTAATGAAAATTGCGAAAAGTAAGGGAGATAAAACGCCGCCTTGAGGCACCCCAGCCGAGACATTGCACCACGATGAGAAGGACTTATCCTGCCGGATGCGCTGTCGCCGGCCAGTGAGGTAACTTCGAAACCAGTGTATCACCGATGGAGATATGTTAAGAATGCGTAACAGACTTAACAGAATATCGTAGTCAACAGATTTAAATGCATTGCTAAAATCTAGCAGGGTCAATACAGTCAGCTGTTTATTATCCATTGCCAAGCGAATATCATCGGTGACCTTGACTAATGCTGTAACCGTACTATGACCGGGACGGAAACCGGATTGTAAGGGACTTAATAAATGATGGTTATTAATAAATGTGCTCAACTGCTGATAAACTATTTTCTCAAGGATTTTGGAAAGAAAGGGTAAGATGGAGATAGGACGAAAATCGCCTATATTTAAGGGTTTCGTCTTTTTAGGTACTGCAATCACCTGAGCATGTTTCCAAGCATCAGGAAATTGACCATTGGTAATGGAATAGTTTAGGATGTGACTTAGAATAGGAGCAATAACATCTAGGATGGGTAGGATCATATTACGGCTTATACAGTCAGCACCGACAGCATTCGAAGAAATGGATAATACGCACTTCTTAACATCACATTCGGTGATAGAACAAAAGGAAAAAGATAAGAGATCTGGAGTTGGAAGAGATGAAAGATAATGAAGTATGCGATCTTTATCGGCATTGTAAATTATTTTAGAAGAAGAGAAGTGTTTATTGAGAAGTTCAATGTCAATATTGATAGAAGTATTTGTAGTTCTGCCAACTCCAACCGATTCAAGAAATTTCCATGTTTTAAATGTGTTGCCATCTTCGATTGAATTATGAATATGGCGGCGTTGGGCATCTCTACACGAAGTATTACAGCGATTTCGAGCTCTAAGATATTTAGAGCGGTTGGTATCCGAGTCTTTTAATTTATATTTATATTTTGCTTGATTTTTTTTTGCCATTAAAGTCCTCAGTTCATTAGTTAACCACGGTGCAGGAAGATGTTTCATTTTAATTGGTCGTACAGGGGCATGCCTGTCGTATAATTGGGTCAACAAATTATTTAATATTTCTACCTTATTATCAATAGATTCGGAATTAAATACAAGATTCCAGTCTAACTGACGTGCATCCTCACACAGTCGATTATTGTCAATTCCTCCAAAATTACGTTGCAGAAGTGTAGTGGGTTTGTATTTTGGAGGACGTATATTATAAGAGATATAAATCAAATCATGATAGGAAAATGCATCAGCAGAGTACTGACCATGTTTTAAAACAAAATTTGGTGAAGATACCATAATAAGGTCAAGAAGAGAGGGTTCACTGCCGGGGAAAAAGTGTGTAGCATTAAGAGGCAGCAACTGTAAGTTACATGCTTCAGATACATTTAATAGTTTTTTGCTGCGGTAATTATCTTTTTTCATACATGTATTAAAATCACCCATAATAATAGAATGATTGTAGTAAGGGACATATTTATCTAAAACGGTCTCTAAAGAATTAAAATAATTAAAAATAGAAGGGGGACAGTAAAATACGCCAAGGAGGATTTTAGATTTACCTAAATATACTTCGATTAATAGATGTTCAGTGGCTTGAGGGTCTGGAGGCTGAGTGGACGAACTAATAATATTAAAGGGTAAGTGGGTGCGTAAGTAGATCGCAACTCCTCCCCCACCCTTACCAACGCGATCATTACGAATGAGATGAAATCCCGGCAGTGAATAAGGAGCTGATGACAAACATGGCTTAAGCCACGATTCTGATATTAAGATGGCATGTATATTAGGAGACTCAAAAGATGCAAGCATATCAGGATAATGAGCTGGGATACTTTGTGCATTTATATGGATTACATTAAAACTTTTCAGACAATCTGAGAAACACGAACTAAGAGTGAAATTAAGAGGATGAGCGGCTGTACTGTGAAAACTAACATCACTTAAAGATTCGTCACAAGATGAAAGGGAAAGAAATTGGTTACTACTGATACTATCTGCGGAAGACATAATTAATAAATGTGTATATAATATTCAGTATATAAATTATTTAAAAATTAAATAAATATCAATAATACGTTTATAATTATAATAATAATTTTATATTATACAAATATAAAGGCGTTCAGAATATATATAAATGTATGTCTACCTAATAATATTACTAATAACGAATAAAATTAAAGTACCTAGCGGTTTGCTAACCCACCAGCTTTGTAAATAAACATAATTTTAAGATAAGGTAACACTTAAACATAAAACAAAATATGTATATAAAATTAAAGTTTTGAAATTAAAAAAGAAAAAAAAATAATAAAAAATCACATCGAGTAAGAACTGACATAAACAAAAATTACTGCAATGCCCTCCCAGGTATTAAAACATAAATATAAAATAAAACATGAAACAAAAAAAAAAAAAAAAAAAAGTATTAAATAAATCTATAAATTGATGGACAACGTCAAGTTGATGACAGCTAATGTCAATTGGCACTTGTCACAGTTAAGACTTGACATGTATTGTCAAGTTGTTGTAATAACTAAATAAGTATTAACTATTAAATAGTTATTTGTGATTTTATACAAAGTACTTCAACTATTTCCAAATTAAAACTAGCAGAATTAGGGAGAGGCTCATTTGAAAGTAATAGTAACAACAAAACAAAGTTATAGTTAAAATAGAATACATAAGTGTTTTAAAATATTTAATATCAACTACATGCAAGAAAATTACTTTTTGATGGTTCTTTTTGTACGAGGTATCTGAGGTTGTCTAACCTTCGACTCAGTTGTCATGAGAGGCGAAGCAGACGCTGCTGATCCTGGATCCCGGGCACCAGATACATTACAAAGATTGTTGAGCTCCGAAATTGAGGTTATTCTTTGGCGCTTACCATCTGATCCAACAACAATAATGAAGCCATCCTTTGTCCAGCATCCGGATAATCCAAAACGTTGTCTTGCAGCAACAAACGCCTCATGTCTTGGCTTAGTCAGGAATTCTGACAAAGTAAGTCCTGAATTTTTAAGATTGGTTTTGGAGAACCACACCTTTTTTCTTAAGGACAGATCTTTGAACTTGAAAAGTATGGGTCTTGGTTTATCTGAGACCATAGTACCTAAGCGATGACATCGACTAATATCTTCAAGAGAAAGATCAGGCATTTTTAGATGATCAGACAATAACTTTGTTCCAGTGGATGTTAAATTTTCATTTTTGTTTTCAGGAACACCGTGTATCAATAGCATTTTCCTTCGAGTCCACATTTCAAAATTATCCTGCTGTTTAGACAGCAACTGGACTTGGCGTTGGAGTCCTTCAAGTGCTGCCAACACAAAGGACCTGAATGCATTAAATTGGGCTGCAATATGCGAAGTTGGACTTGTTGTAGGAATGGAAGCGTTGAGGTTCTGCTGAAACTCAGCCATCTTAGAATTAAAGTGTTGTGTCAGTTCCTGTATTGAGTCCTTTATTGATTCCATAGTGTCCAGGAGAAGAAATAAAATTAAAGTGAAAGATAGCAAGGTGCAGTTATTGTGAAATATGTTTTAGCTAATGTTTATGTGGAAACTTTACTAGGGAGAACTGCTGGTAGGTAAAATCACTTTCAGTACATAATTTATTTATGCACAGAATAAGTATAACAAATTAAAATAAAATATTATACTGGGAGCACAAAAAAACACGTCTACACTTTTTACAACCTACCCACAAACTTGACTTATATAATTTAAAATACCACTCTGATTATAATATCCTCCGGTACGCTCCATTTTTATTATATATACTGTAATACATTTTGCAAAAACAATTCACACAGATATTTTATTAGTCGATTTAAACTTCATCATTTTAAACATCGTCCGAGTGTAAGCACTTCGAGTATATTTGAAGAATACCGTGTGTTTTGTTCCAAAATAAAATTTTTGAGTGAATTTTTTATATAAAAGTAAAATTTACTAATAAAAAAATTCTAACTCTCATTAAATATTCTTTTTTAACGTATACTTAGAGAAAACTAAAATATAATATTATTAGAGCACCACCAACGTAATACTTTAAAGAGGACTGAAGTACTGAAGCAATAGTCCTCTACATACAAATACACTCGTTACAAAAGCAATAAAGTCATGTAGCGTGGACCATTTCTTTTGTTTCGAGTAACGTTTTGTTGTTTTATAAAAACAAAGAAGAACGTGGCAAAGGTTTTCGTTTTGAAAATTGTATTTTCAAGAGATTTATCAAATCGTTTCAGTGCGGAGATAATCTGAGGCAATCCCCGCTTCTACAACTTATGTATTTTAGTCATTATGTACCGGCAATTAGTGTTAAATGGTACTTACTTCATAACTTTAAGATAAAGTTTCCAACTTACAAGAACAGCGTTCTTTAATTAAAATAAATTGCTTGATTTGTAAAAACGTGTTTCTTATCAGAAGTAAATAAAAAGTAATTATTATTTACATATTTTATAGTACCTATGTTATATTTTATGTGGAATGAACTCCGTTTGGCAGATATATCCAGATCGGTACAACATAGGCACTTTCAAAAAAGGCGTTTATTCAAATCTCATACGGCAGCGCTCTTGTGAATCCTCGGATATTACAAGATTTCATGGGCGGCGGTGATTACCTGTGGCCGGTATCAACTGTGACCCGCCAGCTCGTTTGCCCTCCTCTTATATATAAAAATAAACCTATGATACACCATTGATCGGTATATTAATATATAAATAAGGTAAAAAAATGTTCTAAACTTTTTACAAATATTCATATTTTAATAAAACTCTACATTTCTATATTTCAATTGTCGCTGAAGGAATGGATGTGATCTGATAAAGAAAAATTATATAACTTGAAATTTAAATCATGATTAAATTGTTAACTGACACCCACATTTAAGAAAATCATTTTTTTTTTATTTCCGACATAATGATTGTCTAATCAATATAAATACAATATTAAATCTTCTAATATTACAATTTCCAATGACCACTCACCAAAACCAAATAAAAAAATCGTTACACACACATATATATACATAAATAGGAATCGTGAATAAATACAAATTAATAGTATTTACATTTAATGTTTCTCTACAATATGTGCTATTTATTGACTGTCGCCCGCATGTGTAGCTTGATTGACGCGTGACTGATGATGGACGCACCAATATACTATGAAATATATGAAATGAAGCAATTTATCTCGAACGTTTGTAATATAAATTTGATTCATTACTGAGTCAATAGGTTTTTTAAATAAATGTCGCAGTATACATAAATATATGAATAGGGAACCTTTTGTATTAATAACTACTACATATAGGCATCAGTATAAACGGTGAAAATTATATTCATAATTCGATATTTATCTCTTAAAAATATGTTTTTTAATAGATATATATTTTTTAAGCCTTTTTTTTTCTGTTCAAATTAAAGTATCTTTTATTTCTTACATTTATATTACTAACCAATGATAGTGGTAGTAAAATATGGTGACATTAAATTCTAGTAATGAAATCCCTACAACATATATAAGGGCCATTTATTACACTTTTATGTAACCCACAAGATGTTCAATGAAATTTAAGTCGGATTAAACGTTTTTTACGTCTAGATTTGCATAGCAAAGAAACAGGTTAAAACAGTTCAATTTAATAAAACGAAGAAAACAACATTAAATTAAAGTTTCATATAGTAAGCCTTTTTTTATTATTGTTGCGTATTCCATTCCATTTGAAATCCTTATAGTTTCACGCGTGTCCGTCTGTCAGCAGCCTACATCAGAGACTAAATATACCTGTACATACATAAAATCCATGCCGAAAAGCGGAAAGAATAAAATTATGACCATATTTTTCAAAAGCGTATAGCTGGTATACATAACGATCCTTTACAAGTACAGTAGGGTTGTATTTTTTTCTTGGGTTCCTATAATGTGGGATACTGTTAGATAAGTCTTTAAAAATATGGTGAGTTTTGGAAAACAATGTAGCTATTTAGCATTTTGGTTGCGAAGTATTAAGCTTTAAAGTTCAAATTTTGTTATATTCAAGTGTCGTACATGAAAATGTAATTTCGACAGTCTCAGATTTGGCAAGTATTTCATATTTTTTATTTAAAGTTAAAGATTTAAAGTATAGGACTTATACGAAATGTGTAAGAATTATAAACTTTAATTTTCTCAATAACTAACACATTAAAACAATTCAAACTAAAATATTATTTACATTATATGTAACGTATGTGAGATGTTACGATATTTATTTAAGCTAATCTTATCGAAACTGATCTCTGCACAAGTTTGTGGACACACTGACGGACTGTGCTCACTTACTTGTTAAAACGAGAAGTAATTAATCTTACTAGTCAGCCATTATCTGACAACTTCTTCGAGTCACGAAGTATGTCTTCGGCTGGAAAACTTTCAGGTTAAAATAAACATTATTTTCATTCAACAATCTTAGTAAAATCTTTTTGAGAGCTTAAGAAGATTTGCAGAGTTATGATAATATAAAAGCTGAGGGCATGTGAAGAAGTTATAAGAGACTGTTAGTTCTTTACTTTGTCAGGCTTATCCTCGTTACATATAGAGTAAACTTACTCGTATAAGTTTTAAGCGTAACAAAATTCTGTACAACAATTTCAAGTGTCATGTTACATGTGCCACAGTCGGTTAACATGCACGCAGTTTACCGCCAGTCTTGTACGAGAGCGTTACAAGTTAGACGTAACTTAGCTTCTGTTCTAAACTCAGAAATAATATTATCAGCAGGTTAATATTCAGATATGTAACACTTCTCAATTTCGTCAATACATGTGAAACGATCTTATTTATAGATTGAAGTTTTAAAAAATATATGTAAGATATTAATTTAGACACATTTTCTATACTATCAAAAGTTTTTTAGTGAAAAAAAACCTGTCAAAGCTTTATTTTGAAATTTAAACCTAAATGAAAAGTGCAGCCTTGAAATCAATCCAAATAAATGAATATTAAGCTCCATTGCCAAGTCACTACATACTTTCAAATTAATAGAATACATTTAAATAATACAGATATATTATACTATATTTGTTCTATTTAAATTTTGAAATACTAAACTTCTTTATAGAACATAAAAATGAGTTAAAAATGTTATTGACAATTTAAACGATAACACATTGGTAAAAGTTTATATTCCCATTATCATTATCATCATTATCCCACATATATTTCCTAAATTCAAATTAACAGAAATTTTCAGAAAATTCGAGACACTATTAAAGTTGATCCCTTTAATCTGCATGAGATAACATTTGAGGGATTTTGATTTATCGAAAAACCAATTAAAGGTAACATACAACAGCTTCAACCTGAAAGTACATGCAACATACATCTTACTTCAACTTTAACCTTTTAGTGGTCACAGATATATATAATACACAGATATAGATATATGATAATTACGAATTAATATTTATTATTTTATTAGTCCCAAATGGTTATACAAATCTGTTCCAATATGCCACAATAATAATAATATATTTGATTGACACGAATATTATATATATTTTTAAATAAGTTTAAATTTATTATCAAATTATTAACATAATATATATTTTTTTTATCAGATTATCTATTATAACTAATTCAAAATGAGATAATAACGTGAGAAGATTTGGAATGCGATTATAAAATTAAAATCAAAATGAGGTTATTAAAGTAATTTACATAATACTCGTGACTTACACGTGAATATAAAAAACAGCGATGCGAGGAGAAAGGATTCCGAGGTAGAGTTATCCAAGATATATCCGATATTCCCCGCCCTCTTATGCAAAATATAGGCCGACCCGAGCGCCTGCTCTTGACATGAATTACACGCCAAAGACTCAAAAGAAAGATCTATAAAAATATAAGGAATCTGAACCCGTTATTTGTGAAGTTTGAATATGAAACATAAATCTTCAAGTTGCACAATGGAGTTTAAATGCAGTTACTGCTTAAAACTACGGAATAAATTTGAAAGAATAATCGCAATAATGTTTTTAAAGAATGGTGTTATAGAAATATAAAATATACAGTGATAGTAAAAACGTTTTTTTCTGGCATTATTGATAACAGTTATGATTTTATAAAGTTAAAAAAGTTGATTAAAACACATTTTAAATACCATATTTATATATAGAAGATACGATATGAATGCGAATACGCTGTACCTCAAATTATTTTCCTGTAATAGTTAGACGGCAACTTTGTCCGATATCCCGTGCTCCAATGTTCTTAGGGGATTCCAATATTTGATGTTATGGCCTAAGAGCTAGCTAGAAACTGCTCTTCAATTTTTACACAATCTCTTGCTCCCTCAGTTGAAATACAAAATATAGTCTTGTAGCTTTTTAACAGCACAAATATAATAGTAATATAAAAAAGTTATAGCTTAGTAGCAGTAGTTGATTTATTATGTTATCGTAAGACTATTTTTGCCGTAATTTCTTAGTGGACGTCTACGTCACAAAAGAAGTAATTTTTTTTAAATTTGAAGATAATCGGACAGATAGTTTCAGAGATTTCGTGATGAGTCAGTGAGTTAAATATATATATATATATATATATATATATATATATATATATATATATAGATCAAATCTTACTTCTGAAACAATGGATATCAACAAAGGTTTTGTAAATGTGTTATTAAAACAGATATAGTTGAATGAAATGTACAAATGAGTGTAAAATATATAAAAAATATATTAGTTTATAAAGGCACGATTTTATGTTATAGAGAATAAAAGAAACTTATAACGAAGCACTTTTAAAGGTACGAAACTTTTAAATTTTCACGCCAGATATTTTCTAGCAAGAATTTTAACTTCAAGTGCTATTTGCGCTGAGTATTAACTTTACGATACGAGGATTTGCTCGGTTTTTATTTAGATATTTCGTTATAAATCTATGATATATTATACTCGTGTACTTTGCTCTGACATCACCAAAAATTTGGGAGGTCGAGCAGCAGTGAATCGTTGAACTGTATGAACATATTTTTCGATCATACTGAATTTATCTCTCTGTAACTTTACTATTTATTTTATACTATTTAGATTTACGTTTGACGCTGGGTGTGTTTTACTCACTTTACATTTTCAAATATCATGTTATATTTGTGAAGTAACAATTTGACAAATGTTCGTAATATTTGCTTTTAAATCATTTTTCATCACTAACTGAACATATATACTTTAAATTAGCATAAAAACAATGATTACATTTAGATATAAGCTTGAGTAATAATGTAGGTAAAGTGAAAATCCTATTTAACTCCATCGTGCCTGACCACAATTGCCACCTAGATTCAAATCACAGATACGGTAAATAAAAATGTTATTATAATTATAGTTTCATATTAAATAACATACTTTAAACAAAAGATGAAGCTACTCTTTCAAATTGATTTTTGTTTTGAAATTAAATTATGATCTTGGTACGTCTCTTCATAAAATATATTCTTTAATATAACATTTTACTAATTATATGCAGTTATTATATTAAAAATTTTATGAAGCTACTTATTATTAATATTTTATCGTTTCTTAATATTATATGTTGAGTATGTACGAGTATGAGAATACACATTTATATTAGTGACACCAAAAAACTTGTACAAGGCGTATCGCCAGTACTGCCGGTGTAGTTATAATAATTTTTATGGCGATTGGTTGAAGTATTTAAGAACTAACTACAAAATCAAAAAAACATTATCTTTACTTAAATGTAGTACATGTCAGATTTTATTCCAGTTGCAGCATTATAAGTCTCGATAGTGTATTTATGAACTAGAAGCTATTTTATCTTACATCGACTCGGCTACTTCTTTACCATATGATAATATAAGCCATGTGAACGATTTTATAGCGATGTAGAAGATTTTCTTTCGACAAAATCAAAACTTTAAATAAGATTATTAAACCTTAAAAAGATAACTTATTATGATGAAAATGTTATAAATGTATATATAAAATAAAATATAGATATAATTTATTTATGTATTGTATGAATATATTCAGTGTTTAATACTTCAATAATGATCAAAAAGTTACTTACGATTTACGATTACGAGGATAGTCTCTTTATAACAATATAAAATATGACAAACAAGTTAACTATAATGATATGGAATCAAAACATATAACACCTTATGTTACAATTTTCATACAAATACATTTGTAAGCCATACACATGTTAATAAGCCTTAACCTTAAAAGTGTTATATTATTTTAAAACATATCGGATTTCTTATAATAATTATAAATAAAAATTTTTCTTTAATATATATTTTTTGATAATATATAAAGTAATAGTTAATATCGTAACTGAATCAATATTAAATATATATAATTTATAAAAAGCGTTTAACGCATATTTCTCCGCCACGCTTCTGACTCTCATAACTTTACTACTCCAACTCTCATTAAGCCATCATCTTCGTTTAACATGTGCTTCCTTGAAGACATAGCTGAAAGATATTAAAATATTACATTCAGCTACTGATATTAAAATGTTTTATTATTTAGAAGTGTCACTTCTATCATTACTTTTACGATAAAAAACATAAATTTTTATAATAAAGTTTAGCTAATTAAAAACATTGTAACCTTTTTAATTTAGTGTATGTAAGTAGTAGGTAGGTCGCTTTAATCAAATATCCAATTTAATATTTAAGACTAAATTTAAGTAATGATAGATAATTTAATGAATTAGATAATTTGCGAGCTACACTCAGCGGTGGGTCACTTGAGGAAAAGAAAACTTAAATACTTATATAGAATAATATCTTTAATATTAATATTTTAAATTAAATTCCTAGGCGCCACTGACAAAGAAAGTGAACAAAGAAGTGACAAGTGAAGACGTATACACAGCTCCCTTGTTTGTCAGTACAATAAGACTGCAGTGAAACACTTGTTCTTCAAATATTAATTTGTAGTGTAGGTTAATTATACGAGTATATAAAGTACATCACCAGATAGCTTCTTAATATTTAACGAGGAGTAGGCATTTAAAGGCAGACATCAAATGTAGCTACAGTTACAGCAACAGTTCAGAAGCTGGACATGTAGGTCGACGTCCCGAAGTTACACGTAGGCACGGGGTAAAGATTTATTATAAGAATAAAAAGACCTCCTGTAATGAGCAATATACAAGTTAAACTACGAAATAGCACTAATCACGCCGTAATCTATTCAAATAATATCAAATTATAATACTATTAGAATTGACTTCTGCCTAAGAAGTATTGGAATTGACTTCTTCCTAAGAAGGGATCAAGGGGCGGGGCTAGCGATGACGAAGATTGTCGAAAGCACCCGAGTGGGGGAAACCGACGGATATGGACTTCACCACCACCTCAGCTCACTTTCTTTCGGACACGCGCACCGTTCACTTGTTTAACTTAATATTAACATTATTTTGTCGATTATTTATAAGTACCCACGGTTGTAATAATTAATTATTTGTGAAGTGATTACATTTTCTTTAGTTGGTGTTATTCTTTTATTTAAATTAAAAGGCCGTTGCTAAAATCAGAAGTGGGATAGGGCTTGTGCTCTATTCGCTTTTGGTTGTCCTGGCAATACAGTTTACTTTATAAATTATCTAATTAACAACTAAATGGCCGATAGACGAGTAACTAGAAGTAGGGTAGGAAGAAGTTCAGATGTGCCAGACGTTCGAGATCAATTAGAAATGATACTGGCGCGTTTAACTGCTTTGGAGAGCTCAAATGTGAACGATGCTCGTGGTTCGGACCTGTTAGGGACACACGTGGAAGACGTTCGCCCATCGACTGTGGCCAGTAGTGGCGTCGGAGCCTTGGTGAATACGGGAATTACTTCACCGCCGCCGCTGCCCGAGTCTCACGCTAGCAGCACTGGCACGGGGGCCACTAGTGCCTACGGATTTGACGCTACAGACAGGATCATCGGAGCATTAAGTGCAATATCCAAAGTAAGATCGAATCATTTTTATATTTCTAATTTTGATCCAAGTGTTAACGACATCGATTCTTGGTGCGAGGAAGTAGACAAGGCGCGCGATATTAACGGGTGGGACGATAACGAATGTTTGTCTAGAATAGCCATTGTTTGAAAGGTGATGCGAGGACCTGGCTACAAGAATGGGTCACTAGTGAACGCAGTTGGTCGAATTTTAAAATAGAATTTAAACCATTGTGTGCACGAAAAATCGATGTCGCTAACATTCTTTTTGATGTGATGTGTACGGATTCAAATCGCTACGCCACGTATGCAGATTATGCGCGACGGTCATTATTACGTTTGAGGATAGTTAAAGGATTAAGTGATGATCTCATTGTAGCCATTATTATACGTGGCATTTCTGACCCACAGATACGTGCTATCGCCGCTAACTCTAAATTACAACCTAAAGACTTAGTTGATTTTTTTTCGAACTTTGTGAAGCCTTCGCGAACTGCCAATGATCCTGTGCGTAGCATTCGTAAGACTGACGATAATTTTATACGAAAGCGTCAGTTTAGTCAAACTAATATCGGTTCTAAGACGTTTAAATGTTTTTCGTGTGGCGAATTAGGTCATGTTCAGCGATCGTGCCCAAAACGTTCAAAATCAACATTGGGTAATACTGACCCCGTTTCGTCCGGTTTACAATCTAATATTCAAAACGTACTCAAAGTTACCTGTACCTTCTGTAAAAAGTCTGGTCATAACGTGAGTGAATGTTTTGCGAAAAGCCGTTCTGAATCTCGAAACAAATCTGTAAATTTTTGTCGTGAATTTGAGGGTAGATCGGGCGACATTGACGTTGTTAGCGCGGTTATACAGAGTATTCCAACTGATGTTCTAATTGATAGTGGTTCACGAGTGTCATTAATTGCTGAGAATATTGTAAAGCATTTTAATTGCAACAAAATACCCACATATCAATTGTTGAGAGGTATAGGCAGTCAAATTATTGAGTCCACCAGTTATGTAACATTAATAATTGAATTTGATAATATTTCATTAGAAGTTGATTTCCTTGTTGTTCCATCAGTTTGTATGAATGTACCGGTTATAATTGGAACGGACGTATTAAACCGAGATGGTGTGGCCTATGTTCGCGTGAACGGACAACAACATTTAACACATCTTTATAATGTCAATGTGAGTGGTGTGTTCCATGTTCAGCATAGTCACCAATCGCTGTCTATTAATACAAATTTAACGGGTTCTTATCGCGAAAGATTAGTAACGATCGTTAACGAATTTAAAGATTATTTAATAATTGGCACAGCCCTAAGCACTGTTAATACGGGAAGTATGCACATAGAGCTAACGAGCAATACACCTATTCACTATCGGCCTTACAAACTTTCTCTTGACGAAAAACTCAGGGTTCGTGACATAATCAAAGACTTGTTGGAAAAGAACATTATCCCAGAATCAGAGTCACCCTACGCGTCCCCTATTATTCTTGTCAAGAAGAAAGACGGATCGGACCGTATGTGCGTAGATTTTCGTGCGTTAAATGCGATCACAGTAAAGGATCGTTACCCATTGCCACATATTGAAGATCATATTGATCGACTTGGAAAGCATGAATATTTTAGCTGTCTCGATATGGCCACTGGTTTTCACCAGATAGGCTTAGATAACGATTCTATACCGAAAACAGGCTTTGTCACGCCCGAGGGTCATTACGAATATTTAAAAATGCCCCATGGTTTAACGAATGCCCCCATTGTATATCAAAGAATTATATCTAAAACCTTGCGATCGCTTATTAATTCCGGCAAAGTCTTAGTGTATGTTGATGACGTTCTCGTATTGTCAAACACGAAAAGTTCTGCACTCGATGATTTACGGGACGTGAATCTAAATTTAACTAAAGCGGGGTTTTCGATTTATTTGAAAAAGAGCACATTTGAAGCAACAGAGGTAGAGTATTTAGGTCGTAAAATCAGTCAAGGTCAGGTTCGGCCAAGCGACAGAACTGCAAGCATTGCCTCAAGGACGCTACGAACTTCAGTTACTTGGAGGTTCCTATGGCAAGACCACGCAGGCGGCTGGTGAGCACATGGTGGCTTGGCGAGGAGAATGGTCTCCTGAGGCATGTGAAGCCTTCTTCAACAGTAAGTTTACATGTTAACTGGGTCATGTAAGCTTAGAACATATGCAGGCATGTTAACTGGGTCATGTCTGAAGTGATGATGATCACTTCTAACTCATTTATGAGTGTTTACATGTTAACTGGGTCATGTAAGTTTAGAACATATATATAGACATGTTAACTGAGTCATGTCTGCTGTAATGATGATTACTTATAAATCATTAATGAATGTTTACATGTTAACTGGGTCATGTAAACATTGTGACGTGGTAACGTTGTTCACGTTATGAAAGCATTGGCTTGACATGTTAACTTGGCCATGTCAACCACACTTTACTTTTACACCATACTGGATATGTTAACAGAGCCATATCGTTTTGATTCACCTAACATAACTTAACAAGAGCCTACTATACACATACACATCGGAATGTAACACAAACGCTCACTCTACTAACTTTTTACTAATGATCCATTTTAAGTACAAATCTAGATTGTAATACAAACAACTAACTCTATTACAGCTACTGATGATAATGTTGAACATTCCGACGTAAACATCTTACAATCTGGAAGTTCGGTTTCATCAGGGAATGAAGACAATGGCGTCATCGCGGTGAACGTGGACGTTCACCAGTCAGGAGAGGCCGTATTAGAATTGACTTCTGCCTAAGAAGTATTGGAATTGACTTCTTCCTAAGAAGGGATCAAGGGGCGGGGCTAGCGATGACGAAGATTGTCGAAAGCACCCGAGTGGGGGAAACCGACGGATATGGACTTCACCACCACCTCAGCTCACTTTCTTTCGGACACGCGCACCGTTCACTTGTTTAACTTAATATTAACATTATTTTGTCGATTATTTATAAGTACCCACGGTTGTAATAATTAATTATTTGTGAAGTGATTACATTTTCTTTAGTTGGTGTGATTCTTTTATTTAAATTAAAAGACCGTTGCTAAAAATACCTTATGGAGAAAAGAGGCCTCACAAACAATACTATAGCCTATGTCGACTCCAATTGAAAAAACAGAATAAATACTGAAATTGTGCAACGTAAAGCATTAAAGAAAGTTATGAATACTAAACAGCACCTAATAATGACCATTCAAATAACTTACCATATGTCCCGCAAATGAACTTTATTTATTAGCAACACTTCAGTCAATGCCCTGCGACCAGGATGATATTATTAACAATGAAATTGATATTATGATTTTCTATTATTATTTCAAAGATGAATCAATAATAAACACCTCGGTAACAGATTGGAATATTATTTTACGATATCAAATATTCACGAGTAAAGTGTTCTTCTGTTTGGTCATTTATTAATATAATATACATTGTTATATAACGGTTTATGAGTTCTTATAAATCATTTTGAGAACAAATAACTTTGTAAGTCAATTACCGTACATATCATAGAATAGTATTACCATGTGATATAATCGTCTGCTTAGTCGTAGTCGTGTGTCACACAAATTTCATTGGTTAAATCTATTGTCTGTACTCTACGTATCATTTATATATTTATCTAAATATAATAGCGGGTCAGTGCAACGGACGGACGCACATTAGCAGTGCTTTGTACGGAAATGACATAACCTATTTCACTCTCTGAAAATTAGAGGTTTCGGATTAAAATGACTGTATATATAAACTGATTTTGTAATCAGCTTTAGGTATTTATAATAACCTTAAACTCGTAAAATAAACCAATTACAGACCAATATTTGTACATTATATATGAAAATGAATTATTAGAAACGAGCAATTAATATCTGTAATTAAAAATAAACAATGGAAACGTTTTAACTATTTAGTTACTAATGTACAATTAAGAGTGCAGCTTGGATTAATTGCAATTCAAAGTAGCTGTTTGAATAATTAAAATTTTATAAATAATGTATATGACCGATTCAAACCTAAATTTGAATTCTTTAAAAGATCAGAGTCGATGACGATCATATTTATCGACTCTTATCAGTATTGCTCACACTTATCAAATAAAAAGTCAAATATTTTCAATTATAAATTCTCAGGAATAAGAAAACACCACACCAGAAAAATGTAATTATAAATATTAATTTTATTTAACTAAAAAACATCAAAACTTAGTATCAATAACAACTAATTTAAAATAATCAAAGTTCTCTCAAACACTCCCTTTTTATAATCACTCACAACAAAGAAAATTTAACTAGACATAATATTTTATTATGAATAACTCAAAGAGTTAATCACCTTCAGGTTTCTAAAAAATAAGTAAATATTCTAAAATTACTCAGAGTACAACACCAATATGTTCTCATCACTGTCCCAGTCGAGCACCAGCAAAAAGTAAATTGTCGAAGCGAGTTGTTAGCTATTTATACAAGTTTTTAAATACGCAACAAATTTAACAAACACTATCCATTTATAAAAATAAAAGGATAGTGGGGTAGTTTTAAATCTACCTTTAATATTTTACAAACAATTTGTAAATATGAACTAATATTTAATATAATAATAAGGCCTTTAAGGTTCATTTTAAACGAGTTCTCCTTACAGTCTTCAATTATGGTTTTTTATTTATTTACTCAACAAATTAATACTTACAATCTCTTAACCCACCCCTGTACAAGAAAAATGTGTAAATAAAATGGTAAGCTAAATGATCTGGTAACACAATATTACCAGGCATCGTAACCACTGAACAACGGCTGTCTGAAGATTAAAGTTTCTTTATCTCTCTCAATTATAAATAAACATATATGTATATGTATATATATTTGATTTATTTTGAGAAATTAATATTCTTAAAACGGGAAGCTACGTAATTAACTGTTCTTTGTCAGTCCACTACATTGATATATATTATATGAAATGTTTTTGTTGACTAAACAGTTAATTTTATGGCAAAGAAACTATAAACACACCAAACTATTCACAATTCAAGAAATAGTAATTGTGTAAAATGAAAGAGACAGAAAAAAATGAACGTATGGGAAGAAACAAAATTAGCAAAACTATGTTCTGAGGTGACATGTCCTAGCTGAAATACAAACATGTACAGATCATTTAATGTATGTTAAAATAAAAATATTTTGTCGTATTCTTGCTATTAAGATTATAATTTATTTATTAGTTTGTAATGATAATTAGTTAATCGATATAGTGACGTCACTTGAAGTCCCTCTTTATTAGTTTTGTGTATTAGAGTTATTTAACCAATGTTGTTGTTGTAAATATGATCAAAAATATTTCATAATAATATTGTTTTCACAAATAGCTGTCTAGTATAACAAAAACAATTTATCTCAATATATAAATATATAATAATATACCTTCGTTGATTAAAAATGGTATAAAAAGTATTCGCTATTATAAATACCATTTATTGGAAGTTTATTTAAAACTATTATTTGAAACATAAACATACATACAGACAGATATTAAATTACAACACATTTCAAGGCTGTTGTATTTCTCCAATAATATTTAACATAGTAATCAATATTTTAATAGATAAATTAATTAAAAACGAAAAGAAATGGGGTTATCGGTTCAAGTTTAACAATAAATACACAGAATCCATACTAGCATTCGCAGACGATCTCGCGATACTGACACATAATCCAAAACAATGTCAGCTACTTTTAAATGATGTGGAGTATTTCTGTATTTAGACAGACGGATTGAGGACAAAAGCAAATAAATGCTACAGTCTATGTCTGGGTAGGCGGAACGCCAAATATACCTCTTACGATCCGGGTCTTATAATAGGCGGTAAGTGCGTTACTACAATTACCGACGCAGCTACGTTCAAATTCTTTGGCAAAAAAATCAATTACCAAGGGCGCACTCCATCGTTAGATATAATAGTCGATAGCTTTTTGAATGATCTTAAAAAGGTAGACAATCAGTCAATAAATAACATCAAAAAGGCTTGGATATATGATAATTATTTAACATCACGTTTAAATTGGCCTTTCCTTATTTACGATATTAATAAGACCCTTTTGTTACAGTTAGATGCAAGCGTCATAAGGACATTGAAGTCATGGCTCGGGTTAGCGCATTCAACGGACTCTTCTACCTTATTTAGAGACCGACACAATTTTGGGTTAAAATTAAAGAAACCATCGGAACTCTATAAACACCTAAGAGTGACCAAAAGACATATCATCTCAAAATCGAATGATGATACTTTAACGTCTCTCCCATAAGATAAAATTGCCGCAGATCTAGAGTCACGACTTCAATTCTATAAACAATTTATGATAGGTGCACAAACAAATAAAGCAGGGCTAGGATCAAGTAGGAAACAACAAGACTTAGAAAAAACAAAATCCTTTATTCGGAAAGATGAAAACGATGATTACCGGTTGCACGCGAGGAGCTTAGAATTGCAAAATGAATGGGTAACCATAGGAGATTTTTGTATTCCACTAGCTTTGAGATGGCGCACAATGCTTCATGATTGGTCTCCAGCATTATTAAAATTTTATCTTAACGCATTCCAAATGACTCTCCCAGATCAAAGTAACTTAGTAAGATGGGGCAAAGCCACCGAAAAATCTTGCAACATCTGCGGGGAAGCAGTAGGAACCGCGAAACACTTGCTTGTAGGGTGTAGGGTACTTTTAAATAGAGGTAAATACTCGCGTCGCCACGATAAAGTATTAGAAATCATACGAGAAGCGGTTAGTCTTTCTGTAGCAAGAGTTCAGAAGGGTATAACAACCACCAAAATATCAGTAGAGTTTGTAAAGGCAGGTTCGTCCAAAAAATCTAAACTAAAACCTTATTCTATCTTGGACGCGTCTCTTGATTGGTCTCTCATGATGGTCACGTATAAAAGGCAATACAAAATCTCCGGGTATGTTTGTGTTTCGTCATCTAGGCCGGACTTATTCCTGTACTCAAAACAACTAAGGCGCGTTATACTTGTGGAGCTTACTGTACCCTGGGAAACAAATATACCTAAAGATCATACATTTAAGCTTAACAAGTATTACGAACTATGTAACGAACTGATCAGTTAATTTGTACGTTGTAGAAGCAGAAGCGAGAGGCATAACAGCAAAATCTCTCTACAACTTATTTAAGGATTTCGGCCTTTCTAGAACGATCATCAGTTCATTTCTGGAACGTATTTCAAGGCAGCTTTAGTAGGTTCTTACGATATTTGGTTAGATAGGGAGAGGAGCGTGAACAGTGAAGGTGAGCACATACTAAAGGGGCCCCTTAAACCTACACCTGGGTTGCAAGTCCCAGGCATTGTTTGCAATCCTTTTCTTGCAACGCGATGGGCCCGGCACCCGCACGGTGAATCCATGGAATGCTAAGAAGCTTCGTCTCATAGTATTTTCATCACTCTTTACTTTTAGTTATTTCCATTATTACCTGCGTTATATAATAAAATAAATTTTAATTACCGGTCAATTTGACTGCGTGCGGTAGGAACAGGTATACAAAAATTGTCTGTAGGTTTAGTGTTAAAGACTTCTTTACACGTTCTTACGTGCGATGACGCATGGATATTGAGATAATGTGACATCCATTTCCGAGATAGGGGTTTGATTCTGTTTAATACATATTTTTGTTAAAAGCCTTTTTGGTTAACGAATATCACATTTCTTCACTTCACTCTTATGAAATCATTCTTTGGAGTATAATGTGCCGATGGTTTACAACATAGCTAAGTAGCTATTGCCGGCGACTTACTTAAAATTTATAAGTTCTATCTTTTTTTTGTAAGATTTCTTTTGGCGGTATATTTTTAAACATTTTTGAGAACCTGAATAATCCTAATGTATCTCTAAAATAATGTAGCGTATTTTTAATTTTGTAGTTCGGTAATGAATAGATTTTAAGATATGCGTCAGAAGTCGCTCAAAATCTGTTTATTAGTACTATTTTTAGTATTGAACAATATTTGTTATTATATATGTAAAACTTTTAATGTTTATTTAGAATTGACAGTAAAAAGTACTGGAGGGAAATGTATTAAATTTTACACTTAATCTGATTACACAATGTAAGTAATGTATGTGAGAACAGAATTTATGTTCGTAAATATACTTTTGGTAACATATTTTTTTTTATAATTGTTATATAATCTGGGTACTGACGTATGTAACAAATAAATGGGTTATCTTATTGAACTCATACTATTTAATTTAGTTTTGTATTAAGTTTAAAAAAATCGGAGGAAAATAAAACATTTATGACTAAGTCCACTGACAATTCTATTCATATATTCGATCCGATTCGTTGAGAAGACACGGTGAAGAGACTTGAGTCGTATGAATATTGTAACACCGGGTCACTTTATTTGACTTTGTCATAACTTCAATTCAACAAACATTAAGAGAGCTATTACTTGCATGTCAAGATATTAATATTTAATGATGGGATGAATGGTACTTGCGGATATCATTGGAGTGTGGCGCCAACGTTGTGAGGTAGATTGAATTGAATTACATTACGGTAATTGTGCTCTTATATAGGTGTAATATTATAAATAAAATTAAACATTTCAAGTTATTTCATATTGTAACGTACGTAGAAGTTATGTGAAACTTCGTTTTAGTATCGATAAAGCCTTGTTTGTTAAAAAAATATAATAATAATATTAAATATTTGAATTCTATTCTAAAAATTGGTAGTTTCAATATAAATAAGTATTTTATACTCCCAAAATGTACATTTTAAGTTTGGCAGTCGCTGACAAATTTCCATAGCAACTTGTTAGAAAATCGAGTACGCGTGAAATATGTAACATTTTTAGTTTGCTTTCCGGTAAAACTTTCATAAAATGTATTCTTTACTTAGAAAATATTTTAAATTTTCTCTTAAATTCCGAAATATTTTTCATTGTCTAATGTTCTTTATTGGGTATTTATTCTTTTTTTTATACGGTTTTCTTTATTATACAAAATTTTATAGCAGCTCCATAAATAAACCACAAGTAAGCGATTCTAGATACGAAGCGCTTAATACTTTTTTCTTAAATAAATGTTACTTCCATTCTTATCTTTTTTTACTACGTTAATACTCATAAATATTTTATATTAAGCATTATTTTACATAAATGTCCTTTGGTATTAATACAATAGCAATTTTAATAAGATTTTGAAATAAGAGCAAATGCCACATTTTAAAATAGGACGGGCAAAAGAAACTCATCTTTTAAAAATTTGCGAGAAAATTCAACATTAATTATAACATGCTGCAAAGTGTTGAATGTAAAAAGAATCGAATATGATTTATTTCTAGGACTGCAGAGTCGACAATTTATTATTTTATAAAACAAGAGAATATAAAAGAGTAAAATTCAATCAATTGTACTTGAATGGTTACCATCATCATCAAATATTAGTAAGTGCAGCTTTCATTGCATATTTACTAGTCACTAATATTAAACCAGAATAGAATATATCATGGCACACTGTATAATAATTGGTCATTCAGTTCACGTCTTTCAGCGGTGCATTCAATAAATAATGTGGCTTTGTTGTTATTAAATATTATTGTTTTTTACTTTCGTGTTTAAATTTAAGAATATGACTAACAAATAAACGATATTTTAAATAAATTTATAATTCTTCATATTCTTATGTTATTATATTTGTGATGAATGAGCAAATGGACGTCATGAAGTCACTGATGACGAAAACAATTCACTTGAATGCTATGTTATTAATTATTCTCCGTTGCTTCAAAAATGCCATTCTATGAATTTTTGTACTTTTACATAAAATTCTTTGATATTTAAACTGTGTAAATTATTACAGTAAATTTATTTAGTAAAGTGCGTGATAAGGAATTCTACATAAAAGGCATGTATATACCTATATATACATTCCTTTTGTGTAGGTATATTTTGAATATAATAAAAGTTCTGAATTTTAAAATCTAATGTACCGTAAAACGTGGTTTAATTTTAAACGTACTTTATCCTGACAAGATTTCAGTTTAAGAAACGAAATGTATTTGTGTATTAATTAATTAAAGTTACAAAAATTTATGTTCATTTCTTTTTTTTTCGTAATAAATTATTTTTATAAGTCTAACCGTTACTCCTTGAGTAACGGTTGGTGGTATTACTGACAATAATTGCCATGTTTTATTTAAATGATTTCTATAATTATTCCAAATTTTAACATAAAAGTAACGATAAATAAAAAGTGTTTCAATTATTATGGAGATGATTTCAGATATTTAAAAAAAAATGATATAATTTTTAACTCCTTTGTCTTTAATAATTGTTAAAAGCAAAAAGAATTTATAACATATTTAATGCTTACTTATTTTAACCCCGCGGCAGTAACGATGGGTATTATTATTAAATAAAGAGAGAAAAAATTTTCGAAGGTCCTGTCGCTGTGCCCTTAAGATAATGTGTTGTGTAATACCTAATCAATAATCTTAATATTCCCCAGGTGTCGCAGGTTCGAGTCATGTCCGTGTGTGACTATTTCATTATAAGAATATAAAGTTATAGTAAATAAACATGTCCTAAGTTTAACATTGGTGTTCAAGTGTCTCTCTATGGATTGTAATGAATCGATTTGAGTGCAGTTTTTTTTATGGAAAAATGGTCTGTTAATCAACTACATTAAAAAAAATATTTCATTTATTCTAAGCAAATTTTTACAATAAAACTCTTCACTCAGTAATTACATAAATTCGTAAGTTTCGACATGAATCTACAGCTGAGTCGAATTTTTATTTAATGTTATAAAAGATATTAAGGTTATGCTAACATTAAATGAATTCTCAAAACTTAATACTAGCATAAACAGAAATAAAGCACTTTTAAAGGTATAATGTTCAACGAGATTACATCTAACGAGGTTATCCTCGTTAAATTTACTTTGTATAATAAATACTGAAATTTAAATACTTTGAAACATAATTTCGCAAAAGAAACGGAATTTTAGAGTCTGTTTGAAGAGTGTTTTCCTTTCTAAAGTCAAAGCTCTTTAATGTTACACTCTTCCTTAAACAATGACTTGTTAATTACATTATTTTTTTTCTACAAGCAACCTCGTTTGTTAAATCAACCACCAACAGTCGGTTCAACCCCTCTCAGTTTATCACTACTGAGTTACCACAATTCTATATCAAAAAATTCAAGCTAACAATAAATAAATATTAAAAACCTTCTACAATTGCAGTAACGAACGTTAATATACTTATATATAAAAAAATAAATCGAGTTTCAACATAATCTTTGATAATAAATTTCCGTCTTCCTTAAAGGAAATAGATCAATCTGTTATCAGCTAGCAACAAGGTACAGATACTAACATCAGGGGAATTGACATTTAACATGTGTTTTATTATAATTGTATGTTTCCCAAACAAAAAGGAAAAATATAAAAAAAGAAACATACAATTATACTGTTTGATATTGACCTACTTACGCGGACTAATTGCTACAGCTGTGTTATTCGTAGCACTTAAAACGTCGTTGTTCTTGTGCTAGTACTCGCATGCATCTATATAAGCAGTGAGATGTCGTAACTTAGTGAAAAAGAATATTAATTTAAGTCATACTTATAACTAAAATGTATCATAAATGACTAATTCTGAAAATGCATTTTCGACTTTCAATATATTTATAATCGATTTATAATCAAAATCAAAGTTTGATAGACAAATTATGCTGATATAACTTAGATCACAAATTTAATCTGTTCATTCAGGGTGGCATAGATGATATACAATGCATCCCTAACTAACAGGTTTAATAATACATAACTTTGTTGTGTACTATATGTAGTAAATAATTAAATATATATTTTTTTATTATTCACAGCTTAAATTATCTGAGGTTAAACAGTATTCAAATATTTTATACATTTTTATAACTAAATAAAGTGTTATTTTTATTAACACACACTTAATAACTCTACAATGGAATATAAAGACAAAGTCAGTGGATACAGAACACTCGACTGGAGCCTTAACTTTGTATGATCTCGTTCTTTGTGTAGAACTTGGTCACAGTACAATGCAGGTTAATACACTTTTAAATAACTTTTCAATGTATGTTATTAATTTAAAATGTAATTGGCATGGTGTAAAGAATCTAATCTCCACTTCATTGCGTAATAACAAGTTTAAATTGAAATTAATAAATATTATGACTATCAAAACATCATCGTAAGGCTGGTGATGCAAAGAAATTTCAGTTGACAAGGTTTCTACTACACACCTCATAAGATTAAGACAGCGTTGGTTACGGGTATGAGCGCCTGAAATTAACAAACACCGACTTTTTTGTACTATTTGTTATTTTTAACAATATTTTTATATATCCACATAATAAACCATATATTTTTTAAATAAAATATTTTTTCTCTCACTTTTTAAATATGAATGTGCTATACTTTTCAATGAAAATAACACAAACTCTAAGTCTTAGTTCAATCAATTCTCCATCACTATTCAGCAATCGGTATATTAAACGAGTGACATACAAATTATAACTCTCTATATGTTAGATGATATTATGTTCTAACTAGGCCGAGTGATTTGTTGTTAGGGTCACTAAGTTTCAGTTGTTTAACGTATACTATATACAAAGGTAATATTAAAAAACTTATTTAAACTCCTGGCTAAATATTTTTATAGAAGGATAAAAAAAATCCGCTATTTCCATATATTTAATTTAACTATAAGCATTTAAAGACACCTACTGCCATTTAATATTATTTTTTGTTGGAAGCACAATAATTATATTATATTTATTTATATTCCTATTTAATATATATTAATATTTTTTTCTATATAAAGAAGAATAAAATTTAAAAAAAAAACTATGTTATATATTTAGCGTTAATTGTAGAATGTTGCATTATATTATGAATTTAAATATTAAAAAAAAATATAAGATAAAGAATAACTAATGTTGTTATAGCAATGATAAAATGTTGTATAATTTTACTTATTAATATAAACATATGAAATAACATAAGATAAGCTCTGGTAGTCTGTACTTGTCTTGCCTTATTTTTACTTATCTTGTACTTTATTAGTAAGTAACCCCCATTCTTATTTTAACATTAATTAAATATATTAATTAACATTTTACTCTGGTCAGAAAATAATACATTAGTGAGTAAGGTAATTTATTCACCGTAAAATACGAGGATTGTAGCGAATCGGATACTGATTACTTTGTGGTTTTTTGTTTAGTTAACTTAGTTTAATATTTCTATTCGATTTTCAATTACAATATATATAGCATAATATTTAGCTTGCCAGATTTAGGAGCAAATATATATTTATTACATTTAACTGTACAATTCTTGTTAAGGTTATTTATCTAATTTATAAGTTATATTGAGCATATTTACATATTAACAACTGTTCTTCTCTTAAATTTATGTAAAGAGTGACACTATCACTAGATAGCCTTAAAGACTCTGGTAAATATTAAACAAGGTAGTGTGGGTTCCTCGGGGTTTTTGCGAGGCGCCGATGAGCGATGACGCTCAAAGCATATCTTTGACCTAAGCTTTAGTGTTAAGAGTGGGTTATTTCAACACTTTGTATAATAAATAATTCAACCGCATTTGAGAATGATATTTCGTAGTTTCTAATTTCTGTCCTGTTATTTTCAGAGATCTAACCAATAATCAACACAGCAAAATATTGCAAATATTAACAATAAATTTCAATTCAAAGATTTTAAAATGTAAATATTAGGTATAATATCGCATTACTTATTATATAGCTGTCGTAAGTCGTAAAAGTCGTATAATTTCATTAGAATCACTGTAAACGACTAACACTATCGACTTTTAGTTATAGGAATATATACAGAAATACACATTTTCACTAATTGCTAAAGCCTCTTAAATTTTAAATTAAATATTACGGGTGTAATGAAAACATTTTTAACAACTATAACTATAAAAAAAACTCAAAATAATTTTCTTTATTGTTTTACAAATATTCGTGTCTCTATTTAACTTTTAATTGAAATTTTATCAAATAATAAAGGTTAAAGTGGTTGCCGGAATAACAAATAGACCTACCTATGCATATGTGTTAAATAAAGTAGATTACCAAATTTCAGATTTAGTCAAATAGTAGCAACTAAAAAAGTACTGATTCCAAGAAAATAAGAAAAGAAGAAAGTAATTATTAAGCTAAGGCGCGAGACTCACTATTCAGTTTCGACTTTTATAAAATAGCAGATAGATAATTAAAATACAAATGTAAAGTTAAGGCTCCATTTTCAGTTTCATGGAATCAAAATATGCCGACAGAATTTAGGTCATATCCGTGCACTGTGATAAAATTTAATAATATATGATCTTATAATAATAGATTTTAGCGGATTATTGATATAAAAAAATATGTATTAGTAACAAGTAACTGTAATAAAGTAATGTATTAAAATAATGCTTAATTAATAATAACACCTATTTTCAGATTATTGTTGATCCTATATTAAATATATCTAGAGTTTTATTTATTTAATACGAAATGCATACAATTATACAGTAACACAGTATGTAGTTAATTTAATTTTTTAGACAAAAATGGTTTCTTATGGATTACAAGATTTGAAGTAAAAACAATATTTGTCATTTAATAATAAAGTTACGTCCCTTTTTTTACTTCACCCGTTGTACAGCAGTAGAGAAACAGTTCAGTTGAAACAAAGCAATTTCTAGCTTTTCATTATTCAACGATACTGACGGGATGAGAAGAGTAATATTATAGACATTTAACTATATATATATATATATATATATATTATAGACATTTATTTAGAAATATATAATATTATTATCCTATAATATTATAAATAAGTTGTCTGTTATAAAGATTTTTTTTTCTATTTTATTATATAAACAATTATTTTATTGATAATAAAATCCAGTACAAACACACACACACACACACACTACCATTATAAAAGACAAAATAATTTATGTACGTTATTCTGTAAACTATTTGTATAAATCACAATGACCTAGCACAGAATTTCTACGTCTCCTGAGGGAACTTTATTTATTGCATCATCGATTATAAGCCTTATTACGTCGCAGTCAAATTGTATACTACTACTATTATTATTCTGGGCGTCTCCAATAACTTGTCTTCATATTTAAGGAGTTACTTGTTGAAGATTTTCCCGTCGTAGTATGTTGCGTTCATAGTTGGTCTTAACCGAAGTCATACTCTAAGATATAAGTATACAGTGAACATAATTCAAATAATAACTTTTACTAGTATTTCTATTCTGTATGGATATGGAGTTTCTTTCCATTACTTTCTTAAGACATTGCAAACTAAATACAAAATTTTGCTTTATTGATAAGATATCCAAATACCCTAAGATCTTATCAGATTATGTGCTCCTAAGCAAGAAAGAATTTTATTATTTTCTCGTTGAAACAAATGTTAATTAAATTTATATTATATTGCTCAGAAAAAATATTATTAAAATTGAGCAATGTGTTTTAATTTATATGGAACCACACATTAAACACTTCCTTTAGCAAAACATACGAGTAAAAAAGAAGATTCCTACAAAATGATATCCCCAGAAAGCCTTTAACTACCAATGGTTACATAATAATATAAGTACACATTTTTCCCTCGTTATTGTATGATGTGTACCAGATTTCATTCAAACATAATTTGAATAAAAGAAATACTAATGCAACACAATTCTTTTTACATTCTAGTATTCTCATATTCAAGACCACAAAGTATCTTTATGATTTAAATATCTGAATTATATATTGTGCTTAAACAAATTGGAGCATATATTCTTAGTATTCAAATTAAAAGAATATAAAAAAAATAATTTTTGAAGCATAAAACAATTTTAAAGTAAGATTAGTTTTAAGTAAATGAGGAAACACCTTTTTTTGGATGTGGTACTTACTGAGGAAAGACGAAGAAATTTCAATTATTAATTATGTAATCGAAGCGCACGCAGTCGCGAGCATCAACCGTTTTTTGGCGTTAGAAAATACTTTATGAGTAAATCCAGTGGTGACCTTCCTCGCCTAAGTGGGGAGTAATCACCACCATGACCAGGTTTATATATTATTTATTCATTATTTCATTATTACACAGTGGGCTAGAAATATAATATTGAATTGTTAAATAAAAAAATCTAATAGGCATTGTATTTTACTTAGAGTGTCTAAGAAATAAATCACTAACTGATTAAAAGAGTCAAAGGTAACTAAACTAACTAAACTCAACTCTTACAGCTAGTGATAATACATTATATTGTTCCGTGTATTGCTACAGCGAAATAAAATCGGTATTGCGAATATAAATACAGCATATATTCACGTAAGTGACGGAAGCTGATATTATTGAAAATTTAATTAAAGTGTCATTATATCTTGTTAAGGGGCACACCTAGTGTGAAATTTTCAAAAAATCGTTTTTTTTTTTTTTCATATTTCGATAGGTGATACCTTTAAAAATAACATACTAAAATTTTGAATCGATATCTTAAATAATTTTTGAGTTACAGCTATTTAAAAGAGTAGCCGCTCGGCAGTTAGGTAGTTGCATTGGCTACGGGACATACCTGAGCTATTGTTCGGAGTTTACCGTCTTTTCTAACTCTTGCAAATAGGATTCCGGTTTCTATTGTGAGCCTCCAGGTATACAGAAATAATTAAATATAATTATTTCGGTATATTTTTCGTTTACTGCCACGTCACGTATTTTCGGAGCCAGATACATTTAGTTTTATTCTGACCGTTGTATCGAGTACTTCGTAAACGCATTTTATTTAATTTAAAATGAGTAAACAATCTTCCTATTTAGATCAAAAGGGAACTCACGATGTTCCCAGATACCGATCAAAATCAAAAAAACGAAAATTTACTGGAAACCAACATACATTTGAGCAATCTACGGCAAATACAAGTACGTCCGCAGAGAAACTATTGCATAATAATGATGAGAATATTGTGATTGACCCATCCCATGGATATTGTATTCTACAGTTTGTCTCAGTTTTTAGTGCAATCAGCAATTTAGTGATGTGCAAAACTTGTCACAAGGAAATTACGTTTAATCAAGCAAGTCCAAGAGGCCTGGGGTTTAAAATAGCTGTCATTTGTGAATGTGGTAATTCGTACATTAATTCTGGACCAATGATCGATAATGCATTTGAAATAAATAGACGTCTTGTTGCTGTGATGCGTCTTTTGGGCGTCGGAATAAATGGGATCAATCTTTTTTGCGGACTAATGGATCTAGCAAGCAAATTTTACCATCAAACTTTTGATGGATGTTTTAAAAATTTGTGGACTGCAGCCGAAACCGTTTGTAAACTAAGTATGCAACAAGCTGTAAATAAAGAAAAAGACCTTACATCAAAAAAAGAAAAATCAGAGACAAAGTTGACTGTTAGCGGGGACGGTACCTGGAAAAAACGTGGTCATACTTCCCGTTTTGGAGTAGTTACGCTGGCAGGAAAGTACAGCAAACAAATTCTTGACTCATGTGTGAAGTCTACTTACTGCCAGAGTTGTGTTTTTTGGGAAAAACGAAAAGAGAGCGATCCTCAAGCTTACGAAGAATGGTCATCGTTACACGAAGAAGAATGTGATGTTAATCATCAGGGATCTGCCTCAAAAATGGAAGTAGATAGCGTAAAAGACATGTTTGGTCGTTCCATTAGTAAGTATGGCGTAAAATATTCTCGCTATATTGGCGATGGTGATAGTGCCACTCATAAAGGTTTACTAGATTTGGATCCTTATGATACTCCAGTTCAAAAATTAGAATGCTATTTACATGTGAAAAACAGAATGGGAACACGTTGCCGAAATTTAAAAAAAAACAATAAGAAGTTAGGAGGAAAAAGTAAGACAACGCAAAAGTTAACTGTAAATTTAATAAATAAACTTCAGAAATATTACGGTTTGGCAATTATGAGAAATCAAGATAATATAGACGGAATGTACAAAGCAATCTGGGCTACGTTTTATCATTTGTGTTCAACTGATGAGAAACCAAACCACGATAATTGTCCAGAAGGCGCAGAAAGTTGGTGCGCTTATCGCCGCGCGGAAGCTGAAGGAATGTTGAGTAAGTTTAAGCACGATTACCTCCCACTGGATCCAGAAGTTGAAAAAGCTCTAAAGCCTATTTATGAAGACTTATCTCGAAATGAATTGCTTGATAGATGCAAAGGTAGTAATACTCAAAACAATAATGAAAGTTACAACGGTTTACTTTGGCACTTTTCACCAAAGCACCTTCATAATGGATTAAAAACTATCGAATTAGCAAATTTTTTTGCAACTTCAATATTCAATAACGGTTACTTCTCAATTTTAAAGATATTTAATGTAATGGGAATAAAAGTTGGACCTGCAGCAAGAGATTATACGGCTTTTAAGGACGAAACGAGGCTACGAATCGCTGATCATCGCCAACGGGCTTCTTCAAAAGAGGGTCGATCATCTCGAAGAAAAGCTTCTTCAGCTCAACAAGCCCTTTTTGAGGAAGAGGAAGGTGAATTATATGGGCCTGGAATAGCAGATTAGCTGTAAGTATGACTTTAATCCATTTATAAAAGTGAAAACGATCATTTTATCTTTAAACGCGTTTTTCTCGAAACAGCATTTTTCGAATTTGCTGGAGTGATTACTCGGAGACAAATGATCCGATCGCTATCAAATTTTTTTTACATCTTCTCTATATAGTTCTCCGTACGATGACCCTCCAGTTTTTTGATCTGATCATAAATCGGATTTTGGTAGGCCAAAAACGATCAAAATTTTGGGTAAAATTTAACTTTTTTTTTCAACATGCCGCCATTTTGTCAATTTTTGATTTTTTTGTTCGCCCGAGGGTCATCTTACAGACAATATGTTTTTGTTTAACGAGAATTTTTTTTTTTTAGGTTTTATGAACGGAGAAGGCTGCAATCACTCCAGCAGTGAAGGACCTTTTTTTTTTGGCGCCGCCGGAGATCGCGTGTTATTTCAAAAATATTTAATATATTATTCCAAAAATTTTACTGTGCATTTTCAAAACATGTATAAATATACCCTCAAAATTTTAAAACGATTGATACACTAGTTTTTTTTTTTTTCATTTCCAAAAATCGCCTTTTTTTTGGCTGTCACACTAGGTGTGCCCCTTTGTTCAATTTTATCAACAACACTGTACATATGAACGGAAACTATAAATTTAAAATTTAAAAAGGAATTACCGACTATTGAATAACTTTCATTATAATTTTTTAGTTAAAGCTTTTAAAACAGTAAAGCTTTTTAAGCAGGACCTGAAAAAATTGATCAGGAACATAGTTAACATATCTATAGAATTTCTTTAATAATCTGCAGAAATTTTATAAGATGGATAATACAAAAGTTTCTAGCAAAACTTTAAACGCAATACATTATTGATTTGTGTTGTTAAATGTGGATGTTTTCAAAGGAAAAGGCCGTGCAATTACTACTTATGGCGCCATGATACATATTATTAATTATTGATGTCTTGTATGTTGGACATATTTAAGAAGAATTGTTAAAAACCAACAATTACGTTATATTACAATAGAAATATATATATATATATATATATATATATATATATATATATATCTATGGTAATTTTACATATATGTCTGAGACGGTCATGAGCGCGGATGCTGCAAGTTGTCCAAGGGATGGCAGCACCGTCGCGGTGACGGATACCACGTGGATATCTCAACAGATATTGAAGATTACGTATTACATTTCATTTCATTTCATTCATTACCAACTAATCTTCCCTATGATGTCTAACGAAAGAGCTAATAACGATTACGATCCGATATATATAAAAGTTATATATAGAATTGTAATATGTTTAACCGAAGCGATCTCCCTATATTTAGCAGCAAAATACATGGAATGTTTGGACATAATTTGTAAAGTACTTACTAATGTAACAATGCTTTGATGTTATGATGTTGTTGGAATATCAAATGAATTCGGAATTTGAATATCTGAATACATATTATGATTACACTTTCAGATACGTAGTTGAGTGTTTGATGAACTTGTAACAGTGTTATTGTGTGTGTATACAAGTTCAATAGATATAATTGTACAATTATCATAATATAAATTGGACAACCCATGCAAGAATAAGTACTTATTGACTTAACTAGATGCAGTTAAAAATAACTGATGGCATTCTGAGAATAAAATAGAAAAGAGGGTTAGGGTATTAGTAAATTAAGACCACTGAGATTGGGTGCTAACTAGTGCTACTGATTTCAAGACATATAACTGTACTTGATGAATGTTCAAAGAATAAGAAACGAAATTATATTATACAAGGGAATGTACATTTAATAATTAACTATAAATTTTGTTTCTTAACGCAAAGTACATAATGTCTTTCTTATTTCGGTTAACATTAATTATTATTTTCAATATTTTAATTGTATTTGTTACATGTTATATTTTATAATAGTGCTTTATTGAGAGTATTAATTTCGTGACTAACGCAAGCTAAAAATATCATTTAAAGATTTGGAAAATATATAATGTATATAATCACATATACGTCACGAAATATAGTTTCTAAAAATACAGAATTTCTCTTCTAAATTAAACTCAGTTAAGTTTAATTAGCTCAGGTAAGTTTTAAAATCTCTTTGAGTGAGTGAAGGAAATATTAAGCGGTTAAATTTACAATTTTGCTGAAAACCAATGAACGATAGTTCCACATGAAAATTTATTGTTATTAATATTTTAATTTTGTAAGATATCAAAATAAATATTACTACGGCTATTAAGAATTATTTGTCGACGAAGGAAATTTTAAACAGTAATATTTTAAATCAAGACCGTGAAACCAATAAAAGTTCACAACAAACAACCAGACTTAAGGCTTTTGAAGCGACGCTTAGACAATATGGACAACAATATAAACCCATTTGTTTTTAGTTTCACGATATTGAAAGATTTTGTATCACAAAATTGAAACAGTCTCTTTAATTCAAGTTATTTGTTTTAGTGAGTAGTAGATAATAGAAAAGGGATTGTTTACATTTAAATACTTGTTTTTTAA
This sequence comes from Melinaea menophilus ssp. n. AW-2005, assembly GCA_918358695.1. Lineage (NCBI taxonomy): Eukaryota > Metazoa > Arthropoda > Insecta > Lepidoptera > Nymphalidae > Melinaea > Melinaea menophilus. Next base: position 2,342,245 of record OU911039.1, read on the forward strand.
ATCTTAAGCGCTTTATATTTACGTCATACGCGATCGATAGAACAAATTATTGCGTAGATTCACGTAAATGTACTAACTTATTATCTTTGTATACTTCTTTTAAGATATGTTGCGGACGCAGACTAATGTGAGATCAAACATCATTAAAGTTTACATTCTATAAAGCTGGAATTCATATGTAAAACCAAATTGCATAGAAAAGTAAATAAAAGCAGAGTAATTACTACGTATTGATTTAAACTATTGCAATTTGACCATATTTTAACTAAGGCTATTTCTAAGGGTAGGAAAAATAAATCTGTAATAAATGTATATAGTATTTTATATACATTTATTACAGATATTTACCCTTATATGTATTGTGGTCACATCGTGATGACCACTATTTAAATGAAAGTGGTACTTACTCCTCCATCGTACCACGTTACAGATAAATGTAAATCAACAAATTGGTTAACCATATAGCATAAAGATCTGTATTACAAAAATAATAAAGATCTCTATACGGAATATATAAGATTTTAGGCAGACTGGTAATCTTTTAGATTAATTGTTAATCTTAAACTATTGATTGATTGATACTCATGTGTCTACTGATTTAATAAAAAAACAGAAAAAATGATTACCCCCAGTTATGTTTAGACGATAAGGAAAAAGTTTTTTAAAAATTATTTATTTATTTTAAAATTACAAAAATAATAAAAACGTGTTTTCTTAACTAGAACTGAGACAAAAGTGAGAAATTAAAATATAAAATGATTAACAATGAAAATACTGAATAAGCATAATATATTCCGCGCCTCGTCGTGGGATCTGCAATTCAGCACTTTTACATTGACGGGGTCCTGGTTACACCTCCCCCCTTCAGAAGGAAACGGATCTTGGAGCTTCCTCCAACGTCCTCGCTGAGTTCCATATTTGGTTTGATAATTTTTCTCCTGGTATACTGGAACAGCTTCCAGATGAAAAAGGTGAATCCAATAATATATAGAATTATTGTAGTTCAACTAGGAGTTGCCATCACAAGAGACCAATTGATATCTTCAGTCTCTTCTACTTTTTGAACCTGGTTAACCAGTACATGTATGCTATCTAGTGATATGTGTTCCAGCTGTAATGTATATTCAACTGATGATTTACTTTGTTAGTTCTTATGAAGTGATAACGATATTATTTCGTTAATATTTAATATTATTCTATGTGTTTGAAGGCTAACAATCATCAAGGTTATTGTTTAACCTTTGAACAAGGTTATTGAACAAATTCAGCACGCGACAAGACACCTAGATATATGAGACACAACTTGTATGTTGCTTAACGATTATTTATTTTATTATTAACTACTAATCTAGTATAAGTTGTTTTTATTTTTTGGTCTGTCTAATAGTCAGCATCAAACCATTTTTTAGGTGTTTGTTCCGCACATGTACCTTCTTAAAAATATTTTCATTTGCACTATTGTAAAATATTTTGTTTATACGTTAAAATGAGGACAAAAAGCTACGTTCAATATATTATTTCTGTCGTTTAGCTGAATCTAAATTCTAACAATTACATTTTAATCAAACTTAAATAATTTTATATCCTTGGCTCGATTAATATATACTGAAACTATAGAAGCCTGTGGGGAAATCAATGATCTCAAACTATCTGAAGATTATGAATATATTACTCTGCTTAATAGTTTTAATTAAGAAGAATTTTCTTTGTAATACGTATTTTTCCAACTGATTGCTTAAATGAGCGTTTGATAAATATAATTTCAAATCAAATCAAAAATCTTTATTGAAAATAAGTTTCGTACAAAACATTTTTTCATTATCAAAGCTACCACCAGCTCGAAAAAAAAAATCCCACAGACCTGAGAAGAGCTGGCGACAGAAACTCAGCGGGATTGTCATGATTTTTTTTAATTAGACCTTAAATTCATTACATAAATACATTACACAATACTAAGTAAATATCGTTGAAGTAACCTGGCAGCGATAGCTTCATACCCACGGTGCATTATCCTCTTAGTATTCAGATACATTGTAGTATCTAGTTCTCTTAAATTTGTTAAATGGAACTTGAACGTTTGCTGAGACTCTGTTGTAAAACTGTATACATTGCCCCATGAAAGAATTACTCACTTTTTTAAGTCGAGTAACAGATAGCGCGAGCTTGGCTTTGTTCCTGGTATTTATAGTGTGTATATCACTGTGCTTAATAAAATTGTCAGTATTTTTATGTATATATTTAAGCTTTTCAAAAATATACTGACTGGCAACCGTACATTAATTTGCTTAAAATTATCTCTTAAAGAATCTCTAGGGCCCAGGTTGTAAATTGCACGGACAGCTCTTTTTTGTATAACGAAAATGGTATTTATATCAGTAGTATTACCCCACATTAGGATACCATAAGACATTATGCTATGAAAATAACTATAATACACACTTAGCAGTAGTCTCGTCAGTTAGGGATGTAATTTTTTTAACAGCGTACGTGGCTGAGCTAAGTTTACTAGCCAATCCAGCTATATGAGGGCCCCATTGTAGCTTAGCATCAACAATGATTCCTGGAAAAACTGTGGATTCTACCACTTCCATCGCTTCGTTTACACCTGTTTAATATTAGAAGTAGAAAATCTAAGAAGTTTAGTCTTCTTACTATTAGGCAACAGGTTGTTAACACTAAACCAATGCACTATTCGAGAGAGAGCCTTGTTGACATCGTCATACATTACCTGATGCCGTTTTACTTTAAATATTAAAGGAGTGTCATCAGTAAACAATACTATCTCATTATGTTTGTCTACAAAAATAGGCAGGTCATTTATATAAACAAGGAAGAGAAATGGGCCTAAGATTGAACCTTGAGGAACCCCCATATCAATCGAAAACCCAGCCGATCTTTTTCCATTCACCTCTACCCTCTGAATTCTATTACACAAGTAAGAAATCAAGAGTTTGAAAACAATGTTCTTAAGGCTATAGTGGTCTATTTTCCTGACCAATGTTTCATGCTGAACACAATCGAAAGTCTTAGATAAATCACAGAATACTCCAAGAGCATCTTGTGACTGATCCCAGGTCTCATATATATGTTTTATAAGAAAGACGCCGGCGTCCGTAGTAGAGCGACCTCTAGTTAAACCGAACTGTTTAGCGTGAAGCAATTTATGTTTATTAAAAACGTTCTATCAGCTGATTAAGCATGATTTTTTTCAAATATTTTACTATACGAAGGCAATACTGATATTAGTCTGTAATTAGAAGGATCTGAATTATTGCCTGATTTTAAGAGTGGTATTACTTTGCTATGTTTCATTAGGTCAGGAAACACTCCAAACAATCATTAAAAATGGTCGCTAAGTAAGGCGCAACGAGGTCCACTTTTTCGTCCTGACCACAGCAGTTGCACAGAATTACTTAAAGTCACTGAAGATATCAAAGATGCGATGGACCATGGCCGTTTAACTGTGTTAGTGCTAATTGATTTTTCGAACGCCTTTAACACTGTTGACCATGATATACTCATCGCACTCTTAACTCACTTAAACATTTCGTCCAAAGAGCTAAATTGGTTCTCTTCATACCTTCGGGACTGCCAGCAGGCTGTTTGCATTGACAATACTTTGTCTGACTGGTGCAACTTGGCAGCTGGGGTCCCGCAAGATTCTCTCCCCACTTCTGTTTTCATTATTCATTAATTTCATCACTATTAATCTTTCTTCCTCTTGCCATCTGTATGCTGACGATCTGCAAATATATTCTCATGCTAAACTGGAATGCATTGATTCAGCTATCACTGCCATGACCTGCAGCACATTCTCGATTGGTGTTCAAAATTTGGCATTTAAGTAAATCCTAATAAATGTCAGGCAATTGTTATTGGTAGCAAATATGGGCTCTCTAAGTTTGATAGTTGTAATACGCCACCAGTTATGTATAACAATATTATAATACCTTTCACGCCTTCAGTAAAAAACCTGGGTCTGTATATTGACAACACGCTCAGTTGGAACGTCCACAGAGTCGAATTATGCCGAAAAGTAACGTATTCACTACGAACTCTTTAACGGCATAAACACTTTTTACCCATTCAGACCAAAACTCTGTTAGTGCAGACCCTAATCCTTCAGCTTATTGACTACGCTGATGTATGCTGCTCTAATATCTCAGAATCTAATTTAGATAAATTGGACTGTCTTCTTAACAGTTGCATTCGTTTCATATTTAATCTCCGAAATTTTGACCACATCTCCGAAATTTTGACCACATCTCTCAGTACCGCTTTAAGCTTAAATGGCTACCTATCCGCGAAAGACGACATTCAGAACTTTACGTCAGCTATTCTCTATCCTGAATGATCCAGCTTCTCCTCGATACTTGAAATGTAAATTTCAGCTACTGAGGTCAACTCACAATTTACATCTTCGGTCAGCTTCTAATCTTAGGTTATTTGTACTTTCGCACCATACTGGCTTTCGTTGTAACTCTTTCACAGTACACGCTATTAAACTCTGGAACGGCCTCCCTGATGTGCTTCGACGTGCCCCGAATAAACCTGTATTTAAAAAGCGTATCCGTAGATATCTACACCAGAAAATGACATAACATTATTCTTATTTTTATATATACATCATCGTCTTACTATCGCCCTATGAATGTATGTATGTATGTATATGTATGTATCTTTTTATATATTTAATATGTTTATACGTATTCATATAATATATTTATATGTAGTACAAGTATATATATATATATATATATATATATATATATATATATATGAATCCATATATGTATTGATTGTTATCTACATAAGTTGTGTGTATCCGTTTGTTTGTTTTCTATTGTACCCCTTGTTTGTTTTTCTGTATTTTATATTTCGGTTGACTGGTAGAGAATGCTGTAGCATTAAGTCCGCCAATTGTATAATTTCGTTGTACAATAAAGTTTTTAAATAAAATAAAAATAAATAAATTAGAGCTTAAGCGTAATATAGTAGAAAAATATGTCATACATTGTGCAGTGGCTCCTCAGTGTGAGTTACATTCAGTAGTATAAAGTAGTGTTTTAAATACATAAAAAATTGCTATTTATATAAATAAAATACTAAACCCAAGTCCGTTACTATTTCTTTCAGAAACGGACCTAAATATTCACCAAAATTGAATTAGAAAGACCTCAGTGACAAACAAACGCACAGAACAATAATATATGTTTTAGAACTATAAAGAGAAATTATACAATGGGTTATTATTCTAGAATATTTTAAGATACTTTAATAAATATAATATTTTATATTCATTCATAACGAGAATGACCCCGAGTGGTGGACAAACACATATTTCTTCCTTTGCAAAATTAAAATACGAATATAAATTTCTCTGTTAAAAAAGTCCTGTTTTAAGTCTAGAACTACCATTTAGAATTATTTATTGATGTAATGGGATACAAGCAACTGCAGTAAAAAAGAAAAATAACATCTGCAAAAACATACAATTACTTGAAGTAAATTGACTTGTTGTAAATCTATAAGATTAACAAAATGCGTCAAATATTTGTACCTACCTACTGACACTAGATATACTCGTATGAATATATATATTTTTTTTTATTGGTCAAATATGTGTACTGATTCCGAGGAAAGTTGCCATATTTTCTAATTATATACAGGGTTTTTTGTAGAGAGTCCGACAAACCAAGTGAGCGTCTTCAGGTACCTATTTAGAGAATACAAGTTGGCCAAAAAAAATCCCTGACCTATTTTTTTTTAGATTTTTTTTTTAATTTTTCGTTTTTCACCGAAATTGTACCTAATTACTTAAATAACATTTCTAAAATCCGTTTTAAACCAAATGTTTTCATGTAATTTTAGTCTCAAATGCATGCTTAAGCCACGAAAAGCAAAATTAAATACAATCTGAACTACCTAACCGATGTAGAACTTATAAAGTGAAAAAATAAGTTTAAGCTTGACATCTAAGTTCAACTTTCACAATGATTTAAAAAAAAACCACTAGCGATTCTGGAGGTAGTATGCATTAAAAAAGTTCTCCATTTATCACTTATTATAACGACAAAAAAAAGGTAATAATACTTATCGGCTTGTTCAATAAATGAGGTACTAACAAAAATACAAACAACAGAAATTAATTAAAATTATTTTTATTTCAAATCCTGTTCGAATACAGTTCCTCTGTTACGAATACACGCATGGCACCTACGACGTGTTTCTTTTGTGGTGGTGTTTAGACTCATTTCTGCTTTAATTTTTCCAAATGCGTCACTAATTCTTGCCACCAATTCTTCTTTTGTTGTGATTGTTGCGACCTCATACACCAACTCTTTAGCACGTCCCCAGACATAGAAATCAAGCAAGCAAATTTTTTTTCTCCAACTTGTATTCTCTACCTATTGTACCTGAACACGCTCACTTGGTTTGTCGGACCCTGTACAAAACACCCGGTATATATATTAAAATTGTATATTAACGTAATGGGAAACGCAACTAAGACATTAAGAAATGCTAATTATCTACAGCTACGTAATAAAATCCTACTTAGGTAAAGCAAATAGACTAATTTGTATTCAGATAACAACAGTAACAAACATCGACGATATTGACATTCAAGACACAAGTAACAGACATAATATTGACCTTCAGATTAATTACTGAATCAGTGAAATGGAACTCAAATTCTTATTTGTATTTCATAGTAGACAAAGGTTCTAATTACACCCATCTCATTTTACCAATATTTAACTAAAATATTAACTTTTCGAAGTCTATTTTTACCTTCATTTTCTAAAGTGAGAGGAAATAAATTTTAACTTAGTTTTAAGTTTGATTAACTTATATTGTTAGAAATAAAGTCTCAAATTTAATAAATATAAATTTCCGTATTACGGTTTAGAAGTTTATTATTTTGATACTACTTTTATATAAATTCTTACGAATCAATTAATTATTATTTACTTATTACTTTGATATAATAAATAGCCTTAAAATAAATTATAAAATCCTTTTTTTTAATAAAAAATAGTATATTGTAATTTTTTTTTAATTTTTTCCCCAATGTTGTACACAACTGAAAAAAAAATCAACAGATTGTTATTAAATTTACAGTTACTATTATTAGAGACTAAAAATGAACACTACATACAGTAGTAGGTATTTAATAAAAAGCTCAGTAACTATCTAATATTGTAAATAATGTTATATAACTCAGTGGCAGTCACATGAAACGCTCCTGGAAGTTGTTACCCCAATTTATTTAATATTTCTGCAGTTTACTCAATTTATCCACAAAGAGTACCCAATTTTGCTACTATTAACCAAAATATTGAGTCAAATTTATGTAAACCGAATGTTCTGAATATTAAAAGATAACTGAATTCAGAGTAGTATTTTTCGGCTTCAATAGGCTGATTCTTTGTGACCGTTTTGAAAACAACTGTCAAACTGTCAAAACTGCATTATAGTATTATTATTTATATACCTAAATATTACAATAAATATTTTCATATTTGGACACTTAAATAAACAAAAAATAAATACAAAATTTTTTATTATAAAATAGAATTATATTTCAAAGTTACGATATACTCGTGAAAAAATATAATTATATCCATATACGAGTTTGAGAAAATAATTTTGTAACTAGTATTATTTACACCGTCCATTAATATTAGTATCAGGTTGATGCTTTTATTATTCTACCTACAATTTATTTATGTCAACTTACACTTTTCTTTCTTCTAGTATCATTACTTCAAGTACTGCTTTGATAAGCGGGAAGGAAAACAATAAACGGACAACACTCGATAAAACCATAATAATAAATACTGGTGACTAATCAATCAAATGCAATATGTTTTATATTTACATTGACCGCGTGTCTCTTACAGTTACCTATTTTTAGAAATATATATAAAAAAAACTTAATTTGAATAATGGGTAATAGTTCTAATAAAATAATATAAAGTTGTCGTTATTCGCTGTTTAACCCTAGATACATAACGTTTCTATATAACCCCAATAGCATAACGTGAGGTCAAATTGACACACACAACTCACAACCAATTTATAAACGATAACGGAATTGTTTTTTAAACACTTCAATAAAGTTTGTAAATAAAATGTTTAAAGGTATTTAAGAAATAAAGTAATGATATCAAATAATTGTTTTTTTTTATTATACTTAAAAACAAAAAAATGTAAGAATTCTTAGAAAATGAAACATAAATTGAGTATCTCTTCTTTCTTAAGGCAAAAAAGACGTAACTAATAATAAATTATAATTTTTCAATAAATTTAAATAAACACAAAACATTAAAAAAATAGAAATATTAAGTAATGAGTCTCGAAATAGGAACTACTTGCAGTCTAAGCAATTCAATATCTTATGCTCGCCACAGACAGGTTTTTTACATTTGTTGCACTCTGCCTGTATTTTTCTTCTAAGTTTCCATAGATAGAAGGCACAGTATTTTTTTTTCTTTACAGGAGGTTCATCTTTACCTTGTACTAGGTTAGTTACAGAAGAAGTTGATATAATATTCTGTATGTTCTCACGTCATTTTCTGCTCAGATTAGAAATTTCTATCCTTTTCTCCATCCATGATTTGTTGTTCATCGACAGTCACATGAGATCCTGGTCTGTAGTTTATTCTGTACTGTGTAATAAACAAATTCCAAACTTTTGAGATGGGAGCAAAAATATCTAGAGAGCGATTAGTAGGTCGTATAGATTTGTTATCAAAACGGAGGCATGCTAGAAGAAATACGAATCGATCTCTAGTTATGAAATGTGAAATATCAAACAATTCAATAGTCGTGAGGTGATTGTCTTTCATTTCTGCGGTCAAAGTTGAAATTCCAATAAAAACTTTCGTCTCGACAAAATTTGTGTCTCGGCAGACATCATTCATATTATGTTTTTGACTAATTTCGACATTGGTCCATATTACTATTTCTTCAATTATTTCGTCAGTAAAAAATATACCGAAACACAAGAATGGTTGAAATAGTTTTCTACACATTCTCGTTGGTCCTCTCGCTACTCGTACAATATTTATAGCGTCAGTTCTTGTCTGAGTTCGCTCTTTTGCTATAGACCAGCAGCAAATCTTTGAAGCAATATGATTATTCGATTTGTCGTCGAAGTTGAAGGACGAGGTTCTATATTATTATTTGGAATATTTTCGTTTACCTCCGCAACTTTTACTGAAATAATCTAGTCTTCTCATAATTACTTTGTACGTCATCTACCCTCAAATGATCCTCGTCGTTCTCACTAAATGCATCAAAAGTTTCCAACTCTTCCTCCAACAACAAATTTTCAGTTTCGAATTCTTCCAGTGGCTAAGACGATGTCATCCGGGAGTAAAATTAGCCGAACTATCAAACCTAAAACAAGAACATAATCAAAATATATTAAAAATAAAATAAATTAATCGAAATAATATTAAGGCGCATTAAAACTAAAATGTTACGAATCACATTACGTGGAGTCATTCTGACTCACTGTGTTACTATATCTACGTAAATACAATGGTTACCTGTGACACTCGTGCACCGTTCGGAACCTCGGGCTGCGTATTGAGTTGGCTCGCACGGATGACGCGATACATCAAATAGATGGAGAGAGAGACATGAAATCGTTTGAGGCGTGAGTCGTTCTTACACACGTTATGTATCTAGGGTTAAGGGATGAGAATCTTTAAAATACACCTTTTAGTGTTTTTACTTTTTTATAACAAACTTGATAGTGGTTTATATTTCGAACTATGTACAACTATATACAATTATATTTCGTGTACATCATATTTAAATACTGAAAAGCTCGTTTAGGATTTTCTTTGGTCATCGGTATTTTCACCAACCCATTAACAAATTTGATATTATTATTTCATTAACAACATTCAGTAATACATTGTTGAGAAATATTTTTTATAATAAAAACTAATTGCACTTTAGATCGTATTTCATAAAAATAAACCATCGTTATGAATCTCATATCTAAGTGACATCTAGAGGATTATTTATAAGTAGGAACAAATTTATTTATAAGCTCATTTCTTATTTTTATCGGTCTCTTAAGAAGATCAAACAAAAAATGTTTCTTGTAATTTTTTTATGATTACTACACATTTTATTTTGTTTATGTACGTCGCTTGTTTAACTTAGCTATTTTTTATATTTTTTATTAATTCAAATACTGATAAATGTAGTACTTACTTACTAAATCAATAAATTTGCACAACCCTATGTTTACTCTCACTTCCAAGCGGTCTTGGAGGTGGGAGTAAACATTTGTTATCATACAATAAACCGAGTATATTCGATAACAACGTATAAAACGTTATCTAATATACAGGGATGTCGGTGCAACGCTCCTGCGATTTACCGGAGGTTGCAAGAGTTCTTGGGCAGTGGTGATCAATGATCGGTGTTTTTAACAAGCTGATTGTCATATAAAACATATTAAAGGACTACCGCATATTCTTAAGTAAATTATTATTAATAAGTTCATTTTACTCCTTAAGCTTAAAAAATAATTTAAAATGTTGCATATTTAATAATATTCACGACAAAAATGTTAGAAAATTTAACCTATTTAAGTACAATAAATATTGTATAAGCTCGGATTGAACTGCTTTTATTGTCTTTTATTCTGAAACTCAAAATAAAAAATATCATTTTTTACTTGAAATATGTTTTTGCAATTATGTTGTAAATGACAAAATATCAACATTCAATTGTTTAAAACTTCATCAGAGGAAACAACTATGTTTATAACATACAACACGTTTTAAAACACTCAAAGAAATAACACTAGAAGTGTATTTAAGATTGCTCAAGCATCTAGTGCCTAGTGTATGTCTTTGAGAATAACAAATTTTTTGACCGGGAAATTCTTTTTCTTATTTCTTCTTTCTTCTTATTGAATTTCAATTTAAAAATTATTTATTTTTATCTTTTACAATCCAAATGCACTAAATTCTATTTACAAAATATTACATGCATCATAATAATAAATATCAATTCTTTTATCCTGTTATGTCTGTGTGTATTTAACGAGGTGGAAAAGAATCTCCTTTGTTACGTTCTCGTATATAAAATATACTGCTGTATATAATAAACATATCTTTATTATATTTGTGTTTGGGAATATTTTAAATTGCTGCTTCAAACCAGCCTCAGTCCAATGTATTGAATGTAAATATCAATAATATAATAAATAATAAAATACACAAAATAATTGAATATTTTTAGCATCTCATAAAAATAAAAATAACAATTACATATGGACCAATATTTAAAATAGTGTTTCATTAAATATTTATATTTCTTTAATATATAATAGAGAACATATTATTATTTTTTCTTTTAACAGATCATGTTGATTTAGCAATATGCGTTACTTTATAATACGAGTACAATTAATGAAGGGTCAAATCAAATGAGTATTTCTACTTTAGTTTCTTTATTTCTCAAAAACATAGTTCAAAAACAAATAGAGAAGACAAAATGACATTTCGCTTTAGTTGAAATAATTATTTTAGCTCTTTCTTCATCAATCCACCTTCAATCCACCGAATCCAATAAAATTGCAGTTCAATTATTAAACAAAAGCTTCGAAATTAAAACTCTCAAATGCAATATTATTTAGCCTAAGTAATGTTATTTTATTATTAGTTAGTTTTTTATTGAAAGAAACGCTCTGTTTATTTTCAGCTCCTAAATGTTAATAAAGAAGTCACAATCTTTATTACTAACTACATCGACAGAACTTGTAAGTAGATACTTAATGAGATCATTAGCCACGTATAATTGTTTCCATATATTTATCTACAAGCGAGTTTTGGGGCTTCGTTTTGTTAGACTTATTTAATTATAACCTTCTGTGACTCCTAAAATGGATTAATTAAATATTAAGTTTTTTTATACCAGCATTTGAGTTATAATGAAATATACTACGTTAGAAAAAATAAGAACCTTGATAATATATATATAATTATCGGACGAAAAAGTAAATCGATAGATATCTTACGTAATTCGCCTTCTTACTGCGCTCATATTTCTTAAGTTTTTGAGTTTCTCCTCTCTGTCATAATCCTGCCTCATATCAATGTAGGAAACTACACCAAAATGTCAATGTTATCGCGATCAGCGTCTTTGATATAAACTGGTCACCTATTTATATAATAAAGAGGTTGTCGGATTTATCTAAATACCTTGTTTATAGTATAGTAAACAAGAATTCAAACCAATGTATCCAACCACCAAAATAGGTTAAATAAGTGAATGATGAAGGCTCAATAATATAAATAATATGAACAATGATGTACTAGTAATGAAAATATTTTTTAACATTCTGTAAGCAAAAAAAAAACATATTTGTATCAATTTTAACTTCTAGCATCTATCAACGTTTTTGGGTGGGAGATGGAATTTTTTTTTCTTTATCTACCTGTTATAACTTTTACGTTAGTAAGACATCTGTAATTTTAAATCCTAAAATTGAGAGTAGTAGCCATTATAAAACTTTTTATTATCCCACGCAACACCGTAACGATGCAAACTAAGTTATCGCTTACTTTCAGAGCTAAATAATTAACTTTAGTACCCGTAACTTCGTCCCCTCCATTGAGTGAAGCAATAAATTTTTTTGATGATAGTAGTAGTAGTATAAGTAGATAACAGTTTTGAGCATGCTAAGCGACAGTAAACAAATTAACTGTAACTGAAATGGTAACCTCTCACAACGATATAAAACGTATTTGAACATTTAATATCACTTATTGCCTGCATCTTTATGTAGGCAATCCAATTGTATACATTATTCATCGTGGTGTGTATCAATATTGCATATAAATTGGTTATTCGTACAGTACTGGATACATAGTAATAGATCTCGGTAATACCAACATATACAAATGTTGGTATTACCGAAATCACACAGGTTGTGATCCCGAACTGTTTGTTAATTTTCTACGTTACCTTTAATGGCAAAGTAACACAAAGTTATCTTTACGGATCGGAGACTACAACATTGATTGTCCAAATTAAGTCAGACGCTTTAAGAATGAGAATATAAATAAGAAATACTTCAATTATCAAGTAGGTTTAGTTCGAAAACTGTGTAACAGTTACAGGTTAGTACCGAAGAGGTCTAAAAGGTGAACTCACTCGTCTTTACTTAAAGATACTGGAGTATTTTAAAATCTAGATAATAATAAAGTAGTAAAACTAAAACTGAAATATATTTGGTAGCTGCAAATTTTTTCTCATGGTTTCGTTAATACCTAATATTGCATCTAGTACAAAAATAAACGCGAATCTCTAAGCCCTTACGTATGTGAATATGTATCGTGTTTTTCACAAGTGACTTCCTTTTATGTAACGAATTCAGGACAAAGGCAATCGAATAAACAAGGCTCGTAGTCGAATATTAAACCAAGTCTATAAAAAGGGGAACTTATATGAAGACAATACTGCAACAAGAAGGGTGTCTCCTAATGGCCTAGATTTATGAGGATCTTCAATGAATTGTAAACGGGAAGGAACTTACAGTTACTTGTAAGTTTCTTCTTAGTAAAAGAGTCGGTCTTTGTAACTATACAAAACCGCTAAAATTATAAGATTAGATTAAATATTGAACTATTAATTTGCAATATGAAATAAATGGCAAGTTATCAATTATAATCAAAGTATGGTAATTTTAAAAGGTTTCACAAAAAGGAGCAATAGTGCAAAGGTAAGAAATATCTTTCAGATGTCAAGATTAAACGTACATTGAAGTCAAGAGTGTGTAAATATATATATATAATTATGATATATTGTATGTAGATTGGTTAGACCACAAATTCTCAATAAGTAACACAAAAAAAAATCGCCTGAACTAGAAATGATGGTTGAACCCTATCTAATATCGGGGACCCACCCATGAAAAATGTAAAATACCCCATCTTTGATCGTACAGTGAAAACTCGAAATAATGTTAGAGCGTTTTGTAACTTAAGAAATGAAGGAATACACAGGATTTGGAATTTTAGCAACTAGTTGTTGTTAGGGGCTCCACCCCATAATAATATATATGAATATTGAAATCCATTTCTATTCTGTTGAATGGTGTCCAAGAAGACGGAAAACATCAGTTTTATTTTTTTGTTAATAATCGAAATATATTTTTAAATAAAGCCAGGACTTATTAAGTTTATAGTATATAAAACTTTTATATAATTTTTTTCAGGTAGCTTTGGTGGCCAGGTAGGTATGTTAGAGATTATATAAGACGAAATGTAATGTATTTTGCTGGGACACAATATAACACCTTATAATATTCTATCGACTATTGTTCACTAATTCAATCTAAAAAAGGTAATACATAGACAGATATAACCTTCATTTGTAAAATTAAACTGACAATCAGTTCTTAAACATACTTTCGTATAGTAAATAGGCATTTAATACAAGCAAATGAATTGAAAACTGCGTCTTGAATATCGCTCTATTTTGTGTAAAAGCGACAAAAAAGATTTAAATGACAAGCTTCTTTCCCTCAAGATTATGATTTCTTTTTATTTCACATCTCGAATATTCAAGGTAAAGTTAAAAAATCAAGGTAACAAAATAACTTCTCACTTATTTCAAACTTATCTCATTCTCGTTATGAATGTTGGACTGGAATTATAATTCCATGAAATAAATAATCTCTCTTCCGTTAATGTAAAATTTAATTTAATTCAAAGATAAAACACGACCAGATAAAAACAAATCAATAATGATTACATTAATAATAAGCATATCCTAATAGACTGCAATGGGCGTCCTGGTTATTAAATTTAATAATGTTATTTGCGATATTGACAAAAAACACGTATTTAATTTTCATGTCGACCGTGAAGACGAATACGAAATTGTGTATTAATACTAAATTGTATATTAGTAAAGAAATTAGTCTGTAAATCTATTGTTTTTACATCTATAAATACTCAAATGTAAGAGTATATAAATATTGTTTGTAAACTATCATGATCCATTACTATTATGTATATTTAAGTGGCTGTATTAAATCGTAAAAAAAAAAATAAAACCCATTGTCATTGACGACCTCGAAGCATGGTGAAACTGCTGGCGTGGTGATTGATTGAAAACATGATTTTTTTGATGTCTACTTGTGTTACCGCATTCGTGTTTTTTATTATCGGGACTTAGATCTAATTTCATAAATTATCTGCAATTGTTTCATTTCTTAAATATTTGTCGAAGATTATTATATTATATAAAATAAATATATTTTATAAACGACAAATGATCAGGAAAAGTAATTATACATAAACACATTTAAATTAATGTTATTCTATAAACATCAATATAAAATAATTTAATACTATAACAATAACAATATTATTATTACTGAACATTCTGTTATAATTACATAAAATATAACATAATATTATACAAGTCTATTGTAATCATAAATAAACCGAGAACTTACCTATTATTGAAAAGTTCATATTATATTATAGTGTTTGCCGATACTAATTGCGTTTTCATAGTCTTAGTAAGTTATTGCAAAACTTTTTCATAAAATAATTCTGAGTATCTTATTATTTGGATAAGCGTCTATTGTAAAGTATTTTGATCTCGTATACAACGAAAGACCTCTGTAGATATCCAGGACTTCAAAGGTTGTCTATATTTAGAAACACCTAGAATGTTGAGTAAATAACTCTATCAGTGATTCTATAAATATTTTTAGAAAAAGGCTTCTGAAAATATTAGCTTCTGAAAATATTATTACTTCTGAAAATATTATCAATGAAGAAATTTAGACAATACAATTTTTTATCTTCAAAACTTTACAAATTTTTTCATAATATATTGTAGTATTTGTTTTACAAAAATGTTATGTGTGTATGAAAGGTAAACAAACTTAATAAGTTAATAAGATATTTAGAA
Source organism: Melinaea menophilus ssp. n. AW-2005 (assembly GCA_918358695.1). NCBI lineage: Eukaryota > Metazoa > Arthropoda > Insecta > Lepidoptera > Nymphalidae > Melinaea > Melinaea menophilus. The sequence continues at coordinate 2,358,211 of OU911039.1, forward strand.
CACATATACAGTTAACTTAGTAAATGGATGCAGACATGTCAGGAGGTAGTAAGCCTTCGCCTAAGCCTCATATGCAACCAATGTTTGCAATTCTAAATCAGTATATATAATATGTTTCATATGGTAAATACATAAATTTAATAATATAAATAGATTAATTTGCATTAATTAAATATAACGTTTAAGGTTCAATATAAAATATATTTAATATATATTAATTATTTTGACATAGATCAATAGACTTCAATATACATTAATACTATTATTATATTCGAGTTATAATATATATAGTTTTTAAATACGACTTAACGTATGTTCAGTACAGATACAATAATAGAAAGAGAACCTTGAACTAAGATGTTTTATTTTGATACAATTTTACGACATTTAATAATATGATTGTAATGGTGGCTGATATGGTGCGAAATTTGATTATTAGGAATAAGACCGTAAAATGGACATGCACTTTTAAAAAAATTACATTACTATGAAATAACTCAGTTTAAATTTGGTGCAGAGCAAGCTTATTTTCTGAGTATAATAAATAATTACTTAAAATTTTAATTACTGTTTAAAAATTATTATTCCTGCGGAAAATATAATAACAGGTTTTTGCAGACATAAGTGCAATAATACTAGAACCATATGAATTTTGTGAATATTATTGACTGATATCCCTGTGAATTATAGAGGTGATGATATCTCGATTACCATTCATCATAAAAATGTTTTTTAGGGTAGAGATACGAAAAGATTACGAAAAAGATATTAATTACAGTTGATACTGAGTGTCATTGATTTTAGGTAAAGAATGCAAAAAATGTTAATTCCGAAATTAGTGTTGTTTATGAATATTATCAATATATTCTACATTTGAAATCATACTCTTGTAAAAACGAAGGCTTTTTACGAACATTCAATATTTATTGTTGCGGAAACAATAGATAAAACTGTTCACTCTAAAATGATATATTGAAGTAGCTCACATATATTGGTATCAAGGCAAACATTGATTTGTGTTAGTGACAATCGTAGTTCAGTTGTGTTGTAAGTAAATATAATGTTCTTTATTGTTAAGAAAATCAATGAATAAATGTGATTTTCTCATTTTCTTAAAAAATCATTGCAATAACGATTGTACACGAAACTGTTTTTCTTTCAATTTTAGTCTTAAAATGAAATATTTCTATCCTAAAAATAATTATCAAAATGGAGACGCAGTATTGAAAAAAATCGATATATCTATATATATAATAAAGAATGATTTAAAAACATTGTAAGTAATTTTCACAACAATCATGGTTGTTTCAATATTAACGGGGTAACAAAACGTTTATTACGTTAAAAAAATAAAAGGTTTCAGTGTTAAAGCTTATATCACCGAGTCACGAGTGCGTTATTTGGTAATATATGGAGTTCATTTGCTTAAAAGGTTTTTCAATTCCTCTTTTAAATCCTCTATGCATGAATTTTGTAATTATTATAGTATACTGTATTATTACACTACTAAAATCACTCAAATTATATCAAATTTATTAATAACTACGTTCCGTAAAATATTGTAGAAAATAAAAATGATATTTAAGTGCGGAATGTTATTATAAAAGTACCTACAATTTACAAAGAACGTGAACTGAAATGAAATTCCTGTTTAATAGAAAGGAGAATACGCTTAGCTCTTGATGACGTCTTAAGAATGTACGAGTATATTTTATAATTTTACATAATTTATTAAGGTGAAAAATTATTTGTACAGTATAAATAAGATATAATCCTGACTCGTTTTTATTTCTGTTTTCGTATTTTTAACAACCAATAGATTGTACAAACTACAACTTCATGGTTATTTCTTGCATCTAAATAGTAAAAGTCGCTACTTTCACTAACTTTACAGCGTGTTTGCAATTTTTTCCCTAAGTATCTTATAAGATATAAAGTGAAGGAAACCTTATAACATTAGTGTTTTAGAAACAAATAATAAAGATATGGCTTTATTTACAATATAAAAACATTGCTGTTGAGTATTCATTATTATTCCTTGACTCCAGGCACATTATATAAAAAAGTTGAGAAAATCCATTATCTTACTGTTTAACAAACAAATTATTTACAGTAAATCTATTGAGAACCCCTTGATTTCGCTATTTTAATATCATGTATTATTATTTTGGAGAACCGAAATGCTTACTAATCGATTCATCAAATTGGTCTGCCTATCTCATATTTCTAGGATTCTAGGTAACTATGTATATATAGGCGCAAATCATTATGTAATGATTATATTGTTTTAAAATTCAGTTATTATTTATAATTAGTTTTTAAATAATCATTCGTAATCACAAAACTGTTATTTCTCTAACTTCAATCTCTTAAAGACATTGTATTGACTATTTGACTGATTGGTTCACATTGGATGTGAAATTTATTATTTATTAATTCATATTGTTGCACCTTTTCATGTTAAACATTTAAAGTAAAACTAAATTAGATTTATTATAACTTCAACATTCATTATGTTATTAAATAAACCAAACTTTATTTAATTTGCATCCTACGTGGTGCGCCATCTGTTGAAGATTTATGTAAACTTGTAAGAAATAGAGTTTATAATCTTAAAATAAATGTAATTTGTATAAAATAAATCATTTAGAGTTAGATAAAATTCATTATAATATCAATTGTAAAGATTTAACTATATTTGAAGATTTTATATACAGTAATTTTAATATTTGCTTTAAACAAATTTTGATTGTTATTTAATATAAATGTAATCTGTAATAAATAAATCATTTAGAGTTATATATAATTCATTATAATATTAATTGTGAATATTGAACTATATTTTAAGATTTTATATACAGTAATTTTAATTTTTGTTTTGATTGTGATCACCGTTACAACGCCTAGAAATAAATACTTATTTAAATATGGCTGCTATTATTCAATTATATCAGTTTTGTTACTATAATTCGTGCGAAAATAAACTATACAAATTCTAAGTGAATTTTCTTTATAATGGGCAACGAACCCGTAATCTCTGACTTATCGCCGACATATACCTATACAACTTGCCCAGTCTTTCAAAACTGACCACAATTTGATCGCAAGAGGTTCACTTTTAGATTATATAAGGGCCAGTTTTCATCTCTTACAAACTCCGGACGTTTGGATTCCAGGACTTGCTAGGGAACCCCCAGACTACCTTATAAAATTGTATTAATGAAAGATATGTAAATATGAAATATGAAATATGAATGAAAGATATATTATTATTTTTAGTTTAGTACTGTCTGAACTTAACGCTGCACCACTGAAGTAGATTATTAACTGCTGATATTAATTTAAAAAAATATCTAAATCATCATCTGCACAGCTTTATTATAACCTCACCACAATATGACCTTATGCTCATTTTATATTACTTAATAATAAATATCAACATTACATAAATAATATCAAGAGTTAGTAATAGTTTTCTTGACATACACAAAAAAAAACGTAAAATTTTAATAACATGTATCTATTAACTAAATAATAAAAGTAAAGTTAGGAAAAGCTTTATACATATAACAACATTTCCTAAATTGACGCTTGTGTTATATATACATTAATAACACAGGCACACAAAAAAAAAAAGTCATGAACCAGAGGGGAGACCGCATTATTCTTATGTTTTTGGGATCGCTGTAACCGAATATGAAAATAAAAACTAATTTTAAATGCCCGTTTTCCCGCTAGCACCCCCTTACTACCTCTTAAGGGGTGAAAATTTAAATATTTGTATAAAATCAAGATAGATGTGTATTTCTATGTTTTTTGGGATGCTGAAACCGAAAATGATAACTAAAAATAAATTCATGACCACTATCACCCCCTACCATCCCTTACAGGGGGTGAAAATTTCAATTTTTTCTATAAAATCAAGACAGATGTGTATTTCTACGTTTTTTGCTATGCTGAAACCGAAAATGATAACTAAAAATTAATTCAAGACCTCCATAACCCATTAACACTTTCTTACTACCCCTTATGGGGAGTGAAGTTTTCCATTTTTGTATAAAATAAAGATGAATGTGTATTTCTATGTTTTTTGGTATGATGAAACCGAAAATGACAACCAATAGTGAATTTGATACCTCTTTTACTCAATACCACCCCCTAACCACCCCTAACGGGGGGGGTGGCGGTAGTTTCAATTTTGTATAAAATCAAGATGTATGTAGAAATTTTAACGATTTACAGTAAATGACATATTTATCAAACTAGTTTGAGATTACTCTTAGCTCTTATATTAGAAATTCAAATGCTTTATCGATCAGAAGTATCTGATATATATTTATGATTTAATTCTACTCTTAGCGTAACCCAGGAACAACGGCGTGGACGTAGTAGATTTCTGTTCCCTTTTGGGTGCTGGATTAAAGTGAGTCCCCTTATCAGGAAAATAGTTCCTTCTATTTTCGGGGCATAGAATTAAGTTCAGCATCTTTTAAGCGTTTTACAAGACTGCCGGATGGAACAGTATAAGCAGAATTAAATAGAAAACAAAAAAAAATGAAAAATGAAAAAACTTGTTAAGAATAGGACAAAAATCATGATTCAGTCTTAGCATCATAATAACAAATATATGCATACAATAAGGTTACCATATACTTTATAATCATTTTTCTCTCAGCATCTTGAAAAACATAGAAATTCACATCCATCTTGATTTTATATAAAAATTGAAATGTTCACCCCCCGTAAGGGTTGGTGAGGGATATTAATGGGTGATAGAGGTCTTAAATTTATTTTTAGTAATCATTTTCGGTTCCAGCATCCTAAAAAACGTAGAAATACACATCTATCTTAATTTTACGGAAAAAATTAAATTTTCACCCCCTTTAAGAGGTGGTAAGGGGGTGATAGTGGTCATGAATTTATTTTTAGTTATCATTTTCGGTTCCAGCATCCCAAAAAACGTAGAAATAAACATCTATCTTGATTTTATAGAAAAATTGATATTTTTACCCCCTGTAAGGGGTGGTAGGGGGTGCTAGCGGGAAAACGGGCATTTAAAATTAGTTTTTATTGTCATATTCGGTTTCAGCGATCCCAAAAACCTAAGAATAATGGGGTCTCCCCTCTGGTTCATGACTTTTTTTTTTTGTGTGCCTGTGTAATTGTTTGATAAATATTATATTTTTTGATAAAACCTGTAATATACATTTGTAACTCTATCAGCCGATACACAAAGAAATCTCCCTATTATTACAACATGGGGCTGCGTGAGATGTTGAGGAATATTTTAGCATAATATCCTAGAAGATATCTTGGTAGATAACCCTTGTTCAGTTTTTCACTCTAAAGCTAAGGTATGGCTACGGACTACTTGCCGCGCGAGTCTTATCTCTTAAAGGTTTAAGTAGGTACTTAACGTTGACCTTCTATAAAAGATGTATGTATTTGTTGTCAAATTCAAAGTAGTGAAAAAAACTACAATTAATTATTTTTTAAATGAGTATAATTTGTGATATTAATCAAAATTAGAAGAACTTACACAGTTGTTTGTATTAAGAGTTTAATTTACAATAACAAAAAATTTAAATATATAAATTATGTAGTAATATAAAGTTTGAGTCCGTAATGTATGTGCACAACGAGTTATAGTACTTATTATTATTTTTCCTTTTAAATTCAGTTGATTTTACTTATAATATGGTTATATTTTGTCCAAATTATTATACAGTACTCGTGTATTACAGATTCAGTGTGGATATAGTCATTCTTGAACCAGAACTGGTTAATTTTCGGCACGTGTGAAATGGACTGAGTCATTTCCGTACAAAGCACTGCAAGCGATGAAATTTGTGAGAATGTTCAGTCAAACAGTACTATGACTAAGCGAACTTTTATAAAGTACTAGCATACTTTATAAAAGTTATAGTATCGCATTATATACAGGAGACAATTTTGTATCACACATCAATCATTCGATTAAAGAGTAAGTATTTGTATGGCGACCTGTTGGCCTAATGGTTAGTAATCCTGACTGTTCACCTAAAGATCGTGGGTTTAATTCCTGCACGGTTCTTTTTATGACACACAGATTGTTATTCTAGGTGCACTTTGCATTCGTTATTTGTGTTTGTTGTACTTCCCGCGGCACAGGATTTCTTATTCTTAAATGTGGGAGTTGATTCTAATCTAAATAATCGTTTTTTAATGTTTGCCAATCATTTTTTTGCAATGGTTGTTTTACTTTAATGATTTAATAATATATTATATCTATTTAGTTCATAGAGTATTTTAAAACATTAATAAATATGGGTATTCTTAGGCGTTTGCTATTAAGTTTGCTATAAATTAATATTTGAATTGATGATATTACACTCATATTAACAATACCTACCTGATGTTATCATCATTATCATCATCATTAAACATTCATCTTTCATATATCAATGCGGTAACTGAAAGTATTTCTCTTTTGTCACACCTTCTCGATGACAAGATCAATGACTTAAGGGTCATATTAAATTATCATATTAAAGTAAGCTTTAATATGAAAATACATACATAAAACAATAATAAATCAAAATTGGACTAATGAGGTATTAAAATCAGTAATCATAATAACAATTTGTTTTAGGTTAAATACATATTCATTCCTTATTTAAGTGTTTTATTTTTAGTACTTTAATTTATTTTAGAGTGTTGAAATATTTCATCAATTTCTTTGAGTAACTTTAGTTTCTCCTCATCATAAAGTAAGATGAACGATATCCGTCGTATTTTATAATATCAAATTATTCTTATGGCAAAGATAAAAAATTTTGTATTTATAAAAATTAGACATCACTTTAGATTTGGCTTTTGCTCGCCGGGATATCCAGAACGTGTTCTGTGGTAAACAAATAGCAAAGTCGATGATAAATAAAACTAGCTGCCTCTAGTTTGTTACGTGATTTGACTTCAAGGAAATTTTATTCCAACATGTCGAAGATCTTAAATTTATAGTCGTTTATATATAAACAATTTCAAGCGTGGCTTGTATTGCAAACCATAGAGCACGTACAAAGTATGTATGTTTGGACTTTCTCACCGAGTATAATATAATATAATGTCACTTCACACAATGCTTAAGACCTCGAACGGGTTATTGTTCATGTTATAATACATAAAAGCAACCAACCAACTAACTAGTAACAATTGACCAATAAGAGAAAAACTTTTTCTTTACGCCACATTGTCATAATTAAAAGCACAATAAAAACAAAACTTGGCCTACGCACATGTAATTGTATTCTAATCTACTAACACCTTTATGAATTTTGCTATGTTAGAAATTGCGTTTTGTTGTCATTCTTTTGTTTTTTTTTTGAGATGTTGTTTGTCAAAATGAATACATTTTTAACTAAGTCTATATATTATATAAAATAAAGAATATTCTCCCTAATTAATTGTTTAGTACAATATATAACATAATATAATAAGGACTAAAGATAGTGAAAACTAATACAGACAATATTATAAATATTATTATCACTTATGTAAAGTTACGTATTAAGGTGTTTTATCATGACTACAGTAATATACGTCCGAAGTAATATTATAGGTGAAAAGAATAATTTTTTTTTTTTTTTTTTTTTTTTTTTTTATGTAAGAGGAGGGCAAACGAGCTGGCGGGTCACGGATGGACGTGATCACCGCCGCCCATGAACTCTTGCAACATCCGAGGATTTACAAGAGTGTTGCCGGCCTTGTAGGTAGGAATAAACGCCTTTTTTGAAGGTACCCATGTCGTACCGATCTGGAAATACCGCCGAAGGGAGTTCGTTCCACATTCGAGTGGTACGTGGAAAAAATGTCCTTGAGAACCGCACAGTGGAGGATCGCCACGCATCCAGGTGGTAAGGATGGTATCGGAGGCGATGGCGCGCTGTGCGGTGATGAAATTCGGCGGCAGGCATCAGATCGAATAGTTCTTCGGAACACTCTCCGTTGTAAATGCGGTAGAAGACGCACAAGGAAGCCACGTCTCTACGCAATGCCAAAGAGTCCAGCCGTTCGCAGAACACCGGGTCCCCGACAACTCGAACGGCTCTCCGTTGTACGCGGTCAAATGGTAGAAGCTGATATTGGGGTGATCCGGACCAGAGATGAGAACAGTACTCCATGTGTGGCCGGACCTGCGCCTTATAGAGCGCAAGTCTTTGGCCAGGTTTGAAGTACTGCCTCGCTCTATTGATCACTCCCAATTTCATCGAGGCCAACTTGGCCTTGCTCTCCAGATGACCACGAAACTGACAATTTAACACATTTATAAAAAATTTTAAGCTTATAATTTTTTAAAGAACGTTATTATAAAAAATTCATTATAAAATCGCCTTTAGTTCTAATAATTATTTCAAACTTTGCAATACTTACTTACTAAGTTAGAGTGTACTAAAAAAAATGTTTTTTTTATGTATTGTTAATTTATTTTTAAATATAATTAGAATGTTATTATTAACTAAATGCTAAATTAAGATTGTATATAACAATTATTACAGGCTTATTACAAATTTATTCTGTATGATTTGTTGAAAGTTAATAGTCTATGTTACATACAAAATATGACAATATGTTATATTTCTTTTCTAAATTATTTTTTGTAAGTCCTTCCAATGATAAAATTACAACGAGAGGTATTCAGAAGAAAGAGTATGAAAAATACGTTCAAGGATTTTAACAATTCATAGCAACCCAACCTCACAAAGTTTTTTTGGCGTCAGAGAAAAGTACACGAGTCATGGATTTATAACGAAATATCTAAATCAAAACCAAACAAATGCTCGTATTATAATATTTATATTATTATTTATTTTTATATTTATATTGATTTATATTATTATTTATTTTTTATAAACTTTATAAAAATATATACTTATCAAAACCATTTCAATAGATTTTCAAATTTCATAAAAGAAAAATAATTTTCATTCGACATTTTCTATTGTAAGATATAAAAAGAAAGTCTTTCAATATTGGTTGAATTCAAACGCATAGTGCATACCTACTTATTCAGAACTGAAGCTCTAAAGGTCAATAATGCGGACTTAGTTCACACATTATTCTTGGGTACATACGGGAACATAAAGTTACATAATAGTTCAAATTTCTGAATTCCAAACAACAATAAATAACGAAAAGATAAATATTGCTTAAAAGTGTTATTATTAATTATAAGTGACTATAATGAGTAATATTAGTTATATAATAAAGATGTATAAAAAAAGTCTTTCTCTATTCAAAAATTGTTTTATATTTCTCAAAATGGTTTGTAAACGTCTTGGACAATAGAGTAAACAACACTTCGTCAACACAGTGACGTTATCCATATTTAAATAGCATGCTCCTGACCTGGTCAGCACTTTTTATAGTTCTCCTTTTTTTGTCTCTTTATTTTAAAATGACCTGAGATGACCTTTTTATAATATTTTTATAAATAAGATCACAACAAATATAACAATTGACAAATATAAATGTACTCGTACACCTTATAAAGAAAATTATATTGCTGTGTTCCCGGGTTTTTTTACTTTTAAAATAGAGGCTTGTAAGTGTTAGAATATAAAAATGGAATAACCATGTGGGGAAAATATCAACTAGCAACTAACATATTTTATTGTTGGCAATCTAGAAAGCAACAGTGTTATCGCAAATTATTTTCCTATTTTTATATTATCGACTTGATTTGAGGTCATTTACAAACATACTATACGTTCTAAATTAAATTTGTCCCGAGTTCTATTATAAGAATTTCGTTATAATTTATTTATTTTAAGGACCTTTCTACCACGTACCACTAAGATGTGAAACGAACTTTCTTCAGCGGTATTTCCAGATCGATACGACATCTCCAAGAAAGGCGTGTACTCCCACGTCCAAGGCCAGCAACGCCCTTCCGATTCTCCGGATGCTGCAAGAGTTCGTGGGTGGTGGATATTACTTGTCATCGGTAACAAATAAACCCGTTTGCCCTCTCTTACATAAAAAATTAAATACCTGCATAGTATGCTTGTGCTTTCTCGCTTTTTAAAAATGTATTGGGGTTGTTATTAAACACTATTTTTTTAACATTTGATAAACATTTCTAGGTACCACCTACCTAAAAAGAGTCAGAGGTAATTGTGTGGGGAGCACATTATTTTGCTACCATTCAAGGGCTCCCCGATAAAACTCAACGGTGTGAGGAGAAGTGAGTTGATATTTTCCCGCAATCACGATTAGTAGTACAACTCACTCAGGCAAACAGAGTCTCCGCGACCGGCAAAAGCTGCGAAATACGATAAATCTGGCATGGTGTTACAACTACGGGATATTATTTAAAATGTTGGAAAGCTGAGAAGGCACCAATGACTGCTCTTAACTGCCTCGTCACCACAGTTCTCAATACCGCAGCTCAAGCTTCAATATATTTATTGAGCTTCCCCGAGGAGGGCTATCCTGATATACTGATTTTGGTTGACCTAATAAATCGAATCTCCATTAAACAGTCTTATTTGGTGGAGATTGGATTTATATAAATTATTATTGAAAATATGAACAGTATTTTTTTTAGAGATTAATAATCTATCTCGTTCATCAGTGGACGCGTCCATAAAACAGCACACGAGGGCGACAGTCAACAATGTTCAAATTCGTGAGTAATTAATTAATAAATTAGGATAAAAGAGGTGAAGCAATTCGTATTGGTACTACCCGATACACCTTTTAATGAACTAAAATTCTGTGAAAAACTTTTTGATTATACATTTTTCAACTTAGCAACAAACTTTTCATGTGTTTCCATAAAACAACAAAATGTTACTTAAAATAAAATAAACGGTCCGCGCTTCTTAAAGTTATTGCTTACATGCTTCTGTGACATATGTTTGCTATAAAAGAACGACTATTGCAGTACTTTAGTCCACTTTAATACAGTACAGCGTACAATATTAAGTGTACCTACTTAATAAATGTTTTCTTTAATTAGGGATTATTTTACTCAATTAATAAACTTTAAAATAGACCATATCTAAAGGTTTTCAACTAAATTAGTAATCGAAGAGTCCTTCAAAACGCTGGGGTCATTTTATTACACTTGTACAATTTTTTTATATTTTGTAAGGTTATTGACCCACAAGGAGCAAGTCCATCTGCAGAAGACTTTTTAGTTTAGTTAGGTCACACTTTTCTTTAGCAGATACAAGTTTTATTTAACTTTGTTTAAAATAAGTCTCTCGAGTCAGTTATCTATCAGTTCTATATAATATTAAGAATAGGGACTTAAAATATAACGGTAGATGAAAAAATAGATGTTATGGCGAATGTTGACGAATTCTAAAAAGGAGTAAAACATATATTTATGAGTCATCACAACTTAAAACCAAACGTAATGAAATTGTTCCAGCTGAATTCATTATAAAATTATTATTATATGTCCGATTCAATTGAAAGAATTGTATGAAATCTTTAACTTAAAATGTTAAAAGAAATATAATCAAAAATAGATAAACTCCAATTAGTAAACTCTATGAAACTAAAATGTTATTTAAAACAAGTATTTATTTTATCACAAATTACACTCTTTTTTTTATTATAAGATGTTTAATATATAAGATCACACAATTTTATAACTTAATTGAACAGGGTATTTTTGATTTTTTTTTATTAACATTGGTATCCTTGGAAAAGTATAATATTTTGTTGTGTTATAATGCGTCTATTAAAGAAAAATACAGTAATATAATTTAAGTATAATAGATTGGAGTGTATTTTAGTTAGTGAATAGGCATAATTAATCAGAGAGCAACGCACATACATTTAGGTCATGTCGTCCGAGTCACTCTGCATCTAAACAGCAAATGCTTCCGTCTCACTGTAAGCCCGGACTGTATCCACTAACAATTATAATTAGCTTTAGTAGAAGTTGCTTTCATATTTTAGGTGTTATCTAGCCAAAGGAATATAATTGTATACAATATTGAGATCAGTATATGGAATACGACTTTAGTCTAAATAAATTTTAACGGTCACTGTATACTATGTTTGATAAAAATAAAGCATACATATTATTTTACCAGACCATAATATAATTTATCTAATTTCATTTCAATTGTTGAAATCAAAATCAAAATCAAAATCAAAAATCTTTATTGAAAATAAGTTTCATACAAAACATTTTTTCATTGTCAAAGCTACCACCAGCTCGGAAAATTATTTCCACAGACCTGAGAAGAGCTGGCGACAGAAACTCAGCGGGATTGTCATTTGTTTTTTTTTTTTTTTTTTTTTCCTTAAATTCAAAATAACAAATACATTACACAATATTAAATAAATAATCTTGAAGCAGCCTGGCAGCGATCGCTTCATACCCACGGTGCATTATCCTCTAAGTATTCAGATACATTGTAATATCCTTTTGCACACAAACGTTCCTTAGCTATTCTCTTAAATTTGTTAAATGGTAATACTTGAACGTTTGCTGGGACTTTGTTGTAAAACTGTATACATTGCCCCATGAAAGATTTACTCACTTTTTTAAGTCGAGTAACAGGTAGCGCGAGCTTGTGTTTGTTCCTGGTATTCATAGTGTGTATATCACTATGCTTAATAAAATTGTCAGTATTTTTATGTACATATTTAAGATTTTCAAAAATATACTGACTGGCGACCGTAAGTACATTAATTTGCTTAAACTTATTTCTTAAAGAATCTCTAGGGCCCAGATTGTAAATTGCACGGACAGCTCTTTTTTGTATAACGAAAATGGTATTTATATCAGTAGCACTACCCCACAGTAGGATACCATAAGACATTATGCTATGAAAATAACTATAATACACTAACTTAGCAGTAGTCTCGTCAGTTAGGGATCTAATTTTTTTAACAGCGTACGCGGCAGAGCTAAGTTTACTAGCCAATCCAGCTATATGAGTTGATTGTTGTTGTTGATTGAGTTGATTATCTTACATTGTAATGTGAGAGTAAATTTGAAAGCAGATTGCGATTGCATATTATATTTTATTGCGCCTGGCGAGCTGCCATTTAAGACGCCCAAAACGATTACCTGTGTACCCCAATTTACCCACTTAAAGAAGAAGTTTCTTATCTAGTAAATTAAAAGTATCTTGTTTCATAAGTTGTTTATTTATGAGTTGTTTATTTTTATAAATAAACAATCAAATATTTTAAAATAAATTTACTTAAATCTTTTCATTGCTAAAAGAATTTCATTGTACGTCTTGGAATTTCACTCTTGAAGAACGCCACGAATCCAAATGATAGGATATTACAGTGGCGTGCAGTCTGACACTGAATATTAACGGCAGGAAACATCAAAATGCGGTAGAAGATGCACAAACAACAATTATTAGGTATCCATCTTACACTTTTTATGATATTCAAACCTAACAAATAAAATCATCAATTATTTGAAACGACCCCAAAGAAGCTTACCTATACATTCGTAAGAAGCTTATCTATACATTCCTTAGCGAGTTTTATATTGGTTTTTAACACTAAACCTACCGACAATTCATGTATACCTATTTCTGCCGCACGCCGTCTAAGTGACCGGTAATTAAAAGTTATTTTATTATATAACGCAGGTAATAATGGAAATAACTAAAAATAAAGAGTTTAGAAAATATTATATGCATATTCTAAGAATTGTCATGTAGTTTGATAACGATATTATAATGTTTAAAAATGTGTAAGTTTTACAAAAGTTTAAGAACCGTCAATTTGACCGGTACTTCGTAGGTTTAGTGTAAAAAAGAACTCGAATATATTCATATAGTTTTTAATAATAATAACCTGTTATATTCGAAGGTTGCTGAAGATGAAGTTCTAATATTTAAAATGGCAGTGGTAAATTATTATGAACTTTAGATGTGAGTAAAGTAAAAAAAATCCGTGCCCGCAGGGGGACACGCGTGGGTAGACCTCATGTGTAACTCGTTTAAAATATAACTCACTACCTAAGAATAACACATGATGCCGTTGTTTACATCAAAAATTTTCAAGCAAAAAGTGGTTTTTATTTTCTTTCTCGAAAAAAGTATCTTTTTTGGAAATAATTTTGGTACTTAAATTTAGAGTAAAAAATAACCTTTCTATTAAAAATATTTGCGAGGAGGGAATGTTTACCAGAAAAAAGTTGCCCTGATTTTACCTACCTTAAATTTTCAAGCTAAAAGTGGTTTTTATTTTTTTTCTCGGAAATGGTACTTATAATGGAAAAACTTATGGTACCTAAATTTAGAGTAAAAAATAACCTTTCTATTAAAAATACTTCTGATGTAAGAATGTTTACCAGAAAAAAGTTATGAATTTCTTTCCAAAAATTCTCGGTTTTTTTATCCTCACCCCTAAGTTATTGAAGTTAGGTTTTCGGTTTATATACATTAGTTATAAGTAATCATCAAAGACATCATATAACATGAACGCGATTGATCTTCTTTGTATAGGGAAAAAGTTATGGTCGACAACTGAAATCAGAAAAGTGAGGCCCTAGCGCCCCCTTTGGCCGGATTTCTCTGGTTAACGAACTTGACCTTCATTTTTGAATGGTTGATTTTTGTGCAAAGTTTGAAAGCGATCCGAGCGAAACTGCGGCCGCTATCGTGCTGACAAATGTCGAATCTGGACGCACGCACGCATATATATATATATATATATATATATATAATTTTTTTGAACAATGGTCATTTCGGACTGAGGGGGTCATAAGAAGACCTCCTGTGAAGAAATTTTTCCAAAATTCGAAAGTCGGGTACAAATGAATGGGCAGACCGAATTCTTCGAGGTCTACCCAAAATGAGTTGTTTGTTACTTAAAATAAGCGCCGGCGCTTAACGAGATAGGTATAGTAGTATATCGTTATGAACAAAGTAAACATATTACACAAAATGACTTAGCTACGTCTTTGTTTCAGATTTGTTCTAATCGATTGAGAATATTGTAATTTTACAATAGATATTATCCATTATTTTTTTTTTTATAATGTACGATAGGATCATATTTATATGTAACTGCCTTAACGTTTCATGTCTTTGTAATGTAATTATGTAATTTCAGTATTATGAAATAATAACAGTTGCTTTAAATGGAACCTAACAACTATAAATAAACGTCTCAGCAATAAATTTCTAACCTAGGTGTGTCCCGATTTTGTAGGTTGATTTTATATAGGCCTTAATAATAATAATGGCGATCTCTTATCTCAAAAATCAGCAACTTTTTTAGCTCGCTACTAACGATTTTATTTCCAAGTTATATTTTGATGAAACGTACAAAATATGCCGAGCTAACATTTACCTCAATGAATTTGGTCCTCAATCACAGAAGAACGGATTTAAAAAAAAAAATCTTTTTTAAAGCCAAGAACAATTATAACATATTTTTTTACAAAATATTAAAGTATAATGTTAATTATTCAGATAGAATGATATTCATTCTATTTTTAATCTCTTAGTACAAACAATAAAATGACATTAAAAATACCAAGAAGGACTAAATAATTCTTTTTTTTTAGAGGTGGGCAAACGAGCTTGCGGGTCACAGTTGATATGTGATCACCGCCGCCCATGAACTCCTGCAACATCCGAGGATTCACAAGAGCGTTGCCGGCCTTGGAAATAGGAATATATGCCTTTTTGAAGTTACCCATGTCGTATCAATCTGGAAATACCGCCGAAGGAAGTTCGTTCCACATTCAAATGGAACGTGGGGAAAAAGTCCTTGAAAACCACACAGTAGAAGATCGCCACGCATCCAGGTGGTACGAGTGGTAAAGGAGGCGATGGCGAGCTGTGCGGTGATGAAATTCGGCGGTAGGCATCAGATCGAATAGTTCTTCGGAACACTCCCCGTTGTAAATGCGGTAGAAGATGCACAAAGAAGCCACGTCTGTACGCAATGCCAAAGAGTCCACCCGATCGCAGAGCATCAGGTCCCCGACAATCCGAATGGCTGTCCTTTGTACGCGGTCAAATGGTAAAAGCTGATATTGGGGTGATCCGGACCAGAGATGAGAACAGTACTCCATGTGTGGCCGGACTTGCGCCTTATAGAACGCAAATCTCTGGACAGGTTTGAAATACTGTCTCGCTCTATTGATCACTCCCAATTTCATCGAGGCCAACTTGGCCTTGCTCTCCAGATGACCACGAAACTGACAGTCTCTCGAAATGTCGAGACAAAGTATTCTGATACTTGGCGAGGCAATAAAAGGAGTGCTCTCGAAGAGCGGTGATACGTCAAATGGGCTTTTCTTAAGGGTAAACGCGCAAACCTGTGTCTTTAGGGGATTGAACTGAACGTGGTTCAGTTCACCCCACTCAGAGGGAGGTCTCCCCAAGGAGGTCTCTATTGAAGATACAAGTTTCATTCGGCACTCGTCGACGTTTTCCCGAGAGAGACCTGCACGATCGGAATATACCGCATTGCAGTGTCGTGATCCGCATAACAATGTATGTTGGGAATATCCAACATATCATTGATGTGCAGGAGGAACAGAGTTGGGGATAGCAGGCAGCCTTGAGGTACACCAGCGTTCACAGGCTTGAGGTCCGAGCAAAAACCGTCGAGAACGACCTGTATGCGCCGCCCAGTGAGAAAACTGGTGATCCACTTGCATAAACTCTCGGGAAGCCCATAGGAAGGTAGCTTCGAAAGAAGCCTCTTGTGCCATACACCATCTAAGGCTTTTATCATATCCAGACTAACTGGCAGACCCTGTTCCTTGCTTTCAATAACCGCTGCCCAACGGTGCGTAAGGTATAACAAAAGATCACCAGCTGATCGACCACGGCGAAAGCCATACTGTCGATCATTGATCAACAGGTGATCCTCGAGGTACGTTAGGACCTGTCGGTTGATAATTATCTTCGTAATTTTGGAGAGAAGGGAGGTAATGGCGATAGGTCTGTACTTAGCTGGGTTCGAGCTATCACCTTTTTTAGGGGTCGGATGGACAAGGACACACTTCCATGAAACCGGGACTACGCCTTTAAGGTAAAAGTACCGAAATTGACTCGTTAGCACTGGAGTCAACTCAGGAGCACACGTTCGTAGCCCCAATGGAGAAATGACAATTTTGACGACATGCTTGCACTTTGCTCTAGCGATTTGCCGTTTGAAGAATCTGGAGGCACGGTTGTATTTCCTCTTCAGAATTATAGAGTTCGGATCCTTAGTGACTAACGTATTGGCCCATGCTTGATAAGCCTGCTGTTTGCCAGCTGCTGCAGTTCTGACAGACGCATCATCAAGGCCGCGATCTGCCACCAATTGGTACCACAGAACTTTCTTACTTCCTTATCGTGAAATCTTTCTTCAGTGTAGTAGATACAAGGAATATTTTTTGAACGTCTTCGAATGAATTAAGTTATATTTCAATAGTGAATGAATGAATTACTTGTCGAATATTATTTTTGAGTTACTTATTTTATGGGTGTTATTTCTTCTAAAAATATATATACTTAGAGAAAGTCAGGTAATGGATTTTTATTTGAAAACGAGTATACGGTTATAAGTGTTCTTCATTTTACATTGCACTTAGGAAACGCCACGCTCTAGTTACACGGTTTCAAATGCTAGGTTAAAAGCAACAAGAAACTCATTTTGTTTTTACTTTTACAGCACATTTGAATACATGTGAGAATGAATTAAATATTTTTTATCCTATTAAAATATGAATATTATAGAATAATAACTTTGAAGTAATTAAAATATATATGGGCGGAGATCCATTTTTCAAGTTGTTTTTCTGTAGTTCTCTATTATTATTAGACAAGTAGCCAAATATATACCAATGTCTAAAACAAAGTTGGAAAGCAGAAATGTAATATATACCTCATATATTAAATATTATTATAATATTAATTTTGTAGTACTACTAAATTTATTTAGGCCCGTAAATAGGAAATAATTACTAAAAATTTAAGCAAGCAAGTAACAAGCTTTGGTACAATTCGTTTATTAAGGCGTTCGACCTAATCAGTCATTATAATATATTGAACAATAAATTAATATGTTATTTGCGTTTTATACATAATGCAACTAAAATAAAAACGGAAAGACGATTTTCAGGTATATTAAAGTTTTAAAAATAATATTTCCAGGGGTTTAGATAAACCAATAGAAGTTTTTAAGGTTTAGGAACTTTTTGATTTTGTATCTGTTTGTTTGCTAGTAATCGGTGAACATACATTAAAAATATAAAATATTGTCGAAAATGGAAGCGCTCAGTGGTCTGAGATTTTTTAATTAAGAAAACATTTTTATTTATTAATGACTCAAATGTTAAGTCTATGTTAACACAATTATTAAAATATGTATTTTTCATGTTTCTAACCTGAACCAAAACCCAATTAACTTAATTAAAAAAAATAAACACATCCTGTGTTTAAATGAATTATTTTTTTCGTACCATACTGCACGCAAGATGACAGCATATAATTATTTTTCCTTTAGTTTATCTTTAAGCAAGAATATAAATAAAAGTGTGTTCTTTCAGATAAACGTACATAATAATTATCGGAATATATTTTAAATGGTTAAATGGAGGAAAAATTTAATAGTAATAGTCTGTCAGAATATTAAACTTGTGAAAGTTTAGAGCTGTAGTTACATTTGTTAAAAAAGTTAATTATAAAATATTTATTCTGTAAATTGCGAGTACAAGTGGTCACAAGCTATTATTGAGCGAAGCGAACGAAGTGAGCGGAGCGTTTCACTGGAGACTTTTTACATTCTTTGTCACGAAAAGACTCGAAAACTACTTTACGGAAAATTATGAAACTTTGCAATCAAAAAGATACACATTATTATGGTAATGATTTAGAAAAAAATTTGAAAAATCTTAAATTAAAAAAACTTTTTTTTAATATCATGTCAAAAAACTGATATCCCATTGAAGCCAATGGGAAACGATGGGTCAATACACTGGGCTCGCTTTGCTCAATATGCAAACGGCAATCGAGATTTTGCGAGCGCAGCGAGTCGAAATTGAGGGTTTGTTGGCGCCCCTAGTTTATTTTTTTTATGAATAGCAAATAAAATATTATTTTTAGTCTTAGTGTTTTGCTATAATATCAAAATTATAAATAAACTTATTTTCGACACTGTATCTTTCTAAGACTTCTTCTTATAAACTGTTTTTTTTATATTACTTAACGTACTAATTTAAGTTTATATTTATATTACTTATACTGATACAAATAAAAATGTAAATATTATCCAACACACATTCGCCACACTGTGCATGCCATTACTAAAGCACACACTCGGCGCTTTCGCCTGGAAAGGAGAGAAAACGTTTATGTTGAACTTAAGATATCATTTAAACTTTGTAAATTTAAGTTTACATTTTGTATAACTTTATATTGTGATATCCATATTGTGTCTAAGAGAAAACGCGCAAAAAATATGAAATATGCTCTAATATTTCCCAAACGCACATACTCGTATTTTTTTGAAATAACTATTAGTTTTTTATAGCCTACTAGCGAGACTGTCCTCGCTAATGAAATATAATATTGACATGACTGCTTTTGTCTTATTACTAATATTAAACACCGACACACCAGCAATGACGAAACAATTAATATAATACCTTATTACAGGAGCCGAATCTGAGCTTCTTATCTAATTAGTTTTAATTATGATTCGAGTTACCGCTACTTTACTTCCATTTGAGTCATAGAAATCAGGTTGGAAGCAAAATTTGAAACGATTATTCTAAAAGTTTTTTATGGTCATTAATTGAACTATCGTTTAAACTCTAAATAAATTAAGATATGATTTTAAACATTTCTGTATTTTTCTTTACTATTAAAATTAACAGTGAATAAGAATTCTGTTTTTCATTTCAAAATATTATAAATCCATGAACATTAAATAGTTAATATTTACATATTTATAAGTTATTTGTTATGTAATCACAGAGTAAACAGTGAGTTACCTTTACTTTACTTACCTGTGAGTTATTTGTTATGTAGTCGCATTAAACCTGGCAGGTACTAAGAACTCGCAGCTACTTAGCAACTCTGCACTATGGAATCTACCATGTCAGTGTACAATTAATATGTAACACGCCTGTACTTGTAAGAACAGTGCAACTCAAATGTATTATAGTATACTGTCATATAAAAATTGTAATGTAACTAACTGAATGTAACATCTTTTAAAATAGGTCACGATGATGTTTCAGATATTGAGTCGACATATTTATCTGTGCAGTATATTGGGTCTCCGAATTTTTATGTATAAATATTTTAACAATATAAAAACGAAAATAAAAATACTTCGTTCGACAGGGTCGATCGTGTTAGGTAGATTCCCGTCACGCGATTCTCGATATACAATATGCGAAGGTAACAATGAAACCGAGAATGCTATAAACATATAATTATTGAATGATTTACTTTAGTTGTGGGGGGGGGATGTCGGATCGGCAAAGAAAAACTAGCCAGCACTATTCTACTGGTCATTACGAGTCTTATGACGGGTCACTATGCATATATTGGGTGAGGGGGGAACCGCCACCCACCCCTATCTCATAAACGGGGAGTCAGATCAAAAAACTTTTCAGACAAAAAAGTTTCCTCTTTTAATTTGTTAATTTTCTAAGATTTTTCCGACGCTAAAATTTTGCCTCCTTCTGTGACTTTTTTCGGTTCTTAACTTTCAACCGCCCCAGCCCCCCAACCCCCCGACCGATTTGCCCCATTCAAGAACTTAACCTTCATTTTGTCCTTAAGAATGTGTATATCGAGTTTGAAAATCCTCTGTCAATATTTGCGACCTGTAGCGAGTCCCAAAGGTTTGCACTTTCACCCCCCCTCCCAACCACCTCTTTCACTTTTGCCAAAAAAACGAGATGCCATGTTTGTCCTACTAATTTATCCTATCGACCTGTGAAGTCAGATTTCGCCTACGATGAATTTGGACTGATGGATCATATATACATATATATATAGCAAGGTATATAAATTTTTTTTTTTCGACGGATTTTCAATCTCCAGTTCATAAACGGCTACTACCCTACTCTGGGGTCTGGGTCCCGTCATCGCATCGATTGCAATAGGTAGATTCATCTGTGGAATCTACCTAATATCAGTATTATAAACATTTAAACAGGAATGTGCTGCAGATTTAAGATTAAAGCTGCTAACGAACATGCATGTAGTTACAGAGAGTAAAATATTTTATTGTTTTTTATTTTTATTTCAGATTTGTAATACAATAAGCCCGTTCCATTTCAGAATTGGTACAATGTGCGCAAAAACTATTTTGAAACAATGAAATTTTTGAAAAAATAAAACTGAAGTTTCCTTGAATTGGATTTTAACATGCCTCTTCTACTTTATACAACAATATAAAAACAAAATATTTTCAAACTAATTTTGAATATGAATTTGTAATACTTTTTAGCAAAGAATAATAGAAAATTGTACCTTATTTATTGTAATTGTTTAAGTTATTTATTATGTTAGTTCAGTATTCCAAGGTGATTTGCCAAGTCACTATTGGTTCATTAAAAATGTGATATTAATATAGTTATGTTATATATTGCTGTAACGACTGGTTATCTTGAAGTTAATAAATAATAATAGCAGTGCATACTAACCTGTGGTAGCTGACGGTTGTGTCATGTCATAAAATGTTGTTGTAAACTAACAAGATATCAGTTATGACTAAGTTGGCTAGTTACATGCTCCCATAGGTATATAGGTATATTACGTTAATTGAATATACCTACATATCTATGAGCTTCGTTTAGATTGGATTTCATAATGGATAGGTTAGCTGTGCTATTGTCTTTCACATCAAGTGCTCCACTCCAAGGTGGTTGTTCTTTTGTGTTTTGTGTAAATAATAAAACCTAATTGTATACCAAACTTCAGTCCTCTAGGTCAATGGAAAGTACCACTTCTATTTATATGATCGATGTCAATGGAGCAGTCACAAAATACAGAAACTTTGACTGGCAATAATTTCTAAACTACTGATTTAAATTAAAATTAAAACATTCAAAACTCAGAAGCACCTGAGAGCATTTAATTATAGATATATAAAAAGAAAAACTTTATTTAAGTGATATTTTAAATAACAAATAAATTAAGAATTGAAACGTGGTTACATCCGACAATTGTAACTTATTGGCGGACGACCTAATTTTATGAATTAACTTAACTTAAAGAAACTTAAATAACAAACACTGAAATAAATAACTAACAATATGAAATAAATATTTTAATAATATTTGAAATTTTAATGTTATATTCCGTCTCACCGAGTTTCTTGTTTTCATATCGTACTAAGCTTTTTTCCAAATACACCGATTACATAAATAAACATTCAATTTGTTAATTTCGCAGACCATTAACAAATTTGTATGCTCCCGTTCATGTACACTAACAGACTAAACATTACTGAATAATATTTGAAATGCATAATATCCGAACTTACAATAGCCTGTTCAATGCCCAGTAGCTATGTATGCAGAACAAACTCTACAACTACTATATCCTGTAGTTATTATTCTGAATTTATTAGTTATCGATTTTTATTATTTTAGGAATATATAAACATAAATTGTGAAATAAAAATGTTGTTTTATAAAAAATAAACGGTTCCTTTTGTTTGTAAAGAAAAATCTTTTTACTTTGTACTTGATTCACAAAAGTTCGTTTCAAGAATAAAACTCTCGAATAAAATATTCCCCCCACATTTGCACGCAAATTCAGGCGATCAGCCAACTGTAAAATAATGCAAACACTATGAAGTTATGACAGTTTTATGGCTTAATTTTATTGGGTCAGTTGTGAAATTTATTTTGCTTAATAAGTTTTACCTACAAGGGACGTAATTTATGGAAATAATAACAATGATAATATTATAAACACGTAAGAATAATCATTAATTCAATTCAAATTCATAATTAAAGTTATAATATATATTAAACACCTGTGTCTTGTATGTCTTGTTTCTGTGTCTGGTGTCTCACATGAATATTATATCAACAGCAATGGAGTATGCATTTAAACCACCAGTGCTGCATGTATTTAAACCACAACACAACACAGGAAAAAGTCACTCTTAGACATATCTTTATTTTTAAAACACTTTTCACGCAAAATTATATACCATATTACAGGAATATCCCACACAAGCATGCTGTTTGTAAATTTTTTTATATCAAAGGCTGAAACACTTGTAAAGTAAAAAATATTTATTAATGAGACCTTGTAGAAATCTTATATTTATGTATGACCTGTGCAATTGCATCGCCGTGCATTAAAAGGCATTGGCATTTTTTTGCAGAATAGATAAAGCGTAATAGATAATTTTTTTAAAATAATAATTATAAATTTAAAACACAAACTTTTTATCAAAGTTTCCCATTAAACTTTCAAGCCATATGAGGTATGTATGTATGTATATGTATAATATTAGTCCGCGACTTGTATTGATAATGTGTTCTTTCATTGTAACGTATATGAAGAGAGGATAATATCGAATTTAAGTTCAGACCACTGTGGTCAACAATTTTCTCTTAATTAATCATGAAATTGAAAGACCCCAAAAATTTACTTGCAGACCGATAACAAAAAATAGAATGCTCACTTTTAAAAAAAATGTTGTTGAAAATAGTGGTTAAAGAAATGTAACCAATGATAATCCTAAAAATTTATATAATAAAGTTTTCGATTTATTGTTAAAGGATTTTAATAATATTTTTAAGCCAAAACGCTTACGAAATACTTTAAAATTAATTTAGTGATTGGGCTACCGTAGGAATATATAGAAGCAGAGAAAAATTATATGATTAATATGGTGAGAGGCAATGGAATCATGCTCCGGTATTCTTAAATAGAGTTAGAAATTTCTCTAGAATATTTAAGAACGTTTGCGTACAAGCTAAGTCCATTTATATTAATAATAAAATTTTTAATTCAGAAGATAAAATAAAGGCAACTTGGGATGTTTTATCTAGTTTTCAATGAAAATCTAGGGCTGCCAATGGACCTATAAAGTTGATAATATTGAAATAAATAAAGAATCAAAGGTGGTGCTGTTTTTGAGACATTTTTTACAGAAATCCCAATAACAGTCACACGTAATTTAAATTCCTCGTCATCTGTTGCAATCGCCGAATTGAAAACTTGAAACTTGAAATTGAAACTTATGCGGGTGCCGCGCTTCTTAAGCACATTTATGACGCATGGGAGAAGTCGCAGAATGCAATTGGGGTGTTTTGCGATTTGTCCAAAGCCTTTGATTGTGTGAACCATCGGACGTTGCTATGCAAACTAAACCACTACGGTGTATGTAGCGCTGCTCTTGATCTTATTGCCTCTTACCTGAATCAAAGAATCCAGACAGTTTACGTAAATAATTCTTAATCGTCTGGTTCTCACCTAAAGATGGGTGTTCCACAAGGATCTATTCTGGGCCCCTTTTTGTTTTTACTTTATATTAATGACTTGCCCTTTTTTGTTAAGGGTCGGTGTGACATTGTACTCTTTGCTGATGACACCTCGCTTATTTTTAAAGTTGAGCGTGATAGGATTAGTTATGACGAAGTAAATAGTACTTTGTCACGAGTCCTGCATTGGTTCGAAATTAATAATTTAGTGTTAAATGCTAAGAAAACTAAATGCATAGAGTTTACACTTCCTAATGTAAAAAGTAACAATTTTAACTTGCTCCTTAACAATGATGTGGTAGAACTGATTGACTCGACAAATTTCTTAGGTATAACTTTAGACAAAAATCTCCATTGGAACCCCCATATCTCAACACTCGCAGCCAAACTCAGCTCCGCCATGTTTGCTATTAGAAAAGTCAGACAATTAACCTACGTTAATACGGCTAAGCTTGTTTATTTTAGTTACTTTCATAGTATTTTATCTTACGGTATTTTATTATGAGGCAGTGCTGCCGAAATTAATTCTATATTTATTTTACAAAAAAGAGCTGTGCGGGCTATTTATAACTTAAAAGCTAGAGATTCTCTGAGAGATGTTTTTAAAAAAATAGGTATTCTTATAGTCGCTTCGCAATATATATTTAATAAGATATTATATATACGTCAAAATTTAAATAGTAACATAAAAAACAGTGACAGACACGCGATAAATACGAGAAATAAAAACAAACTCGTAACGCCAAAGTTTCGGCTTCAAAAAGTTAATGAATCCTTGATGGGTTTGAGTATACGCATATATAATAAAGTTCCACAATATATCTTAGACCTTCCATTTCTTAGTTTTAAATCTAAAATCAGAAGTTTATTATTAAATAAATCTTATTATAACGTTCAAGAGTTTTTAGTCATCATTTGCAGGATTTATATCATAATGTACATCACCTATTGTTATATTTCTTTTGAAAAGAGCAACTGTTGAGTTTCTGGCCGGCTTTTCTCAACAGAGCATCATTTCGAGCCGGTGGTAGCTTACGTACAGACTACACTGACCTTTATTTGTATTGTAGTAATTGACTTGATTCAAAAATGCGTGTAAATGCCTACTTGAATAAAGATATTTTGAATTTTGAAAGCAAGTAAAGAATAGCTATTACACTTGACACTGGACCGCTATTTCATAGGCATAATAAACTGCAAATTTGACTATACTTTTATAAGTTCATGTTAGAAGTATACAACTATACAGGCAGATTAGCATTCATTTTAATAATATTTTATACGTGAATTTTTAACCGCATCTCTGATTATTCTTATATAATGCTAACATTGGAATATCGAATTCAAAACAATTTATTACTCCCATGTTTAAAAATATTTATTAATGATATATTCAAAAAACTTCGAATACAGGTAAATCTCGTATACAACAATTAATAGAAATAATTATATAAATAAATGAAAATGATTAGTATGTGTATTGTATCAACCTTAATATTTTTCTTTGTATCATTTGAATAAAATATGGTTGAAATATAAATATCATTGTATTTTATGGATCTATTTTGAGACGGGTGTTACAAATGTATGTAGTAAATCTAACATCGTATTGAAGCAAATGATTTTATTTTTCATGTTTTGTAACGCATAAGCAGAAGTCCTTCTAATCCAATCCAACGTATTTGGCAATACAACCGATTTCAATTTTAGATAACGTTGGTAATACTTGTGATTGTCCATGAAATACAATAAAGGAACCCTGGCATGAACCACTAATGGTTTGTACAGAATACATTGAGAACGTTT
Organism: Melinaea menophilus ssp. n. AW-2005; assembly: GCA_918358695.1. Classification (NCBI taxonomy): domain Eukaryota; kingdom Metazoa; phylum Arthropoda; class Insecta; order Lepidoptera; family Nymphalidae; genus Melinaea; species Melinaea menophilus. The sequence goes on from OU911039.1 coordinate 2,384,462, forward strand.
ATTTAATTGTTGCTTAAAATATATTATTATTAAAGTGATTTTTACTAAATACTTGCTTTTTAAAACTAATTTCCAGTCTTTTTTAAAGATATTTCTAATTTCTATAAATAAACTTTCTTCGGCTCTATATTATATTGCATGAAATCGATTAACGTACTTAAATTATTAAGAGACTTTTATTAAAAAAGCAATGTATATTTGTAATAAAGTTGTGATAAAGATCCCAAGCTTTATTGAAATTTTTGGATCTTTATTCACAGTTACCAGTAACCAATGTTGATCTAAGGCTAAATATATACTCAGATAAAATTAATTAGAAATCATGGATTTAAGGTGTATACTTTCTTCACTATAAGGTATAGTTGGGCTCCTTCGAAATGGTGCTGTGACGTAGGATATAATAAAAATTTTATGGGAGGTTTTTGGTTGTAATTGTAAAAGGAATTGTAATTTTTTTGAGATATTTATTTTTACAAAAATGCTTTTTTTAACATTGACGAGTAGTTAATTTGTTAAGAAAATATTTTATTGTTATTGTAACGGTTTTAAGTAACCAATAACGTTAAGAAACTTTTGTTTTAGATTATAATATAATTTAGACTGTAAGTCACAGTTGCCCTTCAAGTAAATATCAAGTAGTAGATACATAGATAAAAAAATCAGCTCGAAAGGATTTTACCTTTGTCGAATATTTCAAAACACAGAATTAAATAAAAAAAACACAATATAAAACACATGTATGTAGATTCAAAAATATAATATATAAATTATATAAAAGGTGGTCATGGTGAACCATGCCAACAGTCACTAACTACTACACCCTTATTTTATAAGTAATGTTTTATAAGTCTAGAGAAATAAAAAATTGGCTGGACATTTTATAGTATATTTAGAACATTATTCAGTATTCAGTATATTATGTACTGAATTGATTACTGTATTACTTATATATTTTAACAGATCCTTTGGGATAATATTTAGAATAAATTTGGGATTTAATAATGAACGTCGATGGAATGATAATAAATAAATAAACATAAACTGAATCAAAAATTATTACATTTAACTTGTTGCTATAAATAAATACAAGATTATTTAAATTGATCCTCTACTTATCATAACGTAACCATTTCTATGAATCTTAGAATCACAAGTCGTTTTGTTACGCCAGGGTGCACCGTAACATTCAGTTGGTAATGTGCCAGGGTTGCGTGAAACGTAATTCAGTGATTTTTCTAAATAGATTTATTATTTTAAATGCAAATATATTAAAATTTATAGTAAAATATTTAATAAAATCCAACACAAACAAAGAAGTATATTATTTCATTATTTAAATGCTTACATTATCTATATATGTTTTAGTTATGTAATTCATATTTTTAGATAGCCGGAATGTCTAGACTAGTAACTGTATAACAAAATACAACAGACTTTTAGTAATTTTATGAGCATGATCAAAATCTTTGGAGCTCCGAATTATGTCTTTGCTAAATTTAAATTGTATTTACTCAACGTACACACAGTTTTTGCCACATTTAGTGATTTTTAATCAACTTTCGTTTTATATTAACTAATGAAATATTATAATATCTATTTATAATACCTTTATTTTAACATAATTATTATTACATTATTATTTCTGTAGTATTACAGCGATCCCAATTATCACTAAGATAAGTTGAAGAAAGAGGACGCTAGTGTAACCAAGGATATTATACAATATTAGAAAATATAACTTCATCCCAATAGTTCCATTTTTTTCCCACGATGCGACCACTGGCACTGTTGCTTTAAAAAATAACGTCTATTTTTTAGTCTTATGCGAATCATAACATTTCAATATTCACTGTTTTTTTCTGTTTTTACTTTCAATAAGAGTTTTTAATTGATTAAAATTTAATTTAATTTTCATTATTATTAAGCCTAACTACCTGTTAATTGCCTGAACTCCCAAATAAACCCATACTATATTTAAAAGCCATTGAAATTTTATTGCTCATTTATATTTATACTAGGATCCGCCAAACGTGCGCGGCAGGTGTTGAGCTGAGCCCTTCTCCCCCTCTCTTTTCTTGATAACTTTTGAATGGCAAAATTTTTTTTCAATCTGTTTTCGCTGTAACATCCGCGTTTGGCTCCAACATACATGAAAAAAATTTTAGCAATTATCTCGTCGCACCCTGGAGAATCCTAAACACAAAAAAGGTCTCCCAAACGGTTAAGAGCAATACTTCTAGCTTAGCATATTTTAAATTTATAGTTGTTTCAATTTAATTTATAGAATGTAACCAACTTCATCGCGTACAAAATATGCGTGAATATCTCAATTAATCGCACCTAATATGAAGCCTGATTTGCACAAGTGACGTCTTTTTATGTAACGAATTCGAGACGAACGAATTCGGGACCATAAAATAGGAAACTTATTTGTTGATAATACTGAAACAAGAAGGGTGGCTCTTAACGACTGTATTTATGTGTATCTTCAATGAAGTGAGACTCACAATAGGTAATTGACATGTATTGAACTAGAAAAAGGGTCAGACTTTATAACATTACCACGTTTTCAGCATTAAAGTTTTGAAACGAGATTGGATTAGAGATTGAACAATAGATTTCTTTTATTTTATTACTTTCGAATTGTTTATTAATAATACCGTCAAACTTTCTATTACTCCATATGAACTTGATATTGCCACAAAAGCTTGCATGTAATTATGTACGTCATATCTGCATCTTTATTTGTGTTCTTTAATGAGGTTATATATTTTTAAAACTTAACTGGTTTGTTTTAGGTTTCACTTAGAGATACAATTTATTTTAAATACATATTTTCCAAATAGTATGAAGAAAGTAAATAAAGAAGGGTCTTAAAAATTTTATCAATAAAAGAACAATCAAGATAAGTAATTTCCTTCCAGTGAGAAAATATTGTACTTACTTTATGGAAAGGACAGCAAATGAAAGTAAAAAGTCTATGCAAAGGTTCAAAAGGGTTTAATTAAAGCACGGCTGTTTTTCTACCCGGGGTATTGTAAGTAATTAGAAAGCTTACCTCACTCGAGTTTACAGCTTCACTTCAAAACAAATATGAGGAGTCAGTTAAATTTAAGAACGGATTTTTTAAAAAATATATTTTTTTGTTATGTATTTTACAATAGTTTTGACAGTGTCTAAACTTTAAAATATTTTTGTCAGTTATATTTTTTGAAAACCTGATATATGACAATATACGCCCACAAAATAGGAAGTCAAGTAAAGTTGTAACTTGTGAATGTACGATATAAAATCTAACGCGTACTGTGTTCACAAATGTTCACTTTAGAAACTGCGATGCAATTTAGGAACGACCTCAAGGGAGACGCAATTTTATTCATGAAACGAACTTGAATGGGGGAAATGGACTTCGATTTCGACGAATAACATTATTTATGTATGATATGTGTGATGGCTATGGTTGAGTGACAGCCGCGAAATAAGTGAAAATATTAGCGACACCTTGTCAGCTTACTTCGACAAGGAATAATGACATTTTTTGTTCAAATCAACACCTGCTCTTTGAATAACTATACTTGAAAAATACAAAATACAACACAAAGTACTGATTTATAGAGATACGAAATGCCTATTTTAATAATAAGTACATAATTTAATTACTTTAAGGACATGGACGACCATGTCAGAGTCTACGCGTGCCTCTACAGATCCCATAGTGGTAATGCAGAAACGTACCAACTCTTGGGCCATGTTCAGGCGAAGATTGACGATCTGCTTTCACAGACTCCCTCCGCTGAAGTCGTAGTCCTTGGGGACTTCAATGCGCACCATGCCGATTGGTTAGGGTCATGTGCCACCGACTACGCGAGGCGATCTGTGTTTGATTTTGCTGTGGCAAATGGTCTGTCCCAATTGGTCAAGACGCACACTCGTCTACCAGACGTGGACAGCCATATGCCCTCTTTGTTGGATCTTCTACTGACTACACATCCCGGAAAGTACCAAGTCACTGTCGAGGCTCCATTAGGGTCCTCTGATCATTGTCTGGTAACGTTCAACGTTCGGCTCGCACAAGACCTGCGACTCGAGGCGTTTGGCACTACAAGTCAGCGGATTGGGATGGAATGCGGTCTTTTTTTGCATCCTACCCATGGGGGCCAATTTGTTTCCCTTCCGATTATCCTAGTGGCTGCGCTGCGGCTGTATCTGATGTGATACTACAGGGCATGGAACTATTTGTACCAAGCTCTGTGGTACCACTTGGTGGCAGATCGCGGCCTTGGTTTGATGCGTCTGTCAGGGCTGCAGCAGCTGGCAAACGGCAGGCTTATCAAGCTTGGGCTAATGCGTTAGTCACTAAGGATCCGAACTCTAGAGTTCTGAAGAGGAAATATAATCGTGCCTCCAGATTTTTCAAACGGCAAATCACTAGAGCAAAGTTCAAGCATGCCGTTAAAATTCGGGATCAGCTGGCAAAGTAACCGCCTGGCACGCGCAAATTTTGGGCGCTTTCAAAGGCCACTCTGGGCAACTTAAGCCAGCCGTCCCTACCGCCGTTGCACATGGGGAATGACTCTCTGGCCCACACGGCAAAAGAGAAAGCCGATCTCTTAGGCACTCGTTTCGCCTCCAACTCGACTTTGGACGACCAAGGGAAGACACCGCCTATCATCCCCCGGTGTCAGAGGTCAATGCCGGAAATAGTTTTTCGGCAAAAAACTATCAGGCAGACTCTATTTTCCTTGGACGTTCATAATTCGAGTTGGCCGGATGGCATTTCTCCACAGGTGCTACGAACGTGTGCCCCTGAGTTGACTCCAGTGCTAACGCGTCTATTTCGGCTCTCCTACCTTAAAGGCGTAGTCCCGGTCTCATGGAAGTGTGCCTTTGTCCATCCGATCCCTAAAAAACGTGATAGCTCGGACCCAGCTAACTACAGACCTATCACCATTACCTCTCTGCTCTCCAAAGTAATGGAGAGCATTATCAATAAACAGCTCATAACCTACCTCGAGGATCACCAGTTGGTCAATGACCGGTAATATGGCTTTCGCCATGGTCGATCGGCTGGTGATCTTCTGCTATATCTTACGCACCGTTGGGCAACTGTTATTGAAAGCAAGGGAGAGGGTCTGGCAGTTAGTCTGGATATGGCGAAAGCCTTCGAGCATGTATGGCCAAAGGGGCTTCTTTCGAAGCTACCTTCCTATGGGCTTCCCAAAAGTTAATGCAAGTGGATCACCAGCTTCCTCAGTGGGCGGAGCATACAGGTCGTTCTCGACGGTTTTTGCTCGGACCCCAAGCCCGTGAACGCTGGTGTACCCCAAGGCTGCGTGCTATCCCCAACTCTGTTCCTCCTGCATATCAATGATATGTTGGATATCTCCAACATACATTGTTATGCGGATGACAGCACTGGGGATGCGGTATATTCCGGTCGTGCAGGTCTCTCTCGGGAAAACGTCGACGAGTGCCGAAAGAAACTTGTGTCTTCAATAGAGACCTCCCTGGGGATGGTCTCTGAGTGGCGTGAACTGAACCACGTTCAGTTCAATCCTGAGAAGACGCTAGTTTGCGCGTTTACCACTAAGAAAACCCCATTCTTCAAGAGCACTCCCCTCATTGACTCGCCAAGCATCAGAATACTGGGTCTCGACATTTCGAGCGGTTGTCAGTTTCGTAGTCATCTGGAGAGCAAAGCCAAGCTGGCTTCGAAGAAATTGGGAGTGATCAATAGAGCGAGGCAGTACTTCAAACCTGACCAAAGACTTGCACTCTATAAGGCGCAGGTCCGGCAACACATGGAGTACTGTTCTCATCTCTGGTCCGGATCACCCCAATATAAGCTACTACCATTTGACCGCGTACAACGGAGAGCCGTTCGAATTGTCGGGGACCCGGTGTTCTGCGAACGGCTGGACTCTTTGGCATAGCGTAGAGACGTGGCTTCTTTGTGCGTCTTCTACCGCATTTACAACGGGGAGTGTTCCGAAGAACTATTCGATCTCATGCCTGCCGCCGAATTTCATCACCGCACAGCGCGCCATCGCCTCCAATACCATCCTTACCACCTGGATGCGTGGCGATCCTCCACTGTGCGGTTCTCAAGGACATTTTTTCCACGTTCCACTCGCTTGTGAAACGAACTCCCTTCGGCGGTATTTCCAGATCGGTACGACATCGGTAGGAATAAACGCCTTTTTTGAAGGTACCCCTTCAAAAAAGGCGTTTATTCCTACCTACAAGGCCGGCAACATTCTTGTAAGTCCTCGGATGTTGCAAGAGTTCATGGGCGGCGGTGATCACGGATGGACCGTGACCCGCCAGCTCGTTTGCCCTCCTCTGACATAAAAAAAAATTGCAAACATGCTTATAGTTTTATTGATATCGGTCGGTTGTTTTCTATTGTGGTTGAGACTTAGTTAATATTATATAAACAATATAATTATAATAATTTAGAAATTTCCATTTGTTTTTAATTCATTTAACTTTGTGGTTGGTCAAACAATAAATAAAGTTGTGTTTCAAATACACACCTATGATGTCTAAACATAAATAAATTTAAACAATTCAACCGCAGTATAAATTGTTATGGATATTAATTAAACATTATCAATTTCATATTACCTATGGAGCGTAGGCACTTTATGTTTGTACAAGAACCCGTAGTAATTAATTTACAGAGAGACTATTTAGCGAAAAAAATATCATCAACCCGAATATTACCAGAACCTTCTATCTTTAGGACTCAGATCCCTAGTAAGTTTGTTAGAAAAAAATAGTAAATTTACTCGTAAGAATCTTAGAAAATATAACATTAAACAACATTTAACAACATTACTAACATTCAATTAAAAAAGTTACTTTTAGGTTACTGATAAGTTGTTTCATAAGTGTACACAAGGGGAAAACCGAAAATCGTTTAGGCGTCTTAAATAGTTGCTCGCCAGACGGAATATAATAAATTGATGTGCTATTTGTAGATAGGTATTAAAACTGTTATTTGAAGTTTAATATTTCTTTGCATAATAAAATGCTGCTGAGGCTGCACAAGAGATGATTTTGACACTGTACTTTAGCTACAGAACTATTAAAAAACGGTAAGCCATGACGAAGATTATTTTTTTTTGATTGTTATGTAAAAGAAAGAAAGTATTGTTAATATTTTTTTTAAGTTAATTTTATATACTTATTGTAATATAGTATTTATTTACTTATAAATCTGAAAGTGAGAAAAAATAAACGAATGTCAGACTTAATGTTTGGATAATTATTATGACAGATTTTGGCTTAACATACAAGAAACTTAATTTGATAACAGAAATGAACAACAATTTAAATATATTTACACTAATACTTGTATGTGTTTTGTTTTACGATGTATTTTGATTTCTAATAAAATTTTATTTTACAGAACGGAAAATCTATAGTAGCAAAAATGTTCTATCTTAAATTTGTTTTATATATTTATGCATATTTGGTAAATCGAAAGGCAAGAGTATAAAATACATAGTTATAAGTATGTGGTGGAGTGAGAAAGTATTTATAGGCTGTGTTAAAAGAAAAAGAGGATACATGAAAGAGTAACAAAATACCGGTGACATACAATAAAGTCAACATTTGACTTTTGGTACCTAGGTTCCTTGGTTCAAGATCGAACTGTAAAACGTAGATTGAAGGAATAAATCTATAAAACAGTTATACGACCTACCGTGTTCTCTGGATTGGATGCTGAGCTACAATATATATAATAACATGAAAGGTGACGGGATGTGGCTGAAATGTTAATGTTGAGGTGGATGGGTGGTGTTATAAAAATAGATAAAGTAAAAGTAAGTTGTTATAAAAATAGATAAGTAAGTAAAATGAGTCTGTAAGAAGTACTTTGGAAGTATTACATGTGAGAAAAAATCTTGGTGAGATTATTATACCATACCTGTAATGCGGAATGAAAAGCATCTAAGAAGAGATTTAAGTAAGAATGTTGATTGTCATAATAGAAGAGGGACTGTAGAAGAGATGGACGGAGTGCGTAAACCATGATATGGGGAAGAAGTATGTATCGGTTAAGATTTCGTATGATATGATAGCGTACAGGATTTGTCATATTAGGGCGACCCCAAATAATTAGGATAGAGTCAGGTAATGACCACAATATATACTTATATAATAGATAGATAGATAGATAGATAAGCTCTTTATTGCACACAAAATTAATACAAGGAAACAAAAGTAGTATAAAAAAAAAACAAAATATGCAAAGGCGGTCTTATTGCTAAAAGCAATCTCTGACAGACAACCTTCAGGTGAAAGAATTTCAGTAATAAGTACGGGATAGTGCTAATACGAGAAATATTACTTAACCTTTAACTATGGACGTCATTTTTTTGTTACACTACCATGGACGCGCGGTCTCTCGGACCGCTATGTTCTGAAGTCCAAATATTACGTAAATACCAATTTTATTTGTACACTTTTGTATTTATTGTTTTTTAGGTATATTAAAATTAATAATTTCGAGACTTTTAATCAATCTTTCTTTATTTGTAAATAAAATAAAGCATACTAACAATTAAAGGCACTTTTTGGCATACATTTACTAGAGATCAATTTTAGGACGGAAAACTTGAATGAATTAAACTTTTTAGAAAAAATAACAATCAAAACTATTAATCTAAAGTTTAACCTAATATAAAAACGAGTAAAAGTCTTCTCAAATTAAAATACAAAATTTTTGACATTGGTCCAATTGTTTAAAATTATTGGCAGTTCTTGCACAAGGGTGATGAACACTGTAAACATATGACCTTCCTACAACTTATACAAGTGTAATTGGACTTTCTCTTTAGTTTTGGTGGACAAAGACGACATGTTTTTCGCTTTAATAAATCAATTTCCTGGCTAGGGGGTTCATCTAGGAGCGTATCTGCCCCTAAAACTCGCCTCATTGTCATTTTCAATTCGTTTGATATATTTGGTTTTATTGCTCGTCTTTGCATATGCGGAACGACTAAAGATCTTTCAATTTTTTTGCTCTGATGCTCATTGTGTAGTACATGAGTATTTATACCACACAAGTCAAGAATGCGATATAAAATGACCATAGGCCATCTTCTCGTTCGTCGACTACTTGAGTAAATGGAACAATTCTTGTCAGTTTCGTCTACTCCTCCTTTAGTGGATTGTAGAATTGTATAATCTCGGGTTTATATGTAATGCTATCTATATTGTTATTATGATGCATCGAGGAAATCAAAAGTACAGCTTTATTCGACTTTGGGAAGTGTAAACATAAAGTTTTGTCTTTCGTGAAGCCAAATAAAGTGGAACCGACTTCTCGAAACTTGTGCGGCTGAAATTGTAGTGGAATCTCCCTCTTATTTTTAAAAGTTCCAACGTATGTAAGTTTTCTCTTAGACAACTCATCCTAATAATCATAAATAAATCATAATAATTAGGTCGCCGTCCTTGAAGTTCTAAAAGGGGCACGTTATCACCTGAGCTATCAATATTGGGACTGATACGTCTTATAATATTACTGGCTATATTAGGGACATCGGTATTTCCTTGGAAGTCTTCAAGTTCACTTATATGATTCTGGATAAAATCATTTTCAAATATCAAGCAATCCTCAATAGTTTCTTCGTTATCAGACTTATCCGACTCTAAAAGTAAATCATATACTTCTTTTTCAAAAGAAGGGTTCTCAACTCGCCATATTTTGTTGATGTTGACGTTCTTTTTGATGTGGATGCACGTTGATCAATATTCATTGACATTTTGAATGGAAATAACCTAAAACAATCAAATTAAACAAAATCACCGTTTATATTATTTACGAAGGAAACGTGGACGTGCGGTCCGACAGACCGCAGTTAAAGTATAAAGTAATATAACTCACCTAATTTTTGGCCGCCGACACAACCTCTCATCTCAACAAACGTTTCGGCACTAAAACTAAAGCTACTGAGCGCATTAAACGCGGGGAGCAAGGGAAAAGGGATAAACACAAAAATTACAAACTGCAAGCGGTCTGTGAGACCGCGCGTCCACAGTTAAAGGTTAAAATAGATGCATAGAATAAAGCATTAATTATTTCCACATATGGCTTATAAACATTTAACTAATTAAATTACTTTTAAATAAATATAATATTTATAATAAATTAATTATATATATACATATAAACCTACATATATACAAATAATATAATTAAATATATATACAAATACACACATATATATATATATATATATATATATATATATATATATATATATATACATATATATATATATACATATATATATACATATATATATATACATATATATATACAACTAAATACATAACTATATATACATATACTAAACTGAGATAAATTCCTACATAACGACAGTTAATATTGACGATAATGACCAACGAAAGTGTTGCGTGTAAATTATTCTAAAGAAAGGTAATAATTAAATAATCTATTTTTAAATGAAACTAGCGATTGTGAGCATCTGATATCTGGGGGTAGCATATTCCAAAGTAATACTGCCTTAACAGTGAAAGATTTACCGTAGTAATTAGTTTTAGCCGAGGGCAACATTAATTTATTGTCACTTTTTGAGCGAAGTTCGAGTTGACTAACTCCTTCCGAACCCAAAAAAGTGAATCTTTCTTTTAAATAGGAAGGGTTACAAGGATTATATAGAATAGAGTAAAGAAGTGAAAGGATATGCATGTTTCGGCGTTTTCTAATGGTTAGCCATTTTAGTTGAGTACGACATTCAGATACATGATCAAATTTGCGTAGGCTGAAGATAAACTTTATACACAAATTTTGAAGCCGTTCTAGTTTGTTGAGTTGTTCTTCAGTTACATCTGGATAACAACAATCGGCGTAGTCCAAAAGCGGTAGTAAAAGGGTTTGTACTAAAGAGATTTTCGTCTTAATTGGCAGAAGATGCTTCCAACGTTTTAATGAAGCAACAGTAGCAAATATTTTTCTACTTACTTCCGCAATCTGCACCGACCAAGAGAGCGTCTGGTCAATGTGGAGACCAAGGTTTTTGACCGAATTTCGAAAGACTAACAAGGAATTATCAAAATAAACACCAGGTAGGGGCTTACTAGAAATTTTGGCGAGCATCTTAGGGCTTCCGATCAAAATGACTTGGGACTTCTCAGGATTGACACGAAGTCCATATGCTCTGCTCCATGTGCAAATACGTTGTAAATTGCTATTCAAATTGTCAATGGCACTATCCATATCATCAGCAAGAGCAGTGACATATATCTGTAAGTCATCAGCGTACAGGTGGAAAGAAGATGTTAGAAATTGGGTAACAGTATTAATAAAGATGGAAAATAAAAGTGGTGATAGGACACTACCTTGAGGTACACCAGAAGTAAGTGGTTGAAAGGAAGAGGATTTATTATTAACGTGAATACGTTGAGTACGATCATACAAATAGCTGTGAAACCACTTAATAACGTTCTCAGAGACATTGATAGACCCAAGAACAGCCAACAGTAATTCAAAATCAACCGCGTTAAAAGCATTGCTGAAGTCGAGCAAAGCCAAGATACTAAGTTGTTTATTGTCCATGTTATGCCGTAAGTCATCACAAACTTTTATAAGTGCTGTAGTGGTGCTATGTCCCCTTTGAAAACCAGACTGAAATTGAGAAAGAATATTATGTTTGCAGATATACTTATTTAGTTGGACGTGGACAATACGTTCTAATACTTTGGACAAGAAAGGAAGGATTGAAATAGGACGAAAGTGAGACATGGATACGGGATTATTTGTTTTAGGTAGAGGAATAATAAGAGCTTTACGCCAAGCACTTGGGAATTGACAAGAAGAGAGTGAGAAGTTTAAAATATGTGTTAGCGATGGTAAAATGGAGTCTATCATTAAAAGAATCATTTTGCGGTTGATTCCATCACAGCCTGTGGCGTCAGACTTAATTGCATGAACGTGTGACCTGACGTCACTATTAACAACCGGAGTAAAGGAAAAGTGGGGAATAAAGGGGATGAAAACAGAGCTAAGTTGATCGAGAGTAGTTTTTTTTAACTTACTGTTCATTGGTAGTGCAGTAGTGAAAAATCTATTCAGAGCTTCGAGGTCTAGATTATTGGAAATGTTAGATGTTTGACGTCCAATTCCAAGTGAATTCAAAAATCTCCATGTTCTAGCAGAATTATTGTTCTCGATAGTACTATGTAAGTACTGCCGTTGAGCATCTCTGCATACCTTATTGCAATGGTTACGGATCTGTTTATACTTATAGAGATTATCGTCTGTTGGTTTTAATTTGTACCTAGATTTTGCTCTATTGCGTTTTGCCATTAGATTTTTAATGTCCTGAGTTAGCCATGGTGCAGGTAGATGCTTAAGTTTAATGGGTCGGAACGGAGCGTGTTTATCAAAAAGATCAGTTAAGAAAGAGTTAAAAATATCTACCTTCTCATCGACCGTCTTAGCAAGGAATATCGTATCCCAGTCGATGTCATTAAGATCTTGCATGAATGCATCATTATTAAAACCTTTAAAGCTACGACGCATGACTACGGTAGGTCTAACCTTAGGTGGACGAACTTTATAGGATAGGAAAATTAGGTCGTGATATGAGAAAGCTTCAGCTGGTAGTTGACCGTAGCATTCAGCGTGCTGTAAAGAGGAAACAAAGCAAATGTCGAGTAGAGATGGCAGACAATTTGGAAAAAAGTGAGTTGCTTTGGACGGGATGGGATAGAGATTAGAGGAATTAACGATATTTAAAAGACGCTTGGAACGGGCATCATTTTTAAGTAGGCACGTATTAAAGTCACCCATTATAATTGTATGATGAAAATTAGGTGAATAAAGTTCAAGTAAACTTTCAAACTTATCAAAATAGTCTATGTGAAGCGAGGGACTATAGAAAACTCCTAACAATAGTTTCAGACGGCCAAATAAGACTTCAATAAGAATATGCTCCGAAGATTCTGAATACTTTGCATCGGACTTACTGAGGATAGTGAAGGGAATATGGTTACGAATATAAATAGCAACTCCGCCAGCGCCCTTCCCCAAGCGATCATTTCGAATGAGATGAAAATTAGGTAAACAAAATGCAGATGAAGGCAAGGAGGGCTTAAGGAAAGTCTCAGAGACTAATATAGCATGGATGTTATTAACGTCAAAAGAGGATAAGAGATCGTGATAGTGTGCAGGGATACTCTGTGCATTTACATGTACTACATTAAAGTTTTTAGGAAATGGCGTGAAAGTGGAGTGAAGTAAAGAAGAAAGAGAAGAATAAGAACTTTGAAAACTGTCGTCAGAAGACGAGGCGGTAAAATAATTACCAGTGTCGTCATCAGAATTAATAATACACTTAGTGACATCATTTAAACTCATAGTTAATATATATTTTAATTTTTAGAATAAATAAATAAAGCAATATTAATAAATAAATTAAAGAATTAATAAATAATAATAATAAAAATAATATAACAAAAAAAAATATAATAATAATAATAATAACAATAATAAAGTGTAAATAAAATGAAATATAATAAAATTACTAGTTTATCCTTTCACCCACCAGTATCAAAACAGAAACTACAAAACAATACATTATTGAAATAATATCTTACTATTTACTTTTATAGCTAGTGCCATTTTACTGTGTAAAAAAATATAAAGGAATAGTTATTACTCTCTAAAAATAAAACATGATCATAATGAAAAGAAGAAAAAAAAAAATTAAAAAAATTAAAATAATAATAATAAAAAAAACGTATACACACTCATAATTATGATAAAAAAAAAACAAAATAAAAGCTATTAATATTGTTTCAAATAAAAGATAACAATAATTGTTAACAAAACAAAAAAAAAAAGAAAAAAGTACAAATAATAATAAAAAAAAAAAAATAATAATAATAATAAAAGTGAAAGTAAAAGCTAAATAAAATGTACAACTAAACAAAATAGAACCCTTTTAAATTAAACATTTTCTGTTTTACAAAGGTGTTAAAGTATTTAAATATTAGATTAAGTAGAATACGTATAACCGAACGTGTGCCACTCCTAGACACCGAACGTTGACAGCTGATAACTGACATCTGACAGTAAGCGATAGCAATTAACAAAATAAACAGTGTACCTGCTACCAAGTTAAGTAATTATATTTATGTTGAATTATAATTATTAATATCAACATACAAAAAGTGTTACAAAGCAAGTAAAAGAGTGACAGTTGCAAAGTTGACAATATATAATACATCTATTCAATTCATCTATCAATATTGTAACACCTTATAAGAAAGAAGACAAAATAAATATAAAAATACACAAAAAGAAACTACTTAACATGCAAGACTCAAACAAAACAATGTTACTTACAGCTACTTCTTGCCTACCCTTTTAGGCCTAACATTGGGTACTTTGTGATCCTTAGCTGCACAGTGTCCTGTAGAAGTAGTGGCAACGGTGATGTTTGCTGATGGCAATTCAATAGATGCGTGATGTAAATTATTAAACTCTGCCATTGTCGAAATGCGCTTATGTGAACCATCGACTCCAATGACCACCACATAACCATTTTTGGTCCAGCAGTTTGTCATGCCAAATCTCTGTCGAGCCGCCACAAACACATCATGCCGATCCTTTGTGAGAAACTCTGACAATGTGATACCAGTGTTCTTCAAGCTAGTCTTTGCAAACCATACCCTATTCCTGAGAGCAATATCATGAAATTTGACAAGAATAGCTCGAGGTTTAGCAGAGATCGCTTGGCCAAGGCGGTGACAGCGACTGATATTTTCGACCTGAACGTCAGGTATTTTTAGTTGGTCAGAAATAACTTTAACAAGAGTGGCAGCAACCTTCTCATTCTTATTCTCTTGTATTCCATGGACCAGGAGAATTTTTCTTCGGGATCTCATCTCCAGGTCATCATATTTTTCTTCTAAGAGTCGAAGTTGTAATTGAAGGCCTTCAAGAGCACTTAACACAAAGTTCCTGAAGATAGTAAACTGTGCTGCAATGTTGGATGTCGGACTTGCTGCTGGGATTGAAGAGGACTGGAGACCCTTTTGGAATTCAGCCATTTTTCCTTCAAAGTGATCTCTAAGTTCGGAGATAGTGTGTTTTAGAGATTCCATTTTAGTTGAAGTAAACAGTGTAGTTTTGTGAACAATTATATAGTATGATTTAGTTTTCGGGGCACCGTGGATATTTTAATACAGGATAGTACTTCTGGTAGGTAAAAGGATAACTCACATTTACAGCATTACAATGCTTATTATTTGAAAAAATAATTAATTTTAAACAATATAAATTCGGAGAGACAAAAAAACATATGTTCACTATTTGGCATCTACCCGCGAAAACTACATCTAATATATTTATTTAGTAGGATTTATCTATACAAAACAATATTTTCGACAAAACTTTAATTATAATTATTCAAACAGCTCTATTCCAAAATAAAAAATTTGAGTTAAACAATTTTTTATTTAAAAGTAGGTTTTTACTAATAAAAAATACTCTACCTGGCATAAACCATATTTTTGTTTCATAGACTCTGAGAAAACTGAAATATAATGTTATTAGAGTACCACCAACATAATACTTTAAAGAGGACTGAAGTACTGAAACAATAGTCCTCTACAAACAAATACACTCGTTACTAAAGCAATAAACTCATGTCGCGTGGACCATTTCTTTTATTTCGAGTAACGCTTTGTTGTTTTATAAAAACAAAAAAGAATCTGGTAAAGCTTTTCGTTCGAAAATTGTATTCTCAAGAGATTTATCAAATCGTTTCAGTGCGGAGATAATCCGAGGTAATCCCCGTTTCTAAAACTTGTGTATTTTATTCATTTTGGACCCGCAATTAGTATTAAATGGTATTTACTTCATAATGTTAAGATAAAGTATCCAACTAACAAGAACAGCGTTCTTTAATTAAGATAAATTGATTGATTTACGGACACTTGTTTCTTATTAGAAGTCAATAAAAAACTAATTAGTTTTGAATATCACATTTCATGGTACGTATGACACAATATTGATTGGTTTATTAATAATTTGCTTAAAAAATATCTTCGAAACTTTTACAAAAAAATAAATTTTAATAAAATTACATTTGTGTATTAGAAATGTCGCTGAAGGAATGGAAGAGATCTAGTAAAGAAAACATTATAACTTGAAATTTAAATCATCATTATATTATTAACTTACACCGAAACTGAAGAACATTAACTCAATAAGTTGTTTTAATGTCAGAGATAATGAATATCTAACAAATGCAATATTTGTTTTTTTAATATAAATGACTCACTCACCAATACCAAATAAAGAAACCGTTAATAAAAATATCAAACGAAATTGTCAGAAGCGTAATGAATATTGAATAAATATAAATTAATAGTAGTTACCATTTAATGCTCCTCTACAATGTGATCTTTGTTGACTGTCATTCGCATGTGCCGCTTGACTGACGCGTGACGGATGATGAACGCACCGATATCCTATGAAATTTACGAATGAAATTTATCTCGAGAGTATTTAGTATAAATTTGATTTATTACTGAGTCAATAGGTTTTTTAATACCAGTGTGTCGCATTTTGTGTCAATCTAAATAAAAATCTCTTTTTTTCCAATATTTATTCTATTTTACTAATTTAACCAAAATACAAACATAAAGAAAAAATTATGGTTTTTATGAATATAAACACAATTTTTCTTTATTTGTTAAATATTATACAAACACTTCTTAAATGCCTGTCAAGGCATAATTTTTTTTAGGCGTTGAACGTTTGTAATGCTGCTTAACTTCACAACATTACATTTATAATGAAGGAAATGATGGAAAAAAGTCAGCAGAGTATCTCAAAGTTAAAGAGTTCTTTAACAAGTGAGAAAGTTCCTGAAAAATAATAATACTTGTACTGAGGAATTTATTTCAAGCACTTAGGCACTTCACAGACAATGGCTTCGTTCAGTCAAGGATTGAATTTTCTGTGATTTCTGTTATTATAGCTCAACTTATTATACATTTCTAGATATACAATAGTTTAGTTATTTTATTTTCAGAACAAAATATTATCATGTTATGTGAAAATTTGGAAAGCGATTATAATATTGAAATCAAAAACGGTATAACATTGTGAAAGAGGTTATTAAATTCACTTACATAATACTCGTGACTTACACGTGAATTTAAGAAGCAGCGGTGCGAGGAGAAAGGTTTCCGAGGTAGAGTTATCGAAGATTTATCCGATATTCCCCGCCTTCTTATGCAAAATAAAGGCCGACCCGAGCGCCTGTTCTTGACATGAATTGCACGCCAAGGACTGGAAAGAAAGAACTATTATAAAAATATAAGAATCTGAACCCGTTATTTGCAATGTTTGAATATGAAACATAAATCGTCAAGCGACACAATGGAGTTAAAGGCAGTTACTGCTTAAAACTACGGAGTAAATTTAAAAGAATAATTGTAATGATTTATTTTTTGAAGAAAATGGTATTATAGAAATATAAAATGCACAGTGAAAGTAAAAACCTTTTTTTCTGGCCTATTTAATAACACTTATGTTTTGATAAACTTGATTAAAATACGTAGTTTAAATATAATATATAATTTTTTTCTTCACTAAATATTTAGGCTAAATATTCAATAAAATAACACGACGATAGTATATGAATGCGGATACGCTGTGCCTCAAAGTATTTTCCTGTAATATTTAGACGGCAATTTTGTTGGATACCCCGTGCTACAATGTTCTTGGGGATTCCAATATTTAAAGTAATGGCCTAGGAGCGAGCTAGAAACTGCTCTTCAATTTTGACACAATCTTTTGCTTCCTCAGTTGAAATACAAAAATATAGTCTTGTAGTTTTATAACGGCAAAAAGGTAATAGTTATATAAAGAAAGTTATAGCATTATAGCAGTAAATTATTATGTTAAATATCCTAAGAAGATCTTTTTTCTTATATCTACAAGTCAAATGATTTAATTACCAAATTATTTATTTCATAACTGTTGTCTTCTTTGAAGTTAAAAATGTTATGTATATAAATGAAGTTAACTAAATCACTGACTATTATTTTATTAAAAGAATATATATGATACATTTGTATCAGATATATTAAGAGACCATTTATGTTATTTCGAGTAATGCTTTTTGTTTTTATTAAACCAATAAGAAGCATGTAGGAACGTTTTCCGTTTGAACATTTTCTAAAGCAGTATCCATCATATCGAGACACCGGGATCTGCAAGAACGTTTTAATCCCTAGCTTTGCTACAACCCGGAGGAAATCTCTGATTCTGCAACTCACGTATTTTGTTTTTGCTAAAACACCGCATTTAATATCAAATACTCTCATAATAATAAAATTTGAATTTAATAAAAAAATTACATTTATGAAACTCTCTTTTTTATTTTATATAAAAGTAAAACAGATATGAATTTAATTCAAAACAGTTTTGCATACCCTGAAATTTATATATGTATTATAAGATAAAGCCTTACTTCTTAGACAATGGATACCTAAGTAAGTTATTATAAATATGTTATTACAACAAATATCTTTTAATGAAATATATAAATTAGATTAAAATATTAAAAAATGTATATTAGCATATAAGGCCTAATTTTTGTAATAAAAAAAACACTCTATTAAAGGGATGAAACTTAAATATCCACGCAAGATTCTAGCAAGAATTTTAACTTCAACTGTTATTTGCACTGTGTATTAACTTTACGATCCAACGATTCTGCTTGGTTATTATTTAGATACTTCGTTATAAATCCGTGATACATTACACTTGCCCACTCTGCTCTGACGCCACAAAAATCTGTTAGGTCGAGCCGCTATGAATTGTTAAACTCTATGAACGTATTTTTCGCACACGTACTGAATTCATCTCGCTGTAACTTTACGATTTAAAAAGATTTACAATTTGACGCTGGGTGTGTTTCGTAGTAAACAACTTTTATATACTAGGTACTCACTTCACACTTTAAATATCATGTTATATAAATGAAATTTACAATTTGACAAATGTTTGTGATATATTGCTTGAGAATAAAAGAATATAACTTTGAAAACCACGACATTTGGATGAAAGAATTTCCTTGAAGTCAAAGCACATTTAAATTTAAACAACATTGTTAAATCTAAAACATGTATATAGGGAACATTTCTGGGACAGATTTTATAGAAAATGATACTCATAAGCTGGACAATCATGTCCAGTCCTTACCCTGACTCTATCAAGCTCGGTGCTACGATCGAATTTAACAAATAAATAATTATTATGGACGCAACCCCCTAGGTAACTGAAAATAAAGTGACAGTGAAGTAACACCAGAGTAATTGGAGTAAGTCTTGTAACTTAGTATGCTTCTTAATAAAGATATTGTATATATTACAAAGAAGTATAAAAGTAGAAATTATTATTTCACTGATATTGTATTTTTTCACTAATATTTATTTGGAATCAAAATCCCTTATCTTAATTAAAAAGAAATAATAGTCTACCCACTTACTAAATAAACACGCAAACCTTGGCTAATATCCTTTTGGTCTTTACTCTGTACGATTATATGGGACATTTATTTCTCCTTAGCATACAAGATACAATATAATATAATTTCGTAGTCTACTACATTTAAATTGATGACGTAAATATTCATATCAACAAGCAATTAACACTAATTTCAACGCCACGCCTCTGATTCGCGTAACTTTACCACTCCAACTCTCATTAAGCCATCATATTTGTGGAACATGTGCTTCTTTGAATATATATCTAAAAGATATTAAAATAATATATTCAATTACTAACATTGGATTATTTATTAAAGATTAGAAATATATTCAAATGTTTTGTTATTGAAAAGTGTCACTTCGATTATTGCTTTTACTATATAGAGCGTTTATTTTTACATTAGAGTTAAGATAATGAAATACATCGTTAATAAAATGTCACATAAAGGAAAGATTTTCAATTACCTTCCTAATATATTATATATAGGTTTAAGAAAATCCCAGCTGCTAACATTAACATATTTATTAGCAACAGTTCAGTCTATTCCCTGCGACCAGGAAGCTATTATTAATAATGAAATTGATATTATAATTTTATATTATCATTGCAAAGATTTACCAATAACAAACAAACCTCGATAACAGATTGTAATATTATTTTATGATATTATTCATATTACATACATTGTTATAATATAACGGTAAAAAACGATCTTGTTTGATGATCACGATCATGAATCACACTTAACTTTTCTTGTTCTAATTGAGCAAAAACACATTTTTATAACTTTAAACAGGATGCATAAGGTCTTTGTTAAAGATACAATAATCATCGCAGGTGACTAGAAGAAATTTTAGAGTATTTAAGTTAACAGAACTTGTTAAAATTGTATAAATATATATTTTAAAAAAGTTCTCCTTACACACAATGATGGTTTTTTTATTTCTTTTCTCAACAAATTAAATCTCTTAACCCGTACAATGTACAAGAAGAAAAAATATGTAAATAAAATGGAATGGTAAGCTAAATGAACTGGTAACACAATATTACCAGGCATCGCACCCACTGAACAACGGCTGTCCCGAACACGCCTCGACGTTTGCTTGAATACGAATATGAATGTCCCATTTTCGAGCGAACAATTTTATATTTTTTGTTAATTCTACACAATGTACTTTAACTCCTTGAATGGTTTTGACAGCTACAGGCAGTATTTTAGAAAATACACATTAAATTAGGATATTTTATTTGTTTAAAAAATATCATGTTTTTTAATGTTACGATTCTATATGAGAGTTAGTAACACAGTTATATTTCTATCCCATTTTTATTCTCTTTTCATAGAAATATGATAGAAATTTTAAACAATTTAAATACACATCTAGAAAAAACCTTTTATCTACTAGTAATCATTAATGGTATTCCTCTTAATATAAATGTGTGGGCTTGATCGTTTATATTTTATCTGTACGTCCATAATTTGTAAAGCAAAGTAAAAAAACAAGGTAAGGAAAAGAAAGATCGTAATTAAGTATGTAAGACTCAAAATAATGACCTTATTTAGAACTTAGAAAATCAAAGATTTAGAGAATTTTAATTTCTTCAAAATACATTTATTTTATTTATAAAAGAATATGATATAGCGGTATACATCTCATAAGATATACATACCGGCTATTCTTTGAAAGAGTCTTTGAATTTCTATCTCCATTAAAGTCGATCCTTGTAACTACTTGTAGCGATAAGGAACTCTCTATTCAAAGCAAATCCAGTTTCACATACGGGAATTTGCAACAAATTTAAAATATTTTTGTTAACATTTACAACCCTTAAAAGGGGAATCTAAGTAATTAACTATACTTTGTCAGTCCACTATATTGGTAAATATTATGAGAAAGGTTTTTTGACTAAACAACTGATTTTATGGGCTAGAAATTATAAACACACCATGCTTCACAATTCGAGAAATAATAATTGTGGAAAGTCAAAGTAACAGAAAACACAAACGTACTCATATAAGCAATAAAAAAAAATTAAAAAAAAAGTAGGTTCTGAGGTGACATGTCCTAGATTAAACACAGACATGTACCGATCTTTTTATGTATGTAAAAATAAATATATTTCACTGTATTTGTGCTATTTAGAATATAATTTACTTATTAATTTGTAATGCTAATTAGTTAATCGACATAGTGACATATCACTTGAAGTCCCTCTTTATTAGTTTTGTGTATTAGAGTTATTTAACCAATGTTGTGGTTTTAAATATGATCGAAAATATTTCATAATAATATTGTTTTTCACAAATAACTGTCTAGTATAACAAAAACAATTTATCTCAATATATAATAAAATACCTTCGTTGAATAAAAATGGTATAAGAAGTACTCGCTATTATAAATAACAAATTAATCTGAAATTTACTTAAACCTGTTGTAAAAGACGGGAACTAAATTATGTCTTTTGTGCACTAATATATATAACATAATTATAAAAAAATATTAATGACTATATTGTTATTGACAGGGAGTATTTGATTAAAAGTTTTTATAATGTTTGTAGTAAGAATATTTATAGCTAATTAGGTAATTAATTAATTATTAGGTAATAATGTCCCACCTCTTTATTATTTGTATATATAAGTAGTTTAATATATTCATTACTACCATAATATCACCCAGTTTTAGTAACAAAAGTCAATTTAGACTATTCCTCTAAATAAGCAAACAGAATAATAGGAATATGAATAACCCAATTAATTCTGATGCAGTTGTTTATACGTGTGGTCACTGTGCAGTGTTTTACTATGAATACAAACAGCTTGTGGCACATCTGTATTGGAGACACGGCACCGAAAGCCTCTGGTGCAAGAAATGCGGGCTTAAGAAGTGGCGTTACGCAGCCCATATATGTAATGTATTACCAACCGATGGGACGATAGAAGACAGTGAGGTCAATACATTGTATTGCTTTTGTGGTAAAGATGAAAACGACTCACCAAAGTGTGCGTTACAATGGTACCACTTTAAATGTGTAGGCATAGTGACAGCACCAGAAGGTTTTTGGTTTTGTCCGGAATGCCGAAAAGCATCTTAGGTATTTGTTTATTTTAAAATGTAAACATAATAAAAAACTTTTTTTTTTATTTTATTTATTATTGAGTTATTCAAAATATTTATTTCTTCTTTTCTTAACTTAATTTTACTATAATGTGATATGTATAAAAATTTTAAAGATAGGTATTTTAGAATATCGGAGATAGATGTCAATTAAAATCAATATGTGAAGCGCTATAAAGGTTGGTTTAAAAGATTTTACTGAAATTGCTAAATGAATCTGGGAATATCTCCAGATTCAGGAACATCCTTCAGAAAGACTGCAAATATAAACTTCTCGATTGAAGCTTCCAATCAAATAAATCTCAGATTTGTTCTGTATATTTATTTAATATATTTAAAATCTAAAATTAAATATTATGTTAGGTAAAATTTAATTATGTTTCTTTAAAATGTTGTCATCTTAATCAAGACATCACTCAATCATTATTCCAATTTAGTTATTTTTAATTGTATCCGTATGTACATCTCGAGGATAGTAAATTATATATTTTTTAAAGTCCAAAGTGAAGAAAAGTGATACTGTTTTGGAAGAACCGATTTTGTATATATATTTCTTTATTTATGTTGTTATGGTTTAAATATAATATTTAAACTTTGGACGGGAATAGGGCCTTATACGATATAGAGATTTCCTTTGCCAAAACCCAAACGACAATGTATATGTCGATCGTTTTTCCTTATAAATTTTCAAATATATTTCATGTTTAGTAAAATATTTAAACCGAACAAGTTCAAGTCAAACTCGCCCACCGTGGGTTCCGTACAAATCGGTAGGTAACAAGATATCGAGCGAGCGGTATACCTCATTTGAACTAGTTCAGCTTCAATTTAAGATTTCAATCCTATATAACACGATTTAATTATAAATGTACCGTTTATACTTTACAACGAAAACGTTTTACGTTGATTATGATTGATTAAAGAGTTTTATTTTTCACAGCTTCTAAGGTCTGTTGACCTTAGACAGACCGATAACAATAACCCTATAAGGGGTTATATCCATATTACCTATTTGTAGAGACAAATGTCGCTTAAGTGTAATTTTGGAAGTTCGATTGAACAATTATAAATTACATTTTATAACAATTTATTTCAATGATAACTATTTACATCTTCTAAAGTCTATTAATTTTATACGGCTGTTATTGCTTTGCAATAAAGCTATTTTTGTGCTGGAAATTCTCGTATAAAAGCAAAAACCACCGTGACCGGTACATTAACTACAGCGGCCTTTCATCGCAATGAAAGCAGTATTGCATACCCTAATGCGATGTTAACGAGCTATCAATGGAGTTCAATGCCTTTTATTGAATGCTTGTATAATAGAAATATTTATAAATTGTTTGTTTTTAGAGCGTTACTGGGCATCATTAATTATAACTTGCAATAAATTTGTTTGACAAAACAATAATGAAAAAATTTATGACAAAATAGCTTAAATAATATAGTTTATTAATATACATATATAAATTGCTTAAAGCGAAGATGAGAAATTTAATATTTGTAAGAAAAATGAATAATAAATAATCTAAAATGTCTAAGGTTTGGCATTTGCATTTTATAAACTTGTCTTTTTAAAACTTTCTAATTTTCCTTGAGGAAATAACTAAATAAATAGTTTGTTTATTTTCATATACAGATGTTAAGTATCGTATGTTGTAATTTATAATGTTCACATTTTGAGGAATAGGGATTCGCATATTTATTTATTTAGCTTTTATGTCAGCGCATCGTTTAAAGGTACATTTCTAAAAGACGTGACATCAGGATTGTGATTATTATTATTAGAACTCATATTGTTACATTATAAAGATAAATATAACAATCAATAAATTCACATAAAGTTTTACTGTTTTATTTACTCAACAAATCAAAAATAAAATAAAAGTGGAATTTTAAACCATTAACACAAAATTCCCGTTCTGATGAAATAATTCAAACTACTTAAAATTTATTTTGAAGTCCGCTCCGTCCCAAGGCTCGAACATGAACAGGACTTACATATTCTTCGTAGGAATCATCCTTCAAACTAACGGACTGAATAATGAACAAGTGACGTACCCTAGCGCGTGACTTTTGGTCGGTTATACGTTAACTACGACCGAAGTTCCTTGGTATAGATGGCGCTTTATAATGAAATATTTAATTATAACTTAATATTTAATACATTGGCTATGTTAAAAATTCTTACATAAATAACTAAAATTATTACAATTAAAATCAATACTTATAAAACTAACATTAGTATTTTGTATGTTTATTCTCTGTTGTATTTTCCTTCAATACAACCGCAATTCGTCTGTATAGATGGCGCTTTACAATGAGACAAAAACTTAATATTTAGTTACATTGTACCTACTATGTGGAAAATCTTTTTATAAATAACTAAAATTATTGCAATTCAAATCAATACTTATAAAACTTGCTTTAGTTTATTGAATGTTTACTTAAAATGTCACCATCGAGTGACGTCACCTTAGAGTGACGCCGCCATATAAATATTATCGATAATAATAATGAGTCTTAAACAATGCAATAATTTGGGAAACAGAACCAATGAAAACAAATCAATTAAGAAAATAACTAGCTGTCAATATTAAAACTGTAAATAAAAGTTCTTTACATCGGTCTCGTCTGTACTAAAGTATTTAAATAATGTTTTTGACTAAACATCACAGTAAATATAAATTTTAATAATTGGTTGTCAAAATTAAATATTTATAAATCTAAATTAAATATATATAAATAATTATTTTGCAGTACAGGCTGGTGGGCTTGGTGAAAATGATTTTGTTTGTCAAGAATTAGGTCGCAGTGGAGAACGTCGGATTTGGGCAAAATTGAATTGATTGATTGAATTGAAATTTTGCTCAAATCCGACGTTCTCCACCCGCCCAAGAATTATTTGAAATATTATATAAAATTGCTGTCTTTGTGAGGACTCAAATAAATATATTTTTATATCATTTGCCGTTAGTCACGTTGTCGGAAATGGTTTGGATATACTCCAAATATACCATCGAGATAATCTATGAGGTCTTTGCTGTTATTGCTGTGAACCCTTATTTTATGTTCAGACATCCCACCATTTTTATGTTTAACATAAATTATAACATAATGATATAGTAAAACCTAATATGGATCATCATAAATTAATTATAACATATCTCTAAGGAATACTTACAAAACGAATAATTTTTTTGTTTTTTAAGGAGAAACATAAATAGCAGTCAGATGCGTTGCGTTGCAGATGAGTCTTAACAAGCCTAAACAAGTCAAAAACAAATAATTAACAATATTCACTTTAAAATCATAAAAGTAATTGTGACATATGAAATATTATGTACAGTACATACTTACAAATGATATTTAATATAATGTAAAATTCTATAATTTCATATTATAAGGTCACTAGAATTAATCGAAGTATCCTTTGTAGTTAACTGCATAATATCATGTTTCCCTATTCCAAGTATAAACTGTTTAGAAGAGAACTTGGGAAAAATGCACATATTCTTAATGCTTTTGTTACTGATGTACGTGGTTCAGAATAAAAATAGACCAAGACAAAAGTTTTTTAAAAGTTGTGTTAAAAAAAAAAACATTCTTTTTATATAGCTATTTCTACCTACAAGGAACTATATATTAATAATAACTGTTGCCAGTAACTCCGTCCGTGTTGACAATGAAGAATAAAGATTTTATTTAAAATTTTATAAAAAATCCGTTTTTTTCTTCAACATATTTGGGTTTCATCCCCGTAGTTCCCGATCATGTGAAAATATTGGGATAAAAAGTGGCCTATGTTACTCGTTGATAGTTTAACCTTTCAAAATGTATAAATATTGAGGTATTAATTATATTATTATACCAAAGTATTACTTAAAATAAATTCAGAAGCATAAGTATTTAAATACATACAAAATAAAATCTATTCAGTCTGATCACAAACATTATCTTTACTATATCTAATTATATTTAGAGCACGTGGTATAAAAATAGATTGTATTCAATAAAAATATAATGTATATTAAAACAGTATTATTTTTTTCGTTTTCATTTCCGTAATCTAAAAGAATTTAATTATAAATACAAAAATAAACTTATATGAAGCTCTCACTCTTAAAAGTTCAAGCAACCTATCTTAATGAATTTTTTTACACATAATGTCAAGGATTTTTTTTTGTCCCCAACAAAGTGTACTGGACAGATTGAAAGTAGGTAGATCATAATAGTAAAATTGTTTTTTAGCTTCCTTGAAAAGTAGACTTTCTAATAATATTCTATATTTACCAAAACGACATGTTTGTGTACGTTCTATCTTGAATATCTAATATATTGTGTTGAACGGATAAAGGTGCAATTTACGAAGAATGACAATGGAACAAACTTCCTCCTGCAGCCGTAAATCGAGAAAGTGAACTACCATTCGACCGATCCACAATCGCGTCTCCGGATTTGCGTTCTAATAAAATGAATACTTTACAAACCGGAAAAATGCTCGGAATACATCGATGTAATAAAATGTATATTTGTAGCCCATATCTTTGGGACCTTTGTAGAACTAGGAGTGAAAGGGTTTACATTGATGTAATAAAAACCGCAATAAAAATGGAATATTAAATAAGTAAAAACATTTTTTCAATTTGGGCTAAAAAATAGATATATACAAAATTTAATTAAAATCAGTTCGGTGGTTTTGGAGATTAAATCTTACAAAAAAGAAATTTTAATTTTTGAGATACCTTAAGAAAATATAATATCAACAAAAAGAACATTCATAATATATTATGATATTAGGTAATTTTTAAATTATATTCGCAGCCTAAACAATTAGTGTTTCTTATACATTCGATCGCATTATCAAGCGATTTATACTAGTCATATTAAAGAGTAAAAATATGTTTTCAATGTATTGAGCAATGTAGATTTTAAATTACTTGGCTATTTTATTATTAATATTTTTCATATACCAATCCAATTTTGTAATAGTTGTGCCATGGTAATAAAATGTATGATAATAAAACATACTGATAAGAAAGCAAAGCTAAATAAACCTCAAGTCCTCTTTGTAGTTCGGAGTCGTAAGTGCTAAAATAAAGTTTACTAGCCCCTTAAGAAACCTATTCTTGGGGATGTTACAATACAAATACTAATAGATCTTCTTTTGTTTTCTTATTTTATTGTTTTTCTTTTTCATTTCAAGTATTTACATAAATATAATAAGCATTTTGTCGATAAACACAATGCTATGTTAACTATAAGCTGTAATTAACTAGTGGGCTTTTAATATTTTTTCTATACTGAATAATAAAACTTTATATGCCCCTGCTTACGAAACGACAAATTAAATCTACATCTACTAGGATCCGCCAACCGTGCGCGGCGGGTGTAGAGTTGAGCCCTCTCCTTTCTTGTTTTCTTGATAACTTTTGAATGGCTAAACATTTTTTCCATCTGTTTTCGCTATAAAATCCGCGTTCGGCTCAAACATACATGAAAAAATTTTTAGCTAATTATCTCGTCGCATTCTGAAGACAACTAAACACAAAAAAGGTCTCCCAAACGGTTAAGAGCTTCGTTTACGCTCAGCTCAATAAAAATAGTTCTAAGAATATATCACAATATTGTTACAGTATCTTAGAATGAGATTCTCTTGAGGAAAACAATATTTTAAAGGTTAATTTTCCAAATTGCATATTTAACCCTGTATAATATTTCATATTGTAAGAAATGGAGACTCTTGTTTTACAAAATATCAAAATTATTAATATTTGTGTACTATTATATTATCTCCTTTCTTTTCCGTCGTTTTATCACATTATATAATTGGCGGACCCCCCGGAATAGAAGTTTTGGGGTAGAAGTAGAACTTAGCCACCTTAGTTTATTAGTGGTGTCAGATTATGGGGATTACTTTGAGGAAAATTAAAAAACCATTTTGTCTTATTTTTGGACTAATCTCGACCTCCGGTTCAGTTTTTTGGGGAAGACCAAAATACTATTTAACATGTTCTTCTTTTTTAATTTTTACAGATATTATATTAACCATATTCAAAAACATAGAAAGTAATGGACTATTGTATATTTTTTTAGATATTATCTCGCCAAGAAAAAGTGATTTTTGAACAATGACATTAGATAGATCAATCCATCCACTTTTAGCGACGGTCTCTTGCGTTCTTTTTCCTTGTTTCTGTCGTCATGTGCTAGCTGTAGATCACATTTTTTGTTTTATTGCAAGTTACCTTTATATCCCATAAGCATTTCCTTATTTGTTTTAAATGTTGAATATAACAATCACAAATAGAAAACAACTATCAAGGTATGGTAAAAATAGTAACATTTAGAATAATTACCTACTCAGAAATATTTAGGACAAAATTTAATACAATTTAAGGAATTATACGTCAGAAACATAATAAAAGGCATCAACAATAGGGCAATAGCATTAGAAATATTAAAAGGTTCTGAATTACTCTGTTGCCCACGACTTCTTTAACATAAACTTCACTTACACAACTTAAAACACGTTTTGTTTTTAATAACATTTAAATAAATTAATAAAAGGTGCCTTATGCCACATTTTATACTATAATCCTTGCATATGTGCACTTTATTTACATAATGGCCGTATAATCAGAGATAAAAACACGAAAAAACTTATATAGACCTCTCATATTATTTTTAAAATATTCGAATATCACGCCATTGACATAGTACAATATTCTTCTAGGTATAATCAAATAATTTCCCTTCAGTTTATATATTATAATTTTAGGTAAAAGAGGAAGCAGTCGCTCGCTACAATGCATCACTTACACCCCAATCCATCCTCAACCACGAGCTTCGCATCCTTGACTTTAGTAATTATTGATTTACTAGTGGATTTACTAGTTACCTGCCTATTACTTATTTATATTTATTTATTTAGCTTCACGCCATATTCCTTACGGGGTAGCCAGACACGACGAGCGCCAAACGCTACGGTCCCTGCATACCTCTTTCGCCTCGGCCACAGACATCAACCTCTTCATACATGCCCTCCGAGGGGTCGTCATGCTTTTTACGTGACCTTCCTCCAAATCCAGATCAGCACCCCTAAACACTTGCGTGTCCATAACTTGGCTTCGAATACACTAATCCACTAAGAATAAATCAATCATACTTCTTTCTTCCGCTCGCTCTCATGTGTACATGTGAATTTGTTTGTGATCAAACATCGTGTTTGCCACAAACAAATTTCTCTCCTTACAAAATTTCAAAATAAGCTTTCCAGCCTCATTTACTCTCTTATCACCGTACATGCCTAGCACGCTATCGTAACCACTTCGCGCGGTTCCAATCCATCCATTCATATCTCCACATACTATCAATTTTTCATTATCTCTGACACTACTTAGAACATCCCTGACACTCTCCCAAAACTATTTGAGCTGGCTTACTGGAGCTGAGGATACTGGTGGATCATAAACGCCTAACAAGAATACTCTTGTTATCCCCAGCTTAAAGTGAACCCAAAGAAGCCTCGGGTTGATGGCCTTGTATTCTACCATTGCATTAATCATTCGAGAGAACAACAACACGCCTACACCTTGGCAACCTCGCTCACACTCTGGAACCCCAGCCCAGAAAGCGACCCGGTTGCCAGGCAAATCGGTCGCATCATTGCCTTTTCGTATGGTCTCAGACACACAAATAACAACCAGATCTTTGTCATCCATCACATCTAATAATTCATTCATCTTGTTCTATTCCTTCTCTTACATTCCACGTAGATATTTGTAGCTCCGCCTTCCACCTCCGTTCGGAACATGGCGTTTTGGTTGATAAGATATATATATATATATATATATATATATATATATATATATATATATACTTTTTATACCTCAATAAAGATGTAATTATATTTTAAAATGATTTCAACATTAAAATTTATTAAGTACTCTTCAAAGAACAGACCATTAAAAGAATATAACATTCTTTAAAAACTTTTTATACTTTTTTATTTATTTACAGATACGTAAAATATTAATAAGGAGTAATTAGAATAATTTAATATTATATTTTTTTATGTTTTTATATGTCTGGGTTTTAATAACAATAAAAAAATTAAACCCGACTGCAACTAAATGAAAAAAAAAAAAGAAAAAAACAACGTTGAGATTTCTGATAAGTACTTGTAATATTTTAATGCAGAAAAAACACACGGAATTGCGGACCTTTACCAAATCAATTATTTTCAATAAAGAGTAACTCGCTTTTTTTTTCTCCTCATCTTAAAGAGGTATTGGTATCGTGTGTAATATTGTGGGATGGGATGGGAGTGATGGGAGTCTTTTAAATATCTCCTATATACCGATTATTTGCATTAAACCTCATTTGTATTGAAACTTTAAGATAACAATTTTTGGGTAGACCTCGAAGAATTCGGTCTGCCCATTCATTTGTCCCCTACTTTCGAATTTTGGAAAAATTTCTTTACAGGAGGTCTTCTTATGACCGCCTGAGTCCGAAATGACCATTGGTCAAAAAGTTTATATATATATATATATATATATATATGCGTGCGTGCGTCCAGATTCGACTTTTGTCAGCACGATAGTGGCCGCAGTTTCGCTCGGATCGCTTTCAAACTTTGCACAAAAATCAACCATCCAAAAATGAAGGTCAAGTTCGTTAACCAGAGAAATCCGGTCACAGGGGGCGCTAGAGCCTCACTTTTTCTGATTTCAGTTTTTCGACCATAACTTTGTCCCTATACAAAGGAGATCAATCGCGTTCATATTATATGATGTCTTTGATAAATACCTATAACTAATGTAGATAAACCGAAAACCTAACTTCAATAACTTAGGGGTGGGGGTAAAAAAACCGAAAATTTTTGGA
The DNA here is from genome assembly GCA_918358695.1 of Melinaea menophilus ssp. n. AW-2005. NCBI lineage: Eukaryota > Metazoa > Arthropoda > Insecta > Lepidoptera > Nymphalidae > Melinaea > Melinaea menophilus. The sequence continues at coordinate 2,416,028 of OU911039.1, forward strand.
AAAAACATCATAACTTTTTTCTGGTAAACATTCTTGCATCACAAGTATTTTTAATAAAAAGGTTATTTTTTACTCTAAATTTAGGTACCAAAAGTTTTTCCGTAAAACGTACCGTTTCCGAGAAAAAAAATAAAAACCACTTTTAGCTTGTAAATTTTCGGTAGGTAAAACCACGGCAACTTTTTTCTGGTAAACATTCCCTCCTCGCAAATATTTTTAATAGAAAGGTTATTTTTTACTCCAAATTTAAGTACCAAAAGAATTTCCAAAAAAGATACCTTTTCCGAGAAAAAAAATTAAAACCGCTTTTAGCTTGAAAATTTTTGATGTAAACAACGGCATCATGTATTATTCTTAGGTAGTGAGTTATATTTTAAATGAGTTACACACGAGGTCTACCCACGCGTGTCCCCCTGCGGGTACGGATTTTTTTGTACTATTATTATGGTAACCTAGCGTAAAGCCAAATTTACAATTTAACTATTTTTGCTATAGTTGTTTCAGGACATTTATATTTATATTTACAACAGAACCTCAGATCTTGAGGACATAATTCCATTTGTTTGTTCTCCTCAGTTAAAACATATTATATATATTTAATGCAAAGTAAAAAAATATATAAACAAACAAACAACCAAAAATATTACTAGGGTGCCTGATGATTAATTAAATACTATCATATTACATAACATACATAACATAAGAATTATTTCAATATATCTATAGAATTGGACTTGTTCCATGTTTTATAATAAGTAAGTATATATTTTGAACGTAATGTTAATCGTTGAAATAATTCTTTCTAACAAAATATCAATGACTTGCTGAATTCGAGAATAATCAATTACCAACCCTCCCCCATTAGATTCCGCAAATTACGTGGCAAATATATAAATAAATACTTCAACTCTAACAAATTGACATTCAGAGAAAGGCCTTGTCGAAATAGCCCACAACATAACCTGATTTGTTAACGAAATTACGAGTGCCGTACTCGTACTCAAAATACATTAAATACAAATTGAATTATTTCCTAAGCACTCATAAATTTTTATTTATTGACGGATTGTCGTCAACTTATTCGCCCTACGTAAGACTTGATTGGATATATCTTTGAATACAATAGTTTTGAGAAGTTTTACGTATTTTTATAAAAACAAAGATATAAAAGTAACTGAAAATAGTATATTATTTTTAATAAAAACACTACGGTATTTCAATCGGAACCCTAATTGTTCTACTTGTTGAAGAGGTAAATCTAAGAGGTAAATAGAGGTAAGATTTTTTTATAAGTTTTTGATAATATAAAACTACAAGTTACAAGAAGAAGATTGAGGATAGCTAACCTTTAAAGTTGGAAATTCTAAATCATAAAAAGTATTACAATATTGTTTTATTACATACATGTTCATATAATATTTTTTTCATTATATTCCGGGTTTTATCAATAACGTTCGGAAATGACTCCAAATATGTTCGGAAAATGTGGTTGTCAGACCAAGTTTATTTTAACAGTACGAAAGATTTAAAATATTATATATCGTGTAAAAAATAAATTATTTTTAATATTAGCAAAAAGTCATTCAGGGAAAATATACAAAATATTGTGTGACTATATTTTTGTGATGTCGCTAGCGTTAATAAATATATTTTCTAGTTAACTTACTGTAGCATTTAAATATTAAAAAAATATATTTTTAGGTTGCTTTAATTCAATTATATGCACTCATTATTTCAGCGGTCTTGTCCGAATGCTATAAGTTATCCTTAAGTTTGAGGCACTTGGCCAGGCTTATTCAATGTTTCTGCCTAGATTAACGTTCTATTTAATCTATTAAATCTGTTTTTTTTTCACACTTAATATTCAAATTTGTTTTATTTTTGGAGTTGAATGTTCAGAAAATTATAAAATCGAAAACAATCATAATCAGGATGGTTATACCGGACAAGACGCGAAGGTAAAGGGTAAAGGTAAAGATACTCAACTGCTATTGCAACTAACAGGAAATAATATTTTATTTTAAATAGATTATTTTCTATAAAAAACCTTGCATTACTGCTAACTAACTTTAAGGAGCCGTTTAAAGTAAATTTAAATAAATAATATCAAAATTATATTCAGATAATGGCTCTTTTGTTATAGAACATTTTATTTAAAACAAGAAATTGGAAAACGACTGTTCCAAACACAAATCAATGTTTATTTGAATGCAATATATCTGACCTCTTTAAGAATGAATAAAAAAAATCGTCAAAATCGTTGTTTCTACCTTTGAACATTTGACTGAAATTAACTATTGGTCATGTGTAGTGAATATTGTTAATTTATATATGTTTGAATCGACTACATTGTCATTGGTGCATTGCATTCCTTATAGATATTTTCATATCGTTATCACATTTTAGTAGTTTGTTATGTAAATATAATAAAAAATTAAACAGTAATCAACCGCAATAGACTTTGGCGTTTACGTTCCAATAAACGGATTCTGTTTAACTTAAAACTATACTACTTTAATTTATATTATAGTGTCGGTTAACGGTTGATTCAACGGAATGGTTACGTGAAGTAACCATTCTGTTGAATAAACATCTTAAAAACATTTTAATTATAATTAATTCTTCTTCTTACATTTCAAATAAATTTTTCTGTATTATTAAATGACAAAATCGCATATAGTTCTGATCTATTTAGGACTACGGACTATGTAAGTATTTGATATTTTGATGAGTAATCTTTATCCTGCACTATATAATGCAAACACTGAATTCATAGATACTTATCAGTTACAAATATTTGCACCGCACTATTTTTTATACAAGTCTTAGACGATATTATTTCAACAAAATGTCATATTCCCTAGCATACCTACTACATAAAGTAAAATTAGACAAACCATAAGTTACTTATACATCAGATCTTTATACTTAAAGGATTATAATTTATAAATTATAATTATAACCCCACAACAAAGTTTATTATTGTCATATGTTCTTTTTTTTACTTTTATTCTATTCATCATCGTACATTAAATATCATATCAATAAAGATAAATGTAATTAATGAACTAATAATATGGTATGTTAAATTAATAGTAAATATAGATTGAACAATACTGACAAATTAACATGGAATTAAGAAATAATATAATATCTCACAACATTTTGATAAAATAATATGAACATATACATTGTGTGCCATTGTACCATAACAATAACAGAATATTCAATGAAATTAACATTACTTTCAAGTATCGAAGATATCACCACACGACCACAAGTAAATTAGTAAACTTGTGTAATTATAACTTAGAACGATTTGAGTCATTAACAAATAATTACTCTAATTGTAAAAAAAATATGAAGTTAGTAAAATAAGCTCTGAGGTTGGGTGACTTGGCTATACATAATAAACATAGTATCAAAGATGTAGATATTATGACAAACAGTCAAACAATTAATAAGTCCTCCGCTGTGCTCCAAAATAATTACTTTGTTTTCTCTGACCAGTTAGGTCATGGCTTTGGGTACCTTTTAAATAATGATTTAGATAATTTATGTAATATATGCACACCTGGAGCCAGTTACCAACGTAATTTAAATAAAATTATGAGCTTCAATTTGATCAAAAATAGTACTATTGTATTATTACATGGGGATGGTTTGTCCGTTAAGAAAAGTGAAATTATTAAAAATATGGAAAAATTATTAATTATAAATAGCAAAAATAATCGTAAATTTGTATTGTGCTCATTTCCATATTCACCAATTTATTCGGACAAACAAAACAAATACATATATAATCTTAACATGACATTGTATAATTTGACATACCGTCATAGCGACGCTTTTCTTTATTTTGACATAAATAAATTTATTTGTAATAGTTTTAGAATGACAAAAGGTACAATGTATCTAATGTAGGTAAATCCTATAACTTGTTGAACGTCTTTTCGGAACCTACTCGATAACTAGTGTTTCCGCGACTTGAATTGATAATGTGTTTTGTCATTGTAATGTATGTAAAGAGAGGATAATATCGAATTTAACTTCAGATCACTGTAGTCAACAATTTTCTATCTTAATTAATCATGAAATTTAAAGACCCCAAAAATTTACTTGCAGACCGATAACAAAAAATAGAATGCTTACTTTTAAAAAAAATGTTGCGAAAATAGTGGTTAAAGAAATAGTCCTTCATTGGTTCGAAATTAATAGTTTAGTCTTAAATGCTAAGAAAACTAAGTGCATAGAGTTTACTATTCCTAATATAAAAAGTAAAAATTTTAACTTGCTCCTTAACAATGAAGTGTTAGAATTGATTGACTCAACAAAATTCTTAGGTATAACATTAGATAAAAACTCCAGTGGAACCCCCATCTCTCAACACTGGCAGCCAAACTCAGCTCCACCGTCTTTGCAATTAAAAAAGTTAGACAATTAACGGATATTAACCGGCTCGACTTGTTTATTTTAGTTATTTTCACAATATTTTATCATACGGTATTTTATTATGGGGCAGTGCTGTCGAAATTAATTCTATATTTATTTTACAAAAAAAGCTGTGCGGGCTATTTATAACTTAAAAGCTAGAGATTCTCTGAGATATGTTTTTAAAGAAATAGGTATTCTTACAGTCTTTTCGCGATACATATTTAGTAACATATTATATATACGTCAAAATTTAAATAGTTATATAAAAAAAGTGACGGACACGCGATAAATACGAGAAATAAAAACAAACTCGTGACGCCAAAAAAATCCTTCATGGGTTTGAGTATACGTATATATAATAAAGTTCCACAAGATATCTTAGACCTTCCATTTCTTAGTTTTAAATCTAAAATCAAAAGTTTATTATTAAATGAATTTTATTATAACATTCCAGAGTTTTTAATGGATCAAAATATGTGGAACTTAAGTTGTTGAATCATTTGCAGGATAAATATTATAATGTACATCACCTAAGATTGTTATATTTCTTTTGAAAAGAGGAACTTTTGAAAAGACCAACAACAATTGTAATTTAAAATATGAATGAATTATTATTCAAACATCACGAGAATATATTATTATATAATATACTTATGTAAATTATTTATATCACAACAAAGATACATAGGGTGGTCCCAACACTAATGCATTTTTCTACCAGTCATTTCAAAACGTACAAGATAATACGTGAAGGTGTAGTGAAAAGAAATTTGAATAGAGAAACGAAAAAGAAGATACAATTCAGATCTTAAGTGTTACTTGATATGGGTAACTTACACAAAAACTTCAAACATACCTAAAAGCATGCATTGTATATATAACTTATGCAGGTTATAAATATATTAACATATTATTTATATATTATCTATAAACTTTCCACCTAAAAGATATTTCATAAATAAATTCCGCTGTATTTATTGAGGAAGAAAATACAAATTGAGGCTAAAACATTATTTGTCATAGTATTTAAATACCACTTGTATAATAATATCATATATTTTTATGATACCCGAACTAACAAATAGAATCATCAATCAGCTGAAACGACCCCAAAGAAGCTTATCCGAACAGACATAAGATGATGTCGGAAATTGTTATTGCTTTTATACATTATTATTGCTTAATATAATTAATAATTGATTATATTATTAGTTATGAAAAGCTTCTTTTTATAAAACAGTAGCTTTATAAGCAGAAGCTAAAATTTTATCAATTATAAAGAAATCAAATTCACAGGAACATATACGGAAATACTAAAATAAATTTCACATTGTGGAATCCAGACAGTTGAAGCATATTCTAAGGAATAGCATATTCTAAGCATATTCTAAGGAATATGCTTCAACTGTCTGAATTCCACTGTCTGGAGACCTTACAAGTGAATTATGAAGCAATATAAGTCTTTCAGGTTACTATTTTTTTATATTTATCCCTAACTCAATCCACTGTGACTGTGTCACATTGGTTATATTGCCTAGGGAGAGCATTATTGGCAAATAATTGTTGTCGCATTGTACTAGGAGTCACGTATAAAATACAACATATTTTTCTAATACCCCTAAATATGGTCGATGGAACTAATCAAGGAATAAGTTCGATTATGCACCATATCATAGAAAGATGTAGCGAGGCTACTGTTAACGCATTGTTTTACTAATAAGATCTAACATTATCTTTCTTTACCATACACATACCTAATATATATTTAAAAGTGTTAGATATTATTGCCAGTGAGAGCATATTAAGATTTTTGTGTTACTAAAACGTACAAAAATTAGACGCCAGGCCAAGGAATTGAAGGAGGGAGAAAATACCTTAAAATATGAAAAAATGATGACATGATGTTTAATGTTTGATTAAAATTATTTATTTTCAAACGTGCTGCAAGGAAAGGTTATAAATTTTTAATATTCTGAATATAATTTATTTAAATAATATATTTAATAAAATAGTACACAGTATAGTAGATTAAATTAAAAAGCTAGCTTACCTATCCAAAGTAGTTTTGTGTTTTGTCAATTCACATTTTGCAGAGGGTCTTCAAAATAAAATGTTATTTTATTCTGACCGAAACTACTCTTATACAGCTATAAGTCGAATTTGAGTAAAAGAATTATATGCTATACTAGCTTTTGCCCGCGACTTCGTCCGCGTTTCCGTCGTTTTTCGAAAAAAAATTAGCAGATGTCCTCCCTCATAGTTTTGACGTAACAGGCAGATTCACTTTCGTATTTTAGAAGGGCAATAGTAATATAATATGCCAATCCACAAAACTGTTGAAAAATATAAGTAACCGCAGAATATTATAATATACCCACGCTATACCCACGACTCGGTCAGCGTGTAACTCCTTGTTTTTTATTAAGATAATATATTGCTAATATTTTTAGATCAAATTAAAATGTTTCAGCGCAAAGCTTCTGGGTAGACTATGTTAAGAGTCGACCCGTCCGGCACGTGAACGTAAAGATTCCTAGAATTGCTAACCCGGGAAAGAGCGACGTATAATTGACCATGCGAGAAACAGCTAACACCGAGATCTACTCCAGCAACACGAAAAGTCTGCCCTTGAGCTTTATTGATAGTCATGGCATAGCACACCGATACTGGGAATTGCGTTCTTTTAAATTGGAATGGAAAATTATTTGGTATTATGGGAATTCTGGGAATGAAGACAGTTTCTCCTGCACCGCAACCTGTTAAAATTTGAGCCTCGATTACATTTTGTTGCAACTGGGTTACTTTTAGCCGAGTTCCATTGCAAAGTTGAGGTGGTCTTAAATTTCGGAGCAGAATTATCGGTATGCCAATTTTTAAACAAATTATATGAGAAGGTAGTCCAGGCATACTTAAAGAATTTAAAAATTCTATCGGGTAATTAGTGGCTTCTTGTTCATCAACCATTCTATTTATTGAACTATAAACTTTGCTTTCTCCCTGTATATTAGACAGTATTTTATTATTAATTTCAGATGCCTGGTCATTGCGAGGAGTCAAAATGGACCTTTCGCAAAGCCAAGAATTGTCCCTATTTAATATAATTGTTATGTCACCGTAAACCGAAGATATAAGATGTTGTTGGGATTGCACTATACAACATAACTCAGGTGTCAGAATAAGTTTTCCTTGGTGTAGTTGTGGATAGGTACCTTCACCAATCTTCAATAATGTATCAGAAAATTCACGATTATCTGCGTTGTCTCCAGTGCTCACTCGCATATTTATAGTCAAATGCACCGATTGTATATCACGCCACAAATAAGAGCTTTTCAGGCAAGCCCTAATCTCATCAGCTCGGGTTCCCCGTGGTATTACCGGTAAGGTTTGTCGGAAATCACCACAAAATAAAACCGTAATACCGCCCATTGGTCGATCATTTTGTCTTATGTCCCTTAGAGTTCTGTCTACTGCTTCTACTCCTTTTCGATGGGCCATCGTACATTCATCCCATACGATTAAATTACACTCATGCAATACCTTAGCTTTGTCGCTATTTCTTGAAATACTACAGGTTGGACTTTCCGTGCGATCTAAATTAATTGGTATTTTAAACATAGTGTGAGCAGTCTTACCTCCTGGTAGCAATGTTGCAGCTATACCTGATGAAGCCACGGCAAGAGCGATTTTACGCTGATTTCGAACATAAGCTAATATTAATTTAGTCAAAAAAGTTTTCCCAGTTCCTCCAGGTGCATCTAAAAACCATATTGTTCCTAAATTATTCTGCACACTCTCGCACACGCGATCATAGACTAAGCGTTGTTCTGCAGTCATCATTGGGACACCGTTTTCTAATGTTACCAGCAGTTCCATTGGGTTGTAACCAATCTCTGCGGAATATTCCCTATTGGTAACCTCTCCGACTGAGGTTGGCGTTGGCAAACCATATTCACAAAGTGATTTACCGCCTACTGCTGTTAAGTCTTCCTGAAGAGCTAATAAGCACTGATTTATAGCCAGATCTCGAAAATTATCATTAGTTGCGCCTTCATTATTGTGAGATAAATTCCGAAGAAAGTCTTCTGCAAATTTTTCTTTATATTTTTCCCATAATTGGACAGGATCAGATAAATTACAAAATGTGAGTAATGTTACAAATAAATGGCGTAACCGTCGTGGATTATCACTAACACAGGATTCTGCTAAAGCGTCATCCCAATGTTGATCATTTTCAAGCAAATGACGCGCTTGGCAAGCTGCATGATAAGTTGGATAAACAACATCGTCTACTTTTCTCAAATCTATAAATGATGTTGGTCCTCGCACTGTATGTAATAATAATCTCAAATAAAAACACTCTGCGTTGTTAGGATGAACAGTATACACTCTACCAAGAACATGGTCTTTGAAAATACCTGTCTCGCCATCTACAGGCCTGCCTCGGCGTCTACGGTTAAAGACACCTCGTTGTTTATCGTAGGTATAATACGATGGAACTTCTTCATACAAAAGAGACTTTGCGAAATTATCAGTTTGGCAAAGTCGAAAGAATGCCAATAAAGTTGTTTGTCTAGGGTTCTCTAATCGTTCTGTAACATTTTCGGCGTTAAAATATATACGTTGACCGCCTTCCAGATGAACATCCAGATGGGTCACAGGTGGATATCTTTCGTGAATATTAAAACTTAAGATCCGCCACACAGCTTCTGAAGAGCTGATATATCTGCCTGACTGAAATCTAGTAACTTCATCATGTTCATTTCTTAACGCAAACGTAGCTTGGTCACTGCCCTTGTTAATGTACTTACAAATATATTTAATTGACTCTACACTATTACACATTTCTACATTTATGTGAGCTTGAAATGCTCTGGACAATACAGGCGAATACGGAACGACCCACTATTATCTAAAGTAACCTGTTGTCCAGACATTCGCTTTTCAACAGTAAAACCACCATTGTCTCTTGAACGGCGACGATATAATGGGTATCCATCATGTCCTGTTACAGTTTCATCCACTAATGCTTTTGGATACCTTTTAGTGCAACGACCGTCTTGCATGCAAGGAGCATTTGCGTTAAATGCACCACATGGACCATATGAGTACCATGTATCATATGAGTTTTAACAATGTCGTATAACAGGGGATCTGCAGTCGGATCTGGAATTTCAGCACTGATTAATCTGTCTACATCATTAGGTCGAACCTTATCTTTTAACCAAAGCAAGATATGTGCGTGAGGTAAGCCGCGTTTTTGCCACTCAACACTATACATATAACACAATACTTCTCCAAAAATGTTATCTTTGGTAAGAAGATCTATCATTGATTTTAATTTTAAATGAAACACTCTTGCAATAATATCATGGCGGTCATGCGGTGCCTGACCCTCAAGAAGCTCCCGAGTGATTTCATCCCACTTGGGATTGGTAGTTACAGTAACAAATAAGTCGGGACGTCCATATTTTCTTACGTAACAAAAAGCGTCTTGAGTACGTTCATGCATGTAGCGTGGACCACCAGTAAAAGAAGAGGGTAAAATAACTAAACGACCCATATTCACAGTATCGTTATCTTGCTGCATGGCATCGCGAAGGTGCACGTATTCTTCAGCGCGCAGCTGCCTTTGATTAGATCGTATATAAACTAATCTTTCGGTTTCAATTTTTGCGTACATGTCAACAATAAACTGATTAAATAAGCCACGAAAACGTTGAAAGTATACCAATCTATTCCGTCTCACTTGCAGGTGGTAACAATAAAATTGAAGGCATGACACCTTTTTATTATAATTAGGTGCGCCTGTGCGCGGATCGGTTTGGTATACAGCGAAATTATAACCATCTTCCCCTCGACAGTATATCATAGGATATTGCAAACTGTCGTAAGCCCTGTGGGTTTCGAAAATACGTTGCAAACGATTGTCTCTGGAACGTATAACGATATCACGCCTATCACATTCCTGGTCGACCAGTACTACAGCAACTTCATTCGTGGATGGAACGTTATGACGCCCAGGGTGTTCCTGAGTTGGACGCTTATCGGCATTTATAACAATTTTATAATTGTTATTACCATCTTGAGAAAGGGCTTCTAATGCCCATTTAAAACTGCATACGTACGAATTAACCTGATGTAACATGTTCTGAAGTTGTGAAATGAGTTCAGTATTTAAATTCGGAAAATATTGATTTCTTATATTCGACTGTTCGTTGTAATCGGATACAAAATATATTTGAAGAAATTTAGGTTGTTCTTCAGGCAAAAGGGACCCTATCAAATGGTAAACCTGACCTTGTACCTTAAAAGTAGGCATGAAAGGGCCTTCTCAGATTTGTTTAGCACCAAAGGATGTCATTTGGAATGCACTATTATAAGTGCGAATATTATCTAAAAACTGTTTGGATTGCAAATGTTCCCCTAAAAGTAGTGATTTTAAAGGTTCCGGTGGGTCTTCGAACGTAGGCAAATTTATTTTACCTCCAGAACAACAGAAACCAGCAGACTCCTTCCTCCACTTCGAAGCATTACAAAAGGAACATACTACGTTCATATCGCCTATTTCAGAAGATGATCTGTAATCAATTGTGAGGTTATAAGCAAACCCACTTTTATATTTATCGGACCACGCCACCGAATTTGTAGATTGATCTACCACGTGTATATCTAAGTCATTAAGACCATGTCGAAATCTATTCATTAGATAAAGTAATCAATTGTTCTTGTCTCAAAGAATTGTAATAATCGCGTCCCGACTCTAGTCGTTGTTCATGCTCATGTTCATCTTCAAGAGATCGAATCATGTTATGGTGCGCCCTATCATTTGTCAAACGGTCTTGATATTGAGTAAAAGTTTCAGATTCTCGAGACAAAATATGACGTTCGCGATCAGCTGTAAGCCGTAATTCCCTCTCAGTGAAGGTTTCGGACTCGCGAGATAAAATATGACGTTCGTGGTCAGCTGTAAGCCGTAATTCCCTCTCAGTGAAGGTTTCGGACTCGCGAGATAAAATATGACGTTCGCGGTCAGCTGTAAGCCGTAATTCCCTTTCAGTGAAGGTTTCAGACTCGCGAGATAATGTATGCCGTTCGCGGTCAGCTGTGAGTCGCAATTCTCGTTGTAAAGCAGTTTCAGCTTCTCGGGATAACGCATGTTGTTCCCGGTCAATGGAACGCCTTAGCTCTCGTTGAGAAGAGCTTTGAGAAGCCCGTGTTGTAGCTCGTCTCGCTCTTTCAGCTGCTAATCGCATCTCTCTTTCTGGAGAGCTTTCATTAGCTCGAGATGTTGAGGCACTAACTCTCATAGTTAAACTCTATGTGCTCTTTCCTTTTCCGATTCTTGAGAACGCGTCATTCTCATTCTCCTAGCTTGACTCGAAGTTCGAGATAAAGATGGTCGTTTTTTAGGTGGCATCGTTTATTTTATTTTTAATCGACGGTAACTTAAATTCTATTTAGTTACCCAACAAAAAACTTACGTCAGAGGTCCTAACTATAGCTAAGTATATAATAAATAGAATATAAATCTAAGTGCCTATTAAAACTAAAATAATATTCTAATCGAATTATAAATATGTACGTAGGTACCTACAAATTACAAAAGAATAAAAAATGAAAATAAAGCTATACTTAATGCGTGTGCAATACTATCTACACTTACCTACTTCACTTAAAAATGAATAATAAGAAATACCTACAACTACTGTAATTAATCAAAGTACCTATGCTAATACAAAAAAAACCTTAGATGTTCTAAGTACAGCTGCTATATAATAAAAAAATATAAATCTAAGTGCCTATTTAAACTTAAATACCTAATATTCTAATAGAATTAAACTAAGAAATATGTATCTACCTACCTACAACTTAGGTACAAAAAAAAAAGAAATGAAAATAAAGCTAAAACACGTGTGCAGTATAGGTAGATAGTAGGCAATATCTACCTATACCTACTTCACTTAAAATAAATAAAAAATACCTATGAATACTATAATTAATAAAAGTACCTACCTACGCTTTTATCTACTCAATACAAAAAAAACTAAACATAAAATGCCCAAAACTAACCTATCAGTAACTAAAAATCTAACAATAATCTAATCTATCTATCTATTATCTAATCTAAAAATCGAATCTAAATCTACTTAAAAAGAAATAAAATAGGAACTATTAATAGTTAAGAATTTAAACAAAACTAAAACTAATTTAGAAAATAACAACAAAAGAAATTAAAATAAACTATTTAAAGACAAAAAGTCGCGCTGATAAGCACGGTTTATAAAATAACAATTATTGTCTGTCAATAAAGTTCAACACTCTGAACGCATCAACAGCCAAATATTGAATGACGCTTGCGCTCGCCTCCCGCCCCTTTTATACTCTGCCGCCGCGAGCCCCGTCGAGCGCGGCAACCGTTACGCAAAAATAATCCTTATAGCTTGATTCACTATTCACGCGCGATGTCTTGTTGGCGTATTTCATGTAAGTAAGTATAAGTTTGGTGTTTCTATACCGATTTCAATGATTCTTTTTTTATTGAATTGGTGCTAATGTTTATTTTTTTTTTAATTAGGAATGATGGTGAGCATTATTGGTTTTATAAACGTAAAAGTAAACAAATATAATAAGAAATCTCCGAACTGCTAAGCTATCGAGAGTTATGCGTGTTATTGTGAGTTAACTATAAAAGGTAGATATATGCTGTCTTGGAATATTTTTCGTGTATTTTTATGTAGAATATTTCCGTTATACATAGTTTCTATGTAGCTCTAACCATTAAGGCTGCACACGCGACGGAAGCTTAAAAAATCAAGCAACTTCTCCCATTTTCTCAACATTTCCTTTCACTGCTCTGCTCCTATTCATTGTAGTGTGATGAAAAGTATACTATTACCTGCCCAGGAGTATAAAGAATAATTGTACTAAGTTTCGTTAAAATCCGTCGAGTAGTTTTTTTTTCTATAAATAACATACAAACAGACAGACAGACAGACAGACAGACAAAAATTTTTTTAACTGCATTTTTGGCATCAGTATCGAACACTAATCACCCCCTGCTACTTATTTTGTAAATATATTTCATGTACAGAATTGACCTCTCTACAGATTTATTATAAGTATAGATTTTCAATTAAAATTAAACTTCAAAAGGGGTTTAAAGAAATTGAATAGTCCGTCATAATATAAACCTGACGTTATACAATCTAGGTAAATATTTTATTTTGCTACTAACATACAGGTTGTGAAACAAGAATGAAAAGAATACAATTAGAATTAATTAAGAGTCATAACGATGGAAATTTCCAGCCATATATGTAAATGGATCCTTTGCAATAGAGAAAATGTACATATTTTTTATGTAACAGAAATGCTAATTGAGATGATAAAATGTATTACATGGTAGAACACAGCTACGTTGTATTAATAAATACCCTTTATGTAAAGTTCCGTAAACTAGGTATTGTTTCTTATTATGTTACTAAATCGTAATACTTGACTCTAAAACATATAAAAACTGTTTTTATGTTGCCATATAAAGATAAATTCCATTCAATTTCGTTATAGCCGAAGCTCTTTAATGAGTTTTAGTGGGAACCAATAAGAACATTACAAATTAAATGCTTCACGTTTCAAGAGTAGCAACGCGGTAGATCAGTTGACAAAATGGTGAGGAGAATATCACAAAATCGTCTTTCGGATAAAGTTTTCATTTTATATTAAAGAAAAAAGTTTTGTTATTAGCAATAGTAATTATTAAAATGTTGTATTATTTATAGTTACAACAACTGAAACATATATCATATACATAACAATATTTTGATTCTCAATAAATGATTTTACATATCCCATGTTATGATATATATATAGATATGATGATGAGGCTTCCTCATCACGGGGCCTCACATAAATGTATTTACGCATCATTTACCTGCTGATAAAAAGTGATATTTCTATCGCATAGTAAGTAGCAAATGGTTGGGATATACTCCAAATGTGCTATCGAGATAAGCCATAAGATCTTTGCTTTCCTATTCGGTATCTTTTATTTTACATTTAGTGTCCCAGTGTTCAGTGTGTTAAATAAATGACAAGGTATCTTAACCGTACATTACATATACAGGTTAAATAACAATAGATAAATAAAATCCTGTTATTTCGCACAGATAATAATATGGTAAAGCTAAAAAAGTGTGCAATCACAAAAATATTCTCCTAACATTACTTTTAATTTATAGTTAACCAAATTTGTTTCTCGATACTTGTATTTGTATTGAGTCTAATACAAAATATGACAGTTAACCAACATTATCGATAATAAATCTTTGAAACAAAGAAAGAAGGTTAAGCATTCGTTCAAAAACAAATTGTCTCTTACAAAAACAAATTGTAAGAGTATTGGATGACAATATTATGATGATTGCAGTTTTATCGCTCCTCTTCTGTACATCTAAGAAGTCGTTGGTATCTCAGATAAATGGTGGATATTTATGGATTTTTCTTAAGAACTATATAAAGGAATTATATTTTTTTTGTTGAAAATAATTTATATTAATATAAATTTAAATAATTTACAAATACCATAGAAACAATTTTATTATTAATAGAAATTCTATTGATTGTACTTTGTAGTAACATGTATCAATAGTTTTTTTAATAAGATGATGTTTGTAAACATAAAACTTTTTCAATAATATTCAGTAAGATTAGGTTGCAATACACTTAAACATGTTGTTACTAAAATAAATTACAAACAAACGAAATATTAACGAGAAGATTGAAGATTTCTTTGCAATACTGATTTTACTGACTTGTAACATTCAAATATAATCAATTACTCATCGCTCTGCTATTGGTTGTCGCAAATTACACGGAAAATATGTACATTGACATTCAAAGACAGGACTTGTCGAAATACAATTTAATAAATTAAATGTTAATTTCGTCATTTCCTAAGGTTGTGTGTAATAATAATAACATTCTAAGAAGCTTTCGTTGTTAGAATAATTTCATCAATTTAAAAATTTTAGTTGTGGGAAGATAAGGAATTTAAAATATGCAAATTAAACTTTAATATATTACGACTTTAGATTGGAGAAATGAGAACATACTTAATATTATATTAAATAACAATTCAAGGTGATTCTAATCTCTCTTCTCGCAGTATTATACATCTTATGTATGTTTTTTTATTTAACTATTGTTATTTATTACAATTATTATAACTTCCTTTGATATTTGTAATACAAATAAAAATTTAAGGATTATAAAACATACACATGCACTGTTGGGTATTTATCTATTTTGATAATAATTATGATGAAGTGTTGTTTTTTGTTTGAACTCGCAAATATCTGTAACAAATAGATTTTTAGAAATATTTTACATTATTTATTACTACATAAAGTTCAGTCAGTATTTCGTAACAATCACTTATGTTACTGGTAGATATTTGTATCTCAAGCAAAGTATTTCAAGAGCCTTTTCTATAAAATACTAATAATATATATTGCTTCTGATTCCGGTTCGAAGTAATGTTCCTAACGTATAAATTTATCTGCAGTTTTTTAATATATTATTATTATATTAAATATTGTGCAATGAAGGTTAATAACATTTATTTGTATAATAAGTTTAGAATATTAAGCTTAAAACCAAACGTGACTAAAATAGCAAAATGATAATAATTAATAAATTTGTTATAGTAATATATACCATCTTATAAATATATAAAATGTCTATTACCTTGCCTATATAATTAGCTCATATAAAATATAGCATTCGGTACATAGTTAACAACTTCCTTCAAAGCCACGTAAATAACAAAGTAATCCAGAACAATAACAGATTAGATTATGCGGTAACATATCTGAAACAATATTTTACTTCACAGGTAAGCTAAGGGATCAATTTGTAATAAATATTAAATGCTTATCTGTGGAAATTATAGGGGTAATAAAAATAGATCCATTCATCATCCATACAACTTTTATATATTTTGTTAGAAATGACTTCTACAGATTTGTATTAATCAAAATGAGAACTACAAACAATTAAAAGATTACTATCATTTATTAAATAAAAATATAATAGACAACTGTCTCGTTGTAATTCATTAAATAACAAAGTATTCACTTTCTCCATCGATCACTTTAAAATATAATAATTTAAAATACTAATTCACAAATACATCTATTCAAAAGCAACTTGCATAATTCGCGTGCTTTAACTATACATGTTGTTAAATGCTTCCAGTCTTTAGAGCGCAAACTGTTTTGGATTTGTTAAAACCACAGATTGAAGTTTACTTTAAGTTTACTTTGTGTGGAATTTATTTATACAGAAACAGCACGCACAATAGCTTCGATATAACATCAGTTCTGCTGGAAACATGTCGTCCCATCGTAGTAACCATGAAAGTGAACAATGATAACGACTCTTACTTGGGACGTACTTTTCGATGCTGTTAGTACATGTTAATCACTCATCGGTTGCTGTTTAAAGCTAAAATGACTCAATTCTATCAATGTTATGTATCTTTAGATATATTGTGAAATGCTATATAGTCTTTTTATTATTATCTACGCTTGTTGACAAAGTAGGTCAGAAACTTTTATAATATGACATTCAAAATATTATTTTAGATTATTATTAAATATAAAAGATTGTTTTCTTTATGGTACTGATATTTTTAAAAAATTTCGTAACAAAAGATTGATATGAATATTTCATATATTTTATTCCCCAAATTTAGGCAACCCTATACATCATTGTCTATTTATACCACTTAAGGATAGAATTACACAAAGTCGACATACGTTGTAAAAAGGAACCTCATACAAAATTTTTGTCACATAGCCTCAACATATTTTTCAATATTTCGTGTTGAGTTCTTACCCTTATATCTGAATAAAATATAAAATATTCAAATAAAGAAAAAATAACATTAATTAAATCAATAAATTGAATTGTATTGCGATTTAATTGTATTCATTCTTAAATTTTAATTAATTCTGTTCGCTTTTTGAAACACTACTTAGAGAAAAAAACATCAACCCTGACAATATCGAAAGGCTGGAAAATCCGATCGCGCTAGAAAACACCGTCAACACCTACACGGAAACTATCCACGAGGCTTGTGAAAGCCACCTTGGTGGTCCAAGACCCTCGACGAACCATGGAAAAAAGTGCTCCGACACAAAAGAAGAATAAGGAACGCAGCTCCCTCCAGGAAACAGTACGTTATAGATGAGTACCTGAAAGTTAAAGAGGAGTACAAGAACAAAGCAGATAAAGGCCAAATAGAGAGTTGGAGAGAATTTTGTACCAATCAGGAGAGGGAAAGCATGTGGGATAAGATCTACAGAGTTATAAGGAAGACAAATGGCAGACAAGAAGACACACTCTTAAGGGAGCTCAATACAGGTCACACTCTTACCCCACAGGGCTCAGCAGACCTTTCGGCTCAGACTTTCTATCCAGAAGACTCCGAGGCCATTGATAACCCGTGTCATCGGCATACTCGGAGTTGGGCTTCAAGGTTGATCCAGAAGATCTCCGGGAGGATGACCCTCTTTTCACCCTCACGAAACTGGAAACGGTACTTCAAACACTGAATCCAAAGAAGGCACCTGGTTCAGACGGGCTGACCGCAAACATCTGCACAGCAGCTATCCGCAGTGGAAAGGATACTTTCCTAGCAATAGCTAACAAGTGTTTGTCCCTCAATTACTTTCCTAAACCATTGAAGGTAGCCCACGTGGTCATTATAAGAAAACCAGGAAAGGAAGACTATACACACCCCAAGTCTTACAGACCGATCGGCCTTCTCTCCGTGCTAGGAAAGATCATAGAGAAACTCCTGGTAGGTCGCCTCCAATGGCACATACTCCCAAAACTAAGCGACAAGCAATATGGCTTTATACCTCAGCGCAGTACAGAAGACGCTCTCACCGACCTTGTCGATCACCTTAAAATACAAATGAGTGAGGGAAAATCAGTGTTAGTGGTCTCCTTACATATCGAGGGTGCGTTTGACAACGCCTGGTGGCCGGCACTCAAACAACAACTTGTCAAGAAGAAGTGCCCAAAGAACATCTTCAAATTAGTTGGTAACTATTTAAACGACCGCAAGATAATAGAATATACTTCATTATATATTTATAATGGTCAACTACGCGAGACAAACGACCGAAAAGAAAACTACCAAGAGATGCATTCAGGGATCAATCGGTGAACCAACCCTCTGAAACGTGATAATTGACTCGCTATTACGCCAACTAACAGAAGAGGGAGTGTACTGCCAAGCTTTTGCTGACGACGTGGTACTCGTCTTTTCGAATAAACAAATCGACATATTAGAACTTGAAGGTAATAAGACTCTGGAACACGTAATGCTATAGGGGAACCAAAATAAGCTCAGTTTCGCACCGCACAAGACCAACGCGATTCTCCTCACTAAGAAACTTAAGTACACTCCCCCGACCCTACATATGGCAGGAACAAAATTGAAACTAGTCACCGAGTTAAAACTCCTAGGGGTAATAATAGATAAGCAACTGAATTTCAAATTACACGTTGCGGCACAATGTCGGAATGCTATGGGCATTTATAAACAATAGCGCGTGCGGCAAAGGTCACTTGGGAGCTTAACTCGGAGATAATAAGAATCATCTACATTGCGGTCATTGAGCCCATAATAACACACGGCCCCAGCGCATGGACCCATGCTACAGACCTGAGCATGGTGCAGCGTCAATTATCCATGCTCCAAAGGGGATTCGCGCAAAAAAATATGTAGATCTTACCGCATGGTTTCATATACCTCAGCACTCATCTTATCCGGACTGCTTCCATTGGATATCAGGATCCAAGAGCAGGCTAACTTTCATAGAACCAAAAGGGGTAAATTAACATCCTATCTTCCTCCCAACATGCGTCTCGAAACGGACACGAGCTTCAAAGAGTTCCGACACCCATCCCTGTCGGAAGCCATAAACTACGACCTTCTAGAAGACACTAGCTTGGAGCTTCAAGACTCCCGCAGGATTTCCAGCCCTCATATCTACACGGACGGAAGCAAGACAGAAGGGAAAGTAGGAGCTGCCTTCACTTGGTGGGAGAAATGAAAAGAGAAGAAAAGCTCAGTCTTTAGTCTGCATCCCTCGTGTACGGTGTTTCAGTCTGAGCTGTATGCCCTATACAGGGCTACCCAAGAGATCAAAATCAACAACGATCGTCAAGCCACTGTATTGAGTGACTCAAGATCGTCACTCGATTTGTTAAGGAAACCTAAAACAACAAATCCCTTAGCAAGGGCGATACAGCAGAACATCAAGTACATTAAGACCCAAGGACGAGAAGTTAAACTGACATGGCTTCGAGCACACATAGGCATACAGTTGGCAACGAAAGAGCTGATGAACTCGCCAAAAGCGCTACGCTAATTAACAGTAAATATGACTATGCTGAGATACCAGTAACTTACGTTAAGAAGAATATCCGTGAAGTATCTGTACAAAAGTGGCAGGACAGATATACGAGTACAACATCCAGCACAGGAAAAATCACAAAGGAGTTCCTACCAGATGGTGCCACAGCTTTTCATATTACAAGGAAAACCAAGTGGAATCCTATAAGCGTGCAAATCCTGACGGGCCACGGAGACATAGCAAAATACCTACACCTATTTAAATTAAAAGACTCTCCGGGCTGTGAGTGTGACTCGTCCATCGAAGAGACAGTGTGGCACATAATACTAGACTGTCCGCGTTTTTCGTCAGCTCGATCGGACCTGGAAACTCAACTCCACACCAAACTGGAGAAAATCGGCATAAAAACCCTCATGGCCGATTTTCTAGAAGAAATTTTCCTGTTTGCCATGAGAAGAAATGGCAGTAAAATCGCTATAAGGTAAGGACCTCTGGAAAACAAGAGTCTCATCAAACTCCATACCAAGACACCTATCAAACCTACAGGGATACAAAAGTCGAACCTACAACGCTTTTTGGATAATAAACAACCTAGTACACCAGGGCTTCGGACTAAACCAGTAGCTCTATACATGAACGACGACCAACAGAAAATAGGTTTCAGTTTCTGCATCGTAGGACCGAAAAACTGGGTATATATCTCACCCGGACTAGCAGCCCTCACTAAAGGAAGTACCGACAGGGCAACAATGAAGAGGTCGGAGTACGACAGCATGCCAAAAGTCACATTGGAGGACTGGGATTGCCGAATAGTGCGGAGGAAGAACAAAACCATCGCACTACTAGACGCTAATTACCCAGAGTCCCCTTACACAAATACATGTAAGATGCTCGATCACCTGAGCACACTAGGAGCGGAAAATATTAACACAAGTCCAAAAACAATAAGCGTTGACGCTATGCAAGTTGGATATGACAAAGGAACTGTAGCATTTATAGAATAAAATGTAGTATTTATAGAATCTATAAATGCTTTAAGGTACCACGACGTGGTTGTATATGAAAACCGCGGAGAAGACCTAACGTTCCTCAAAATAAGAAAAACACCAAATAGGACTACGACCCCCGAAAACACCTGGGGTGAACCAAGCAACCAGAGCCTACAAAGCAGCGCCGCACGCCCTCAAGAGAAAATTGCCATCGAAACTCAATCCAACAAAATAACACAGGACAAGTTAAAAACTAAGAAAGAATTTAATAAGATAATTACAATGCTGAAACCGAAGCAAAAATATCATAAAAAGAATAGAACTAGAGCCGACATGGGACAAACCAATGCACCCGATTTACCATCCGCCAGTAGTGTCAACAAACATATGCGAAACTCGTTTCTTGAGTACACAGCATCTATAAGGGAAACAATCAAATCTAACCTTGCGATCTGTGAAAACATCAGGCGGACCTTCGAACTCGACAACGAAGGTCTTCTTAAAGTATTACTCAAGGAAGAAAAAGCCGCCATTTTCAACAACACAACATTTGAATATGTACGGAGTAAAACACCTAGAATTCCCCACATGGCGGCTTACAGCGTTAAAAATGGATAAGTTAAAAGAATTGAAACCCCCAAAGGAGAAACTGGACCGCTCAAGTATTTAACACCCGCCGAAGACCCAATACTTGTAGTAGCCCGCTGCACGACGGTCTCGCTGGAAGATAACATCCTCCAAATAGCTGCAGCCGTAGAGGATTGAGCAAGACCCTAGGAAGAAAAGGGAAGCACCAATTTTTTTACTGGGTCAACGGCGTTCCTGGATGTGGAAAATCGACTTGGGTAGTAAACAACTTCGTATTTGGAAGGGATTTGATAGCAACGACGACGACTGAGGTAGCATTAGAGCTCAGGAATAAACTCGCCCTCAGTTGTCCAAAGGACGGGAAGATCAAAGTCCGAACTATGGCTTCAATATTAATCAATGGCGTTAAAGAAAAGCCTGAACGACTTATCGTTGACGAGGTCTTGATGAACCATTTCGGAGTGATCGTTATGGCGGCCCGACTAACAGAGACATACGAGTCAGTAATAATCATCCAAACCAAAATTGTACCTGACAAGTGTCCCACACCTAGTCACCTAGTGGTGGCTATATCTAGACACACAAGAAGTTCTACGTACTAGATGGATATCGACGAAGACGCCATTGTGAGATACATTAGGCAGGCCGGCAATACCACTGATAGAAACCTTATAGAGTACAACCTCAAGATGGCAATTTCTCACCGTGACTCCGAGGCTGTGGAAAAGCTAGTGAACTTATTAAACTAGCTCATTACTACTACCACTATTTACTTTATTTATTATTACTATTAATTACTTAAAAAGCTTTCGAAAACTTGTGCAGGTGTACAATTTCCTGCGAGGTTACCAATTAAAATCATGACAAAATTGTTTTAAAATTACAATGAAAGGCATGGACAAATGTCTATGGATAAAAGGAAAAAAAAATAAAAATTAAAAATTAAAAATTTATTTCACACTAAAAAAGTTATTTAACTTCATTCGTTTCAAAATTGACATAAGTAATTATAGAATAAATAATACAGCTAGTACTAGGCATTAAAACTAATTATATTATTAAACAAGTTATGAATGTCATGTTATCAGTGCTACATTGTGCCAGGCAATCTTCTGAACGGCTTATATTACTGTTATTGTGTGTGTGTGAGTGTGTTATTCGGTAATATACGGGTTTCATTTGCTTAAAAGCTTTATTCACTTCATGATATAAACGCAAATTTTATTTGGATGACTTTGAAATTAGAATTATTATCGTAACAGGAAATATCCTGTAAATATTAGCATTGATAGAATTCATATTACATTCATATAACCGCAGAAGTTTACCACACAATAGTATTTAAATACGTACAAAGATAACAAGTATAGATAGTTGTATTATAATATACATATGAAGGATTGATACTTAGGGATATTAAAGCATTATAAAAGAATTTGAATGTATTTTTTTGTATTTAATTCTATATAAGAATGAGGTTTTGAGAATTTGGAGATCAGTACAGCTACCTAATAATTGTTAAGGTTAATCTAGAAAATCATTAATATTTTTTCAATCAGATAATTAAATAACACGGTAACACGGTTGTTTAATTATCTGTTCAAACACAATAATCCTTTAAAATTGTAACTTGGAAATTAAAGGTATCTCTGTTTCACCGACCGTAAGATAAACAATGTTGGTTCGCAATTAGTATTTTGGACAAGAGAGACAGAGAGAATGAAAAAGAGAGAGAGACAGAGAGAGAGAGAGAGAGAGAAAGAGTACACCCGGTTAAATGTATATAGATCATCATCTATATACATTTAACCGGCTTTTAATTTATAAATCATTTAATTTATAAATCATCGATTTTATCTCATTCAATTTAGCCCGTAAGAACATCAGTCATATGACTACCACTAGGCTCCAGCAAAAATATGTACAAAATATAAGATTTCAACATAAAAATATTATTATGCTATGAAGGGATCGTGTCACTGAATTAATTTGATATAGTTGTAATAAACATTGGGCAATACCAATACACTACTGCAAAAGTACGAGTATCTATAATGCAATATGGCTGCAATCATTGCAGAATATATTTCCTAAAGCCGCATAAGTTAATTAACAAATCAATTAAGTTGGCGGCTACTTTGACAGTTTCTTTCCAGCATTGTTATCCAATTAATTGTAAATATTTATTACTATTGATTTATCCCATAAGAGTATTTATTTCTATTTTAGTTATATAATGTTTGTATTTTAAAATAGTTTTTATAACACGTTTTATTAATTTCTACATTTATATAGGAGAAGTTTTTAATTATGGTAAAATTTATACTATATATATATACTTTATATGTATATACAGTATATAGCAAAACTAAAGTTATGTTTTATAAACTATTGCCAAAAAGCTACCATTATATTTTTATATACATAGATAATCTTTAAACTTTTACTGAGAACAGCAACATATTTCTAAAGTATTAAAAAGTAACAACATAAAAAACCTAGGTCATAATCTTAAGGTAAAACTGGACAGAGTAGTAATATTTAATTAAATAATTTTTAATATCAAAATATAACTAGGATAACAAACACTTACACAAAATTCATAAGACCAGTTATGATTTAAAATTCATTTTCTTTCAGAAAGACATTAAACTTCTCTTAACAGCTGCCAGCTTTAACTTGTGAAAACTAATAAATATCTTACATCTGTCAAGCATTAAGAATACGGCGCCGGAGACGAGTTCTGAACTTTGAAATTACCTTGGGATGTGATAGTTCATTTTATAGTTTATTTATTATATTAAACAAAGTAAAGTTTAAATACAATATGTGAATTGTAATTTTTTTTTCTAATCAAAATAATTTACTCTAATATTCATTAAAACATATTCTTAAATTCCTGTTATAAAATTTCTGAGACGTTGAATGCTTGTAATGTTGCTTCATTCCACTCCATTAGATTTATAATAAAAGAACAGATAGAAAAAAATCACAGAGTATCTTAAAGTTAACGAGTTCTTTAACAAGTAAGAAACTACCTGAGAGGTAATAACACTTATAGTGAAGAATTTATTGCGAGCAATTAGCAACTTCACTGATAATTTCTTATTTTTAGTAAAATAATAAAATTTCTATGATTTCTGTTAGCATAGATAAGCTATACACGTTTAAATATACAATAGATCAAATATTTTTATTTTTGGAATAAAAATTTATCAGATTATTTGTTATAACGAGTTCGAAACGAGATAATAACGTGAGAAAATTTGGAATGCGATTATAATATTAAAATCAAAATGAGGTTTTTAAATTAACTTTCATAATGCTCGTGACTTACACGTGAATTTGAAAAGTAGCGGTGCGAGGAGAAAGGATACCGAGGTAGAGTTATCCTAGATATATCCGATATTCCCCGCCTTCTTATGCAAAATAAAGGCCGACCCGAGCGCCTGCTCTTGACATGAATTGCACGCCAAAGACTGGAAAGA
Organism: Melinaea menophilus ssp. n. AW-2005; assembly: GCA_918358695.1. NCBI lineage: Eukaryota > Metazoa > Arthropoda > Insecta > Lepidoptera > Nymphalidae > Melinaea > Melinaea menophilus. The sequence goes on from OU911039.1 coordinate 2,440,958, forward strand.
AAGAAGTATTATAAAAATATAAGGAATCTGAACCCGTTATTTGTGATGTTTGAATATTAAACATAAATCGTCAAGCGGCACAATGGAGTTCAAAGGCAGTTATTGCTTAAAACTACGGAGTAAATTTAAAGGAAAAATCGCAATAACGTTTTTAAAGAAAATTGTTTTATAGAATTAAAAATATACAGTGATAGTAAAAACTTTTTTTTCTAGCATTTTTTATAACAAACATGATTTTATAAAGTTAAAAAAATTTATTAAAACACATTTTAAATATAATATTTATATATAGAATATACGATATGAATGCGGATACGCTGTGCCTCAAATTATTTTCCTGTAATAGTTAGACGGCAATTTGTGCGATATCCCGTGCTCCAATGTTCTTGGGGATTCCAATATTTGACGTAATGGCCTAGGAGCTAGCTAGAAACTGCTCTTCAATATTTACACAATCTTTTGCTCCCTCAGTTGAAATACAAAATATAGTCTTGTAGCTTTTTAACAGCAGAAATATAATAGTAATATAAAAAAGTTATAGCTTAATAGCAGTAGTTGATTTATTTATTATGTTATCGTAAGACTATCTTAATTTTAAGTCATTCGACTTAATTACTAAATTATTTATTTCATGATTGTTGTCTTCTTTGAAGTTAAGTATGTTATTAAAGGTAATGATAAAGGTTATGTTCATTAAATTACTAGCTACTCGTAATAGTTCTTTTAAAACGAAAACATGCCTTAAAAAAGCAATAAGTCATGTAGCGCGGATCATTTATTTTATTTCGAGTAATGCTTTGTGTTTTTATTAAACCAATAAGAAGTATGTGGATAAGCTTTCCGTTTGAACATTTTGTAAAGCAGTATCTATCATATCGAGACACCGGGTTATGCAAGAAACTTTTAATCCCTAGCTTTATTACAACCTGGTGGTAATCCCGGAGGTTTCTGCAACTCGTGCATTATGTTTTTGCTGAAACACCACATTTGATATAAATACTCTCTAATAAAGTCTCGAATAAAATAAAGGCACGATTTTATGTAAAAAAAGAAGCACTCTGTTAGACATGCGAGAATTTTAAATTTTCACCGTAAATATTTCCTAGCAAGAATTTTAACTTCAAGTGTTATTTGCGCTGTGTATTAACTTTACGGTACGAGGATTTGCTTGCTTTTTATTTAGGTATTTCGTTATAAATCTATGATATATTACACTCGTGTACTTGCTCTGACGCCACAAAAAGTTAGTTAGGTCGAGCCGCTATGAATTGTTAAACTCTATGAACATATTTTTGCACACGTACTGAATTTATCTCTCTGTAACTTTACTATTTAAAAAGATTTACGTTAGACGCTGGGTGTGTTTTACTCACTTCACATTTTTAAGTTACAATTTGACAAATGTTCGTAATATTTGCTTTGAAATCGTTTTTCAACATGAACATATATACATTAAATATATTTTAATCATTATTAAGTATTTAATACCTTAATAATGATTAAAAAGTTACGTACGACTTACGATTACGAGGATAGTAATATAAAATATGACAAACAAATTAACTGTAATGATATGGAAATAAAACAATTAACAATGTATAAACCATACACATGTTATAAGCCTTTACGGTAAAAGTGTTATATTAGGTTAAAACATATCGGATTTCTGATAATTGTCAATAAAAATTCTTTTGTAATATATATATATTGATAATATATTAAGTAATAGTTAACATAGTAATGGAATCATTATTAAATATATATAATTTATAACAAGCGTTTAACGTATATTTCCTCGCCACGCCTCTGTTGCTCGTAACTTTACCACTCCAACTCTCATTAAGCCATCATCTTTGTGGAACATGTGCTTCCTTGAAGACATAGCTGAAAGATATTAAAATATTACATTCAGTTACTGATATTAAAATGTTTTATTATTTAGAAGTGTCACTTCGATCATTACTGGTACGATAAAAAGCGTCTTTTTTTATTTAGTTTAGCTAATTAAAAACATTGTAACCTTTTCAATTTACTGTATGTAAGTAGTAGGTAGGTCGCTTTTAATCAAATATCCAATTAATATTTAAGATTTAAATTTAAATGATAGATAATTTAATTGATGGAACAGTGTTACATGCAAAAAAATCCAAATTTAAAGTTGGTGAGTTTTAACTGTAAATCTTTAAAGAGATCAGTGGATAGCGTGAGAAGTTTGTGCAGTTCAGTGGATGTAGTGGCGTTGCAGGAGACCTGGCTAATGCCACATGACCTGGCATACCTCAGCACTGTGCACGATAAGTTCGAGTCTACGGGTACGTCGGCGGTGAATACGGAGGGTGGCATGTTACGCTTCCGTCCTCACGGAGGTGTCGCGCTGTTGTGGCGTAAGAATGTGTTTACATCTGTGTCTGTGGTTAATTGTAACAGTGTGAGGTTGTGCGCCATCAAGTGTCAGTTACGTGAGCAATCTGTACTATACTTTTCTGTGTATATGCCTGTGGACTGTTCTGAAAATCTTACAGATTTCACAGATTGTATGAGTGAAATGAATGCATTAATTGAAGACACCGGTATTGAAATGGCTTTTATTTTGGGTGACTTTAATGCGCATCCTGATGAATTATTTTTTAATGAAATGTATCTCTTTTGTAAAGATCAAAAATGGTTATGTGTTGATTATGAATTATTGTCATGTTGTAATGATGTTTACACATATAAGAGTGACAGCCATGGCTGTACACGCTGGTTAGATCATTGCATTGTTACTCGTTCGGCTAGAGAATATATCGATAGTATTAGTATTAAGAAAGATGTGACGTGGTCTGATCACTATCCTCTGGAGATCAACTGCAGGTTTGGTTTAGATCGGTCGCGTTTGCTGCCTACTGCATCTACAGATAGTAATACTGCATCTACAGATAGTAATAAAGTAATCTGGGGTCAGAGAGATAGTGAGCAGATTCACTTATACACGGATTATTGTAATAATAAATTAAAATTAATTGATTTTCCTAATGAGATGATTGAATGTTGTAATAATTTATGTAATGTATATAATAATTTGGAACACAAAGTACTTATCAAAAATATGTATGACACTATTGTAGGTATATTAAGGGATGCAGCGATATATTGTTATAAAGTTGCGACGCATAGAAAAAAACGATCCATTACGGGGTGGAATAAACACGTGGCGCCGCTTCATGCTAGGGCTCGGTATTGTTTCATGTCATGGATATGGGCAGGACGACCAACACATGGAACTATCTATATTGACATGAGGGACTCTCGTAGGGCCTTTAAAAACAAACTTAAATGGTGCCAAGACAATGCAGAACAGATTAAAATGGACATACTGGCTACGTCATATAGAAACAAACATTTTGGAAAATTCTGGCAACAAACAAACAAACTGAATACAAGATCGAGTATTCCGGCTGAAGTAGGGGGAGTGAGCGGTTGCCGTAACATAGCAAATATGTTTAAAACACAATTTACAGTGGATCCCTGTGAGATCAATTTCGCCGAGGCTGGCAGGGGGGATATCATAAATAATGGGGAAAGCTTTGTACGTTTCACGTCTAGCGAAGTAGTAGATACAATAATGGGTATGAAGCGTGGAAAGTCGCCTGGACATGATGGCCTGAGTGTTGAGCATCTGCGACACGCTGGTGTGCACCTTCCCAGAGTCCTAGTTTTGTTGTACAATATTTGTATAAGCCACGGCTTTCTACCGGACTCGATGACAAGGACAATAGTCGTGCCTATAATCAAGAATAGGGCGGGGGATGTGGCGGACAGAACCAACTACAGACCGATATCTCTTGCTACCATCATAGCCAAAGTTCTTGACGGCTTGCTTGATACTCAACTTAATAGAACAACTTAACAGAATAATTAACATACACGATGCGCAGTTCGGTTTTAGATCAGAGCTGTCAACTGAAGCGCAGTATTGTGTCTCAAGCAAGCTGTAAGGTACTAGGTAAGGTAAGGTGCCTATAATCAAGAATAGGGCGGGGGATGTGGCGGACAGAACCAACTACAGACCGATATCTCTTGCTACCATCATAGCCAAAGTTCTTGACGGCTTGCTTGATACTCAACTTAATAGAACAACTTAACAGAATAATTAACATACACGATGCGCAGTTCGGTTTTAGATCAGAGCTGTCAACTAAAGCGCAGTATTGTGTCTCAAGCAAGCTGTAAGGTACTAGGTAAGGTAAGGTACACGGATAGAAAGACCCATGTGTTTGCGTGTTTTTTAGATCTGTCTAAGGCATTTGATCTCGTATCCTATAAAATTTTATGGCAAAAGCTTGAAAAGGATAGCAGTTTAAGACCGGAGTTGATATCACTATTAAAGTACTGGTATGGTGCCCAAAGTAATGTGGTAAGATGGGGTGATGCACTTAGTGAACCATATAAATTAGGGTGTGGAGTAAGACAGGGGGGCTTGACGTCACCCAGGTTGTTCAATCTTTACATAAACGGGCTCATAGAGAGGCTTAGCGGGGCAGGCGTCGGTTGTTCGATAGATGGCGTAATGATGAACAATTTTAGTTACGCAGACGATATGGTTCTGTTGAGTCCGTCGGTCAGTGGTCTTCGAAGACTGATAAAAATCTGTGAGGAATATGCAAAGGAGAATGGACTGAGGTATAACGCTAAAAAGAGCGAAATTTTAATTTTTCGAGGAATAAACAAACAGTTAAATTTCATTCCTAAAATACATCTGTGTGGCACTTCTCTGAAACTAGTATCTGAATTTAAATACCTTGGTCATATTGTGAATGAACGCCTGGGTGATGATAGTGATATTGAGCGGGAGCGCAGGGCTCTGTCGGTTAGAGGCAATATGTTGGCCCGTAGGTTTGCACGGTGTTCAACACAGGTAAAATTAATATTATTTAAAGCCTATTGCCAGTCCTTTTACACGTGCAGCCTATGGGAGAACTATAACTACGCGGCGGACATATAGTGCAATGCGTGTTCAGTACAACAATGTGCTGAGGGTTTTGTTGAGGAAGCCTCGATACTGCAGTGCATCGGCAATGTTTGCGGAGGCTCGTGTAGACGACTTCTATGCGATAATACGAAAGCGGACCGCGTCCGCAATGACAAGATTACTGAACAGCTCCAACAGTCTTCTCAGCACATTGGCGTTAAAGCTAGATGCTCCCCTCTGGAGGTCCTGGGATAGTGTACACGTAGCATCGAAGCGTAGCGTATACTGACTGTAGGAGTATAGCGTTGAGTTATGTGTAGAATTAAAAAAAAAAATAAATAAATAAATAAATTGTAATTAGAAAGATGATTTTCATGAATTTTATTTTATTTAATTTCTTTAATAGTATTTTATGATTTTAATTTTATTTCATTTGAATTTAATTTATATTTAAGGAATTGAATTTATATTTAATTTTAATAATTTTATGAATTTTGTGCATTTTATTAATTTTATTTTTCTGTATAATTTGAGATTGTTATGTTGAATACTAACTACGAGTACTAACATTAGTTACTTAAGTTAAAATGTTACTAACACTTATGGATGAATTATCTGAAATAAATTGATTTATTATTATTATTATTAATAATGAAACAGATAATTTGTGAGCTACACTGCGGCGGATCACTTGAGGTAAGCAAAACTCAAATACTTATATGGAATAATATCCTTAATATTAATATTTTAAATTAGATTTCTAGGCGCCACTAACAAAGGACAAGTGAAGACATATACACAACTCCCTTGTTTGTCAGTACAAGAAGACTGCAGCGAAACACTTGTTCTTCAAATATTAATTTGTAGTGTAGGTTAATTATTTATAAAGTAGTACATCACCAGATAGCTTTTTAATATTTAACGAGGAGCAGGCACTAAAAGGCAGACCTCACATGCAGCTACAGTTACAGCAACAGTTCAGAAGCAGGACATGCAGGTCAACGTCCCGAAGTTACACGTAGGCACGGGGTAAAGATTTATTAAAAAAACCTGTAAGGAACAATATACAACAATATTAAACTACGAAATAGCACTAATCACGCCGTAATCTATTCAAATAATATCAAATTACAATACCTTATGGAGGAAAGAGGCCTCATAAGCAATACTATAACCTATGTCGACTCCTATTGTCAAAACAGGACAAATACTAAAATTATGCAAAGTAAAGCATTAAAGAAAGAAAAAAAACTAAAGAACATCTCCTAATTTATAGTAAAAATTTTTATAACTTACCATATGTCCCTCAAATGAACTTGTAAACAGACCGGGAACACACATACACACACAATTATGTTTAAAAGAATCAAAGCATTGTAATCGTTATTAAGAACAATAATTTCAACCACACTTACCGGAAGCTATTCAAAAAAGAAATATCGGAACTGCTTCTGATAGAAAAGTCTTGACGTTGAAAGTGAAACTACCTCACGCAGAACGTCAAACTAAATGTGGGTAAATTCTTAATTATAAGAAATGAAAATAATTAATTTTGTAATTATAAACTAAATACTCGAGTGTCTTTAGAAACAAATTAGCCTTATTAAATCACAATATTTTAATATAATCATATTTTTTTCAATTACCTGCCCGATATATGAAACATGAAGGTTTAAGAAAATATCAGCTGCCAACATTAACATATTTATTAGCAACACTTCAGTCAATTCCCTGCGACCAGGAAGCCATTATTATTAATAAAATTGAAATTATGATTTTGTATTACCATTTCAAAGATAAACCAATAACAAACAGACCTCGATAACAGATTGGAATATTATTTTACGATATCAAATATTCACGAGTAAAGTGTTCTATATTTAAAATAAGACTATAATGAGGCAATTTTTTGGGAATTTTTGATAATATGGTACATACATTGTTATATAACTGTTTATAGGCTTTTATAAAACATTTTTAAAACAAATAACTCTGTAAGTCAATTACCTTACATGTCATAAAATAGTATTACCATGTGATATAATCGTCTGTTTAGTCGTAGTCGTGTGGTTGAACAGTCACACAAATTTCATTGGTTAAATCTTTGTCTGTAGTCTACGTATCATTTATGTCCGTATGTAAATGTAATTGCGGGTCAGTGCATCGGACGGACGCACATTTGCAGTATTAGCTTTGTGCGGAAATGACATAATCCATTTCACTCTATGTGAAAATTAGAGAGTTCGGATTAAAATTGACTATATCTAAACAGATTTTGTAACCAGCTTTAGGTATTTTAAATAACTTTGAACCTGTAAAATAAACCAATTACAGGCCAACATTTGTACATTGTAAAAATTTTCTATTAACACGTGTAATTTAAAAACGTTTAAGCTGTTTGTAACTTATCTACGATTTAGAGAGTAGCTTTGATTAACTGCAATTCAAAGTAACTATTAGAGAAGTATGGACTAAGTGTAACCTTATAATGTATGTGGTATACAATCATGATAAATCATGATCATAAGATCTGATTTATATAATAACATATCAATATATAAAAATATTCTAGTTATAGTAACCATATAAGTTAAAATCCAAAATTATATATAACTTAAATTTAAATATTTTCATATATATTGATAACTATATCAATTTGTATCATGAAATAGTGGTATTAAAAAGAAAAACGATCTTCTTTTTCACATTATTTACGAAAATATCAATTACAAAGTAATATAGTTTAATATGAATCACGCTTACCTTTTCTTGTTCTAATTACGCAAACGGAAATTTTTATAACTTTAAAAATGATGCATCTAGCCTTTTTTAAAGATCTAATAAGCATAGCGGGTTTTGGAATATTTAAGTTCAGAGAAATAATTAAAATTGTATAAATAATGTGTATAACGGATTTAAACCTATTATTACCTATCACATTCAGTTTGATTTAAAAAAAAAAATCAGACTGAATGTTATAGAGTCCGTTAAATTCATCCACTCTTATCAGTATTACTCATATTTATTTCATTAGGAATAATTCAAATGTTTAATATAAAGTAATAAAAATACTCTAATATACCCACATTTTATAATCACTTACAACAAATGAAAATTTAATTAAATATAATATTTTATTATGAATAACTCAAAGAATTAGTCACTAAAACTTTCTAAAAGAATGAGTAAATATTTATAATTACTCACAATACAACACCAGTATGCTGTTATCACTGTCCAACTCGAGCTCCAGGCAAAAAGTAAGTTGTCGAAGCGAGTTGTCCGCTATTTATACAAGTTCTCAAATAAATTGATCGTTTGACTCAATTACGCAACAAATTATTATTTACCCACAATATTTAACAAAACACTATCCATTTATGAAAATAAAAGGACAGTGAGGTAGCCTTAAATCTACCTTATAATATTTTACAAACAATTTGTAAAAATGTAGTTAATATAATAATGAGGTCTTTAAGGCTCAGCGTAGACATTATATATTTTAAGTGAGTTCTCTTTACATACTTCAAATATGTTTTTTTTTTAAATTTCTTTACTCAACCAATTATGTAATTATGTAATACTCCTAACTTTATATGCCTTAAATGAATTCTCATAACTTTATACTAGCATAAATAGAAATAAAGCACTTTTAAAGGTATAATATTCAACGAGATTATCCTCGTTATATTTACTTTGTATAATAAATACTGAAATTTAAATACTTTGAAACATAATTTCGCCAAAGAAACCGACTTTTATAGTCTGTTTAAAGAGTGTTTTCCTTTTGAAAGTCAAAGCTCTTTAAAATTACACTTTTGGTTAAATAATGACATTTTAATTACATTAGATTAAGAATAATGACTAAGTTACAAAAAGGTACAATAGTAGTTAAGTTAATTTCTTTTAAAATACCATTCTTATAAAGTATTTGTCTAAAGCGGAATCTAATTTAGTTATGAGAAGCTCTTGCCAAAACATATTATTTTCATGTCCCTGAAACCTACTTGATTCAAAGGGTCAAAAAGCACAATTAAAATTAAAAAAAATTAAAAAGTTTAATGTCGCCAATTTTTCTTTTTTAATGCACTTTACATCCTTCCTACGTAGTCCTCTATCTCTGACAATGTCAATATGTAAGAGATTTCAGTACTGTATTTGAAAAAAGTAAGTATTTCCAGTCAATCTAGTAGTTGGGACGAACTACATTTACAAATCTACACATAAAAATACTTTAACATTTCTACAAGCAACCTCGTTCGTTAAATAAACCACAACGAATCGTCTCAACCCCTCCCAGTTATTCACTATTAGGTAAGCACAGCTCTATATAAAAAAATCAAGCTAACAATAAAGAAATATTAAAAGCCTTCTACATAACAATAATGAAAGTAAATATGCTTATAAAAAAATCGAGTTTCAACATAATCATTGATAATAAATTTCCATTTTCCTTAAATCAAATAGATCAATCTGTTTTCAGCAACAAGGTACAAATACTAACATCAGGAGAATTGACATTTAAGAAACAATTATACGGTTTGATATTGACATCCTTACGAGGACTAATTGCTACAGCTGTTTATTCGCAGCACTTAGAACTTCATTGTTCTTAAGCTAGTACTCGCATCCGTATAAACAGTGGGACGTCGTGTTTATCTCAATGCCTACAAATATTTTACTTTAGGGTATACTTATAACAAAAATTTACAATACATTCCTAACTAAATGTGATAATGCATTTATAATTTTCATTATTTTTATACCAATGTGCTTATGCCTCAAATTTATAATCGATCAAAGGTTAAATGCATAGATAGATTGACATATGATAGACATATGATAGACACACATACATATGTATGTATCTATGTAGATAAACATATGATAGACAGATGATAAACATACATACATACATATGACAGACATACATATGTATGTATGTACATAGATAGACATATGATAGACATAAACTATGCTGATGTAAATTAAGTCACAAACGTAATTCGTTGATTCAGGTAACTAACAATAACTTATATGTTATACAATAAACTCTTAAACTGACAGGTTAATAATACATATCTCTGTTATGTGCTATATGTACTAAATAATTAAATATATTTTTTATATTATTCACAGTTTAAATTATCTGTGATTATTTAGTATTCAAATATTTTATACATTTGTATAACTATACAAAATATTATCTTTATTAACACACATTTAATAACTTTAAAATAAAGACAAAGTCAGTCGGTACAGAACACTCCACTGGAGCCTTAACTTTGTGTGATGGTTAACGTTCTTTGTGTTAAACTTGGTCACAGTTCAATGCGGGTTAATAATTTTGAAATAACTTTTCACTGTATGCTATTTATTTAAAATATAATTGGCATGGTGCAAAGAATCTAATCTCAACTTCATTGCTTAGTAAGAAGTTTAAATTTAAATTATTAAATATTATATTATTTATATTATAACAAAAAAAAACGTTTGTTTATTACTTTTTTCTACTATTTATTATTGTAACAAAAAAATATACCCACACAATAAACAATATATCTTAAAAATAAAATATTTTTTCTCTCACTTTTTAAATGTGAATGTGTCATACTATTTTAATAAATATAATACACAAATTCTAAGTCTTAGTTCATTCAATTCTCCGTCACTATACAACAATCGGTATATTAAACTAGTGACACACAAGTGTATGTCAATAACTCTCTAGATGTTACATGAAATTATGTTCTAACTAGGTCGAGTGATTTACTGTTACGACCACTAAGTCCCAGTTGTAAAACGTATACTACACATAGGTATAATAATTATTAAAAATAAAAAAAATAATTTGCAAATTTTTATCTTTATTTTAATATTTTCTGTATAAAGAATAATAAAATCGAAAAAAATATGTTATATATTTTAGTGTTAATTGTAGAATGCTTTTTTAATGATTTAAGGAATTAAAAAACAATCTTTTAGTATGTATTTAGTTTAGTACATCGTATTTAACCACAATTATTATATAAGATAAATGTGTGCAATACACATAGGTTTGTTAATATTTAAATAATATATGCAACAAAATGTACACATTCAAATAAAAATAATATCTATAATTCTTTATCCTATGTTCAGAGGGAGATGCAGTGGTCGTGCTTAAAATTCTGTAAAATATAAAAAAAATAAATTCAAGGTCACCAAATATCAAAAGTTTATATTTTAGTTTATAGAAAAGAGAAAAGATAGCTTGCGTTTCCAACAATGTATTTTAATCTTCCTGTATAATGTATTTCTTAATATTACACCATTGAAGGGAATTCTCAAAATAGTAGATAAGTGAATTTTATTATGTTAATGATTATTACAATTTTTGTTTCTTAAATTATACTTTGAGGGAATTCGTTATTATTTGTACGTTCCTTAATCCCGGCGAGATCAGATGAAATTGCACGTAAGCTCGCTACATCTCAATTTGAATTAAAGTTGTTTTCAAGTAATTTATTCTGAGTAAAAAATCTAGCAAAATCTGAAATGTATTTATTTATTTATTTATTTATGTACCAATACAAATCACAAATACAAAAAACAGAAAACAATGTAGTACAAAGGATTACTTATCTCTTTTAGAGATCTCTCCCAGTTACCCTTTGGTGTGAGACAGGGTGTTCAAGACAGTGCGGTACACTTAAACTAAATACAAATAAAAGAGAACAAAGAAATGACATTTAAAATAGATAAATCTTTTAAGAGCTATTTAACAAATCACCTGTATAATATAGCATATAAAATACTTAGACATATACATACTTATATACATATATATACACACACACACACACACGTATACAATGTATATATTTATAAGTAAATAAATATATACATTTGTAGATAATATAAAAATAATAAAAATAAAAAGATGTACACTTATGGACATAAACATTAACTCATAAAAGTAAGAAGTATCTACTTCTTACTAGTTCTTTAAATATTTACATACGTTTTAAATTTGTATTCATTACTATGAGAGAAAGTAAAATATGTTTTAATCTTTTTGTATTTTTATCACTATGACTTTACACTATGGCTTTGATGTTGATTTTCCAAAACATTTGTTGTTTATGATTCAAACTGCCTGCTGCTTGGAAGTGAATAGTTACTTATTCTTACTTATTTTTAGTGAAGTTAACTTACAAAAAGAAAATTCATTGTTTGAAAAATCAGATTTAGTTATATGCTATATCAGCTATTTATTGCTTTGGAAAAAGATTACAAATATTAACATTATTAATTGTAAATATTCACATTGTACTCTGGATAGAAAATAATACATTAGTGAATAAGGTAAATTATTCGCCGTAAAATACAAGTATTGTAGCGAAAATATATAACATTATATTCAGCATTCAAGATTTGTGTTTGTAAAGACGAGAAGCATACATTAATTAATTTTCAATGTATAATGCTTATTAAGGTTAATTATCTAATATATAAGTTATATTAAGCATTTACGTGTAATCAACTTCTGTACTTCTCCTAAATTTATGTAAAGAGTGACACTATCACTAGATAGCTCTAAAGACTTTGGTCAATATTAAACAAGGCAGTGTAATCCTCGGGGTTTTTGCGAGGCGCCGTCATCGCTCAAAGCATATCTTTGACCTAAGCTTTAGTGTTAAGAGTGGGTTATCTCAACACTTTGTATAATAAATAATTCAACCGCATTTGAGAAAGATATTTCGCAGTTTCTAATTCTCTAGAAGTATTAAATAAAATCTTTGGAGTGTAATTAAACTCTTTAATTTAATTCAAAGATTTTAAAATGGAACTATTAGGTATAATTATTCATTATGTAGCTTACTTAAAAGTAGTAAAATGTATTGTATTCCTTGTTGTTATTATTCATATGTGTAATAGGTTCTACTTCTTATTGTTATTCTTGATATGTGTAATAGGTACTTAACTCTGTGAATCAAAAATATTACCAAATGCGATACGATACGATACGATACGATACGATACGATGCGACATGACACGATTGGTACGATAAGATTTCTATCCAATTTATTTTTCAAATAAACTAAACTAAACTAAATTAGGATTATTAATATTTTCTAACTAATGTATTTTCTTATTTGTTTTTGATATAATAAGATATCAAAAACATCATAGATTATTAACGTTTATACATAAATCTCCTTCTAATATATTTTTTTAAAATACATTGTGTTTAATGTCAGTGGCTAAAAACAAAATAACTTAATATAAAAGTTGTAATTAACACACCATATCTTTATGTCATAATTTATTTCTCGGTAACATACACAGAAATACACATGTCACTAATTGCTAAAGCCTCTTAAAATTTTAATTAAATATTGCATAAGTAATGAAAACATTTTTAACAACTATAACTATAAAAAACAAATTCAAAATAGTTTTCTTTATTTTTTTAACTAATACTCCCTTGTTTTATATGGTAAAGCTAACATATATTCGTCTCTCTATTTAACTTTTAATTTAAACTTTATCAAATAATAAAGATTAAAGTGCTTGTAGGAATAAGAAATGGTTAGAGAAGTATGCATATGTGTTTAATAAAGTAGATCACCACATTTCAGAATAATCCCAAATTAAGTTTTATGTTATTAGTATTGACATCGATATCCAAATCGATTGTGTTCAATCCGCGTTGGTTTGTGTGTTACTTATTATATAACCTTCCACATGTTGTTGATCATGTTTTCTATATTTTATAGATATTTAAGGTAAACTTTCATAACATCTTGTATAACTAAAGTAACATAAATTAAATAAAGGTGATTTTCTGTATACTACGTATTTATTATAATTAATATAGTAAAATAGTGGCTACTGCAAAAAAGTACTAATTTGCGGAAAATAAATACTTAAATGAAGAAAGAAAGGAATACTTCAGCTAAGGCGTTAGACTTATTTATCGGTTGTAACTTTTATAACTTTTTAAATAGCAAATAGATACCATAAATATCATATATAAAAATGCAAATGTAAAGGTTGTTATAATCAATTTTAGCAGACTCATCTCTGCATCAATTCCTGTAGTATGTTAATTACATGTAAGGTGATGATAAACATTAAAGACTAAACAGCTTGTGTCTCGAAGTTTAGACGTGTAAACTGAGATCGAAGAAGTTTAAGTATCGTTTACGTTTGATAGGATCAAATTATGCTGACAGAATTTAGGTCACAATATTATCCGTGTACTGAGATTAAATTTAATAAGGTATGAACTTATAATAATAGATTTTAAGGATTCATTTAATGATATAAAAATGCATTTAAGAATTTTAAATCGAAATCTGTAGTGTATACTTAAAAATATTACGATATAATTGAAGATTATATTTATCAGAAGTATAATAATTTCTGTAATAAAATTCAAGTTGCTCATTGAATAATAACACCTATTTTCAGATTATTGACACCAATATAGTTGATCTTGTATAAAATATATATAGCTTTTTTTATTTATTTTCTTGTTACTGTGTGGTTCAGTATATTTAGAAATATATGTTATTATTATCCTATAATATTATAATTAAGTTGTCTGTTATAAAGATTTAACGCTATTTCTTCTATTTTTATGTTATTAATAATATTATCCAGTACATACAGCATTATAATTCTTAATAGCCATATCTGGCTAATCTTATATCACACTATTATAAAAGTCAAAACCATTTAGGTACTATTTGTATACATCACAATGACCTAGCTCAGGATTTCTACGTCTCCAGGTTAACTGTATACATTGTACTATCGCTTATTACCTTTATTACGTCGCATTTAAATTGACTACTATATACTACTAGTCTAGGAAGCTACAGGTATGGACATGGAGTTTCTTTCCATAACTTTCATAAAACTAAATTCCGTGAGAAAAAAAATATATAATAAGTAATTTTACTTTTATTGATGAAACATCCCAATGCCCTTATCTTATCCGTGTATGTATCATTCAATTCAAGTATCGTTCAGGTACATTAGAAAATCGCTAGTCTATGAAAAACATATTTATATGTGATGCGCTCTCTAGTACTAGTCGACAAATAACGACTTAATATGCGATCCGACTGCAATGTGTTAAATTTCTTAGATCTATAGATAACGTTTTCTCCGCATATTGTATAAATAAGTGCTCTGAGGGTGTTGAGGAAATTACAATTACTTTCAATTAATTTTTCTTTCACTTTGACGTTCTTTACAAATATAATGTATTTAAATATAAAAGCCATTTTAGAAAAGTGTCTTTTTGTTTCAAAATCACTTTTTTCTACATTACATTAATAACAGAGTTAATGAAGTAGTATATCATATAGCTACAAGAGTATTCTTCTAATTTTAATTATGCAAATTTGTCTTCATGAGAACAATGCGCTTTGTTAATCCAAATCATCGTAATTGTCGTCTGTTTGTAACTAGGAATATATTGATATGAAGTGAAGATAAAACATTGCATCTATTCACTTTAGAATTTATTATTTACTTTAAAATCTATTTTTTTATTGTTTTACTTAACATAAATGTTATGCTTTTGCAATACTACGATATCATTGTATATAACAGGGCATAATATTGAAAACAGATTATTTAAACAATCATCAAAGTTTGGTAACAAGTTCGTAAAATAATTTAAAATGTTTAATTAAAATTAAACCTTGCCCTCGGTTAAAAATTTGCAGATATTGTTTTTTGTTGTTGATTTTGTTTTGCTATTTAATCCATTGGCAACCCTGTGTTTAATATAATAAAAATATTACGTTTTAACAGAATACCCAGAATGAATTATTTATGTTGGATAAACTGTTGTAGGTTCAAAACATGAATAAAATAAAATATATTGTAAAGCCATACCATATAAATATAATTACAAAAGTAAAAAGTATATTGAAGATTACATTCAATATAATATAATATTCGTGTCCAAGATCTTTTGATGTCAAGTTGATTTTCTTCCACAAACACGTTACGATCAGATCATGTTTCTTGTCAACTACACCGGAATACTAGTCGTACTAATTATTAATTCACTACTACTGTAATTATTATTAATTAATTTAAGCACCAATAATTAATTTTAATTACAGAATAAATATTTTTAGAGATTACAGTATATACGGTTTATATTTGGATTACGCAAATTTGACCGTATTTCTCAGTTTCGCCTACAGCTCAAGTGGTTACCAATTAGATTTCGCCGTAAAATGCATATACTTACATTTCTGTACTGTGTGCTATTTAATCCCTCTTCGCCTCCCTATTTAAAAAATAAATTCCAATTCTTGGGTACTACTAATAAATCTTTAAGATCCTTTGAAAAATTGACCTTATACATGCCAGTTCACAAAACAAAATTTTTCAATAAATCTCTAACGATTCAGGCCATTCAACTTTGGAATAGTCTGCCGTTGCACATAAGGAAATCAACATCACTTGTTTCATTTAAAACTAAATTAAAGTCGCATTATCTCACTTTAAGTTGTATATAAATAATAAATATTTACGTATGTGTGTATGTATGTTATATAAGTAGATGGTTTTTATACGAGTTATTTGTATTCTATGTACATATAGGATGTATGTATGTATATATTTATATATATATATATATATATAAATAGCCGCGCATAAATAGCGTGACTGCCGACACGGCCATTCTGACGATCACTCGCCCTCGAGTGATTCTTCAGAACCAAAATACATCATCATCACTATATAACTGGTCTAGGTTAAATACCACTTGGTAAAAACCCCTACAGTACGAACATGAAACACTGGTCTAGGTTAAATACCACTTGGTAAAAACCCCTACAGTACAAACATGGAACACTGGTCTAGGTAATTACATTCTGTAAAAACCCCTGCAGCTTAAAACACACTGGACTAAAACACTGGTCTAGGTAATTACATTCTGTAAAAACCCCTGCAGCTTAAAACATACTGGACTAAGTCGTCACCCACTAAAGCAGGTGAGACTCCTACAGCGCATCACAAAACTAGGTCGTCACCCACAAAAGCAGGAGAGACCATAGTCATTATTACTCATAAAATTCTATCACACCTTCAGTATTATCTACACTGAGTGTTCGAGAGCTGACAGATAAAAATTCTTCAGAATCACTTACACTTAAGGTACGAGAGCTTACAGATAAAGATTCTTCAGAATCATTTGACGGAACACAGATTTTATTTGCCGACACGGTCCCTTCATTGCTATCAACATTCTCATTACTATAGTTTTCAGAAATTTCTAAATACCCTTCTTGCCCTTTAGGTACTTCCCTTAGATTTTCATGAAGAAACTTATAAATTCTATTAGAACCGTTAATATGTTTAAGTTCATAACGGTCATTATCTAAGACAGTAACTACCTTAAAAGGCCCCTTAAACTTATTGTCTAATTTTGTTTGGTGTCTTTCTTCACATTTAACAAAAACAAATTCACCCAATGAAAATGGTTTAATCCTAGCTTTCCCCTTATTAAACCGTATAGTATCAGCTTTAGCTGCCTTTTGAATATTTTGTGATGCAGATGAACGAACCGACTCGACATTAATTGTAGTTGGTTCAGAGGAACTAGGAGTTATTTTTGCTAAATTAAGCGAGTTGCCTTGAATACCAAACATAAGTTCCAGAGGTGTGAAACCTGTGGTTCTAGAGCGTGTACTATTGAGAGTAAGTTGAATTTCTCCTAGTTCATCCTGCCAAGCATTACAAGTATTACACTCTATAACAGTAAGGATGTTTTTCAAAGTTCGCATGACCCTTTCAACCTGTCCATTGGCTCTACTGGAGCCCGTTGCTATTAAATGGAGCTCGATTTTATTATCATTACAAAATTTTTTAAATTCAGCGCAGTCATAACATCTTCCCCTATCTGCAATAATACGTTTTGGAGCACCAAATAAATTAACAGCGTTTTTGATTGCCTTTACTGCGTATGATGAACTTAAGGTGGGCGTATATTCAAGCAGCACAAACTTTGTAAAGGCGTCTATTAAAACTGAGCAATATTCCTTTCTATCACTTTTGCCCGAAAGTTTTCCCGTTAAATCTACATGAATAGTGTGCCAAGGGACTGGATATTTTGGAATGGAATGTAACTGCATTTGTTGTGCACCTGAAGGACCCTTAGAAGTTTTACAAATTACACAGCAATTGATAAATTTTTTCACAAACTTAGCCATATCAGGAAATCAATAAAGATCATACAGTTTATCTAAAGTTTTTTCATATCCTAAATGTTTTATCTCGTTATGAACATGGCTAATCAGGGACCAAACCAAAGAACGAGGGATAATAGGTAGCCAATCAGAAATTCCTCTACGTTCAATCTTTCTGTACAGTACTCCCTGCCTTAAATCGTATGTACGCGATATTTCTTCAGGTAATTGATTATTACGTATCTTGGACATTATGTCTGAAAGTTCCGAATCACGTTCTTGTTCTACTACTAACCAGCCTTTATGTAATTCTAGAAAATTTACGTCTCGGGGTTCGGAATTTGTTGATATGGGTTCAGTGTTTGGCAAATTACGGGATAAAAAATCTGCATGAGCCATTTTACGACCTTCTTTGTACACGATATCAAAATCGTAAGCCTGTAATATAGCCCACCAACGGTGAACTCTTGGAGTTAAGCCACGTTTTGAATGTGACGCTTTAAGAGAATTACAGTCAGTGAATATGGTGAATTTTCGCCCATGCAAATAATGGCGAAAATGTTCAATAGCTTTTACTACAGCAAGTGTCTCTAACTCATAAGAGTGATAACGAGACTCTGCATCAATGGTCTTTCTACTATAATAAGCTACTACGTGAGGAGTTTCATTATATTTTTGAATAAGAATTGCACCATACCCTTCACTACTTGCGTCGGTATGGAGTTCAATAGGTAAAGAAGGATCAAAAACTTTCAGAACTGGTTCGGACGTTAAAACGTGAATAATTCTTTTATGTATCTGGTCATGCTCTGGGGTCCACTTAATATTACCTTTTCCTTTTGTTAAACAATATAAAGGTCTAATAATTTGAGAGAAATTAGGAACAAATTGTCTAAAGTAAGTTGTCTAAAACCTTATAACCAAGATACTCCGTTTGAACTTTTAGAAACGAGCACTTCTTTAAATTAAACGAGAACCCTTCATTTGACAATGTTCTCAGTAATTTGTCTAAACGGTTAAGTCCTTCATCCATATCCTTTGAAATTGAAAGTACATCGTCCATGAAAACTAAGATCTTTTCATCATTAATAGGCTTCAATGCAGTATTAATAGCCTTTTGAAAAATAGAAGGGGCATTCCGAAGCCCGAAGGGCGTAGCCAAATATTCAAATTGTCCTTTTGGGGTCACAAATGCAGTTTTTTGTATGGAATCTTTGTGAACGGGCAGTTTGTTTGTTCACCAATCAAAGGTAAAGGATAGTGAATTGGCTGAGTATTGCTATTTAGCTCCCTATAATCAACGCAAAGCCGCGAACTACCGTCTTTTTTGTCAACAAGAATTATAGGGCTGGCCAATGGGGACGAACTTTCTCTTATAATATTTGCCATCAACAATTGCTCAATTTTTTCATCAACTATCTTAGATTCCTGAGGGGATAATCTATAAGGTCTTCTATGCACTATTTTATGGGGATCAATCAAATCAAGTTTTAACTCGCCTGTTTTAATCCTAGTAGTTGGAAAATTCTCAATAAAGTTATCTGAATACCGTGTTAAAATATTGAAAAGTTTAATTCTATCAGATCCTGTCAAGTCTGTATTAATAGAATCAATGTCGAAATTAGGTTTGGACTTGGCACACATATTAGACTTTCTACAACGCTTGAATATTAAACCACTTTCCGACATTTCAACAAGAAAATCGCGATCAAGTATGTCTCTGCCTAATAAAATAGTATCATTAAGGCAATCATCCGGAACGACATGAAGAGTGATGCGACTAAATTCAACGTTTTGAATTTTTGCTTTACAGACGATTTGCTCTGTACTACTAACACTACTTTTACCAATACCGGCTCCCCGCAGACGTAGCACGTAATTTGTGGCTTCTGGCTCCCACGTTTATCAGCGACGTTGTTTGACGAGCGACCTTGAGTTTTGTTTCTGTCACGACAATCGGCGGCGCGATGACCAATCTTGCCACACGTGTTACAGTTTCCACGGAAACTGAAAGTTTTAGGGCGTTCGGGATCAGAATCGCCCGATTCAAATGATTCCGGCTTTCTCTTTAAAGATATGCCGCGTAGTACCCGAAACAACTGGGATTTATTATTAATTACACTTGAGTTTAATTCTCGACGTATGTGAACATCGCACTGAGATAGTACGGAAATGGCAAAACCCGTCACGACCTTCTCAGGTAATTCGCCGTCTGGGATATTTTCTATTAATTGCCAAAGGCGTAAACACGCTTGAGAAGGGGTTTCACCAGTATTCATTTGAAATCTAAGGATATTATCAAAGTGATCCTGAACAAGCATAGGACGAGAGAACTGAGCTATCAAAGTTTCCCGTATATCGTCCCATTGGTATTGACTGGGAGGTATTTTAGTGAGTAATGTGGCTGCACGCCCCCTGAGACAATGGGTTAACGTCATAATTAAATCAAGCCCTTTTAAATTTTTGGACCTAATTATGGTATCTGATAATCGACACCAGCCCTCTATGTCTAAATTGGGGTCGTCGGGATCAAACGGTACCAAAGCTGTGGGAGATTGCGAAGCATTGGACCGAGACAGCAAAGCATCAGACAATTTCGAGAAAATCGCTTCTAAACTACTGAGCGGCAGCGATAAGTTCTCTTGCATGTTCTGTGTGGTGCCAGAGATGGGCGGAGAATCCGATCCCACTTCTGATGTCGGGTTTTGGTCAGACATCAGGAAGAAAATTCAAATAGAATAACAAAATTTATTTACAGTTTAAACACACACAGAACAAAAAGAATAATTTGATTGATACAATTGTTACAACAGTTACTAACTAACGCGTAACAGAATTACAATAATTAAATGAATGAAATTAATCAGTAAGGTTATGTCGGGCGGTCACATAGGGCCTACTAACTGTCAGGGACAGAGTTCGGGCACCCACCGCAATACGAGCACTACTTATTGTCAAAGACAATTTTCGCCGCTCAATGCCTATATGGTGTATTCGACTATCAAGAGACAGTGATCCGTACACCGAGACGCAATCATTAGAAATGCGTGCCGACTACTCGGAGTGGGCTGCTTTTATAGTCGATTCTGAAGGAAGGAGAAATTGTATTTTCTCGAAGTACCCGCAACTTGCGTTCGGTGTACGTTCCACCGGCGCCTATTGGACGCTGTTCCTTGAAGCCGCGCATAAGTAGCGTGACTGCCGACATATATATATATATTTTTTTTAATTTATTTATTTATACTTTTTTTATTTCTTTTTTCACATTTGTATATTTATATATATATATATATATATATATATATATATATATATATATATATATATATATATATATATATATAGATTTTTTATTTTTATTTTTTGCACCACCCTGCCATATTCGATACAATTGCTCCATTATTAAAGGTTGTCTGGAAGAAATCGCTAGTTAGCGATAAGACCGCCTTTTTGTACTCTACCATGTTTTCGATTACTTTATTATTATTATTATTATTTTTTTTTTTTATTATTTTATTGTGTGGTGTGCAATAAAGTATATTCTATCTATCTATCTATATAATTGGAAATCCATACTTCTATTATACAAGACTATAAAAAACATGATGCTACAGCGAAATAATATGGGTACTGCTAAATATATATTAAATATATCATATATATAACAATATAGCGATGGAAGCTGATATTATTGAAAATTTAATTAAAGTGCCGTTATATCTTGTTAATGTTCAATTTTATTAACAACACTGTACGTACGAACGAGTAACATGAATTTTAAATGGTTCTGAGAAATAAATCCTAGCATTTTGGAAATGCAATTACAATTCAGTCAGTGTGAAATCAATTCTAAGCAGAATTGAGGCCGGGCACTACCCGCTTGTTCGAGATTATGGCATTCATGTTCGATCATGTTATAAAAGTGAACAAAATAAGAACTGGGACTGGGACTGGGACTATACAATATAAGTTTGTGTACCGGCACCGGAGTTCAATTCAAGGTTGGTTTTTAGTTTGATGCTACAGTTTTGTGAGTATTGATAACAACACTGAACCTGGCGACCGAAATATCGACCAGATAACGATATAAAGCTATATTTATTAAAGTCTATTTGAAAAACAGAAAGTCAATATAAAACTTACTACAGTTTAAACTTGACAAATGGTCACACAAATGAGAGGGCTCTGCACTAATATGTAACTCAGGAAGTGAGTCTCGTCTAACATTCTAAAGTCAAATATGCAACTGATGGAACCAAGGGAGGAAATATCCCAAACGCATACTGATTCAAAAATGTTGTTTTGCTGTCTTTGGTGGACCAAGAATGGAATTATTTATTACAGGTCCATAAAACTTGGCAAAATACAAAAATTTGATAAATACAAAATATTTATAGACGTAATTTTTTTTTTCAGTCGTTTGTTTATTTAATATGTAAAACGTAAATATGGAATATTTTTCAGACTAAAAGCCTTTGATATTTACGTAAATTAATGAAGGAATTTAGTAAAATATCGATTTATTTTTATCAGTTTTACAAAAGCATACAAGTGAAAGCACCAACCCCGATACTACCTGAGAGCAATCCTCGTCTAGAGTTGATTTCACAGCAACAATGTTGAGATAGCATTTGGCAATGGACAGGGTTTATATATTTAACCTATTTGTAAATCACTTTAACATTATTTTGTGATCAATAATCAATTTCAGTGTTTATGCTTTTAGAAATATTTTAATCAGAATTTCGATATAATATATATAATAATTAATATCCAACCGAAAGATGTTACTTTTTAAATTTATTTTGTTTTACTATATTATTATCTGCAATTTAATAATTACATTACTAATGAGTTTTAGTTTAGTTAAAAACTAAGATACAGATATATTATCAGTTTTTTAGAAAAGAAAAAATATTTGAGTATAGATTTCTACGGATAGAGTTATATTTGAATATTAATATAAATTTATAAAATATCTAAAATTGTAATAATCTTTTCGAGATTCGTAAATTAGACATGGCGATGGCGATTAGCGTCCCAATTCATTTATATTACGACACTTTTAATAAGATCTTCATTAATCACACCATCGCTTAAGATAATTTATGATTTATCTTAATTTAATATAATATTTTATATAAAATAAACAAAGAATATGTATTTCCGTGTTTAAAAATAAAGTAATTGAAGTTCTGATTAGCTCATTAATGTTATTCTGTTCTATTTCACGGGATACTTAGTGTCATCGTTTTCTTTTTTTTTGAAGTAAATAAATGTTTATAGTAGAAATATCGGGTCATGTGCACTTATGATGCAAAGAGACCACACGTGAACATTTAAGTTTCATATAAATTCAGATTCTAATAAATCTAAGTTCGAGGTTCCATCACATCATACCGATTACTGTTTTAATGGTTTAAGTCTATATACTTACGAGTATTAAATAGAGAGAGTAGTAAATAGATGAAAATTTGCAAGCGTTAAAAGTTGGGAGATATTGAATCTTTAAAAAAAGATCGCATGAAATGACTGAAATAAATTTCCAAAGCTCAAATAATAGTTAATACTCCTTACAATTCAATGCTTATTCAAGTTGAGAGAGTGAGAGAGAGAGAGAGAGAGAGTTGAGACAGAACTGTGAGATGGATTTAATATTGTTAACAAGTTAATTACTCTGCAATCTGTTTTATAATAACTGTTTTACTGCTTTGTAGATATTTTAGTTAGTCGTTTAACAACAACAGAACAACGTTTAGGCGTTCTATAATTATATTTACTTTCAATATTCGAAAGTTAAATCATTTAACTATTAAATTATTACAGTAGTTGTCGCTCGCTAAAATAATTTTTGTATAGTAGTTGGCAATGTTAATAAGTATTGAGTGCTGTGAAGTGCCAGTAGCACGAGGCTTTATTATTATTTCTCACACAGACATACAGTGTAGAATCCTCTAGTAGTATATGTTATGTTTTTAAGACGAAATATTTAGTTAATAGTCTTAGTTGTAGTTGATGTCTTGTAGATTTACTTAACTCTGTTTAATGATATTGTGTTTGTTGAAATATATAGTGTTAAGTTTTGGGTTTTCAGCAAGGTTGCGCTATGTCAGCTTGGTTGTTCAATTTGTATTTGGGTAGTTTTCTCCAAGGCGTGAAAGACAGTGACATGGGAGTGAAAATAGGTGACCTTAAGGTCAATTGCTTGCTATATGCAGATGATGCAGTGCTCATTTCATCATTAGAATGAAATTTGCAGGCATTGGTCACCACTCTGAAAGATGGGTGTGGAGATAATGGTCTAAATTTGAATGTAGATAATACGAAGGTTCTGATATTTAAAAGAAATGGAGAAAGAACAGAATGTTAGATCAACGTGAACGATAAGATAATAGAACAAGTGAATGAAGTGGTATATTTGGGAAGTATGCTTAGCAGAGACGGAAGATACGAAATGGATGTAGAAAGGCGTATTGCTGCCGCAAAAGAGTCAGCGGTGCTTTGGCTGCATTGTTGAGATGGCGAAACGTCAGCATAGCTACACGTTTGGCTGTACAAAATGCAGTTTTGACGCTGTTATACGGCAGCCAAATGTGGATATCACAGAAGAAGAATGTAAGAAAGATGAATGCTATGGAGATGCGATCTCTTCGCAGAAAATGCGAAGTCAGTCTAACAGTTTAATTCAGTTTTGCTTACCTGTGTGGTGTGTGAATGTGTGTGATCTTATATGATTGTCGAAATTATATAATATAAATTATTAATTCATATTTATTGATTTTTGAACACTGTTGACCATAATATACTCATCGCACTTTTAACTCACTTAAACATTTCGTCCAAAGAGCTAAATTAGTTATCATCATACTTTCGGCATCTCCAGCAGGCTGTTTGCATTGACAATACTTTGTCTGACTGGTGCAACTTGGCAGCTGGAGCAGGTGGTATTATCTCCCCACTTCTGTTTTCGTTATTCATTAATTTCATCACTATTAATCTTTCTTCCTCTTACCATCTATATGCTCAAGATCTGCAAATATATACTCTTGCAAAGCTGGAATGCATTGATTCTGCTATCGCTGCCATTAACAATGACCTGCAGCATATTCTTGATTGGTGTTTAAAATACCTCGTTCGACAGGGT
This sequence comes from Melinaea menophilus ssp. n. AW-2005, assembly GCA_918358695.1. Lineage (NCBI taxonomy): Eukaryota > Metazoa > Arthropoda > Insecta > Lepidoptera > Nymphalidae > Melinaea > Melinaea menophilus. The sequence continues at coordinate 2,466,262 of OU911039.1, forward strand.
CGATCGTGTTAGGTAGATTCCCGTCGGTCGGATCGACAAAGAAAAACTAGCCAGCAGTATTCTACTGGTCATAACGAGTCTTATGACGGGTCACTCTGTATATATTGGGGGAGCGGGGAACCACCCCCCTATTTTCTAAACGGGGGGTCGCATCAAAAAACTTTTCGAACAAAAAAGTTTCCTCTTTTAATTTCTTAATTTTCTAAGATTTTTCCGACACAAAAATTTTGCCTGCTTCTGTGACTTTTTTCGGTTTTTAACTTTCAACCCCCCCAGCCCTTCAATCCCCCGACCGGTTTCCCCCGTTCAATATTTAAATATATATAGAGGAATATATACATTTTTTTTTTCGACGGATTCTCAATCTCCAGTTCATAAACGGCGTAGCGCCCCTAATCTGGGGTCTGGGTCACGTCATCGCATCGATTGCAATAGGTAGGTTCATCTATGGAATCTACCTAATTTGGTATTAAAATAAATCCTAATAAATGTCAGGCAATTGTTATTGGTAGCTAACATGGGCTCTCTAAGTTTGATAGTTGTAATACGCCACCAGTTATGTATAACAATATTATAATACCTTTCACGCCATCAGTAAAAAACCTGGGTCTTTATATTGACAACACGCTTAGTTGGAACGTCCACATAGTCGAATTATGCCGAAAAGTAACGTATTCACTACGATCGTTTTATCGGCATAAACACTTTTTACCCATTTGGACCAAAACTCTGTTAGTGCAGACCCTAATCCTTCCGCTCATTGACTACGCTGATGTATGCTGCTTTAATATCTCAGAATCTAATTTAGATAAGTTGTATCGTCTTCTTAACAGTTCCATTCGTTTCATATTTAATCTCCGAAAATTTGACCACATCTCTCAGTATCGCTTTAAGCTTAAATAACTACCTATCCGCGAAAGAAGACGATCCAGAACTTTATGTCAGCTTTTCTATATCCTGAATGATCCAGCTTCTCCTGGATACTTGAAATGTAAATTTCAGCTACTGAGGTCAACTCACGATTTACATCTTCGGTCAGATTCTAATCTTACCTTATTTGTACCTTCGCACCATACTGGTTTTCTTTCTAACTCTTTCACAGTACACGCTATTAAACTCTGGAACGGCCTCCCTGATGTGCTTCGACGTGCCCCGAATAAACTTGTATTCAAAAAGCGTATCCGTAGATATCTTCACCAGAAAATGACATAACCATTCTTCTAACTTTTCATAATTATTTTTGCGTAGTAATATTTACATAAATACAAGTCCGAGCGAAAACGTAATGTTATTGGTTTATGGAATATCATGTAAATTATTTAAATTTACAATTGTAACATATAGAAAGAAGTGTATAACTTAAATTTCATTGCAGTTTGGGGCCGACATTTTATAATCTTCTGACCCTCTTACTATATGAGATGTTGTACATGTACATGTTGTAATGTTGTTTAAACTCTTGATCCCTAATCTGAAAATCAAATTACATAGATATCAACCATAATATACCTAGTATCACAGGAACTGCTTTGAGTAATCAAAAAATGTACGCTAGAATTTTTAACACAAGTAATATAAAGAGTTAGTAATAGTTTTCTTAGTGTGACATACACAAAAAAGTAACATGTAGATGTTAATTAAATAATAAACGTAAACTTAGGAAAAGCTTTATACGTATTACAACATTTCCTAAATTTACGCTTGTATCATATATACATTATATATTTTTGATAAATATCATATTTTTTGATAAAACCTGTAATATACATTTGTAACTCTATCAGCCGATACACAAAGAAATCTCCCTATCATTACAACACGGGGCTGCATAAGATGTTGAGGAATATTTGATATATATATATTGAGGTAAATAACATTTGTTCAGCTTTTCACTCTAAAGCAAGGGTATGGCTACGGATTACTTGCCGCGCGCCTTTTAAACCTACTTAACGTCGACCTTCTATAAAAGATGGTAAAACAACGGTCTAGGCAGTCTTTATGAGCTAACGTCAAATTACAAAAACTAGAAGCTAGATAGACTGCCAATACTAGTTATTTGCATATTTATTACAAATTCAATTTGATTTCTTTTTTCCTGTTAGAATAAAAAAAAACAATTGAAACTTGGATTACTATTGTAACAATTATGCTAATAAAAATATCATAATTTATACACTATTTATACTATATATATTTATTCTTTCATAACATTTGGTAGCCGTCAAAAAATATATTTTGGTAAATAACACATGGACAGAGATCAGATACATACAGACGTTGTCCAGTGGTTTAGTTGCCTGTCATTGTGTTACAGACTAGTTTGTTTACCATTGATTATTATAGAGAAAATATATTGTTTGATTGAAGAAATTGAACAATAGTCATTAGAATAAAAGTATTTATTTTAAGTAAGTTTACAAAATTGCACATGAAAATTATATTTATTCTGCAATGTATGTGTTGTCAAATTCAAAGTACAAAACTACAATTCATTTTTTTTTTAATGAGTATAATTTGTGATAATAATTATAATTAGAAGAACTTACATAGTTGTTTGTATTAAGAGTTTAATCTACAATAACAAAAAAATAAAAAATGTTAATTATGTACTAATATAACGTTTAAGTCCGTTGATTGATGTGCACAACGAGTTATAGTACTTATTATTATTTTTTCGTTTAATTTCAGTTGATTTTACTTATAATATGGTTATATTTTGTCCAAATTATTATACGGTACTCGTCTATTACAGATTCAATGTGGATATAGTCATTCTTGAACCAGAACTGGTTAATTTTCGGAACGTGTGAAATGGACTGAGTCATTTCCGTACAAAGCACTGCTAATGCGCGTCCGTCCTTTGCACTGACCAGCTATTACATCTGCATACGGACATAAATGATACGCAGAGACGAGACAAAAAGTTTAAACCGATGAAATTTGAGTGACGGTTCAGTCAAACAGTACTATGACTAAACAAACCTTTATAAAGTATGCCAGTATTGCATTATGTACATGAGACAATTTTGTTTCACACATCGATTTCAATTCGATTCGATTAAAGAGTATTTAGTTGCCTGGCGCCCTGATGGCCTAATGGATAGTGATCCTGACTATTCACCTAAAGATAGTAGGTTTAATTCATACACGGTTCTTTTTATGACACACAGATTGTTATTCCAGGTGCACTTTTTAGTCGTTATTTGTGTTTGTTGTACTTCCCGCGGCACAGGATTTCTTATTCTTAAATGCGGGAGTTGATTCTAATCTAAATAATCGTTTTGTAATGTTTGATAATCATTTATTTGCAATGGTTGTATTACTTTAATAATTTAATAATATATTATATCTATTTAGCTCATAGAGCATTTTTAAACATTAATAAATATGGATATTCGTACCCGTTTGCTATTAATTTGTATTGAATTGATGGTATTACATTCATATTAATAATACCTACCTGATGTCAGGAGAATTGTCTGAAGTGATGATATTAAATATAACAATATCTTGGATATTTATTAACCCTTCATCTTTCATGTATCAATGAGGTAACTGAAAGTATTTGTCTTTTGACATACCTCGATGACAAGATCAATGACCCTCACTTTAATATGAAAATAAATATACCTTAATATAAAACAATAATAAATAAAAATTACACTACTAAAGTATTAAATCAATACTAATAATAATATTAATTGTTTCAGTTTAATTACACATTCATTTATTATTTAGGTGTTTTATTTTTAGTACTTTAATCTATTTTATAATGTTGAAGTATTTCATCAATTTACTTTGAGTAACTTTAGTTTCTCCACATCATAAAGTAAAATGAACGTGATCCGTCGTATTTGATAAAATCAATTTTTTCTTGTGGCAAAGATATAAAATTTTGTATTTATAAAAGTTAGACATCATTTTAGGTTTTGCTTTTGCTCGCCGGGATATCCAGATTCCAATAAACTAGTTCACGTGTTCTGTGGTAAACAAATAGCAAAGTCGATGATAAATAAAACTAGCTGCTTCTAGTTCGTTACGTAATTCTACTTCAAGAAAATTTTATTCAAACATGTTGAAGATCTTAAATTTATTGTCGCTTTAAACATAAACCATTTCAAGTGTGGTTTGTATTGCAAAACATAGAGCACGTACAAAGTAAGTATGTTTGGACTTTCTCACCGAGTATAATATAATATCACTTCACACAATGCTTAAGACCTCGAATGGTTTTATGTAACATAAACAATAACCCGGTTTATGTAACATAAAACCAACCAACCAACTAACTAGTAACACTTGACCAAAAAGTAAAAAATTTTGGACGTTAGTTAAAGTGAAAAACCGTATTGGCATAATTAAAAGCATAACGAAAACAAAACTTGGCCCACTTCTTATCTACTAAAACCTTTAACAATTTTGCTATGCTAGAAATTGCGTTTGTTGTCATAGTTTTGTTTTCTTTCCGATGTTGTTTGCCAAAGTGTCAAGTGTGAAATTATAGGTGAAAAGAATAATTTAACATATTGATAAAAAATTTGCTTATAATTTTTTGTAACAACGTTTTTATGATATTTAGCTTAAAAATCTACTTTAGTTATAATAATTATTTCCCACTTTGCAATATATACTTGCTAAGTTTGAATGTACTGAAAAATAAAATTGTTATTTTTTAAATGTATGAACAGCAAAATGAAACGAATCGATTAGACTGAGTTTTGTTGAAAAGTTTTTATACTTTTTTGTTTTATTTATGAATATAATTAGAATTTTATTATTAACTTATGTTAAATTAAGATTGTAAATAACAGTTATTACAGGCTTATTACAATATGATGTTTATTCTATATGATTTGGTGTCCATGTTACATACAAAGTGTGACAATAGTTAGATTCCTTTTCTAAATTATTTTTTGTAAGTCCTTCCAATGATAAAATTACAACGAGAGGAATTCAGAAAGAGTACGAAAAATACGTTCATGGATTTCAACAATTCATAGCCACCCAACCTCACAAACTTTTTGTGGCGTCAGAGAAAAGTACATGAGTCATGGATTTATAACGAAATATCTAAAGCAAAATCAAACAAATGCTCGTATTATAAAGTTCATAAACAACACAAATGAACCTTTAAGCTGGAAATTAAAATTCTATCTACACACAACTAGCATTATTTTTATTTTTTTTTTCTCCAAAAGTGTGTTTACTTATTTATTATTTTGATTCAGAAACTTTATTGTGAAGGTACTTGATACTAAATGCGGTGTTTCAGCGAAAATAAGATACATGAGTTTCAGAAACGTGAATTATAGTAAAGCTCGCAACTAAAATGTTCTTGAGGAATCCACAGCCTCGATATGGTGGATACTGTTTACAAAATGTACAAACGGAAACATTTTCCTCATAGGTCTTATTGATTTTATTACGTCTATTTTTTTACTCACAATAAAATGAATGTTCCACGCTACATGACTTTATTGCTTTTGTAACAAATGTTTCGATTTAAAGAACTATCAGTTACTATTCTAGTAACTGCAAGTATATAATATTTTTATATTTAACTTCAATTCAAAACATAATTTTATTAATGTGAAAAGGCATCTTGAATATTTGCGAATTAGATTTTGTAGATTTATATTATTATTCGTTATTTATATACTTTATAAAAATATATACTTATCAAAACTATTTCAATTGATTTTCAAATTTCATAAAAGAAAAATCATTTTCATTCGACATTTTCTATTGTAACAGATAAAAAGAAAGTCTTACGATATTAGTTGAACTCAAATGCATAGTAGCTGAAGCTGTAAAGGTAAATAATGCGAAACTTAGTTCACACATTTTACCTGGATGCATACGGGAACATATACAAACATTATAGTTCAAACTTCTGGATTCCAAACAAAATAAATAACGAAAAGTAAATATTGCTTAAAAATGTTATATTAATTATAAGTGACAATAATGAGTAATATTACTTATATAATAAAGATGTATAAAAAATTTTTTTTCTATTCAGAAATTGTTTTATATTTCTCAAAATGGTTTGTAAACGTCTTGGACAATAGAGTAAACGACACTTCGTCAACACAGTGACGTTATCCATATTTAAATAGCATGCTCCTGACGTGGTCAGCACTTTTTATAGTTCTCGTTTTATCGTCTCTTTAATTCATAATGACCCCGAGATGACGTTTTTTATAATATGTATATAAATTAGATCACAATAAACGTAACAATTGACAAATATAAATATATTTGTACACCTTATAAAGAATATTACATTGCTTTGTTGCCGTGTTTTTTACTTTAAAAATAGGCGCTTGTAAGTGTCAGAAGATGGAATATCCATCTGTGGGAACACGTATTAACAAAAATACTAACTAGCAGCGAACATATTTTATTATTGGCAATCTAGAAAGCATTGGTCACCATTCTGGAAGATGGGTGAGAAAGTAATGGTCTAAACCTGAATGCAGATAAGACGAAGGTTCTGATATTTGAAAGAAATATGGAAAGAATCTGTTCTTTCTTCATTTCTTTCAAATTTAATATGTAATATATGTATGTAAGATCAACGTGAATGGTGTAGAACAAGTGAATGAAGCGGTTTATTTGGAAAGTATGTTTAGCAGAGACGGAAGATACGAAATGGATGTGGAAAGGCGTATTGCTGTCGGTATCAGAGTCAACGGTGCTTTGAATGCATTGTTGAGACGTCAAAACGTCAGCATAGCTGCACGTTTGGCTATACACAATGCAGTTTTGCTACCGACGCTGTTATACGGCAGCCAAACGTGGGTAACACTTGATCTCTTCGCAGAATATGCGGAGTCAGTCTAGCTGATCGAATCCGCAATGAAGAGATCCACAGAATGGCAGGTACTAACGAAGATGACACGGTGAGAATGAAGAAGAACGTGCTCAAGTGGTGTGGGCAAGTCGAACGTATGAGTGATGAAAGAATGGTAAAAAAGGTTTATTAGCCTCGAGTGACCTTCGACAACTCAGTAGCTACGATACTGGAGGTCACGTAAAAAGCATGAGGATCCCCCGGACGGTATATATGAAGACGTCGATGTCTGTGGCCGAGGCGAAAGAGGTATGCAGGGACCGTAGCGTTTGGCGCTCCGTCGTCTCTGGCTACCCCGCAAGGGATATGGCGTGAAAATAAATAAATAAATAGAAAGTAACGGTGTTATTGCAAATTATTTTCCTATTTTATATTATTGACTTGATTTGAGGTCATTTACAAACATACCACTGCGTTAAAAACTTTTTCAGACTAAACATTCTAAATTAAATTTGTCAAGAGTTCTATTATAAGAAATTCGTTATAATTTATTTATTTCAAGGACTTTTCTTCCACGTACTACTAAGATGTGAAACGAACTTTCTTCAGCGGTATTTCCAGATCGATACGACATGGGTACCTTCAAGAAAGGCGTGTACTCCCACCTCCAAGGCCAGCAACGCCCGTCCGATTCCCCGGATGCTGCAAGAGTTCATGGGCGGTGTATATTACTTGTCATCGGTAACAAATACACCCGTTTGCCCTCCCCTTACATACAAAATGAAATACCTGCATAGCACGTGTGCTTTTTCGTTTTCTAAAAATGTATTGGGGTTGTTATTAAACACTATTTTTTTAACATTTGATAAGCATTTGTAGGTACCACCTACCTAAAAGGAGTCAGAGGTAATTGTCTGGGGAGCACATTATTTGTTACCATTCTAAGGGCTCCCCGATAAAACTCAACGGTGTGAGAAGAAGTGAATTGATATTTTCCCACGATTAGTAGTACAACTCACTCAGATAAACAGAATCTACGTGACCGATAGATACTCCGCAAAAGCTGCGAAATACGATAAATCCCCGATTTATCGTATTTCGCAGCTTTCGTATTATTTATACTTCGTATTATTTATTTCGCAGCTTTCGTATTATTTATATAATCATCGGGGATGATGTTACAACTACGGGATATTATCAAAGAATGTAGGAAAGCTGGGAAGGCACCAATTACTGCCTCGTCACCGTCGTTTTCAATACCGCAGCTCAAGATTCGATATATTTATTGAGCTTCCCCGAGGAAGACTATCCTGACATAGTGATTTTGGATGATTTGATTTGATTTGATTTGATTTGGACTATTTGTGAGTAACTAATTAATATATTGCATAATTTATACATAATTTTGCTACCAACCTTGTTACACTTAGCCAAGGCTGCGTTTCATTGATCTATATTTTTGCAGCTATTCTTAGACGTTCATTTGTCATCTTTGTACAATGATTCCAGACTTTTGAACATGAAATTCTAAATTATTCGGATTCCTATGGTATCATTCTCAATACACTAACAGTTCGTTGAAATAGATACTATATGGATATTATTTTGCATATTTTAACTAAGACGTATCTGTAAATACACTTTAATTAATTTATTTATAGTCTTTATATATTTTTAACTTTCAAAAATACATAGTTTCTTAACAAGAAAAAAGATCCCTAATTATAATTTACTTTTAGTTAAAATTGTTATAAACAACGTTTTTACAAATTGCAGTGTTTCAAAATGAAAAGGATAAAGAAGTTGAAGCAATTGGTATTGGTACTACCCGACACACCTATGAACTAAAACCCTCTAAAAACTTTTTGGTAAAACATTTTTCAACTTTAGCAACAAACTTTTCATGTGTTTCCATAAAACAACAAAATGTTACTCAAAATAAAATAAATGGTCCGCACTTCATAAAGTTATTGCTTACATGCTTCTGTGACATGTGAGTTTGCTATAAAAGAACTGTTGCAGTACTTTAGTCCACTTTAATATAGTGCAACGTAAAATATTAAGTGTACCTACTTAATAAATGTTTTCTTTAATTTAGGATTGTTAAACTCAATTAATATATTTTAAATAGACCATATGCAAAGGTTTTCAATTAAATTAATAATCGAAGGGTCCTTCAAAACGCTGAGGTCATTTTATTACACTTGCACAATTTTTTTTTATATTTTGTAAAGCTATCGACCCTTAAGGATCAAGTCCCTCTGCAGAAGACTTCATAGTAATTTTTAGTTTAGTTAGGTCACACTATTCTTTACCAGATACAAGTTTTATTTAACTTTGTTTAAAATAAGTCTCTCGAGTCAGTTATCTATCAGTTCTATATACTATTAAGAATAGGAACTAAAAATGTAACGGTAGATGAACTAATAGATTTTATGACGAATGTTGACGAATTCTAAAAGGGAGTAAAACATATTTATGAGTCATCACAACATGAAATCAGGCATAATACATACATGACACGCCGTTACATACATGATAATATAAGCAATTCTTCATCTTCCGATACATGGAAGTTTCTAATTTCTATTGGTGTTTGCACGTCACCTTCCGTTAATCCTTGCTCCCCTCTGGCATTAGATGAAATTAACAGTTATTTTGTCTCTATTCCTCAATTAGATCATACAATCCTATCTCAAACACTTGCTTTCATTTCATCAATGCAGAGTCCTGATATCCCATCTTTTTATTTCACGACTGTACCACAGGATGAAATTAAAACAACCATTTTCTCTATAAAATCTAAGGCAATGGGCTGTGACGATATTAGCAGATCTATGATCCTTAATATTATGGATCCTCTTTTACCTTTAATATCTCACATTGTTAACTTTTCCTTAATATCTGGTGAATATCCTAATATTTGGAAAAAAGCTTTGGTGCGTCCGTTACCAAAAATTCCTCAACCTACTCTCCTAAATCACTACAGACCCATCTCCATATTGCCATTCCTTTCAAAAGTTCTAGAAGCCTGTGTTTTTAAGCAAATATCTTCTCATATTTTCAAGTACAACCTACTGAGTATTTACCAGTCTGGGTTTCGTCCAGGTCACAGCACCAATACCGCTCTCATAGCTAGGTAACAGATGATATACGACTTGGTATGGACAAAAAGCTATTAACAGTGTTGGTGCTTGTAGACTTTTCAAATGCTTTCAACACAGTTAACCACGAAATCCTCCTTGCCATTTTATCTTTACTCAAGTTCAGCCCATCTGCAGTTAAATGGTTCTCATCTTATCTTCGTGGCCGCCAACAGTCAGTTTGCATGGGTGGCTCATCCTCCATATGGGCCAACATAGAAACTGGTGTGCCACAAGGCGGTATTCTTTCTCCTATTTTATTTTCTTTATTTATTGATACATTACTTCCCAACTTCGACTGTTCGTATCACTTATACGCTGATGACCTTCAGCTCTATGTGCAGACTGGGATAAATGAACTTTCAAATGCAATTGTTACCATTAATCGCAACTTAAATCAATTGAGTTTATGGTCCTCCAGATTTGGTGTTTCTGTTAATCCTAAAAAATGTTTAGCTATAGTCATTGGAAGCTCAAGATTGCTGGTCAGAACGGATTTTGACAGCATGCCTGCCATCACATATAATGGCAATGTCATACCACTATCTAAGACCGTAAAAAACCTGGGGTTGTGCATTGACTGTAAAATGGATTGGCGCCAGCAGATTAACGAAATATGCCGCAAAGTCACTGCCGCATTACAGTCCTTATATCGGACTAAACATTTCCTCCCTATTAAGACGAAAATAATGCTAATCAACTCTCTTATATTGCCCCTTATTGATTACGCAGATGTCTCCTATCCAGACCTAAACAATGATCTTCTCAACAAGTTAGAGCGCCTTCTTAACTACTGTCTCCGCTACATCTTCGGCTTACGTAAGTATGATCATGTTTCTCAATTTCGCACTAAACTTAAATGGCTCACTATTCGACAGAGGCGTAGCTCTAGAATACTTAATCTCCTCTATTCAATCTTAAATGATCCAAATGCGCCTTCATACCTAAAGAAGGAATTCCAATATCTTCACGCAACTCATAACAAAATGCTTCGATCATCTTCCAACCTTAAAATCTCCATTCTACCCCATAAAACTGATTTTGTTCAAAAGTCTTTTAGAGTTCAAGCGTCTATCCTTTGGAACAATCTCCCTGAAAATATAAGGAGGGCACCTACCAAAAGGTCGTTTAAAAATCTTGTTCGCAACTACTTCCTAGAATCTTCCTAATACACATTTCATTCAGATATATATATGCTATTTATTATATGTAAGTATATTTAATTAGACATTATATGTGTTTATAATTTGTCTATATATATATATATATATATATATATATAATTTATATATATATATTATAGTTTATTTATTATTATTTTATTATTATTATTATTTTTATTGTTATTTTTATTATTATTACATATTATATATATATATTTATTTTTTTATATATATATTTATTTTTTTATTTCACTTAGTACTAGTTTTATTTTGAATTTTACTTTTGTTACGCCTACCGCAATTTCTCACCATCCACAAAGGTTAGCTGGTAGAGAATGCCAACAGGCATTAAGTTCGCCTTTTGTAATATTCAATAAAGGGTAAATAAATAAATAAATAAATAAATAATGAACAGCAAAATGTAATAGGTTTCTGAAGCGAAATAAGTTATATTATGTTATTACTTTGAATATATCTAGGTAAATGCTTATTTATTTATAAAATTATTCCAGCTGAATTCATTATAAAAATATTATTATATGTCCGATTCAATTGAAAAGAATTGTATGAAATCTTTAACTTTGAATATTAAATGATAATAATAATAATAATAATAATATTCTTTATTGCACATCCTCAAAAAGTAATAAAAACACATAGTAACAGCAAGAAAAAAAAGAGACAAAAAAAAATGTACAAAAGGCGACCTTATCGCTAAAAAGCGATCTCTTCCAGGTAACCCCAACGTCATAGGAGTTGCAACAAATAAAGACGGAAGAGGTGTACAACTGTCAAAATAATATTAATACGACATATACACAACACACAATATAATACAATATCATAAGTATTAAATATATATTTGAGATATACGAACGGAACAATACGGATTAATTAAAAGATAACAATAGTATACTAAAAAGAATGGATTTAAGGATAGGAGAAAATTACTTCGAAAGGAAATATTTTTTTACAGCATTTTTGAAAATGTACAGAGATTGAGAGCGTCGAATATATAGAGGCAAAGAATTCCAGAGACGAGAGGCTTGGACTGTGAAGGAATTTGTATAGAAGGTAGTAGAGTGAGAAGGAATTTTAAGTAATAAATTGTCTACGGAACGAAGTGAGCGGTTATGCGAGTCTTTTAAAAACTCAAATCGTTCTTTTAGGTCTTTTAGATATATAGTTAACAAGAGATAACCTCGAATTAGTGAACTCTATGAAACTAAAATGTAATTTAAAACAGGTATTTATTTTAATATTTAGTACATTCATATATATTTTTTATTATATGATGTTTAATGTATAAGAGCACACAATTTTATAACTTAATTGAAGAGGGTATTTTTGATTTTTTTTATTAACATTGGTATCCTTGGAAAAGTATAATATTTTGTTGTGTTATAATGCGTATATTAATGAAAAATACAGTAATATAATTTAAGTATAATACATTGGAGTGTATTTTAGTTAATGAACAGGCATAATTAATCAGAGAGCAATGCACATACATTTAGGTCATGTCGTCCGAGTCACTCTGCATCTAAACAGCAAATGTTTCCGTCTCACTTTAAGCCCGGACTGTATCCACTAACAATTATAATTAGCTTTAGTAGAAGTTGCTTTCATATTTTAGGTGTTATCCAGCCAAAGGAATATAATTGTATACAATAATGAGATCAGTATATGGAATACGACTTTAGTCTAAATAAATTTTAACGGTCACTATATACTTTATATGTTTGATAAAAATAAAGCATACATATTATTTTTCCAGACCATAATATAATTTATCTAATTTCCTTTTAATTGTTGATTATCTTACATTGTAATGTGAGAGTAAATTTGGAAGCAGATTGCGATTGCATATTATATTTTATTGCGCCTGGCGAGCTGCCATTTAAGACGCCCAAAACGATTTCCTGTGTTCCCTAATGTACCCACTTAAAGAAGAAGTTTCTTATCTAGTAAATTAAAAGTACCTTGTTTCATAAGTTGTTTATTTTTATAAATATTATTTATATATAGTTTATTTTATTTTTATAAATAAACAATCAAATATTTTAAAATAAATTTACTTAAATCTTTTCATTCCTAAAAGAATTTCATTGTACGTCTTGGAATTGCACTCTTGAAGAACGCCACGAATCCAAATGATAGGATATTACACTTACTATACATTTCATATATTAATATAGTATTTAATAATAATAACCTGTGATATTCGAAGGTTGCTGAAGATGAAGTTCTAATATTTAAAATAGCAGTGGGTAATTATTATGAACTTTATATGTGGGTAATAAAAATGGGTTGTTTGTTACTTAAAATAAGTGCCGACGCTTAACCAGATAGATATAGTAGTATATCGTTAAGAACAAAGTAAACATATTACACAAAATGACTTAGCTACGTCTTTCTTTCAGATTTGTTCTACTCCAAAATTTTTATTAATTTTTTTTTATAATATACGATACGATCATATTTATTTCAATGAAATTTCCTTAACGTTTCATGTCTTTGTAATTATGTAATTTCAGGATTTTGAAATTATAAGAGTTGCTTTTAATGGAACCTAACATGACTATGAATCAACGTCTCAGCAATAAATTGCTAACCTAAATGTGTCCCGATTTTGTAGGTTGATTTGATATAGGCCTTAATAATAATGGCGATCTCCTATCACAAAAATCAGCAACTTTTTTAGTTCGCTACTAACGATTTTATTTCCATATTATATTTTGATAAAACGTATGCCGAGCTAAAATTTACATTAAAAGGATCAATGAATTTGACCCAAAATCACAAAAGAACAGAATTTTAAAATATTTTTACAAAATATTAAAGTAATGTTCATTATTCAGATAGAATGAACATTATTTTTAATCTTATAGTTCAAACAATAAAATGACATTAATAATACTAACTTTTTTTTTTAATGATTATTTACAACTAACACACGGACAACGCACACGTTAGTTAAATAAGTGAATCAAGGATTTAAAATGTCAACCAATGTTTGTTGTTATATAATACAATCATATATATAAATATCAGTTTGTTTTTTTAAATTCAATCTTTAACATGTTAAAAAGGAAAAAAATAATTAAATCCATGGGCTGTGTGAAAAGTGATCACATAAGCTATTTTATTTATCTTATATGGAATAAAATTGGTAAGAGTAAATGTCACTTACACTCCTCAATTCAAGAATATCACGAAAATATGTTTTTGTGAAACAAAGCTTTCTCGGTATCTCAATTGTCATTTACCTCGTTGGTAAATCGGACGGAATTTGCAGCACGAGATAATATACAAAACAAAGGTTTTGTGAAACATTCGTCTTTAGATTTTCAACAGTAATCTAGATACGCTCTCCATTGTAACCGACTAAAAACTAATTGAGCTGAGCGAAGCGAAGCTCTTTACTGGTCAAATCGCAAAAAATGCGAACTCTCTGTTCTTAAAAACTATTCGAGCTACGTTAACGAAACTCGCCACAATGATTGCGAGCATAAGACACTAAGCATATATTTAATTTTGTAAAAATCGTAATTCTAAATTCAGTATAATTTACTAATTCAGCTTAGAACAATTTACGTACTAGCTCAGAAACTACGCATACCACATTTTCGAAACTCGGCATGGTGTCTGATGCCACATTGCTTTATGACTGTGCCAAATTTCGGATTATTTTGAACGACAGATCTTGAACAATTAACAGAACTAATTTAATTCGATTAGTGACTCACCAGCGCACGCCTGCTCGATGCACAAGTTACGAGTGGATTGAAATCTAAAAAAGTTTGTAACTACTCTCATACATAGCAAAACTGACTATAAATTCGTCAGAATGCAGTTCACATTGAGCTCGAAGCACACTAAAATAATGGTAAGTGTTATCGAGAAAGTGCAGCCACACATATGGCGCTTTCTAATATCGCAGCAAATAAATGTCGTTTCAATAAAGAATTAGAAAAATTAGCATACGTTTTCTGTTCTAAATGTTGAAGAACCGATTTAAAAGAAGCAGGAGTTCCCTATACTTATAAATAGCCTGCCGTGCACCGAGCAAAAGTTAGCTCAGCTCACGACCCCGCTTGCGTGACCTAGTACTTCCCTGACTGTAGAATAGAATATTATATTTTAAAATACATTTTATTTGCATATGTTTTTAATATTTCTCATTGAAATTTTGAAGAGAATTAAACAATTATAGTAATGCGTTTCTTATCCACATATTTGCAACCTCATAGCTACGTAGTTCACA
The DNA here is from genome assembly GCA_918358695.1 of Melinaea menophilus ssp. n. AW-2005. NCBI lineage: Eukaryota > Metazoa > Arthropoda > Insecta > Lepidoptera > Nymphalidae > Melinaea > Melinaea menophilus. The sequence goes on from OU911039.1 coordinate 2,481,631, forward strand.
GCAAGTAAGAATAATTGTACTTTTTTATTGTCGATAGTACTATTATAATATTTTCTTACTTCCTTATAGATAAATCTTTCTTCAGTATAGTAGATACCAGGGATACTTTTGAACGTCTTCGAATGAATTAAGTTATATTTCGAAGATGAATGAATCATATTACTTGTCGTATATTATTTTTGGTTTACTGATTTTATCGGTGTCATTTCTTCTAAAAATGTATATGCTGAGAGAAAGTCAGGTGAAAGATTCTTATTTGAAAACAAGTATATGGTTATAAACGATATTTCTTTGCACATTTTACATTGCACTTACGAAACGCCATGGTCTAGTTAAACGGTTCAATATGCTAGGTTAAGAGCAACAAGAAGAAGAGTATGAGAAGAAATTATATTTTTTTTATCCTCTTAAAATACTAATATGATAACAAAGCAACATTTTTAACAAATTGTTTGTTTTTGGGCATCCCTATTAACAGAGTTCTTGTAGATTTCTGTAACAAGAATGCATTTAATGTAGACTGCAAGTTGTTCTTCTGTAGTTCTGTGATAAATTTAGACTTATTGTCAAAATTAATCATAAGATTTAATTTTTATTCAGTCAAAAAAAAATCATGGTGACTCTAGAATTAGGGGCTTGTTCCGCTCGAGTTCCGAGTCACCTACATAAATTATTAGAGATTTCTTTCGCTCGATAACCAAACCCATGGAACTAGTCAATATTACAATCTTTTCACCATTATATATGACAACTGTAGTGAAAGTACTCTGAATAATATTTTTTAACTTTTGTATCGAAAATACTCATGAATCGAAAATATAAGAACTAGAATGAAGTCCCTTATATTTATAGAGCGATAGTGGAATACTGGTTTATAACCCAATGTGATGTTCGACGGATGGATTCAATAGGGATGGATATAATATTAAAAAGTATATAATTTTAATCATACAAATTTTAAAACCATATCTAATTTTTCTCATTGTTAAATATATATTAGTACTACTAGTAACTAATAAAAACTTTAATAACTCCAATATATTTGATAAAAACACCCCAATGGAAAGAAAAAAGTGGTTCGTAATTTACTGAATATGTCGATATAAAATTATCTCATTTCAAATATATCATCTAAAAGAGCTTTAACTTTAGCAATTCAAAAATAAAATAATTACGATTACAATATTAAACAATATTACAAAGTTATATAAATAATTTTTTTTAATACAAATATTTAAAACTGAAATGTAGGTATCATTTAAATATATCTAAATATTTTTCTGAATATCAATTTGGAAGCAAAACTAAAATGTAAATTGCGTTTAACTGTTCAAAATTATAAATATCACAACCATATGATATTATAAACTTTTATTGGGAAATCGTATTTTATTTGGGGTTATTATTAAATTACGATATGGAATAGGTCGTCAAAGAAAACTGAATTGATGAAAGAAAACAAAAGGGTCATTGAGACAAAGTCCGTTTTTTTTTTCAAATCATAATAGTATCCGTTTGTTCGTATATCGTACCTTCTTTTTAGTAAAGTGAATAACAATGAAGTTATGAAAGCTGGCAAATAAGAATTTAAGATAATATTTATCCTTACTCGATCAAATACGTTATCTTGGTAATTGAATATATAAATTATTAGTGCAATATCAGTTTTATGGCAAAGAATAGCGGATAGCAATTATGATGAATAAAAACATTTAAGTGTAAGAAATGAAAAGATGTTATTAAAAAAAGACTCGTATATGCAAACATACTAGTATTACTATGATATCTACTCACTTACTCGTATAACGCAGCAAATCGCAATCCAGCTACTATTAATTAATTGCCCTATATTAGTGCTAAGTGTTTGCATAGACTAATTGATAGCTTGGGTAATTTATCAGAAAATACGTATGTACTCATTGCTTCGTTGAGAATTAAATTGTGCAAAACTTAACATCTTTCTGGCATATTAGAATGGAATTGTCTGTCAAATCAAATATCCAACCATATTGCTTAATCTACTTAACCATCGTACGTAAACTATCCTATTAGTATTGTAAATGCGTAAGTATATAAGGGGTTTTGTAAATGTCCCAAAATATAATGATTTATACAGACTGTCCTTGTTCTTGTAATTCATCTGTTTTAACAACATATCCTGGCCGCCTTTGACCACATACCACTAGGTGACGGGAACGTTTGTTTATCCACCTGATGTAAAAATCTGAAAAATCAGGGAGCTATCTTAGATATACACAAATATATAACTACATATATAATTCCTTCTGTGGTTGAACTTTTAATAACGGAGAAATGAGGAACGAAACTTTGTTAGGGAATTAGTTTTTCTTTTTTAGGTTCTCCTTTCTAATGCTAAAAATTAATTATTTATTAGACCAGTAAATAAGAATTAATTCATTTAACTATACTATTTTACACATTTTTATAATGCGATGGTTTTTATATTGCCGTAACTAAATTCAAAGCTAAGAACTGTAAGTTTAGATTTCATTTATTATTTTTAATAGACAAAAATGTCGAAAAGAGAACCAAGCTTAATTATATAAGATTAGATCGTTATGTTCGTTTTTCATAATATAGATGAATAGAACAGGCAAAAGTTTGAAATTATATCAAGAATAAAAACACAGCTATTGTCTCATTATCTAGTTTTAGAACGCTGTATTGAATCATGACACAGAGAACAATACCGCTATTGAAAGCACGAAGAACGGAAGGACATCCTTTCGTTGACACAACAACAATATAGTAAGTAGTTCAACTTTAAAAAAATTAAAAGACTTTACGCAAATACAATTAATAAATTTAAAACAGTTTTTATAATATTTTTTTATTATAAATAAAGATTTTTGTTACAACCAAGAGATAAGTAACCAAATATATTGGTTGAATATTTTAAAAATATTGTAAAAAAAGCGGGAATGCAGAAATATATTATATATCTGTAATATTAAATATTATTATAATATTAATTTTATAATACTACTAAATTTATTTACGCCCGTAAATAGGAAATAATTACTCAAAATTAAAGCAACAAGCTTTGGTACAATTCGTTTATTAAAAGGCGTTCGACCTAATGATTCATTAAAATATATTGAACAATAAATTAATATGTTATTTGCGTTTCATATTATAAAGCAACTATAATGTAACTATAATAAAAATGGAAAGACGAGTTTCATGTATATTAAAGTTTTACAAATAATATTTCAATGGGTTTTGATAAACCACTAAAAGTTTTAAAGTTTAAGTTATCTGTTCGTTTGCTAGAAATCGGTGAACATACATTAAAATATAATATATTATCGAACATGGACGCGCTCAGTGGTCTGAGATTGGTTATTTAAGAAAACATTTTTATTTATTAATGACTCAAACGTTAAGTTCATGTTAACGCCATTATTAATATGTATTTTTCTATGTGTATAACCGTAGACCATATATATAGACCAAAACTTAATTAATAAGATGGTAATTTTCATTTGTTTTAAGTAAACACAGAATTAAATGAATTGTATTTTTAGTAGTATACTGCACGCAAGATGACAGCATACTCGTATAGTTATTTTTTCTTTAGTTTATCTTTAAGTAAGAATAAAAATAAAAGTGTGTTCTTTGAGATAAACGTACATAATAATTGTCAGAATATATTTAAAATGGTAAAATGGAGGAAAAATTTAATAATAATAGTCTGCCAGAATATTGAACTAGCGAAAGTTCAGAGCTGTAGTTACATTTGTTAAAAAAGTTGATTATAAAATATTTACTCTGTAAATTGAGATTGCAAGTGGTCATAAGCTATCATGATTAGCAAATAAAATATTTTTTTTAGTTTTAGTGTTTTGCTATAATATCAAAATAATAAATAAACTTGTTTTCGACACTGTCTCTTACTAAGACTTCGTCTTATAAATTGAGTGTTTTTATAATTTAACGTACTAATTTAAGTTTATATTTATTGACGTTGCGAATGCTGAGAGTAGCGAATCGTTTGTAAGAAGGAATACGTTTCCACTAGATAGGCCCATTCTGCTATTTTGCCGTATGAATCTCAATATGTTTGTTCCGGCGTATTTTTCATCGTATCGTCACGAAAATCGACAGGCGTATTCTTAAAATTATTTGAATTTTTATGTCGAGCCGTTTTTTTTTATTGGGAAAAAAAATATAAAATGGCGGTGTTTTTTAGTTTTGTTTTTGGCGTAGCAGGGTCAATTTTCATCCGATCTCCACAAAAATTGGTGATCATGTTTTTTGATTTATTAAATTTTTTTTTGTCCGGCCATTTTTCTTTCTAGGAGGAAAAATTCAAAATAGTGGTGATTCAAGTTCTTCTTTTGGCGTAGCAGACGTATTTTTATGCAATCGTCTCGAAAATTGGTAGGTGTGTTCTTTGAATTATTTCTGGATATATATATATATATATATATATATATATATATATATATATATATATATATATATATATATATATATATATATATATATATATATATATATATATATATATATATATATATATAGGCTTTCTGATCCGTATCACAAAAACGTACTTTGCGGCAGCTAGAGGGCTGATATTTCGTCTAAGTATTCTTTGCCGAAATCTAAGGTGTTTTTTTGTTATTTCATGATCCAAAATGGCGGCCATAACGAATTATCAAATACTTTGAAGTTGAATAACTCCGCTGTTATTTGGTGGTGGTAGTTGGTGGAGCCAAATTTCGTTTGGTAGTTATGTACCTACATACATACATAGGTATACTTATACCTTTTTGAAACGGCACTTAAAACATTGTCTCATCCCCTAACGTACTGAAGTCTACTGTTCACAGAACGACTAGTATTAGTTATACTGATACAAATTAAAATGTTAATATTTTCCAACACACATTCGCCACATCGTGCATGCCATTACTAAAGCACACACTCGGCATACTTTCGCATGGAAAGGACAGAAAGTGTGTTTGTTAGACTTTATATTGTGATATCCATATTGTGTCTAAGAGAAAACGCGCAAAAAATATGAAATATTCACCAATATTTCCCACACGCACATAGTCGTATCATTTTGAAAAAACTATTAGTTTTTTTATATCCTACTGGTGAGACTGTCCTCGCTAATTAAATATAATATTGACATGACTGACTTGTCTTCTTTACTAATATTAAACACCGACACACCAGCAATTATGACACAATTAATATAATACCCTATTACAGAAGCCGAAGCTGAGCTTCTTATCTAATAAATATAAATTATAATTCGAATTACCGCTACTTAACATCCATTTGAGTCATACAAATCAGGTTGGAAGCAAAATTTGAAATGATAATTCTAAAGGTTTTTTATTGTCATTAATTGAACTGTCATTTAAAGTCTTAATAAATTAAGATATGATTTTAACTATTTCTGTATTTTTCTTTACTATTAAAATTAATAGTGAATAACACTTCTCTTTTTTATTTCAAAATATTATAAGTCCGTGAAAATTAAATCGTGAATAGCACATACTTATAAGTTATTCATTATGTAATCACAGAGTAAACAGTACTTACCTGTGAGTTATTTGTTATGTAGTCGCATTAAACCTGGCAGGTGCTAGGAACTCGCAGCTACTTAGCAACTCGGCACTATGGAATCTACCTAGTCATGTACAATTGATGTGTAGCCTGTATCAGTAAGAACAGTGCAACTCAAATATATTATAGTGTTCTGTTATATAAATAACTGTAACGTAATTAAATAACATCTTTTAAAATAGGTCACGATGATGTTTCAGAATTATTAAGTCGAGATATTTATCCGTGCATTAGTATTGGGTCCCCGATTTTGTATGTATTTTAACAATATAAAAACGGTAATAAAAATATCAGTATTATAAATATTCAAACAGGAATGGGCTGCAGTTATAAGATTAAAGCTGCTAACGAACATGCATGTAGTTACAGAGAGTAAAATATTTCATTGTTTTTTATTTCTATTTCAAATTTGAAATACAATAAGCCCGTTCCATTTTAGAATTGGTATAGTGTGCGCAAAAAAAAAATTAAAACAATGAAACTTTTGAAACAATAAAACTGAAATTTGCTTGAATTGGGTTTTAACATAGCTTATTTATTTAGCTTCACGCCATATCCCTTGCGGGGTAGCCAGAGACGACGGAGCGCCAAACGCTACGGTCCCTGCATACCTCTTTCGACTCGGCCACAGACATCAACCTCTTCATACATGCCCTCCGGGGGGTCCTCATGCTTTTTACGTGACTTTTCTCCACTATCATAGATATTGTGTTCTCGAAGGTCACTCGAGGTCTCCCCCTGTCTCTCTTACCGCTCACTTTTAATTCATTCATCTTCTGTTCCATTCCTCCTCTTACATTTCACGTAGCTATTTGTAGCTCCGTAACTCCGTATTTTAATATAGCTCTTCTACTTTAAACAACAATATGCAAACAAACCAAAAATTATTTTAAAACTTATTTTGAATACGAATATGTAATGCAATTTAACAAAGAAAAATAGAAAATTGTACCTTATTTACTGTAATTGTTTCAGTTACTTAGTATGTTAGTTCAGTATTACAAGTCACTATTCGTTCATTAGAAAGGTGATATTGATATAGTTACAGTTATATATATACAGACCGGTTATGTTGAAGTTGATAAACAGTGCATACTAACCTACGGTAGCAGACGGTTGTGTCATTTGTCCTCCTATCTAACATTGCCTAAAGGGCTAATAAAACGTGTACAAAATGAGCAACCTTGGAATTGAAATTATTCCTACGTTTAATCACGATACACAAGACAGGGTATCTTTAAAGATCGGTTTGAACAGTGGTGTCTAGCCAAGACCAATGAAAGATAAATTGAGTGCGAAGCAGTTAATAAACAGTGCATACTAACCTGTGGTAGCTGAAGGTTATGTCATGTCATAAAATGTTGTTGTAAACTAACAAGGTATCAGTTATGACTATGAAGTGGCTAGATAGATGCTCCGATAGATATATATGTATATTCCGTTAATTGAATGTACCAACATATCTATGAGCTTCGTACAGATTGGATTTCAAAATGGATAGATTATCTGTACTATGGTCTTCCACATCAAGTGCTCCACTCCAAAGTAGTTGTTCTTTTGTATTTTTGTGTAAGTAATAAAACCTAATTGTATAACAAATTTCAGTCATCTAGGTTAATAGGAAGTACCACTTCTATTTATATGATTGGTGTCAATGGAGCAGTCACAAAATACAGGAAATTTGACTGGCAATAATTTATAAACTACTCATTTAAATTAATTGATCTTTGGAATTATATATTACTCTCTCGGTCACTGAAAGTTTGAACTTAAAATTTTTACTGAAGTTACAGAGGTTTGAAAATGGCTCAAGTCGCTCCGAGAAAAAGAAGGTACGGCCGTGCCTTCTTGCTCGACTTGGCGGGGGCACTTCCGTGCCCTTAAATTCTGGTAAGATCTGAGTAAAGCAATTAGATTGCAGGATGGTAATTACATAAGTAATACAAATACCTCTTATATGTATACATACATATAAACACATAATTAATAATACATACACATAATAAAATAATGAGAACAGGAAAATTACCTTATAAATAACACAGTAACAGAAATTATTTTCAGGACATTGTTTATTTTAAAAACGTTAATCATTCTTTACGTATCACAATGTAATATAATAAAAATATAATTTGTGCATCTTACGTTCATGCACTTGAAAAATAAGTCTTTATTTGTAAGAATTAAATTACCAATTGTATTCAATTACAAAATTTTTTTCTTATAAAAACTAGATTTTTTTACTTCTTTTTTAGCTTATATAAAAAAATATTAAATATATAATAATATGAAAGAAAGCGTACTCATTATTAGCTAACGCAACGAAAGCGCTTGTGTTGAAAATAACATATTTTTGACATTTTATTAAAAAGAACACATACAAAATATTTTGTATATTTTAAAATTTGTTTACTATCACGTTTTTACAGAATAAATAAAAGTGCAGAATATTTAAATAATGACAAAATATTACTCACGAATTATAAATGCGCTTAAAGTGAAAACGCTTAATATTTTATTTAAACAACGGATAAAAACAGGCTTTCTTTGTGCGTATTTTTATAAGCATTATTAGTATAAAAATTATCTTATATCATTTTTAAATTATATAGAGATATTGTAACCAACCCACACTAATTATAATTTTAACTAACATTTTGATATATTTATTACGTCTTTGATATTAAAAAATACTGAAATAACTAGTCGAGTAATTTATTAATTATAAAATTTACCAGAAACATTGACATAGTAAACAGTTGCCTAAACCAGATTATATTAAGTAGATTGAACTTAAGTTGTTAGTCCGCTTGAACACCCGTATTAATCTAACAGACGCAAACGATAATATAAGTTAATATGTACGAGTATAAGAGCGACTCGTGAGTATTTAATTGATAAAATAATTTCTATTTTATATTCACAGTATACATTATTAAGCTGTAAACTTAATTAAAACGTCTGAATTGCCTCTGTTTGTTAAAATCAAAATGATATTTACAGAAAGTGCACACCTACAAATATACAAAAAAACGTATAAAGACCCAAAACTAGTTTAACTTGAAATAAATACAATTTACTATTTATGTCAACTACATTGAGTGTCACCACAACGACGTAGGTTAAAAAGTGTGCTCGTGTATTTTATTTAAACTTCTAAAATAAACAAAGCTATAAAAATATATAACACATTCTTTATCGTAAATTTTATATTATATTATTATTAAAGATCATTTGTTATGGAATATTTTAAATGACGGTGGTTATATTACTGATAATATTAGAATGGTCAGTATTAATTGGAACCCTTATTACCAACGCTAATATATTAAGTATTAATAATTATTTATTAATTCGTCTGGTATTGTCATGCAAAGTCCATCATGCAAAAATTAATTGTCTCTCTGTACTAAATTAAATGTAGTATCTATTACAATATTACAATAATTAACTTAGATTTTTAAAAATATATTTTATCTAGAAGGATCAATAAATAAAATAAAGTAATCGAATAAATATTTAACCTTAAAGAAATTAAGTTAAAGAAATGTAGTATAAAATTAAAAATGTTTTTAGGTAACGAGATTACAGTTGTAATTTTACTTTTAATGAATACTCAAATAGAAATTCAGGGCAAAGATACTGTAGGCAAAAAGAAACATGTTTTATATATTGTGTATAAAAATAATTTGTCAAACCTCTCGAATTACTTTTTTATATAGTGAGATACATAAGATGAAATATTTTATAATCCTTTAGTAATAGTAAAGAATTTGAAATATAAAATTTTAAATAGTAATAATTGAAATCAATTTTAATAGCAAATGAGTCGTAGCGAGCTTGCTGATAATTTCAATCTGATCCCTTAATATCCAATTAAAAATTAAACCTATTTATTATATTCCAAATACATTGTATATAAAATATATTGCAGCCACAACAATACTTAGAGTTCGAAATTTTATTTGTATACTTTTGATAATCAAAAGTTATTTTAAATCTATTATTTTATTATATTTATTTAAGCGTCACTTTTAAAGAACTTAAGAAGAAACTTGTGTTGTCTATAGAGACCTTCCTGAGGATGGATGAATAAATATTATGATTAATGATGATTAGGACGATCTTTATATATTACTTTTACTAATACGAATTACAATATGTTAGTTATAAATATAATGATTACGCTTAGTGAAGCATAATAAAGATTATAATATACGTAATTGCGTATTTAAAAAAACATATTTAACTTACTTTACTTTACTTTTTTAAGTAGTCTTATTTCCTCCGTCTTAAATTAATAATATTAAACGCTGTGCATTAGAAGCAAAAAAAGTTAGATGTTAAAATAAAGCGGTTTCCAGCTTTTCAACAAATATCAACGATTCGCTGAAGTTAAGTAAAGGACCTTTAAAAGCTTTAACACTAAACCGACCGACAATTCTTGTATAGCTGTTCTTACCGCACGCGGTAAAATTGACCGGTAATTAAAAGTTATTTTATTATATAACGCAGGTAATAATGGAAATAACTAAAAGTAAAGAGTAAAGAAAATATTATGTGCATATTCTAAGAATTGTCATGTAGTTGGATAACGATATTATAACGTTTAAAAAGTGTTAGTTTTACAAAAGAGTAAAAACGGTCAATTTAACCGGTACTTGGTAAGTTTAGTGTTAAAATACGGTCTGATTCAGTCTTTTATAAAGTAAGCTCTGAGTATAAGTGCTATAAAATAATAATTTATTCAAGCCATTTGTAAATGTTTAACGTCTTTTTGTCTTATAACATCGTTTCCTAAAGCTTTTAAAATCTGTATTTAAGTTATAACATAAAAAGAAAAGTAAACAGACCTAAATTTAGCTTAATACCGAAACCATTAATTTACGCGGATCACAAAGACATCACAAGAATATATGTTTTTTATATCCAACAAAATATTAATTACAAATCGTCATAGTGAACTATAATTCGCCTACTTTTCATCAACTTGCTAATCAACATTTACGACTTGGATGTTCTCTACATCGTTAGAACTTATTCAATTTGGTAATCGACCAGTCATTCAAGGCCTCTTACACAAATGTCTACTGCAAAACAGTGTAATATAATATATTGGTTGCTAGAATGTCGATTATTTAAAATATATTTTATGGTGTTTAAAGCAATGATTTTTTTTTTTGCAAGATATAATATTGTTGAAAAGATTGATTGACAGATTGTTGATGTTTTTTAAATGCGTGTGATATACAATCAAAATGATAATAATAATTAATTTTATGTATAAAATTAGATAATCACACGAATCTTATTAATTATTATTAATCTTATAATTGAAATATATAATAAACTAGCAGACCCGGTCACGCGTTGCTGTGACTATTATTTTTGATATATTACATTGTACTAAACTATTTAAGGGGTAACGTTCAGAGTACATCTGTCATGAAAACCATAATGTTTTCTTATAGTCGATATTAAGCAAAAATCAAAACAAAATAATTATAATTATTTTTTTAATTTTATCCAAGTTTATAACACTATTTGTATATTACAAAGTTTTTAGTAAATAACTTGGAACACTAAACTTACGAATGAGGTAGGTAGGGTAGATATCTCATTCGTAATTACTCAATCCAGTCAAAAGATACCGCCATCTTTTAGAATTGTTAAGAGCTAACTGCAAAATGATAAACTAATAATTTGCAATAAAATAATACTGCGACTATGAATTGAGTTGAAAATTATTATATCTTTTAAGTTAGGTCAACTGTACGTGGTGTGTAAATTTATTAAAATCGGTTAAGTAGTTAAGGAGTCCATCGTGGACAAACAACGTGACACGTGATTTATATATATTAAGCATTCTGGTGGATTTTTTTTATCATTTAATATTTTAAATAATATAATAAATAAATCGTAAAACTTTCCTTTTTTTTAATATGTTACTTTATCATTTTATTAAGACGTTCATAATTAAAAGTATTTGGTGGTTTTTACTAATACATACAATGAAAGTTAAACTCAAAACATTTAAATTTTAAAAGATTTTTTTTTTTTAATAAATACAATTTTTATACAACTCGGCAGAATTCGTTCTGTCAAATAGATTTGGATTGTGGCAGTTTATATTTCGACCTTTAGACGTTTTTATTCTGCTGATCCTCACACATCGCCCTATCATCATGGTGACGGTTCTGTTCAGGAGAATTAAAGAAAAAGGTCAGCTCGGGTGACTTAAGTATCTTAGCTTCCACGAACTTTGGTCAACCTTTTGAGACCCACTAAAAACCCCGATTGGGATGTCTGCCAGAGGGCTTCAAACCAAGAGGGGAACTTAAGGTTCAAACCTGATTGAAAAATAATCTAAAGGGATAGTGGGAACCTAAAGGTGACAAATATTTATAAAGTGGGTGCTTCAATTACAAAGTATAGAGATAATTAATTATTTATTACTATTATTATTAACATAGGGTTCATAACCGATGAAATAAAAAATAATGAAATAAAACGTACATAAGTATTTTCAGTAATCGCGTTATTGTAAATCCAGTGAATCATAATTATTAACAAAAATCTGTTTTATTTTTATTTTAGTGCTTTATGATACACAATGTTTTTTGTTTGATTACCTGGTGAATATATAAATAAATCTGATGGTTTTCCAACACGGGAACAGGCAACATACAATTGACCATGTGAGAAACATGGGTTTTCTAGATTAATACCACAAACACCTAATGATTGCCCCTGGGACTTATTTATGGTCATAGCAAAAGCAAGCCGCACTGGAAATTGTAGTCGTTTAAATTCAAATGGTACATCAGTCGGAATCATTGGGATGCGTGGTATCAAAACGTCTTCTCCTTTATACTTTCCTTTCAGTATAGTTGCTTCTATCACGTTGTTCAATAATTTTTTTATCGCTAACCGTGTGCCGTTGCAAAGACGCGGTTGGTTGATATTTCTCAACATTATTACTACCGAACCAACCTTTAATTGAAGATTGTGAGGTGGCAATCCTGGTAAATCCAGCGAGTTTAAAAATTCAGGCGGATAGTTAACGACATCATCTTGGTTAGTAGCCGAATCAACTGATTTATATATCCTCAATTCGCCTGTAATTTGTTCTTGAATTTTGAAATTTAATTCACTTACATCTATGTTTTTTGCAGCCAATATAGCCCGTTCGCTCAACCAATCATGGTTTCTATAATTTTGAGCAACATCTGGAAACACCTTTTGAATAAGTTCATCTTTTGATCTAGTTAACTGACAAAAACCTTGAGGAAAGTTAATGCAACCAGTCAAGGTGTCTATAGGAAATTTGCCATTACCAATGTCAATGAGTTGTTTAGAGAATATGTCTCCAGATTTGTCATTTTGCAACTTGATACGCATATTCTTGCTTAAGTGTAATACCTTCACATGTTTCCACAAATTGGAGGACTTTAAACAGGCATTAAGTTCATCAGCTGGCGTTGATCGTGGAATCACTGGCAATGTTTGACGAAAATCTCCTGCTAATAAAATCATTGCACCACCAAATGGGTTATTATTGCTCCGGAGATCTTGTAAGGTTCTATCTAAAGCCTCCAAAGATTTTTTATGTGCCATCGTGCATTCATCCCAAACAATCAATCCACATTGCTGCAAAACCTTTGCCATTGCAGAGTTCTTCGAAATGTTGCAGGTTGGAGTTTCGTTGCTTTGCATGTTTAATGGTAATTTTAGTGCTGAATGAGCTGTTCTACCACCTTCAAGCAAAGTTGCTGCGATTCCCGACGAAGCGAGTGCAAGTGCAATTTTATTTTGTGAGCGAATTGTTGCTAATATCAATGAAATCAAAAAAGTTTTTCCTGTACCACCAGGTGCATCTAAGAAGTAAATCCCTCCTCTTTTATCATTTATTACTTTCAAAAGTGTATCAAATACATACTTCTGTTGTTCATTCAATAGTGGAAGATTCGTTTGAATTAATTCTTTCAAAGTGTTGAGATCATACAGTTTTTCTCGGTGCAACTCTTGGTTAAAAGCATCATGCATTGGACGATTGGGTGCGGCCAGGCCTAATTGAAATAATAGTTTGTTTGACATCATCAAGCACATGTCCTCAATTGAAATCAATACTTCATTGTAAATTTCTTCGCTTATTTGTATATTTGGATTTCCCCTTCTAATCCGTATTTGATACAAAATATCATCACACATATTATCTTTGTACTTGATCCACAAATCCTTTGGGTTTGATGGGAAGCAGGTAGATATGATTATAGAAAACAATGTTCGTATTTGATGAGCTTGTGATGATATTACAGCATCATTGAGAGTTTGATCCCAATGAGCATCATTGTCTAGCAATCGCAAACGTTGGCAAGCTTCTCTATATGATCCACACAAATCACCATTAACAGTTCGTACATGTTGGAACGATGTTGGGCCACGTACATTGACTAATAGCAGTCGTAAATAAAAACATTCATCATTGCTTGGATGTACTGAATAAATTCGACCAATCGCATCGGTAGAAAATATATCTGGGTATCCTGTAACTGGTTTTCCTTGTTTTCGTCGTATAAATCTTCTTGAGGATTGATTCCAAGTATAATATTTTGGCATTTCAGAATATAACAATGTTTGAGCAAAATCATCGTTTTGACATATCTCAAAAAATCTGGTTAATGTAGTAGATGGTGGCTGTAAAGCTCTTTCTACTGCGTTCTGTGCTGTAAAATATACTCTTTGTCCATTTTCTAAATGCACAGCTAAATGAACAACAGTAGGGTGTCTTTCATGAATAGGAAAAGAAAATATTCGCCAAACTGCTTCATTACTACTAACATAGCGACCCATTTGGTATTGGGTAACTTCATCATTGGAATTCTCTGCATTCATACCAATCACAGCCATATCACTTTGGTTACATATTTGCAAATGTATTTAATAGATTTTACTGAATGGCAAGATTCAACGTTGATGTGCGCTTTGAAGGTCTTTGATAAAATGGGTGAATATGGAACAATCCAGCGATTATCTATTTCAATATCTTGTTGATTTAATTTGACAATTGTTGATCTTCCATTGTCTGCTGTCGATCGGCGACGATACAAAGGATAACCGTCATTACCAGTGATTGTTTCAGATATTAATGTCCGTGGATATCGCTTTGAACATTTACCATCCACCATACACGGTGAATTTTGATTAAGAGTTCCACAGGGACCATGTATCATGTTTTTAATAACTACCTCATGCAATCCAGGATCTACTTCTATATCAGGAATTTCAGCTGATATTACTGCATCAACTTCATTTGGCCTTATCTTTTCAACTAACCAAATCAAAATGTGTGCATGTGGCAATCCCCGTTTCTGCCACTCCACAGAATACATCCAGCAGCGTGTCTCTCCAAACACATAATGTTTCACAATGAAATCCATCAAAGATTTCAACTTTTGTCTAAAGACTCTGGCTGTAATATCATGACGATCAATAGGTGATTGCCCAGGGAATAACTCCTGCTTGATTTCTATCCAGTGTGGATTGCATGTAAATGTGATGAACAAATCTGCTGTACCATAATGACGAACATATGACATGGCATCTTGAGCATATTCATGCATATGTCGAGGGCTTCCGATGTATGTTGCTGGAAGAATAGTCATCCGACCAACATTATGTGCATTTCCATCAGTATTATTCGCATCTCGAAGATGAATATACTCTTCAGATCTGAGTTTGGTCTGATTCAACCTGATGAATGTTAATCTCTCCGTTTCAATTTTAACATACATGTCTACAACATACTTGTGATATAATCGCCGACATTTGAGTATGTGATTGTCTTCATTTTCACGAATCATTAGGCGGTAGGAATAATAGTTCATTGAACTGACTTTTTTGTTGGTTTCGGAACCTGAAAATAGATTTTTGTTTTCATAATATTGAAAATTAAAAAAATAATAATATAGTGACTGATAATATAGCTCCATAGCTAAACTAATATTTTTTATTACCTGTAATGGGATTTATCATCTTGTTTGAAAAATCATAGCCATCTTCACCTTGCCAAAATATAATGGGATATTGCAGTGCGTCATATGAGCGGTGTGTTTCCTTTATACGTTGTAATTGATCATTCCGACGATGTAAAACAATATCACGGGATTCCAAGTTTTCTCCAACTACAACGATGGCAACTTCATCAATAGTTGGTGCATTAAAACGTCTTGCATGTTGGCCAACAGGTGTTTTATCAGCTCTGATTACAATTTTGTGATTATCAGATGGCATCCGATCCAGTGCAGTTTTAAACAACATAACCAATTGATTGTACTCATGAAATAAAGTTTGTAATTGTTCTACAATAGACCTCTTTAGTGAATTGTTATGTGAACAACGCATATCAATTTCTCGTGGTGAAATGCCCATGAAATAAATTTGCAGAAATTTGTAATTGCTATCTGACACTGGTAACAGTGAACCTGCTCTATGATATATTTGGCCTTGTATCTGTAAATTTTAAACAAATGATTTTTGCCAAATAGAAATAATATTTATTCCTAAAAAGTATATCTGTCTCTTAATTTGAATCACCAAATAATAATTGATATGCTTAGGTATGTCAATATGTAATAATTAGTTGTAACTAATATCCATCGTCAAATAATTATATTGTGTTTCAAAATAATAAAAGTGTTGCTAATACTGAATCACCAAATAATATAATGACTAAGTAATATATGTTTTGGGGTTTAGGAAACTGAAGGTTAATGACACATATTTACTTAGTTAACAGGAAATTTTGTTCATTAAAATAATAATGATTAACTGCTATAATACATACCTTAAAAGTTGGCATGAAATTTTCCCGAACTACGTTTGTTGCCCCAAATGATGTCATTTGAAAGCAATTGTTATATTGTTGAATATTTGACAAAAAGTGTATGGAATCTGGTTCTATTCCTGAAACCAATGAGTACAATGGTTCTGGTGTTGGATCCAATGGTATCAATTTCACTTTCCCATTTGCGCAACACAATCCATTTGCTTCATTTTTGTATTTCAATGCCTTACAATAAGAGCAAACCAAGTTCATAGATCCAATAGCAACACATTGGTGGTTACTGTAGTCAATTGACAAATCGTAATTGAAAGCAGCTCGATTCAAACTTTCGCGATTATTAGTTGAATCTCTCGCTCTCGCTTCCCGCGTTCGTGATATACGAATTCTTTCGCGTTCATTTCGGTCGTCACGTTCATGTGCAGTGTGATAAGATCGGTAATTCATTTGGTTTGTAGCATTTCGGGTTCTTCTACTTAAATTACTTCGTCTTATAGGAGGCATATCGTATATAATTACCTAAATTTATTCACATGAAATAATTATTAATCACAGGTATTTATACAATCAAAATTAATTATTAAATATTATAAACGCTTTTTAACGCAGTTTGTTTGACAGATGCAATGACGTGAAAACTGATGACAATTTATGTCGCATTCCGAAACTAAAACAAAAGAAAGAATATTCCAAGGCCAATCAAATCTTACATTTACTTTTTTTGACTTTTCAATTTGGTCGGGAGTACACATTCATTTGATTAAATTTGAACGTTGTGCAGCGACAATAAAGCGCGAATTGACTCTTTGACGTTAGCAAGACACCTACATTGTTTAGACAACAATGAGTGCTTGTAATTTAATATCAACTTTATTGAATAGCAATACAGTTCAAATTGACTCTACATTTAGTTATTTATTCTACATTTAAAATATTTGTATAGGAAAAAGAAAAGGGCTTTTTTAGGGTTTCCCTGGAAATTATTCAAATTTTTCTCGCCGTTAGAGCCATCCTTGGACTTCAAGGAACATTTAAAAAAAAGAATTGTTAAGATTGGTCCATGCGTTGTTGAGTTATGCGCTTACCAACACATTTTGCGATTCATTTTTATATAATAGATAGAAGAAGATAAAGATATTAAATTTGTGAGTGTTCCTAAAGAGGATAAATATGAAGTAATGTTACAAATTGTAATCACCTTTTCCTTAAATCGATTCAAAAACACCTTATTCTTTTTCATTAATTTGTCTTTCTTCGGCCGCTAAATAAAATTAAACACTATTTAATATTTTGCGATACAAAAACTGCCGCACAGCTTTAATAATCTTATAATGACCCATTTCTCAAGAAAACCATTCCTCCCATATACAACTTACGTCCACATACACACATATATACACTACTGTTTCATCTTTTTTATTTATCTTCTTCTAGTCATTCCCTTTGAGTTTCTTTCATTCAACCACATATAATCACTTTGTGCATAAAATGTTTTATATTTATGAATTTATGTTTACTAATAATACATATGTCATTAAATCAATATTAATATTTGTCATTCATATGATAGTCAAAGGTATTATTTATACAATAAGAAATAAAGTATAGAAAATCTTTTCGCAATAAAACCTGTAAAGAACCTTAAAGAGAAAGTTATGTCCTCAAGTTAAGTCCTGTCACGTAGTTTAGTACATCAATGAAATCTGGTTCCATTCACAATGGAAATAAATGATTAGCTTGATGATTTATGAAATCATTTTTAAAATTTTGTCTTATTAAAATCTATACATATTAACAGCTTAACTATAAATATTAATTTCAAATTAACAGCTTTTCACTAAATGTACATGAAACTATAAACGGTACTTCGGTTCTTTCTTATTCTGACTATCTGCTTATTTCGGCTTATCTCCAAAACAGCAGGATTGATTTTAACAGAACTTTCACCGTTTTAAGTTTATAAGAAATACAAATTATATATTAAATTTCTGGCAATAATATATTTAAATGCAATGTAATGCGTATATGGTATCTGATTGATTAATAGCCAAGTTTACAGCAATTTGTTATTATAAAATGATTGTATTTCATATTATAATTACATTTTCAGAAACGTATCTGTTTGTGATTCAATTAATTGATTCAATAGAAGCATCTTGTATAGTACGCTATTATTAAACCATTGCGATATTCAAACTTAGCGGTTTCTATCTTTTCATTACAAACTTGTACTCTCGGTCGGGTTTCAATACCTACAGTAATCTAAAGAATTAAACTGCGGTACTTGCAAATGTTAATTCAGAGAGCGAATTTACCTGTATTATATTGTAATATTGGATATTTCTCGAGAGAGATATCAAATACCCAAATTATGTTTATTAGATGGAAGTCAATAATTAAGTAACGACACACTGAACTTATTTTCAATGAACCAAAACAAATATTGTTGTAATCGTTCTGTTTTTAATTCTTATCACACAAAAACTGGTCAATGTACAGTTCAAATTATATTAAGTAGGTAGTTAAAATCAATATGAGATATCCTTACACTGTAAATGAGTAGATTTTATAAAAATTTAGATTTAATTCTTGAGAAATATGTGGGCGAAATATACATATTAAGCTAAAAAATAAATTAAGCTATCGCTTGTAATACCGAGTTTCATTTGCGTATTTCACCGTTACATACAAATATAAACGTTGAATCGATATAACTCACTAGTCCTAAAGAAAATATTTAAATAAAACTTTTACCAGAACATGGGGTATTCAAAAAGAAACTGAAACAAACTTACTAATATTGAAGGAAGCTTCTCGCATACATACAGACGAGAATTGAGGAATATTGGTAGAATCAATTATAAAATATACAGTACAAAATCAATAAAGGCGGTGAATCTAGTTATATATTAAGATAATAACGTTCCATTCCGAAATTCGAATGAATAACATTTTTATTAAAAAAATTAATTTTGTTTGACAGCTTTTGAATTAAAATTGATTTCAAGCAACGTCCATACAAAATAATACGTAGAAATCTTACAATTACAATTTCATTCTGATTCCTCAAGCGTGGTCAAATATTACCAAACAATAACCAATTCTTTTAAAGTATTTTTCTAATGAGGGAATTATAAAAAATATATGCACATAAGATTCTTATCCTCATTATGTTTTCTCTTCATTACATCGAATAATCCTTTCATATTCAGAAAAAAATTATAATCCAAGTCTTAATGTAAGCGTAATTTATAATAAATTTCTCTCAATTTTCAGTTTTTTATTTAATATTTTAACGTTCAGCGATAAATGAGATATGGAGAATGAGAATTCAATTATGTCTATTATATGGCATTTCAGAAATGATTGCTTTCGCTTTAAAAAAAATTTATTTGTCTTAAAACTAGTCTCTTTATATCTCAAAAAAAAAGTCATATCATTAATATATATGTATGTTTATGGGATTGATTCATTTATTCATAAAAAGGATATTTGTCATTTATAAAGACTATTGAATCTAATGTATCTAAACTAAGTCAACATTCTTCAGAACATATAATGATATCATATCAATGGAGATCTGTTTGGCACAGTTAATAAACTAATTGAAAATAATTCAATAAAATAACATGAAAGATTAGTCTAACAATTTTATACAATTAAAACATTGGAACATAATCTTCATAATTGTTATTTCTGATATACGAGTACATGCAGCTACCAAGTATGCAAAGCAGTAATAGATTTTTTATTATTTCATTTTATAGAGATCCTTATAATATACGTTATAGTTTTAAATACAAAATAGTTATCTTTTTTTACTATTTGTTCATGCAAAAATAATTATTTTACTTTTTCAGCCTTAATTTGGATGCTATTTCATGTGCATAAATTTGGATATTCAATAAAATCCATAGTATTATAATAAAAAATAATTGTTATAATTTATATGTTATGTAACATATTAAATATATATTACATATTTATACAAAAATATATTTTAGTAAACATTAAGCATTACTTTAATCTTTCACCTATATTCCTTCTAAGAATCTTATTTAACATCCGTTTTGGTTTTGATAATTCGTGGAAAAATCATTATCAGGATTCCACTATGAAATTATTTCTTGTGATTTTTGTAGTACTGAGTAATGATTAAGCGTTGAAATATCACTTTAATCTTCAATATTTTAGAAGGATGGCAATGAAATATTAATCTATTTATTGTATTTTGGTACATGGTGTCAATACCATATTTTAGAGCGTTTGGAAATTAGATCCCGAATAAATAATAATATACTACTATGATATAATCTTCTTATTTTTATTGTCAGCCTATAGATGCCCACTGCAAGGCATAGGCCTCTGCGAGTGCCTACCCACGCCGCGTGTACCGACTCGTGTTCGCCACTCGAGAACCCTTGGGCCTCATTGACCCTAGGTTGTAAGAGCGACATACCCCGCCCAAAGTCATTTCAGACGGGCAATTTTTCGAGCTATGATTTTGGTTTTTTTTGGTAATGAAGTAGGTATATTTTATAGGACAGTATCCAAAATTGTATCCAGTTAAGGGTCTGAAAAACGAAAACTTGGTAACATTATGAGACACATTACTTCATCATGTCGTCCATAGTTTTTCTTTGACTTTGTGTTCTCAAATTTATATTTATAACAACGACATTTTAAAAACGTTTTTGTAGATGATTTATTTCAACAAAATATATATACAAACAGTATAATTTATTACAACAAAATATATTTATATCATACAACGTACGTGTTTTTAGTTTTTCGATTTTAAAAAGAGACAGGAAGATTCCTATTAAGAGAAAACTTGATAACAGAATTAATTATTTTTTTACCAACACATTTATGTTTAAAATTAAAATTTATATTATTTGTATCAACAACATTTAAGGGTTCTGTCTGGATTTACAAAGAATAATGAGTTATTATATAACATAGCTATTTACAGGTAAAGGATATATATTTTATCATGAAATCACAACATATGACTGTAAGTAATAATTGTTTTAGTCCATTTACATACAGTATTAATAAAATGACAACATCGGTACTTAATCCTAGCGTACTGAGTATTGTCCTCAATCAATCAAATCATTAAGACATAACGCGATCCCTACCACTACAAATGGTTTAATTGTAATAATATATAATTAAAGACATAGACAATATATTTAAATGATACTTACAAACAGTACTTTAATACACCCCCTGGGGCTATCCTTAAACCAGTTCAATGTAAATTGGACCAATGTTCTTTAGCAGATGACCGGGTTTGGGAGGAGCTGCAATGAAGGCCGGGCAGTCAGCGAAATAGAGTAAGCCTTTTCAAGCTAGAATGAATAGTGCGTTGTGGACTGCAGGTTTGATGGAAATTTGACCACTGATAACATATACATTCTAAGGAATCGTGTCTTCAGGTACATGTTATACTATCTTGTATGCAATATGTTGCTCTTCATTTCAATATATATTTTATTCACATTCACTTCTATTGAATTTATAATTATGACTTACAGGGACTATTGTTATAAAGAATACATTTAATAAATCATCATCCTTACGTTTACATCTTTAAACTTTGTAAATATCTCTAATTGAATATAAAACTTACTAATACTCAGGAAAATTAAAAAAAATAATAAATTGAAAACAAATATATATATTTTATTTTTTCCAATGGAAGTCAGTGTGTATACATGAATGAAAAAAATCCGTGCCCGCAGAGGGACACGCGTGGGTAGACCTCGTGTGTAACTCGTTTAAAATACAACTCACTACCTAAGAATAATACATGATGCCGTTGTTTACATCAAAAATTTTCAAGCAAAAAGCGGTTTTAATTTTTTTTCTCGGAAAAGGTATCTTTTTTGGAAATACTTTTGGTACTTAAATTTAGAGTAAAAAATAACCTTTCTATTAAAAATATTTGCGAGGAGGGAATGTTTACCAGAAAAAAGTTGTCGTGGTTTTACCTACCTAAAATTTACAAGCTAAAAGTGGTTTTCATTTTTTTTCTCGGAAACGGTACCTTTTACGCAAAAACTTTTGGTACCTAAATTTAGAGTAAAAAATAATCTTTCTATTAAAAATACTTGTGATGCAAGAATGTTTACCAGAAAAAAGTTATGAATTTTTTTTCAAAAATTTTCGGATTTTTTACCCCCACCCCTAAGTTATTGAAGTTAGGTTTTCGGTTCATCTACATTAGTTATAGGTATTTATTAAAGACATCATATAATATGAACGCGATTGATCTCCTTTGTATAGGGACAAAGTTATGGTCGAAAAACTGAAATCAGAAAAAGTGAGGCCCTAGCGCCCCCTGTGACCGGATTTCTCTGGTTAACGAACTTGACCTTCATTTTTGGATGGTTGATTTTTGTGCAAAGTTTGAAAGCGATCCGAGTGAAACTGCGGCCGCTATCGTGCTGACAAAAGTCGAATCTGGACGCACGCACGCATATATATATATATATATATATATATATATATATAAACTTTTTGACCAATGGTCATTTCGGACTCAGGCGGTCATAAGAAGACCTCCTGTGAAGAAATTTTTCCAAAATTCGAAAGTAGGGGACAAATGAATGGGCAGACCGAATTCTTCGAGGTCTACCCAAAAGTCCCGTTGTCTATATATATCAATACTGCTGCATGAAACGGAACGAATATACATACATATTGCTATGTCCCTTAAAGTATATTATAATAATAATTGTTATTTTTTTCTAAAATATGTACCTATTACTGCAACAAGTCCAATGTGGAAAATATTAATATTAATCTAAAATCGATACAAATATCACTACAAACTATCGAGTCTGTACTGATTTTAGCAGCTATGTTTCCAAGTTTAGGTATCTTAGTTTTATAGGTTCTGCGATTCAGTTATCTAATATACAGAAAAAATATATATATTTGAAATTATTATTATAATCAATAATACCATAACATAATAATTCTGTTTTCATTAGAAACCCAGTACAATTCTATTAGCATCAAAATAAACCGAGCAAAAAATAAATTAGACGTTTTGCTTTTTATTTCTTAAAACAAGGTTCAAAGTAAACAAAGTAGAAGCGCTCAAATGACACAATCCCATTTGGCTTTGACCGGATTTGTTGTTGTCGCTTTTTCTTCACCGAACTAACGTTAACAAAACATTCAAAATTCAGAAGCACCTGAGAGCATTTAATTATAGATATATACAAAGAAAAATGTTATTCAAGTGATATTTTAAAAATCACTGGAGTCGTTTAATATTGAATAGTAGATAACAAAGAAGTTAAGAATTGAAACGTGGTTACATCCGACAATTGTAACATATTAGCGGACGACCTTATTGTACGAATTAATTTAACTTAAGGAAACATAAATAACAAACACTGAAATAAGTAACTAACAATATGAAATAAATATTTTAATAATATTTGAAATTTTAATGTTATATTCCGTCTCACCGGGTTTCTTGTTTTAATATCGCACTAAGCTTTTTTCCCACAAGATCCGATAACATAAATGAGTATTCAATTTGTTAATTTCGCAGACCGTTAACAAGTTTGTATACACCCGCTCATGTACACGTAGCAGACTAAACAATACTGAATAATATTTGAAATGCATGATATCCGAACTTACAATAACCTGTTCAATGCCCAGTAGCTATGTATGCAGAACAAACTCTACAACTATATCCTGTAGTTATTATTCTGAATTTATTAGTTATCCATAATGGATAACTAATAAATTAATAATAATTTAATAAATAATAATAATTTATTATTTTAGGAATATATAAACAGAAATTGTGAAACAAAAATGTTGTTTTATAAAAATATACGGTTCCTTTTATTTGTGAAGAAATTTTTTTTTACTTTGTATTTGATATATCAAAAATATTCATTTCATTTCAAGAAATAGAAGATATTTTATTCCAGAGTTTTACTCTCGAATAAAATATTCCCCTCACATTTGCACGCAAATTCAGGCGATCAGCCAACTGTAAAATAATGCAAACACGATGAAGTTATGACAATTTTATGGCTTCATTTTATTAGGTCAGTTCTGAAATTTATTTTGCTTAATAAATTTACAATACCTACAAGGGACGTGATTTATGCAAATAATAACAATGATAATATTATAAATACGTAAGGATATTCATAATTAAAATTATAATATGTGTCAAACACCTGTATCTTGTGTGTCTTTTATCTGTGTCTGGTGTGTCACATCAATATTATATCAACAGCAATGAAGTATGCATTTAACCACCAGTGCCGCATGTATTTAAACCACATCACAACATAGGAAAAATTCACTCTTAGACATCTCTTTATTTTTTAAACACTTCTCACGCAAAATTATATACCATATTTTAGGAATATCCCACACAAGCAAGCTGTTTGTAAATATTTTTATATCAAAGGCTGAAACACTTGTAAAGTAAAAAATATTTAAAAATATTAAAAAGTAAATTTATTAATGAGACCTTGTAGAAATCTTATATTTATGTATGACCTTGTAGAAATCTTATATATAT
Organism: Melinaea menophilus ssp. n. AW-2005; assembly: GCA_918358695.1. Classification (NCBI taxonomy): domain Eukaryota; kingdom Metazoa; phylum Arthropoda; class Insecta; order Lepidoptera; family Nymphalidae; genus Melinaea; species Melinaea menophilus. Next base: position 2,506,650 of record OU911039.1, read on the forward strand.
GATGTATGTGCAGTTGCATCGCCGTGCAGTAAAAGGCATTGGTAAAAATATTTTTAAATACTACCTACTATTATATTTTAAAAAATCATGAAACGCTTCATAAATATTTTTTTACGGAATAGATAAAGCGTAATAGATTATTTCTTTTTTATAATAATTATAAATTTAAAACACAACCTTTTTATAAAAGTTTCCCATTATACTTTCAACCCATATGAGGTATGTTTGTATGTATATGTGTAATATTTTGTAGTGGTTAGCAACTATTTAAATTAAAACAGTACACAAAAGAGTCATGATTATTAATAAGCCAATGTTAAAGGTGAGATAAGCAAAAAAATAAAGTATTAATGAATAAGAATTAGGAAGTATTTCTTATATGCAGAAAATAAATTACAAAACAGTAAGCTAATTTATCGCGATTGCGACACATAATATTATAAGTTTTGATAGGAGTTTTATATAATGAGTATCCTTTATACACTCAATTGTAATAGACTTAGAGTAGTTTTTTATTATAAATAAAAACATACATCACAGTATATAGTTCTGCAAAGAATCAATTAAGTGTAATCTTAGACATTATTCTAATAATGTTACGTTGTCTAATATCGTAATATACTAAAACTCCTTAAAAGGTTTAATGTGGTTAGTTTATAAATTATTTGACTACTTGTTTAATAAAATACATCCTTTGATTTTTGCAAACACCAATGACTTAAGTATCAAAGCAAGTAAAGAATAGCTATTACACTTGACACTGGACCGCTATTTCACAGGCATAATAAACTGCAAACTTGACTATAGTTTTGTAGGTTCATGTTAGAAGTATACAACTATACAGGCAGATTAGCATTCATTTTAATAATATTTTGTACGTGAATTTTTAACCGCACCTCTGTTTTTTCTTATATATTGCTAACATGCCAATATCGATTTCAAAACGATTTATTACTCCATGTTTAAAAATATTTATTAATAATATATTCAAAAAACTTCGAATACAGGTAAATCTCGAACACAACAATTAATAGAAATAATTATATAAATAAATGAAAATGATTAGTATGTGTATTGTATCGACCTTAATATTTTTCTTAGTAAAATTTGAATAAAATATGGTTGAAATATGAATATCATTGTATTTTATGTATCTATTTTGAGACGGGTGCTACAAATGTATATAGTAAATCTAACCTCGCAAATGATTTTATTTTTCATGTTTTGTAACGCATAAGCAGAAGTCTTTTAAAACTAATTTCCAGTCTTTTTTAAAGATATTTCTAATTTCTATAAATAAACTTTCTTCGGCTCTATATTATATTGCATGAAATCGATTAACGTACTTAAATTATTAAGAAACTTTTATTAAAGAAGCAATGTATATTTGTAATAAAGTTGTGAGAAAAGCAAAAAGTGTAAGGAGAACGAAATGTTGTTGTCGTTGTCGTATTGTGGAGTACTATTATCGAATATTTGTGATATCTTATCCTTTTTTATTTAATTTCTGCATATTTACTATAGTCAAATTTACAAATTAATTGTTTATCATGTAATGTGTTTTTAGTTGTAATTATTACCATTAGTCTGTTGTTGCAAAGTTCCTTTGAAAAGTATACTGTTGCTATAAAGTGTATACAAAGCCCTCGACAAAGCTATTTTTTATTAAATATTTTAAAAATATAGAACAGAATTTTGTTATTTAATTATTCAAACCTTTGAAGTTTGAAAATCCACAAAAAAGAATCTTGTTTCTTGTTTCTTAGACATTGTGAAATTATTATTTTTTCTGTTTCATAATCGGCCCTTTTCATCTATTATAAATTAATGCCAAACGTTTCATCTCATATTTAATAAAAAAATATATAAAAAAACGGGGTAATTAACTCTTCTTTTTACAAGATCCCAAGCTTTATTGAAATTTTTGGATCTTTATTCACAGTTACCAGTAACCAATGTTGATCTAAGGCTAAATATATACTCAGATAAAATTAATTAGAAATTATGGATTTTAGGTGTATACTTTCTTCACTATAAGGTATAGTTGGGCTCCTTCGAAATGTTGCTGTGACGTAGGATAGGTATAATATAATTTTTTTTGACGTTTTTGATTGTAATTGTAAAAGTAGTTGTAATTTTCTTGAGATATTTATTGTTACAAAAATGTTTTTTTTTTAACATTGACGAGTAGTAAATTCGTTAAAAAAAAATTTATTGTTATTGTAACGGTTTTAAGTAACCAATAAAGCTAAGAAACTTTTATATTACATTATAATATAATTTAGACTCTAGTCACAGTTGCCCTTTAAGTAAATATCAAGTAGTAGATACATAGATAAAACATTCAGTTCTAAAGGATTTTACCTTTTGTCGAATATTTCAAAACACATAATTAAATAAACAAAATACAAACACACAAACAACACATGTATGAAGATTCAGAAAAAAAATCTATAAATTATATAATAGGTTCATTTTGGATTTGATACTCAAGTGCGTGAAGCCAACAGTCACTAATTACTGGATCCTTATTTTATAAGTAATGTTTTATAAGTCTAGAGAAATAAAAAGTTGGCTGGACATTTTATAGTATATTTAGAACATTATTCAGTATTCAGTATATTATGTACTAAATACTATGTACTAAATTCATTACTGTATTACTTATATATTTTAACAGACCCTTTGGGAGATTATTATTTAATAGATAAATAGATGGAATATAATAATGTTGAGCTACAGCTACGAGTACGAGTATAGTGATAATTGACGTAATGAAAACAAAAAGGTTTTCATTAATCTTTGATGGTTTCCTTACCTATATGTTTTATTTACTAGCTTACAAAAGAGATGTCGGTGTTCTGTATATTTTACTAAATGATGATAATTCATACAGTGATAAGTGAACTTAGGCGCAGCTGGAAAGAGCATCTTTAAATATTGCAATCAAATTGGATTTGTCATTTATAAGATATTTGGTAATGAATGCAAACTTGTAGCAATATTATGTCAATTTAACGTGGATAATAATAAATAAATAAACATAAACTGAATCAAAAATTATTACATTTAACCAATTTGTTGCTATAAATACATACAAAATTATTTAAATTGATCCTCTACTTATCATAACATAACCATTTCTATGAATCTTAGAATCACAAGTCGTTTTGTTACGCCAGGGTGCACCGCAACATTCAGTTGGTAATGTGCCAGGGTTGCGGGAAACATAATTCAGTGATTTTTCTAAACAGATTTATTATTTTAAATGCAAATATGTTAAAATTTATGGTAACATATTTAATAAAATCCAACACAAACAAAGAAGTATATTATTTCATTATTTAAATGCTTACATTGTCTATTTATGTTTTAGTTATCTAATTCATATTTTTAGACAGTTTGAATGCCTAGACTAGTAGCTGTTTAACAAAATACAACAAACTTTTAGTAATTATATGAACATATTAAAATCTTTGTAGTTCCAAATTATATCTTTACTGTATGTAATGTAAATTGTATTTACTCAAATTACACATATTTTTTGTCATATTTCGTCAGTTTTTAATCACCTTTCGTTTTATATTGACTAATGAAATATTATAATATCTATTTATAATACCTTTATTTTTATATTATTATTATTATTTCTGTAGTATTATAGCGATTCCAACTAAGTTGAAGAAAGAGGACGCTAGTGCAACCAAAGATATTATACAATATTAGAAAATATAACTTCATCCCAATAGTTCCACGTTATGATTCCACGATGAGACCACTGACACTGTTGTCTTGAAAAATAATGTGTATATTTTAGTCTCACACTTCAATATTCACTATTTTTTCTGTTTTTACTTGCAAGAGTTTTTAATTGATTAAAATTTAATTTAATTTTCATTATTATTTAGCCTAACTAGCTTTTCAATGCCTGAACTCCCAAATAAACCCGTAATATATTTAAAAGCCATTGAAATTTTATTACTCATTTATGTTTATACTAGGATCCGCCAAACGTGCGCGACGGGTGTTGGGCTGAGCCCCTCTTCCCCTCTCTTTTTTTGGTAACTTTTGAATGGCTAAACTTTTTTTCAATCTGTTTTCGCTATAACATCCGCGTTCGGCTCAAACGTACATGAGAGAATCCTAAACACAAAAAAGGTCTCACAAACGGTTAAGATAATACTTTTAGCTTAACATATTTTAAATTTATAGTTGTTTCAATTTAATTTATAGAATGTAACCAATTTAATCGAGTACAAAATATGCGTGAATATCTCAATTATTCGCACGTTATATGAGCCAATATATTATGAAGCCTGATTTGCACAAGTGACGACTTTTTATGTAACAACGATACGATACGATACGATACGAACGATAGATTTCTTAAATTTTGTTAATTTCGAATTATTAATATACCGTCAAACTTTCTATTACTCCATATGAACTTGATATTTCCACATAAGCTTGCACGTAATTATGTATTGTGTGTGTATTTGTGTCTGTATCTGTGTCTGTGTTCTTTAATAATTTATATTTATTTATTTATTTTAATAAGGTTATATATTTTAAAAACTTAACTGTTTTTTTTAGATTTCACTTAGAGGTACAATTTAATTTAAATATATATTTCCCAAATAGTATTATTAAAGTAAATAAAGAAGAGTCACTAAAATTTTATCAATAAAAGAACGATCAAAATAAGTAATTTCCTTTCAGTGAGAAAATATTGTACTTACTTTATGGAAAGGACAGCAAATGAAAGTAAAAAGTCTATGTGAAGGTTCAAAAGTTTTTAATTAAAGCACGGCTATGTTTCAACCCGGGGTATTGTAAATGCACTTTATTAGAAACCTTACTTCACTCTAATACAAATATGATGAGTCAGTTAAATTTGAGAAAGGATTTAAAAAATATATTGTTTTAATGTTCTGTCCGAAACTTTTTACAATAGTTTTGACGGTGTCTAAACTTTAAAATATTTTTATCAGCTATATTTTTTGAAAACCTGACATATGACGGTTATACGTCCACAAAATAGAAGTCAAGTAAAATTGGAACTTGTGAATGTACGACATAAAATGTAACAAGGGATGCGTACTGTGTTCACAAATGTTCACCGATTGGACACAACTTTGACGTATCGTACTGTAGAAACTGCGATGCAATTTAGGCACGACCTCAAGGGAGACGTAATTTTATTCATGAAACGAACTTGAATGGGGGAAAGAGACTTCGATTTCGCCGAATAACATTATTTATAAATGTAATAGAGTGATGGTAGATGATCACATCTACCTGTCACTGTACTGCCACTCATACTACATGATTTAATTACTTTAAGATTGATTATTCTCAAGCAAAGTCATTTAGTCAGCACATAAATCTAGTACAATACAGCTCAGCTATAGTATAGTTATAAAAGCTGAAGGATATCTACTATCCTATTATTTACATTATTTATACTACCTGAATAGGTTTTACTGTAAAGTTGAATCAAATAATGAACTAGTTCAAAGAAGTACTTACTTTATTATCTGAACTAAAGCGAACCCTATCAGTGAGCTTGCTAAATGATCGCAATAAATTCTTAATCAAGAAACAGTGTTCTAAGTTGTTAAATACACTAGGTAACATTAACAGAATTTTATAATGTACATTACTACTTTAAGAGAGCATAGTATATTTTTTGTGTTAAGACTAAAATAAAATAATAAATTAACCACTTTCGTGTTTTTATTGCAGAATTGGTAAAGTCAGAGATTATATATACATAGCAAGTAAGATAGTATAACAATGCTGCATTAATATTATTTTCTAAATTATTTAAATAAAAACAAATTTCTTTTTAAAAGTAATACGAAATTTTAAGTATACTATATATTCAAAATATTTAAGCCACAGAATTTGAGTTCGATACGACCACATATCAACAAACGTTTTGTGAGAGCTTGACAGATGTAAAATATTTATCAGTGTTCTGAACTTAAAGTTGGCAGTCGTTGAGAACAAACTTTAATGGTTTTTCGAAGTGTTTTTACGATTATTGCTCTTGTGTATATTATGAAAGTGCTGTAAATGTATTGACAGACATTATTCCGTTTAATATGCATTGTACATGTTAAGGAGAAAAGTCATAATAAATAATATGGTTTTATATCATGATTTCTATTTCTAAACATTCCCTTAAATGAGTACTGCTAATATTGATTTAAAAAATAATTTAAGCATTATTCGTTAAAAAAAATGAGAACATATTTCAATCAAAAAATGTACTATTAAAAATATCGTATATATATTAGTCTTCTTATAAACGCTGTAAATCGAAATCTGTATACAATATTGAACAATATCAGCACACGTATCAAATATTGAACAATTGATAGGTACAAAGACTTGTAACCTATTGCGCTGTCGCCATTCTTCATAGGTTAATGACCCATATCCAAATCCAAATCTATGGCTTTAGATCAATGTGGACAGAGTGACTAAACAGAAAAATCCTATAATGAGTTTCGGTTATCAATATTGTCTGTCATAATTAAGTCAGACAATAAATTTGTTACTTAATTAGTCAATTTTAAAGTAGAAAATAAACTTTTCTGCATTTCAGTTTTGTTTCAATAATGCTTACATTATTAAAACAACATTTAAGTGACTTAAGACAAAATCAGATTAAACTTTTAGAGATTTTATTTATTAATAGTATCATTTTTCTCAAATTTGCACTAAAGTACTTTTATAATAATTATCTACGCTCAACAAGATGGATTGTATATATATATATATATATATATAATACATCTTGTTACCATCATCATCATCATCATCTCACAAGTTACCAGTTTAAGAAATATTTAATAAATCAATATAATCTTACCAATCAAAGACGTATTATATATTTTGAAAAATATATAAGTGATTCTCAAAAGGTAAAGACTTATATATTTACTGATTATAATATATTCTCGTACATCAATTTTTTTTTTTATATATACTTTATTACATTAATCTAAAACAATTTACACAGATTTAACTATAACTCCATCTACTTATCATCGCCTGAGTGTAAGCACTTCGTGTATATTTGAAGAACCCTAGAAATTAATTTACGATCAGAATATTTAAACGGGTGAAAACTCAATTTTAATTGCAAACATGCTGATACTTTTATTGATCTCCGTCAGTCGGTTGTGTTCTATTGTTGTTGAGAAATAGGTTAGATTATATAAACAATATAATGATAATGATTTCGAAATTTCAATTCCTTTTTTATACTGTGACATCATATGGATATTTCAAATTATAATTATTTTAATCTTACTCTTGCTACGCAAACATCTTTTTTTTTTTATAATACAATTATTTTATTATGTAATTGTTAAATAAAGTTTAATGAAAGTAATGCATATTCAGTCGTTGTTATTGTGTTATAGGACTATTCCTATCATCCCTTCCTTACATCAAAAACAAGGATTAAAAATTCCTTGTTTGAACAATTTTTTCAGAAATTAGTTTAATTTCTGAAAAAGTAAAATATTTGTAGATTTAACTTATTTTAATTGTTTTACCGTTCATACTTATAAAATATTCAAACTTAAGGACCGGATTTAATGTCAAGTATAAAATAATTTTTATTATAATTTTTCGACAACCTCGTCCACTATTGTCTGCAAAAAACAACCATGACTAAATATGTACGAAGAAGGGTCATTGACCGTGAATACCTGTTAACATTTCACTTTTTACTAAAATTCATTGAACTTTTGTTTTGTTTTCATTGTTACATCAATTGTTATATTAAATAAACTATAATTGATATTAAGATTATACATAATTTTATACCGAAATACTAACATTATAGAAACATCAAAGCATTTCTATTGAAGTGAATCATGACGGTGGAACGTCTATAAACAATAACTTATTATGACCATAAGTATAAAATATGTCAGGAAATATTGCGTTTTTTTAAGCTCATGAGGTTTTGTAGATAAAAATATACTATGTTAATTAATAATATGAATAATGATGACTAGTTATTACTCCCTATTGATAGAAGCAACACCAGTACTCCTGTACATGATACATTGTTGCACCATCATAGTTAATTTTTACCAGAGTAAGGAATATAAATTTAATCAGTAAGTTATACAGATTATATAGAGTACACAGAGCACATTTATGTATATGGAAAATATTGATTTATACAATCATTTATAGAAATCCAAATATTGTTGACGGTATATGAATTCACCGAAATCCTATTTTGCTGAGTACTTTTTTAATATAAATAATATGTTAAAGGTAACACAATTGAATTATAAATAATCACACCATTAGTAATACACATACACAATGGTCCTTTATCTTCTTTTGTAGTTTTATTGCTATTTTATAACATACAATTGCTTTTAATTTGTAAACAGTAAGTTGTGTTTCAAATACATACCTATGATGTATAAATAGAAATAAATTTAAACTATTCAACCGCAGGATTGTTGTGGATTCTACTTAAACATTATCAATTTCAGACTACCTATGAAGCGTAGGCGCTTCTTGTTTATGTAAGGACCCGAAATAATTAATTTACAGACAGAATATTTTATTTAGCAAAAATTCAATTTCAAAAACAAACAACATTTTTTCCTATTTTTATCACCGACATCTTTACAGTCCAATTTTTTATACAAGTTAGAAAAGTTTATAGATCGTGAATTTAATAAATATAAATGTTTTTTGTTATAAGCAGTTTTATGTAGCCTCAATTAAGTTATTAAAATAACTATGTAAACTTTAACAAAATATCTTATTTAAACTATAAATACGAGTATGTAATGGATTCCATAAAAATATCATCAACCCGAGTACGACTAGAACCTTCAACCTTTAGGACGTCTGTCCCTATTAAGTTTGTAAACAATAGTAAATTTACTGGTATAGATCTTAGAAAATATAACTTTAATCAACATTATTAACATTCAATTGAATAAGTTACTTTTAGGTTACTGATAAGAAAATTGTTTCATAAGTTTAAACAAGGGGAAAACTGAAAATCGTTAAGGGGTCCTAAATGGTTGCTCGCCAGGCGGAATAAAATATATTGATGTGCTATTTGTAGATAGGTATTAAAACTGTTATTTCAAGTATAATATTGGTTTGCATAATAAAATGCTGCTGAGGGTGCACAAGAGATGGCTTTGACTCTGTACTTTTGGTACAGAAATATCAAAAACATTAAACCATGACGAAGGTTAATATCTTTTTAAGTTAATATGTAAAAAATGAAAGTATTGTCAATATTTTTTTAAGTTAATTTAATGTACATATCATAGTATAATATTTATTCACTTTAATATTATATTTTATTTTATTTTATATATTTATTTAGTAGGATTTATCCATATTAAAAAATATTTACAGCAAAACTTTAATTATAATTATTCAAAGTGTTCTATTCCAAAATAAAATTTTTGAGTTAATTTTTTATTTAAAAGTAAATTTTACTAATAAAAAATACTCTAACTCGCATTAAATATACTATTTTTAACGTATACTTAGAGAAAACTAAAATATAATATTATTAGAGCACCACCAACGTAATACTTTAAACAGGACTGAAGTACTGAAACAATAGTCCTCTAAAAACAAATACACTCGTTACAAAAGCAATAAAGTCATGTAGCGTGGAGCATTTCTTTTATTTCGAGTAACGCTTTGTTGTATTATAAAAACAAAAGAGAACGTGGCAAAGGTATTCGTTTTGAAAATTGTATTCTCAAGAGATTTATCAAATGGTTTCAGTGCCGAGATAATCCGAGGTAATCCCCGTTTCTACAACTTGTGTATTTTATTCATTTTGGACCCGCAATTAGTATTAATGCTTACTTCACGTACTTACTTCATAATGTTAAGATAAAGTTTCCAACTTACAAGAACAGCGTTCTTTAATTAAGATAAATTGATTGATTTGCGAAAACGTGTTCCTTATTAGAAGTAAATAAAAAGTAATTATTATTTACACGTTCATTTTATGTGGAATGAACTCCGCATGAATGAATGGGCGGCGATGATCACGTATCATCTATGACCATTTTAGACCGTTTGCCCTCCTCTTATACATAAAAAACCTATAATACAACATTGAAAGGTATATTATTAAGTAAAAAAAATGTTCTAAACTTTTTACAAATATTCATTCATTTTAATAAAGCTACATTTCTATTTTTGAAATTTCGCTGAAGGTATGAAAGTGATTTGATTTGGTAAAAAATAAAATGTTATAACTTGAAATTAAAATCATGATTAAATTGTTAACTGACACCGAAATTTAAGAAAATTAATTCATTTTTTGAGCGAAGCGAACAAAGCGAACGAATTGGCTCAAAAACTACTTGAAGGAAAATTATGAAACTTTGCATACAAAAACACACATATTAGGTGATGGTTCTTAAAAAAAATTTTGAAAAATGTCAAAAAAAAAAAAAAATTTTATATCATGTCAAAAAACTGATATCCCATTGAAGTAAATGGGAAACGATGAGTGAATACACTGGGCTCGCTTCGCTCAATATGCAAACGGCACCCGAGATTTCGCGAGCACAGCGAGTCGAAATTGAGGGTTTGTTGGCGCCCCTAGTTTATTTCCAACATAATTAAAGTCTAATCAATATAAATACAATATTTAATCTTCTAATATAAATTACCACTCACCAAAACCAATTAAAAAAACCGTTACACATACATATATATACATAAATAGGAATCGTGAATAAATATAAATGAATAGTATTTACATTTAATGTTTCTCTACAATATGTGGTATTTATTGACTGTCGCCCGCATGTGTCGCTTGATTGACGCGTGACTGATGATGGACGTACCAATATACTATGAAATATATGAAATGAAGCAATTTATCTCGAACGTATATAATATAAATTTGATTTATTACTGAGTCAATAGGTTTTTTAATAAATGTCTCAGTACACATAAATATATGAATAGGGAACCTTTTGTATTAATAACTACAACATACAGGCGTCAGTATAAACGGTGAAAATTATACACATAATTCGATATTTATCTCTTAAAAATATGTATTTTAATAGATATGTTTTTTTAAGCCTTTTTTTTATTTTTGTCCAAATTAAAGTATCTCTTATTTCTAACATTTATACTACTAACCAATGATAGTGGTAGTAAAATATCAAGTTTCATTAAATTCTAGTAATAAAATCCATACAATATATATTCGGGCAATTTATTACACCCTTATGTTATAAAAGGCGTTCAATGAAATTGAAGTCAGAGGAAACGTTTTTTACGTCTAGATTTACATAGCAAAGAAACGGATTAAAATTAAAAAAAAGCTTCAATGTAATAAAACGAAGAAAAGATCATTACATAAGAGTTTCATATAGTTAGCCTTTTTTATTAATGTTCCGTATTCCACTAGAAATCCTTATAGACTTATGCGCGTCCGTCTGTCAGCAGCCTACATCAGAGACTGAATATTCATACATATAGTCCATACCGAAAAGTTGAAAGAATAAAATTATGACAATATTTTTTCAAAAACGTATAACAGCTGGTATACATAAAGATCTTCTACACGTAAAGTGGGATTGTATTTTTTTCTTGGGTTCCTATAATGTGGGATACTGTTAGATAGGTCTTTAAAAATATGGTGACTTTTAGAGAACAATTTCCTATTAAGCAATTCTGTTGTGAAATATTAAGCTTTAAAGTTCAAATTTTGTTATATTCAAGTGTCATAGATGAAAACGTAATTTCGACAATCTCAGATTTGGCAAATATTTCATATTTTTCATTTAAAGTTAAAGATTTAAGGTATAGTTTTAGGCTTATACGAAATGTGCAAGAATTATAAGCTTTAATTGTCTCAATAAGTAACACATTAAAACAATTCAAACTAAAATATTAGTTACAATATATGTAATGTATGTGAGATGTTCCGATATTTATTTAAGCTAATCTTATCGAGACTGATCTCTGCACAAGTCAGTGGACACACTGACGGACTGACACTGACGGAAAACGGAAAGTAATTAAACTTTCTAGTCAACCATTATCTGACTACTTCTTCGAGTCACGAAGTATGTGTTAATCTGGAAAACTTTCAGATTAAAATAAACCTTTCTTTCATTCAACAATCTTAGTAAAATCTTTTTGAGAGCTTAAGAAGATTTGCAGAGTTATGTTAATATGAAAGCTGTGGGGCATGTGAAGAAGTTATTAGAGACTCTTAGTTCTCTACTTTACCAGGCTTATTATATATAGCTTAAGTTTTAAGTTTTAAGCATAACAAGATTCTGTACAAGAATTTCAAGTGTCATGTTACATGTGCTACAGTTGGTTAATATGCACGCAGTTCACCGCAAGTCTTGTACGAGAGCGTTACAAGTTAGACGTAACTAAGGTTCTGTACTAAATTCTGAAGAATATAAGCAGGTTAATATTCAGGTATGTAACACTTCTCAATTTCATCATAACATGTGACGATCTTATTTTAAGACTTAAGTTGTAAAAAATATTTGTAAGATTTCAATTTAGACATATTTACTATATATTCCATCAAAATTTTTTAGTAAAAAAAAAAAAAATCTATCAAAGCTTTATTTTCAAATTTAAACCTAATTGAAAAATAGCAGCCATACAGTCAATCTGAAGGCATCTTGCTAATGAATAATAGGCAGTATACAGTTCATATGTATGAATATTAAGCTCCATTGCCCAGTCGCTACATACTTTCAAATTAATAGAACACATTTAAATAATACACATGTATTTTAAGATATTTCTTTAAAAAAATTGAAATAATAATCTCCTTGATATTACATAAAAACAATACTAATGAGTTCAACAATATTATTGTTACATTAAACGATAAGGCATAAGAAGGTAAAAGTTTACCTTGCTATTTTACCTAAATTTATAACAAGTTTAGTGTTATTCCAATATTTTCACGAAAATTGGAGACTATTAAAGTTGGTCCCTAAATCTGTATGAGATAACATTTGGGGGATATTGAGTTATCGGAAAACTATTTAATGCTAATATACAACAGCTTCAACCTGAAAGTACATATTATAAGATCAAAGTATATAATATGATGATATCAAACTTCAACCTTAACCTTTTAGTTGTTATAGATATGTTTAATATTTTAGAATATTTACTAAATAATATTACTATATTTTATTAACATGAATATTATCTATATTTTAAATAAGTTTAAATTGATTATCAAATTGTTAACAAAAAACGTATAACTAAAATAGATTTTTAAATTTCTTTTAAAAAACTTAGCTCCCTATAAAAATTGAGTTTAGTTTTACTTCAATAAATATTTGTTATAAAACCAATTACTTTTTAATCAATGTGTTTATTTGTGCGCGCTCAAGAACTAATTAAATTTTGTTTAATATATTTCCTAAAGCCGCATAAGATAATTAACGAATCAATTAAGTTGGCGGCTACTTTGACAGTTCCTTTCCAGTGTTGTAATCCAATTAATTGTAAATATTTATCACTATTGATTTATCCGATACGAGTATTTATTTCACGATAAAGATGTTATGTTATGTTTCTACTTTAAAATAGTTAATATAACACGTTTTATTAATTTCTACATTTATATAGGTGAAGTTTTTAATTATAGAAAAATATATACTAATGTATATAATATACAGTAAAATTAAAATAATGTTTTATAAACTATTGCCAAAATGCTACCATTATATTAGGTCTACAACTTTGCTCCCGCCGTTTTTTTTTAATTTAAAAAATTATATAAAAAAAAAATGGTATCTTATTTATGTTTCAAAGTATTGTCCGTCACTTTCCACTACCTTGGCCCATCTTTCAGGCAACAAACGAATCCCGCGTCGGAAACATTCTTCATCCTTTGATAAGATCCAAGAATCGATCCATTCTTTCACTTTTTCAAAAGAATCGAAGCACTGGCCCGCCAGGCCGTGTGCCATCGACCTAAATAAATGGTAATCAGATGGAGCAACATCTGGAGAGTATGGCGGGTGAGGTAGAATTTCCCCTTTCAGTGTTTCGAGGTACGTCTTGACTACTTTCGCCACGTGAGGTCGAGCATTGTCGTGTTGCAAAATTACTTTTTCGTGTCTATCAGCGTATTGCGGCCGTTTTGCTTTTAATGCCCGACTCAAACGCATTAATTGCGTTCGATAAAGTGCACCAGTAATTTTTTCAGAAGGTTTTAGCAGCTCAAAATAAATAACGCCAAGCTGATCCCACCAAATACACAACATGACCTTGGATCCGTGAATATTCTGTCGAGGTGTCGCCGTAGGAGTGTGGCCGGGCAATCCCCATGATGTGCGTCACTTAGGGTTGTCGTAGTGCACCCATTTTTCTTCCCCAGTGACGATGAAGAAATCCTTTTCGTTTTTGTCTTTCAAGCAGCTGTTCACAAGCAAAAAAACGTCGCTCAACATCTCTTGGTTTCAACTGATACGGTACCCAGTATCCTTGTTTTTGGATCATCCCCAGCTGTTCCAGGCGTTTTGATACTGCTTGCTGAGTTACTCCCAATGATTTTGCTAGCTGTTCTTGAGTTTGGCACGAGTCTTTATTAAGTTAAGCCTCCAGTTCATCATCTTCAAAAGTTTTTTCTCTGCCACCGCTATGACGATCTTCAACAACAAAATGACCGCTTTTAAAGCGCTTGAACCACTCGCGACACGTTCTTTCACTAATAGTATCATCACCATAAGTACTTTAAATAACCCGATGAGCCTCAGTCGCCGATTTTTTCATGTTGAAAAGAAAAAGTAAAATCTCCCGCAAATGACGTGAATTCGGTTTATAAGTTGACATATTGAATTAAATGTAACTATATGACGCAAACAAAAATTAACTAATATCGATGTAAGGTTATATTTATAAATGTCAAAACTGATGGAAAACAACTGTGATTATTTTTATTTGAACTATTACTAGCTACTAGCGCCATCTTTTGGAAAACGACGGGAGCAAAGTTGTAGACCTAATATTTATATATGAATATCTTTAAATTCAGCCTTTACCGAGGACAGCAACATATTTATAAAGTATTAAAAAGTAACAACATACAAAACCTTACGTTATAATCTTAAGGTCAAACTGGATAGAGTAGTAATACTTAATTAAATAATTTATAAGATCAAAAAATAACTTAATATCACAAACATTCATACAAAATTCATAAGACCAGCAATGATTTAAAATTCATATTGTTTCAGAAAGTCATTAAACTTGTCTTAACAGCTGCCAGCTTCAACTTGTGAAAACTAATAAATATCTTACCTCTATCAAGCATTAAGAATACGGTGCCGGAGATGAGTCCTGAACTTTGAAACTACCTTGTGATGCGATACTTCATGTTATAGTTTATTTATTATGTCAAACAAAGAAATGTTTAAATACAATGTAAATTGTATTTTTTTTCTAATGAAAATAATTTACTCTAATATGTACATACTGTTCAATGTCAATCGCGTAAAAAGCATGAGGACCCCCCGGCGGGCATGTTTGAAGAGGTTAATGTATATGGTCCAGACGAAAGAGGTATGCAGGGACCGTAGCGTTTGACGCTCCGTCGTCTCTGGCTACCCCGCAAGGGATATGGCGTGAAGCTAAGTTAGTTAAGTTATATGTACATTAAAACATATTCTTAAATCCCTGTCATAAAATTTCTCAGACGTTAAATGCCTGCAATGTTGCTTCATTCCACTCGATTAAATTTATAATTAAATAACAGATAGAAAAAAATAAGCAATCTTAAAGTTAACGAGTTCTTGACCAAGTGAGAAAGTACCTGAGAGGTAATAACACTTATAGTGAAGAATTTATTGCGAGAAATTAGCTACCTCACTGATCATTTCTTGTTTTAGTAAAATAATAAAATATTATCTATGATTTCTTGTTTTCGTAAAATAATAAATTATTATCTATGATTTCTGTTAGCAGAGATAAACTATATGTTCTTAGATATACACAATAGATTGTATACTTTTATTTTCAGAATAAAATTTTATCAGATAATCTGTTATAACGAATTAAAAAAAAAATAATAACGTGAGAAAATTTGGAATGCGCTTATATTATTAAAACCAAAATGAGGTTATTAAATAAATTTACATAATACTCGTGACTTACACGTGAATTGAAAAAGCAGTGATGCGAGGGGAAAGGTTTCCTAGGTAGAGTTATCCAAGATATATCCGATATTCCCCGCCTTCTTATGCAAAATAAAGGCCGACCCGAGAGCCTGTTCTTGGCATGAATTGCACGCCAAAGACTTTAAAGAAAGAACTATTATAAAAATATAAGGAATCTGAACCCGTTATTTGCAATGTTTGAATATGAAACATAAATCGTCAAGCGGCACAATGGAGTTAAAAGCAGTTACTGCTTAAAACTACGGAGTAAATTTAAAAGAATAATCGTAATGATTTATTTTTTGAAGAAAATGGTATTTTAGAAATATAAAATGCACAGTGAAAGTAAAAACCTTTTTTTCTGGCCTATTTACTAACACTTATGTTTTAATAAAGTTGATTAAAATACATAGTTTAAATATAATATATAATTTGTTTCTTCACTAAATATTTAGGCTTAACACTTTCGCTGCCACCAGATTTTCAGAAATTGAGCCCTGTGTGCCGTTTCAATTTTTCATATGAACGTTTGCATAAAGGCATTTAAATAAACGGAAATTAGTAAAAAAAATGTTGAGCCAATTAAATACTATAAAAAATTGACTTTTAATTGCTCCGTACATGCTACGGCCCTGGGGTGAAACACGGGATGAAACTTGCGTCTCCGTACATGCTACGGAGCTGGTTGTTAATATTCAATAAAATAACACGACGATAGTATATGAATGTGGATACGCTGTGCCTCAAAGTATTTTCCTGTAATATTTAGACGGCAATTTTGTTGGATACCCCGTGCTCCAATGTTCTTGGGGATTCCAATATTTGACGTAATGGCCTAGGAGCGAGCTAGAATCTGCTCTTCAATTTTAACACAATCTTTTGCTCCCTCAGTTGAAATACAAAAATATAGTCCTGTAGTTTTATAAAGGCAAAAATGTAATAGTTATATAAATAAAGTTATAACATTATAGCAGTAAATTATTATGTTAAATATCCTAAGAAGATCTTTTTTCTTATATCTACAAGTCAAATGACTTAATTACCAAATTATTTATTTCATGACTGTTGTCTTCTTTGAAGTTAAAAATGTTATGTATGTAAATGAAGTTAACTAAATCACTGACTATTATTTTATTAAAAGAATATATATGATTCATTTGTATTAGATATATTAAGATACCATTTATGTTATTTCGAGTAATGCTTTTTGTTTTTATTAAACCAATAAGAAGCATGTAGGAACGTTTTCCGTTTGAACATTTTCTAAAGCAGTATCCATCATATCTAACCACCGGGATCTGCAAGAACGTTTTAATCCCTAGCTTTGCTACAACCCGGAGGAAATCTCTGATTCTGCAACTCACGTATTTTGTTTTTGCTAAAACACCGTATTTAATATTAAATACTCTCATAATAATAAAATTTTAATTTAATAAAAAATTGTCATTTATGAAACTCTCTTTTTTTATTTTATATTAAAGTATAACAGATATGAATTTAATTCATAACAGTTTTGCATACCCTGAAATTTTAGTATAAATTTATATATGTATTATAAGATAAAGCCTTACTTCTTAGACAATGGATACCTAAGTAAGTTATTATAAATATGTTATTACAACAAATATCGTTTAATGAAATGTAGAAATTAGATTAAAATATTAAAAAATATATATTAGCATATAAGGGCTAAATTTTTGTAATAAAAAAAACACTCTATTAAAGGGATGAAACTTAAATTTTCACGGCAGCAAGATTCTAGCAAGAATTTTAACTTCAACTGTATTTTGCACTGTGTATTAACTTTACGATCCAACGATTTGCTTGGTTATTATTTAGATACGTCGTTATAAATCCGTGATACATTACACTCGCGCCCTTTGCTCTGACGCCACAAAAGTTTGTTAGGTCGAGCCGCTATGAATTGTTAAACTCTATGAACGTATTTTTCGCACACGTACTGAATTCATCTCGCTGTAACTTTACGATTTAAAAAGATTTACAACTTGACGCTGGGTGTGTTTCGTAGTAAACAACTTTTATATACTAGGTACTCACTTCACATTTTAAATATCATGTTATATAAGTGAATTTACAATTTGACAAATGTTCGTGATATATTGCTTGAGAATAAAAGAATATAACTTTGAAAACCACGACATTTGGATGAAAGAATTTCCTTGTTGGATGAAAGAACAATGTTGTAAACAACATTGTTAAATCTAAAACATGTATATAGGGAACATTTCTAGGACAGATTTTATAGAAAATGATACTCATAAGCTGGACAATCATGTCCAGCTCTATCAAGCTGACTCTATCAAGCTCGGTGCTACTATCGAATTTAACAAATATATAATTATTATGGATGCAACCCCCGAGGTTACTGAAAATAAAGTGACAGTGAAGTAACACCAGAGTAATTGGAGTATGTCTTGTAACTTAGTATGCTTCTTAATAAAGATATTGTATATATTACAAAGAAGTATAAAAGTAGGAATTATTATTTCACTGATATTGTATTTTTTCACTAATATTTATTTGGAATCAAAATCCCTTATCTTAATTAAAAAGAAATAATAGTCTACCCACTTACTAAATAAACACGCAAACCTTGGCTAATATCCTTTTGATCTTTACTCTGTACGATTATATGGGACATTTATTTCTCCTTAACATACAAGATACAATATAATATAATTTCATAGTCTACTACATTTAAATTGATGAAGTAAATATTCATATCAATAAGCAATTAACACCAATTTCAACGCCACGCCTCTGATTCGCGTAACTTTACCACTCCAACTCTCATTAAGCCATCATCTTTGTGGAACATGTGCTTCTTTGAAAATATATCTAAAAGATATTAAAATAATACATTCAATTACTAATATTGGATTATTTATTAAAAATCAGAAATATATTCAAATGTTTTGTTATTGAAAAGTGTCACTTCGATTATTGTTTTTAATATATAGAGCGTTTATTTTTACATTAGAGTTTAGATAATGAAATACATCGTTAATAAAATGTCATATAAAGGAAAGATTTTCAATTACCTTCCTAATATATTATATATAGGTTTAAGAAAATCCCAGCTGCTAACATTAACATATTTATTAGCAACACTTCAGTCTATTCCCTGCGACCAGGAAGCTATTATTAATAATGAAATTGATATTATAATTTTATATTATCATTGCAAAGATTTACCAATAACAAACAAACCTCGATAACAGATTGTAATATTATTTTATTATATTATTCATATTACATACATTGTTATAATATAACGGTAAAAAACGATCTTGTTTGATGATCACGATCATGAATCACACTTAACTTTTCTTGTTCTAATTAAGCAAAAACACATTTTTATAACTTTAAACATGATGCATATAGTCTTTTTAAAAGATACAATAATCATCGCAGGTGA
The DNA here is from genome assembly GCA_918358695.1 of Melinaea menophilus ssp. n. AW-2005. Taxonomy (NCBI): domain Eukaryota; kingdom Metazoa; phylum Arthropoda; class Insecta; order Lepidoptera; family Nymphalidae; genus Melinaea; species Melinaea menophilus. The sequence goes on from OU911039.1 coordinate 2,526,285, forward strand.
CTAGAAGAAATTTTGTGTTAAAATTGTATAAATATATATTTTAAAAAAGTTCTCCTTACACTCAATGATGGTTTTTTAATTTCTTTTCTCAACAAATTAAATCTCTTAACCCGTACAATGTATAAGAAGAAAAAATATGTAAATAAAATGGAATGGTAAGCTAAATGATCTGGTAACACAATATTACCAGGCATCGCACCCACTGAACAACGGCTGTCCCGAACACGCCTCGACGTTCGCTTGAATACGAATATATCTATCTGACCTCTTTGAATGTCCCATTTTCGAGTGAACAATTTTATATTTTTTGTTAATTCTACACAATGTACTTTAACTCCTTGAATGGTTTTAACAGCTACAGGCAGTATTTTAGAAAATACACATTAAATTAGGATATTTTATTTGTTTAAAAAATATCATGTTTTTTAATGTTACGATTCTATATGAGAGTTAGTAACACTTCAATTATATTTCCATCCCATTTTTATTCTCTTTTCATAGAAATATGATAGAAATTTTAAACAATTTAAATACATATCTAAAAAAAACCTTCTATCTACTAGTAACCATTAACTGGTATTCCTCTTAATATAAATGTGTGGGCTTGATCGTTTATATTTTATTCGATCCTTGTAACTACTTGTAGCGATAAGGAACTCTCTGTTCAAAGCAAATCCAGTTTCACATACGGGAATTTGCAACAAATTTAAAATATTTTTGTTAACATTTACAACCCTTAAAAGCGGAATCTAAGTAATTAACTATACTTTGTCAGTCCACTATATTGGTAAATATTATATGAAAGTTTTTTGACTAAACAACTGATTTTATGGGCTAGAAATTATAAACACACCATGCTTCACAATTCGAGAAATAATAATTGTGGAAAGTGAAAGTAACAGAAAACATAAACGTACTCGTATAAGCAATAAAAAAAAAATAATTTAAAAAGCAGGTTCTGAGGTGACATGTCCTAGATTAAGCACAGACATGTACCGATCTTTTTATGTATGTTAAAATAAAAATATATCACTGTATTTGTGCTATTTAGAATATAATTTATTTATTAGTTTGTAATGCTAATTAGTTAATTGATATAGTGACATATCACTTGAAGTCCCTCTTTATTAGTTTTGTTTATTAGAGTTATTTAACCAATGTTGTGGTTTTAAATATGATCGAAAATATTTCATAATAATATTGTTTTTCACAAATAACTGTATAGTATAACAAAAACAATTTATCTCAATATATAAATATATAATAAAATACCTTCGTTGAATAAAAATGGTATAAGAAGTACTCGGTATTATAAATAACAAATTAATCTGAAATTTACTTAAACTTGTTATGTGGAACATAAACATACAGACAGACAGGAACTAAATTATGTCTTTTGTACACTAATATTTACATATTATAATATAACATAATTATAAAAAAATATTAATGACTATATTGTTATTGACTTTCATTAAAAGTTTTTATAATGTTTGTAATAAGAATATTTATAGCTAATTAGGTAATTAATTAATATTAGATAATTATGCCCCACCTCTTTATTATTTGTATATATAAGTAGTTCGATATATTCATTACTACCATAATATCACCCAGTTTTAGTAACAAAAGTTAATTTAGACTATTCCTCTAAATAAATAAACAGAATACTAGGAATATGAATAACTCAATTAACTCTGATGTAGTTGTCTATACGTGTGGTCGCTGTGCAGTGTTTTACTATGAATACAAGCAGCTTGTGGCACATCTGTATTGGAGACACGGCACCGCAAGCCTCTGGTGCTAGAAATGCGGGCTTAAGAAGTGGCGCTACGCAGCCCATATATGTAATGTATTACCAACCGATGGGACGATACAAGACAGTGAGGTCAATACATTGTATTGCTTTTGTGGTAAAGATGAAAACGATTCTCCGATGATAGGATGCGACTCACCAAAGTGTGCGTTACAATGGTACCACTTTAAATGTGTAGGCATTGTGACAGCACCAGAAGGTTTTTGGTTTTGTCCGGAATGCCGAAAAGCATCTTAGGTATTTGTTTATTTTAAAATATAAACATAATAAAAAACTTTTTTTGTAATTTTTGTTATTTTATTTATTATTGAGTTATTCAAAATATTTATTTCTTCTTTTCTTAACTTCTTTATATTTATTTAATAATTATTTCTTCTGTATATTTATTTCATATATTTAAAATGTAAAATTAAATATTATGTTAGGTACAATTTAATTATGTTTCTTTAAAATGTTGCTATCTTGATCAAGACATCACTAAACCATTATTACAATTTAGTTATTTTTAATTGTATCCGTATGTACATCTCGAGGATAGTAAATTATATATTTTTTTAAAGTCCAAACTGAAGAAAAGTGATACTGTTTTGGAAGAACCGATTTTGTATATATATTTCTTTATTTATGTTGTTATGGTTTAAATATAATATTTAAACTTTAGACGGGAATAGGGCCTTATACGATATAGAGATTTCCTTTGCCAAAATCCAAACGACAATGTATATGTCAATCGTTTTTCCTTATAAATTTTCAAATAAATTTCATGTTTAGTAAAATATTTAAACCGAACAAGTTCAAGTCAAACTCGCCCACCGTGGGTTCCGTACAAATCGGTAGGTAACAAGATATCAAGCGAGCGGTATACCTCATTTGAACTAGTTCAGCTTCAATTTAAAACTGCAATCCTATATAACACGATTTAATTATAAATGTACCGTTTATACTTTACAACGAAAACGTTTTACGTTGATTATGATTGATTAAAGAGTTTTATTTTTCACAGCTTCTAAGGTCTGTTGACCTTACATAGACCGATAACAATAATCCTATAAGGGGTTATATCCATATTACCTATTTGTAGAGACAAATGTCGCTTAAGTGTCATTTTGGAAGTTCGATTGAACTATTATAAATTACATTTTTTAACAATTTATTTCAATGATAACTATTTACATCTTCTAAAGTCTATTAATTTTATACGGCTGTTATTGCTTTGCAATAAAGCTATTTTTGTACTGGAAATTCTCGTATAAAAGCAAAAACCACCGTGACCGGTACATTAACTACAGCGGCCTTTCATCGCAATGAAAGCAGTATTGCATACCCTAATGCGATGTTAACGAGTTATCAATGGAGTTCAATGCCTTTTATTGAATGCTTGTATAATAGAAATATTTATAAATTGTTTGTTTTTAGAGCGTTACTGGGCATCATTAATTATAACTTGCAATAAATTTGTTTGACAAAACAATAATGAAAAAATTTATGACAAAATAGCTTAAATAATATAGTTTATTAATATACATATATAAATTGCTTAAAGCGAAGATGAGAAATTTAATATTTGTAAGAAAAATGAATAATAAATAATCTAAAAATGTCTAAGGTTTGGCATTTGCATTTTATAAACTTGTCTTTTTAAAACTTTCTAATTTTCCTTGAGGAAAGTAACTAAATAAATAGTTTGTTTATTTTCATATACAGATGTTAAGTATCGTATGTTGTAATTTATAATGTTCACATTTTGAGGAATAGGGATTCGCATATTTATTTATTTAGCTTTTATGTCAGCGCATCGTTTAAAGGTACATTTCTAAAAGACGTGACATCAGGATTGTGATTATTATTATTAGAACTCATATTGTTACATTATAAAGATAAATATAACAATCAATAAATTCACATAAAGTTTTACTGTTTTATTTACTCAACAAATCAAAAATAAAATAAAAGTGGAATTTTAAACCATTAACACAAAATTCCCGTTCTGATGAAATAATTCAAACTACTTAAAATTTATTTTGAAGTCCGCTCCGTCCCAAGGCTCGAACATGAACAGGACTTACATATTCTTCGTAGGAATCATCCTTCAAACTAACGGACTGAATAATGAACAAGTGACGTACCCTAGCGCGTGACTTTTGGTCGGTTATACGTTAACTACGACCGAAGTTCCTTGGTATAGATGGCGCTTTATAATGAAATATTTAATTATAACTTAATATTTAATACATTGGCTATGTTAAAAATTCTTACATAAATAACTAAAATTATTACAATTAAAATCAATACTTATAAAACTAACATTAGTATTTTGTATGTTTATTCTCTGTTGTATTTTCCTTCAATACAACCGCAATTCGTCTATATAGATGGCGCTTTACAATGAGACAAAAACTTAATATTTAGTTACATTGTACCTACTATGTGGAAAATCTTTTTATAAATAACTAAAATTATTGCAATTCAAATCAATACTTATAAAACTTGCTTTAGTTTATTGAATGTTTACTTAAAATGTCACCATCGAGTGACGTCACCTTAGAGTGACGCCGCCATATAAATATTATCGATAATAATAATGAGTCTTAAACAATGCAATAATTTGGGAAACAGAACCAATGAAAACAAATCAATTAAGAAAATAACTAGCTGTCAATATTAAAACTGTAAATAAAAGTTCTTTACATCGGTCTCGTCTGTACTAAAGTATTTAAATAATGTTTTTGACTAAACATCACAGTAAATATAAATTTTAATAATTGGTTGTCAAAATTAAATATTTATAAATCTAAATTAAATATATATAAATAATTATTTTGCAGTACAGGCTGGTGGGATTAATGTGGTGAAAATGATTTTGTTTGTCAAGTATTAGGTCGCAGTGGAGAACGTCGGATTTGGGCAAAATTGAATTGATTGATTGAATTGAAATTTTGCTCAAATCCGACGTTCTCCACCCGCCCAAGAATTATTTGAAATATTATATAAAATTGCTGTCTTTGTGAGGACTCAAATAAATATATTTTTATATCATTTGCCGTTAGTCACGTTGTCGGAAATGGTTTGGATATACTCCAAATATACCATCGAGATAATCTATGAGATCTTTGCTGTTATTGCTGTGAACCCTTATTTTATGTTCAGACATCCCACCATTTTTATGTTTAACATAAATTATAACATAATGATATAGTAAAACCTAATATGGATCATCATAAATTAATTATAACATATCTCTAAGGAATACTTACAAAACGAATAATTTTTTTGTTTTTTAAGGAGAAACATAAATAGCAGTCAGATGCGGTGCGTTGCAGATGAGTCTTAACAAGCCTAAACAAGTCAAAAACAAATAATTAACAATATTCACTTTAAAATCATAAAAGTAATTGTGACATATGAAATATTATGTACAGTACATACTTACAAATGATATTTAATATAATGTAAAATTCTATAATTTCATATTATAAGGTCACTAGAATTAATCGAAGTATCCTTTGTAGTTAACTGCATAATATCATGTTTCCCTATTCCAAGTATAAACTGTTTAGAAGAGAACTTGGGAAAAATGCACATATTCTTAATGCTTTTGTTACTGATGTACGTGGTTCAGAATAAAAATAGACCAAGACAAAAGTTTTTTAAAAGTTGTGTTAAAAAAAAAAACATTCTTTTTATATAGCAATTTCTACCTACAAGGAACTATATATTAATAATAACTGTTGCCAGTAACTCCGTCCGTGTTGACAATGAAGAATAAAGATTTTATTTAAAATTTTATAAAAAATCCGTTTTTTTCTTCAACATATTTGGGTTTCATCCCCGTAGTTCCCGATCATGTGAAAATATTGGGATAAAAAGTGGCCTATGTTACTCGTTGATAGTTTAACCTTTCAAAATGTATAAATATTGAGGTATTAATTATATTATTATACCAAAGTATTACTTAAAATAAATTCAGAAGCATAAGTATTTAATTACATACAAAATAAAATCTATTCAGTCTGATCACAAACATTATCTTTACTATATCTAATTATATTTAGAGCACGTGGTATAAAAATAGATTGTATTCAATAAAAATATAATGTATATTAAAACAGTATTATTTTTTTCGTTTTCATTTCCGTAATCTAAAAGAATTTAATTATAAATACAAAAATAAACTTATATGAAGCTCTCACTCTTAAAAGTTCAAGCAACCTATCTTAATGAATTTTTTTACACATAATGTCAAGGAAATTTTTTTGTCCCCAACAAAGTTGGACAGATTGAAAGTAGGTAGATCATAATAGTAAAATTGTTTTTTAGCTTCCTTGAAAAGTAGACTTTCTAATAATATTCTATATTTACCAAAACGACATGTTTGTGTACGTTCTATCTTGAATATCTAATATATTGTGTTGAACGGATAAAGGTGCAATTTACGAAGAATGACAATGGAACAAACTTCCTCCTGCAGCCGTAAATCGAGAAAGTGAACTACCATTCGACCGATCCGCAATCGCGTCTCCGGATTTGCGTTCTAATAAAATGAATACTTTACAAACCGGAAAAATGCTCGGAATACATCGATGTAATAAAATGTATATTTGTAGCCCATATCTTTGGGACCTTTGTAGAACTAGGAGTGAAAGGGTTTACATTGATGTAATAAAAACCGCAATAAAAATGGAATATTAAATAAGTAAAAACATTTTTTCAATTTGGGCTAAAAAATAGATATATACAAAATTTAATTAAAATCAGTTCGGTGGTTTTGGAGATTAAATCTTACAAAAAAGAAATTTTACTTTTTAAGATACCTTAAGAAAATATAATAACAACAAAAAGAACATTCATAATATATTATGATATTAGGTAATTTTTAAATTATATTCGCAGCCTAAACAATTAGTGTTTCTTATACATTCGATCGCATTATCAAGCGATTTATACTAGTCATATTAAAGAGTAAAAATATGTTTTCAATGTCTTGAGTAATATAGATTTTAAATTACTTGGCTATTTTATTAATAATATTTTTCATATACCAATCCAATTTTGTAATAGTTGTGCCATGGTAATAAAATGTATGATAATAAAACATACTGATAAGAAAGCAAAGCTAAATAAACCTCAAGTCCTCTTTGTAGTTCGGAGTCGTAAGTGCTAAAATAAAGTTTACTAGCCCCTTAAGAAACCTATTCTTGGAGATGTTACAATACAAATACTAATAGATCTTCTTTTGTTTTCTTATTTTATTGTTTTTCTTTTTCATTTCAAGTATTTACATAAATATAATAAGCATTTTGTCGATAAACACAATGCTATGTTAACTATAAGCTGTAATTAACTAGTGGGCTTTTAATATTTTTTCTATACTGAATAATAAAACTTTATATGCCCCTGCTTACGAAACGACAAATTAAATCTATATCTACTAGGATCCGCCAACCGTGCGCGGCGGGTGTAGAGTTGAGCCCTCTCCTTTCTTGTTTTCTTGATAACTTTTGAATGGCTAAACATTTTTTCCATCTGTTTTCGCTATAAAAGCCGCGTTCGGCTCAAACATACATGAAAAAATTTTTAGCTAATTATCTCGTCGCATTCTGAAGACAACTAAACACAAAAAAGGTCTCCCAAACGGTTAAGAGCTTCGTTTACGCTCAGCTCAATAAAAATAGTTCTAAAAATATATCACAATATTGTTACAGTATCTTAGAATGAGATTCTCTTGAGGAAAACAATATTTTAAAGGTTAATTTTCCAAATTGCATATTTAACCCTGTATAATATTTCATATTGTAAGAAATGGAGACTCTTGTTTTACAAAATATCAAAATTATTAATATTTGTGTACTATTATATTATCTCCTTTCTTTTCCGTCGTTTTATCACATTATATAATTGGCGGACCCCCCGGAATAGAAGTTTTGGGGTAGAAGTAGAACTTAGCCACCTTAGTTTATTAGTGGTGTCAGATTATGGGGATTACTTTGAGGAAAATTAAAAAACCATTTTGTCTTATTTTTGGACTAATCTCGACCTCCGGTCCAGTTTTTTGGGGAAGACCAAAATACTATTTAACATGTTATTCTTTTATAATTTTTACAGATATTATATTAACCATATTCAAAAACATAGAAAGTAATGGACTATTGTATATTTTTTTAGATATTATCTCGCCAAAAAAAAGTGATTTTTGAACAATGACATTAGATAGATCAATCCATCCACTTTTAGCGACGGTCTCTTGCGTTTTTTTTCCTTGTTTCTGTCGTCATGTGCTAGCTGTAGATCACATATTTTGTTTTATTGCAAGTTACCTTTATATCCCATAAGCATTTCCTTATTTGTTTTAAATGTTGAATATAACAACCACAAATAGAAAACAACTATCAAGGTATGGTAAAAATAGTAACATTTAGAATAATTACCTACTCAGAAATATTTAGGACAAAATTTAATACAATTTAAGGAATTATACGTCAGAAACATAATAAAAGGCATCAACAATAGGGCAATAGCATTAGAAATATTAAAAGGTTCTGAATTACTCTGTTGCCCACGACTTCTTTAACATAAACTTCACTTACACAACTTAAAACACGTTTTGTTTTTAATAACATTTAAATAAATTAATAAAAGGTGCCTTATGCCACATTTTATACTATAATCCTTGCATATGTGCACTTTATTTACATAATGGCCGTATAATCAGAGATAAAAACACGAAAAAACTTATATAGACCTCTCATATTATTTTTAAAATATTCGAATATTACGCCATTGACATAGTACAATATTCTTCTAGGTATAATCAAATAATTTCCCTTCAATTTATATATTATAATTTTAGGTAAAAGAGGAAGCAGTCGCTCGCTACAATGCATCACTTACACCCCAATCCATCCTCAACCACGAGCTTCGCATCCTTGACTTTAGTAATTATTGATTTACTAGTGGATTTACTAGTTACCTGCCTATTACTTATTTATATTTATTTATTTAGCTTCACGCCATATTCCTTACGGGGTAGCCAGACACGACGAGCGCCAAACGCTACGGTCCCTGCATACCTCTTTCGCCTCGGCCACAGACATCAACCTCTTCATACATGCCCTCCGAGGGGTCGTCATGCTTTTTACGTGACCTTCCTCCAAATCCAGATCAGCACCCCTAAACACTTGCGTGTCCATAACTTGGCTTCGAATACACTAATCCACTAAGAATAAATCAATCATACTTCTTTCTTCCGCTCGCTCTCATGTGTACATGTGAATTTGTTTGTGATCAAACATCGTGTTTGCCACAAACAAATTTCTCTCTTTACAAAATTTCAAAATAAGCTTTCCAGCCTCATTTACTCTCTTATCACCGTACATGCCTAGCACGCTATCGTAACCACTTCGCGCGGTTCCAATCCATCCATTCATACCTCCACATACTATCAATTTTTCATTATCTCTGACACTACTTAGAACATCCCTGACACTCTCCCAAAACTCTTTGAGCTGGCTTACTGGAGCTGAGGATACTGGTGGATCATAAACGCCTAACAAGAATACTCTTGTTATCCCCAGCTTAAAGTGAACCCAAAGAAGCCTCAGATTGATGGCCTTGTATTCTACCATTGCATTAACCATTCGAGAGAACAACAACACGCCTACACCTTGGCAACCTCGCTCACACTCTGGAACCCCAGCCCAGAAAGCGACCCGGTTGCCAGGCAAATCGGTCGCATCATTGCCTTTTCGTATGGTCTCAGACACACAAATAACAACCAGATCTTTGTCATCCATCACATCTAATAATTCATTCATCTTGTTCTATTCCTTCTCTTACATTCCACGTAGATATTTGTAGCTCCGCCTTCCACCTCCGTTCGGAACATGGCGTTTTGGTTGATAAGATATATATATATATATATATACTTTTTATACCTCAATAAAGATGTAATTATATTTTAAAATGATTTCAACATTAAAATTTATTAAGTACTCTTCAAAGAACAGACCATTAAAAGAATATAACATTCTTTAAAAACTTTTTATACTTTTTTATTTATTTACAGATACGTAAAATATTAATAAGGAGTAATTAGAATAATTTAATATTATATTTTTTTATGTTTTTATATGTCTGGGTTTTAATAACAATAAAAAAATTAAACCCGACTGCAACTAAATGAAAAAAAAAAAAAGAAAAAAACACGTTGAGATTTCTGATAAGTACTTGTAATATTTTAATGCAAAAAAAACACACGGAATTGCGGACCTTTACCAAATCAATTATTTTCAATAAAGAGTAACTCGCTTTTTTTTTCTCCTCATCTTAAAGAGGTATTGGTATCGTGTGTAATATTGTGGGATGGGATGGGAGTGATGGGAGTCTTTTAAATATCTCCTATATACCGATTATTTGCATTAAACCTCATTTGTATTGAAACTTTAAGATAACAATTTTTTTGTACTATTATTATGGTAACCTAGCGTAAAGCCAAATTTACAATTTAACTATTTTTGCTATAGTTGTTTCAGGACATTTATATTTATATTTATATTTACAACAGAACCTCAGATCTTGAGGACATAATTCCATTTGTTTGTTCTCCTCAGTTAAAACATATTATATATATTTAATGCAAAGTAAAAAAAAATATAAACAAACAAACAACCAAAAATATTACTAGGGTGCCTGAGGATTAATTAAATACTATCATATTACATAACATACATAACATAAGAATTATTTCAATATATCTATAGAATTGGACTTGTTCCATGTTTTATAATAAGTAAGTATATATTTTGAACGTAATGTTAATCGTTGAAATAATTCTTTCTAACAAGATATCAATGACTTGCTGAATTCGAGAATAATCAATTACCAACCCTCCCCCATTGGATTCCGCAAATTACGTGGCAAATATATAAATAAATACTTCAACTCTAACAAATTGACATTCAGAGAAAGGCCTTGTCGAAATAGCCCACAACTTAACCTGATTTGTTAACGAAATTACGAGTGCCGTACTCGTACTCAAAATACATTAAATACAAATTGAATTATTTCCTAAGCACTCATAAATTTTTATTTATTGTCGGATTGTCGTCAACTTATTCGCCCTACGTAAGACTTGATTGGATATATCTTTGAATACAATAGTTTTGAGAAGTTTTACGTATTTTTATAAAAACAAAGATATAAAAGTAACTGAAAATAGTATATTATTTTTAATAAAAACACTACGGTATTTCAATCGGAACCCTAATTGTTCTACTTGTTGAAGAGGTAAATCTAAGAGGTAAATAGAGGTAAGATTTTTTTATAAGTTTTTGATAATATAAAACTACAAGTTACAAGAAGAAGATTGAGGATAGCTAACCTTTAAAGTTGGAAATTCTAAATCATAAAAAGTATTACAATATTGTTTTATTACATACATGTTCATATAATATTTTTTTCATTATATTCCGGGTTTTATCAATAACGTTCGGAAATGAATCCAAATATGTTCGGAAAATGTGGTTGTCAGACCAAGTTTATTTTAACAGTACGAAAGATTTAAAATATTATATATCATGTAAAAAATAAATTATTTTTAATATTAGCAAAAAGTCATTCAGGGAAAATATACAAAATATTGTGTAACTATATTTTTGTGATGTCGCTAGCGTTAATAAATATATTTTCTAGTTAACTTACTGTAGCATTTAAATATTAAAAAAATATATTTTTAGGTTGCTTTAATTCAATTATATGCACTCATTATTTCAGCGGTCTTGTCCGAATGCTATAAGTTATCCTTAACTTTGAGGCACTTGGCCAGGCTTATTCAATGTTTCTGCCTAGATTAACGTTCTATTTAATCTATTAAATCTGTTTTTTTTTTCACACTTAATATTCAAATTTGTTTTATTTTTGGAGTTGAATGTTCAGAAAATTATAAAATCGAAAACAATCATAATCAGGATGGTTATACCGGACAAGACGCGAAGGTAAAGGGTAAAGGTAAAGATACTCAACTGCTATTGCAACTAACAGGAAATAATATTTTATTTTAAATAGATTATTTTCTATAAAAAACCTTGCATTACTGCTAACTAACTTTAAGGAGCCGTTTAAAGTAAATTTAAATAAATAATATCAAAATTATATTCAGATAATGGCTCTTTTGTTATAGAACATTTTATTTAAAACAACAAATTGGAAAACGACTGTTCCAAACACAAATCAATGTTTATTTGAATGCAATATATCTGACCTCTTTAAGAATGAATAAAAAAAATCGTCAAAATCGTTGTTTCTACCTTTGAACATTTGACTGAAATTAACTATTGGTCATGTGTAGTGAATATTGTTAATTTATATATGTTTGAATCGACTACATTGTCATTGGTGCATTGCATTCCTTATAGATATTTTCATATCGTTATCACATTTTAGTAGTTTGTTATGTAAATATAATAAAAAATTAAACAGTAATCAACCGCAATAGACTTTGGCGTTTACGTTCCAATAAACGGATTCTGTTTAACTTAAAACTATACTACTTTAATTTATATTATAGTGTCGGTTAACGGTTGATTCAACAGAATGGTTACGTGAAGTAACCATTCTGTTGAATAAACATCTTAAAAACATTTTAATTATAATTAATTCTTCTTCTTACATTTCAAATAAATTTTTCTGTATTATTAAATGACAAAATCGCATATAGTTCTGATCTATTTAGGACTACGGACTATGTAAGTATTTGATATTTTGATGAGTAATCTTTATCCTGCACTATATGATGCAAACACTGAATTCATAGATACTTATCAGTTACAAATATTTGCACCGCACTATTTTTTATACAAGTCTTAGACGATATTATTTCAACAAAATGTCATATTTCCTAGCATACCTACTACATAAAGTAAAATTAGACAAACCATAAGTTACTTATACATCAGATCTTTATACTTAAAGGATTATAATTTATAAATTATAATTATAACCCCACAACAAAGTTTATTATTGTCATAAGTTCTTTTTTTTACTTTTATTCTATTTATCATCGTACATTAAATATCATATCAATAAAGATAAATGTAATTAATGAACTAATAATATGGTATGTTAAATTAATAGTAAATATAGATTGAACAATACTGACAAATTAACATGGAATTAAGTAATAATATAATGTCTCACAACATTTTGATAAAATAATATGAACATATACATTGTGCGCCATTGTACCATAACAATAACAGAATATTCAATGAAATTAACATTACTTTTAAGTATCGAAGATATCACCACACGACCACAAGTAATTTAGTAAACTTGTGTTATTATAACTTAGAACGGTTTGAGTCATTAACAAATAATTACTCTAATTGTAAAAAAAATATGAAGTTAGTAAAATAAGCTCTGAGGTGTTGGGTGACTCGGCTATACATAATAAACATAGTATCAAAGATGTAGATAGTATGACAAACAGTCAAACAATTAATAAGTCCTCCGCTGTGCTCCAAAATAATGACTTTGTTTTCTCTGACCAATTAGGTCATGGCTTTGGGTACCTTTTAAATAATGAATTAGATAATTTATGTAATATATGCACACCTGGAGCCAGTTACCAACATAATTTAAATAAAATTATGAGCTTCAATTTGATCAAAAATAGTACTATTGTATTATTACATGGAGATGGTTTGTCCGTTAAGAAAAGTGAAATTATTAAAAATATGGAAAAATTATTAAAAAAAAAAAATTCAAAATATCTTTATTCAAGTAGGCATTTACACGCACTTTTGAATCGTAATGTATTAATTATCAAAACAAAAACTTCTCAACGAAGTAAATACCGAGTGACGAAAGCGAATCCACTGACAAAACTCCTGATATGAATTTTGCGACGAAAAAAACCACGAACATTTTTATTCACAAACGTAAACAAACACAAAAAATGTGAATGTGTTCGGAACGTTGCCAAACAAACAAACAAACAAAAAAACAAACAAAAAAAAATACAAACATAAAATGTGATTGTGCTCGAAACGTTGCACAAATTGCATTTTTGTTTTTATTTTATTAGATTGATCAAGGCAATTTGGTTTTCACAATGGCAATTCACTCGGTATTTACTTCGTTGAGAAGTTTTTGTTTTGATATCAATAGTTTTGTAAAAGGATTGGAAACAAAATGCTGTGCGATTATTTTTCATGCAAATATATACTCATTTATTTGACCAACACATGGAACTATCTATAATGACATGAGGGACTCTCGTAGGGCCTTTAAAAACAAACTTAAATGGTGCCAAGACAATTCAGAACAGACAAACATTTTGGAAAATTCTGGCAACAAACAGACAAACTGAATACAAGATCGAATATTCCGGCTGAAGTAGGGGGAGTAAGCGGTTGCCGTAACATAGCAAATATGTTTAAAACACAATTTACAGTGGATCCCCGTGAGATCAATTTCACCGAGGCTGGCAGGGGGGATATCATAAATAATGGGGAAAGCTTTGTACGTTTCACGTCTAGCGAAATAGTAGATACAATAATGGGTATGAAGCGTGGAAAGTCGCCTGGACATGATGGCCTGAGTGTTGAGCATCTGCGACAGGCTGGTGTGCACCTTCCTAGAGTCCTAGTTTTGTTGTACAATATTTGTATAAGCCACGGCTTTCTGCCGGACTCGATGACAAGGACAATAGTCGTGCCTATAATCAAGAATAGGGCGGGGGATGCGGCGGACAGAACCAACTACAGACCGATATCTCTTGCTACCATCATAGCCAAAGTGCTTGACGGCTTGCTTGATACTCAACTTAGCAGAACAATTAACATACACGATGCGCAGTTCGGTTTTAGATCAGAGCTGTCAACTGAGAGCGCAGTATTGTGTCTAAAGCAAGCTGTAAGGTACTACACGGATAGAAAGACCCATGTGTTTGCGTGTTTTTTGGATCTGTCGAAGGCATTTGCCCTCGTATCCTATAAAATTTTATGGCAGAAGCTTGAAAAGGATAGCAGTTTAAGACCGGAGTTGATATCACTATTAAAGTACTGGTATGGTGCCCAAAGTAATGTGGTAAGATGGGGTGATGCACTTAGTGAACCATATAAATTAGGCTGTGGAGTAAGACAGGGGGGCCTGACGTCACCCAGATTGTTCAATCTTTACATAAACAGGCTCATAGAGAGGCTTAGCGGGGCAGGCGTCAGTTGTTCGATAGATGGCGTAATGATGAACAATTTTATTTACGCAGACGATATGGTTCTGTTGAGCCCGTCGGTCAGTGGTCTTCGAAGACTGATAAAAATCTGTGAGGAATATGCAAAGGAGAATAGACTGAGGTATAATGCTAAAAAGAGCGAAATTTTAATTTTTCGAGGAATAAACAAACAGTTAAATTTCATTCCTAAAATACATCTGTGTGGAACTTCTCTGAAACTAGTATCTGAATTTAAATACCTTGGTCATATTGTGAATGAACGCCTGGGTGATGGTAGTGATATCGAGCGGGAGCGCAGGGCTCTGTCGGTTAGAGGCAATATATTGGCCCGTAGGTTTGCACGGTGTTCGACACAGGTAAAATTAATATTATTTAAAGCCTATTCCCAGTCCTTTTACACGTGCAACCTATGGGAGAACTATACGCGGCGGACATATAGAGCACTGCGTGTTCAGTACAACAATGTGCTGAGGGCTTTGTTGAGGAAGCCTCGATACTGCAGTGCATCGGCAATGTTTGCGGAGGCTCGTGTAGACGACTTCTATGCGATAATACGAAAGCGGACCGCGTCCGCAATGACAAGATTACTGAACAGCTCCAACAGTCTTCTCAGCATATTGGCGTTAAAGCTAGACGCTCCCCTCTGGAGGTCCTGGGATAGTGTACACGTAGCATCGAAGCGTAGCGTATACTGACTGTAGGAGTATAGCGTTATTTGTAGAATTTAAAAAAAAATTAATTAGAACGATGAATTTCCATGAATTTTATTTTATTTAATTTCTTTAATAGTATTTTATGATTTTAATTATATTTGATTTGAATTTATATTTAATTTTAATAATTTTATGAATTTTGTGCATTTTATTAATTTTATTTTTCTGTATAATTTGAGATTGTTATGTTGAATACTAACTACGAGTACTATTATAACATTAGTTACTTAAGTTAAAATGTTACTAACACTTGGATGAATTATCTGAAATAAATTGGTTTATTATTATTATTATTTGGAATAGTTGCCTCTGACAAAATGAGAGTGTTTTGGCTCAGAGGATGAGCGTTGTAATGACAAAGACGAGACCTCGAGTTTGATTCCCACAGGTGCCCGATTTTTCATTTGATTTTTTTAGTTTCCATTATTTTTTTTAATTCATTGCTTCTAAACAGAATTTCTTCAGTATTCGGATTTTTTCTGTAAATTTTGTTTTATTGTTACAGACGGCAATGCGTTAGTGAGTTTATTCATTGTTTATTGTTGTTATCGTGTGTTTATTACTGTCCAACTAGCATTGAATTTTAACCGTGTTGTGAGTACGATTCTGGCTTTAAAAGTCATTTTTTGGCCATTTTTGGTCATTTTTCATGATTTTTTGAACTTCTCACGGCCATATCTCGAAATAACGAGTTTTCCCAGATATATGCTATATACCAAATTTTAGCTCTAATTTGGGGCTACGAATGATGAAATTTTCGAAAAAATCGTTGGCGCCGTTTTCGAGAAAATGGCCGATCTGTCCCCGGCCAGTTGGCCATTTTTTGCCTTTTGACCAAAAATGTCACGCCAACAAATGTTTTTGACATTAAAATGGACATTATTCAAAAGATGAGCTTAAGACCTTGCCAATGATGCCCAATTTGTCAATGTACGTCAACTGGTTTGGCCACAGTCCCTGTACGAAAAATGGCCATTTTTGGCCTTTCGAGGGCTGGCCACGGCCAACATGGCGGCCAAATCGAAATGTCGTAGAACAAAAAGTCTTAGTTTTTGATGTACTTCAATCCCTGAAAGTTTGAACAAAATCAGTTGAAACTACGAATATACCCACACACAGACAAAGTAATCATCGATGGAGGCGCCAGTCAAAATTTTCAAAATGTCATATCTCATCAACCGGTGGTCGGATTTTGGCGTTTTTGGGCTTGTTGAAAAGGTCAAGGTTCAAGGTGGAAATAAGTGATTTTATACTGGTGCGGAGCCAAAAACTAAATTTTAGTCTCATTTTTCAAACGGCCGTAGAGGTGAGGCAGTAGGTGTATTGCTAAGTGTAAATGCACTTTCTGGGTCTATGGGCCAAGGGCTTTCTAAAGATACCACACTCATGTCAAAAGGTCTCCTGTATAAAAAAATCGATATTGCGCGTATATATACAGAGTTAGACTTTCAGCACTATGGGTGCTTTCGTCACTCTGAGCTAGCTAACGCCCGCTTTGATAAATAGCAAAAATAATTGTAAATTTGTATTGTGCTCATTTCCATATTCACCAATTTATTCGAACAAACAAAACAAATACATATATAATCTTAACATGACATTGTATAATTTGACATACTGTCATAGCGACGCTTTTCTTTATTTTGACATAAATAAATTTATTTGTAATAGTTTTAGAATGACAAAAGGTACAATGTATCTAATGTAGGTAAATCTTATAACTTGTTGAACGTCTTTTTGGAACCTACTCGAATAACTAGTGTTTCCTTGACTTGTATTGATAATGTGTTTTGTCATTGTATATAAAGAGAGGCTAACATCGAATTTAAGTACAGACCACTGTGGTCAACAATTTTCTATCTTAATTAATCATGAAATTTAAAGACCCCAAAAATTTACTTGCAGACCGATAACAAAAAATAGAATGCTTACTTTAAAAAAAATGTTGCGAAAATAGTGGTTAAAGAAAAAGTCCTTCATTGGTTCGAAATTAATAGTTTAGTCTTAAATGCTAAGAAAACTAAGTGCATAGAGTTTACAATTCCTAATGTAAAAAGTAAAAAATTTAACTTGCTCCTTAACAATGAAGTGTTAGAATTGATTGACTCAACAAAATTCTTATGTA